>CM072822.1:29070658-30521717 GCA_036937905.1 Salvia rosmarinus | reverse complement strand
TTAGTAAGTGGAGATGATTGGATTTATATCTTTGAAAGCAAAATGGTTGAGGTTTTATATCAATGTTTCTTGTTACCCTATTACAATCTTCTATCAGGTTGTACTTGATTGCATGTTTATCCATTATCTCGATACAAAGGATTAGATCATGTACATTGTGTAGAGATCACGAGTATTGTATGATTGGTTGAACTTATTGAGATATAAAAAGATCTATCGTGAGACAACTAGAGGATGAGTTGTCGGTATAACATGATATAGATAAAAATTTACTTGACTTGGTTGCTTGTCTATCTTTGATGCGTCTTGCGTATTGGTGGATCAGGTGAGATGAGTTACTTGTCATGTCATGAAGAACCTAGATCTCGGTGACTTTCGTTGATCTAAACCTCGATAAGGTTTAGGTGATTATGAGTTATTGACTATCACTTTGACTAGTGATGGGTGAGGTCACATGAGATAACAGATTCTACATGTCTTGGGTGGTGTCTTTATGTAGTACTAGTTACTGTTCCAGTCCCGTATCCATTGGGATGATGATGTCACTAAGGGCTGAAAGGTTTATGTACTAAACCTACGGGTTGAGTTAGCTCAGAGTATAATAATAAGGTTGGTGGTACTATAGAAATTAAAGATATTAATTATTTTAGCGATTAGAGAATGCTATAAATAATTAATGGAGGTCAATATCTTAAATCTGAGGATTAGTGAGTCTAAAGTGCGATCAGCTCGACCGATAATAGGGGCAGAGTCGACATTTATTCTCTGGTGGAATGAATAAATGTTTATAAATTAATTTATGTTATGGGCTTGAGCATAAGATAATAAATTCTTTTTAGACCCGTCTTTATTCTTGACTTGATCAGTGTGTGTTGGACATCGAGGCACAGGAGTTCTATAATTTTGTCCCTAGCAGTCTCTTTGGAACTCTGTTAGATTAATGTATTATTTTAATACATCTCGTTATGATAGATATTGATACATTATTGAACATGAAAGATAATGTCGATATCATTAGATATCGAGATATTATCGATATTATTAGATATCGAAGATAATTATTACGGATATGATTTATCTATAAAGATATGATTGTATTTATTAGATATCCAGTGGATCATATCTAAATAGAATTCATGGAATGCATTATAAATCAGGTGAGATAAAATCGATAATCATTATTCATTTGGTTGAGATATTCGAAAATGTCGTGAGTGCGAAGAATGAGGTGAATTTTACGGTTTATTAGTGATTTCTCTCGCACATTAGAGAATGAGGCATCGGGATAGATGCGATGATCAAAGATAGATCAGTCGTTGATCTTATTTCACAAAAATTTGAAGGTAAACACTTACGTATTACAATTAATTATATAGATGCATCTTTGATATATAATCGATTAATGTAATTAAACATATAAGATAGATCCTCGAAAGAGATAAAATCAGATTTCTTCACACATAACTATTTTGTAAGTCGCCATGATCTTCTCTATCTCGTCACACTATATTGATTCTCGAATTTGATACATGCTAATATAATATAATAGTTTGGGAGAGATTTTGATAGAGGAGCGAAAAGTACCTCGGTCTCAGGTTATTGTCTATTCCTCGCAATCGATGTTTGTGTGGTTATTGATCTCTCTAACCATCATCGTCGGTATTGGGTTATTGCTGTGAAACTACTTAATGAGCTTGATATATTGCCCTTCTTAGCAACCATGGCTTCGCTTACTAATCTTTCGATCGCTTTGCGGGTGTTTTTCCTTGTGGCTCGGTTAGACGATCGATCCTAAAGTGTCGTTTTTCTCCTAAAAGCACTTTCGTCTCCCTTGTGCATGATTGGCGGACTTCCGTCGATCGATCCTTGGATCTTTCTCTACAACTAAGATCGTGGCCTCCTATTTCTAAGATCTCTTGTTAGTACTCATAACGATCGAGTATATTGATTGAAACTATCATTGATGCATCGTCTTTATCTTTGGTTGCTCTTCTTGGTTAACTTTCTTTCTGTTAGCTTTTTAGGGCATCGTCTTTGAGCGTGTTGACTTGACCTTTTTTGAAGCTTGACTTTAAATGACTACCTGATGCAGCTTGTTAGCGGTACTAAATCGGATCTTCATTTACGAGAAGAGTTTGTCGTGGACATTATGTTGAAACGATGTCTTCTTCTTAATTAACCTGATATAGACTTTTCAATCTGTGGTAAGAAGCGCATAAGACCTTGAGTTGATCTCTTGTTGCTGTATTTGTCGCTTTTATAAATTTGAGATCTCATTAATGATTGTGATGAATTTGAGTTTCATGTTATCAATGGATTCTCGCTTTCTATTGTTTGAAAATTATCAAACTTTGACAAAACTATAGTCGACTTGTTTCCTTAATATCTTGAGGCTGTAAATATTCTCTCTGATAGTCCCTGTCTCAGCTAGCAGTTCGATTTCATCGGCTTTATAATGTGAGTTGAGAGCTGTACCGGAGATGATGTTTTTACTAGTTATAGGCTCATCATGCTTTCTTTCTTTAGATGTGAAGCGACTCGATCTTTTGGCTTAAACTTCGTCAAATATGGTCTTTTCTGTTCGGCCAGATCTTAGTGATCTTTTCTTTGATGGTGATTGGTCCGTACGCAGTGACCTCATATTCATAATGTTGGCAAGTGAGATAACTTGAGTTTGAACTTTGAGATCTCATTAGTTGTCTACGGTGAAGGTGAGGAGCAACCTTGACATCTATAATTAGTTTTCATCACGATAAAGATATGCAACGTTATCAGAAAAAGTATAAATTTTTAGATATGTTTTAGTTGAACCCGTACTCAAGAAGAGTTGGTAGTTCTGCGAACAACAAGCTACGATACCAATTGATGGTCGCTGAGGTACGTCTTGGTTTATGGAGGGATACGTCGGGTAAGATAATAAGAACTTTTCTTAAAACAAGAATGGACGTCTTCTGAATCGATGATGTCGGTCACTAACTCTGATTAGTATGGTCGATTCGGTTTGGAGAGTCTTGTCTTGGTAGAATCGATTAGTAATCTACTGTTTCTTTGTTCGGTGGTCGAATGGCGATAACTAGATGCGTCTGGGAAGGTGGTGGTTATGATTTGCCTTTCTTGGCGATATTGGAAAATACTTGTCAAATATTCTCTTAGTGATATTAGTTTCTTGTCGGTGTGAAGTCTTACTCAGTTGAGGTTTGAATAGTTTATGTTGTGTTAATTGGTGAGTGATATTGATTCAACACATGAAATGTGAAATCTTGAAGGTAGGTACACTAAGTTCTTACATAGTGTGGAGATCAATTCTATGTCCATGGATATAGCTGATTAATCTCTTGTGATTGAGTGCGCTTACTGGTGTAAGAAACTGAATCAAACTTTCGACCTATTTTGTCATCGACTTATTTAATAGTTCCTTCTATGATGATGTGGTAGAAACCTACGATTATACGGGGTTGAGTTGCTTACTGCTTACAGGTGAAGAAACCAGCTTTTAACACAAACACTTTGTTGCTTACCAAATACTACTGACTTTTATAAGTGTTTGGTAAGAGGGGTTTTAACTTATAATTTGAGTTATTCTGACAATAACTCAAAGTGTTAAAGGCTTGAGATATTACAGAAAAATCTTAGATGCTAAGGGGTGTATTTAAATTTAGAGCAAATAATATATTTGAGCTCTTAGAATTTTACGATGTCATGCAACTCATTCTTAAAAAATCAATGTTTGAATGTTATGTGGATAAGAGCTTTGAAAGTTTGAATACTTGAATGCTCGATTATTTTGATAATCTTTAAAGATTGGATCTGAAATCGGTATTTATAAGAGGGATGATAAATAGTGTTATTGGAAAACTGACAATCACTGTCATTATTTATAGTTTGAATTCTTTCAGTTTGAATCCTCGTCGTCCTTTACTATGTTTGTAACATTGTATGATATAGCTTTGCACCTCAGTAACTCGGCTAGTCGAGAATCCTCTGCATATTAGCTTCTTCTGACGGTTGAAAGTGTTGGATTATATATTGAAAATAGTAAAAGTATACAATGTTTTCTTGTTACCGATTATTAAATCTCTTATCAGATTATTTACTTAATTACATATGTTGCCGTTATCTGTCTAAGTAAGATCATCAGATTGTGTGAAGATCCAAAAGTTTGTATGATTGGTTAAACTAGTTGAGATATAAAAGGATCTGAATTGAACAACTCAGGATGAGTTGTCGGTTATGGAAGTTCTTGATATAGATGAAAGTAACTTTACTTGGTTACTTGTCATGCTAAATGCGTCTTGGCGTATGATGGATAGCGATGGGATGAATTCTTCTGTCGTAGTCGTGAATAACCTAGAATATCGATGACTTTGATCTAAACTTGATAAGGTTTGAGGTGAGCATAGTTCTTGCATCTTTCGACTTGTTATGGGTGGGGTTACATGTGATACCTAAGATTCTGCATCTTGGGTGGTGGTTGTGACTGTATGTCGTCTTTGGTTATCCATGTAAGTCACGATCAGTTAGGATGATGACATCCATAAGGAGCTTAAAATGTATTGTACTAAACCTTACGGTTGAGTTAGCTCAATACCAATAATAAAGTTATTGGTACTACTTAAAATTAAAAGATTAATTATTTTAAGTAGTGATCTATAAATAATTAATAGGCGATGTCTTAAATACGAGTCATAAGGTCTAAGTATAAGACCAACTTCAAAATAAGCGGGTAAGTCGACATATACTCCTAGTGGAATAAATAAATGTTTATGAATTAATTTGTGTTAGGGTGAACATAAAATAATTAATTAATTTAGCTTCTTTTCCTTGTATTTGATCTAGCTAAGCCATGTGAGGCCTATTATTAAGATATTCGTCAGCATCCCTAGATCCACATGGATTACGATCGATTAATGTATTATTTATTTAATATATCTCCTAGTCAGATAGACATTATTGATATTATTAGATAGAGATATTATTCTTGAAATGAATTATCTGAAGAATAATATAATTATTGTATTTATGTAGAATGTCGCGATCTCGTTAGGATTCTAGGAGGCACTATAAATCTGGGAGGAAAATCAGTTCCATTAATCATAGTAATTTTGAAATTACTATTCTTACTTATAAGGGCCGAAATTCTGATGTTCACAGATTGCTCTCGCTCTATTGAAGATTGAGACATCCGGGTCGCGAGTCTAGAAGATCAGGGGTATGCTATTGATCAAGCTGTTCCAAACTCGCATGTAAACAGAAAATCCAGTTGTTGCAATTAATTATATAAAAGCATCTTGAAAATAATTAATATGGAGAACTAAACATTGAAGATGGATCGTCAGAATAAAGTAAATTCATATTTCTCATCAATTGGTATCCAGTGGGGATTAGTGTATTGGTTACATTGGATCAATTTCGTTTGATTATTACGTGCGGTATATTAATTACAAGTTTATGGTTCGTCATGTGCTCGATTGTTTTATTTATTCATTGGAATTGTTTTTCAACGAGAAAATTCATGGTTAGATTAGAATCTTTTCTGTAAATTATATTGTAAAATGAAAAGCGAAGGCGAAGAATGGGGCGAGAGCGATGAAGCCCATCGTGCACACGTGATGGGAGGCGTCGCGGCAGCTGCGATGTGCGAGCGCCGTGCGACCCGGCCGCGAGACAACAACGACGAACCGGATAGTAGCTTCAGCGGCTTGTACATGGGTGCCCGTCACATATATCGTCGGGTAGACCGAGCGCGTGGACAGTTGTGCTGCGAAAAGATGGGATGCGAGGCGATGACGAAGCCAGGCTCGGGCGCACGCGCCAAAGCACGGCGGTATGGCCGGGTATGCTGTGTGCGTGGGGATGGGCGGCAGAACAGCTGGGCGGGGATGAGAGAGTGCATCTGGCGCGTGCTCCGTCACGACCTCGGCGCGTGAACTTGCATGGACCCCACTGCGCACATGCTTGCCCAGCGGCGATGACAAGAAGGCGGTTGGGCGGGTGCCGTTACTCTCTTGCGTTCATCGTAACTAAATTCTCTTGCAATGAATCTGAGTATAACTCTTTTCTTTAAGGATTACTCTATACGAAGTCATCAAAGGATTTGGGTAAGGTTGAGGACTATACCGATTCGACTTCAGTCGTCAATAAATCTTCCAACCAACTAAGCTCCCGAAGAGATTGATCATTTACTCCATGGTCTACACCGAATCTTCCATCATTGAACTTGACATAATTAATTTTGTCAGTTATGACTAACAATACATCGACTCACATGCGATTTCATGAGATTTTGCAGATGGTGGTTCGTATCTATCTCTTGATCTTTGGAGTTCAGGACTCGCGCGTGGTAAAAAGAAGGCACTTTTCCATTCTTTTGATTTGTCCCATTTCGTGCTCATGTGCTCTTCATCGAATAGATGAATCGATCAGGGGCATTGGATGAGGTGTGGTGAGTACAAATAAATTATCTTAGCCATAAGAACAATCTCGATATTTCATTTCCACTCGATAAAATTCGGACGGATAAAGGTTTTGTGCGAGCATATTGATAATGGCTGTAAGGGACATATTTGAAAAATAATGTAAACACTAAGCATCGATCGCATAATTATAATAATAATATTGTAACCTTTTGATAAAACAATATTAATTAAAACCTTGATCGCCAGGAATCGACATACAGCCCGCGCGTGTGGGCGTTTACAGAACCCCTGGGCAGGCTAAAATAGATATTTTAGTCGTTAAATTCAATCCGTATCAACATCATATGGCGAATGAAATTAATTGACCTTAATGAACACGTCACTATGCGAAGGGACTTGCGGAAGTTGTACTTGCGGTGATGCCTAATAACCACAATTTTGACAAAAATGAATTCTTAGAATTAGCATACTCACTGGACCATTACAGCTTCAATTCAGAATTCGTTTGTCGTCTCATTTTAAATCTATCTCTAGAGAACTTATGAAAATCGCGTATCACCAGCGTGTGGATGTTGCACATGAAACTCCTCTAAATATATTAAAATATTTTATTTAGAAATCTCTCTAAAAACTTATTATAAATAGTGTAACAAGCCACCCGTGTGGGCGTTTACTCGCAGTCACGTACCACTTTTTAGAGATCAAAATGTGGAGATCTTGGCGTTTTTAATTTAAGATGTCGTCGGGTTTCTTCAGATCTTTTCTTTCAAAGGTTTGTCCATGTAGATCACGTAGTCTAACATGATTTCTCTAAAACTCGATATGTAAAACATGCTCGAATTCTAAAACATGTTTAGCGCGATAAACTTAGCATGCACGCTAAGCGCGGTTGTTCGACAAATTATTCTTTAAAGTCACTCATAAATTATGCGGGGTCCTTATAGAGCGATAAGGTGGCCCAGTCGAATCTCGAGGAAGAAGCTTAGGCTATGGTTTAATGTCACACACGAAGCAGTAAAAAATACTAGTCACCAAAATAAAGGGGTCTATCACGCAGAAGCAGACGGCGAGAGAAAAATAAATAGGTAAAAGGATGCACTTGGACAAGAGGATTGGCGAGATACACGGTTTAGAGGCGGTGTTCTTGGGTTCAAAATCTATCCTCGCTATTAATGAGCGAGGGCGGTGCAGGCATAAAGCACCCGATTCTCGCTAACGTTCGACATAATCGGTCTCTCGACCCGTCAATGTGACTCAAAATTAATGACAACTAGTCTCTCAACCACGCGCCATCAACTACGAAGGATATTTTAATACAAATGCACACGATAACAAAACCTTATCCATATATTAATTACTCGACAACAAATCGATCTCGGCCGTTTGTTAAACTTACATCTAACATAAATCTGATCTCGCATTGCTTCATAATGAAACAAGCATATAATCAACATATACTATTCTTTCGAACATAGTGTATGAAGATCTTGAAATAATCAATTTATATGGATAAGAAAATTACAAATCATCAACCGACAATTACGATTCGAGCGAGAACAAATCGACATTTATTTCCTACAAATCGATAATATATCTCATGGAAATTATCCCCATAGCAATTATATGACATAATGGAGCGAGAAAAACTTACAAACCATTCATAGATATAAGTCTTCCAAAAATCAAAATCGTTCATGTAGGAAAACTGATTTTAACACTCTCAGAGTTTATCTTGGATGTTTAATTCACATACATTGATTATATATCTAGCATGCACCTATATAATTAATTGCAACACATTGGTGTTTTCTGTTTACCTCAAATTTGTCGGACAAAGAGAGATCGAAGACTCGTGCTTTGATCTTACGGACTATATCGTTGTCGAAACTTGATCTAAGTGAGCAATCTATGAGATCTTGAAAAATTAGTCTTCTTCTCACACTTGAAATCTCGAAAATCACAATGATCATAGTATAATTTTTGAAAATCTCTAGCATACATTACTGATTTTCTCTCACTGTATTATAATACAACCTTAGAAACTATTAGTATATGATCTGCATATCTAATAAATACAATCATATCTTTCGGATAATGGAGAATCAAAGCGAGTCGGTGGGACTCTCTATGTGTGATTTTAGCGACTCCAAGCCTTGATGGGCCGACCTGGGGATCAAATGCAAGGAATAAGATGGGTCTCAAAAATTAATTATCTTATGTTACATTTCGGAACATAAATTAATTCATAAACATTTATTCACTTGCCACTAGAGAATAAATGCTAACACTCCTTTATTTAGAAGTTGAGTCGAACTTGAACTTCCCGAATACCCGTATTTAAGATATTGCATGTCATTAATTATTTATGCGTTCGGCGACAAAATAATTAATCTCTTTAATTCCTTAAGTAGTACCACTCGACCTTATTATTGTACTTGAGATAATTGAACTGCGGGTTTAGCACAATAAACCTTTTGAGCTCCTTGGGATGTCATCATCCTAGCGGATCGGTGACTCGTACGGGTAACTAGCATGACATACAAAACCGCCACCAGCCGATCACGGAGAATATTGGGTTATCTCAATAACACTCCCCTAACAAATTAAGTGATGGTCGATAACTCATACTCACCTAAACCTTTATCGAGATTTAGATCGCGTAAAGTCACGAGATCTGGGTTCTTCCGATGGTCGGATAGAAGAACTCTCTCTATGATCCATCGATGCGTCGAGGCGTACCGGTATAGACAAGCAACGAGTCGAGTTCTTATTGATACCACAACTATACCCGACAACTCGTCCTCAAGTTGTCTCGTTTGTGATCCTTTATATCTCATTAAACGTCTATCATGCAATTATGTGATCTACTACACCTTGTAGATCTAATTTATATAGAATAAATGGACATACATATGCAATCAGTAAACAATTAGATATGAGATTATAATAGTAGTAACAAGAATCATTGTCTAAGCTCAACCAAAATTCTTCCGATATACAAATCGACAATCTTCCACTTATACTAAGCAAACTTTTAGTATACTGATATGTCTCTCTAGCTATTAAAAACAACACCATCAACTGCTTACCGGCACACAAAGTTTCCTTTCTAAGTGGGTGCCGTTTTGAATCAAGTCCTCGAACATGCTCGTCAATGAGCTTGTCTGAGGTTAGGCGATATCTAGCTACTATACCTACTTCATAGCAAATATCGGATCTCGTACAGCGGCATACATGAGACTTTCTTAATGAGGTCTGAAACTTGTTCTCTTCTATCTCCTTTCTGCGGTCATGGTGGCTGCTCATGGAATAAAGGAACACCATGTACGAAGGGTAGAAATTCCTTCTTGGTTTCTGCATGCTAAAGCGAGTAATCACGTGATCAATGTAAGGCGCCGAGATAAGCTCGATATTTTATCTTGCGATCTCGATGACGATCCCAAGAATGTCGCTACATCTCCTAAGTCTTTTATTTGAACGATCGGATAACCAACTCTTTAAGTCGATAACAACTTCCGTTGTTGCGAGTAGAAGGATGTCGTCTACGTGAAGTCGAAATACCACATCACCGTCGACATCACGATACACACAACTCTCGCTGAGCATGGGTAAATCAGGACTTTACCGCCGTCAAAGCGTAAGTTCCATGATCGGGAAGCTTGCTTAGGCCATAAATACACTTTAGCTTCCGTACTAGATCTGTCGTCCTTCCCATACATAACCTTCGGGTTCTTTGCATATATGATGTCTCTGCCTTCGAGGTTACCGTTTAAGCGGTTTCACATCCATTGTCGAACCTCAAGGTTGGTGTCTGCTATGTGGAAGAATTACGATGGACTTGAGCATTGCTACGGTGAAAAGGCCTCCGTAAAATCGTGCCTCAACGAATGCGTGTCCCTTGCCATAAGCCGGCTTTAAAAGTCGAAACCTCCTCCATAGAATCTCTTCTTCGTATACCCTTACTACCTATGGCTTCCTTGCCATCCGGTAGAGATGTTTTCGTTCGTCCATATGCGTAGGACTCAGATTTCTAAGTCCAGTAGTGGTGTGTCGTGATCTTGCATCACGTATTGTATCGCTCGCTTTTATGTCATGGGTCGGATTCACGCCGCTTCCTAGGAATAAATTCAAGATTCACACACGAACATAAATAGCTAGGGTTGACGAACAACCTCACTCACAGTCTTCTTGGCCTGCATGCGGCAGTGGGTGCAAGATAACTGTGGATTCTCTATCTCGCACAATTTCTTGGGTAGGTGCCTTGCGGTCGATATCTCGGTGAATTCACCCACTTCAATTCTTGAAGTATCCGTGTCGATCCTCTACTAGACTCGATATCTCGTCCCTTTAGCTGTCGTGGTGATCATCATTTTCATTCTAAGTATAATTTCAACTTTGGTTGTGGTTTTCATATGTCATCTTCAAGAATCGGGCGATAGTAATAATCGACCTTCCGATCCTTAGGACTTATAGAAATAACCACCTTTGCTCCTCTAGATAACCACTAAATGCCTCAGATCGATCTAGCCTCCAACTTAGCTTTCTTGTTCAAGATATGTGTTGGACTGCCCCATACCTTATATAGCTTAAACTAAACTGCAAACTATAACTTCGAAGGTCTTATCGACCGACTGACTAGCTAGATTGAGCAAATATGCTCTAGCATACCCTAACGAAATAGCAATGTTGCATAACTCATCATTGATCTAACTATTTGGTTTGAATTTGTCGAATCTTGGTATTGTTTGCATGTTGTCTTCATTAGTTTATCCCTTTATTTCGTTAGTTCGATTATTATTTATCGCTTTCGGACTTACTTGGTTCGTTCAATGTTTTGCAGAAAATCGCATTAAATAGATGAATTGAATCTGCCAAGAATAATGTATAATTGAAGAGCTTTTGACGAGTTCATAGGCGAAGCGGATCGCAAATCATAGTTCAAACGAGAAGAACGAGCGAACGACAAAGTTAAGCACGACTTCCCGTCGCCTGCACGCCCGTGCGCACCATCGCGCCAGCGCGCTCCCGAGCACCACTCGTTACCTCGCGCCGAGTGAGCGCGAGCTCCCACGCTTGCCGCCAGCGCCACCGCCGCGGCGCGCGTCCGCCCGTCTCACGCCACGCGCTGGCGGTTCCTCGGCGCGTTCGCCTTTCCCTCGCGCTCGGATTGAGCGCCGGCTCATCGAGCGCTTCCCCCGCCCGCCCCGCCTGCCACCCCGCACACGCCGCGCCCTCTCGCGCGCGTTCATTTCCATGCTCACTTTGCTTGTTATATAAGGCTATTTTAGGTTATTTTCGAGTCCGATATTACGTATTTTCGGTTTCTATCTCGAAGCACCTGAGCTCTAGTTCATCTGTTCTTCCACTTTTCAATTCGTATATTGTTTAAGCGTCAACGTACTCGCCTTCAATTTTATTTACATTCTTGCAATGCGGTGTGTAATTTTGGATTTGGATTGAAAGTATTGACGACTTTTGTTCCAATTGTTCTGATCATTCGTTACATATGATTGCTCGCTCGATTAATCCCTCTTGATTAGGTTCTTGATTAGTTCTTGTTTCCGGTTTAATAATCTGAATTCTATCAAGTGGTGTTGAACTTTAAATTCATGTTTAATCGTTCTTTGGAATTTCATTGATCCTTGTTCAAGATCTAATTTAATTGCTTTCGATTTGTTTCTCTGTGTTTGGTAGTTAATCATCAGGGTTTGTGCCTCTAGTTTAGATCTGTTGCTTTATAATTTAGCTCGGATTGACAACCCCGCTTAGGGTTTCTGTTTAATTCGTGTTGATTCCTCGTATGTTTCAAAAACCCTTATCGGTATTAGAGTGTTTAGATTTAATCGTTTCATGAGCAACACGAACATTAGGCCCTTAAGTTTTCCTTGAGAGCGACAGGTTAACTTTCCCTACTATAACACCTGCACGATTGCGTCAATTGAGAGTGTACTTTGGTTGAACACTAACCATCTCTAAGAGAGTCCTATTTCTTCGCTCCGACATTATTTTTGCGTGGTGTGCCCGTGAGTGAGTTGGGATGTAATCACACAGCACCAAATAGTCCATGAACTTCGTGGGGTATTCACCACCGCCGATCGGACCGTAGTGACTTGATACTCTTACCTAGCTTCGTCCATTTCCGTCTTAAATTCCTCGAATTTCTCAAAGCATTAGACTTGTAGTGAAGCGGTATACGATCGTCGACCTTGAATAATCGCAATGAAAGTGACAAAATACTCGTCCCTCCACGAGCTTGTGGACATTGGTCCACCAGTCGAGAGGACTAGCTCAACACTTCTTTGGCTTTATACCCTTCGGCTTGAAGTCAGTCTTATCTTTCCTTACACGATTCAAGACGGAATGAGAATCGTAATTTCACCCAACGCCCATTCTTAGCCGCCTTTGGAGTTCACGCTCATCATCTTCGGTAAATTAAGTCCAGCAAGACATTTGCTTTACTTGTTCCGGAAAATATTTTATCGTTTAAAGCTCGTCTTGCTGAACATAGGAGTTAGTAGAGTAAAATTCGTGAAATGAGCAGTTAAAGTCTAGTTTGTTATTTTCCGACCCTATGGGAGTAAACAAACTTGAAGGCGGGAACTCCGATCGACTGGCCAATCCTCTACTAACGGAATAAAATAAAAAATAATTAGTAGATCCGTTATGATCCTATTTAGATTGATGTGACCTAATTTAAGACGCCAAAGAAATGTGATGTCATCTAGCTAAGAAAACTTCATTTTCTTAAGGTTTGATGTAGATGCAACATAATTAAAGGTATTATGCTTGCGATAGTATAAAGCAATTATATAAAGTGCCACCATATAACTTCATTTCTTATGATAGAAACATCACTATCAAAAACAATGAAATATCCATGTATAAATAGTTTGAAACCAAAATAAGGTTTCACAAACTCCGCACATATAAAACGCTCTTTCATTTCTAAAATTATCCTATCAAAACATAAAGAAACATCTCCATGCAATGGCCTCGACTTCGCGTTCCCATGGAGATCATTATCTCGCCATCAAGCATTCCACTCCATATGAACCCTTGCAAGGTGTAAAAACATGATCAATCACACCCATATCTACTACCCATGATCGAGTAGAATAAGTCGCTAAACATGTTTCGCATTACTAAAACAAATGGAGTTCATCGAGTTTGAGCACGGGGCATTTAGCCTCCAATGCCCGCCCACCGCACTGAAGCACGCCTCTTCTTCTTTTCTCGGCCTCGGACCATGTTCTTGCTCCACTAGTTTCCTCGCTCTACCACCTTTGGTACACCTTTTATTCTTCCAATTTTCAATGGAAAATTGCCCATAGATTGCTAGTAAGGGCATGTCTTCCCTTTTCATTCGCCTTGCTACGAGATAATTTAGCAACCGACTAAGTGTATCGGTCTTGCTCATGATCGTGTTCACGTGAAAGTTCTCAAAAGACTGGGCAATGTGTTAAGGATGATATCGACCTTCGCCATCGATACCTCATCCCAACGGATCAAGACTATCTGAGATGAGTCAGTGGGAGACATGTTCATGGACCGAACTTTATTCTTCCATCCTACATGCCAAGATTTCTCTCATTGTGTGAAGCGATGTCGATCCGATCGCCCAAACTTACTCTGAGACTGACCATATTCCGGCTCGCGTCACCATCGTGATGCTCCGCAAAGCCTTTGAACATAGTAGTCATCTTATAGCATTTGGCCATATTATGACTTATGCAAGTCTGGACTCTCATGCTCTTCGTCGATCGCAGAGAAGTCATCGGTTTGGGAGTAATGAGAAAAACATGTGTTCTTCTGATAAAAACATACTCATGTTTCGCTTCCACTCGATAAAATTTGGATCGATAGAGGATTTTGTAGCATATTGATAATCGATGTGAGACATATCAAAAGTAATGTAAACACATAAGCATGTGATCGCACATAATTCATAACAATAATATTGTAACCTTGATAAAACAATATTAATCGAAACCTCCAATCGACCAAGGAATCACATGCAAGCCACGCGTGTGAAGTTTACACACGAACCCCCACCGACTAGAATATAGCTTTTAATCGCTTAATTTCAATCCATGTCAACTTATCCTATGACAAATGAAATTAATGATCGACCTAGTGACCACATCACTATCGCAAAGGACTTGGCATGGAAGTTGTACTGAGGTGATGCCAAGCAATGACCACAATTTTAATAGCGAAAATAAATTCTAGAATTGCATACCACTCGGACCATACCGCTCAATTCAAAATCTTTGTCATCTCATTTTAAATCAATCTCTAGAACTTATGAAAATTGCATATGCAAGCTACGTGTGGGCGTCACATGAAACTCCCACTAATAGATTCAAATATTTTATTTAGAAATCTCATCTAACAAACTTATGATCAATAGTGCAAGCAAGCCACGCTGTGGAGCGACTCACGGCTACCACTTTGTTTAGAGATCAAAAGTGGTGGTCTCGCATCTTTAATCGAAAAATTAATATGTCGCTTTCTTGCTTGATCTTTTGTTTAAAGGTTCGCCTGAATCACGTAATCTAACATGCTCTATAGAACTCACATGTAAAACATGCTGCAATTCTAAAACATGATTCAAAACGCGATAAACCTAGCTTGCTTGCTATACGCATCCAATCACGAAAACATATTACATGTTTATCTACATAATTAAACATACATAGCATATCAGATAATTTTAAGCATCCACATGCTTTAATGATGAAAATAAAATAAATTGCTTCTCACGCCTCGTGGATCCCTAATTCCTGCGTAATTTATTACATATATTTGCAAAGTATAGATCTTAAAATCTCAACGCGCCTCGCGTCGAGCGACTCGTTAAACGGTTTGGATCAAAAATAAAAATGGGTCAAATAGTGAATCTGGGCGGTTGGGTTGAAATGCGTCGGTCGAAAAGGTCGGGCATGCGGGCGGGTCGTAAGGGTGGGCTTGGCGCTGGGCTGACCCGTGTGCGCCGATCGCCATCGTCTCCGTGCCTCTATCGTCATGTCGCTCTCGCCGAGAATCGCCGAGCGCGCGCCCACCTCGTTGTCGGTGTCTTTGCCGGACTTCTACGCAAGAACCGCCCGGCGCCGAGCTCGGCAGGCGAGACTCTTCTGAGGAACGTCCGCCGTGAGAGGGCGAGGCTGAGAGTCGCGGACAGTGTCGGCGGGCACGGTGACGTGAATACGATCCGTCGTGCGATGCCACCGCTGTCGTCAGACGCTGCTCTCACCTATCTCCGAGGTTCTCGACGTATGCGTGCGTGCCGAGCGTGTCGAGGCATCCGAGCAAGCAAGCTGCACGTCGCTGCAGGCGATCCGACCCGTCGTAAGCTACGAACATCTTCGCCGTCGCCGAGTGCACGCGGAGACCGATGGCAACGCGGATCCGCACGCCACTTCTCGCGCTCGCCATTTGGTTTCCGGTGCCTTCGTGCTGAGCAACGAGACTGCTGTCTGTCTTCGTGTTCTTCGCCTTCATTCTTCTTTTTAAGATTAGATTTACAAAATAAATCATAATATGACCATGGATTTTCTCGTCGAAAAACGAAACACAAAAACCAAAACAAAATCGAGCTACGATGAACGATAAATTCATAATTAATTAACTACGCGTAATAATCAAACATGAATTAATCAACAGAGCCAAGATATTGTTCCCTCGCTGATAACAATTGTAGGAAAACTGATTTTAACCTTCTCGCGATGATCTATCTTGATGTTTAATTCACCGACATTGATTATATATCTGATACACCTATAATTAATTGAAACACGTTAGTGTTTTATCGTGTTTATCTCACAATTTTTCTGACAAGAAGAGGATCGAGACTAGTGCTTTGATCTTTTGATTGTATCCTGCTTTGTCAAACCAATACCAGTGAGAGCAATCTATGGAAATCTCAAAAATTCAGATTCTTCCTCAAACTTGGAAATCTCGAAAATCACAATGATCCGATAATTTTCAAAATCTCTTAGCATAGCATTACTCGATTTTCTCTCCTTGTATTTATAATGCAACCCTAGAAATCTATTAGGATAGAATCTTGCATATCTAATAAATACATCATATCTTTTCGAGATAATGGAGAATCATAACGAGTCCGGTGGGACTCTATGTGATGGACGTGCTGCTCGGGCCTGATGGGCCGCCAGGAATCAAATGCAAGGAATAAAGAGGCCTCAAATAAATTAATTATCTTATGTTCAGCCTGAACATAAATTAATTCATAAACATTTATTCGACGAGAGAATAAATGTTGACTTACCTTTATTTCGAAGTTAAGTCGTTTGCACTTAGACTTAGAATCCTTATTTAAGATATCGTGCGACCATTAATTATTTAAAGCATTACATGCTAAACTAATTAATCTCTTTGATTCTAAGTAGTACCACTCGACCTTATTATTGTACTTGAGATAACTCGACCAGTGCATTTAGTACATAAACATTTGAGCTCCTTAAGGGGCGTCATCATCATAGGAATCGATGCGGATATAGGTAACTAGCATGACATCGACACTTCCACCACCCAAGATGCGGAGAATATGAGTTATCTCATGTAACCCGCATCCATGCGTTATCTCGTGTAACCGCATCCATAACAAATCAAAGTGATGGTCGAATTCATACTCCCTAAAACCTTATCGAGGTTTATTTCAGCGTAATGTCGTCGAGATCTAGGTTCTTCCGACGGTCGAATGAAGAACTCATCTCCCGATCCATCAATACGTGGAGATGTACCAATATAGACAAGCAAACAAGTCAGTCACTTCTTATCTATACCGCCTATATCGACAACTCATCCTCCGGTTGTCTCACGGTGATATTTTTATATCTCATTAAGCTTGACCAATCATAGACTTCTATGATCTACTACACCTTTATGATCTAACTTATATATGAGATAAAGGGACATACATATGCAATCAAGTAAACAATAGAAGATTGTAATAGTGGTAACATGAATCATGTATCTGAATCATCAACCAAACGCTTCTAGTATACAAATCCAGCGATTCATCTCAATTGTTAATCGAATGTAAGAATTAAATGGAAAGGAAAGGAAAAGAAAAGAAAAATCGGCGTGTGAAAGCTGTCGAGTTGTGTGTGTTTTTCCGTGGTGGTTTCTATTTATATAACCTCAAAAAAATCCACAAAATCACCGAAAATAGGCCCAAAATCACGCCTAGCATCGGACGAGGCAAAGCCATGTTGGGGTGGCTCTGCAGGCGGATGGAAGGCACCCAATGCGGATGGAGCGGATCGTCGGACGCGAGGCCTGGAATGAGGCGAAGGGACCCAGCTCGGACGGGGTAAACACCGACGGACATGGTCTTGGGTTGAGTACCGAACAAACATGGTGTTGGAACTTACGGGCGTGCGGACGTAGCAGGTGGAGATGTGGCGCCGGTGGTTGTGCGTGCTAAGCGTGGTCGCGGCGAAGACGGGCGGGCGAGTGCGAACAAGAGTGGGCGGGCGATATAGGCGAGGCGTGGCGGCGAGGCTTGTCGCCTGGAAGAAACCAAGCACCGAGGCAGGTTTGGCGCATGGGTGGCAGAGCGGATGAGGCGTACGATAGGGCGTGGGCGCGAGCGTGGGCGGGTAGACAGCGGTGGGCTGACGTCAGCAAGTGCGGGGACACGGGCGTGGGCCGGATGGATGAGTAAGTCGCGCGATGGGTGGTCTGGGTTGTGTGGGCGCGGATAAGCGCTGTCAGGCGATGGCGCGGCGTGCGTGACTTTGACGATTCGCTCTATTCTCCCTCGTACAACTTCGAATTACGATCCGCTTATCGTCTCAGACTCTTATCGAGATGCTCTTATATCGATAACTCTTGTAGATCCATTTTGTCCTATGTAATGCTATTTTCTACAAAACATCGAAACAAACCAAATAAGTCGAATCGATAAATACTAATGAAAACAAGCGCATAAATAGGACAAACTACTGGAAATGACATGCATAAGAATACCAAGAATAAGCACAAAATCATACAGAGCAACTATCACAAAACATACATCATGTTTATCTCGTAATTAAACATACATAGCATGCTTACTGCATAATTTAAACATCCACGACATGCTTTGAGCGATAAAAATAAAATAAAATCATTCATCGTGGCCCACTATTTAGAAATCTCATCTAACAAACTTATGATAAGCGTCAAGCAAGCACGCATGTCGGCGTACTCATATAACATACCACTTTGTTTCGAGATTAAAATATGGAGGTCTTGGCGTTTTAATTAAGAATTAAAACATCGGTTTCTTTAGTATTTTTATTTGAAAGGTTTGTCCATGTAGATCACGTAATACTAACATGCTCTTCGAGAACTCAGATATGTAAAACATGCTCATGGAATTCTAAAACATGCTTTAAAAGCGTGATAAATCTAGCATGCTTGCTAAATGCGCTTAATCACGAAACAAAAACCATGTTTTTCTAAGTAATTAAACATACATTGCATGCTACTTCATAATTTAAACATCCATGACATGCTATGAACGATAAAATAAAATAAAATTGCTCATCACGACCCGTTGGATCATGTACTTCACTCTAATTTATTACATAAATTTGCAAATATGATATTTAATTTTTCTTTGAAGCGAGACATCGTCAAACGGCGACTCGTTAAAATTGGATTGGGCGAAAACAAAAATCGTCGGAACAAAGATTTGGGTAAGGTGGGAAAATGGGTCGGATCCCCAACGGACTGCGACGCGCTAGCACAACCTAGCGCCATCCGCCTCCTCGCTTCGCGTGGCGTGCATCACGTTTGTGTGCATGCGATCACGTCGATTGGAAATGCAGTGCGACGCGCGGCGACCGTCAGCGTCCAGTCTACGCCGACCTACAATGTCCCATGCCCGACGCGTCGATGTTTTGCACTCATAGCAGCGTGCGTTGGGCTGCCGTATGCGTGGTGTGATGGGTGCATCGTGTCGGTCTTGACGCTTATCCTGCGCCGAGCAACGCGCGATGCTATCGTCCGTCTGTCGCTCGGCTCGCTCGTCTTCCGGTTGGCGGGTCATCATTACGCTTTAGTATAAAATTCCAATAGTGATATACCCATATTGTCTTGTTTGATACATGAGCATTCTTTCGTTTCAAAATCCGAACATGTGAAAGATTGGGTTTGAAACGAGGGCAAAAAATATCTTGAAATTAGCATTCGTTCGAAGTGTTGATGGCAAAGAGATTTTCCAAAACGGGTAAAGATATGTTTCTGAGGTCGTCTTGATTTTTATGTCTGAATAGAAGATTTTGATGTCATCTTAGGAATGAATTGGTTGAAGAAGAACAAGGCAACTATACATTGTCTTAGAAATTGCTTTCCGGATAGCGAAGTGTATGTATTTTTCATGAAATAAGAATAGGTGTTTCGAGTGCATGATTTTAGCATTAAAGCGTGAAGATGATCAGAAATGGAGCTATCGGCTTTCTTGGTAATTTTGACATGGAGTGATAAAAGCACGAAGTTGCAAGATGAGCCATTGGTATATGAATACTCGAGCGTGTTTCAGGTTTGCTAGGCTTTGCAGACAAACAATAGAGTTCACTATTGATTTTGAACAAGGGAGCACCGATATCAAAGGCACAATACATGATGACACGTAAGAGTTGCGAGGAATTGAAGAAACATTACGAGAGTTCTTTGGACTTGGTTTCATCACCTAGTGTATCGCCGTGAGGCGCGATCTTGTTTGTAAAAAATGATAAATCAATGTGGATGTGCATTGACTACGAGAAGTTGAATAAGCGCGATCGAGCGGTATCATATCCAAGATTGATGATCTATTCGACTAGCTCGAGGGAGAGTGTTTTCTCGAAGATAGATTTGAGGTCGGTTACCACCAAGCGAAGATCGGAATGAGTATGTTGCAAGATAACATTCGAGGATGAGGTAGAGTTCATTGTGATGCCGTTAGGTTGACAACATACCGTCGACTTTTTTATCGATTACTAGAAAGTTTTGTCTTGGTTTTCATCGATGATATCCTCATTTATTCTAGAATAAAGAGTTACATGTAAAGCACCTACGTCCATTTGGAAAGCGTTATGGGTAGAGGTTATATGCGAATCGTGAAGTCAAGTTCAGATGGTTTATGGTTTACACCGATGCATCAAGCTTGGGTTTGGATGTATTCCTATCAAACGGAAGGTTATAGCAAACATCTCGACCGTTGAAGCTGCAGGGTTAAACTATTTGACTCCGATTTGGAGTTAGCGCTGATCGTTCCGCATTGAAAATTTAGAGCTTATCTTTATGGAGTCAAGTGTGAGATCTTTACGAATCACAAGAATCTTAAGTACATCTTTGAACAAAATGAGTTGAACATGAGGAGAAGATGACTTGAGTTAGTAGAGGATTACAATTGCACTATCCTATCAGCCCTGAAGGCCGACATAGTAGCGAGATGCCCTTAGTCGCAAGATGAAGATAAGGTTGAGATTCTTCTTCACGAGAGAATCTTCTTTCAGAGAAGAGCTTATTGAGTTCGAGAAACTAAGCAGCGAAACCAGTTCACCACCGAGTTAGTGTAAGGATTCATCGTGGCGGCGACTTGAGAGAGCGATCGTGAGCGAGCGAATAGATGAATTCTAGAGGAATACATTTGAAAGCAAGGCGGAAGATAAGAAGGGCTTCGACGATAATAATCGTTGTTGTTCAAATGGAGGTTATGTGCCACTCGGCGATGGAATGAGGAATAAGATCATGATTGAAGCTCATGAGGCACCATATACAACTCGTCCGAAGTACCAAATTAAGGAGATCTTAAAAGAAACTTTTGGTGGGAAGGAATGAAGAAGGATGTAGGTATACGTGGAGCGTTGCCTTATCGCAAGTAAAGTTTTTACCAATGACCATCGGGTTTGTTGCCGTTACCAATTCAGTGGAAATGGGAACATATCGATATGGATTCGTGGTAAGTTTTCCGAAGTCAGCGTGGAACACCGTTATATGGGTTATAGTCGATAGATTGCGAAGTCATCATTTCTTGTCAATTTGGATGATGTAATCTGGATAAGCTTGCTCGACTTATGCGCGGGAGATCGTATGTTTGCATGGTATACCGGTTTCGATTATGTCGATCGTGATTAGGGTTTATTTCGAGGGTTTTGGAAGAGTCTAAGAAGCCGTCGGACTAAGCTAAAAGCAGTAATGGTTGAGCTTGTGAAGAGTGCTTCATGATGAGTTCATGACACTAAGTATGCAGATTTTAGACCACCCACGAAGGTTTGCACATCGGTGAAGTTATTGAAAAATGGTCTTTTCAAAAAGCTTTTAAAGTATATCATGTTTATAGTTGTTATGTCCGTATTTTATTACAAGTCCATGAACACCAAGTTTGCTATTTTGAGTCCGTTTGTGAAAGTTGCATCGATTTTTCGTTTAAAAGGTTGCTGACGGATTCTTGTATGCTGTTACCACATAAATAGAGGCTTAAGGCCTCATTTTCAAACGTTCATTTCAAGCTTCTACTGTTTCTGAAGAGAATAGTCCCGATATGTTGGTAGTGTTGAAGGAGAGATTATCGAGGAGGGAGGACTGGTGGCGGTGCCGTTGTCTTTGCTACCGACTACGCACCGATCTAACCACCCGTCGTCTTTATTTTTAAATTTGTCATTTTCTTGCTTTATTATGTTCTTATATAGATATCGTAATATAAATTTTGGAATCTAATGGATGAGGTGAGAAGCGGTGAGGAAACGCCGCCTAGGACCGCCATCGTCATGGTTTGCCGATTTCTTGGTCGACCAATGCTTTTATCTTGTGGACCTTTTAGGTTTTGAGTTTTGGGTATGTGTTCTACTAAGTTATTGAATTTTTTGTTTTCGTGTTTTACATGTCGGGATATATCTCGTTGCTTTGAGTTTCTAAATGAAGTATATCCGGGTTATCCTTTTAACACTGGCTTCGGCTATGTTCCTAAATTTACATATTGCTTATGTTTAGTAATACTCCGTCTCCTTAGCTTTAGGTTTGTTCGAACATTTTTCGAGAAGATAAAAGTTGACTTTTGCTACGATGGTCCGACGATCTGAAACCTCGGCATTATGAAGAGTGTTTTATGGCGAGTTAATAGACACTAAGTATCGGTTTTCGACCACCTATGATGGTTTACACTCCGATGAAGTTATTGAAAATCGGCTTTTCAAAGATCTTTACAAGTATATTATGTTTATAGTCGTTGTATCCGGTATTTTATTAGAGTCCATGATACCAAGTTTGCTTTTTGGTCACAAAAGTTGAATTGATTTTACGCTTTTGAAAAAGTTAAACTGCATGCTTTATCCACTTTCCCTATAAATAGAGGCACAGGGCATTTATTTTTAAGCGTTCATTCAAGCATCTCTTTGTTTACGAAAGAGCCGAGTCCGAGTGCAGCTGCGGGCGTTGGAGGAGTGAGGATCAAGCGGGAAGCTCGGCGTGTGATTGTGTCTTGCGCTACCACCGTCGATCGCCTCACGTGCCGTTTAAAATTTTATCCTTTTTGTTTTGATTCCTTCATTCGTAAACGTAGCATAGAACTCGGGTCACTAAAGGGATGAGGCTGAAAGCGAGGTGGCAACCGATCGATGGCCGTCGCGCCGTCGCCGTCCTTACTCGGTTGGTGGCCGTCGGATAACTTTCATTGGCCGCTTTAGGTTTTGAGTTACTGCTTGTGTTACGCTAGCGTACTAATTCTTTTTCGTTTTTATGTTTTTACATGCGGTATTTTCGTTATTTTGAGTTTCTAAAGGAAGTACATGCAGGTTATCTATTTTCGACATGGCTTGTCATTCTATGTTCCTAAAATTGCATATTGCTTATGTTTTCATTTTCATGCATCGATTCGGATAATTTATCCTAGATCGAGGATAAGCATCAAGTTTGAAGCTTATTATTTGCTAAGTTTTATTCGTCTTACCGCATGCATATTTTCAAAGTACCTCTTTATAGATTTCGATGCCGAACATTTTTACCTTCGTCTAGTGGATTTGAAAACCGGATGTTGCAATATGGGTTCAAAAGTCGAAAAATCTATTTTGCTTCGATCTTCGTTTGTTGCATTGTTGCCTTGCTTCAGGGATGTGACTCAAAAGTTATTCCGTATTGTTACGGTACCGGTGTGATCGATAGGTTGTTGGATCGTGGATCTCTCCCATGAGCGTCCGATCGTTGGGTTATATATGCTTATTTTGAGTTATTTACTCGATATTTCAAAATCAAACACATGCATACCGTGAAAATGTTTTAACGAAGTTATTCGTTCCTACTCCAAGATTTGGTTCCATTCGGTTGTGGAGATCTCTATTCGGTAGGTTGATCACCATCTGAGTATTGATTGAAGGGATAGACCCGAAATGAATGGTTATGGTTGGAAGGGATGACCCGAGGCCACCGATAGCTTGTAATACGTTCAAGCGAGCGTCGGATATGTTGGGCATGGCTGGGGATATGTTCCGTCCGCCTTGTGGGCTTCTTGGATACGTTCCGGAGATATCTGAGATTGAATACATGATGGTAAAGACCGAGATTATGTTGGAATATGATAATAATTCAAGTCAAAAATATATTTTGCTTACTTAGAAGTATGTTTATGTTTAGAAACCTTCTAAGATGGATGAAGGCTAGAGAGACGAGGGATATATTGCGGGTCCTTCGTGTTTTACTTCGCGATGTTGTGTTATGTATACATATTGTTGTTGATGTACTCTTGTCCTTTTGTTTTGCTCTCCGATTTGGGAATAAGATTTGCTATGATATTGTTATGCTATGAGTCTCTATAAGAGCATGTTATGTGGTTGATCGGTCTAGCGAACTGACGTAATGCTATCTTGCTACGTATTACGAGTATCTATTCGGATGATGATTATTCATGATATGTTGTTGTTGATATATTTCGTTGGTGAATTGTTTGCTCACACCTCCCATTCGGGATATGTCGTAGTTATTGTCGACCGACTATCTAATTAGATAAGTAACTAAATAATCAAGTCGTGTGGTTTAAAGAAATAAGATTTTGACAAGCGAGCGGCATATCCCTAAAATATGGATAAGCCCACTGCAAAGCCGACGACAACCAACAACAGTGATAATATGATGAGTCAGACCTACAACATGTACACAAGCATATATAAGGATTTACAGGTGTTTTCAAAGTATAATTCAAAGTAAGAGTCGACAACTGGAAGAGTAGGAATGTCATGTAGAAGACATGACATTCGCATAACTAATCAAAACAAAGAAAAGATCATTTCGCTCAATGTCCGATCTCTTCCATGCTCAACCTCATCACAGAAAACACATTTGCGGGCATGAGTACCGAGATAATCTCGTTGGTAATGCCAAAACATTAACTTTCAAAAATTTAATCAATAGCTTCGATTTTACTTAACACGAGTTGAGAAGATAATCGTGTAAGTTCTTCATGAAAGTAATTCATCATTTGACATGTCACATTCATTTATAACATACCGGCATCACGTACCGTGTTAGTCCGAAGGTTACCAACTACGGTCATACCATATCACGTCGTTCGTAGATGAGGCCTCCTCACATACCTCGACGCCTACATTTGCAAGCTCACGATACACATAGTATATATATATATATATATATATATATATATATTTTATTTTTATTTTTTTCTATAGTGATAGGTCGATTGACGTCATACCCACAATGTGGTAAATCATTTATTATCAACATACCCACAATGTGGTGATTTGAAACATTCTCACGATAGAAATACATTTAAAACATAACATTTAATTTTGTTAGAAGTAATTTACAAATCATTACCCACGATCTGTTCACTCTAATACAGCCCCTTTTCGCTCACTTCTATTTCTTTCATTGTAAAATAAGATAATTATCGAACTTAGCAAACCTTATTGTTCACTTGAATATATCACAACTCAATCTTAGTCCTACTCAAATATAAGATTAGGTTAGTGTGACTTTTGTAACTTACTTTAATAAACTTTAATCTTAGAAATCACATAACATGTCGTATTCAAGAAATTAAACAACTTATACATAACTTCATCAATGCATAACATTTTAAGTCTTAACTCAAGGCAATCAAGTGAATAAATTTCACTTAAACACTTATCATAAGTTCTTGATTAAATTCTCAAAGCGTCTTATTAATAAACAAATTTTAACGAAATTTTGGTAGTAACGTTTATAAAATGCATTGCTATTTAAATACCAAATCAACCAAATTCATTCAAACTCCACCAAATAATCACCATATGTCTCCATACACTTTAACAATTTAAAACAAGCTCAAATTCATCCATCTATACCATTATTATATTATGTCCTTCAACCATACATATTATGTAATTACATGAATTTCACAATCAACAATCCATTTAATATCAAACAACTCACATTCACACTTATTTATCATCAATGATCATCAATCCTTAATCACTTCAAATCTTAATCAAGTTCATCATATAAATTCACAACTTAGCACTAAACTTTAATTTTCTAATTTTACAATTCATGTCCATAAAATCTTATAAATTCAACAAGCATTATTTATATCATAGATCTCAAAATCATATCAAATACATCAAATAAAATCAAAAATTAAAGTTCATCCAACCACTTAGTTTTCGAAATGGGTATTATATATATATATATATATATATATATATATATATATATATAATTCATTCAAATTTTTACCAAATCATGTTTATTTCTACTTAATTACACAAATCTATACTTAATTTAATCAAATCATAACACATAATTTACATACAAAATTAGAGTTCATGATGCTACTTTAATTTCCAAACTTCATGAATTTAAAAATTAAAACCATAGCTTATTTATTTAAGCATCATAAGCATAATTAAATCATAAACATAACAAAATTAAACAAATTAACCTTAAATTACATGATGAAATTTTGAAAACCCTAGGTTGGAAGAACATCATGTTCATCAATTTTAATTACAATAACTTGGATAAAATAAAGTATTTACCTTCTTTGATATGATTTTCAATCACTTTAACATAAACATAGATTAAAATTGAAAAGAAAATTTTGTGTGTGCTTGGTGTGTGAAGAGCGAAAATGTGGGAGAAGAAAGGAGGTGGAAGATGATTTAATATGAATTAGTTCTAGAAGTATGTATACATATAGATATATTTATTTATTAATTAATCATTTTCGTTTCATTTCTTCTAATTTTGAAAATTATATAAATATTTTTCTAAAATTGCTAACATTGAAATTAATATTCTTTAATAGTAAAACTCAATTTTCTCATTAATATAAAGATCCAAAATAATTAAATCCATTATTGGAACACATATCATATAAATATAGATTTAATTCTTTCATATGTCAAAATTGAATAATTATTCTTTAATTTCATAAATTTGAAAATCATAGAAAATAATTCTTTTATCACTAGATATAAATAAAATAAATTTATTTAAGCCATTTAATAGCTTAAAATTATTTCATCTCATTTTATAAACAAATCGCACATAAACAATAATTAATACAATTTCTTTAGAACATTTTCTATTTAATGAAATTTCCATTCAAATACACAATAATAACCATATAATTCACATTTCATCATAATAAAACTCATTTCTAAATAATATCTACTTCTAAATTATGCTAATTCTATTGAAATTAATCAATTTCTATCACTTTCTAATTTATTATGCATTTCTTTATAAATTTTAGGGATCTGATGCCCTTAAGCCCTAATTAGGACTTAATTGGGTTCTAATTAAGACTAAAAGATTTTGGGTGACTACGTTATAAAGGAGATCTGCCGATTTCATGATCACATCTTCTTATTATATGTTTTTATATATCTCTATTTTATTCCCCTTATCACTTTAGTCATATTGTCACGACGACAACCTAATCGGGTAATTAGGCGTGACATGGGGTTAGAAAGAAAATTTAACAACAACGACTCAACATGTGTCAAGAAAAGAGATGTTAACAACTTTTGTCATAAGCGAATCGAAAATTTATTGTTTAAGAGGTGAAATAAAGTTGAGTGAATGATGATTTATGGTCCTCAAATCAGATAAAGAATAGACGAAAAGAACAACGGTTGAAGACAATATTCACGGAATAATCAATATCAAGAATGTACATAATCGAGCATGCTTGAGAACTTTAAGGATTTATCCACAATTTAAATCATAACCGAGCATTAAACATGATTATTTTGTTCTATTAGAACAATTAAACAAGTAAAGGCTAAAGATGCGCGGAAAGTGTGGTTGAGACTTATGTATGAAGACATAACTCTCGGGCATTAAAACAGTGAATATCAATGAATAACATCAGATTCTCCATATCATAATGAATCAAATTACTTAGAAATCTCTTGCACAACATTCGATTCCGACATTCTATAAATTCGACTGCGTATTTAGAAATATATGCGGTGAGTACAATGCACTTAGTGGGTATCGAAAAAAACATTTAAAATTTACCCTTAGGCTATATTCTTGACTTGCCTAAAATAAACTTATCGAGTTTTATTGAAAATGCGCATAAATGCTCAAAATCTGCTTCATCTGACTCATATTATTTAATCATCATATCATCATATCATCTATCATAGCATGTATGGGGTTCGTATGCGCATGCGCTTTGTTTTTCTTCCCTATCCGTATTTTTATTTGTGTTGATCCAGAGTGGGTCTCAACACTTTAACTTCACATACCCGAGTTGGTCCAGAAGGATGTCGACTTCGGTCTACCGACGTCGTAATTTCTCTTTCTTTCTTTTCCATGGATGGTAGTGCATTATGCTTATGCTCGACTCAAAACTTTAAGTCGATCAACTTTCAAACAATGCAATTAAATGCATGTCATAAAATCTCATATTCTTTTCATGCAAAAGCATATCATATCATTTGAAAGTATATAAAAGCATAAGCATAATATTATAGAAAATATTTATATCCACGGATGTTCGAAGCTAGGAACTAATTCAATTCCATTTCTTTCTTTATCCATATTAAGCGCATAAATGCTAACAAAAACAAACATGAACATTACTCGTCTTAGTCGTCAACATGACTATATCTTCTTGATATCAAAACTAAGACTCTAAGGTCTATCAAATGTCGGGTCATTGCATCTCAACATCTTGTTAACAAACAAATTCTATCGAAATTTCGGTGAACGTTTATAACGTATCGCCATATCAACACCAATCCGTCCAAACATAGCCCAAACTCCACCAATTCATCACCATATGTCTCAATATGCGTAGGAAACTCGATAACAAGCTTACTATCAAATCTTTGTCAATATTCGAAAATCCCCTTAAGGCGTCACTTAAGGTCTAGCGTTGAAAATTCACGTGAGGCGTCATCTAACACCGAACCTATATACATGCTCAACTATCATTAAATATCATCATTTTATCAACAAAATATAAAGATCAAAGCTTTGGCTTTGAAAACTCATTACGACAAACTAAAATTTTACAATTTTGAATACGTCTGGAAAATCCGAATAAATTAGTTTAGAATTTATTCATATCATAGAATCAAATATGAAGTCAAAATGATCAAATAAAATAAAAATCGACATTAGCACTTGGGTTTCGCCACTTTAGGAAATTCTATATATAGTTTCGATTTCAAGCGTTTTCTTACTCCAATCATGTTTATATCAATCGATAGCATATATATGAAGACAATTCAATCATATCATCATCAATTATTGTAATATCCCGTGGTTTTAATGCTTAATTAGATAATTTAAATCGTAATTTAGAGTTTAACCTCGATAATTAAACTCTTAATTAGTCGCGATTTTGACTAAGCATAATTTAATAATGCATGTGTGACATTCACGCGCTAGTGAATTAAGGAATATAGTTTCGATATTCCTTGAGTATGTTTCTAACGCTCGATAAAATTGACATTTAAGCCTTACGATATTTTTCTAAGCATCAAGACTTAGAATTGAATTCCTATTATTATAGAAGTGAATAGAGTTACTCTAATTCGTTTCTGAGCGTTTAGAGATAATTCAACTATTAACGTTTGAGGCGTTTTAAGCGTCTACGTTTAGAACGATTCGATAATTGATCAAATGATCATGGAATTATATTATTTAAATTCCTATGATTATTTTATGATATAAAGCATTATTTATCATCAAAATAATGCTAGAAAATTAGGAATAGAAATTGAACAATTTAGTCGATTCAAAACCCTAATTTTCAAATTAGGGTTTTGAAGTCTAAAATTGTTTTAAATATTTTCCTCGATTTAAATCATCAATTAGGACTTATAATATGTCACATAACCATGTATTAGCTATTTAATAAAATAAAATTTTGGAATCTCTATGATTTAAAATTTAGGTTTCTAAGTGTAAAATTTATTTAATTCTTATCCAATTGTTGATGTATTGCCATAATTACATTTTGGGGATTTTTAAGGATAAGATAAGGTGTATCTGATGGGGTGCCAAGTGCAGTGAAAAGTGTAAAACCATTTTATGTGATAAGGTTAACAAATATCATCACATAATTAATGAGGGGTATGAGTTGGATCTTATCACGTTATTAAATAGTAGAGATAGTGGACAAGTTGAACAAGTAATCAAAGGTTATCTTCTATGGTGACCGAAAACTATGCATATATATACTATAATATTACAATTTCATTATTTAATTGATAAGTATGATCTGAGTTGTTTAAGGGATAAGATGAATATGATATCATTAAGGTAAGATATGATAAGAAATTTTTTTGTCTATTTGTGCAAGTGGATTAGTTGATATTTTATGTGTAATAATTAAGATCAAGTGGCTTAGCTACATAAATATAAGGAGAGCACTACTACTTTCTCATTTGAAACAATGACCAAAAATTGTGGAGAATGAGAGAGAGTTCTTGATTTCAATCAAATCTTAGATCAATAAACCTTCGCAAGAATCAACTCCGATTAAAGGTTAGACTTCTACGACTTCTATACATGTTAGAATTTTCGATTTTCATCCGTTAGAATTTATGTTATAACTTAGTTCATAGTGTGATTTTAAAATTATGAAGCAGTGCTAAGATGTTTAGATATAGTGTTTATATGATGTTATTAAGCATATAGTATGATTATATCACAAAATTAAGCATCTATTAAATTTAAAATATGGACCGAAAACATGTGACCATGATATGTTGATGATTATGATTTTAATTGTTGATTTAAGCATGAAATCATGATCTAGGGTATTAATTATACTTGTGATTTTATGTAGAATTTTGGAAAACTTTAGTACCTAAGTCTATGATTTTGAAAAAATTATAACATAATAACATGTTGTGATATAATCCTGTTTAAGTGTTATCATAGCATATTGATAGTGTAGACTCATAATATAGTGTTTATGAATTTATTGGATTTGTTAAAATTATTTGGACCTAAGTCAAATTTTCTGAATATGACTTAGTAAGATTTAATTAAATAGTTCATAATAAATAAAAATTATGTTATAGCAAGGATACTTATAGTTGATTATGTGTTATGTGATTTTATTGGAATTTTGGAAAATGTTTGTAGTTAAATTGAAGTTTTAAAACCATAGTTATGTGTACTAATGTTATAAATTTATTTTATCAAGTATAATTGCATAATATGTTCTAAAATAATGTTTTAAACATAGTATGATTTTATAAATTTTAGAACAAAATGCACATAAAATAATAAATTTCATATAAAGTATTAAAAAGTCAAAATGTTGACTTTGGTATGTGTTGACTAAAAGTCGAAAATGTTGACCAAAAGCGTTGACCAAGGTCAAAAGCCGAAATTCGATGTCGTGATCTATGTGGCGTAGTACGTTTAGTGATAACTTACGATCGTAAGTACATTAAAAGCTTATGTGCTAAAGAGATGAAATATCTCATATGATGGCGATTTCATAATCGACATCATTTGATTAGAAACATCAAAATAAGTCCGAGCGTTAGCCTTATTTGATTCATAGGGCGTTAGGCGATGTTCGTCTCTATCAAACGTGACGATGTACTAAAATAGTTCTTACGTTAAGGTGAGATGTGACTTGAGCATGGCGTTAGAAATAAACCTTATTTAAAAGCTACGTGCGGTGGGCTTTATTCGAAAACCCTTTATTTACTTGCTACGAAATGAAAAGTATTTATTTACGATCTTGTTGAGAAATGATATGATTACCGCCAAAGTGTTTATGTTTTAGTATGATCCTATCATGATTGTTGGCAACCATATGAAAGTATATCGTTGTGGTTCGCTACCACGTAAATATGATATGTGGGAGATGGTGCATAATGATCGAAAGTTGTTGGTCATACCAACATATAATGATATGATATGTGTGGAGATGGCGGCATGATGATATGAAAGTTGTTGGTTACCAACGTAGCATCATGTTATGTGTGGAGATGGTAGGTATGATGATAGTGAAAATTGTTGTTCGCTACCGTATGATGATGTTATAAAGAGATTATAGTTGTTGGTTCATACCACATGTGATGATATTGTATAGAGCGATATGGATCATACAGACGGAAAATATGTCGGCGGACGACTTTTGAAAATGAGAAAATGTTTAGTAAGCGCAAGGCCTTTTCAATAAAACCATGCGTCTTTATCGGAAGCGATGTAATTTAAAGTTGATAAAATGTTTTGCAATGAGCCTTGAGTGCTTTGTACTCGACCAGCATGTTTGTTTTTAAATGGGTGGTGATGATGTTGATGTTGAAGTGTTGGCGAGTTGAAGTCTTTTGTCGCGATTAGTGGTACCTGATTACACATCATCTATGTGCAATCACATGTCTTTCCGCTACAAAGTTATATAAGTTATGTTTTGAGTTGAACCTCTTGTTAAAGTCTAAATAATCCGATTTCGTATGATCGATATATATATATATATGTTACATTAAATGGTATGAAGTTTGGGAATTTGTCTATCATATACCTCACGCTTCCATAATTAGTTTTTGTTCTGTTGTTAATCCCCATCGTTAGTTGATCCGCTAATCCGTAATTTGGGTTGGCGGGCGTTACTGACAGATCAAGACTCTCACTTTTAAAATTCCTAAATTCTAACAATGTTTTACAAATTCACGTTAAACAATACGTAAACAACAAATCTATCATAATATCATGAAAATAATCACAAAACATGCTCTTTCAAAATCCTTCAAATGACCAAAACGGCATAAGAGCATAGGATTATATTTTGAAAATTTCAAACCATAGATATGTTCTATGTGCAGATTATACCTCATTAGAACCGATCGAAAATTCAGCGATCGGATCTTCCTATATTTCTCATGCAACTTTCGAAATTTAGTGTGTGTGAGTGTGTGTCGTGAGTTTGGGGCTGAAAATTGGAGAAGAAAATATGATAGAATGTTCTAAAGTTCTTATATTATATTATGTAATAATTATATTAAATTTTGATTTTTCTTTATTAGGTGATTAATCACCATTTCTAGAAGCCTTTTCTTTTCTTTTCTTTTCTCATTTTCTTATATAGGTAAAATTACTTTTGTTATAGAAAATCATTATAAATATTATAGAATAATGCATAACGTTTTTATAGCGAAATCGACACTAATTATCCGATAAAACAACCTCTATTTAAATCTCTACTTTTAAACTCAATAATTGCCATAAACATTAAAATATAAAATTAAACATATTTTTGCCTTAAAACCATTTTAAATATTTTGCTCTTTGTCGAGCTTAATCGGCAAGCGTCGCGTCGTAAAACATAAACTTTGAAATTCTCAATTTTAAAATCAAGACCTCTTTGAGCATGTATCTATCATCTCAAGACTATTTAAATCTAGGTCTTCTTATGTTCAACTAGATCTAAGGATCTTATCTCGATTCTATCTCAAATCGAGCTTCTATCGTCCACTCAAAGCTTAAGTAAGCTTCTAACTTAACCAACTCTTTCTTTGGGATACAATGCCTTCTTATTAAGCTCTTAATCACGAGCTAATCTTTGCTATAGAATACGAGGTATTCGTTCTCATTACTTAGAATACGAGGGTATTACGTTCTCACACTTCACAAAATTTCATCCTCGAAATTTTGACCGTCAATAAGCTTCGAGCACTTCTTTATCATCGATCTTTAACTTCCATGTCCTCTCTTCTAAATCATCATGCTTCCATATCGATCTTAGATGCGTTCGACTTTTCTTAGTAGCTTAAATCTTGTTCGCGAACATTTGTTCTCTTGAGATATGATGTGTTTTGGATTAAACACATATCTTAATATCTCGTGGCATATGGAACACATCGCGAATATTGTCGAGACTAGGAGAAAAGCGATAATCAATGAGGCAATTGCTAATCTTTACGGAATCTTGAACAATTCGATACATCTCGGTAACTTCTTAGATTCTTTCTTTACTTGTAAATGCGATTATGACCATCTCTTTAATCGTTTTGGTCCATACTTTTCTTCTTCAAATCGTTTTAATAACACGATGATTTACACTTTCGCGTAAAATAGGGATGTCGGCAGGCGGTCTTTACCGGACCGATCGGGCCGCTTAAAGCCCATTAAATTTTAAAAGTAGCAGTTGGTTAGGTTACGGTTCTAAACACTGCTTGGACCGGACGATTCGAGACCCGGCCCGTTTTGTCAGGTTCCGTCCGACCGGTCAGTTTTTCTAATTTTTTTTTTTTTTAAATTTGAGCATATTTGAGCGTATCTCTTGTTATATTTGATTTTGAGATTTTAAATAATTAATAACAAATACATCAGCGCAATATGATGAATATCATTGGGGATGTAGTAATAGATTTGAGTTAGACTCGAGGACCAAAAATTTTATTTATTTAAAAATATTGAAACATTGTATACAATTTGATAAAATTAAAGAGCAATTAATTGCTTTTAAAAATCCAAACTTTTGTGTGGCACTATCTAATCATGAAATAACAAACTCGTATAGTAATAAAATATTTATAACTTTGTTGATATTTATTTTTGTAACCACTCTGTTAATATTTACTATAACTATAAAAATGTCATAAAATATGTGAACCTTGATTTATTACACAATTAGCCGATTTAACCAAAACTTTTCCTATATATATATTATGTAATTAAAAATAATATCTTTCTCGAGGAATGAAATAGTACGAATGAAATCTTTGAATTAGTTGAGAAGAGGGCAAGCAGTGAATCGAGAGGTTTAACTTGATATTGAGTGGGTGAATGGACAAAAATTGCCCAGTAAATGGTTTGAAATCGAAATTAGAATAGGCATAGTATGGGTGTAGCGGCCCAGCGGGTAACGATTATAGCAGGTAATACCGATCCGGAACCATAACTTGATGAGTGCGGATCCGGTCCGGATCCGATGTTTCTTGGGCGGTTCTAGAACGTAACCAATACTAATTTATTGGTTACGGTCCGTAAAACCCGCCCGTTGACATCCCTACCGTAAAAGACTTCATAGAGCGCCATATAAATCGTTGTTCTGATCTTGTCTTCTAACGTCTGAATGGTCCTTTCAAATTGACCATCTATTGCGGATAAAAGAAATTCGATCTCGTATCCATCTTTATTGTAAACTCATCCAAAACGATATGTAAATTTGGAGTCTCTGGTTGAGGTAATTGAGACGAGCAATCCATGTAAACATAATAGCTCTCGACGTACACTTGAGTTAACTTGCAGCTTCATAAGTGATAGAGATCAAAATAACAAAGCGTACTTCATGAGTCGATCGATTGTCACCCACGCTTCGATTTGGGTAACCGACACGTATGTCTTCTCATCTTTTCAACTTTATAGAGAGCATTACGAAATAAATCTTCAGAATTCACGATCATATACTGTGACAATCTTCTTTCTTTGCTTCATGCTCGAAAGCTAAATCTCTTTCTATTTGCAGAATTCCATGGTAGATACTTTTCTTACAATTCTTCCTTGAATTGCTCTTGCGTAAAATTCTCTAATTGTCCGGAAGAAAGAACCTTCTGACGAAATCTTCATCAACAACTGTTGACTCTTCAACATTGACGATATACATAGGAGATATTCTTGATCAGAGCTCTCCAAAACTCGAAAACTCACTCAATGAAACGAATTCATTCTTTAACATCAGCCGGGTTATAACATCATAAGGATAAAGCATTTGAGACAGAAAATTATGTCATTCTACAATTGGTTTAAGGGGGAAAAAGTACAAGTAAATCTTGAAAAGAGTTGTACTTTCTTATTCTTTCAGACTGGGGATTTCTTCTTCTGGGTGACATACTACATTGCAAATGAATACCAAACTGCAGCATATCTTGCTTATCAATAACAGGATAAAGGTTTTCAATCAACAAACAAACTCGGATCTCAAAGGTCTTCAAAATTGCTTATCACAAAGTTATGATGTGAAATGAAACAGTTGGATAGCAAAATGATCGTATAGATATCAAGGAAATGAATTTGTATCTCTAAGGACTTTTACAAAAACAAGGGAAAACCTTGCCATTTGGGCCTTTCAGGTATATAAATGCTTTAACGTTTCGGCAAAACACATCTGATCGATATATGACTATCGGACTTCCATTACATCCCAAAAGATTGTCTTGAAAAGTACTTGGCGATATCCGGGGTTATGGCTGTGCTTTGCCAACAAATGGTACACTACAAGAATTTCGCTAATAGACCACGGGAATACCCATGGTCTATTTCAAAATCCGCGTGGTCTACAAAGGTGTGAGTCTATTACGTGCGGCTATAGACCACGCGGTTTCAATGGTCTATTCGGTTATAAACCACGCGGTTTTCACCGTGGTCTATATTTGAATAGACCTGTAACATTCCCGTGGTCTATAACTGAATAATATACTTTGTTATTTTATTATTTATTTAATACATGTTTTCATAATTTGAATGCATGTTTTACGCTAATTAAAATAATAATCGAAAAATAGATATAAAATATTTCTCATAATATTTATATCAAAATCAAATACACGTTTCATAAGCATTAAAAATGTTATATCAGGAAATTCCCAATCTACATGTATTTTCTAACTAGTTACAAGTATTTTCTAACTAGCTACTAAAATTTATCCAAAATATCCATTCACCATCTTGACAACAAATATTTTCTAACTAGCTACTAAAATTACTCAAAAAAAAAATCAACTTCACCATCTTCAAGCATTTCACCATCTTTGCTTCAAAACATCAATCATCTAACTTGATCTTATGTCAAAAGGAGCTTGTGATAACTTGGTCTTATGTCGAAAGGAGCTTGTGATAAGCTATCGAGAAAGCAGGCGAAAGCAGGCGATTATAGGAATAAAATCATATTCTCCATCTCGCACATAGCACTAATGGTTGTGAACATATTTACTCACACTTATCGATGTTTATTCACCCTTCAAGTAAAGGAACGTGTGTTGAAGGATGCTTACTGCATATTCATAGAGTTGCATCCACCAAGTCGTCTGACAATGTGCCATACTTACGAGAAGACAACACGATGTGGAGACTCCAAATCCGTATTTGCTTTGGACCTAAAACTAATCATCATACTTAAGTCCTTCGGTGGGCGATATCAAGTAATCCCTCACAATTTTACTTTTCATCCTTTGCATTGAATGAATACATGAATATCTTCTTTGAAATTTATTTCCACCTCTTTGCTTGGCGGACCACAAGGTGAAAAATAATATCATAGTAGGCGTGAATTGCACCTTCATATCAATAGCATCAAGCTTTCGTACTTGAAGCCGATTGACAAGCCCCGCTTAAAAATAGTTTCGATGAGCGGATCCACCAAACCCTCGACGGCATCCCATCTTTCTTTGAAATAACATGCTTAAGTCCGTCATGGAATAATTAAGCAACTGAGAACTAGTGTTGTCTGCGGTCGCCGCATCTTGCTCAAAAATTAGTGAACCATTTAAAAAACCCAAAAAATTATTAGGGCGTAGAAAGAGAGCTTTAATTGCTCTTTGTATTCCATCCTTGGATCGAGAAAACAAATCTAGAGGATCATATTTACTTATTTGAGATATCTGCATCGTTATGTTTGAAGAAACACTTTGTAAGTAAAGAAAGTCACTTCATTGCTAGAGTTGAAATGCTCGACAAGACATCATAATATAAAATAATTCGGGATATGAATAAGATCGACTATTAGAATTACCTTTCCTTGATCACGAGTTTAGAGCTTGGTGCATCTTAAATCTAGTAATTCTCTTTTATTGCATTTTCCTCGGCTATAAATTACAAGTAGGAAGAATCCACCTTTGAGAATTGCTTTTGCGAAGAAGAGAAAAGGTGAAAAACTTTATAAACTCCTATAAAATTGCTAAGGAATTGGGAATCTCTAGAAAGATAAAATGAAACATATATAGGAGATCTGATGCACATATGTAGGAAAAAAGCAATAGGAAAGCACCTTTATCTCAACATACACACAAAATTCCTCTTTGAGAGAACACAGAAGCGAAAGAAAGACCATGATCAACATGTTGTAGTCGACATTAGGAATTCATACTCACATGAAAGTAGATCATAATTAATCTCGAGTTGATTACTGGTTGATAAATATCAATTAATGTATAATGTTCTTTGATAGATAATCAATAATAGCTCTTGAGATACTGATAGGGCATAAACTACATATATAAACTACTACACTTTCAAACTTAAAATGTTTTATTACGAAATATATCCACATATACCCTAATTTATATTGCCATTAAATTCGCCTTTCAGCGCTTGGAGAAAAATCAACATGAAGAAAACTCTAGCAAGCGCCACAGCAAAGCGGATATCTTTTGAAGAAGCTCAAGCAAGCAAAAGCGAAATCTGAGAGGGCTTTATCTATTGAACAATGTGCCATGATCGAATTATGCATACCAAGCGGCGGAGATCTACGGATCTAGAAAAATTAAAAATCAAAACTTACGCAACACAATTTTAACCAATTAAAATAAAGCGGAGAGAAGCTAATACGACTTGATCTAGCGACAGAACCAATCAAGATAGAAGACCTAGTCGCCAACATCTGATCGGTAAACCCGACATACGAGCTGGCGGGGAAAATGGCGGCGACGGCGAAGCGGCGGGAAAATGGCGAGCGGCCAGCGGCGGAGGTCGGCCAGATTGAGCGAGGGAGGGAGTTTGAGAAATTATGAATTTTAGGGAAGAATGAATTCCCGTAAGGTCGAGAATGGAGATGGGTTAATGGGTTGGGTATATGGGTTATTGGTAATGGATTTTAGTTTGGGCATGAAGATGGGCTAAAAGACCACATAGCTAAGTGGCGAAGACCACGCCTAAGCCGTGGTCTATCGTATGAAAAAATGCTAATAGACCACGCGGTTCTCTAGCCGTGGTCTATAACCGCTTAAAAATATGGCAATACACCACGCGTTTCACCACCGCGTTGTCTATGTGCTAATAGACCACTTTAGTACTAATGTGTGGTCTATGACGTGTGGTCTATGAGCAAATTTCTTGTAGTGGTACCACTCGGGTTCATACACAAAATTTTGAGACACTTGGGTCTCGATGAATTAACATGAATCTTTTCTCAAATCTCGAAGGAGAAGTCTTGGAAACATAAGTAAATAGAATGAACTAAATCGATGTAGGAATCTCGAGATCGAAAGGGTGATCGCTTTAGTCTAAGTCGATAAGGGCATCTCAATATCGATTTAAGAGTAATCAAATTGTCTGAGATCTACATCGATTCAAGCATAACTAGTGAGCATTTGATAAGGAAGACCTTATTTTTAGAATAAGGTGCTAGTATCGTGCTCGGGCGTAAAAGAATCAACATCTATGGTTTCAAAATTTTCACCATCATCATCCTCAAATGGAGAAGGAAAAATTTTCAATCAATCGAAGCTAATGAACAATTGAGATAAATTTAGTAACATGGAAAATGAATCGATGGGAGGGGTTCGAGTATCGAAATATTGAAATTTGATGGTAACTAGAGTGCAGGAAATCAAATTGATTAAAACAACAAAATCAGACTCAATATAATCAATGGCAACAGCAACAACCCAATCTTGTCACTCTTTAGGCAATAAAGAGATGAACTGAAATTTTTCATCTAATCTCGATACGTCTTGATCAAACGTTTCTTTCCACAAATGATGGAATCGAGCAAGAAATTCTTCCAATGTATACTGCTCATCTGATGTATATAGATAAATACGTCTTTAAATACTGCTGATGACGATAATCGCATCGTACCCTTCTAAACTTTCTAAACGATCTTCGTCGTTCTAATGAAGAATACTCAAGCTTTTGCAGAAACATACTCGTTTTGCTCTGCTATTTCATCGTTTCTCATGATTTCTCTTCAATTTCAGCTTAATGAGCAATACCCATTTTAATAAACACATATTCAATCATCATCTATGATAACCATAATCATAAGCATAAACTTTTACGGTGAGCTAGAGATGGCGGAATCGAATCTTTGAAACCTCCCGAGAACAAGCTGTTTCTTTAATTCATATTCTTAAGATAGAGTCGAACAAGCGACTCATGACTCACATTTTCAAACAAAATCATCTCAAAAATTCATATGTTCAAGGTGCACAATCACGCAAGACTCTCAACGATTCACGATTTGAAATTCAGAGACAACGTCTGGTTGCATAATGATTTACAAGGAATTACATCTTTGAGAATTGAAAACTATGCTCGGTATGGAAAAGTTCACAAGGATTCATAGACTCGAAATTGCAAAGCGTGCACAAATTGCACAAATTTACAAAGATTTCACAGGTTCCGAATTCAAAACCACTCTGATACCATTCTGTCACGACCCGACTACCTAATCAGGTAATTAGGTCGTGACTTGGGGTTAAGAAAGAAAATTTAACAACAACGACTCAAACATGTGTCAAGAAAAGAGATGTTAACAACTTTTGTTATAAACGAATCGAATATTTATTGTTTAAGAGGTGAAATAAAGATGAGTGAAGGATGATTTATGGCCCTCAAATCACAATAAAGAATCGAACGAAAAGAACAACGGTTGAAGATAATATTCACAACGGAATAATCAATATCAAGAATGTACATAATCGAGCATGCTTCGAGAACTTTAAGGATTTATCCACAATTTAAATCATGATCGACCATTAAACATGATTATTTTGTTCTATTAGAACAATTAAACAAGTAAAGGCTAAAGTTCGACACGAAAAGTGTGGTTGAGACTTACGTATGAAGACATAACTCTGGGCATTAAAACAGTGAATATCGAATGAATAACATCAATGATTCTCCATACCATAATGAATCAAATTACTTAGAAGCTCCTTACAAGACATTCGATTCGGCGTTCTCTCAAACTCGACTGCATATTTATAAATATATGCGGGCGTGAGAACAAAATGCACTCGATGGGTATCATGAAAAAACATTTAAAACTTTGCCTTGGGGCTATATTCTTGACTTGCCATAAAATAAACTTATGCGGGGTTTTATTGAAAATACCGCATAAAGTTATTCAAAATCTGTTCATACATGCTCATATCATTTAATCATCATATCATCATATCATATGCATGTGCATGTTTCGTATGCGCATCTGCGACTTTCTTTTCCTTCCCATATCCACGTATTTTTATTTGTGTTGATCCGAGAGTAGGCCTCGCTCAACACCTGATTAACTTCACATACCCGAGTTGGTCCCGAAGGATCTCAACTTCGGTCATACCCGACGTCGGTAATTTCTTTATTTTCTTTCTTTTAGTGGATAGGTAGTGCATTATGCTTATACTCATGCTCAAAACTTTGGCAACTCAATCAACTTTCAACAATGCGATTAAATGCGTGTCATAAAACTCATATTCTTTTCATGCAAAGCATATCATATCATTTGAAAGTATATAAAAGCATAAGCATATTATTATAGAAAATACTTATACCCACTGGATGTTCCTTAGAGCTAAGGAACTAATTCCCAATTCCATTTCTTTCTTTATCCATATTAAGCGGCATAAATGCTAACAAAAACAAACCACGAACATTACTCGTCTTAGGCGTCAACATGACTATATCTTCTTGATATCAAAACTAAGACTCTAAGGTCTATCAAAACTTGGGTCATTGCGTCCTCAACATCTTATTAACAAACAAATTCTATCGAAATTTCGGCAGCGTAACGTTTATAAACTTATCGCCATATCAACACCAATCCATCCAAACATAGCCCAAACTCGACCAATTCATCACCATATGTCTCAATATGCGTAGGAAACTCAATAAAAGCTTCAAATATCAAATCTTTGTCAATATTCGAAAATCCCCTTAAGGCGTCACTTAAGGTCTAACTCAAAATTCACGTGAGGCGTCGTCTAACACCAAAGAACCTATATACATGCTCGACCATCATTAAATATCATCATTTTATCAACAAAATATAAAGATCAAAGCTTTGGCTTTGAAAATTCATTCGTGACAAACTAAATTTTCTGAGTTTTGAATCGTCGGTAGGAAAAATCCGAATAAATAATTTTATACTTTATTCATATCATAGAATCCAAATATGAATTCAAAATGATCAAATAAAAATCAGAAATCGACATTAGGGCACTTAGGGTTTCGCCACTTTAGGAAATTCTATATAGTTTCGATTTGAAACGTTTTCTTGCTCCAATCATGTTTATATCAATCGATAGCATATATATGAAGACAATTCAATTATATCAACATCAATTATTCAAGATCAAGACCTCACTTTTCAAAAATTCATAAATTTACAAACAATAAACATATGCTTTACAAATTCAACGTTAAACAATCGTAAACAACAAATCTATCATAATATCATGAAATAATCCAACAAAACATGCTCTTTCAAAATCCTTCAAAATGAGCGAAAATGGCATAAGAGCATAGGATTATATTTTGAAAATTTCAAACCATAGATATGTTCTATGACGGGATTATACATCTATTCAAGACCGATCGAAAATTCAACGGTACGGATCTTATATTTTTCTCATGAAACTTTCGAAATTTAGTGTGTGTGAGTGTGTTCGTGGGTTTGGGGCTTAAAATTGGAGAAGAAAATATGATAGAATGTTCTAAAGTTCTTATCTTATATTATGTCATAATTATATTAAATTTTGATTTTTTCTTTATTAGGTGACTAATCACCCTTTCTCTAGAAGCCTTTTCTTTTTCTTGTCTTTTCTCATTTTCTTATATAGGTAAAAATTATTTTTGTTATAGAAAATCATTATAAATATTATAGAATAATGCATAACGTTTTTATAGCGAGAAATCGACACTAATTATCCGATAAAACAACCTCTATTTAAATCTCTACTTTTAAACTCAATAATTGCCATAAACATTAAAATATAATAATTAAACATATTTTTGAACTTAAAAACCATTTTAAATATTTTGCTCTTTGTCCGAGCTTAATAAATAGCCGACGTCATAAAAACATAAACTTTGAAATTCTCAATTTCCTGAAAGCAAGACCTCTTTGAGCATATATCTATCATCTCAAGACTATTTAAATCTAGGTCTTCTTATGTTCAACTAGATCTAAGGATCTTATCTCGGATTCTATCTCAAATCTGTGACGTTCTATCTACTCTACTCGAAAGCTTAACGTAAAAGCTTCTAACAACCAACTCTTTCTTTGGGATGCAATGCCGCTTCTTATTAAGCTCTTAATCACGAGCTAATCTTTGCTTTCTGAAATACGATTATTACACATACCACGACATCCGTGCACTTTTCTGAATTGGGACATTACGGTTTCTATTTCTATGCATTGGTTACAGATGGTTTATCCTAGATATGAGGATCAACATCAAGTTTTGAAGTTACTTGATAAGATTGTAATAGTGGTAGGGAATGCGTTGTATACAAGCTCAACCAAAACTGCTTCCGGTATACAAATCGACAATCTCTCACTTATACTAAAGCAAACTTTTAGTATATAATGTGTCTCTCTACTAGCTATTAAAAACAACCATCACTTTGCTTCTCCCACTTCTACAAAAGTTTCCTTTCTAAGTGGGGCCATCTTCTTAATCAGGAGTCCTCGAACATGCTCATCGTAAACTTTTTAAGGCAGGCTTTTCGTGAATGGGTCAGCTAGGTTATTCGTAGTACCAATCTTCTCAATCAGCACATCTCCTCTTCTAAAGATTTCTCATATGACATGGTACTTTCTCTCTATGTGTTTTATCGCCTTGTGGGTCCGTGGTTCATTCGAGTTTACCACTGCACCTGAGTTATCACAGTACACTATGATACTCTTGGGCAAACGAGGTAACACATCTAGATCCATGAGATAGTTCTTGAACCATTCCGCCTCCTGCTTGACCTCAAGGCGGCTATATATTGGCTTCCATGGTAGAGTGCGCAATGCATGTTGCTTTGCACTCCACCAAGATCTGGCTCCTCCTCCCAAGGTAAACACATAGCACAGGTAGACTTTTTCTCATCACGGTCGGCTTGGAAATCTGAGTCAGATAACCCAGGCATCGGACTATCTCGCTTAGTAAACTAGCCTATAATATCTAGTCATTTTACGGTACTTGGTATATGCTTTACAGCGATCAATGTGCTTGTCCAGGTTAGGCGATATCTAGCTACTATGCTTATCGCATGCGTATATCGGGTCTCGTACATAGCATTGCGTCATGAGACTTCCTACGGTGGGCGTAAGGAACTAGTCTCATTCTCTATCTCGTTTGCGATCGTGAGGGGCTGCTCCTTGATAAAGGAACTCCATGTCCGGGTAACAATCCGCTTCTTGGCGGTCTGCATACTAAAGCGAGTAATCACGGTATCGATGTAAGGCGCTGAGATAAGCTCAACATTTTCTCTTGCGATCTCGGTAAACCTTGATCCCAAGAATGTCGTTGCATCACTTAAGTCTTTCATTTGGCCGATCGGATAACCAATTATTTACGTCGATAATGACTTCACATTGTTGCAGTAGAAAGATGTCATCTCGTAAAGTCGAGAAATACCATCACCGTTGACATCCAAGCGATCGAGAATAACTTTTGCTGAGGCAATTGCGTAAATCCATAGAACTTTACCACCCCATCAAAGCGTAAGTTCCATGATCGGGAAGCTTGTTTGAGTCCATAAATGGACTTCTTAGCTACCATACTAGATGCTCTTCACCCGCCACCACATAACCGGGTTGTTGCATATAGATGTCTACCTTCTTCAGGTAACCGTTTAGAAAAGCGGTTTAACATCCGTTGCCAAACCTCAAGGTTTAGATGAGTCTATGGCGGAAGAATTACGATGGACTTGAGCATTGTTCTGGTGAAAAGGTCTCATCGAAATCGATGCCACTAATCACGAGTGTACCATTTCGCCAAGCTTGGCTTTAAAAGCGAAACCTCTCAATATGAATCTTCTTGCTCTTGTATACCCACTTACTACCTATGGCTTCCTTGCCGTCTAGTAGAGGTTTTTCTCAGTATACATCCATGTTGTTATGGACTCGATTTCTAAGTCCGTTCGCGGTGTGCCATGATTACGCATCGGTGTCTTGTATCGCCTCATTGTATGTCCATGAGTCGATTACGACTGCTGCTCTCAGGACTAAATCGAAGATTCACCCACAAACATAAATCACTCGGGTTGACAAACAACCTCCCACTATGATGAGGCTTCTTGGGTACAATGGCGGCGGTTGGTGCGAAACACGTGGTTCTCTATCTAGCACAACTTCTTTGGGTAGGTGCCACTTATGCAGTTGGTATCTCCGGTGGAACTCGACCCACTTCAATTTCTTGAAGTATCGGTATCGATCCTCCCACTAGACATGACATCTCGTACCTTTGGCTAATCGGTGGTGGAATCGATCATCTTCTAATTCTTGAAGAATGATTTCAACTTTGGATTTATGATTTTCATGTAGTCCTCTTCTAAGAATCGGGCGTTAGTGCTAATAACGACCTTACGATCCTTGGACTATAGAAATAACCACGCTTTAGTTCCTCTAGATAACCATAAACAACCTTGCTTGGATCTAGCCTCCAACTTGTGACTTTCTGTTCAACACATGTCTTTGGTCGCCCATATCCTTATATGGCTTAAACTAGGCTTCTTTAAACCATAACTTCGAAAGGGTCTTGTCGAATGACTTGGGCGGTATTAGATTGAGCAAATATGCATTGTTTCTAAGGCATACCCCGAACGAAATAGGTAATGTTGCATAGCTCATCATAGATCTAACCATTTCTAAGAGTCTGTTCTTTGCTCACACCATTTTATTGTGGTATGCCGGTGTAGTGAGTGGGAGGTAACCCCTTGCTTGCGCCAAATAGTACATGAATTACATTCTTGAGGTATTTGCCACCGCGATCGAGACCACGTTGACTTGATACTCTTACAGCAACGTCTCAACTTACGCCTTAAATTCTTTGAATTTCTCAAAGCATTCGAGACTTGCGGTAAAGCCGATATACGTGTCGATTACCTTGAGTAATCGTCGATGAAGTGATAAAATACTCGTACCCTCCATTTAACTTGTGTGACATTGGTCCACTACAGTCGAAATGGACTAGCTCCAACACTTCATTGGCTCTATACCTCTTCGCTTTGAAGAGGTCAGTCGGCATCTTACCTTCTATATAGGATTCGCAGACTGAGAACGGAGTGACTGTAATTTCACCCTACGCTCCGTCCTTAGCCAGTCTTTGGATCCTATTTAGATTGATGTGACCTAATCTAAGATCCCAAAGAAATGTGGTTTCATCAAGCGAATAAAACTTCTTCTTCTTAAGGTTTGATGTAGATGCAACATAATTAAAGGTATTATGTTTAGCAGAAATAGTATAAAGCGAATTATATAAGGTGCCACCACAGATAACTTCGTCATTTCTTATGATAGAAACACCACTATCAAAAATAACAGAATATCCATGTAGAAATAGTTTGGAAACCGAAATAAGGTTTCGCCGAAACTCCGGCACATACAAAATGTCTTTTAATACTAAAACTATTTTATCAAAACATAAAGAAACATCTCCGACTGCAACGGCCTCGACTTTCGCCGCATTGCCCATGGAGTTCGTTATCTCGCCATCAAACATCTCCTTGTCGCGAGAACCCCGCAAGGTGTAACAAAAATGATCAGTCGCACACATATCTACTACCCATGAATGAGTAGAACAAGTTGCTAAACATGTTTCCATTACTAAAGCAAATGGCGTACCTTGAGCCTTGAGCATGGGGCAATTAGCCTTCCAATGCCCACTCTTGCCGCACTTGAAGCACATGTCCCTCTCCTTTGGCTTTTTCAAGCCTCCGGTGGCAACCATGTTCTTGCTCCCACTACTCCCACTGATTACCTTGCCTCTACCACCATTGATACCCCTTTTTTTCACTTTTCAATGGAAAATTTGGGCCCTTAGATGTGCTAGCAAGGGCATGTGCTCCTTTTCCCATGACTCCTTCCGCGGCCATGAGATCATTTAGCAACTGACTAAGTGTATACTCGGTCTTGCTTATGATCGCGTTCACGCGAAAATTCTCAAAAGACTTGGGCAGTGTGTTGAGGATGATATCGACCTTGGCTTCACCGTCGATACCTCCTCCCAACTGATCAAGATTATCCATGAGATGAGTCATGTGGGAGACATGTTCATGGACCGAACTTTCTTCTTCCATCCTACACGCCAAAATTTCTCTCATTGTGTGTAAGCGGACTGTCCGATCGACTGTCCAAACTTACTCTCGAGACTTGATCATATTTTAGTCGTGTCTACCATCGACTGATGCTGCAGCTGCAAGCCTTTCGACATAGTTGTCATCATATAGCATTTGGCCATATTATTGAACTTATGCTAAAGTCTGATTGACTCTCATTGCTCATTCGTCGATGCGTCAGTAAGGGCATCGGGTTTGGTAGTAGTGAGAACAAACATGTGTTCTTCTGCGATAAGAACATATTCCATGTTTCGTTTCCACTCGATAAAAATTGGACCAGATAGAGGGTTTTGTGCAGCATATTGATAATCGGTGTAAGAGACATATCTGAAAAGTAATGCTAACACATAAGCATACGATCGCACATAATTCGTAACAATAATATTATAACCTTTTGATAAAACAATATTAATTGAAACCTCCAATCTCCCAAAGAATCTCACATGCAAGCCACGCTTGTGGACTTTTACACATGAATCCCTCGACCAGTCTAAAATATACCTTTTAGTCGTTTAATTTCGATCCATGTCAACTTATCCTTATGACAAATGAAATTAATGATTGGACCTTACTAGACTACATCACTATCACAAGAAAGGACTTCGCGGGAAGTTGTATTTAAGTTGATGTCTAAGCAATGACCACAATTTTAACAGCAGAAAATGAATTCTTAGAATTGGCATACTTACTAGGACCATACAGCTTCCAATCAAATTCTTTTGTTATCTCATTTAAATCTATCTCTAGAGAACTTATGAAAATCGCATATGCTGAGCCACGCGTGTGGGCGTTTACATGAAACTCTCACTTCTCGATAGATTAAAATGTTTTATTTAGAAATCTCGTCTTCAAACTTATGACAAAGCGGTCTGCAAGCAATCAGCGTGTGGGCGTTTACTCATAATGCGTATCATTTGTTTAGAGATCAAAAGTGGAGGTCTTGACATTTTAATTTTAGAAATTAATATGTCGGTTCTTCTTAGTCTTTTGTTTTAAAGGTTTGTCCATGCGAGATCACGTAATCTAGCATCTTTCTATAGAACTCAACATGTAAAACATGCTCACGAATTCTAAAAATATGCTTCAAAGCGCGATAAACTGGCATGCTTACTATGCGCATCCAATCACGAAAACATATAATATGTTTATCTCGTAATTAAACATACATAGCATGTACGCATAATTTAAACATCCACGATATGCTTTGAGCGAAAAATAAAATAAATTAGTTCATCGCTGCCTACTCGTGGATCACATTCCTCTCACCTAATTTTTTACATAAATTTGCAAAGTACAGATCTTCAAAAATCTCAAAAACAGGCCTCGCGTGCTCGAGCACGGACCAGGTTCGTCAAAAAGCTGGATTTGGGCCGAAAAAAGAAAACGGGCCGGAATAGTGGATCGGGTCGGGTCGGCCCAAGACGAATTTGGGCCGTGCGCGCTTAGGACCTGACCCACGCACACGTGCCGAAGCCATCCGTCGCACAACCCTCCCTCCTCGTCGTCGCCCTACAACCGCGAGCGTCGACTTTGAGAACCATGCCTTGCCACTTGCGAGAATGTGACTGTCGGGCGTCCGTGGATCTGGCTAAGAGGCGGTCGGTATCCGCCCAGCATCACAGAAGCTTCAGCGGCTGGCGAGACACTGCTGCCGGCGTGCTACCTAAGGTGCCGAGAAAGCGTCGCGACTTCGCCTGGTTGGCCACCCGCAACTTCACGCATCGGCGCCCGCACGCGATGTCGCGTTATCTGCCGAGCCACGCCGAGCGCGGCCCGCCCGCGTCGTGCGGCTTCGTCTTGACTGCCGACCGCACGCGACCTACCGAGTGCGCCGAGGCTCGCATGATAAACGCCGTCCGGTACGACCTCGCTCGCGTCTTCTGCAGCCCGCCGGCCGTATTCGCTTCAGCCGCCAGCGTCTTGAGGTATCCGCGTGGTAAACCGCACGCCCATGCGCCCGCCTCTGAACCCTATCCCGACTCAGCCCGGCCACGAAGACTCCGCGCTCCGTGCCCTTCTATCCGCCAGTGTCGCCCGATGTTCGAGAAAACACGCACGGCTGCCGGCGGGCGTGTCTGCGGCAACGCAGCGCTTCGGCGTGTAATCGCCCGCGTCCTCGCGTCGTGCGGCCATTTCAACCAGCCTCCCGTCGCCTCGTTCTTCGTGTTCTTCGTCTTACGTTCTTCTGCAGATTAGATTCTGAAAAATTCTAATCTAACCACGGATTTTCTCGTGGTGAAAAACAAAATATGCCAAAATAAAAGCGAGCGCGATGAGCAGCGGATCCACAATTAATTAATTGCGCAAGTAATAATCAAATGTAAATTAATCCAGCAGAGCGAATCGATCGGGCTCGATACCAATTGTAAGGAAATCGATTTTAACCATCTCCCAGATGATCTATCTTGGATGTTTAATTCACCATACATTGATTATATACCTAGCATGCCTATATAATTAATTGCAACACGTTGGTGTTTTCGTGTTTACACAATGAATTTGTCGTGAATGAATTGGATCGAGACTAACTTTGATCTTACGGGTATGTCCCGATTGCCTAAACTCGAATGTCGAGTGAGGACAATCTATGGAGAGTCTTATAGAAATTCGCCTTCCTCCTACCACTAGAGTTTTGAAAATCCTCACTATATGAATAGCAAATTTTGAAATTTTCTTCTCTTAGATTAGGGTTTGATTTTCTCACCTTATATTTATAATGCAACCTAAATCTATCATGATAGAATTTACGCATATCTAATAAATATAATAATATCTCTTAAGATAGAGAGGATCAAAGCAGTCAGAGTGGGACTCTAAGGAGGATGAAAATTCACTAAGCTCCAGGCCTTGATGGGCTAGCCCGTGGATCAAATCAAGGAATAAAGATGGGCCTCAAATAAATTAATTATCTTATGTTCGTACATAGCATAAATTAATTCATAAGCATTTATTCATGCACTAGAGAATAAATCTTTGACTTACCACTTTATTTCGAAGTTGAGTCGGGCTCGCATTTAGACTTAACGAATCCGTTTTAAGATATAGCACGTCCATTAATTATTTACTGATTACATTGCTTAAAATAATTAATATCTTTAATTCATTAAGTAGTACCACTCGACCTTTTTATTATACTTGAGATAACTTAACTGCGGGGTTTAGTACAATAAACCTTTTGAGCTCCTTAAGGGGCGTCATCGTCCTAAGCGGATCGGTGACTCGACGACGATAACTAGCATGACATCTGAAACCTTTGCCACCCAAGATGCGAGAGAATCTTGGGTTATCTCATCAACCCTCACCCATAACAAGTCAAAGTGATGGTGACAACTCATACTCTCTAATACCTTATCGGGGTTTAGATCAACGTAAAGTCACCGAGATCTAGGTTCTTCACGACGGTCGGATAGAAGAACTCATCTCATCGTGATCCATCAATACGTCGAGGCGTACCGGCATAGACAAGCAACCAAGTCAGTCAACTTCTATCTATACACATAACCTATCTGACAACTCGTCCTCAAGTTGTCTCAATTTGTGATTCTTTTTATATCTCATTAAGCGACCAATCATCCGAATTCTATGATCTACAACACATTTGTATGATCTAGCTTATATATGAGATAAATGGACATACATATGCAATCAGTAAACAATTCGAGATAGGAGATTGTAATAGTGATAACGGAAACATTGTATCTGAAGCTCAACCAAAGCGCTTCGATTATCTTGATCCAACACCGAAGATGGTGACAAATCGAAATTCTGACTCTTGTCGATGGAGTGGGTCGGGATGAAAACTTTGCTCGGGACACCCCAGAATCGTCCGTGCAGTGGCTATTTTCTAGCATTCGAGGCGAGTTGATGCTTGGGAATATCCACAGATGGTCGAGAAAATCGGGAGTTCTTCGAGGGCATGCCATCGTTCGTTGAGGGCGAGGTCTCAACTCTACTTGCAGTGGTGGATTTTAAGCTCGAGAATGTCCTGGACGAGTTAAGGGTGGTGAAACGCACGCTTCGGAATGTCGAGGAGATGCCCGTTTCGAAGGTGCGCGTCCCGGAGCCAAAACCATTCGAGGGCGCCCGAAGTTCGAAGGAGTTGGAGAATTTCTTGTGGGATATGGAGACATATTTTAAGGCGTCTCATATTCCCGACGTCGAGAAGGTGTCAATCACTAGCATGTACCTTGCGGGTGATGTTAAGCTTTGGTAGCAATCCATATTTTTGGATGACACGAATTCGAGTCGTGGTGCGATCGAGACATGGGATGTACTGAAGAAGGAGTTGAAGGATCAATTCCTTCCTTGCAACACATCGTGGATTGCAAGAGAGTTGCTGAGACGGCTCAAGCACAGTGGTACAATTCGTGCCTATGTGAAGGAAATTAGCTCGTTGATGCTAGATGTGCGTGAGATGTCCGAAGAAGACAAGCTCTTCAATTTTCTCTCCGGATTGCAGTCTTGGGCCTAAACGGAGTTGCGACGTCAAGGTATCAAGGATCTACAATCCGCTATTGCTGCTGCGGATGGTCTCGTTGATTCTGAGCGTGGGCACGATCGAGTCAGAACTGAAAAAGAAAGAATCGGGCAAGGGAAAAGACAAAGGCAAGTTCGGTCCGAGAGGGAAGAGATGGGCTGATTATGCAAGTGAGATTGATTCGGATGAGCCAATTCAACACGTCATGGGCAAAAAGAAGACGGGATGCTTCATTTGCAATGGCGATCATCGCATGAGAGACTGTCCGAAAAAGGAGAAGCTGAACGCGCTTGTCGTTGAAAGTGAGGCGGATGAGGACGCCGGAGTTTCCCGGATGAGTCTGTTGCAATTATTGAGTGCAATGCAACGGGTCAGCACAAATCACAATGGATTGATGTACATGAAGACTGTGATACATGAGAAGGAAGTTATGGCCTTGGTGGACACGAGTGCCACGCATAACTTCATGTCGAGTTGGATGATTTCGATGCTTAGATTGGAAGTGTCGCCTGAGGGGAGCCGAATCAAGGCAGCAAATTCGGAGGTGAAGCCAATCCAAGGTAAAGCCGATGTTGAGATGCAAGTCGGTTCATGGAAAGGACGTTGCTCGTTGATGGCAGTGACGTAGGACGACTTCGATTTAATCCTGGGGATTGAATTCTTGGTTGCGGCTAAGGTGGTAGTGATGCCGCATGTGGGAGGCATGTGGATGATGGATGAAAGCTGCCCGTCATTTGTGAAATGCGAGATCAAGACATGAAGAGTCTTGAGTGGACTGATCTCAGTCCAGCAGTTGAAGAAGGGAGTGCAACGTGAAGCATCGAGTTCCCTTGCGGCAATGACTCGTGTGGAGTCGACACATGTTGGTGATATTGCCAACATTAACCCTATTGATCGTAACCTTGTTGTGCGGTGAGCGAAAAAGGAACAAAGGCGAGGCGGAAGCGACCCTACCAGCGAGGACATCGTCGGGCTTTGGTAGGGGTGGTTTGTTACACCATAATGCTTGGGCCAGAGATATGCCGAGGCATGGGCACATCTTAGCGATGGTGTCGGATCGCCTCGATCTGGGTGATTCGACATGAGCCGGGAGCTGGACACGAGACTTGGCCGATGAAGATGAGGCATTGGACCAAGGATGTACGAGATGCATCGGGTGAGCCGAGCAGGCACATCATCGAGCAAGGCATTTGTCGGGCGTCTTGAGCGGGTGCAAGTGTTGGCTCGTCGGCGGCCGTGTCGGGTGATACACGGCTACCGGGCGCTAGTTCCATCATCGGGCGGCGTCGGGCCGGCGAGAGTTGGTCGAGACGCGTGCGGGCGTCGAATGTGAGCAAGTCTTGAGGCGAGCAGGGGCCGAGGCATGCGAGCAAGAATGCATCGGGCGATGGCGCCCACGTTAAAATGTTCGGCGGTCTTGAGCGGGACATGCGGCGAAAATCTGGCGTCGAGAGATGTCAAGCCAGGAGTGCTTGAAGCGATGCCGAGGCAAATGCCGGCGTCGCGAGCTGGCGCGAAGTAAGGGTGGCCGGCGGAGCGGTTGTCGCTTCGCGGTTAAGTCAGAAATACGGGAAGTGTCGCGGTGGTGCGGCGCTGCGTCCGAGACATGGTCGGCGGTTCAGGTGAGAAGAGGTAGAGATGGTAGGCGGTTATGTGCGATAACCGTCCCATTGTCGGAACAGCGTGGATGAGGGCCACGTGGGCCATGTGGGCGAATCGGTTGGATTTCTAAGTGTTGGGGATGTCCAACACCTTTAGATAGGCATTTTAGCCTAGACTCACGTTTTGTTGAGTGAGTGTTTTTTACTCAAGCCTATGTGAGGCGTTCCTTTGTATGATTTGTGAATAATATAAAGGTTGGGAGTGAGTTATCCCGTAATATTGTGCGTGCTTTACATTCATTTAACCTGCCAACAATATATACGAGTGTAAGTGTTAGATAGTGGACGAAGAGAAGGCTGGTCGATTCGGGCGTGGGTCGACGCCGCACAAGGCGAAAATTTCTGGCCGAAGAAAACCTTGTGACAACAACCATGATGGAGTATTCAACTGTAATATATAACTTCATTAAAACATTTTCCTGACATAATATTTTATCTTTGGGATAGATCTCTGAGATCCAATAATTACAACGATCTTATTTGGTAGTGTTGGATTTATATACTGGAAGCAGTTTTGGTTGAGCTTGTATAAAATAATTCATGTTACCACTATTACAATCTCCTATCTGAATTGTTTACTTGATTGCATATGTATGTCCATTTGTCTCGTATATAAGTTAGATCATACAATGTGTAGAAGATCACAGAAGTCTGTATGATTGGTCAAGCTTAATGAGATATAAAAAGGATTACAGCTGAGACAACTTTAGGACGAGTTGTCGGTATAGGCTGCGGTATAGATAAGAAGTGACTTGACTTGGTTGCTTGTACATCTTGATGCGTCTCGACGTATTGATGGATCACATTGAGATGAGTTCTTCTATCTGACCATTGTGAAGAACCTAGATCTCGGTGACTTTACGTTGTTCTAAACCTCGATAAGGTATTAGGTGAGTATAAATTATTGACCATCACTTTGACTTGTCATGGGTGAGGGTTACATGAGATAACTCAATATTCTCCGCATCTTGGGTGGTGGCAGTGCTTGTATGTCATTCAAGTTACCTGTATCGAATCACCATATCCGTTTAGGATGATGACGTCCCCTTAAGGAGCTCAAGAGGTTTATTGTACTAAACCCTGTTGGTTGAGTTATCTCAAGTACAATAATAAGGTTGAGTGGTACTACTTAGGGAATTAAAGAGATCAATTATTTTAAGCAGTCAGAACGTTATAAATAATTAATGGACGTGCGATATCTTAAATACGAGGTTCGTGAAGTCTAAGTACAAGCCCGACTCAACTTCGGAAATAAAGGGGTAAGTCAGTATTTATTCTCTAGTGACATGAATAAATGTTTAAGAATTAATTTATGTACTGGGCTGAACTTAAGATAATTAATTTATTTGAGGCACATCTTTATTCCTTGCATTTGATCTCTGGCTAGCCCGTGAGGCTGTGTAGCGCTAGAAATCGTCCACCTCATAAGAGTCCCATGGGGATTCTGTTTTGATCCTCTCTATCTGAAAGGATATGATTATATATATTAGATATACAGAGATCCTATCCTCATAGGATCTAGGGTTGCATTATAAATATAAGGTGAGAGAAAATCAAAAAGACGAATCCTAAGTGAAAATTTTTCGAAAACTACACTATTCATAGTTGGGATTTTCGAAACTTTTCAAAGGATGAAGAAGGCGAATTTCTTTAGTACTCTACATAGATTGCTCTCACTAGGTATTGGAGTTTTGTGAGCGGGATACGATCCGGAAGATCAAAGCAGTCTTGATCGATTCCTTGTCGGACAAATTCGCAGATGAACATGAGAAAACACCTATGTGTTGCAATTAATTATATAGATGCATGCTAGGTAAATAATCAATGTATGGTGAATTAAACATCCAAGATAGATCCTCGGGAGATGGTTAAAATCAGATTTCCCTACAATTGGTACCAGAGCATGGGATCAATATCTTGGCTTTGTTGGATTAATTCACGTTTGATTATTACGTGCGCAATTAATTAATTATGGATCTGTCGTTCATCGTGACTCGTTTTTAATTTTTTGTCGGATTTCGTTTTTCACCACGAGAAATCCGTGGTTAGATTAGGATTTTTCTTGTAAATCTAATCTGTAAAAGAGGAACAAAGACGAAGAACACGAAGAACGAGATGATGGAGTCCCGTCGCACGGCACGACGGGAGGCATGCCGGCAGCATGTCGCGCGACAAGGCACACGACCATGTCGGAATTTGCGGGCGGACAGGGACACGGGGACGAGAACCCTCGGCGGGTTGTGAGATGGCGCGCGGGTGATCGTTGCGCCGAAGGCGTGGCGAGACCAATGAGACGAGTCGCGCCTGCATCTCTCGGCGATGGGCGGGCATCCTCAGTGGGCATCGGCGGCCATGCGTGCGGGGCGCGCGGTTTCTACGCGGACATCTCGGCACGTCTCGACGCTGAGCGTGCGTGCGCGAGTTTCTCGGTAGCCTCGATAGGTCACGCGCAGCAGCGCCTGGGCACCTCTCGATAGCAGCTCTCGGTAGAATTTTCTCGGCATGCCCTGGGCATCAGTGCACGATCTCTGCGCATGGGTGCTCATCGCGCAGCACGTACGAGCAGGCCAAGCGCGTGAGTCGAGCGTAGGTTTCCTCGACAGGTGGTCGGCAATCGTGAGCGGGCGATTACGCTTTCGGCGTGCGTGGGCGCTCGGTAGCTCTGCGGCGGCGTCGACCATATCGCGACAACGCATAGGGCGGGACGAGCGAGTTAGGCGATGGATGTTCTTTGGGCATCTTTGTGGGCTATGCCTAGCGTGCGGCTTGACCCGTCTTGGGCCGACCAGCCCGTTTCGTCCCAGACAAATTTTTCACCTAGAATCGTTTCAACCCGATTCAGTTTTGACCGACCGGCCCATTCCTTATTCGGCCCGTTTCAGATTTTTATTGAAATCCGGTTTTCTGAGTCCGGTCCGTGCCGGTGCGCGAGGCCCGTTCGAGATTTTCTTTGAAGATCATGCTTTGTAAATTTATGTAAAAATTAGCGAGAAGCCACGGGATCCACGGTAGGCGCATAATAGCAATTTATTTTATTTTTATCGTTCAAAGCATGTCGTGGATGTTTAATTATCTTTGAAGCATGCTATGTATGTTTAATTACGTAGATAAACATTTAATATGTTTTCGTGATTTGATCGTATAGCAAGCATGCTAGGTTTATCGGCGTTTTGGAGCATGTTTTAGAATTACTGAGCATGTTTTACATGTTGAGTTCTATAGAAAACATGCTCGGATTACGTGATTTGCATGGACAAACCTTTTGAAATAAAAGACTGAGCAAGAAACTCGACATATTAATTTTTAAATTAAAGATGTCGAGCATCACATTTTGATCTCTAAAAATGTAGTGCATGCTGTGAGTGGCGATCCGCACGCATGGCTTGCTTATCACTGTTGATCATAAGTTTGTTAGATGAGATTTCTAAATAAAGCATTTAATCTATTGAGAGTGGGAGTTTCATGTGTATGGCGATCCACACGCGTGGCTTGCATATCACGATTCTCATAAGTTCTCTAGAGATAGATTTAAAATGAGATGACAAAAGATTTTGAATTGGGCGGTATGGTGCGAGTGATTATGCCATTCTAAGAATTCATTATTCTTGTCGAAATTGTGGTCATTGCTTAGGCCTCACCTCAAGTACAACTTCATGAGTCCGTTCTTGAGATAGTGATGTGGTCTAGTAAGGTCGATCATTAATTTCATTTGTCGTAAGGATAAGTTGACATGGATTGAAATTAAGCGACTAAAATGTATATTTTAGTGCGGTCGAGGGTTCATATATAGCGTCCACACGCGTGGCTTGCATGTGGAATTCCTTGGGCGATTGGAGGTTTCAATTAATATTATTTTATCAAAAGGTTACAATATTATTATTCTGAATTATGTGCGATCGTATGCTTATGTGTTAGCATTACTTTCGAGATATGTCTCTTACGCAGTATCGATATGCTGCACAAAACTCTCTATCCGGTCGATTTTTATCAGTGGAAGCGAAACATGGAATATGTTCTTATCGCGGAAGAGCGCATGTTTGTTCTCACTTCTACCAAACGATGCCACTTGCGGCGAGCATCGACGAATGAGCGGTGAGTCGGCGGACTTTGGCATAAGTTGATAATATGGCCAAATGCTATATGATGACAACTATGTCGAAAACTTGCAGTTGCTGACATCGATCGATGGTAGACGGCGAAATATAATCGAGTCTCGAGAGTAAGTTTGACGATCGATCGGCCGATCAACGCTTCTATGCAATGAGAGAAATCTTGGCGTGCGGGATGGAAGAACAAAGTTTGGTCCATGAACATGTCTCCCATGACTCGTCTCATGGATAGTCTTGATCGGTTGGGAAGAGGTATCGGCGGTGAAGCGAGGTTGATATCATCCTCAACACCCTACCCAAATCTTTTGAGAATTTTGCGTTAACACGATCATGAGCAAGGCCAGGTATACACTTAGTCGGTTGCTAAATGATCTCGTGGCATCGGAAGAGTCGTGGGAAAAGGCACATACCCTTGCTAGCACGTCTAAGGGCCCAATTTTTCCATTGAAAAGTGTAAGCGAGAAAGGGTACCAAGGTGGTAGAGGCAAGGTAATCGGTGGGAGTCCGGCACATGTGTTGAGCAGGAAAATTTGAAAAGTTGGAGCTAGATCGAGCGAGGCATTTATTGGTTATCTGAGAGGAGCGAAGGTGGTTATTTCTATAGTCGAATGATCGGAGGTGGTTATTAGCACTAGCTTGGATTCTTAGAAAGGACTACATGAAAAATCACAAATCCAAAGTTGAAATCATACTTGAGAATTAGAAGATGATCGTATTCCACCACCGATTAGGCTAAAGGTGCGAGATGTCAGTATGCAGTGGGAGGGATCGACACGAGATACTTGAAAAATTGAAGTGGGTCGAGTTCCACTAGAGATCCGAAACCTTCAAGTGGCACCTACCTAGCAAGTTGAGCAAGATAGAGAACCACAAGTTATTGCTTCCACCGTTGCCATTGTCTGGTAGCGCCTCGTCGTGGTGGGAGGTTGTTTGTAAACTTAGGCGATTTATGTTTGTGGGTGAATCTTGGGTTTAGTCGAGGAAAGTGCGGTATGTCGACCCGTGGACATACAACGAGGCGTACAAGACAACGATCGAGAATCATGGCACACCGTAATGGACTTAGAAAGTGAGTCCATAACAGACTATGGATGTATACGAGAAAACACCTCTACCAGATGGCAAGGAAGCCATAGGTAGTAAGTGGGTATACAAGAGGAAGAGAGATTCATATTGAGAGGTTTCGGCTTTTAAAGCCAGGCTTGTGGCGAAATGGTACACTCAGATTAAGGGCATCGATTTCGATGAGAAGTTTTTCGCTTGTAGCAATGCTCAAGTCCATTAGAATTCTTCTGACCATAGCAGCTCACCTAAACCTTGAGTTTGGCAAATGGATGTTAAAACCGATTTTCTAAACGGTTACCTTGAAGAAGGTAGAGAGATTTATATGCAACAACCCGAAGGTTATGTGGTGAAGGGTGAAGAGCATCTAGTATGGTAGCTTAAGAAGTCCATTTATGGATTCAAACAAGTTTCCCGATCATGGAACTTACGCTTTGATAGGGTGGTAAAGTCCTATGGATTTATCCAGTTACCTAGAAAAAGTTGTGTGTATCGTTTGGATGTCAACGGTGATGTGGTATTATGCAGAAACATGTTTAGCAACTTGTTCTACTCATTCATGGGTAGTAGATCGTGTCTGTTGATCATGTTTCTTACACCTGCGAGGGTTCCCGCGGACAAGGAGATGTTTGATGGCGAGATAACGATCTCCATGGGAAATCTGGCGAAAGTCGAGGCCGTTGCGATCGGAGATGTTTTTATGTTTGATAAAAGCAGTTTAGTATTAAAAGGCGTTTTGTATGTCTTGGGGTTTGGTGAGCTTATTCGGTTTCCAAACTATTTATACATGGATATTCTATTATTTTTATAGTGGTGTTTCTATCATAAGAAATGACGAAGTTATCGTGGTAGCACCTTATATAATTCACTTTATACTATTTCATTAAACATAATACCTTTAATTATGTTGCAATCTACATTAAACCTTAAGAAGAGAAGTTTTCTTCTCTTGATGAAACCACATTTCTTTGGGATCTTAGATTAGGTCATCAATCTAAATAGGATCAAGGCGGCTAAAAGCGGGCGTTGGGTGAAATTACATCATTCAGTTCCCGATCGCAAATCCATATAGAAGGTAAGATGTCGACCGGACCCTTGAAAGCGAAGGGTATAGAGCGATGAGTGTTGGAGCTAGTCCGTTCGACTGTGTGGACGATATCCACACAAGCTCGTGGAGAATGCAGTATTTTATCACTTTCATGGCGATTACTCGAGTGCGGATCGTATGCGAACGCATAAGTACGAATGCTTTGAGAAATTCGAAGAATTTAAAGCGAAGTTGAAGCGAAGCTAGGTAAGAGTATCAAGTCAGCGTGGTCCGATCGCGGTGGTGAATACCTCGATGTGAGTTCATGTACTATTTGGTGTAGTGTGAGATTACCTCCATTCACTCTGGCGGACATACATAACAAAATGGTGTGTCGAGCAAAGAAATAAGACTCTCTTAGAAATAGTTAGATCTATGATGAGCTATGCAACATTGCCTATTTCGTTACGGGGTATGCCTTAGAAGCGACGGCATATTTGCTCAATCTAGTGCCGTCTAAGTCGATCGACAAGACCCAGCTTCGAGTTATGGTTTAGGCGCGAGCCTGGTTTAAACCATATAAGGATATGGGCGATTCGACATGTGTTGAGCGGAAAAGCTTACAAGTTGGAGGCTAGATCTGAGCGAAGGCTGTTTATTGGTTATCTAGAGGAGCGAAGGTGGTTATTTCTATAGTCGAATGATCGGAAAGGTGCGTTATTAGCACTACGCGGATTCTCGGAAGAGGACTACATGAAAATCACAAATCAAAGTTGAAATCATACTTGAGAATTAGAAGATGATCGTATTCCACCACCGATTAGGCGAAGGTGCGAGATGTCATAATGTCTTGGGAGGGATCGACACGGATACTTTAAGAAATTGAAGTGGGTGGAGTTCCTTGGAGATCTGAAGCCGATGCAATGTAAGTGGCACCTTACCCGAAGAAGTTGTGCGAGATAGAGAACCCTGAGTTCTGCTGCGCGTTGCCATTGTACGGTGGCATCTCGTCGTATTGGGAGGGTTGTTTGTCAACCGAGCGATTTATGTTCGTGGGTGAATCTTGATTTAGTCGAGAAAAGAGCGGTATGTCGACTCATGTACATACAATGAGGCGTCTGAGACACGATCACGAATTATGGCACATGATGGACATAGAAATTGAGTCCATAACATGCTATGGATGTATACGAGAAAACACCTCTACCGGATGGCGAAAGCCATAGGTAGTTAGTGGGTATACAAGAGGAATAGAGATTCATATTGAGAGGTTTGACTTTTAAAGCCGAGCTTGTGCAAATGGTACACTCAGTTAAGGGCATCGATTTTGATGAGACCATTTAGCACGCTGGCAATGCTCGAGTCCATCGAATTCTTACGGCCATGTGACTTCACCTAAACCTTGAGGTTTGGCAAATGGATGTTAAAACCGCTTTTCTAAGCGGTTACCTTGAAGAAGGTAGAGACATCTATGTCGCAACAACAGAAGGTTATATGGTGAAGGGTGAAAGCATCTAGTATGGTAGCAAGAAGTCCATTTATGGACTCAAACTAACTTCCGCTCATGGAACTTACACTTTGATGCGGTGGTAAAGTCCTATGAATTTATTTTATTTTTGTTCAAAGCATGTATTGGATGTTTAAATTATCGCGAAGCATGCTATGTATGTTTAATTACGTAGATAAACATATTATATGTTTTCGTGATTGGATGCGCATAGTAAGCATGCTAGGTTTATCGCGTTTTGAAGCATATTTTTAGAATTCTTTGAGCATGTTTTACATGTTGAGTTCTATAGAAAGCATGCTAAGATTACGTGATCTGCATGGACAAACCTTTTGAAATAAAAGACTAAGCAAGAAATCCGACATATTAATTTCTAAAATTAAAATGTCAAAACCTCAACTTTTGATCTCTAAACAAAGTGATACTGCTTTGTGGTGGCTTGCTTGCACTATTTGTCATAAGTTTGTTAGATGAGATTTCTAAATAAAATATTTTAATCTATTGAGAAGTGGGAGTTTCGTGTGGCGCGTCCACATGCGTGAGCTTACATATCGATTTTCATAAGTTCTCTAGAGATAGATTTAAAATGAGATAACAAAAGAATTTGGATTGGAGCGGTATGGTCTAGTGGTATGCGAATTCTAAGAATTCATTTTAACATGTTAAAATTATGGTCATTGCTTAGACATCACCTCAAGTACAACTTCATGAAGTCCTTCTTGTGATAGTGATATGGTGCAGTAAGGTCGATCATTAATTTCATTTGTCGTAAGGATAGGTTGACATGGATTGAAATTAAGCGACTAAAAGGTATATTTTAGTGCGGTCGAGGGATTCATAATATAGCGATCACAGCGTGGCTTGCATGTGGGATTTTTGGGCGATTGGAGGTTTCAATTAATATTGTTTTATCAAAAGGTTATAATATTATTATTCTGAATTATGTGCGATCGTATGCTTATGTGTTTACATTGCATTTCGGATATGTCTCTTGCCGATTATCAATATGCTACATTAAAATCCTCTATCCGGTCCAAATTTTCTCGGTGGAAGCGAAACATGGAATATGTTCTTATCATTGAAGAACACATGTTTGTTCTCTACTCCCAAACCTGATGCCTGCGGCGCATCGACGAATGAGCAAGAGTCGGCGAGACTTTGGCATAAGTCAAATAATGGCCAAATGCTATATGATGACTACGATGTCCAAAGGCTTGCAAGCTATGACATCGATCGACGGTGAGGCGGACGAAATATGGTCAAGTCTCGAGGTAAGTTTGGGCGGTCGGATCGGACACTCGCTTCCACACGATGAGAAAATCTTGGCGTGTAGGATGGGAGAAAAAGTTCGGTCCATGAACATGTCTCCCATGACTCATCTCATGGATAGTTTTGATCGGTTGGGATGAGGTATTGGCCAAGAAGCCAAGGTCGATATCATCCTCAACACCTTTGCCTAAGTCTTTTGAGAACTTTTGCGTGAACACGATCATGAGCAAGACCAGGTATACACTTAGTCGGTTGCTAAATGATCTCGTGGCCGGAAGGTGTCATGGGAAAAGGAGCACATGCCGCTGCTGTACATCTAAGGGCCCAAATTTTCCGTTAAAAATAGAAGAGGAAAAGGGTGCCAAAGGTGGTAGAGGCAAAGGAACGATGAGGCGGTGGGAGTAAGAACATGAGCCACGGAGGCTTGAAAAAGCGAAGGTGAGGGCAAGTGCTTCAAGTCTTGGCAGGCGGGCATTGGAGGCTAAGTGCCCTATGCTCGAGGCTCAGTCGCCATTTGCTTTAATGTGAAAACATGTTTAGCGACTTGTTCTACTAATTCATGGGTAGTAGATACAGTCTGTTGATCATGTTTGTTACACCTGCGGGTTCCTGCGGATAATTGAGTTGCATGATGGCGAGATAACTTGATCTCCATTGGCAACGCCGATGAAAGTCGAGGTACATTGCGATCGGAGATGTTACTTTATGCTTTGATTAGACGGTTTAGTATTAAAAGCGTTTTATATGTGTCGGAGTTTCGACGGAACCTTATTTCGGTTTCGAAACTATTTATTCATGGATATTCAGTTTTTTTTTTATAGTGGTGTTTCTATCATAAGAAATAACGAAGTTATCTATGGTGGCTCATTATATAATTAACTTTTATACTATTTCGCCAAGCATAATACTTTTAATTATGTTGCATCTAGATCAAACCTTAAGAAGATGAAGTTTTCTTCGCAAGATGACACCACATTTCTTTGGCATCTTAGATTAGTTCACATCAATCTAAATAGGATCCAGGCGGCTAAGAATAGGCGTTGGGTGATATCACGATTACTCAGTTCCGGTCTGCGAATCGCAGTATAGAAGGGAAGATGTCGACCGGACCCTTGAAGTGAAGGGTTATAGAGCGAAATAAGTGTTGGAGCTAGTCCATTCGGCACTGTGTGGACCTATGTCCACAAGCTCGTGTAAGGGATGCAGTATTTTGTCACTTTCATTGTGATTACTCAAGATGCGGATACGTATAACCTTCACATAAGTGCGAATGCTTTGAAATTCAAAAATTTAAGGCGGAATTGGAGGCGAAGCTAGGTAAAAGTGTCAATTCTTGATCCGATCACGGTGGCGAATACCTCGATGCTGAGTTCATGGACTATTTGGTACATAGTGGAATTACCTCTCATTTCATTGGCACACCACACGCGGCAAAATGGTGTGTCGGAGGCGAAGAAATAGGACTCTCTTAGAAATGGTTAGATCTATGATGAGTTATTCAGCGTTGCCTATTTAGATTACGGGGTATGCCTTAGAAGCAGTGACATATTCGTTCGATCTAGTACCATCAAAGTCATTCGAAAAGACCCCTTTCGAGTTGTGGTTTGGTATGAGCTAGTTTAAACCACATAAGGATATGGGCGATCCGGCATGTCTTGAACAGAAAAGTCGACAAGTTGGAGGCTACATCGAGCAAGAGTGTTTATTGGCTATCCTAGAGGAACAAAGGGTGGTTATTTCTATAGTCCTAAGGATCGGAAGGTCATTATTAGCACTAATGCCCGATTCTTATAAGAGGATTATATGAAAAACCATAAATCAAAGTTGAAATCATTATTCGAGAATTAGAAGATGGCCGTATTCATCATCGATTAAACCAAGGGTATGAGATGTCGGTGTCTAGTGGGAGGATCGGCACCAAATACTTCAAGAAATTGAAGTGGGTGAGTTCATTTGGAGATCCGACCGTCTGAGTGAACCTATCCGATAAATTGTGCGAGATGAGAACCACAAGTTCTGCTTGCGTTGCCATTGTGCCGATGGCGCCTCGTCGTAGTGGGAGGTTGTTCGTCGGCCCGAGCTATTTATGTTTGTGGGTGAATCTTGAATTTAGTCCCAGAAACAAGCAAGCTATAATCAACCCATGGACATACGGTGGCGTCTGAGACATAGATGCAAGATCATGGCACGCTATGGACTTAGAAATTGAGTCCATAACGACTATGGATGTATCGAAAGACACGTCTACCGGATGGCAAGTAAGCCATAGGTAGTAAGTGGGTATATAGTAGCACGCGATTTTACGTTTATAGTTGATATTTGAAGATGAGTTTAGCTCGTTTAATGTGCGTTTATGTATCGATTCTTAATGTTTTATCTATTTCTAGAATCTTGCTCTTGGGTGTTCTTTTGACGTTTTGTAGGTTTATATGTTGATAATCGAGCAAGGAGCGGCCTTGAGAAAGTATCACAATCGACTGTTTCTAGCGACCACCTAGCGATCGCTAGGCTGGTCGCTAGAAACCGTCGAGAACCCGGTGAGCGGCCGCAACCTCGTGCCGTGGCGAAGCCCGGTAGCGAGAAAGCTCTTGGGCGTTTCTCGCGACGAGTTCATAATTGCTAGCGACCGTTAGCGGGTCATGAGTACAGCGGCGGAGGCAGCGGCGGCGAAAGAAGCGCCGCGAGACATACTAGCGATCGCTAGCGATCGCGAAGGGTGGTCGCGAGTCGTGGCGCGAGCGCAAATTAGGTTTCGGCACTTTCTATAAATAAGGCGAGCCTCTTGCGCCCCGTCCGGACCAATCGTCCCGAGCTCAATTTCTTGATTTTCCTCAGTTTTTCCATTCTTTAGCTTTAGTCTTCATTTAGTTTAATTCTAGTATTGATTTTCCATTGTTCTAGTTTAGTTTATCGTTTCGTTATCGATCGAAGCGTTTTGTCGATCGTTTTCCGTTGTTTTCCGTTCGTTCGCTTTGGATTGGATTCAGAGACCAACCATTGTTCATCCAGCTTCCCTCGGGTTTTATATATTTAATTTCGTTTTATGGTTAAATCATATTTTTCCGTTTATTATGTCAGCTAGTTTCGTTTCTAATCTAGGGTTTGCATGATTCGATCCTATATGTTGTGATTCTATTATCTCTATTTACCTTCCAGGCATTGATTCGTGATTCGATTGTGCTTATTTATATGTGTTGATTTACGATCAATCTTGATGCATATCTAGTTATCGGTTAATTACGTAATTGTATTAATTGTCGATCGTTATCGAATGCATAATCTGAATGAGCACTTGAGTCGTGGGCGAGATAGGATATTCGTAGGAAGCATATTCTTAGTGATCCTTTTGGAGTTACTTGTTTTCACCTAGAATGGTAGGGAAAACCCGTAATCTACTACCGCAATTGTCGTAATTGAAGTTGTTGGTTATATTTGTGATCTTCCGTCTTATGCGGATTAAAATTGGCTAATAGGAGCAGGATAAACATCGTTGTGGATAGGATTAATGCATCCACAAGGTTAGTCTTTATTATCTATTTTATCATCAGTGAGTTTATTGCTTTATTTTATATTTACGCTGGTTACTGGCTTGACTTTGGATTAAATTACGAGCACCAAACCTTTCACCCTTTTACGTGCTTGGATAATGATGAATTGTCGTTGAGCTAGCTTCATGTTTTCGTGATCTGATCTCTGTGGATACGATGCTTAGCTTACCTATACTTACGCCTTTCGTGTTAGAAAATTAAGCGATCAAATTTTAGGCGCCGTTGGGATTATTAGATTACATAGGAATAATTTGTGATTTGGATTTATTAATTCAAGTTATATATTTTATTATTTATTTTTATCGGTGCTAAATTCTCTTTTTCTCGGGTAGTTTATGCGTACAGATCTCGGGGACCTCGCAGTATTATTAGATCCAGAGATCGAGCTCTCAAAGGAGAAGAGGGCGAGAGAAGGCGGGCTGCAATGCCGGCCAATCCACGAGCAGGGCCATTCATCCCGAGCAAGTTGCGCGCATGCTAGGCGACTTTCTGAATCGTCGGATGGCGAATATGGAATCATTGTCTGCTCGGAGGAAAGACCTCACGAATCACATGTACCGACATCCCATTGAGCAGTTCGAGGAGGCGATTGGGGCCCATGCGTAGATCTGAAACAATTTTGAGCTAAAACCGCCACGGTCGGTATGGTCGAGGAGAGCGGTTTGGGGAGGAGTCACGAAAGACCGAATCGCATCTCGAGACTTTTCTCGATATTTGTGACACCATCAAGCAGAATGGGGTGCCTGAAGACCGCGATCGGATCACGCGTGTTGGTTTCTCGCTGCTTGCCGGTGAAAGATTGGTTTAAAGTTTGGACCGGTGGCATCGACACTTGGAAACTTTGCGAGAAGTTTCTTCGAAATACTTTTCGCCGGTGGCGTGAAGATCATCGCCATGAAATCTCATTTTGCCAAAACCACGACGAATCATTATTCGAGGCATGGAGAGATTCGAGAGGTCTATTGAGGCGATGTCCACGACATGGGTTCTCGAGGAGCAACAAATCACACGCAGTTCTACGGTTGGTGACATGGCGAGCGAGGAGCATGGTGGATGCATCGGTGGGTTGTTTATTGAGCCGACAAGTGAGGCGAGGCAAGCCGTGTTGTAGAGAGATGGTGCCAGCAGCTATCAATGCCCACGGAGAACGCCATTGTTCAAAGCATTCTGTTGAGAGTGATTCAAAATATGGCGATCTCGTGAAGAAGTTCACTCTTTTGAAGAGTCAGTTGAGATAGAAACGTCGACCACGTCAATCGGAGGAATCATCCAGAATTTCCAACAACCTCCGTGAGCCGGCATAGTTGGAATGGTGTAATTAAAGGCGGGAAGCCAAGTCTCGAAGACATGATGCAGCGGTTGGTTGTAAGCAACCAACAATTGGCAGAATCGAGTCGTTCATAAGCAACACCGGCGGAAGATAAATCATTTGGAGTCCTTGTGGGCTGTATGGAAACATATGAAGATGTTGGAAAATCAAATTGGTCAAATAGCCGTACAAGTGAATGCCTACTAAAAGGCAGGCCAATTTCCGAATGTCTGGTGAACCCGAAGAGTCGATGCTTCGCCCGTCGGCGACGGTGGGCCAAGCTTACGAGCCCTAGGAAGAAGAGCATGAAAGCACCTTGGGCGAGCTTCATGATCGAGCTCGCGACCATAAGCCCGATCGCGAGGTCGAATTTTTACCACGAAGCCCGTGACCGAGAGCAGCGCCGCTTTGACCGCGAGCCATCAGTGTCTTGCGCCCAGAGCCGTTCGCGGCGACCCGTATTCGCGTGCCACCCGCGAGCAATCGAGGCGAGCATCTGCTGCCGAGACACCGATCTTGTGACTCGCGCGCAAGCTCGCCGCAAAGAAGGAGATCGGTAGCAGCGGATACCTCGCGACCTTCCAGTGATCGCGAGGTCGGCCATGAGCAACCCAAAGCAAATCCTCGCGCGTACTCCTCCAGGTCCCATTTCGAGTCGACTTGTCAAGTCGAAATATGACGACGAGTTTGCTCGTTTCAAAGAGGTTTTCAAAAGTTGAGATCAATTTACCTCTCTTTGAAGCCATTGCGAAACATCTTGGGATACATGAAATTCTTAAAAGCGCCATTGCAAGCAAGAAGAAAGCTGGGAAATTTGAAAATTACCTATCAGAAGAATCTGATCTTTGTCTTGCAAAGGAAGCTCCCTCTGAAAGCAAAGGATCCGGCGACTACGTTAGAGTGCGAGATCGCCGAGCGGACTTTCAAATGTTTTGTGCGACTTGGGGGACATCAATCGATGCCGTTGAGCGTATTCAACAGGCTACACCTAGGAAAGATGAAGCCGGCGAAGATTTCGCGATGATGGTGGCCCGGTCGGTCACATATCAAAGGTATCGTCGAAGGCGTGTTGGTAAGAATTCGAGTTTTTTTCTGCGACTTTGTTATTTTAGATATTCCGAATTCAAACAACAACCGCTAATCCTAGGAAGACCTTTTCTAGCAAATGTGCGTGCGTTGATTGATGTCGGGGAAGGCAATCTCACGTTTCGTGTTAGCGATGAGGAGCTCAAGATTTCCATATCTGACGCCATCAAGCAACACGGCGTTGAAAGCCGGAAGATTCTTTGCTCGATCATGACTACTGGCGCCGCACGCGTCTCGCGTTTAGAGGGTACTCGGCCGTCGAGGAAGGCTGCGAGAAGGAAGAAGTGGACTCGGCATGGAACTCGAGTGTATCGTTCGAGTTTGGGGGGGCCTTCCATAGTCGATGGTGGTCGTCGAGTGAATGCTAAGTTTAGGAGGGTCCACAAGTTGGGAAAGATGTCTATTGCCACAAAAGCGCCGGATTGACAAGGTTAGTGATGGTCAGCTAAAGGCGTTAAATTAGCACTTGTTGGGAGGTAACCCAGCGTTTTCTTGTTTGTTTTGTGTTTTGTTTTGTCTTTCGTTTGTGTTGCTTTTGTCGTGTTTGTTTTTTTCTTTCGTTGTTGTGGTCGATTCGATCAGCGAGTTGAAGTGAAGTGTGTTAATCCATGTGGCCGATGACGATAGAAAATTTTTGTGAAATTTAATGATAGTGCACATGATATGTTAAAAATGACGCATGAATGACGTGAGATGGCTTAGGCATTATTTTTCACCATTTGCTTATCTGTGAGACTTGAGCTTCCTTGTATAAACATCTTGATCTGATTTAACTTTAATTGTGTGATATCGTGCATGTGATTATCTTCTAGAACTTGCCGTTCTTACGTGTCGAGGCTATGATATGTGTTTGAATTTGGAAAGGATAAAGGCCATCTTTGTTAACCACGTATTTTCCCGAACACTAGCCCGATGATATATACCATTTGTCGCCTTCTTTGAGCCTTTATTAGACTTTTCTTTCGATTAACCGGATGATAGGAGGTGAGGATGGATATGGGAATCAAAGGGGTTGAAATTTTGATGTAGTTATGGCGAGAAAAGTTTCTTTTAGAAAAATACATACTGTGGTGAAGAATAGTACCTTTGTTGTGAAAGTTATACCTATAAGCTCTAGAAAAGAAAAGAAAAGAAAAATGTTAAGTTCACTATGAGTGTTAAGCATAAAGGGTCTTTAATCAAAGTATAGGTACTTTCACGTGGCATTAAGCGTTGATTTATACGTTGGGAGAGAAGAGGAAAATGAATGAAAGTCCATATGTGTCGAAATGTATAAATGGTGGTGCTTGGAATATTCTTGAGTCAACTTAGCCATATTTTATCATACCTTAACCAATGTGCCACACATTACAACCTATGAAAAGACCTCTTTGATCCTAATTTGAACACAATGGCGGTGGAGATATTAGAGCAAAGAAGCCTATGGTAAGATGTTGCATTGCATTGATCGTTGAGTGTATACGTCCTTAATTTCTTTATGAGTTTGAGTGTATCCTCATATTCTACACACATGCCTTTGTGAGGTTGAATTAAATGAGTTTTTGCCGTAAATTGTTGTTTTGTGTTGAGTGGACTAACGTCGTCATGTGCACTAATGTTTACGAGGCCTAGAATGGTTATCATCTTTGCTACGCTTGTTGATCTTTTTGTTGTGTCTTTCATTTTGGTTTTGTTTGAGGACAAACAATGCTTTAAGTTTGGGGGTTTGATAAGCGCGCATTTTACGTTTATAGTTGATATTTGAAGATGAGTTTAGCTCGTTTAATGTAGTTTATGTATCGATTCTTAATGTTTTATCTATTTCTAGAAGATCTCTGCTCTTGGGTGTTCTTTGGACGTTTTGTAGGTTTATATGTTGATAATCGAAGCAAGGAGCGGCCTTGCGAGAAAGTATCACAACGACTGACTGTTTAGCGACCAGCCTAGCGATCGCTAGGCTGGCCGCTAGGAAACCAGCGAGAACAGTGAGCATGAGCAACCTCGTGCCCGTGAGAAGCCCACGAGAAAGCTAATGGGACGTTTTCTCGACCGATTCATAATTACTAGCGGCCAGCTAGTACGAGTCGTGAGGCAACGTAGCAAGAAGCGGGCGGCGAGTGAAAAAAGCGTGAGACATACCTAGCGATCGCCTAGCGATCGCGAAGGGTGAGAAATCGAGTCGTGTATAGAGAGCACAAATTAGGTTTCCACCCTTTTCTATAAATAGGCCGAGCCTCTTGCGCCCCATCGGACCCAATCGCCCAGAGCTCAATTTCTTGATTTTCCTCGGTTTTCCATTCTTTAGCTTTAGTCTTCATTTAGTTTAATTCTAGTATTGATTTTCCGTTGTTCTAGTTTAGTTTATCGTTTCGTTATCGATCGGAACGTTTTTGTCCGATCATTTTCCGTTGTTTTCCGTTCGTTAAGCTTGGGATTGGATTGAAGACCAACCATTGTTCATCAACGCTTCCCTACGGGTTTTATATATTTAATTTCCGTTTTATGGTTAAATCGTATTTTATTCCGTTTATTATATACGGCTAGTTTTCGTTCTAATCACAGGGTTTGCATGATTCGATCCTATATGTTGTGATTCTTGTTATCTCTATTACCTTCGGGCATTGATTCATGATTCGATTGTGCTTATTTATATGTGTTGATTTACGATCAATCTTGATGCATATCTAGTTGTCGGTTAATTACGTAATTGTATTAATTGTCAATCGTTATCGAATGCGTAATCTGAATTAGCCTTGAGTCGTGGCGAGATAGGATATTCGTAGGAAGCATATTCTTAGTGATCCTTTTGGAGTTACTTGTTTTCACCTAGAATGGTAGGGAAAACCGTAATCTACTACATGCAATTGTCGTAATTGAAGTTGTTGGTTATATTTGTGATCTTCCATCTTATGCGGATTAAAATTGACTAATAGGAGCAGGATAAACATCGTCGTGGATAGGATTAATGCATCCCTAGGGTTAGTCTTTATTATCTGTTTTATCATCAGTGAGTTTATTGCTTTATTTTATATTTACGCTTGGTTACCTTGCTTTGGATTAAATTACGAAGCCTTAAACCTTTCACCCTTTTGTAGCTTGGATAATGATGAATTGTCGTTGAGCTAGCCTATGTTTTGTGATCTGATCTCTGTTGATACGATGCTTAACTTACCTATACTTACGCTTTTCGTGTTAGAAAATTAAGCGATCGATATCTGAGAGGAAGAGATTGATTGAGAGGTTTCGACTTTTAAAGCCGAGCTTGTGGCGAAGGGTACACTCAGTTGAGGCATGGATTTGATGAGACTTTTTCGCTGCAGACAATGCTCAAGTCCATGAATTCTTCTCGCCATAGCCCGCTTAAACCTTTGAGGTTTGGCAAATGGATGTGAAAACCGCTTTTCTAAGCGGTTACCTTAAAGAAGGTAGAGACATCTATATGCAGCAACCCGAAGGTTATGTGGTGAAGGGTGAAGAACATTTAGTATGGAAGCTTAAGAAGTCCATTTATGGACTTAAGAAAGCTTCAGATAATGGAACTTACGCTTTGGCGGTGGTAAAGTCCTATGGATTTACCCGGTTGCCTAGCAAGTTGTGTGTATCGTTTGGATGTCAGCGGTGACGTGGTATTTTCTTGCACTACGTAGATGACATCCTTCTACTTGGAAACAATGTGAAGCTGTTATCGAGCGTAAAAGTTGGTTATCCGATCGGTTTGAATGAAAGACTTAGGAGATCGGCGTGCATTTTAGGATCAAGGTTTGCGAGATTTGCAAGAGGAAAATGTTGAGCTTATCTCGAGCGTCTTACATTGATCTTGTAATTACTCGTTTAGTATGCGGACCGCCGAGAAAGGATTGCTACATTTCGAGGCATGGTGTTCGCTTTATCTCAGGAGGCGATCGCTATATTTTGCAAAGGGAGATAGATGAAATGAGACAAGTTCTTACGCTTGACCGTAGGAAGTCTCATGTATGCTGATCTATGTCACGAGACCCGATATCTGCTGTCGCGGTAGGCATAGTAGCTAGAATATCGATCTAACCTTGGACAAACTCATTGAATTGCGGAAAGCGTATACTCAAGTACACGAAAAGGACTCGAGATTATTGGCTGGTTTACCAAGCGGATAGTCTAATGCCTTTGGGTTATTCGGACTCGAATTTCCAGTGACCGTGATGAGAAGAAGTCACCTCGGTATGTGTTTACCTTGGGAGGAGGAGTCGTATCTGGCGGTCTGGCGGCGATGCATTGCGGACTCTACCATGGGCCGAATATGTAGCGGCCGGAGGCTGCTAAAGAGGCTGTATGGTTCGAGAACTACCTCATGGATCTAGATGTGGTACTGGTTTGCCCAAGAGTATCATAGTTTCTTGTGATAACTCGGTGCGATGGTAAACTTCGAAGGAACCACGGACCCACAAACGACCAACACATAGAGAGAAAGTACCATGTCATACGAGAAATCGTTAGGCGGGGAGATGTCTTGATTGAGAAGATTGGTCTGCGGATAACCTAGTCGACTCGTTCACAAAAGAGCTGCCAAAAGTCTCTGAATAGCATATTCGAGGACTTGGATTAGTGAAGATGGCACCCACTTAGAAAGGAAACTTTTGTAGAAGTGGGAGAAGCAAAGTGATTGTGTTGTTTGTAATAGCTAGTAGAGACACATTGTATACTAAAAGTTTGCTTTAGTATAAGTGGGAGATTGTTGGTTGTATCTTGGGCGGTTTTGGTTGAGCTTGTATACAATGTTTCACATTACCACTATTACAATCTCCTATCTCGAATTGTTTACTTGATTGTATATGTATGTCCCTTTATCTCATATAAAAGCTAGATCATACGATTGTGTTGTAGATCATAGAAGTCCGTATGATTAGTCGAAGCTTAATGAGATATAAAAAGAATCACGGTGAGACAACTTGAGGATGAGTTGTCGGTATAATTCTGAGTATAGATAAGAAGTGACTTGACTTGGTTGCTTGTCTATCTTGATCGTCTACGGCGTATTGATGGATCACGATGAGATGAGTTCTTCTATCGACCGTCGTGAAGAATCTAGATCTCGGTGACTTTACGTTGATCTAAACCTCGATAAGGTATTAGGTGAGTATGAGTTCTTGACCATCACTTTGACTTGTTATGGGTGAGGTTACATGAGATAACCAATTCTCTGCGCATCTTGGGTGGTGGCGATGTTTGTATGTCATCTTAGTTACACCGTAATAGTCACCGTATCCGTTTAGGATGATGGCGTCCCTTAAGGAGCTCAAAATGTTTATTGTACTAAATCTGCGGGTTGAGTTATCTCAAGTACAATAATAAGGTTGAGTGGTACTACTTAGGAATTCGAGATATTAATTATTTTAAGCGGTCGAGCATCGTAAATAATTAATGGACGTCGCGATATCTTAAATCTGAGGATTCTTTAAGTCTAAATGCGAGCAGACTTAACCCGGAAATAAAGGGGTAAGTCGACATTTATTCTCTAGTGGCATGAATTAATATTTATGAATTAATTTATGTTACAGGCTGAACATAAGATAATTAATTTATTTGAGGTCCATCTTTATTCCTTGCGTTTGATCCACTGAATTTGGCCCATCAGGCTGAAGCTTAGTGAATTTTCATCACTCCTTGGAGTCCAGGTCCAGCTGGGACTCTGTTTAATCATCTCTATCTTAAGAGATATTATTATATTTATTAGATATGCGAAATTCTATCATGATAGGATTGGGGTTGCGTTATAAATATAAAGTGAGAGAAAATCAAACCACTAATCTAAGAGAAGAAAATTTGAAATTTGCTATTCATATAGTGAGGATTTTGAAAACTCTAGGAGTAAGTAAGGAAGCGAATTTCTATAGCACTCTCCATAGATTGTCCTCACTCGATATTGGAGTTTAGGCAATCGGGACCTGATCAGAAGATCAAAGCACGAGTCTTGATCCATTCATTCACGACAAATTCACGGTAAACACGAAAACACCAACGTGTTGCAATTAATTATATAGGTGCATGCTAGGTATATAATCAATGTATGGTGAATTAAACATCGAAGATAGATCATCGGGAGATGGTTAAAATCATATTTCCCTACACTCGGCAACTCTCGGCGCACGTCACGGTATGATCGGATTTTCCGAACACGATTTTCTTCGTAGCCACTCACGCCCGGACCAAGTTTCTTCTAACTTTGCTCGATACCAAATTATCACAAGGTTTTCTTGACGAAATTTTCTCCTTGTCGGCGACGACCACGCCTGCGAATCGACGAGTCTTCTCTTCGTCCACAATCTAACACTTCGCTCGTGTATATTGTTGTGAGTTGTATGAATGTAAAGCACGCATAATATTACAGGGATAACTCACCCCAACCTTTATTTTTTTTTTTTTAAAATTTTTTCCCCCCAAAAAAAAAGGCCAAAATTTCCCCTTTTTAAAAAATTTTTGGGGCCCCAAATTTTTCCCTTTTTTTTTTTAAATTTTGGGGTTTTTTTTTTAAACTTAAATTTTTTTTTCCAAATTTTTTTTTTTTAAAAGGGGATTTTTTTTTTTTTAAAAAAAAAGGGGGTTTTTTTTTGGGGTTTTTAAAAATTTTAAAAAAATTTTGTTTTTTTTTTTTTTTTTTAAAATTTTCCTTTTTTTTTTTTTTTTTTTTTTTTTAAATTTTTTGGGTTTTTTTTTAAAAATTTTCATTTTTTTTTAAAATTTTAAAAATTCCAAAAACAAAACCCCAAAAAAAAAACCCCCTTTTTTTTTTGGGTTTTTTGGGGGAAATTTAAAGGGGAAAAGGGGTTTTTTGGTTTTTTTAAGGAAAAAAAAGGGGAAAAGGGGAAAGGGGGAATTTAAAAATTTTTTTTTTTTCCCCTTTTTTAAAAATTTCCCCCTTTTTTTAATTTTTTTTAAAATTTTTTTTTTTTTAAAAGGTTTTTGGGGTTTTTTTTTCTTTAAACTTTTTTTCCCAATTTTTTTTTTTTTTTTTTGGGGGGTTTTTTTGGGTTTTTTCTTCCCCAAAAAAGGGGCCCAAAAAAATTTTGCCCTTTTTTAAAATTTTTTGGGTCCTTAAAATTTAAATTTTGGAAAATTTTTCCTTTTTTTTAAAAAAAAAAAAATTTTTGGGAATTTTTTAAAAAACCTTTTCCAAAAACCCTAAAAAAAAAAGGAAAATTTTTTTCCGGTTTCCCCCCCAAATTTAAAAATTTTTTTTTTTTAAAAAGGACAACGGGGTTTTCCATTTTTTTTAAAAACCGGGTTTTTTGAAACTTTTTTTAAAAATTTTTTGGGGTTTAATAAATTTTTTTTAAAAAAACATTTTTTTTAAAAAAAAATTTTCCCCCTTTAAAAGGGTTTTAAATTTTTTTTATAATTTTTTTTTTTTTTTTTTTTGGAAAAATTTTTTTTGGGTTTTATTTTATTGGTTTTTTGGTTTTTATAAATCGGGGCCCCCAAAATTTTTTTTTTTTTTTAAAAAAATTTTTGGGGAATTTTTTTTAAAAAGGGGGGGGGAAAAAAAAATTTTAAAAAAAATTTTTTTTTTGGTTTTTTTAAAAAAATTCCCAAAGGGTTTTTTTTTTTTTTTGGGGGGTTTTTTTTTTTTTTTTTTTTTTTCCCTTAATTTTAAAAAAAGGGGTTTTTTTTTAAAAAAATTTTTTTAAAAAAAAACCCCAAAAAAAACCCCAAAAAAAAATTTTTTAATTTATTTTTCCCTTTTTTAAACCCGGAAAAACCCCAAAATTTTTTTTAAAAAAAAAAAATTTTTTTTTTTTAAAAATTTTTTTTTTAAAATTTTTTGGGGGTTTGTTTGGGGCCCCCCAAAAAAAAAAAAAATTTTTAAAAAAAAAAAACCCTTTAAATTTTTTTCCCCAAAAACCCCGGGCCCGGCCCTTTTAAAAATTTTTTTTTTTTGGGTTTTTTTTTTTGGGGGGAAAAATTTTTTAATTTTTTTTTAAAAAAAAAAGGGGGGGGAAAAAAAAAGGGTTTTTTAAATTTGGGGGAAAAAAACCCAAAAAATTTTTTTTTTGGTTTTTAAAAAAGGGCCCCCAAAAGGGGGTTTTTTAAATTTTTCCCCCCTTTTTTTTTTTTTGGAAGGTTTTTTAAATTTTTTTTTTTTTTTTTTTTTTTTTTTTTTTGGGGTTTTAAGTTTTTTTAAATTTTTTTTTCCAATTCCCCTTTTTAAAATTTTTTTAAAAAAATTTTTTTTTTTTAGGGTTTTTTTTTAAGGGGGGGAAATTTTTTTTTTGGGGTTTTCCATTTTCGGGGGAAAAAGGGTTAAAAAAAAACCCCAAACCCCTGGGGGGTTTTTTTTTTTAAAATTTAACCATTTTTTGGGGGTTTTTTTTTTTAAAAAAAAATTTTTTTTTTTTTGGGGTTTTTTTAATTTAAAATTTCAAGGGGGAAAAGGTTTTTTAAAAAGGGAAAAACCTTTAAAAGAAATTTTTAAAAAAAATTTGGGGGGTTTTTTTTTTTGGGTTTCAAATTTTTCCCCCAAAAAATTTAAAAATTGGAAACCAAAAACCCGGGGGGAAAAAAAAACCCCTTTTTTCAAAATTTAAAAAAAGGGGGTTTTTTGGTTAACCAATTAAAAAAATTTTGGAATTTTTGGGGCCGGGTTTGGGAAAAAATTGGGGAATTTTTCCCCGGCAAAAAGGGAATTTTTCAAAAAATTTTAAAGGGTTAGGTTTAATTTTTTTAAAATTTTAAAATTTCCCCTTTAGGCCCTTTTTTAAAATTTTTCCTTTTTTAAAAAAAAAACCCCCCCAAAAAAAAATTTTCCAAATTTTTTTTAAAAATTTTTTTGGGGGGTTTTTTTTGGGTTTTTAAAAAAACCCCCCAAAAAATTTTTTTTCCCCAAAAAAAACCCCCTTTTTTCCGAGGGAAAAAAAAAAAATTTTTTTTTAAAAAGGTTTAAACCCTTTAAAAAATTTTTAAAGGGGGAAAAACCCCTTTTTTTTTGGGGTTTTTTTTGGGTTTTTTCCCCCAAAATTTTTTTATTTTAAAAAAAAAAAAGGTTTCTCCCCAAAAATTTAATTAAAAAGGGCCTTAAAAATTAAAAAAAAAACTTTTTCCCCTCCCAATTTAATTTTCCCCCCAAAATTAAAAAAATTTTTTTTTTTTTTTTTCCCTTTTTTTTTCTTTTTTTTTGGGTTTTGGGGGGTTTGGGGGGGGGGGTTTTTTTTTTTTTTTTTTTAGGGAATTTTTTCCCCCAAAAATTTTTTTTTGGGGGGTTTTTAAGGGCCCCTTTTTTTTTTTTTTCTTGGAAAGGGTTTTTTTTTTTCGGAATTAAATTTTTTTTTTTTAAAAAAAATTTTTTTTTTTCCCCTTGGGTTTAAAATTTTTGGGGGGGGGAAAATTTTAAAAATTTTTAAATTTTTTTTTAAAAATTTTGAAAAAGGGGTAAGGAATTTTTTTTAAAATTTTTTCCTTTAAATTTTTTAGGGAAAAATTTTTTAAAGGTTTTTTGGGGTTTTTTTTGGGTTTGGGGTTTTTTTTTTCCCTTTAAATTGGGGGGTTTTTTTTAAAAAAATTTTTTTTTAAAAAATTTAAAATTTTTTTTTAAAATTTGGGTTTAAAAAAAATTTTGGGAAAAAAATTTTTTCCCACCCCCTTTTTTTTAAAAATTTTTTTAAAAAAAAATTTTTTCCCCCGGGGGGTTTTTTTGTTTGGAATTTTGGGAAACCCCAAAAAAAAATTTGGAAAAAAAAAAAGGCAAAAAGTTTTAAAAAAATTTTTTTTTAAAAAAAACCCAAAATTTTTTCCAAAAAAAAAAAAAAAAAAAATTTTTTTAAAAAAAAAAAAACCCAAATAACCTTGAAATTTTTTATTTTTTTTTTTTTATTTTTTAAACCCAAAAAAAAAAAAATTTTGGGTTTTTTGTTAAAAAAAAAAAAAGGGGGGGGTTTTTAAATTTAATTTTTTTTTTTTTAAAAAAATTTTTTTTTTTTAAAAAAGGTTTTAAAAAGGTTTTTTTTTTTTAAAAAATTTGGTTTCGGGTTTCTTCCTTTTGGAAAACGAAATCTACCCGAATAATATTTTGCCCTTGTTGCATTGAAATTGCCGGTTGAAAGGAGTCTTGATACGGCCTTTGAAAAGGAAAGCATTTCCCATTTTTGCCTTCTAATTTCCTTTTCCTAATTCCTTTCCCCAGCCCCATTGCCTGGCGAAACGTTTCCGCCCTTATTAAATGGTAAGGAGCCTTGAATTTAATTTTAAAATTTACCTTGTATATTTCTCCATTTCCAGGGACCTTAATTTATTTTTAAGTTGCACCTTGAAGGGTTTATAGTAGATTTTTCTTTTCTTTCCCTTTTTTTGGGGGGTTTTGGGTTTGGTTTGGTTGGGGGTTCTTTCTGTGGGCAGGGTTTGGGGTGGTTTAATTAGCAAAATGGTTCTTAGGTTTAATGTTTCCTAGGTTTGGGGAAATTGGGGTTTTATTCCCTAATTTTTATTTAAGGCTTTAAAGGTTTTAAGAAATTTTGGTTTTCTCCTCCTGTTGAATTCAAGTAAATTCCTTTATTTTTGTTCAAAAATTTCTTTGTTTTTTTAGGGCCTGGTTCAAAATGAAAAGTGGCTTTAAATGGAATTTTGGTTGTTCCAAAGGAGGGGATTTAATTTATTTTGCCTATAAATTTTAGTGGTTTCAAAAGTATCTTTAACAATTTTTGGAATTATATATTTTTCAAGTTTTGGAATTGGTTTTTGACTTTTTACTATTTCCAATTGGGCTTTCTAAACTCTTTGTTTTAAAGAAAAATTGTTTAAATTTGGGCTTAAACCTAATTTTATTTAATTGCCTTTAAGGGAAAATTCTTTAGCACAAAGTTTAACCAACCTGGGTGTAATTTTTTGGGTGGCTTTTGGGACCTAAAAAACCAACCTTAAGGGCTTGTTTTCCTTTGCATTTAATTAATTGATGTTAAGTTTGATCCAGAATTTAAAGGTTTGAACAAACATTTTTTTCAACGAGAAGAATCAAAATTTATTTCAATTAGTTGAAAAGAGAATTTGAATAACCCTTATCTATATTCATTGAACCTTTTGGTTTAATTATGTAAATTATTATAAAATTTGAAATTTTGCTTAAACTTTTTTTTTGTTACCAATTTATCAACAAATTTGAAATTTCCCTTTTAATTAAGAAATGGGTCCTTATTTTTTGGTTTCATTTCATAAAGGAAAAATTTTTGCTTAATATTAAAACTTTTCAAATTGTAAAGTTTCTTGAAATAATATTGGAAATGCCTTTTGCCCCTGGAAACAAATAACAATTTGTGGTTACCGTTGCAGTTTAATTTGCTAAATTATTAATCAACATTTAATTGAAAATGTTTAGGTTAATTTTGGCTTCTGGGCTTTACAAATTGCCCTTGTATGGTCTTTATTGCTTTTCCAATGGAAAGCATTTCTATTTGTGCAATTATTTTTTTCCTTTTTCCCAAATCTTCTGTCTTATAAATTTTGACCCTTCCATTCTTATTTTAATTTACAAAATTTCTTAATTTCGTGGGTTCCATTAATTTTTAAGGAACCCAGAGGAGTTTTTTGATTGCTTTTTTTTAAAGAAAAAATTTTTATAAAGGAAACAAAGAAAACCCTTTCCACCTTATTTGTTGGGTTTTTTCTAAATGATTAAAATAAAGGAGAAAAAGGTTCGGATTTAGACTAGTTGCACAATGGAAATTTTTGGTAATAATTGATGTTATAAGTTGAAAGCCAATTATTCCTTATTGTTTTATTAAAGTTAAAAATTTCTTGGTTTCAAGGGCCGGTAAAACAAGCGCTTTCTTTACCAAACCGTTTCTTGTTCGTGGGAAATTTAGGCCTATCCAAACTGGTGTTTTCCCAAAAATCCCCTATTTGAAATTTTTTTCCCTTTGGTGCCTTTTCTTTATTCTTTCTTTGCAATTTTTAGTTTTTCAAATTGTTTAAAGGTTAACCCAAAGGGGTTTTAAACCTCAAGTTATTTTTGCCTTTTGCCTTTTTGCCTTTTCTTATTGAACCCTGGGCTATAATAATTATAAGGTGCCTTTGGGCCTAAAGAACCTAATTAGGGCATTTAATGTTAAACCAAATGATGGAATTTATTCCTTTAAATTTGAAAAACCTTTTCCTTTGGGTTCAAAATTTAATTTGATAATTGGTTTGTAAAAGGCTAGTGGACATTGTTTTTGGTTTAATTATGTAACCACCTTCATTATAAATTGGAATTTTTTAAAGCCTTTTGGGTTTTTGAAATAAAAATATTGAATCCCTTTGTTAAACTTTTTTGGTTAGTTTCATAATAAAATTTTTCATTTCTTTGAAAAGAAAGAAATTTTGAATTGGCATGTGTTTTAATTTCCCTGGAACATAATAATTGGAAAATTTTGGATTAACTTTCCATTATTTTTAAAACAAAAAATAAAATCAATATTAATTGAAAATGCCTAGTTAATTTTCAACCCATTTTCAGAAATTTTTGCTTTTTGGCTTTTCTGGTGCATTAAACATTGGTGAAATATTTTTCCCTTTTTTCCAAATTTTACATTCCCATGTTTTGGACCCTTCCTTTAAGTTCCTGAATTTCCATTTGGAAAATCAATCGCCTGGCCATTGGATTTTTAAGGTTATGGGTATTTGTTTGGTTTTTTTTTTATGAAAAATTGATTCTGAAAATTTTCCCTTAATTTGGAAAATTTTTGGAGTCTTTTAAAATAAAGGTCAATTTGAATCGGACCCCAAGCTTTTGTTTGAATCGGAAATTTTGTTAATGCAATTTTGTTGGCTTATTTATTTTTTACCAAATATAATTTCTTGGTTTATTGCGACTTTTTATTTAAAAAAGGTTTAATTGTTCGGAAGGTTAGGGCTTGAAACTTGTTTTCCCTTACTTGAAATTCCCCTACTAAATTTCTTTGTTTTTGTTTTTATCTCTCTTTCTTTTGGTTTTCAATTTAGTTCCCTTTTCTATGTATTTTGTCTCAAATTTAACTTTGTTTTTCTTTGCTTATTGGTTACTTTCCTTAAAATTCTATTGTGATTTCAAAGTTAATTTTATGGTCCCAGATCAAACAAATTTGGAATTTAATTCCCTTTAATTTTAAGGCTTGGAAGGGTTCAAAATAATTTACCGAATTGGGCTTTTCTGTACAGTTTTTGGGATGGTAAGAAAGAATTTCATTAATGGTTTTTGGATAGGCATTTGAAGAATATCCGATCATTCTTCTTTTGGTTCAAAAAATTTTTCATTTCCTTTGAAAAGAAAGAAATTCTTTGAATTTCCTGTTTTTAATTTCCCTTTCTTGTAACAGTAATATTAAAATTTATTTCACATAATTTTCCTAAAATTAAAATAAAACCTTTTGAAAGTCCTGAAATTGATCCTTTTGTTTTTGGGTCTGGGTTGGATTTTTTAAAAAACATTGGGAATTACTATTTTTGTTTTTTCGAATTTTAATTTCTTATTCTTTTTGGCCCCTCCTTTGCCAAAATTTAATTTGGAAAATCTCATGAACCACAAATTAATTTGGAGTTTTTATTTCTTTATTTCATTGATTTTTTTGTTCAATTTTCATCTTTAATGGTCACTTTGGGCCCCATTTTGTAATTGTAAAATCATCCCTTTTACCTTTAATTTTGTGCTTAATTTATTTTTATTTTCAGTTTATTCCACATTTTTATTTAAAGGGTTTAATGTTTGAGCCAGTTATAACTGTTTTCTTGGACTTGATTAATATTTTAAAAACGGTTTATTTGATTTTTGCCACCTCTCTTTCTTTTTTTCATAAATCATTCCCTTTTTTCTACAACCCTTTATTTTGATTGGTACCCATTGATTGTTTTTCATTTTATTTTTCATTGCTCAAAATTTGGAACTTGATTTTGCCAAAATTATCCTGACCGGGGCATCCCACAGCTTTTTGAAAGAAAGAGCATTTGTTTTTGTTGAGGAATCTCCACCATTTCTTTTGGTTCAAAGGCTTTCTTTATCACTTGTTCGGTTGTACCTTTTTTCCTGTTAATTTTCTCCTAAATCCTTTTGTTCCTCTTGGGTAATAGGGAATAAAATTGGGAAAATTTCACGGGAAAGGTTTTCCTATTGAAAAACCAAGGAAATTAACTTTTGCCTTTTTCCTTGGATTTGAAACAAACTTGGGAAAATCCAAGTCTTGTTTTTCAACCCTTCCTTTTACTTGATTCTTTTTGCTTTTATGGAAAATTTAAATTTAATTTAAAATAATTTGGAGTTTTTCTTTTATTCTGGGGTTTTGTCAATTCCCTCCCTTTCAATCCTTTTTGGGCCTTTATTCTGTTGTAACAATTTATTTCATTTTATTTATGCTTCCTTTGGTAATTTTTTCTTAATTTCCAATTTGTTAAAGGGTGCATTTGAAATTCCTTTTTACTGGGCTTAAATTAAAGGTTTATTGATTTGTTTAACCAAAGAAGGCAATTTTTAATTTTAAACCCCTTTCGGTAACCCCAAATTGATTGCACCCATTGAAGTTTCCTTTATATTTTCCATTGAAAATGGAACTATTCCAAAATTAATTTCGGGTTCATTTTGGGAAAGCATAATTTGGGAAATTAAATTTCTTTTGGGCTTTGATAATTTTTGCTTTCTTTAATCCCAACGGTGGTTGTAAATTTTCCTTCAGGAAAAATTAAACTAAATCGTTTTCCTTGGGAATAATGGGAATTTGGGAAAAAATCATGCCAAAAGGATTAATGGAATGAGAGAAACAAAATTAACTTAACTTTCCCTTGACCTTAAAAATGGCTTGTTGGTGAACGAATTCGCTAAAATAATCGGTTTAGTCTTCCTTGGTAATCTGGTAAAGAAATTTAATTTAAAAAAAGTTTCCCTTGATTCTGACCTTGTTAATTCCCGTTCAACTTTTTGTTTATCAGTTTTTAATTTTTTCAGAATTTTCCTTTCATTTTGGTTATTTCATGTTGAAATTTGTCCCCAAATTCCACTTTCTTAAACCCTTAGGTTGTTTTGTTTAAATTAACCAAAGGGATTAATAGGTTAACCCTAAGGGAACCCACAATTTGGCATGACCTTACTGGTTTGCTTTATTCCAGGTTTAAATGGGCTATCCAAATTAATTTTGGGTTCCTTCCTTAATCCTGGGAACATTAACGGGTTTGTAATTTGGTTTTATTTAGGTAAGGGATTTAAATATTTTGTGAAAATTTTCAATATTTAAATTGAAAATGTAATGACCACCTCAGCAAAAATTTTAATCGGCATTTCTTTTCCCTTTTTACAACCTCATTAAAACACAATGGTTACCGCTTAAAAATCGGTATTCCAAACAAAATAATTTCAAGCGGTCCCTTTTCTGCCCTTGGGCCGATTTGAATTTACAAGTTTTAACCTTTTTTCAAATTTTCCCAAAAATCTATTTGAAATCTTGCCCCCTCCCTTTATTCCCTCTATCGTTTAGCTTTGTTCTGCCAAAGGGTTGTAATTTCCTGAACCACTTTTCCATAACTTTGGGTTTGCTTTTTCCATTTTTTAATTTTCCTTTTCCTTTAATCCTTCTGTACGTTTGTAAGGATTAAAAGGTAAGGTATTATTTTGTGCAAGGGTTTCTTTTAAAATGAAATGGTATGGGCATTTTTGGTTCTTTCATTCTTTTTCCTTTGAAGAATTGAAAAACCTGTTACCCGGGCTTAAAATTGGATGAAACACCTTAAGTGGCCTTCTTCCTTCCCTTGGAGTTGATTTAACCGGGCAAATTCCTTTTCAATTTGGCCAAAAGATTATTTGGGAAACTTTTGGCCCTTCCTTATGGGTTACTTTGGTAAATCCTGTTTTCCTTTTCCATTTTATAATTCAAGTTAGTTTTCCTAAGTTTGGTCTTTAATTTTTTTCCATTAAATCGCCTACCTAAATGGCAAGGGAAAAGGAATTGATGAAGACAATGGTTTTTTGGCAGGCCGGCAAACCTGCAAGGGTAACCCAAATTATTTTTGGTTTATTTATTGCTTTATTTTGGGTTCATTTTTCAAGTTTACTGTGAACATAATGGTCATCTTTTATAGTTGGATACTAAGAATTTTAAAACGCCTTGCCAAGGAAAATCTTAAGCAGCTTGGAAGAATGGTTGCTAAATTGGCTCATGCCAATCCAATGACAGTTCTTCGGACAATTGTTCATCAGGTAATCTACTGAGCTGACTAGATTGGTTCACTAAATACCCGGCCTTTAGCTAAATCAGTATTTGACTATTTTACTGTGCAGATAGAGGCACAGGGATATGATCACTCCAGTTGTTGATGCATTCAAGTACTTGACAAGGTATATCGTCTGACTTTATTCTTCTCTCTTTATTTTATTCATTTTCTTGCAATTAATTCATTTAGGTATTTCTATCTAATTTGAGTATACGAAGTTAAAGTTTTGGATTTCTAGATATCAAGATTTTGAGTTTTTATAGCTGCTTTGTATTACTTATTTTAATTCAGCATTTCCTATGCATTTGAAGACATTGGAATTGGAAAATACATATCATGGTTTTATGGGGCCAGTTTGTGTTTTGGTGGGAGCATAGAGACACCATTGGTATTTTTGGGATAGACAACCAGACCACCCATATCCTGATTTCCTTCGCCGAGAAGGGCCACCTCAAACAGATATATATATATATATATATGTGTGTGTGTGTGTGTGTGTGTGTGTGTGTGTGTGGTGGGGGTGGGGGATTGGGTGCTTAAAATTTAATTTTGCACAATTACTGGATGAATAATTTTTCAGGTGAATGAAATTGCAGATAGTGCCAATTCACCTGAAGGGTGTTACAATAATTCTGAATCATTAATTGAGTTGCTTTTTCAACAGCCTAAAACTGAAGGGTTTTTTTTGGTCTCCTATAACCTATTTTTTGTGCTCTGAGGTGCAAAGTCTATTATTTTGCCTACTTTTCTGCTGTGAGGTCCAAAGCCCATCAAATTGGTCTCAAAACTTGGTTTCTAGTATTGAAAACTTGGATCTAAAGTCTAAGCACATTCTTTTCATGTTTTTGCATCCTTCACAGTTCACACAATCTAGTGACTAGTGTATGGAAAGCACATTATCACAAAGTGGTTGCCCTTATTTCTTTTCTTGTGTCTTAGCAGAATTTACTTCAGCATCAAGAATTTTCTGTAAATGTTGTTTCACACCTTCATCAATTGATTATTTCTAATGCTTTCTGCTTATCAGCTCGAGTATGATATATTGGAGTATGTTGTGATTGAACGCTTGGCTCAAGGGGAGAAAGCTAAAGATGATGGTCTCAATTTGTCGGATTGGCTCCAATCTCTAGCATCATTTTGGGGTTTTTGGGTCTTTTTCCCACTATCGGCTTTGATTTGCTTGTTATATGTTTACCATATACTGCTGATTTTGCTTGTTCCTTATTAGCATGTGATGCCTTTGAAATTGTTTTGTTGATGTGTATTGTCTTTACATGCATCCAAATGGTTGGTTCTGTGAATGTATACTAGTTTTCCCTGTGAAGTGGTTTTCAAATTCATAAAATTTCTAGTTTTCTACTTTCTATTTTATGTTTTGTGTTCCTTTCTTAATATGTTCTTCAAGGGGTTTCCGTCCATATTTTTCTCTTTGCTTTTGGTGTTTTTCGGGGAATGCTTTTGTCTAGGGAGTTGTAAGTATATAAATAATTTAGTCTAAATGTGATCTATTATTTCTGCAAAGAACTTAGATTTCCACGGTTAATGCTATACCCAGTTTGCGGGGTGCTGATTAATTTCTGGAGAAGCTGGTTAGTGGGAGCTGGAGATGTGGACCTGGCAGATTGAATGTTGATTGGCTATACAGATTACCTTTCTCTTTTGCACTTACACCGATCAGATTAAACCTGATTTCCTAGACTGGAATATTGTTTATTATGTGGTTAAAGAAGCCTGTATGAGGGGCGAGGACATGCCTTAATCCTTCCTGCCCATGTAGTTTCTGTTTTCTTTCTCAATGCCCAACTATTGTCTTGAGGAGGTCGGGTGGGCTAGCTATGTTGGCTAGTGGAAGATTGTCATTTTTATACTGGAACGGATTTGCTGGTGTTGGCTAGATTGTGTCATGCTGGCATTTTTGCTTCATTAACATCAGAAGGCTCTAGCTATTAGCTCATCTCCTCACTTGATGGGTGGAGAGCAAGATCTGTTTGACCTCCTAGTGAACAAATTTGATCATAATCTGGACTGTTACTTTGAGAAGGGGTTATTGTCATTGCTAAGAATATTCTTTCTCCATTAGACGATTTGTTCTGCCAATGAGAGTGATAACCATACCAAATGGAGTATGTTGGATACTGAAGAAGTAATTAATTTGTCGGGGTGCTGTAAACTCTGATGGCCATACTCTGCTGTATTTCTTATTTATTTGGATATCCACAAAGTGCCAATTACAAAGCGGAGTTCAGATTGCTATTTATTGGAGACTATGAATATTTCAAGTGATTTTCTACCCTCTTATGTTTTGGTTGCTTATTGCCTCGAACTTGGCATTGAAATTTTCATTACTTTAGATTGGCTTCTCTACTATGTTGTATGCATGATCCATGATCTCTACTAAGAGTTGCACTTGGACAAAAAATGGCCAAGAAGTACTTCTCTTCTGTTATACCCCTCAAGGTGGCATTATTGGTGTTTTTAGCTTCAGGAATCATCAGTATGCAATCCTATGAATTAGAGGATTAATTTGGAGTTCTGTTGGCAGACGTATTCTTTAGAACTTCATCTTTCTAGCATGTAATCTTGTGGTTACTTGGGAGGATCAAATCATTTTTCTTTCCGCCATTGGTGCTTTGAAGAAGGGCGATCTTGTTTTTCTTGTGCATCATCCACCAAAGCTCCGTAGTTTCAATATCCAAATGAATGTAAGATTGAGAGGCATTTGACAGAAACATGTGTTTGATGTCAAGGCTAGTAAATTGTAAGATTTACTAACATGTAGATTTTGGATATATTGTATAAATATTATTATTTATATTACCATCTAATATTAATTAAACAAGTTCTTTATTGTATTACTAGTTTCTGTTTCTGTGCTCCATCTTCTTGTTGCGGCACTTGCACCATGATTACAGTGAGTAATGTCTTATTGGTTCTAAGATGACAAATGCTTGAAATATTTATTTCAGAGTATCAGTTAACCTACAATTATAGTGTCTAATCTGACCATGTTGCAGTACAAGAATAATCTTTACAATCATTGGGGTTCTCTTGCTTGTTTGACATCAGTGAAAGGGCGGTATTGGAATAGATGGTAGTGTTCATTGAATTAGTCTTTTCATAGTGAAAGTAATCAAAGTATGATAGCCTTGTTAGAGGTGATGATGTGATATACTATAAAACTATTTTGCATGATTCCCATTGTTACCCAGTGTTGGGGAGAATTCTCATCTTGCACATCTTTCTGACCATTTGTAGATTGCTCTACCTTATCATTTTGGACAAAAGGATATTCCTTCAGTCATTTAGATTGGGCACAGATTTCTTTGCAAACTACTGCTCATCTTTTCTGTCAGCATCTTTAATTTTGTTACCCTTTCTTCTGGTTTGAGTGGTTGCTAGCGTGTATTGTTTATGCTGGCTACTTTTGAATGCTATACCTGAATAAGCCTTTACTGAGCTGGTATGGACCATATTTTCCCATTCAAAGTTAATTGTAAATCTCTATCATGCAGTAATGAAATTTATAATAATGATCCTGAAAACTAAAGCTTTGCTTTAGACTATAGTCTGTTTGCATGCTGATGGTAGATGGAAAATTCTGATTAAAAAGTATGGATAGATTATTGTCAATGGTTATTATTTAATTCTAATATCATAATGCACAGAAGATTAACCCTAAAGATTACTGTGAAATTGTAAGTTTGGTTCAAAATTTCTTCCTTTGCTTGCCACTGTCCCCATTGCTAAACATCTTTAATAATTTCCGTCTTATAAAGATATTTTGTTGAACGAGACTGGCACATCTCCAGTTTAGACCTTGTTTTCTAAGCCATATGTTCTGAATGACCATATGCAAACTATTTTCTTGGATACGGAGTTGGTTCGCTGTGGTGCTATCATAAATCATAACCACAGTGTTTGAACATTTTCTGTAATTAAATGAAAAACTCAAAAGGATGACCTGGGTCCAAACTTGCTATATAGGGCATTAAATGTGATTCTTTTTTCCATGAATTGTAGGGTGTTGTTGTCTTTTGTAAACTCTTATAAATCCTGGTGTTGAGTCCATTATTTTTTGAGGTGATCCTTACTTGATTATTATTGAGTTTCTGTTGACTTTGAATATAAGATCTGGCATATGGTCAAGGCTTCTTATTTTATTATAGGTGTAAAAAGTATCCATCAATGGAGCTCAGGGGCCTTTTCCAATATCTTGTCAATCAGTTAAAGAGAGGCAATGGGATTGAGCTTGTCCTCCTGCAGGTTGTTACGACCTGATTTGTCAGTTCATAATTTATTGCTAAAGTAAATTTGTAGCCTCAGAAATGCTCCATGGGTTGTTATACAACAGATATGTTTCTCATCTCATACTTGTTACTGAACATTTTTGTATATTTTTTCATGGATTCTCTACAGGAACTAATTCAACAGATGGCTAATGTCCAATACACGGAAAACATGACAGAGGATCAATTTGCGATGGCAGGAAGTGACACACTCCTTATCAGGCAACATCATTTGGCATGGCAAGGAATAACAAGGGCCTTTTCCAACGTGCTTAGTATAATCACTGTGGCTCATTTGTGAATTTAGTATTTGATACTAGTCACTATTCTTCATACCCATGAGAACAAACATACTAACTGTTGCTTATTGGCTTTATATACTTGAGATATTTTCTCCCACTCTGATAATGAGTGTCATCGAGCAATGTATAGAGGTGGCTGCTTAGCGAATTTGATGTTGGTTGAGTTGTGAAATAGTCAGTGCCACTCTAAATGCCTGTGCATCTTGAAATTTAATTTTAGAATTTAAAGGTTTTCATCTATGGTTACAGGCGCTGATCAAGTCCATGAACAGACTTAGAGATTCTTTATTCCCAAAGGAAGAACCCAAATTGGCTGTTCCCTTTTGCTCCTGATAGCTCAGCATCGTTCCTGTAAGCTTTGGATTTTAGTCAACATATTCACAGGATTGAACAGATTATTGGCAGCCTAAACTTATTTTTACTCATGTATTTTGTTTTCCAATGAGTGGTCTCGGTCATGTAACAACTTCCAAATGCTGTGTAATTGTTTTCATTTGCAGGGTTGTCATTAAAGCAGATGTGCCTTATATAAAATGGTCTGGAACAGTTTGATAGATGCCATGGGACCCTTCTGCAGTATGTGGAATTTCTCTGTAGTGCAGTGACACCTACGTCAAGTTATGCTTTGCTGATTCCCCTCTTGATGAACTTGTGCATCAATATCATCTTGATCCTGAGGTCTCTTCATTTTTTTTTTTTTTGATTCTTTTGAAATCTTTCTTGTTTGTTTGTGTTAAGTTATTGCATTTATGCAATTTTTTCCAAACACATTGCTCAAATAACTAATGAATCTATTACTTAGAACATTGCTCTTCCTTTCTGTATATTTAGGTTGCCTTTTTGATTTATCGGCCGGTGATGAGACTCTTCAAGTGTCAGAATAGTTCCAGTTCCTTCTGGCCTTTAGAGTGTAAGGAAGCAGAGGACCCTACGAGTGCTGACAAGGAGCCTGAAGCTTCAGAGTCATTGTCAAGATTGGTTCTGGATCTTGGATCTGCTCAAGCCTATATCGTATTAATTCTGGCCTTGTTTTTTATTTTTATTTTTAAAATCTTTTGATTTTTACTTTTAGTTTGGATATCGATTTTTTACATTGACAACATTATGACATCATGTTGCTAGCTGCTGAAATTACTGGTTTCTTTTCGATGTACCTTGCAGATGGCTCATTCTTCTTGACACTGTCAAGACAATGCTGCCACCAAAGCATGGAATAGCTTGTCTCCTGATTTGTATGCAACTTTCTGGGGTCTTACATTGTATGATCTCCATGTACCGAGAAAGTTATGAATCTGAAATTGCAAAGCTGCATGGATCTCCAAAGCTCTTGAGGAACTTTCCGACAATTCTAGTTCTGCAATTGCTAAGAGGAAAAAGATAAGGAAAGAATTCAAGGTCTCTAGATCGATTAACCTTCGAACTTCAGAAGCATGAAGAACATGTTGAGTCTGTGCGACGTCGGCTTGCTCATGAAAAGGACACATGGTTGAGTTCATGCCCAGATACTTTAAAAATTAACATGGAATTTTTGCAGGTTGTATATTTCCCGATGCCGTTCAGTATGCCAGATGCTGTATATTGTGCCAATTTTGTAAATACACTTCACTCTTTAGGAACTCCATTCTTCAACACTGTAAATCACGTTGATGTTTTGATATGCAAAACATTACAACCGATGATATGCTGCTGCACTGAGTATGAAGTGGGTCGACTTGGGAAGTTCTTATTTGAGACACTGAAAACTGCTTATCATTGGAAGGTCTGAGTTTATTGTTGTATTTAGGTGTCATTTCATGAAGTCAGCACACCGCTAGCAAAATATTTTTATTTTGCATCTTTTGAATGTTTATATGTTCATTTATTTATTAGAGCTTTATTCTGCAGAGTGATGAATCAATATATGAGAGGGAGTGGAAAATGCCAGGGTTTGCTGTCTATTATAGATATCCGAACAGCCAGCGTGTCACCTATGGTCAATTTATCAAGGTAAGTTGGTGGATAACTGATAATTTTATGTCGAGTCTTGTAGTTGGTCTCACTTTGGACTTCACTTTCCCTGAACCATGTTGTTTGTGATCACTCCCACTCACTATTAAGTTGATCCTCCATATGTTAATTGAGCAGATATTCTAACAATTGAATAATATACTCAGTACTCAGTACATACAGTGCTTGAAAATGTGCATGTACCATCATATTAACTATCTTTTGTACCTGAACCTCAGCCATCACCATTGCCATCCTTAGCCTATAACAATATAATGGAGAATGAGATTATATTTGTTGTCATATGTTCCTTCAGTTTTTTTTCATTTTTACTAATTCAGTATGTTCTTGCTTGAAGGTACATTGGAAATGGAGTCAACGGATCACTAAGCTACTCATTCAGTGCTTGGAATCAACTGAGTATATGGAATACGGAATGCCCTGATTATGCTAACTAAAATCTCAAGTGTTTTTCCTGTTACTCGAAGACTGGCATCAATCTTGAAAAGGGTAGACTTTTGTTTCTTCTTGGATTGCTTTTCCTAGATTTACAGGTCAGGCTATGGACAATCTCCTTTATTTTGCACAGGTGGCCAAAATAAAAGTGATGAAAGAGAGGATCTCAAAGTTTTAGCAAGGTGTTGCTGCAGCATTGGCTGCTAGAAAGGTAAAAACGAAATACATTTTATTTTTATTTGTTATTAAAATAGACCAAGCAAACGAAGTAGGAGCTATTTTGGAAATAATTTCCTTTATTCTTAGCTAGTCTTTCAAGATAGTTCTTTTAGGGTACATGATGAGCAGATTTCCTATGACAGATCTGATATTCTATGGTAGTTTCTGCATGTGCTGATGGGCTTGATTAGTTGAATTTAGTTTTGAGTTTGCTTCACATCATTGTGACCTGGCATTATACTATTTCCAGCATTGCGGATATTTTATAGTAATTTATATGTTTAATTGGAAGATCGCTGAATTTATTTCTATCTTGCTTTCTGTTGGCAGCCTTCATGGGTTACAGATGAAGAATTTGGCATGGGTTATCTAGATATAAAGGCTGCTCCAGCCCCTGCTTCCAGGTCATTATCATCGAATGCTAACGCATTGCAAAATGGGGCTGTTTCACAGGGAGCAAATGGGGGCAGAACTGTTTCTCTGGGGAACTTGCTTTGGATTCTGGGAATCTTGGCAGGGATCCTAGAAGAAAGATGGAATATAGAAAGATAAAATGACTTGCTGATATTGAGCCAGCTTAATTGAAAGTTGAAAGTCTGGGATCATAATGTGTCTGATCTTTTGCTGTCAACTGATTTGCATTCTCAGTTGACAATCTAAAACAGGTGGATGAATCAGCAAACAAACAGTTGGAAGAGAACTCAAAAGCTAAAGAACCTGAGGTGGAATAGAACTTCTAGAGCATATGGACTTTTCCCTTCCATTGTTTTATGTTATCTATATACTAATTATTTGCTGTTTAATTACCTTATGGATACAGACAAGGCCTGTGGCTAAAAGGTCTTGCAGCTGGATCTCTTGCTAAGCAGGGAAGCTGGATCTTGCTAAAGAAGATGATAAACCCCAAAAACGTTGGCAGAGCTTCAGGTTCAATCTCTTGTTATCAACTTACTTATCCCCAGATAGTTGACTAATTGGAGTTGCTAACATTGCTTCTGCAATTTCAGGAAATGCTACCACAAGTGCTTCTTCAGCAAAAGCGACTAACTCATCCACTAGATCTTCAGACTTTCATTCTGAAACAAAGTGGAGGTCACAAATTCAAAATCTTCTGATTTGAAGATTCATGGAGGGAAAGATGAAGGATTGAATACTCTGATGCGAAACAATCAACTTCCAGGTCTAACATTCTCCTAGACATGATAATCTTATTGCAACTTCCAAATCTAGTGATAAACCTCAAAAAGAGCTAGTCCTGCTGAAGATCTTGACCGGCTAAATAAACCGCCAAAGTGACATTGATTCAAGAGACGGAGACAGTGGTGAGGTTCGATTGTCTGAAAGGGGAGGTCAAATGATTTTCGAGCTACTGATAAACTTCACATGGCAGCATCTGAGAAATCAGGGTCTGATGAACAGGTCAGTAGCAGGGATACAGATAGGACAGTGGATAGATCAAAAGAAAGAGCAGTGAAAGATACGATAGGGATTATCGGAAAGATTAGGCGTCCTGACAAGTCACGTGGCGATGATTTTTATCTGAAAAATTGAGAGATAGGTCACTGGAAAAGCATGGAAAGAGCGTTCTGTTGAAAGAGCACAAGAAAGAGGTATGGATAGGAACTCTGATAGACTGGCCAAGGATGATAGGAATAAAGATGACAGAGGCAAAGTGCGAAACAATGAAGTATCTGTCGAAAATCCCATGGAGATGATAAATTTCATGGGCAAAGTTTGCCTCCACCTCCCCTCTGCCCCTCATGTGATCCCCAATCTGTTAATGCCAGAGGAGGAGATGATGATACTGATAGGCGATTTGGAAATGCCAGACATACACAAAAGCTTTCACCCAGACATGATGAGAGAAAAAGAAGATCTGAAGAGAATGCTTCAGTATTACAAGACGACCGAACGGAGGCGAGGCGATGAATTTCGAGATAGAAAGCGTGATGGCGCGATGCAGTATCAAACAAGGTACCTGAAATTGTCATTTAGTCACTCTTTCTTCTTTTCTATGTTTGGATGATCTTGTTGCTAGTTTTAGAACATTAAGCTAAATATTAAACCTCCCAAGAACGTGCCTTTAGGTGAGGAGATTATTCAACGTAGTGTCCCATCCTGTTTCTGAATCTGACCACTACCCATTTATAAAGAATCCTTACATCCAAGGCTTTAGTAAAGTAACCTGTGTGCATTTGAGGGGTTTGTTTAAAAGTATTATAGATTAAGTGTGAATTGATAGTCTTTTCTAACAGCCCAAGCTTTTTCATTTTTATGTAATGGTCATTCGGTGCCTCTCTTTATTAGCTTTTGCTGATGCACTGTTTGGTTGCCTGTCAATCTTATGAGTGGCTAATTAGAATAACAGGAACTTATTCAACCCAATTTAGGGATATCTAATTATTAATCAATGTGCAAGCTAATGAGTTGTGTTCTTTTATGCATGATCAACTGAGTTTGTTTTGAGGATGGTTTCTGATCTAAGGTTGGTAATTCCAGCCTTTCCATTTGTGTCAAGCAGCCCGGACTGCCTGCATTGAATATACTATTTTCTGGGCCATGGGGGGAGAGATGTAGAAGGAGTTATGTAGTTGATTTCAATTAGAAAACCATGGCTTGCCAAATTCCAGTCTAGGTTTTTATTTTTCTAGTGGAGGTTGATAATATTCCTTCTGCGATGGAAGAATTAATTTAGATATTCCTTTTTAGGAAATACACTTACTGAAACCTACATGGGGTTGGGGGAACAACTGCCATGATATTGAATACAACTATGCAATGTGGTGATGCACATTCATTTTCATTTTCATTTTCCTATCTTTGACATTTATGTATAGATGGATGAGAGGAGGGGAAAAGACAAACATCAGCAAGGAGGATATGGATATAAATGCTTCTAAAGGCGGAAACTCAAACGGGGCATATGTCATCAGAACCTGGGAGTATTTACCAACCGCACCCCCACCTGCTCCCATCTCAATTAGTTTGCCGCAGACACATGATGTAAGAGACAGGGTTGAAGCAAGGCGGCTGTGCAACAACGCCCGTTATGTTGAGGAGCCTGGCCCGGGTCCACAGCAAAGAAGCAGCCAATAAAACCCGTCGTGATGCAGATCTGTATCCTAAAATCTCTTTATTTGCGCCCTTTATATTTCTAAGTAGAGTGCTGATAAGTAAGTTTTTGTAGCCTTAACGTTGGATTTCAGAATGTATGACAGGGAGGGGAAGATGACAAGAGACAGAGAGCAGAAGCTAAAGGCGGCATCCATAGGAAGTGGAATCATTCAGGGACTGAAGGTTGCCATTTGGAACAAGCAATGAAGTTGGGGAAAAAGGCCCTAGTGTTTGTTGCTGCATCTTTGTATCCTGGCATCATTGCACGCTGCCTAGTTTTTATGTTGATTATTTGAAGGAAAAAATTGTTTGGGGGCGGTCAGAGCTTCATGTGCTTAAATCAAGTAAGTGAAATCCCTAAAACAGGAACTTGTTATCTACATTGCCGTGCAAGTTCCACAATAAAAGTGGATAATGTAAATTTGATCATTGAAGGATGTAACATTTTGCTTTCTTCTCTTCTCATGATTGTTCAGGTGGAGAAAAGGATCACAAGAAATGTCAGTTTCTTATAGTTTAAAGGGTTGTTTATATGTTTATATTAGTGTTAAATGACTGTTAATTGCCTATAGACAAACAAATTATGGCCAAATTTCAATTTTTGATCAAATAAAAAATGGTTAGAAAATTCTGAACTTTATAAGGTTTTGGATTTAGTCTAAATTAACATTCTGGCAAGATATAATTCTTCGTGGCACCAAAATTCAAATTTCGCCAACAAAATGTAACTGTCAGGAGACAATTTTAGGCTATTTCCAGTTAGGCTGTTTCCTGTCTGCTTTGGTTACAAAACCTAACAATTGCTATGGTCGAGAGCTTGCCAAAGATTCCTTTGGATTGTTCATTGGTGGAGAGTTTGCCAAAGTTATTGGTCAGCAAACTTTTGGACAGCAGAGCTTTGCGCACGAGTTCAGCACAGTGTTAGGATTCAATTTCTGAAAATGCATTGAAGAACTTTTGAAACCCATGTTGTCAGTTGGCCGACTGTGTTTTCAGTTTCGCAAGTTGGGGTGGAACTAGGATATACAATGGTTGAGTTGAATCGACGCCGTGTGCCTGATAGTACACTGATAATTTTTATGAATGTGGATCTTAATTTGGCGAAATTTGGACTCGAGCTAAATTCACAATATTTACAAAGTTTATTTTTCCTGATCAATTTCTTAAGTTAAAAATCAAAATTTGGTTATAACTTTGTATTACATGCATTTCACCCGTTATAGACATCGTTAAATGATACTTTGATTTGAAACATTATATGGTAGAATACAAAATAAATAAAGAACGAACATGAAATCTATGAAGAATTACTAAATCAAGCGCAAGTAGCAGTAGCATCATGGACCTCAAGCCATGTGTGGTGGTGCTGCAATGGAGTATTAGGGCACGATCCATAATTCGTTATATTTGGCTGCCGATAAAATGGGTTCGGAGTTTGAAAACCATATGGATTGTAAACTTCCATCTGCCATTCATTCCTCCAACAGGCGTTACCATTAATGGAAGCTTCCAGAAGCCCTCCCCCCCCACCCCATTTTATCAACGGCTCCACCTCTGTTCTTCGTGCGCTCCTATTTCGCCGCCGCTGCTGTCTTTCCAGAACTCACATCGGAGACGTTCGTATCGGACGACCGATCCGTCAACTGCCACATCCCATCGAGGAAGTTCTCCATCGCGCGGATCTGGATCGCCGGAATCCGATCGATGAAAGGGTACTCGTACGATCCACAGTACCCCATACCTTGCACCACTCATGGAATCTGGAGCCCTCGGCCTGCGCGGCGGCCCTCTTTAGATGCCGAACGACGCCACGCAGCTCCGGTAGGGCATCTGGATCAGATTCTCCAGAACCTTCTCGATCTCCCTCCTGAACGCTGCGTACCGCCAGATGCTGTCGCGGATCACGTGCTTCATCGCCGACTGCACCAGGAAGCTTCTCGAAGCCGCGCCGACCGGCCAGCAGTCTATGGCTCGGTCTATCAGGCTCTGCAGCTGCGGTAGCACCTGTATCGTCCTCCCAAGTCTTCTAGCACATTTTCATCGGCATTGTCCTCGTTGTTATCACCGTCGTGCGAGGCAGAGCTAGGATTTTTAAAATTGGCGGAAATTGTTTTAACATTTAGGAATAAGTTTGGAGGACAAAATTATATTTTCATATATAAAAATTGAGAAAAATACAAAATACAATAAAAAAATAATAATAAAAATTACCCGGACGATTGTCGGGGCGTGTCCAGGGGGCTCTGCCTCCGACCTTTCGTCATCTCCTTTGCTAGAAAAGTAGGTGTGTGCATGTATGGGAGCCTTGAGCTCGATAACGACGTAATCTAGGGCTTCATCCAGTAACCTAGCATAGGCCCTCACGAAAGCGGTGTAGTGTCAGGCGGAGGAGGTGCAGTCGCGGAAGTTGCATGGGTATAGGAGCGTGCCATTGGTGCGGGCCCCAGGAGCTCGGCCGCAGGGGCCGGGGGAAGGAGGAGGCGATGGGGAGGAGGAGACATTTTGGGCCACCCGCCACGACCGCTTCGGAATCTTCGCGAAGCTGAGGGCAAAGGTGGAGTAAGTCGCCGGAGAAATGTTGAAAATCTTCAACAACTCGTGGACATACCTCTGGGCGGCATCGTCGGGCAAGTTGCTTTAGTGATTATGAGGTTACGTCCATAGGCCGCCCATGGTGGCGATCTTGGCGTAGCTCACGCTCGTACGTTCTCGAACGCACGAAAACTCGATGGACTCGCTTCTGCATTTTGGCAAGTTAAAAGGGATGGCCGAGTTAGAAAGTATGAGAGATTTGAATTCGAAAGAGTGAAGATCATAGTTATAGTTGGTATAAGTGGAGTTGTTTTTTGTTTGAAAATCTTGACAATTGGACCTTCGTAAACAACGTTAGCTAACTATTTTGAGCCGGCATGGCACTTGGAATTATTGATGTTTGTTACAAGTTGAATTGATTTGACATATGCAAACCGTAGAGTTTGTTGTATATTTTTTTGGTTTGGTGGAAACTATTTTTATCCAATATATACCCATTTTTCTTTTTCTTTTTTGAGGGGCAATACCCACAAAAGGAACATATATACTTATATCTATGGATTGATTTTTATTTAGAAGGTCTAACTAATTATAATTTTATGAATATATAAAAAGTATTGTGAAATTAAAATTTAAAATAAATAATAATTTTAATATAATTTTAACGCCATTTAAATTATATCACAATGTTAAAAAAAAGTTAAATATGACCACCTCATAACATTTCTCTTCTATTTTTTAGTTTGAATGAGTATGTCCATTAATTGATGAAAATACAATATCTACAATATGATATGCTTTGTATCATCTATCTAAATAATAAAAAAAAAAATTGAAATGAATTCTAATATTCGATCTTCTAAATTGCAAACAAAGCTTTGTTAAGTTTTGAATTTATGTTTTCATCGTATAGATAGTATAAAGCTAAAATATCATTCTAATTCATGATACATCATTATAAACATTAATCAAATTGTAGTATAATATAATAATATGAAAAGTTCAAATGGTAGGATATCAAGTTTCTTATTAGAAAATAACAATTACAACACTTATAAACAAGTGAAACTCGTAAGGTTTTAACCATATCATAATAGTTAGATGTAAACAAACTTTCACTAACATATTAAATCATTTTATTAGAAAATTTAAAATAGTAACAAAATGATAATCAACTCATACAAAAATAAAACCATACAAAGAATATTATTATTTTAATTCAATAATATATATATATAATAAAACCCCAAAATAAAAAAATTCATCTTGATCATCCATTTGACAAATCAATGGTTGATTGTTATCAATTCCCTATAATTAGGGACGGTTATTTTCAAATATTCAAATTACCATTATACCCTAATTTAATCACAACCACACATCTTCAAAATCAATGGTTCAAATTTGTTCTCATTTCTTATTTTTGCATGTGTTTTATTTGAACCAACCTTATATATATATATATATATAGGGAAGGGTTAACGGAGAACTACTTTTATCAGAGCGTGAGAACAAAAATGAATTATGAAAGTTAATGAACGTTGGAAAATTTCAATCCAAAAAATGAAATTTTCGCCTCCCCGGATTCAAATCCGGTGAAAATTTTTAATTTTTAAATTCAAGCCTTATCCAACAATTCATTAACTTTCATAGTAATTCATTTGTTCTTAGTTTTAGGATAAAAATAGTTCTCATTCAAAATATATATATATATATATATATATATATATATATAGGAGATGGATCATGTAGGAAAGAATAATTTGATAGGAAATGAGAATGAATCGGACCTTTGATTCGTTGGATCAATGTTGAGATTTAATTTCGGTTGTGCTTTGGTTTATGTTTTTGTGCTACACGGACTTGGCAGACTTAGAATCATTCTTGTGCTATGTTACAATGAAAGATGTGTTAAACTAATATATGTAGTATATTGCTAACGTGAGATGAAATATTGTTAAACTAACATTGCAACATAGTAATTCTTGTTACACAAATAAAAGATATTGAACCTCCATATTTATTTTATTTTCTACACTTATTTTCATTCTGGAATCATCCCCATATATGAGTATATATATAATGTTTTTAAAATACCAGAACCGGTGCCCCTTCGCCTCCTTTAGGTCCGCCATTGGTTATATCCAAGTAGAATAGTACTCTTAAATCAATTGTAAAGCAGTTGAGAAAATTAATAAATAACATTCCTTGAAATATTTTCAATTTCTACTATAATAGATTAAAGTAAATCTTATCTAAATCTATGGACATCCAAATATTCTAAAGTTTTCATGTATTTATTTTATTATTCAAATTACGACTTCGTTTGCTTGATAGCATGTGATAGGATATGGTCCAACCATAGGCCCAAGATCGGGCCCAATATAAATTGGCCGGACAAAGCTCGGCCCACAAAGTTCCCCGGAAAGACTCCTAAACCAAGTTCGGCAAGGAAGACTCCTAAACCAACTACAACTCAAATCTCCTGGAGCGAGAAGATTCGGATATCTAAAGGAATCCTAGATGTATCAAAAGAATCCTTATAAAGAAGACTTTGTATTGAGTTGAACTCAATATCATTGTGTATAAAAAGGCTAGATTAGGCGAAAAGGATCGGATACCTCTTTGTAATTTCCCACCTCAAACACATATCTTCTTCTCCGTGACGTAGTTCTATTTTAAAGATCGAACCACGAATTTCCTGTTCATTGCATTTAATTCCCTAACGAAATTAAGATCGATCATGGGCGGTCTTGGGAACCGAAATTTGTGTTTTCGATTAACCTTTGTTTACAGGAATCAATCACGACGATGAATACAAAAGTCTTACATCCAGCCGCTGGCAACCAAGCAACAACGGCGGGACGGCCGAGCTCGGCTTGGAAAAAGCCCGATCGAGATACGACCAAGGGCATGTCCAAAGTCTCGACGAGCAAGGCCATCCCACCCGCATGAAGAAGAAGAGTACCGTAGTGAGGTAGGTCGCAACAGAATCGGAGGAACCCTAGCACCCCAGTTAAAACGGGCGAAGCGGAAAGGGTTCCCGAGAAAAAGGAAAGCTTCCTCCGGATTTTAGCCGAAACAAGTTCGGCATCATCACGAGACAAGGGCGCCGGCCTCATCAAAACACGGGCGGACGGGTGAATCCCGGCCTCCGGATGATGGCGCCATACCTCTAACGGGTTGGGGCCCAAACCGACCTGCGAAGGACCGGCGCGGGAGACGTCGTGATCACCGCGGGTCGATCCCCACCACCAAAATGAGTTTGGCCGGCGAACTCCATCGCTCTCCGGAAGGGGATTCGATAACGGGAGGATAATTACCCTCTTCTGGCGAGATACTCGACCCCTCCCAGAACAAGGGTCCGAGCCGCCCCATGACGGGCGGGGATCCGAACTTCCTCTCAAAATTCCAATACAACATGATTAACCAACGCCTCAACACCATCCATGTGCAAACTCTTCCCGGAGTTATTAGTCGACAACGCCCGCCGGTGGTTGGCGGTTTACCTCCCGGGTGTTGGATCTTACCGCAACTGATGGGTTTTTTATCGGGTTCTTCCAAAGGTCGAGTCCAAAACGACATCGGCTCACCCTTACGGTGAGACAAGGCGGCGAGTTCATCAACGACTTCGACTCGGTTCAAAGGAATACCTCAAGGTCGAAGACATAAACGACCTCCTCATCATCTCGGCCATCCATCGGCATCCAGGGGCCTTATAAGGAGATGAGTCAAGCCCCGTACACCGGGCTTGTGGCGCGATGAACCGGTTCGCCAAAGGGCGGGACAAGAAAAACGGCGAACCCGACGGAAAAGAGGATGGTCGAGGGCCGGGCAGGTCGGCAAGTGCTTTGGAAAGGAAACGCCCCGAAGAGTCCGGCTCCGGGTAATAACCGGAGGCGATCCCGGATACCCTTGGCGAAGTCAAGGCGGAGATCTACCCCAAACATGTTCGAGAAACCCCGGCCAATGACGGGGATCCGCCGGTCCAAAGACAAATATTGTTTTCCATGAGGATTATGGACACCACCGGAGGAATGCGAGATCTTATGGCGGATATTGAAAAGTTATGACGGGTCCCAAAAAGTACCAAGGGCAACGGCAGCTGGTAAGGAAGCCCCCCGGGAGGTCGGAAAAGGAAGCAAAAGGCAAACCCTCCAAGAAAGCAAGGCGCGACCGTGAAGAGGGGATGGCGAACCCCGATGGGATCATCTCCACCATCACGGGCCCCTCGCGGAACTTAAATCCTCCCTTGGAGGCCCGGTCCCCACCACGAACCCGTGAACACGAGATTTAAAATGTAAGGAATCACCTTCTCCAGGATGACCCCGGCACCAGCCGTGTACCCCACCGGAGCGATGGTAATCCGGTAGTGGTCGCCAACAAGTTGGTAAAGCGGCGGTACATCGGCGGTGGTGCGTCGGTAAACATCCTCTTCAAGGAATGCTTGACGTTAGGGAGTTGAGGAGGCGCCCCACCAGCTCCCAACCCGGCTTCGGCGAAGCTTCGCCGGAAGGAATCATTGAACTACCCATCACGGTAGGAAAGGGCGACGAGCTCCACCAAGGTGGTGGGCCTTAGTGGTAAAAGCCTACCCCGTATAACATCATATTAGGAGGGAGGTTAAACGAGGTGGGGTTGCTCCATTTTGATGAAGATCCCCACAGGAGGGGTGGCCGTGATTGGGAGATCGGAAACAGGCCAAAGAATGCATGAAGTCGCCTTGAGGTGCAGGGACTTGCCCCGCACCCCGGCATAGCAATTAAACAAACCCAAGGGTTGGGCCGGAAAGGGCGCAGCCCCGGATTCCGGAGGGTCACGCTTATGAAGATGATCCACCAAGGTCGCAAAGTTGGTTTCGCCGGCTCCTCAACTGAAAACAGAATCCAACTCCTAAGGGAATTCAAAGCGTGTTTGCTTGGTCACCCTCGACATGGCCGGGGTCTCACCAAGTATTATCACCCCGGCTCAATATTGACCCAAGCGTAAAACCGTTCGGGGAACGGATCTTTGTAGGAACGAAATCAAGTCATACATGGAGGTGAACCAACTATTAAAAGCACACATATTTTAAGTCAAGTATCCGACCGGATTGCCAACCGGTGATGGTCAAAGGAAAGGAGGGAATGTTCGAAACCGATCTCAATAAACACGCCCGAAATTGTTACCACCCAAATATCGACAAAAAGGTTAACGCCTGGTGGGATAAAGTCTTACTTTTGGATTTATCAAGGATATCACCAAGTGTTGATGAGTGGCGGATCCAAAACCAACCTTCATAACGGACTTGGGTCTTTGCATATAAGAAGATGCCATTCGAACTCAAGAACGAGGGCCCACTTATCAAAGAATGGTGGAAAGATATTTTCCCCTACATAGGTCGAATGTGGAAGTATTGGATGACATCTCGAAAGAGTAAAGGAAGCCCATTGTTGCCGACCTTAGGATCGCCCTCGGCTTACTTGAAGGTAAACCTAAAGCTAAATCCCATGTACATTCGCATTCGGTCCGACAAATTTTTGGGGTTTGGGTCTCAAAGAAGGATTAAAAGCCAACCGTCAAAGGTTCAAACCATTTTGGAGATAAATGGAAGACCATCCATCATGGTTGACGGGTTACATAGCGACTAAGCCGCTTTCTTTCAAAAGCCACGGATAACGTTTCCCATTTTTCAAAATACTCAAAAGCTCGGGTTCTCCGGATGATAAACCGTCGCTTTTGAAGATCTCAAGAACTAGCCAAACTTCCCACTTTATTCTCCCGAAAAATGAGAGGTCCTTTTCCACCTCGCCACCTGGACGAAACCATAAGTCGGTTTTGGTCGAGAAGATGGATGTCACTCCAGTATTTTATCCCGAGCACCAAAGGGCCGAAACGATTTAAATCACCCTTTAAGTAAATGCCACAAGGAGACTATGCCCCTACTTCCACGCACCCCCAGTTCTCACCGATCATCCACTTGGCAAGTGTTTACGAAGCCGGCTTCAGGAAGAATTACAGTGGGCAATCGAACGGGAGAACACCCATATCTTTCGCCCTCAAGCCATCAAGGGGGCCTTAGGCCTTCCTTGTCGAGGCTAACCTGAAAAAGCCAAACCCACCGGGCCGACTCCGGACAACACGGCCGAACTCATAAAGGAACCATCCAAGATTCTGGCAAATCTATGTGGGCGGAGCTTGGAAAAACGGGCAAGACATCTTACTCATAAGTCCGGATGGACAAGAGATAGCCTACACACTTGGTTCACATTCAAAAATCGAATAACGAGGGAATCGACCTTAATCGCGGGACTTCGCCTGCTCAAAGTCTTGGATATGAGCCGGCAAGTCCCAAACGACTCTCGGTTATAGTGTTTTGGGAAAGCCGAAGCAAAAGACAACGGGATGAAGAAATACCTTGAAAAAGCCAAAAGCTTACAACAATCTTTTCATACTTCTAGTTGGTTCACATCCCAAGGGAGCAAAATAGCCGGTGAACACTTTAAACCGGCCTCATCGGGAGCCCGCCCGTGAAGATGTCCAGCGGCATAGGATGCCGAGGTCGGTCAACATAGTCTCGGACGAGGAACGTAATTGGATGACCCCATCCAAACATATTTGGAGAAGGCGAAGCCCATGGCAACTCGAGGCTAGGAGAGTCTTGAGCAAATCTCCGACATACACTGGCGGGAATTTCTGAAAATCATACCTCAGCCCTCCTAAGTTGTTTGGGTCCGAACCGAGCTGATTATGTACCAAGAAGTACACGGGATCATATAAGCCACATCGGGCCCCGCACCTTATCGAAGAAAGTCATGCGATGGGGATACTATTACAATATTCCAAGACTCAATTGACCCAAGAAGTGTCCGGGCCAAATTCATGGAAGCGTGGGGCCTCAAACCGACCTCGCCCGATGCAAAGTCCTTCCATTCATGCAATGAGGATCGATATCGAGGCCCTTTCCGCAAAGCCGGGCGGTTTGGTTCGATCGTCGCAATCGACTACTTCAAAGGGGGTGGGCTCAACCCGGCGAAAATCACAAGCAAAACGCCCGGCCTGCCGGAAGAACATTGTATGTCGTTTCATCCCTCAATCCTCATTTCGGATAATGGGACCCCACGGAGATAAGGTCTTCAAAGAATGGTGTCGAGCCGGATCCAACAAAGATTCACCCGGTGGCCCATCCTCAACAAATGGTCAAACCGAAGTCATCAATAGGACCATCGTCAAGGACTAAAACTCGCCCGATCGAGTAAAGGGCTCGGTGGAAAATTTGCTAAGTCTTATGGTCGATCGACAACACCTCGGACATCGAATGGTAAAACACCCCACGGTTTGGTGTATGGAACCAACAAAACCGCAGAGATCGGATGCCGAGTCCCTGATCATCAACTTCTCCCAAGTAAATGGGAAAATCTGAACTAACCTAGATCGCTTGAAGAAAGAGAGCTCGCCACATTAAGAAGCTGGCCAAGCAACAAGTAGCTCGGTAATACAACCGGTGTCAAACCCGACATTTCCAAGTAGGCGACCTCGTACTTGAAACAATGAAGTCGGTCGAAGCCTAAACCGAAGGCCAACCATGGGAAGGGCCTTACCGGTCAAAAAGTCCTTGAAAAGGGTCATATAAGCTCGCACATATAAGGTGAGCAAATACCCAATTGGCACATCATCCATCTCAAGAGATATTTTGCATAAGTGTCAAAGTTGTTCATTTAGTCATGTCGGTCTTTTTTGTAACGTTGTGTCAAGGTTGAGTATGTATATCGCTTTTAGGTCTTTTTCTTTGTTACGTGTTTTATCAATAAAATCTTTTTCCGGATATTTCATTTGTCACTTATGCATACTACCTCTTCCCATTCAACTACCCTCCGGGAGGCAAATATATCCTTTGGGACAACTATACCCCTTCGGAGGATGAACTATACCCTTGATCGAACTATACCCCTGGAGGAGAACCGGCGTGAACGGACCACCCTAGCGATACCTTGCCAAAAGGAACCCATACCTTTTTATTTCGAGGATGAATTACCTTCTTACAAGGGACGGGGACCACCTAGGATACTTCTTGCCAAATAAGGAACCCATACCTTCGTTTATTTAGGATGAATTACCTTCGTTCAATGAGGACGAGGACCACCCCTGGATATTTCCAAATAAAGGAATCCATACCTTCATTTATTTAGGATGAATTTTGTTTAGTCTCATTTTTGCTTATTCTTGGTATAGTTTTGCATGTTGTTTTTCCTTTGTCCTATTTATGCCATTGGTTTTTATTATTTATCGATTCGGACTTACTTGGTTTATTTTGATATTTTGTAGAAAATCAGCATTAAATAAGATGAAATGAATCCCAAGGATCAAGTATATTGGAACATCTCGAGGAAACCGTGGGTGAAAACGGATCATAATTGAACTTGACGGCCGGAACGGGATGAATTGTCAAAGTCGCCGTTGAGCCCGACACTCGATCAAGCGCACCAGCGCGTTCCCCGCCGCCAGACCCCGTTCCCTCATCCGTACCCGGCCCAGCACCCATCCGCATGGCCCGCCGGTGCTCCCAACCGGCCTTTCCCGTGCGGCCCTATTTTCTCCTGGTATGGGGTAGCGGCCCAAACGCCCGCCCCATCGCCGCCCGCGCCCGCCTCCTCCCCAGGCGAAAGCCCCGCCTTCCTCCAGCGCCGTGGTCATCACCCCAAAGCTCACCCAGCGGCCTCTCCATCCGCGCTGCACCGCCCGACCCGCCTCCCTTGACACGATTCCGCCCCGCCCCTTTGCTCGGCCCGGCCCGCCAAAGGCCCGATCCACCATCCGGTCTGGGATCACTAGCGCCCATTCACCCGCTCCGCCGCCCGGCAATCCACCTCCGGCGCGGCCCTTCATCCGGCGGCCAAGGTCGGCGCCCGTTTCCACCCGCCAACGCCGCTCCAATTTCACGGGCCAAGTTTTCCTTCCCGCTCCACTTTGAGCCGGCTTATTTTGAGACAAACACTTCACCCCCGGCGTTCACCCGATCCGGCGTTCATGTTCAATGAATGACTTTTTAGCCGGGCCACCTCCCCCCCAGTTTCATTTATATATATTTGCTAGGTTAAAGGGAGTCCTCGGCTTATTTTTTCGAACGCTTCTCTTAGATTTTCTTCCCGGAGCTTACCAACAGATAGATACAATTTTATAGTATTAATTTATGCTTTTCGTCCTTTCAATTCATGTTTCATTAGAATAGTTACATGCTTTATTTTGAGATTGTTGTTGGATTTATACTTTGGAGATTTATTAAGTTTATCGGATTTAACTTCATAGAATTATTGTTTGTATTCTTGAATTCAATTCCATAGGAATGGATTGTTTTCATGTTTCTTTTATTTATATTTTTGTTTATTGCTTTGATTTATCGCCAGAGTTCAACTAGGGATTGACAACCTAGTTTAGATTTATTCTTTATTAGTTTAGCCGGGATTGACAACCCCAGCTTAGGAATCTGTTTATTTTCCATTTCAATTTCGTTGTTTCAAACCCTCGTTGGTATTAGAATGTTTAGGATTTAATCCATGTGTATGAATGAACAATAAGCCCCTGTTAAGCCTTGAGAGGCACTTGGGTTAACTTATCCCAATTACCCAAAGCATTGCAGTGAATTTGAGGTGTTTTTAGCTCAATCAATTTTGGCCGTTGCGGGGATCGAACCCGGGTCACCCGCGTTGATGGTATTTTAACCTTTATTGTTGATATTTAAAGATGATTTTAGATCTATAAAGGCGATGTCTTGGATCTCAATGTTTCATATTTTAAGATTTGCTCCCTTTTCCTTTTTTAGGCAAAGTTAAAAAGCGGGAATGAAGAGCAGGACCGGGCCCAAAACCGGGTTAGCGCCGCCCGGGAAAACCAGGCAACACCGGCGAAACGGCACCGGAAAGTTTCAACCGGGCCGGCGAGGTGGCCCGGCTAGGACCCAAGGGCGCGACCACACCCAGCGGCCGCGAGGTGGCCGCAAGGGTTTATGCGCTTCCCGGCCCGAGGAGGTCCAAAAGAATTGGGCCGGATCGGAAGGATGGGAGGCAGGAAGCCTCCGCCGGATCGCGAGCGAGCCCAAGGAAGGCGGCGAGTGGGAAATTGGGGTTTTCAAATCTATAAATAGGGTTAGCCCCCTTCCCCCAGGATTTTAGGCGCCTCGGTTTTTCATAGTTTTTCATTTATTTTCACATTAGTTTTGATTTAGATTAATTCTAGCAATAGTTTTCCATCGTTCAGCTTTAGTTCTCGCATTGTTAACGCTTTGGAACGATTTGTCCAAAGGAATTCCATCTTTGTTTTTTGGGTTTGGGATCGAACCCAACCATTGTTCTTCGGACGCTTCCCTACGGGTTTTATCTATTTAATTTCTGTTTTTATGATTATTTAGTATTTAATTTTTTTTGTCTAGCTAAATTTCTTTCTAATCCAGGGTTTGCATGATTCTATCCTATATGTTGTGACCCTATTGTTATTTACCTTCCGGGCATTGATTCATGATTCTTGGTGCTTAATTATATGTGTTGATTTTCGATCAATCTTGATGCATATCATAGTTGCCGTTAATTACATAAAGTTTTAATTGTCAATCGATCTTGAATGCATGAAGGATAAACCGAGTAATAATGAGATAGGAACATTCGTAGGAAGCATATTTTTGTGATCCTTTTGGAGTTGCTTATTTTCCTCTAGAGGCGTAAAAATAGGAAAATTAGTAATCAACGTCACAATTTTAAATCGGTTGTTGGCTACATATGTGATCTTCCATCTTTCGGATTAAAAGGGTTAATAACGGGATAAACATCGTAGTGGATAGGATTAGTGCATCCCTAGGGTTAGTCTTTCTTAGTTATCTCTTTCGTATTTATTGCTTTTGTTTATTTTCGTTGTCACCTTTGTTTGGATTTAATTACCAAGCCATAAACCCGATAAACCAAATCGGTTGGATAATGATGAAGTTTCGTTGATAACCCGTGTTTTGGGATTGCAATCCCTTGGATACGATACTCGACTTACCTTATACTTTCGCTTTCGTGGTGAGAAAAGTAGCGATCAAATTTTAGGCCGCCGTTGGGTTGTTAAGATCGGAATAATTTGACAATTTGGAGTTATTAATTCAAGTTATATATTATATTATTTATTTTTTTGTCGAGTTGTTTCTTTTCTCCGGTAGTTTATGATCACAGGTCCCAAGGACCCGAAAAATCTTGACCCAGATCGAAAATTCCCAAAGGAAGGAAGGAGCAAGAGAAGAAGGGCGCAATGGTAGCTAATCCACAAGCAGGGCTTCCTGAGCAAGCCGCACGCATGCTAGCCGATTTGGAGATTGCCGGGCCGGATGGCGAATATGGGACTCCTTGTCCCACCCCAAAAAGGGATAAAAAAAACCCCTTCCCCAAAAAAAGGGAAGGGAAAGGGGGGGTTTTTTAAAAAATTAAACCCCCGGGGCCCCCGGAAATTTTTGGGGAAAAAAGGGAAAAAAAAATTTTTTAAAATCGGGTTCCCAAAAGGAAGATTCCGGGGGCCTTGGGGGTTGGGGTTTTGGGGGGGAAAAAAAAAAAAACCCAAAAAAAGGGGAGGAACAAAAAAACCGGGGGAAAATTTAAAAAAAAAGGGGAAAAAAATTTTGGGAAAACCCCCGGCCCCCAAAATTTTTTTAAAAAATTTTAGGGGGAAAAAAAAAAGGGAAACCCTTTTAAAACCGAAAAAAAAACCCAAAAATTTGGAAAGGGGGAAAAAAAAGGGGGAAGGGGGAAAAAAAGGGGGGAAAAATTTTTTAAAAATTTAAAAATTTTGGGCCCCCCCTTTTAAAATCCCCTTTTAAAAGGGGGGTTTAAGGGAAAAAAGGGGGGAAAAAAAACCAAAAAAAAGGAAAAAGATTGGAAAATTTCGGAAAAAAAACCCCCGGAAAAGGGGGGGGAAAAGAAATTTTTTTAAAAAAAAAAAATTTTTTTTTTTTTGGGGGGGTTTTTTTAAAAAAAAAAAAAAAATTTTTGGAAGGGAAAAACCCGGGCCCAAATTTTTAAAAAAAATTTAAAAAAAAAAAAAAGGGTTTGGGGGTTTTAAAGGAAAAAATTTTTTTTAAAAATTTTCCTTTTAAACCCTTCGGGCCCCTTCTTTTTTTTTTTTTTGGGGGAAATGGGGTTTTTTTCCCCTTTTTAAAAAATTTTGGGCCCTAAAAATTTTTCCCCCTTTTTAAAAAAAAAAAGGGGGGGGGGGGAAATTTCCTTTTTTTAAAAAAAGGGGGAAAAATTTTAAAAAAGGGGGGGGGGGAAGGAGTTTTAAAAAAAAAAAAATTTTTTTTTTCTTTTTTTTTTTTGGGGTTTAAGTTTTTCCCCCGGGAAAAAAAATTTTTTTTTAAAAAAAAAAAAAAATTTTAAACCTTTTTTCCCCCTTTTTTCTTTTTTTCCCCTTTCCCTTTTTAAAGGGGAAAAAAGGGGGAAAAAAAAACCGGGGTTTTGGGGGTTTTTTTTTGGGGGGAAAGTTTTTTTTTCCAACCGCCCCCCCTTTTCCCAATTTTTTTTTTTTTAAAAGGGGTTTTTTTTGGGGCCCCCAATTTTTGGGAGGGCCCCTTTAAAAAAGGAACCCAAATTAAAACCCCAAAGGGTTTTTATTAAAATTTTTTGGGAAATTTTTTTTTTAAAATTTTTTTTTTTTTTTGGGGTTGGGGGAAAAAAAGGGGTTGGGGTCAAAAAAATTTTTTTTTTGGGGGGGGGAAGGAAAAAAGGGGTTTTTGGTTTTTATTTTCCCATTTTTCCCTTTTTTTTTATTTTTTTAAAAAATTTTTTCCCTTTTCCTTTTAAAAAAAAATTAAAAAATTTTTTTTTTTTTGGGGGGGGAAATTTTTAAAAAATGGGTTTTTTTCCCCTTTTTTTTTTAAAATTTTCCCTTTTTTTTTTTGGGGTTTTTTTGGGGGGAAAAAAAAAAAAAAAAAATTTTTTAAAAAAAAAAAAAAAAGGAGAAAAAGAACCCCCCCCTTTTTTTTTAGTTTTAAAAAAGGGAAAAAATTTTTCCGGGGGGAAAAAAACCCCCTTTTTTTAAAAAGGCCCTTGGGGGTTTTTGGGGAAAAAAAAAAATTTTGGGGGTTTTTTTTTTGGGTTTTTTTTTAAAGAGTTTCCAAAATTGGGGGGTTTTTTTTTTTAAAAAATTTTTAAAAAAAAAAAAAAAAGGGGGGGGGGGGGGGGGAATGGAAACAATTGGGGAAAGGGCCCCCGAAAAAAAGGGGGGGAAATTTTTTGGGTTTTCCCCCAAAAATTTTTTCCCTTCCTTTTTTTTTTAAAAAAAAATTTTTTTGGGGGAAACCCTTTGGGAAATCCCAAAAAAAGGGTTTTAAAATTTTTAAAGTTAAAAAAAAAAAAAAAAAATAAATTAAAAAAAAAAGGGGTTTCCCTTTTTTTAATTGGGTTTAAAAAACCCAAAAAATTTTTTTTTGGGGGGGTTTAAAAAAAAAAGGGGCCCCCCCGGGAAAAAAAATTTTTAAAAATTTTTCCCCAAAAAAATTTTTTAAAAAGGAAAATTTTGGTTTTCCCCAAAATTTTTTTTTTAAAAAAAACCCCAAAGGGGCCCCCCCCCCAAAAAAATTGGGGGGGGGGCCCCCCCCCAAAAATTTTTAAAGGGGGTTTTTTTGCCCAAATTTTTGGGGGGGGGGTTTTTAAAAACCCCCCCCCCAAGGGGGTTTGGGATTCCCCCCCCCTTTAAAAAAAATTTTTTTTCCCTTTGGCCCGGGCCCGGGTTTTAAAGGGGGGGGGGGGCCCCCCCTTTTTTGGGGGAAAAAATTTTTTTCCCCGGGTTTTTTTTTTCCCAAAAAACCCCTGGGCCAATTTTTTTTAAAAAAAAAATTTTTTTTTTTTTTAAAAATTTTTTTAAAAAATTTAAAAATTTAAAAAAAAATTTTTAAAATTTAAAAATTTTTTTTGGGGGGGGGCCCCCCCTTTTTAAAAAAAAAATTTTAAAGGGGGTTGGAAAAAATTTTGGGGGCCCCAAAGTTTGGGCCCCCAAAATTTTTTTGGGGGGTGGGGGTTTTAAAAGGGGTTTGGGGGGAAAACCCCGGGGGGTTTTTCCCCCTTTTTTCCCCCCCAAAGGGGGGGGGTTTTTTTGGGGGGGGTTTTTAAAAACCCCCAACCCCCTTTTTCCCCCCCCCCCCCCGGGGGGAAAAAAAGGGGGGGTTTTGGGGAACCCTTCCGTTCCAACCCCCCCTTTCCCTTTTTTTGGGGGGGGATTGGGAAAAAAAAAAAAAAGGTTTTTAAATTGGGCCCCTTTTGGAAAATTTTTGGGGGCCCCCCCCCGGGGGGGCCCAGGGAAAAAAGGGTTTTTTAAATTTAAAAATTTTTTTTTTTTTAAACCCCCCAAAACCCTTTTTTTTTTTTTTCCCCCCCCCCCCCCCTTTTTTTTTTGGGGAAAAATTTTTTTAAAAAATTTTTTTTTTAAAAAAATTTTTTTTTTCCCTTTTTTTAAAAAAAAAGGGACCCCAAAAAATTTCCCTTTTTTTTTTAAAATTTTTTTTTAAAAAACAAAAAAAATTTTTTTTTAATTTTAAAAATTAAAAAAAATTAAAAATTTAAAAAAAAAAATTAAAAAAAAAATTTTTTTTTCCCCCCCCCTTTTTTTTTTTTTTAAAAAATTTTTTAGAAAAAAAAAATTTTTTTTAAAAGGGGTTTTTTTAAAAAAACTTTAAACCAATTTAAAAAAATTAAGGTTTAAAAAAAGGGGGTTTTCCCCAAACAATTTTTTTTAAAAAAAAAAGGGAAAAAAAATTTTCCCAAAAAAAAAAAAAAAAATTTTTAAAAAAAAAAAAAACCCCCCCCCAAAAAATTTTTTAAAATTTGGAAAAAAAAAATTTTTTTTTTCCAAAAACCCCCTTTTGGGGGTTTTTTTGGTTTTTGGGTTTCATTTTTTCCCCCTTGGGGGGAAAACCAAAAATTTTTTTAAAAAAATTTGGCCCTTTTTCCGGGGAAAAAAAAAATTCCGGTTTAAAAATTGGGAAATTTGGAAAAAAAAAAATTTTTTTTAAAAAAAAATTTTTTTTTTTAAAATTCTTGCCCCCTTTTTTTAAAAAAAAAACCCCTTTTTTGGTTTTAATTTTTTAAAAAAAATTTTTAAAATTTAAAAAGGGGAAAATTTGGGAAAAATTTTAAAATTTTTTTGGGGAAAAAATTTTTTTTTTCCTTTTTTTTTTTTTTTTTTCCCTTTTTTTTAAAAAATTTTAAAAAAAAAAAAAAAAATTTTTAAAAATTTCCAAAATTTTTTTTAAAAAAAAAAATTTTTAAATATTTTTTTTTTAAAAAATTTTTTTTAAAAAATTAAAATTTTTAAAAAAATTTTTTAAAAATTTTTTCCGGTTAAAAGGTTTTCCAATTAAATTTTTTTTTTTTTAAAATTTTAAAAATTAAAAATAACCCAAAAAATTTTTTTTTTTAATTAAAAAAAAAAAAAAAAAAAAAAATTTTTTATTTTTTTTTTTTTTTAAACGGGTTTTTAAAAGGGTTTGGGTTTATTTTTCCATTGGGTTTAAAGGGGTTTTTGCGAACTCCAGACCTGGCCTTGCCCGGCTCACCGCCGCCCGCCACTTCGCGACCTCGGAGCCATCGCCTCGGTCCCAGCGATCGATTATGGCCTCGATCAAAGGGTCGATCCACCAAGCAAGCACGAACCGACTGCGGTCGGCGTTGGCGAGGACAGACTCTCGACATGGGCAGCTCGCTAGGCCGTTGGCAGGACCTCGGCATACTCCGGCGGAGCTTCGTTCTCCACCACTTATACCCGTGCTTGGACTTTTTCAAGCTGCGGGTAATCCTCGACGACTTCATCGAGATGTCGCGTACCGCAGCGTATTGAAACCTCGGCACCGGAGAATCTCCTGCGCGGGAACAACTTCTCCAGCAGGTGCGGAGCATCTCTCCTTACAAGGTCGCCGCCTCGGCCTCCCGGCGTCTTGCGCCTCTACTTGCACCTTGAATAAGCCAACTGGCCTCCACCCGGCCTTGCGCCGCCTCTGCCTTCTGCCTCGGCGGCCATGCCGCCGCGATCTCCCTCGCGTGTCCAGAGCTTTTGCCTCGGCCCGGCAACCTCTTCGACGATGAGGTCTTCTCGCCATCCATCTCCACAGCATAGTGAGCAACCCGTCAAAGCTGAGCAGCGTCGCCCTTCAAGTAGTCCGTCGGTTGGCGGATGTCGTCGCCAGTTAGGCGGACACCTTAGCCATTTCGGCAGACATGTCCTCGACCCGCTGCAATAACCAACCATGTCAACGAACAAATACTTAACTTTGTGACAAGTACAACAATGGTGTTATGATAAGCACGCATTTACGTTTATTCTTGATGTTTAAAGATGAGTTTAGATCATTTAATATGCGTTTATGTATTGGATCTCAATGTTTTATCTATTTCTAGAAGATCTTGCTCTTGGGTGTTCTTTTGGTGTTGTGTGAGGTCTATATGTTGAAAATCGAAGCGAGGAGCGAAGCACGAGCCAAAATGCTGGCAAGCCCAACAGAGACCATCCTGGCGATCGCTAGGCTGGCCATTAAACGAAGCGGTGAGCGAACCGGCAGCGACCGCGACCTCGTGCCTGTGAGCAAGCTCCAGTCGATCGCATGCACGATTTCTGGCCATGGCTGGCCGCTAGCGGGCGAGGGGCAATATCTTGACGTAGGCGGCCGAGTGAAAGGCGCGTCACGAGACATACCTAGCGGTCGACCTGGCGACGCGAGGAAGCGGTCGCGAGCCTTGTGGCGAAGGAAAATTAGGGTTTGGGGTGTGCTATATATGGAAACATCACCTCGCTAACCGCTTTTACGTTCCCGGACCTCTTTTACGAGTTTTTCATTGGTTTTACAATTTTAGCTGCTTCCATCTAATTTCATTCTAGAGTTTAGTTGAGCATTGTTCTTAGTTAGTTTCACGATCGGAGCGTTTTCGTCAGGACAATCTTTCAAATTTCCGTTTTATTTGGGGTTGGGATTCTGACCCAGCGATTGTTCATCGAGCAACTTCAATACGGGTTTCATTTATATAATTTCTATTTTTATGGTTCGTTAATTATTTTATTCCGTTTATTATGTCACGGCTAGATTTCCGTTCTAATCACAAGTTTACATGATCGATCCATATGTTGTGATTCACATTATCGCTGTTTACGCTTCGAAGCATTGATTCATAATTCTTGGTGCTTATTTATATGTGTTAATTTACGATCAATCTTGATGCATATCTAGTTGCCGATTAATTACGTAATGTGTATTAATTGTCGATCGATCTTGAATGCATAATCTGAATAAACGCGGGTACGTAAATTGAGATAGGATATTCGTAGGAAGCATATTCTTTGTGATCTGTTTGGGTTGCTTGTTTTCACTAGAGCATATGATGATTAGGGAAACTAATAATCTACACCGCAATTGTCGTGTGAAGTTGTCAGGTTATATATGTGATGATCTTCATCTTATGCGGATAAAAATTGGCTAATAAGACGAGGATAAACATCGTTGTGGATAGGATTAATGCATCCACAGGTTAGTCTCTCTTATCTGTTTTTACCATCAGTGTTTGTTTGCTTTATGTTATTTTACGCATGGTTGTCTGCTTTGGATTAAATTACGAAGCCCTTAAACCTCTCACCCAAATTTACGTTAGCGAATAATGATGAATTATCGTTGAGCTAACTTCATGTTTTCGTGATACAATCCTTGTGGATACGATACTCGACTTACCTATATGCTTACACTTTTAGTGTTATAAAAGTGAGCGATCAAATTTTTGTGCTTGTTCAGGGGATTGTTAAGATTACGTAGGAATAATTTGTGATTTGGATTTATTAATTGAGTTATATATTATATTATCTATTTATTGTTACGGTGAATTCTCTCTTTTCGGGTAGTTTATGCGTCAAGATCTCGGGGACCTCTGAAATATTAGAACCCGAGATGAAGCTCTCAAGGAGAAGAGGGCGAGAGAAGAGGCGGGCTGCAATGGCGGCTAATCCAGCAGGAGAGGGGCATTCACTCCCGAGCAAGCTGCGTATGTTGGGCGATTTCGCGAGATCTGGCCGGGATAAGCGAATATGGGACTCCTTGTCCCTACCCGGAGAGACAGCCAGCTGAATTTTATGTACCGACCTCCTCTTTGAATAGTTCGAGGAGGCGGATGGGGCCACTGCGTGGATGCAAACAATTTTTGTGAAGCCGTACCACGTCGGTATGGTCGAGGAGAAGCGGTTTGGGGAGGAGTCCTTGAAGACCCGAATGCGCATCTCGAGACCTTTCTCGATATTTGTGACACCATCAAGCGAATGGGGTGCCACGAGACCACGATCAGGATGCGCGTGTTCGGTTTCATTGTGACCGAGGCGAAAAATTGGTTCGAAGTTTGGACGAGCGGCGTGACGCTGAGGGGAAACTTTGCGAAGTTTCTCGAAATATTTTCGCCGTGGCCTTGAAGATCATCGCCGAAATCTCCCATTTTGCCAAAACCACGGCGAATCACTATTCGAGGCATGGGAGAGATTGAGGAGGTCTATGAGGCGATGTCCACGGCATGGATTCTCGAGGAGAAACAAATCACGATTCTCGGTGGGTGACATTTGAGAGACGAGTATTGTGGATGCATCTCAGGGGCTGTTTATTAAACCGGCCAGTAGGCAGGCGAGCCGTATCTTAGAGAGATGGTGCCAGCATGACTATCAATAGCCAGCGGAGAAACGCATTGATGGTTGCGCGGCGATCGTCGGGGGATTCGAGATCTGAAGAGGCTGATGAAGCAATTCACTCTGTTGAAAAGCAGTTGAGGCGGAGGGCGTCATTTATAAATCGAAGGAACCGTCGGGGAGAATCGGCATACACTCAAAGCAATAGAAATCATCCAGACACAGCGGTATACCAACCAAGAATAATTTTAAGCAACCTCAAGTGGGCTTCACAGTGCGAGAATGGTATGATCCGAGCGAAGCCAAGTTTAGAAGATATGGTGCAACGGATGGCGACTCAGCGAGTGCATTTATAAGCGTGCAAGGCGGAAAATAACTCATTTGGATCGTATTGTGGCTATGGGTAAACACGTAAAGATGTTGGAAAATCAGTTGGTCAAGTAGCCGTGCGGTTGAATGCACTACAAAAGAGCAGGCCAATTCCAGAGTGTCTGAGATGAACCCAAAAAATCGGTGTTCGCTATCCAGGCGAGGTGGACAAGCTTACCCGAGCCCGGCCAGGAAGAAGAGGCTGAAAGTAAGCGGAGGACTTCACGGCCGAGCTACCGACCGAGCGATCATGAAGAATCAGTATTTCCCACGAAGCTTCGCGACCGAGCATGCGCCGCGCTTGTCCGCGGCAATCGGTGAGCATCTGTAGAAATCGGCGTGAGCTCGCGCCCATAGCTTCGCCGAAGAAGGACTCCGATGCCCAGCGGGACGCCTCGCGATGACTTGCCCGTGATCGCGAGGTCAACATGAAACCTCGAGAATCAAATTTTGCATGCGTTTGCTCCTCGGTCACATTTCAAGTCGATTAGTCAAGTCGAAATATGATGAGGAGTTTGCTCGTTCAAAGATTTTTTCAAAGTTGAGATCAATTGCCTCTCTTTGAGCTATTGTGAAACATCTAGGGATATATGAAATATTTAAAGGCAGCTTACAAGCAAGAAGAAATTGGGAAATTTGAAAAAATTACCCTATCAGAAGAATCGATCCTTAGTCTTGCGGAAGAAGCTCCTCAAAAGCGAAAGGATCCGGCGGTTTCACGTTAGAATGCGAGATCGCCGAGCATACTTTTCAAATGTGTTGTGCGACAGGCGAGCATCAATCGTGCCTTTGAGCGTATTCAACCGGCTGCACCTAGGAAAGATGAAGCCGGCGAAGATCTCAGCGATGATGGTGACGGTCGATCGCGTATCTAAAGGTATCGTCGAAGATGTGTTGGTAAGAATTCGGGACTTTGTTTTTCTGCGGATTTTGTGATTTTAGATATTCACAATTCAAGCAACAACCACTAATCACAGGCGGACCTTTTCTAGCGGTGCGTGCTTTGATTGATCTGCGGAAGGTAATCTCACGTTTAGTGTTAGCGATGAAGCTCAGATTTCCATATATGGCGCCATCAAGCAACACGGCGGTGAAAAGCGAGGAAGGTGCTACTCGATCCGCTTGCCGCTTGCGTCGCGTGATCGAGCTAAAAAATACCTCAAATTACTGCATGATAAATGCGAGGTAATCGTGGCGTGGAAAGTCGACCTAAGTCGTCTCTCAAGGAAAACTTGAGGGGCCTAATGTTCGTGTTGCTCGAGAAAACAATTAAATCTAAACACTCTAATACGACATGGGTTTTTGAAACAAGCGAGAATTGAATCAGAATTAGCGAGAAAACCTAATCGAGTTTGTCGATCCAGGCTAAACTAATTAATCAATAGATCTAAACTAGGGTTGTCAAAGCCAGATGATAAACTACTAAACACGAGATGGAAACAAATCAAAAGCAATTAAATAAGATCTCCAAACAAAGCGATGAGATTGACGAAGAGCGATTAATCATGAAATCGAGTTCAACTCCACTTGTATAAAATTCAGATTATTAAAACGGAAAGCAAGAAGCGATCGAGGCCCAACAAAGCGAATTAAATACAAGCGGGATAAATCGATCGTAGATGAAGCGATCGAAACGGCGAGAACAAAATCTTGATAAATTACTCTCAATTCAAATCAAAATCACACAGGTATTGCAAGAATCCGTAAATAAAATTGAAGAGAACTAAATACCGATTCTGAGGATGTTAAACCAATGTCTCAATTGACTAAAATTGAAGAAACGGATCGATCTTTGTTCAGTAGCGCGATGGCGACAACGAAAAGAATCGTAAAATCGAGCTGCGGAAATAACCTAAAATAACGTATATATATTAAAAACGAGCACCGGCTGGCAGCGTCGCAGCTGAGAAGCGGCGTCTTGTGGTAGGAGGAGAGTCTTGTGGCGGCGGGGTGGAGAATGCTGTGAGGCAGGCGTTCGCTCCGGCATGAGGGAGCAGCAGCAGGGAGTGAGCAGCGTTCAGCAGGGGATGGCGGGCGAAGTGCAGCAGGCGGAGCATGCAGGCGGGCGCCAGGCGGCGCCCAGGCGGAGGAGTCTGGTGAGCAGGCGTTCCTCCGAGCACGCGAGAGTGAGAAACAGCCCCGGAGTGGCTTGCGTTGTGGCGTCGGCAGACGGGCGGCAGGCCAGGCCGGGTGGCAGGCAGTGTGCGGGGCGGGCTGGGAGGCGGCTGGCGGCTGAAGTGTGGCGCGTGCTCGGGGCAGCCTTGGCCCAGGGTCTTGAGGTGTCTGGAGTGGCGAGTCTTTGTCAGTGTGCTTTCAGGCGCTCGTCGCGACTTGGACTCGTCGACACGTGCTCTCGCGTCCGATCTCGAGAATTACGATCCGCTTTCACCAATGAACTCCTTGATGCTCTTCAGCATACTTGATCCTTGGTAGATTCATTTAATCTATTTAATGCCGATTTTACGCAAAACATTGAAGCGAACCAAGTAAGTCGAAGCGATAAATAATAATCGAACTAACGGCATAAATTGGATAAACTAATGAACAACATGCAAAACAATACCAGAATAAACACAAAATGACACCAAAAGCGCTTAGAGGTGCTACGCCCAATCGGAAGCTGCTTGAAGGAAGAAGTGGACTCGGCATGGAACTCGAGGTGTATCGTTCGAGTTTGGGGTGGCCCTTATATGGTCGAGTGGTGGTCATCCGTGAATGCTAAGTATAGGAGGATCCACAAATTGGGAAAGATTTACTGTTGCCACAAAACACGGATTGAGAAAGGTTAGTGATGGTCTAGCTAAAGGCGTTAAATTAGCATTTGAGGTAACCAGCGTTTTCTTATTTTTGTTTTGTGTTTTGTTTTGTTTTCGTTTGTGTTGCTTTTTGTCGTGTTTTTGTCTTTCTTTTAAATCTTTGTGTGCAGCGTCGATCAGCGAGTTAAGTGAAGTGTTTTAATCCATGTGGCCAATGGCGATAGAAATTTTTGGTGAAATTTAATGATAGTGCACATGATATGTTAGAAAATGACGCATGAGCGACTTGAGATTGCTTAGGCTTGTTGTTTTCACCATTTGCTTATCTGTGAGACTTGAGCTTCCTTGTATACATATCTTGATCTGATTTCTTTTAATTGTGTGATATCGTGCATGTGATTATCTTCTAGAACTTGTCGTTTTACGTATCGGGGCTATTATGATGTGTGTTTCGAATGTGGAAAGGATAAAAGGCCATCTTTGTTAACCACATATTTACCCGAACACTAACCCGATGATGTATACCATTTGTCGCCTTCTTTGAGCCTTTATCGGACTTATTCTTTCGATTAACGGATGATAGGAGATGAGGATGGATATGGGAATCAAAGGGGTTGAAATTTTGATGTAGTTATGGCGAGAAAAATTATTGCAGAGAAATACATCACGTGGTGAAGAATAATACCTTTGTTGTGAATGATAAACCTATAAGCTCTAGAAAAGAAAAGAAAAAATCAATGATAAGTTCACTATGTGTTTTGAGCATAAATGGTCTTTAATCAAGGTATAAGTATTTTATGAGGATAAAACATCGAGTTAGCATGTTGGAAAAGAAGGGAAAATGGACAAAGTCCATATGTTTCGAAAAAAGATAAATGGGGTGCTTGGGTATACTTGAGTCACTTAGCCATATATTATCCTACCTTAACCAATGTGCCTACATTCTGACCTCTGAAAAGACCTCTTTGATCTAATTTGAACACAATGGCGGTGGAGATATTAGAGAAGCGGCAAGCCTATGGTAAGATGTTGCGTTGCATTGATCGTTGAGTGTATACACGTCCTTAATTTCTTTATGAGTTTGAGTGTATCCTCATATTTTACACACATGCCGTTGTGAGGGTTGAATTAAATGAGTTTTTGCCGTCAATTGTTGTTTGTGTTGAGTTGAGTAACGTCGTCATGTGCGCTAATGTTTTTGGCGTTAATATGTTTACGAGGCTTAGAATGGTTATCATCTTTGCTCACGCTCGTTGATCTTTCGTTGTGTCTTTACGCTTTGGTTTTGTTTGAGGACAAACAATGATTTAAGTTGGGGGTTTGATAAGCGCGCATTTTACATTTATTCTTGATGTTTAAAGATGAGTTTAGATCATTTAATATGCGTTTATGTATTGGATCTCAATGTTTTATCTATTTACAGAAGATCTTTGTTCTTGGGTGTTCTTTTGGTGTTGTGTGAGGTCTATATGTTGAAAATCGAAGCAAGGAGCGAAGCACGAGCCAAAATGCTGGCCCTTGACTTCTAGCGACCATCCTAGCGGTGCTAGAGGCTGGCCGCTAGGCAAGCAGTGCGTGCAGACCCGAACCAGCGACCGTGACCTCGTGCCTTGAGCAAGCTCAAGCCAGAAGTCGCTACTACGATTTCGCGGCCATGGCTAGCGACCGCTAGCCGAGTACGCAACGAACATCTGGCGCAATGGCGACCCGCGGTGAAAAGGCGCGCGAGACATACCTGGCGATCGACCTAGCGACCAGCGAGAAGCGGTCGCGAGCGCGGCGAGATGGAAAAATTAGGGTTTGGGGTGTGCCTATATATGGCAACATCCCCTCGCGTAACCGCACCTGCGTTCCCGACCTCTTTTAAGAGTTTTCATCGGTTTTACAATTTTAGCTTTAGCTTCCATCTAATTTCATTCTAGAGTTTAGTTGAGCATTGTTCTTCGTTAGTTTTACGATCCGAGCGTTTTCGTGCAGACAATCTTTGCAAATTTCCGTTTTCCACGAGGTTGGGATTGAAGCCCAACGATTGTTCATCGAGCGGCTTCATCTGAGTTTCATTTATATAATTTCTATTTTATGGATTCGTCGTGTTTTATTCCGTTTATTATATGCGGCTAGATTTCCGTTCTAATCACAGGGTTTGCATGATCCGATCTATATGTTGTGATTCTGTTATCGCTATTTACCTTCGGGCATTGATTCATGATTCTTGGTGCTTATTTATATGTGTTAATTTACGTCAATCTTGATGCATATCTAGTTGCCGATTAATTACGTAGCGTATTAATTGTCGATCGATCTTGAATGCATGATCTGAATAAACCTTGAGTCGTGGGCGAGATAGGATATTCGTAGGAAGCATATTCTTTGTGATCTGTTTGGAGTTGCTTGTTTTCACCTAGAGGCGTACTTGTAATAGGGAAACTAGTAATCTGACCCACAATTAATAAATAACGAAGTTGTCGGTTATATATGTGATCTTCCATCTTATGCGGATTAAAATTGGCTAATAGGAGCAGGATAAACATCGTTGTGGATAGGATTAATGCATCTCAGGGTTAGTCTATCTTATCTGTTTTATCATCCAGTGTTTGTTTGCTTTATTTTATTTTACTGCATGGTTACATACACTTTGGATTAAATTACGAAGCCCTTAAACCTCTCACCAAATTTACGTGCTTGAATAATGATGAATTATCGTTGAGCTAGCTTCTATGTTTTAGTGATACAATCCGTGGATCGATACTCGACTTACTATATACTTACACTTTTTAGTGTTATAAAGTGGCGATCATGTTACCTCGGGGAAAGACCCGTGACGGTTTGCGAATCGGCGATCTACGCAATCCGTGTCGTCGGCGGTACGGTCGTCGGGAGTGCATGCCTTATCCTTTTCAGCGTTGGAGGAGCGCAGGCGAAGGATGTCACGCCACAATTCGAGGAAGGCACGGATCCGGGTGTGATTAGGGTGGGGGTTAAGCGGGGGAAGAGGGGGATACACATAACATACATGATAAGAAGATGTGACCATGAAATCGGACAGCATCTCCTCTATAACTAGGACATATCACGAAGGGAGGGTGCACAAACAATCCTGTGAGAATAATATCGATATCATAACTTGAGAAAACAAGATCTTGGTTTATTATAAGTAATCTGAAGGCGAAATAGCATTACATCCACATCGACTAGACCCGATCGACCACATAGCATGCTCGTGTCGAGACTCGCGTGAATAACATAACAAATCTTGTTCCCAATCGGAGAAAGCAAATAAGGGACAAGAATACATAATTATCAGTCGTATATAACCTGACATCGGCGGAAGCATAGCATGAAGAACCCGCGACTCCGCCACCAGTCGTCGCCGTCTAGCCTCACTCCATCACAGTGAAAAGATTTGAAAAAGAGTTTGGGGTGAGTACTAGCGCTTTTCAGTGAGGTTTATCATAAAACAAAGAATCATGATGGCGTGTTGAGCACTTACCTTAGAAGGTTTTAAAGCGTAAATCCACTTCTAAGTAAGCAAAATAGATTTTTCATTTTTCGATGCACGATCCGTTATTATCTTTATTCTCCGTCATAGAACCATGAACCACGGCTCGGGCGTATCCAGCTGACCACGTCGCATGACATTCATTCGGCCGGAACATATCCGATCGGCGCCCGGGCGTATCAATAGAAGCTAACTCGGTGTGGACTTGATTGAATCCCGTCGAACCATAACCACCTCATTACCATTTCCGTGTGGACTTAGGGGTTTATCGTGAGAACCATAACCACGTGTTGGGGTCTATCCTTTATGATCAATACTCAAGATGGTGATCAACCCACGAATAGAGATCGTGCACAACCATGATAGAACCATATCTTGGATCGGAAACGATAATAATTTCACACAAACATTTCACGGCGTACATGTTTTATTTTGAAATATCGAGTAAATAACTTCGAAATAAGCATATATAACCCAACTGAGCAGCCAGCGTCGGCGAAGAGATATCTCGGATCCGATGACTTCACCGTCGCCTTGGTAGGTGCACAGTAACAAGGCGGAACAACTTTTGGGGTCACTTCCCACAAGCAAAGCAACAGCGTGATCAAGCGAAGATCGAGAGCAAAAGCTAGGGTTTCGACTTTACGAACCACGTTTGGCACTCTCCGGGTTTTCAAATCAACTCGATGCGGAAGGGAAATATATTCGGGGCATCAAGACCTATAATAGGGTACTTTCAAATATGCGTGCATCTGAGTTGACTCAAATCTTAGCGGCGAAGAAGCTTAAATCGATGCTATCGCCGGATCTGGGATAAACCGTCCAAAATCAATGCATGAAAATGGAAACATAAGCAATATGCATAACGGCGAACATGGAATGACAAGCGGCGTTGAAAATGGATAACTGGGCATGTCTTGGCTAGAAAACTCGAAACAGACGGAAAACATCCGACATGCGAAGCGAAAAAGCAGAAGCGGAATCGGTACTTTAGTAGAATCATAGCCGGAACTCAAAACCTAAAGGACCTGTAGCCAAAAGGTGGCCCGTCGGCCGCAAGCAGTATGACCCCGCGGCCAGCGGTAATGGGCGGTGGCGGCGGTTTGGCGAAATAGCCGATACTCCGGCGTTCCTCGCCCGTCCTTTAGAATCCGAGTTCTATGCTATCGATCTACTAAAGGTGGAATCAAAACAAGAAAAGGACAAAAACCAGAAAAAGCGGGCTGCGGGGGTGGTTGATCGGCGGTGGTGGCTCGGCGGCCCGATAAGCGCGCGGTGGCGCCGGCTCGATCCCGCTCACCTGCTTCCAGGCGTACTGGAGCTTCCGGCTCTTCCGTAAACGAGAGAGGCGAAGGAAATGAGCGTTGAAAATGAAGGCCTAGCCTCTATTTATAGGAAAATTCGAAATTGCTTGTTCTTGCATAATGACACTTTTCAACATAAAACCGCGCATAACTTTGCAAACGGACTCAATTTAGCAAACTTGGTACCCGTGGACACGAAATAAAATACTGGAAAAATGACTATAAACAAGATATGCTTTTAAAGATCCGTGAAAAGTCAGGTTTTCGATAACTTCCACAGTGCGAACCTTCATGGGTGGTTGAAAACACGTATACTTAGTGTACATGAATTAGGTGTAAGACACTCTTCCCGCAACCTTGAGGGTTTCGTGACGGTCGCGTCATCGAAACAAAAAGTCGACCTTTGACCTTTTCTCGAAAAATGTGCCCTACAAAGCGAGCTTAAAAGATGGGGTATTACATCCCTCACTCATGAAAAATTTCATCCCGAAATTTCAAACACGTGGAGGAAACAACTCGAGTCTTGAGCGCACGAACTTGTCTTTCAACTCCAGCGTGGCTTCATACTCTCGTGGTGATTCATACGCGCTTCGCCAGCGAATCCCTTGTTTCTCAATTCCTTGACCTGGTTCCAAGATAGCCAGCGGCTTTCCTCGTAACTCGGATCACGAGCAAGAACCATGGTCGTGCTTGATCGCGTGTTTTGGGTCGAACACGTACTTTCTCGGTGAGAAGCGAAACACGTCATGAACATCTCCGATGCTGGGTGGCAAAGCTAACCTATAGGCAACGGGGCCTATTCTCTCAAGAACTTGAAAGGTCAAGCAGACCTTGGTGGTAACTTACCTCGTTTCCCAAAGCGAGCGACTCTCGTCGTCGGAAACGCCCAAGGAAAGCGATCTCCGATCATAGGCGAAGATCCGTCTGGCATGTCGCATGGGACTTACGCACGTCTGCGCTTGTGATCCTTCGGCGATCGATCGATAACCTCGGCCGTCTGTTGAACCATCTCTGGTCTAACATCTTCCGCCCGGCCGTCCCGATAAAGTGGCGATCGACCTTCGCCAGTACAACGGTTCATAGAGAGCCATTCTATGGTGGCACGATAAGCTTGTTGTTATAAACTCCACCAAAGGTAGTATCTCTTTGAATTTCCTCCTCACAGCCGGCCCACGTGCTGCTTACATGTCTTGAAACACAGATAAATCCTTTCAGGTGTAGTCCGTTTGAGGATGGAATGCCGTACTAAGATTGACTTGGTCCCATAACTTCCTGCGAACTCATCCAAAACCTTGGCGTGAACCTCGGGTCGCGATCGTATGTCGATACCGGTGCACCAGTGTGGCCGTCGATTTCTTTGGCGTAAAACTGAGGCAAGCTTATCTAACCCGTCGTCGTCGGATCGGTGAAATGAGTGACGACCGTCGGTCTATCGACGACAACCCATATAGCGGTGTTTCCTCTCGTTGACCTTGGAAAACTCACCACAAAATCCATACCGATATGATCCGTTTCCACTGCGGGATGGGTGGCGGTTGCAACAAACTGACGGACGTTGGTGTCGACTTTCACTTGGACAAGCGAACAACGTTCCACAAGCGACTACATCCTTTTCATCCCTTCCCTTAAAAGTTCCTTTTAAGGTCTCTGTACATTTGGTGCTTCACTGGATGGTATGTCACTGGTGCCTCATGAGCTTCACTCATGATTTTATCTCTCAATTCACTATTGGTGGCACACATAACCTTCCCGGAATAGTAGTAGCGTTGTCTCTGCTTAGTGAACCCTTGCTATCTTCTAGCCTTGCTTTCAAGCAGCATCTTTCCGGGAATTCGTCTCGTTCTTGCACTCACGATGGCTTCTCATCGACCCATCCTTCTTCTTGACCGAGCAGGCTGGCTCCCCGCGACACGCTGGGTCGGATAAAACCTGAATCAACGACTCACGCAGCTGCGCTTTCGGTTCTTGCAATTCTTTAGGTGCCGTTACGTATGGTGCCTTTGATCTTAGTCTTGCTCTCACGGTTCCAAATCAAAGTGAATTCCACTTGTCTGTCGGTGGTAAACATGCGAGTCCTCGGGAAACACGTCAGGATATTCACCTGCGGCTCCCTCTTACAGCGTTTGCGCTTTTCGCCGTGCCTGTCAAACTTACCAACGAAAGTTTGACGACTTCCTCTCGATCATCCTCACTTTGCCTTGGTCTTTGAGATCATTAGCACTATGACACCCATCCTTATGCCGTGAAACAAACTTCCACTCCTTGGCTGTTCGAAAAGCAACTTCTCTCTCGAGACAGCGTATAGTTGCCATGTGCTTTTCAACCAATCCATGCCAAGATGACGTCGAAATCTTCCATTCCGATGACATGCAAATTGACAAACCTTACGCTCACGATTTCTACTTCACAGTTACGGCAAATCTCTTTTGCCTTTAGCACTTCCACGGCGGGATGCTAATTTCGAGTACTCTGTGATTCCTTGGGTACAAACCCACCTCTCACGCGATTTTCAAAGCGAAAGAATGTGAGGCTCACATGTCGAACAAAGCGGCAATTATATCGCTCATATGGATTATACACGCAAATTTCAGGGCTGAGACGCTGCTTTCTTGATTCGAAGCGTACCCTTGCTTGCTGCGGTGGCCTTTGGTTTCTTGGCCTAGGGTGACCTCTGCTCCAGTTGTTTGTCCTCGGCGGAGCATGATTACTCTGCGGGCTGGATCTTTGCCTTCTTGATGGCTGCCTTCTGGCGCCTCCTAACGGACAATCTCGGCGTAATGTCGGACTTCTTACGATAGCACTCGGTGCTACCTTGCCTACTACTCGCGAAATGATTCCTTTGGCATTTACGGCACAAGGTTTCCACGCCTGCCGCATGGGTTGGAAATTCCTTCCCAGTTTCCTTTCTACCGGCTTGAATACGCGATTCCTTGGAATCCTTTGGACCCTTCTGGTTCCTTGGAACACGATTGCCTTTCTCGATCATCCATTTTTCTCTTACCTCTTCCTCCAATCGGATGGTTGTCGGTGGCATCGTTCTCTCTGAGGCAACATTGACTCAATGTTTAATGCGGTTCGAGGGAATGCGCATCGTCGAGATCTCACTGGCGGCGGCGAAATGCGATCTCGGGTGGGAGTCCTCTTACGAACACATGCGCCTGGCGACTCGGTCCGACCAGTGCGTGGCATAGCGTGACGAGCGATTGAGCGGCGATTGTACTCGGTGACCGTCCTTCTTCCTTGTGAAGATTCGAGTCGTTTGCCTTCTCTGCGTAAGCGCCGGCACGTGCACTCCATGAGTTCTTGGAAATCTTCCCGTATACCTTGCCTTTGTCACGGTGTTGGGGTCGCCTCACGGTTTCCACGAAATCAGCCTCATCGGTTAGGCGAAAGATCACGCAATTCGACTTTTCTACTTCTTAGCGGCCGATGTATTGAAGATCCTTTCGGTGGATCGTATCCGGTTCTCGGCGTCGATCGGTTCGTCGAGACCGTCGAGCGTTGGGATTACACTGCGAAAACTCTCGATCGCATGCGGCCCGAACCAAAGGTGGTTCTGGCTTCTTCCACGTTATTGTTCCTCTGATTCCTTGTTCTCGGCATTACATGTCGACGTTTGAAACATTAAAGCGCTTCGCATAGATAGCGGGTATCATCGCGCAACATATATCATCACCCATGCACGTATCATCACATATACCACATATCCGCATGCGATCACATATAATCATGCAATCATGTCAACATATCATCGTTATGCATTTCACATAACATCATCATCACATCACATAGATCATATATCATCATGGCATAGCTCATATCACGTATAAGCATCAAAACATAAACATCCTGTCATAGGCGTTAGTATCGATAATATTCGGTGTCCATGAAGAATTTGTCAAATCTGAAGATCAAGGTATGTCGATCGAAAAGGTCGGATGTGAGCAAAAGAATCGACTCGGTCCTTGCCAAAGATGCCTTCTGTTCATGCTTCTAGCGACTTCTGCGGCATCCTTTGTACACACCGACTACCTGATCGTACTGTCCTCATATCCATCCACTATTCCCCACTCGTCAGTGGTTCCATTCACATCTCCTCATCTTCCGCTTTCCGCCCCTATCGGGCTTGAATTGGTGCTGCGGCTTGAGCGATCTGCATGGAAGCAAGCCTCTCTGGATATGATCTCATCAGTGTGCTACGATCGCTTTGAGTGTCGGTGAAAGGCGTACTGAGTCCACATCTCGGCGCTTGCCGCTTTCTCAATGTGCAGACCTCGTGGTCGCTGGCTACTCTGGATCACCGGGTCTCCGAATCCTCACTATCCTCCTCGTTTTCATGGGGTCCTCTCTTCTTCCTCGAGTCGCCTTCCCGCGGATGCCGGCTGACCGGATTTGGTGGCATGAAGATTACGATGCAGGCTTCTTTCTTTGCCCTTTGTCGGACGGACAATATCTCCGTCACAGAGTTCACGCCTCAAAGTCGTTTGGGTCCTCCGGAAGGTAAGGATCGTCGATGGAGGTGTAGTGGCGGGTGTATCTGTTGCCTTGGCGATCGCACGATTGATGGTTGTTCTCCCAATGGCTCTTGGGACATCATCCCTATCATCGATCGGATCGGTCCTTGAGGGTGTCACCAACCACATCCGCCCTCGGATGGTATACCTCGGTGAGTGCATCCACTTTGTCTCCATACTCGGCGGCGAACTCGGTAAAGTCAAGGTGGGTGCCTCGTGATAGGATCCGTCCCGAACAACACATGTCCTTGCTTTCTAGCCACGGTTGCCAACACAGTCGGTAGCCTTTCGGTCGTCCGATAGTAGGCCTCAAATACGACACTTTCCCCTTGTCTCTGAACCTTTCTCCATAACTTGACAAATCTTCCCGAAATACTCCCAATGGCTCATGAATATTCGGGTACATTCCACGAATTTACGGATATCTCATCCGATCCAGTGAGATCTCGACCAGCGTTATGCAGGCAGAATATCCATAAACCTACATGTTAGTTCACCGTAAAACAACAACAAATATTCCGCGTTTCCTTTACCATCCCTCATACGGGTAATCATGTCTCAAACACATGTTCATTTCAACATATATCGATATCAATATCAATATAATCACGTAAGCAAATCGAGTTCACTTACAAGCACTTCGTTTATCAAAATAAACAAGATTTTCAATCAACAACATATTCTATGTAAACACGTAGACTTACATCAACCATACGTGATCCATTAATCACGTCATATCATATAAGCGATTTTCATATCACGACCACAGGCCACTTTTGTTCCATCAACAATTCTTCCTTATCCGTATCGCGTCAAACCCATCTCGTCCATATCATGTTTACATCACGTAAACTCTTGCGACGTAAAGCCACGTGAAACGAAGATCACGTCAAGCATCGCATAGCCATAAAGCATTAGCAAATAAACACATACCTCGTCCCTTTTTAAAGGAGGCGGCTGACGGTGGTGAGGGTAGCTGTACTGATGAGCAGTTTAGAAGAACAAGTTCTAAACACTCCAATTTCGAAGCGTACATGATATAAAGCAAACAAGCTGCTTTGATATCGGATAACAAAGCTAGATGTCGAAGCAAAGATCGTTGCTCGATACCAGTGGTGTCGGATAACAAATAGATGTCGGGGCGAAACACTTTGCTTTCGATGCAGTATCACGCCCGATTCAGGAAGGCACGGATGCGGGGTGTGATTAGGGTGGGGTTAGAGCGGGGAAGAAGGGGATACATATAACATCGTGATAAGAAGATGTGACCATGAAATCGGACGGCCTCTACTCATAACTGGGACATATCACGAAGGGAGGGTCTGCACAACAATCCACCAACAGAATAATATCGATATCATAACTTGGAAAACATGATCTTGGTTTATTATAAGTAATGCGAAGGCAAATAGCATTACATCACATCGACTAGGCGATCGACCACATAGCATGCTGTGCTCGAGACTCGCGTGAGAATAACATAACAAATCTTGTTCCCGATGAGAGAAAGCAAATAAGGGACAAGAATACATAATTATCGAGTGCGTATATAACCTGACATCGGCGGAAGCATAGCATGAAGAACCAGCATCCTTACACCAGCGTCGCGAGTCGACCCTCATCGCCATACGTGAAAGATTTGAAAAAGAGTTTGGGGTGAGTACTAGCGCAGCTCGGTGGGGTTTTATCATAAAACAAAGAATCATGATGTGTTGGAGCACTTACCTTAGAAGGTTTAAGCGTAAATCCACTTCTAAGTAAGCAAAATAGATTTTCATTTTTCGATGCGATCCGTTATTATTGTTCTCCCGTCGTAGAACCATGAACCACGGCTCGGAGCGTATCATGACCCGTCACATGACATTCATTCGGCCGGAACATATCCGGTCATTGCCGGAGCGTATCGGCCGCTAACTCGGTGTGGACTTGAGTGAATCCGTCGGAACCATAACCGCCTCATTACCGTTTCCGTGTGGACTTAGGGGTCTATCCGGCGGAACCATAACCACGTGTTGGGGTCTGTCATTATGATCGATACTCGAGATGGTGATCAACCCGCTGAATAGAGATCGTGCACTGACCATGATAGAACCATATCTTGGATCGGAGAGCGATAATAATTTCACAAAACATTTTACAGTTGCATGTTTTATTTTGAAATATCGAGTAAATAACTCGAAATAAGCATATATAACCCACGAGCAGACTGACGTCGGCGAGAGATATCTCGGATCGATGACTTCACCGATCGCCTTTGGTAGGTGCACAGTAACAAGGCGGAACAACTTTGGGGTCACTTCCACAAAGCGAAGCAACGTGATCGACGAAGATCGAAGCAAAAGCTAGGGTTTCGACTTTAGAACCCACATTTAGCACTCTCGGGTTTCAAATCAACTCGATCTGAGAGGAAATATATTCAGGGCATCCGAGACCCTATAATAGGGTACTTTCAAAATATGCATGCATGCAAGTTGACTCAAATCTTAGCGTGAAGAAGCTGAAAATCGATGCTATCGCCGGATCTAGGATAAACCGTCCAAAATCGATGCATGAAAATGAAACATAAGCAATATGCATAACGACGAACATGGAATGACAAGCGGCGTTGAAAATGGATAACTGGGCATGTCTTCCTTTAGAAAACTCGAAACAGCGGAAAACATCCGGCATGCGAAGCGAAAAGCGCGGAAAAGCGGATCGGTACTTTAGTAGAATCATGGCGGAACTCGAAACACTAAAGGACCCGTGGCGAAAGGTGGCCGTCGGCCGCAAGCGTGACGACAACCCCCGACGGTAATGGGCGGGCGGTTTGGCGAAATAGCGACCTCCGACGTTCCTACGCCCGTCCCTTTAGAATCCGAGTTCTATGCTATCACGATCTACTAAAAGGCGGAATCAAAACAAAGAAAGGACAAAAATAAAAATGGGCTGCGGGGTGGTTGATCGGCGGTGGTGGCTCGGCGGCCAGTATTGATGGCGCCAGCCGTGACTCCCCACGCTCGATCCCCAGCTCCTCGGTGACTTCCAGCAGCGTACACAGGCTCTCGGCTCTTCAAGTAAACACGGAGGCGAAGAAATGAGCGTTGAAAATGAAGGCCTAGCCTCCTGTTATAGGAAAATTGATTGCTTGCAGTCTTGCTTAATGGCCCTTTTAGCATAAAAAAATCGGCGCAACTTTTGAACGGACTCAAATTTAGCAAACTTGGTACCCATGGACACGAAATAAAATACGGACACAATGACTATAAACAAGATATCTTTAAAAGATCCGTGAAAAGTCGGTTTTGATAAACTTCCCGTGCGAACCTTCATGGGTGGTGAAAACACGTATACTTAGTGTCATGAATTAAATCATGAACACTCTTCTACACGCTTTGAGGTTTACGTGACGGTCAGCATGCAGAAACAAAAAGTCGACCTTTGACCTTTTCTCGAAAAAGCGTGCCATGCAAAGCGAAGCTTAAAAAGGCGGGGTATTACAAAGGAGATTTGGGACATCTTGGGTCCTCTGAGAAGAGGCCTCGGCTCACCTCTTTCAATGCAGATGGAGGCTCGAGGGCGAGAACTCAACCTCTTCCTCTTCTTCCTTTGAAAAGTCGGCTGCGAAGAAAATAATGCGAATCAGAACAACACCACAAAAATGATAATGAGGCAGTAAAGGAGGGCCTGCGCTTCACCGACCCGCGTGATAGCGAGGATCATAAGGGCTCGGCCCATGACCGACAAGCTCGGTATCGGTAAAACTTGTCCATGAGACCGATCTTGTCAGCCTTCACTCTAGGACACGAAGCTATCATCGGTGGCGCGTCCATCACTTCTCGGGATTCGGGAAAACTCGAAAGGACTCGTGAGGCAAGCGGAAGAAGAACTTCTACGCGATTCTGGATTTTCAACCGTCCTTACTTTGAAGCCAGCGGCCGGTGATAAATAATACCCAGCTAGCTTTAAATTGGAAAAACACGAGGGGCGACCCGGGGTTAAGGAAAATTATACCGATGGGCATAGACACGAGACCGTTAAATGCGAAAAAGAATTTGGCGTTATTTGGGCAAGAGGTATCTTGGGACATTTGTTGAAGTTAAGCATACACACAGGGGAAAAGGAATATGAAGACCGCCCTTAAAGGCTGTCCTCGTAAACCCGACACAAAGCCATCGGAGGGACCAAGCCTATCTTACGGACGAGGGAACAACAAATTCAAAAGACTTGCTCTACTATTGCGGGGCATCAAAATTGAAGGAATGGTAGAAACCTTACCAAGATCCCTCAAAAGCGGGTATCATATTCTCGCACATAGGAAGGGGAATCAGCGTAAAACTTCTAGAACCGCGGAGAATCGGTGGTGACACGATTCCTGTCTGCCCTCATGACCCATGAAACTCCTCGGAAGAAAAGATGAAGAAGCCATGAATAACACTAGTTTTTGAGTGCGAAATCGAGGAAGATGGCGAGAGCAACGAGCGACAATGGCGGCGGTAACACTCTTTTAAAGTCAGGAGAGTTGGAGGAATTTGAAAAGTGGAAAGCGATAAAGTGATATGAGGAAAGGCGTATCATGGAAGTTATTCCCAATATGCACTTTATCGGGAACCAACATTGTAGATATTAAATGCGCATTAAATATAAATGACAGATCCCGTGTTCGGCCTCGTCACGATGCTACGCATTCAACCACATATCGTATATCCGACCTCGGTAAAGCCCGATCAACGTCACGACCTTGACATAATGCCCGGCCGGCGATGCGACTTGACGCCTCGGCAAGGTGAAGCGAGCAGCGTACAACCTGCATAACGCCCGGCGGTGAAGCCAAACGACGTGCGACTTTGACATAACACATCGGCAAGGTGAAGCGAGCAGCGTCGACCTCGGCATAACGCCCCAGCCGGTAAAGCCGGTGGCGTGCGACCGACCTCGCCTCGGTGAAAAGTAAAAGCGACGGCGTCGGCAAACCCGCATCCCCCCATCCATCACGACCTCGTTTCTCGTCTTTTGGGGGATATGATGGGATCTGTTAGACCACTAGGCCCGATATAAATTGGCCCGGACATTAAACCGGCCTCTGCGAGTTCGGCCGGGAGACTCCTAAACCAACTACAACTCAAATCTCGCAAGTGGAGGCGTAGAAGATTCATATATCTAAAGGAATCCTAGATGCATATCTAAAGAATCCTTATAAGAGAAGACTTTGTATTAGAGTCGAACTCGATATCATTGTGTATAAATAGATCTTTAGATTAGGCGGAAAAGGATCGGATACTCTCTTTGTAATCGCTTTCACACTCTCGATACACATATACTCTCTTTGCTCAGTGGGCGTAGATCTATTTTAAAGATCGAACCACGTTAATTCTCTGTGTTCATTGCATTAATTCCCTAACGAAATTAAGATCGATCAGCATGTGATAGACTTGATATGTGGATAATTAAGATGTTTTACTGTAAGGTAAGATTGTTTTGATGTATTAAATTACTTGTAACATATATAAATTATGGTACGTGGATAAAATTACGGTAGTTTAGTCCAATAAAAAATTAGTGTATGATATAATTATCTCATTTATTATGAATTAAATTATCAAAGGATTTGAAATAAACAATATATTAGTATATAGTAATGTTAGATTCAAGTCAAAATCCACAATAAACATTATCTTTTGCGAAATGAATTGAAGGTGATCAATGAAATGGATATGCTGTTAAAGAAGTTCTTCACTTAGAGACTAAGAAAGGCATCCAAAACAAGTCCGGAGGAGGTTTGGGCCATGCAGTGAGAGCTATGGTGTTACAAAGGTCTTTTGGAGTATTTTGATTTGCTTCGGATATGACTTTCCTTAATTCTAAACTGAAATTTTGTTGTTGTGATGAGTTCTGAATAATAACTTCTCTTCTTCATGTTGTCCCTAGATTTGAGCTAGTTCTTTCTTTGTGCCTAGATTCGAGTTAGGACGTTTTGATGCCTAGTTCTAAGCTAGGGCTTCTTTTGTGCCTAGATATTGTTGGATTTGTATACTGAAAGCAGTTTTGGTTGAGCTTGTATACAATGTTTCCTGTTACCACTATTACAATCTCCTATCTAAATTGAATACTTGATTGCATATATCATGTGTCCCTTATCTCATATATAAGTTAGATCATAAAGTGTGTGAAGATCACACAATGCGTATGATTGGTCGAGCAATGAGATATAAAAAGTTTCACTGTTGAAGACTGACTTGAGGACGAGTTGTCGGTATAGAGTACGGTATAGATAAAGTGACTTGACTTGGTTGCTTGTCTATCTTTGAGTGCGTCTACGGCGTATTGAAGGATTCTGATGAGATGAGTTCTTCTATCGACCGTCGAGAAGAACCTGATCTCGGTGACTTCGATGATCTAAACCTCGATAAGGTATTAGGTGAGTATGAGTTGTTGACCATCACTTTGACTTGTTATGGGTGAGGTTATATGTTCTTTGATATTCTCCGCGTCTTAGGTGGTGGCGGTGCTTGTATGTCATGCTAGTTATCTCTGTCAGTCACCCGTATCGTATAGGATGATGGCGTCCTTAAGGAGCTCAAGGTTTATTGTACTAAACCACGAGGTTGAGTTAGATCGAAGTACAATAATAAGGTTGAGTGGTACTACTTAGGAATTAAAGATATTAATTATTTTAAGCGATCGAGAATGCTCTAAATAATTAATGGGCGTGCGATATCTTAAATACGGGGATTCGTAATGTCTAAGTCGCAAGCCAGGCTAGCGCCCGGTAATAAAGGGGTAAGTCGACATTTATTCTCTAGTGGCATGAATAAATGTTTATAAATTAATTATGTTAATTTGAACATAAGATAATTAATTTATTTGAGGCCCGTCTTTATTCCTTGCATTTGATCCACAATTTGGCCCGTCGGGCCGTAACTTGGAGAAAATCGGCGCCTATCCACTCTCTATGGTAAGATTTGATCCTCTTTATCCATAAGGATATTGTTATATTTATGGGATATGCATGGATCCTTTCCTAATGAGATTATGGTAATGCATTATAAATATAAGGTAAGAGATAAGATCAGGCTAATCTAAATTATCCATAGCATAATTTGAAAATTCCTATAGCTTTAGGAGAGATTTTGAAAACTTGGTAGAGAGGGATTAGGGTGATTTTTGTAGCATTCTCCATAGATCGTCCTCACTCGGCGTTGGAGATTGGGCGGCCGGGATCGATCGAGGAAGATCAAAGCCGAGTCTCGATCCGTTCGTCCGTCGTCCAAGCCAGTTGAGGTAAACCGAGAAAACACCTCGTGTTGCGATTAATTATATAGGTGCATGCTAGGAATATAATCAATGTATGGTGAATTAAACATCGAAGATAGATCCTCGGAGAGGTTAAATCGATTTTCCTACTGATTGGTATCGAGCCTAGGATCGATATCTTGGCTCTGTTGGATTAATTCACGTTTGATTACTACGTGCGCAATTAATTAATTGTTGGATACATCGATCATCGTGGCTCGGTTTTATTTTTGTCGGTTTTGTTTTTCACCACGAGAAAATCCGTTGTTAGATTAATTTGTTTTACGTAAATCTTATACGTAAAAAGAGCGAACGGCAACACGAAGAGCGAGGCGGCGAAGGTGCGTCGGAAAAAGCTGGCGCCGGCGGGGCGGGTCTGCGTCGGCAACGCAGCCCAGCGTGCGTGGCGCTGCGATCACGCCGCCCGGCGTGTGCGTGTTTTCTCGGCGGCTCGGCGAGACGAGGGCATGCGGGCGGGCGGGGTCATGCGTGGCGCGCGCGTCGTGCGCGAAGCGGCAGGCGCGCGTTTTCCGCAGCAGACGTCCGGCGGCGCTCGGCCCAGCAGCCGCAGTGCGCTGAAACCTCGAAGTGCGCCCGGCGACTTGCGGCCTTGCACTCGGGCATTCTCGGTGGAGTGTGACGTGGCTCGACACGCACCGGCGAGTCGAGCTCGGCGGCCTTCAGCGGCATCGATGGGCAGCGTAGGTGATCTCGGCGGCGCATAAGCGACTTCGGTAGGGTCGTGGTGGCGGCGGCGTCGATGTGAGGCGTGTGGCGCTCGTACAGGCGAGGCGACGCGCCACCTGCAGACGGCAGCGAGGGAGGGCGGCGGCGGTGTCTTTGGCGCGCATGGGTTGTGCCTAGTCGCGGCCCAGACCCGTCTGGGCGACCGGTCAAACCGGCCCGGACAGATTTTCCACTAACCCGATTTTTGGCCGAATCGGTTTTGCGAATCCGGTCGGTGCGGGTGCCGCGAGCCCGTTTTCGAAGATTATGAAGATACATACTGCAGATTCTATGTAATAGATTAGGCGGGAAAAGTGCGGGTTCACAGTGGGCCACGATGAGCGTTTATTTTATTTTAATCGTTCATTGCATGTCGTGGATGTTTAAATTATCACGAGCATGCTATGTATGTTTAAATTACGTGAACAAACATATTATATGTTTTTCGTGATTGGATGCGCATAGTAAGCATACTAGGTTTATCTTGTTTTCAAGCATATTTTAGAATTACTGCGAGCATGTTTTACATATTGAGTTCTATAGAAAAGCATCTATGATTACGTGATCTGCATGGACAAACCTTTTGAAACAAAAGACTAAGCAAGTAACCCGACATATTAATTTTCAAATTAAAATGTCGAAGACTATTTAGTATGATTTTGTGATGATTTTTGGTATTGTTTACATGTCGTTTCGAGTGGTTTGTCCTATTTATGCCGTTGGTTTGATTAATATTTATCGATTAGGACTTACGTTGTTTTGATGTTTTGAAAATACGGCATTAAATAGGATGAATTGGATGTACCAAGGATCTGGTATATTGAAGAGCATCGCGACAGGGAGTTCGTAAGTAAACCGTGCACAATTCGGAGTTCGGGACCGAAGCGAACAAAAGCGTCAAAAGTCGCGCATGGCGCCCGTCGCATGGCCCGGCGCCCGCGCGCCCTCGCCCGCCTCGCGCCCGGCGCCAGCGCACCCACCTCGGCAACCCGCGCGCTTCGCTCCGGGCGCGCTCACAATTCCCTCACGCTCAGAGTGGCCTAGCGGCTAGTCCGCCTCGCCAGCCTTCATCGCCTGGCGCATCATGCGCCTTAGCGCGCACTTCGCCAGCGCGTCCGTCCGGCTGAGTATCTGCGCCGCTCCACCTTCCAGCCTCAGCCGGCTTTCGATGTGTGCGCTCATTCCAATTCAGTGGCGTTACCCTCGCCCGGCCTTCGACTCGTCGCCCGACCCGTCTCCATGTCGTACTCGGCCGTGGCCAGCCGGTGCCAATGTCTCCTACACGCCTTGACTCGCCATCGCCTGTGGCACCGCCCTAAGCGCCAGAGTCGGTAGCCCCTTCAGCCGCCGCCTGCTTCCGTCTCCCCTTGGCAGCTTGTCTCGTGGCTAGGACCAGCGCCCTTCAGCGTGCGATGTCGATTCTCTGCAAGCTCACCCCGGCAGCCTTCGTTTTCCTTGCGAGAATGATTTTGGCCTTGCTCCATATCGACGGCGTTCACTTCTAATCTGAATGCATTTTGAGCGGTAGCATCTGGCAAACATTTTCGCTTTCAAGTCGAATACTTTCCCAATGGCGCTCATTTGCAACCGGCGCTTCGCCTTGATTAATATATATATCTGCGTTTTAGGTCGGAAAAGGCATGGGCTCTCGATTCTTATTTTGGTTTCACCGGTAGCGCCCTCTGCTTGATTTCTTGGGAGCTCTTCTACACACGACATCGAGATAGAGATAACAACAGATTAGAGTTCTATTTCTTGTTTTCATTCCTTCGATTCTGCTTTCGATTTATGTTGGAATACTCTTTACTTTTCATTCCTTGTGACTTCTTGATTCATGATTATTGTTGGATACAATTTATATTGTGAGATTATTGTTGATTTAATTTGCTTAATGATTTCTTGCTCGTTTATTTCAGTTCTTGTTGGATGATCGATAGTTATAGTTTATGTCTGATTAGATTTAGATTAGGGATTGACAAACCACATGAATAATATGATTGCATATGCTTTGTTTATCGCTTTGATTTATCGCTTTCATAGTTGACTAGGGATTGACAACCTGGTTTAGATTTATCGCTTTTATTAGTTTAGCTCGGGATTGACAACCCACGGCTTAGGATCATTGTTTATTTCGTATTTGATTCTTGCATGTTTGAACCCGTTGGCATTAGAATGTTTAGGTTTAATCGCTTTACGTATGCGACACAAACAATCATACTGTTAAGTTTTCCTTGAGAGATGACTCGTGTTAACTTATCACTTCTGATTACCTCGTCACGATTGCGAGTAATTTGAGTGTGTTTTAGCTCGATCAATTTTGGCACGTTCTTGGAAAAGTTTAGGCATATTGTTTGTGTTGTTTTGTTCTGTGTTCTCTTTTTTTACATTTTTAGTTATTTTCTCCCCGGTGCGTGTGATCTTGTTTTTGTTGTTGGTGTGCATTAATGCGGGGTTACGGCGATGCAGATAATGGTCAGCGGGTTGGGGGAGAGAAGTTCGTCGTATGGGCAAATTCTTCTACCGAAGAAGGAACCGATTTGATTTTTGAGGAATACCGTTGGTTGGGCTTGAGCATCAACCTCGATCCACCACAGAGCAACAAGCACATAATCCGTATTGGGATAAACCACTCCACCATACTATGAGGATCGAGCCTCCAATCCTCACAGGAACAACAGCGCCTCCAGCGACCTATGAGGATCAATCCTACAATGCCTCTGGGAGCAACCACCTCTGCTGCGAGAATCCATACCACTTGACTGACCACCACCAGCCTCGGAGGTCATCATTTGAGGATTCGTTCACCCCGCGAATGGATCATTACTTAACAAAATGGATCTTGCAAACACCTCGTCTCGCGTTTGGAGGCATGGCGGGGCATGTTCCTGACACAGCAAAAGAGCTGTTGCGGCAATGGAGGAACCTCCAATCCCGATCCGATCAGGTCGGTGGTCCTTTGTTCAGAAAGTGGCGCAATTATTGAGTGAATTGGGTGGAAGAGACACGGAAGAACGTTGCTGACCACATGAGGTGGAAAAGGAGAAAGTATTTGAATCGTGCCTCTCCCTTTCCAACGGTCGAGACTCAAGCGGTCACTTTTCTTGAAAGTGACCAGTTGATGAAATGGGGTGGGAGAGACTCTGATGATGCTGCTGCAACTAGAGGTGAAAAAGCGAGGAAGAGTGGGCAAATGAAGTGAATAGCATGCAGCGCCCGCTCACGGAGATGAAAGAACAATCTAGCAGCTTGGAGGAGGATGAAGAGGATGGAGAAAGAGTGGGCACTTGAAGATACCCGCATGCCAAAGCCAGCTCACGGGGTAGCTTGCTTTGCCTCAACAATTGGGTCACAGGGATCGGAGGGGACAAAGTAAGACGATAACCGTAATTTGTCGACATCTAATTTACAAAGTATTGTCTTTGTAGGAGTTGAAGTTATTTATTTTACTTTGGAAAATAGGATGTTCGATTGAGCTTAGCGATTTACTATCTGCATCCTTCTTTGTCTCTATGCTTATATGGTTCATCTTGATGCTTTGGCGAGATGGTATTCTGCGGGTGAAGGACTATGGATAGTCCATTGTCAGCCGGATCGTCGGACTCACGACGTTAAGCGAGTCTTCGTGGGAGTTGACCCGCGGTTTTTATTTCTTTTCTTTCTTTCTCTTTTTGCTTATTTTGTTGTTCTTTGATCATACATTGCCTTTGTGTTAGTTTTGCTTTAATTTGGGAAGAAAGGTTTGCGTATTTTCATCGGCGGTGAGATGAAGGCTGTGATCTTTCCGACTACTGCGGTGCACATTCGTCGATTATCGGGAAGTATCATCCTCTATGGTCATTTGAGCTTTTGATGTTTTGAGCACTTGGGACGAGTGCTCGATTTAAGTGTGGGGATGTTTACTCGGTTTGTGTTCGTTTTCATATATATTTCGTATGCTTAATGATGTGCCCTTGTCTTTATTTTGATTGTTTGGACTTAAGTTTGTGTCTATGCAAATAAGTTAGGATTTTGATTTGTACTCTTTTGAACTACGTGGTATTGATCGGACCTTGATGCATTTCGTTTATCTTGATGTCATGTGATTAAAGTGCTGATGTGAATTGAGATTGTGTGAATTGATTTTAAATCGGTGGTTATTGATGTGATTTGTCCGGCTAATGCTAGGGGTAGTGTTAACAGTTTGGTTACCTATATACTCGTTTCAATTAAAAAAAGAAAGAAAAGAAAAATATGTGTGAAAAAGAAAATAAGGAGAATTAAAACTCGATGTTGTTGAGATTGTATAAATGGAGGATGGGATTACATCCCTCTTTCTAAGTAAATTGAGAAATGGACATGGGAAACCACGTTAGGAGACTCGAGTTCATCGAGAGTTCACTTTCGAACATTGTTCAAAATCATTAATACCTTCTTTGTTATCGAAAAACTTGTTGCTAAAGGTAACCATTTAGTTAATCACCTCTAAGCGGAGGTTGGAGTGCGAGCAAAAATAACTTACTTGTTTATTTGATATTTTAGCTATCTTAGATTTGTTCATTAACTTTGATTATGTATTCATCATGTTTGGGGAATTGCAAAGAGGTTTGATTGATTAGAATAAGAGTGAAGTTGCATGAATTATCTTCTATTCTTATTAGTATAGACTTTGCTTGAGGACAAGCAAATGGATAAGTGTAGGGAGTTGTTTGGTATGATTTTGTGATGATTCTTGGTATTATTTTAAATGTCATTTTCGATGGTTTGTCTATTTATGCGTTGGTTTGATTAATATTTATCGATTAGGACTTACGCCGTTGTTTCGATGTTTTGTAGGAAAGCGGCATTAAATATGATGAATTAGATGTGCCAAGGATCAGGTATATTGAAAACATCGCGGCAGGGAGTTCGTGGCGAAAACCGTACACAATTCGGAGTTCGGACCTTGAGCGAGCAGTGAAGCGTCAAAGTCGCGCATGGCACCCGTCGCATGGTCGAGCCAGCGCGCCTCGCCCGCGATGCCAGCGCACCACCTCGGCAACCCAGCGCTCAAAATTTCCTCGTCTTTCGGAGTGGCGTCGCTCCCCATGCAGCGTGCCCGCCTCGCCGTCTTGGCATCGCCCAGCGCCAGCGCATCTCTCGATCGCCTTTCGCCAGCCGTCCGTCCGTGGCCCGAGTATCGGCGCCCGCTCCGCTTCGGACTCAACCGGGCGCTCGATGGCCACGCGCTCATTCCAATTCACATAGCGTTCTTCCTCGCCCGGTGCTCAACTAAATCGCCCAACCCGTCTCCATCGTACTCCGGTAAATGACGAGCGCCAGCGTCTCTTCTCGCCGCCCAGTAGCGCCTCGCCTGCAGCGGCCTTGCCCGTTGGAGGTCGCGCCTTCTGCCGCGCCTCCTATAGCCCATCTCATGACAGCCTTGCCTCGTCCGTGGCTAAGAACCAGCCGCTTCCAGCGCGATGTCGATTCTTCGCATAAGTTCGCCCCAAGCCGGCCTTTCGTTTTCCTTGGAGAATGATTTTTTGGTTGCGCTCCATGTCGGTAGCGTTCACTTCCTATCTGAGAATGCATTTTGAGCGGTCTTGCCTCTGAAACCGGCGCTCGCTTTCAATCGAGAATACTTTCCCAATGGCAGCTCATTTACAACCGGCCTTCGCGCCGGTTAATATATATATATATGCGTTTAGGTCGAGAAAAGGCGTGGGCTCTCGATTCTTATTTTGGTTTAACTGTGCGCGGTGCCTCTCTTGATTCTTCGAGAACTCTTTCACACGACATCGGATAGAGATAACAACAGTTAGAGTTCTATTTCTTGTTTTCATTCCTTTCGATTCTGCTTTCGATTTATGTTGGAATACTCTTTACTTTTCATTCCTTGGGACTTGATTCATGATTATTGTTGGATACAATTTATATTGTGAGATTATTGTTGATTTAATTTGCTTAATGATTTCTTGCTCTCGTTTATTTCAAGTTCTTGTTGGATGATCGATAGTTATAGTTTATGTGCAATTAGATTTAGATTATGGATTGACAAACCACATGAATAATATGATTGCATATGCTTTTGTTTATCGCTTTGATTTATCGCTTTCATAGTTCAACTAGGGATTGACAACCCTGGTTTAGATTTATCGCTTTATTAGTTTAGCTCGGGATTGACAACCACAGCTTAGGATCATTGTTTATTTCTGTATTTCAATTCTTGCATGTTTGAACCCCGTTGGCATTAGAATGTTTAGGTTTTAATCGCTTTACGTATGCGACACAAACAATACATACTGTTAAGTTTTCCTTGAGGGCGACTCGTGTTAACTTATCACGCTACGATTACCTCGTGATTACGAGTAATTTGAGTGTGTTTTAGCTCGATCAAAGACCTCACTTTTGATCTCTATCTGGTGAGGCCTTGTGAGTGAGGCGTCCACTGCAGCGTGGCTTGCTTGCCTTATTTATCATAAGTTTGTTAGATGAGATTTCTAAATAAAACCTTTTAAATCTATTGAGGTGGGAGTTTCATGTGTAAAAGCGATCCATGGCTTACATGCATGCGATTTTCATAAGTTCTCTAGAGATGGATTTAAAATGAGATAACAAAGGAATTTGAATTGGAGCGGTATGGTCTAGTGAGTATGCCATTCTAAAATTCATTTTCTGTTGTTAAAATTAGGGGTCGTTGCTTAGACATCACCTCAGTACAACTTCATGAAGTCCTTCTTGCGATAGTGATGTGGTCTAGTAAGGTCGATCATTAATTTCATTTGTCATAAGGATAAGTTGACATGGATTGAAATTAAGCGACTAAAGGTATATTTTAGTGCAGTCGGGGGTTCATGTGTGGCGATCACGCAGCGTGGCTTGCATGTGGAATTCCTTGGGCGATTGGAGGTTTCAACTAATATTGTTTTATCAAAAGGTTACAATATTGTTGTCACGCAATTATGTGCGATCGTATGCTTATGTGTTTACATTATCTTTTCGAGATATGTCTCTTACACGATTATCAATATGCTGCACAAAATCCACTTATCGGTCCAATTTTATCGGTGGAAGCGAAACATGAAATATGTTCTTATCATTTGAAGAACATGTTTTGTTCTCCTACTCCTAAACCCGATGCCCTTCTAACGGCGCATCGACTAATGAGCGGCGAGTCAAGCGGACTTTGGCATAATCTCGACATTGCTAAGCTTAGAATCGAGATGAAGTGAGCTTTGACAGAGTTGTAAGTTCGAACAAAAATAGCAGTTTCAACGAATGGAACTTAAAATTTGAAAAAGCAAGCGAACACAGGCTAGGAATTGAAAATTTGATAAAGTCAAAAGTGCACACAAGAGTTGCAGCAAAACCGCACTCATAGTCGGGAAAATGAGGTGGCGGTCGAGAATGATTTTAGGACTTATATTCGTAAAAGTTTGGATCACGATTGGAAGAAAATAATTCTTAGCAAAAGGCGAAATCGAGAATTTGAAGAAGAAAATTCGATGAGAGTTGACATTGAAGAAATGTTGACAAGAGTTGAATCGAATTTGAAAGCTTGACAAGAGTTGAGTGTCGAATGAGTCTCGGAGAACTAAGTTGAAATTGATGAATAAAACTTGACAAGAGTTGAGCTATGAATTGAATAAGCGATGAGTCGAGTTGCACCAAGGTTTAAGAAAAATAGTCACTTCGGGAGGCTGCGTTGATTATTGAAGAAAAAGATGATAAAGTTTAAATCCTAAATTAAACTAAAAAAGCTCTTGAAAAAGCTAAAACATATAATGAAAGAAGTAGCTCATATAGCGGAGTTGAACTTAGTATGGAAGAAATGAAAAGTTAGAGTGAGATCAAAGATTGAAATTAGAACAAAGAAGAAATGGAATCAAGATTGAAAAGAACTTAGCTCGAGGATATGAAATAAAGGCTTATTCTCAATATATTTAACCTATATTTGAATGAAAATGCGTAATAGTCGAGCTATAAGAAGGTGACTTACGCGGACCACTAACTAATTTTCCATATGAGAGAATAGCTAAGCAAATGTCGAGTTAATTAGAATTGATTTCCGAACAAAGAAGAAATTTGATCGGATACGGTACATGATAAATATATCTGGTCGATGAGATCTCACGATCATAAATGGAACCATCACATAGGCTTCACATGACATAGCTCATGTCTAGACCCCAGATAAAGCTCGTACTCGGAAGAAACATAGCCTCGCTACTTAAGAACATAATTGTCATTGATAACCTCTCAGCGAACTGTATGCGGGAGCTATTCATATCGGACGACATACGTGTGTCTGAGGCGATATCGTGTGATGATAGTTGAGAACACTACTCTTGAATACATCCATCACGCATAAGTCTCGGGAGTAGGGAGAATAGTTGATAAGGATAAAAATATTTTTAATTGAGCTAAGCCCGATTAAAGCCCATTGAACAAGAGAGCAAACTACACGATCGCTTTGTCTTTTATCCATGGCTTCTCTTTCGTTGATACAAAGAAAGCAAAACCATAATTTCGACTATACTTAGTGGTGAGCCGCGTGTTTGGTTGGAGGATTTAGAAGATTTAAGTTCGGAGAAATTAATCATACATGGGCGTGATCAAGTTGTTTTGCGAGACTTCATTTTTTATAGACATCTTGATTCTCGACCCGGTGGCGTTGATCAGCGAACAACTTGATAAGGAATAATATCGACTAAATATATTTCCACAAGTTAGAACCAATTGAATCGTGGAACACCGGTGTACCATCGAATCACGACACTAAGCGCGAATCACGAAGCGGATCGCGTTCGGTTGTCTAGCGAGACAGGGTGAGTATTGGTGTTTGGTGGGATATGGTCAAAAAATATCCGAATTAAAATAACGAAATTTTAGAAATGATAGAACAAGCGAAATAATTTGGTTACCAATAAAATAACAAAATTATTTGGATATTTTGGATAATTCGAGATAAGCAAGATTTTTCATTAATTTTGAATTTTAAAGAAAACATACAAAAATATTCTAATACTCAACAAATAACTGGTTTGCAATATTAAAATAACATTGTCAAATACTAAACAACTCATTACCAACAATCTTCATAAGTTCGAAGTTAAAAAACATTACAAATCTGAACAATTAATAAAAATACTACAATCTTCTCAATACCAAATTTAAAGTTCAAATTTAGGGGTAACTATTTATTTGAATTATAATATTATTATATTATATAAATATAAATTTGGTATCGGATATTCGGGTAAAAAACTCATGCAAATGAGAAAACCATACTACCAAAATATATTTGGTTATAACAAGATTGTCAAAATAACCATTTACGAACCAATTAGATATTTCGATTTGGTTCGGTTCGATTATTCGGTTATTGGACATTTGCTTTCTTTAGCGAACTACTCCATGAGCGCATATGGCGATAGATGTGTGGCGTCGTCATATAGAGTTGTCGTATGTAAAGTGCTTGTTTTCGAATAAGGCAGCTCGCATATCGATCGAATTATATGGCAAATTCGAAAGATGCGTGCATATCATATTCTGTCGATAACAATTCATACTTATCTTATAAACTTATATCCGTAAATACCTTATTATTGAGGTCAGATGCGTAATCTAAAAGTGATTAATAGGCTTTAAGCATAATACATCGACTTGGCGTGAGTGTCTCCTCGAGCATCCTCGAGCTTGTTTGCGAGCTTCGATAAAGGACTTAGGACTATCTGGTCTTGGATGAATCTTGGTTGCTCTGCTCCAGGATTCTATGACATAGATATAAATCGAGGTAATCTATATCATTTATTTCTAATTTGTTGTATGAGCTTGACCGAATCTATCGATATCTTTTCATGTAAATGGATGATTTTGTTTTGTTGGAAGGTAAAGAGGTTAATTGACATTTGATCTCTCGTTTTATATAAGAGAAGAATATCATTGAACATGTACAGGCATGTGAAGGATAAATAAATATGGCGTACTCTACAGCAATGTTGGTGTATTCATTAGTTGTTTTCAGTGAATGTATTATTTTCCTCAAAGAAGGAAAAAATGGATGAAATAGCTATAGCGGTTTGTCCATGTCAGTTATTATTGTTAGATTTGTATATTGAGCGGATCGGTTGAGCTTGTCTGATATTTTACATTATCACTATTATGATCTACTAATTGAATTATTTAATTGATTGCATATGTTGTCTCATTATCTTATATAAAAGTTAGATCATATAGTATGTGAAGACCACAAAAGTCTATATGATTAGTTAAGCTAGTAGATCTACTGTCGATGGTTTGACCTACGACATGCCCAAACACGTTGAAGTTTTCTTTCACATAGTATGGTGATTAAATGTAAACCGCCACCTTTGTTGTTATGGTTATAATTTTTTATTACTATTATTATTATGTGCTAAAAATCACGAAGACAAATGAATGAACCTTGTTGATTTTATCAATATATACTATATTAGATATTCCTTGGCACTAATTTCTTAATCTTATTAAGTATCGGACTATTAAGCAAGCAACCTTTGTTTACCATTTCCATCATGAGAAAAAGGCAAATGAAAATCCATGTAAGCTAAAGCTACATGACATTAGCGTAATATTACGAGCTAGTGTCACTGAATTAGGAGCGGCATTATAATTAATGTGGTAATGTGATGTAAATTACCATGCGCCACTACTACTAATAATGACGTATATAATGTCGCGAATTTTATCTGGTAATTAATTTAGTGATGCACAAAGTGTTGTATATGTTTGACATTAATGACAAAGTGGCGTAAAAAATTATGACCGTGATTGTAATGTCACGAGATATAAAAAGTTTCTAAGTGAGACAACTTGAGGACGAGTTGTCGGTATAAAATTTGCGGTATAGATAAAGTGACTTGACTTGGTTGCTTGTCTATCTTTGATGCGTCTCTACGTATTGAAGGATCACGGTGAGATGAGTTCTTCTCGGCGGTCGAGAAGAACCTAGATCTCGGTGACTTAAGATGATCTAAACCTCGATAAGGTATTAGGTGAGTATGAGTTCTTGACCATCACTTTGACTTGTTATGGGTGAGGTTATATGTTCTAACCGATATTCTCCGCGTCTTGGGTGATGGCGGTGCTTGTATGTCATGCTAGTTATACGTGTCAGTCACCGTATCCGTTTGGATGATGGCGATCCCAAGGAGCTCAAAGGTTTATTGTACTAAACCACGAGGTTGAGTTAGCTCAGAGTACAATAATAAGGTTGAGTGGTACTACTTAAGGAATTAAAGATATTAATTATTTTAAGCGATCGAGAATGCTCTAAATAATTAATGGACGTCGATATCTTAAATACGGGGATTCGTAATGTCTAAGTGCAAGCCGACTCGCCGGTAATAAAGGTGTAAGTCGGCATTTATTCTCTAGTGGCATGAATAAATGTTTATAAATTAATTATATTACGGGTGAACATAAGATAATTAATTTATTTGAGGCCCGTCTTTATTCCTTGCATTTGATCCACAGGTGGCCCGTCGGACCCGTAGCTTGGAGAAATTGGAGAAAATGGTGCTATTCCATACTCTATGGTAATGATTTGATCCTCTTTATCCATAAGGATATTATTATATTTATGGGATATGCATGGATCGCTTTCCTAATGTGATTATGGTAATGCATTATAAATATAAGGTAAGAGATAAGATCGAGGTTAATCTAAATTATCCATAGCATAATCTCGAAAATTCTATAGCTTTAGGAGATTTTCGAAAACTTGGTAGAAGGATTAGGGTGATTTTACGTAGCATTCTCCGTATATCGTCCTCGCTCGGCGTTGGAGATTGGGCGACCGGGATCTTGTCCGGAAGATCAAAGCACGAGTCTCGATCCGTTCGTCCGATCATCACAGAAGCGAGTTCAAGGTAAACACGAAAACCCCTCGTGTTGCAATTAATTATATTGGTGCATGCTAGGAATATAATCGATGTATGGTGAATTAAACATCCAAGATAGATCCTCGGGAGAGGGTTAAAATCAGTTTTCCCTATAGATATAAGCCATGACTTTTTAGTGCTTAGATCTGAGTTAAGGCTTTTTGATATCTAGTTTTAAACTAGAGATATTTTATACTTAGATCTGGATTAAGGCTTCGAGTTTTGCATCTCTGGCATTTGAGCTTTGAGCTTTTTGCTTTGGCTTCGCTTGAGAGTTGGCTTTGAATTTTGGCCTTGAATTTTGTAGCTTTAGATTTGAGCTTGAGTTATGGCTTTGAGTTTTAGCCTGGAGCTTTGACTTTGAATTTGAGCTATAACTTTGAGCTTTATTGATATTTGGCTTTACAGCTCTGACTTTGAGTTATGGCATTGAGCTTTTGGCTTTGAACTTTAGCTTTGCAACTCTGACTTTGAGCTTTGGATTTGAACTTTTAGCTTTGCACTTGAGCTCTGACTTTGAGCTTTGACTTTGAACTTGAGCTTTGGCTTTGTAGCTCCGACTTCGAGCTTGAGCTCTGCCTTCTGCTCTGGCCTTGAGCTTTAGTTTTGAACTTGAGTTTGACTTTGCATCTTTGTTTTAACACGCGACAAGGAGTTCTCATAAGAAAAGTGAATAGAGTAGTAAATAGAATCGCAATAGAGAAGAAAATATTGACGTCCTAGCTCAATGTTGTTCCCATAGACGACGTCAATTGTTAGATCTGGGTCAAGATCCACAACAAATATTATCTTTTGCAAAATGGATTGAAAGTAATCAAGAAAATGGATGTTGTTAAAGAAGTTCGTTGGTAGAGCTTAAGAATAACGAGTGAAAGGCTTGTAAGAAAACATGGATGGGTTCTCCAGAGAGAAACCCCGATTCTCAATTTAGAACTTGTTGAGAGCATTTGAATACGAGAGAATCGCGAGTGAATGCGTATTTATTTGCTAATAAAAATGTGTATGTGAGATTGTATACCTTTTTGCATTGCGTGATGGTATTTATAGAGGATTTACCTAGGGCCATGCTTCATAGCTAATCATGTCAAGTTAGTGGTCCTAGATTTACGCGATGTTGGTGGTGAGCTCTACATCTGAAGGGCATGTGGACCAGTGCGTTTTTAGTAGTTGTGGGGTAATTGAGTGTGAGTTATGGCGTTAGAGATGATTTCGATGTCACCTCTGATTTCTAGTAGCTCTGGCATCACATCTCGAATCAGCTCTACTGGGCGCTGGGATGAGCTTTTTGTTTGGGCCAGTTTAAGGATTGGGCCTAGTTGATATTTTATCCACATCAAGTAGGTATCTATACATTTTTATCACTCCTCTATATATACTGTTAGGACTCCTTTGTAATATAGTATGTGAAAATGTGATATGCATTGAAACTCCTTTAATCTAATTGTTCCACAGAAAAGTAAGTTAAAGAGGATGAAATGCAGCCATTGTTGGAAGCACTAAATTTGAAACCAAAAGATTTTTAAATTTGATATCAATGCTAAAGTCACGGTGGATGCTTCTGACACGAATTCACCTCTATATGCAGAAATACTTGGTAACAGTATTGTCTATCAAGATTTTTATGTTTGTTGCATTATCCTTCCATACCCCGATCAGTTACACCATATTTGGTCTGATTGTTATGTAAAAGTGCGATGTCACATTGTTATGTTTACCGCCTGGATACGTAGTTCGGTGGGTGTTTATGTATGTGATAAGGATAAAAATAGTGTAGCCCAATTAAGGCTTATTTAACAAGAAGAAAACCTTAAACTACATAGCCGTTTCGTCTTTTTCTCCACGTCACTTCTCTTCCAGTTCTTGTCCTCTGCCAATAAACAAAGAAAAGTAAGAACCACAATTTCCCAACTACACTTAGCAACAGAAGCCGTATGTTTGGTTGGAAGCATTTATAAGATTTAAGTTGGAGATAAATTAATCATACATGGGCGTGATCAAGTTGTTCTGCAAGACTTCATCTTTTTAGGTAGACAGACTGATTCTCAGCCCGATGACGTTGATCCAGTGAACAACTTGATAAGGAATAATAATATCAGTTAAATCTATTTTCGCAGGTCAGAACCAATGTGTACCATTGAATCACGACACCAAAAGCCAAGTCTAGAAGATAGGTTTGCATTCCCCGGATCTATCTCGCCAAAAATGCTCTGACAAAACTGTTGGGTGCGGAAGCTATGTTGGGTGAAAAGATGAAGATATTTTTGGAAGAATTTTGAGTAGCTACTGCTCACTCTTTTAGATATTAGATTTCATGTGATGCTTGATGCAGAATTACAAATGAGAGCAACACTATTTATAGTGTGCAATGGAGAATTCTAGATACAAGGATAGGAAGAGTCATTCAAACTAAATGAGTTTAGTCTTCAAGTATTGACTACATCCTCTCTAGACTTCTTTAGATTCATGCATGTACTTCATTCAATGGATTGCAAATTATCCTTTCAACACCCCTCCTTAATTTGCAATCTTGATTTGCTTCTTGAACTTCTCGAATTTGTCGGAGGTAACCGCTTTTGTCAAAACATCAACGGGCTGATCATTGGTGTTGATGAACTTCATGCTAACAATTCCTTCATTTACTAGCTCTCGGATGTAGTGATGTCGCAACTCAATATGCTTGGACCTTGCTTGAAAAAGTGGATTCTTTGTCATAGCAATTGCGAGACATGTTGTCACGGAAGATTGTTGTTGGCTCGATTATCTTGTGCTTGAAATCCTCGATATTCTTCTCGGCACTCTTTCTGGCGGCTTGATTGGTAGCTATGTATTAAACCTGTAACGCGAAAGTGCAACAAGTCTTTGCTTCTTTGAACTCCATGAAATGATGTTTGTTCCAAGACAAAACACATAACGGATGTGCTTTTTGATCATCGGCGATCCCGCCCAATCCTTATCTGTATAGCCAACAAGATCGAAATTTTCTTCCTTCTTGAATTCACACCTTGATTCTTAGTACCTTTCAAGTACCTCAACACTCTTTTGCGGCTGCAAAATGATTCTTACTCGGCTCGTTCATAAAAGCGAGAAAGTAGACTTACAAAGTAAGTAATGTCCGGCCTTGTATTGAGATAGATCAATGATCGATCAACTTTACGTAGATGGTCGCATCTGCTTTTCTACGCACCATCTTCAATTTGCGACTTTTCATTTTGCGCCATTGGAGTAGAGATAGGCTTGCAGCGACTCATGTTGAACTTCTTTAATAGATCATCGATGTCTTCTCTTGACAAGAAAAATTCTTCCAGGGACTTTGTTTAACTTGAATTAGAAAGTACTTCATGAGACCTAAGTCGATCATCTCAATTTCTCCATCATCTTCTTTTGAAATCTTCCACAAGACTTGTGTTTGTGCGAAGTAGATGAGATCGTCTCGTAAAGACACACCACAAGAAAATCACTTCAACATTTTTCACGTAGAGTGAAGATTCACTAACTTCGGTTAAATCGATTTCGCTAAAGTAGCCATTGATTTTCTTTGTTCCAAGCACGAGATGCTTGTTTTAGACCATCTGATACCTTTTTCGATCGATAGACTTTTCATCTTAACCTTTAACTTTGAATCCTTGGGGTGGTCGACATAAACTTCTTGAGAATTTCTCCGTTCAAGAAAGGCGATTTTACGTCGAGTTGATAGACTTTCAACTCCATTTGGGCTGCTAGAGCAGGGCAGATTCGAATCGTCTCGATTACGGCGGCCGAACAAGCGTTTACGTGAAGTCGATTCACAGTTCTTGAGTACCCCTTTCCACGAGTCGAGCTTTGTGCTTTTGAATTTCTCCTTTTCATCGAACTTGATCTTGTAGACCCATTTTAGTCCAATCGTTTTCTTTCCTTTGGGCAATCAGCGAGCTCCCAAGTATTATTTTTCACGATGTTGGACATTTCTTCATTCATCGCCTTTTTCAATGATTTTCCTTGGCCGCCTCTTCAAAACTTTGTGGTTCTCCGGTGAAGAGACAAAGCTCACAGGACTCGTAGATGTCACTAAGTAGTTTGGTCCTTCTAGGAGGACTTTCAACATCAGTTCAAGTGTTGGAGTCGGAGCTAGATTTGCTTTATTGAGAACTTGAGATGATTGTGGATCTTCATATATTGGTTCATCCACAACTTCTTTCCTTTCCAGGTCCCAGTAGCGGCTTAAATCGAAGATGACATCTCTTGAGGCTGTGATTTTGTTTGTTGAAGGATCAACAAGTCAAAATCCCTTAGATTCATCAACGTATCCAAGGAATATAAGTTTTTTCCTTTTCATCAAATTTCTCACGAGATGCGAGATGGAGCAGCGCATATCAATGCTCCGAACACTTTGAAATGGTCCACAATTGGCTTCTTGGACCATGCCTCGAATGGAGTTTTGTTCCTTCGGCTTTTGTTGGAGAGCGATTTAGAATGTACGGGCGTGTCTACTTCTCCCAATAGAGATTAGGGACTCCTTTTCCTTCGAAGATGCTTCTTGCCATCTCTACAATTGTGCGATTTTTCCTTTCGATAGCGCCGTTTTGTTGCTTGATGTTACAGGTCCTTGTCATTGCCTCTTGATTCCATTAGCTGCAATACTCAATAAATGGATTGTAGAGATATTCACCTCCACGATCGGTTCTCAAGGTTTAATTAAAACACCACTCTCTTTCAACAAGAGCTTTGAATTGGAGAAAAAGCGAACGCTTCCGATTTTTGGTTTAAGTAAATCCACATCATTCGAGTGTAATCATCAGCGAAGAATGAAGTACCTCTTATTTCCTAGAGTGAGAGTGCATTGGACCACAAATATCCGGTGAGCGAGCTCTAAGGTCCTTTAGCACGCCATGATGTTTTGGAAGCGGAAGCTTGTGCAACTTCCCGTAAATCGACCTTCACACACATGGTTATTTTTGGATTGTCGAAGCCCGGTCACCATATTCTTCTCTTTTAGCAACAAGAGACCTTTGCTATGAAGATGACCGTGGCGTAAGTGCGAAGGTGTGAAGAATCAACACTTTCCGCTTTTAGTGCATGATCGTCATCTAAGCGGCAACATGAGAGAAATGTCTTGTTCCTCATCTCAATGTTAGCAATGATAGAATTCTTTTGTTTGTCAAGTATCTTGCATTTCCATCATAAAAACAACGAGAAATTCTTTTGAATGAGTTGCCCCACACTTAGAAGGTTATACGAGAGGTTTGGCACAAAAGAACATCGGTATGAGTTTTGAGTACCTTCCTACGATCGGATGGAAATGGTTCCTTTGCATACCTCTTTTGTGATCCATCTCCGAGAATAATTTGAGTAGTGATGTTTGGATTGATCTTCATGAAGAGATTTAGGTTGCCCGTCATGTGATTACTACAACCACTATCCAGTATCACATGCTTTTGACTCTTGAGAAGAACTTGAATAGAACATCGCTCTTCTTTTGTTTAAAGCGAAATTTTGCCTCCTCATTTCTTCCTTTTCTCTTTATTTTGGAACCAACAATCCCTTTGTGAATGATTTGGGATTACTGCCTTTTGCACTTAAAGTAGCAATTTTTGGATTCATGGTTAGATTTCTTGCAGATTAGGCAACCATAATCCTTACGAATGTTGTGTTTGCTTGCCTTTCCAGTTGCTTATCTTCTCATTTGATTTCCATTGGCAACTTTTGTTGCGGTTTAGCCTCCTTGATATTTCGCATGATTGTTGGGTTGGATTTTGACACATGCGATTGAAAAGCTTGTTCGGTTGAAGTGTTTCCCGAGCGATTAATTCTTTAACTCGTGTGAGAAGAGATCTGTCAACTCGTGCATCGATATTTTGTTAAATCTTTTGATTCTTGATTGCGGCTGCGGCATGATCAAACTTTGGTGGGAGGCAACGAAGAACTTTACGCACTACTCTCTTTTCTTGATAGTATCTCCACAACCTTTGATTTGATTCACGATCTCGGCGACTCGGTAGAGAAGTCACGTCTGAGTTCACTTTCTTCCATTTGAGATTATCAAAATCTCTCCATAAAGATTGCGACTTCAAGGTTATCGTCTTTTCGGTTCCTTGAAATTCTTGTTTCAAGATTTCCCAAGCATCTATGGCCTTTTGACACCAAAGATCGTGGAAAAATTATTTTCCGACCTTGTTGAATATATCGGAGCGCCATCGCATCTTTCTTTTGAACTCCTTTTGTAGCTTTGCATAGTTTTCATCCTCTTTATCCGGTTCTTGGTATTCTCCATGATCATTTCCATAGATCCATGGATTCGAAAAAGTTTGCATTTGGCTACTCCAATATGGGTAGTGCTCTCCTTCAAAGATCGGAACTTGGCTCGGTGAGAAAGCGAACAATGAACAAGTAGAGTTTGAAGCCATTCTGAGAATGGTGGAAATTATTGGCTCGATACCAAATTTGTTGGGTGCGGAAGCTATGTTGGGTGAAAAGATGAAGATATTTTGGAAGAATTTTGAGTAGCTCTGCTCGCTCTTTTAGATATTAGATTTCATGTGATGCTTGATGCGAAATTACAAATGAGAGCAACCTTATCTATAGTGTGCAATGGAGAATTTTAGATACAAGGATAGGAAGAGTCATTCAAACTAAATTAATGAGTTTAGTCTTCAAGTATTGACTACATCCTCTCTAGACTTCTTTAGATTCATGCATGTACTTCATTCAATGGATTGCAAATTATCCTTTCAACAAAAACTGCATATGATGACAGATGTGTGATGTCATCATATAGAGTTGTCATATGTAAGGAGTCTTGCTTTTCGGATAAGAGCCGACTCCTTATATGCACATCTGATCCGAATTATGCGTCAAATATCTCAGAAGATTTGTGCGTAATAACAATTCATATTTATCCTATGTCATACTTACATCTATAAATACTCTCATTATTTAAGGGTCAGGTATACAATCTTAAGTTAAGTAATAAGACTTAAGCATAATACATCACTGACTTGAGCGTTAGAGTATATCAACTCAGAGCAACCCCGAGCTTGTTTTGCATGCTTCGACAAGGATTTAGGAGCCATGCTGTCTTGGATGAATCTTCGGTTGCTTTCCTCCGATTCTACAACAGAGATTTCCAAATTATGTAATCTCTATCCTTTTATTTCTAATTTGTTGTATGAGCTTCAACCCGGCTCTATCAACTGGCACTGTATGTGGAAAACCAGAGCTAAGGATTCGTGGTTTCCCTGATTGAACCAATATCCACTCAAAACCATTATATGTGAAGCCCCGATCTGCATATATATGTGTTGTGGATGTGTTTGGCAAAGAAAAAATTAGATTCCGTTCAATAACTCGACAATATTTTCTGGGCCTATATCTGTAATTTTAAGAGAAGCTTGACTACGCTTTCTCCTTGAATTTTCTCTTTCAAGCCAACGTGAATACACACATGATTATGCTTTGCTCCAAAAAGTTGGAATGAGTAATGATAGTAATGGAATATATCTATTTTCTTGGTTGTGATGACTTGAAATAGCGTACGTGAGATTATCCAGACTTTTTGGATGACTATTTGCTAGATTAAGGGCTCCCAAATCGAAAACCTAGTATCTGGATATTTTATATACTTTGATTGTCTCTTCACTTTGAAGCATCAATATGATATTATCTGCCCTCATGTGCGTACTCCTTAGATTTTAAACTTGAATTGCATTCGTGTGTTATTGAGTTGGAGTGACTTTAAAATCATGATTTTTTTGGCTTGATGCACGCATCACTGTATATAGATGTCTAGCTCCACTGATCTCATATGAGTTATCCACCAGGCAGTTTAGATAACTCCATGACTAAAGTGGATTTGCTTATGTGAATTTGTGAGTATCATTTGGATGATTACGAAAATCTATCACTTCTTTAGAATAGTTGAATCTGGATTAAATGCATGACATATGTTTTGCTATGAGTTGGCGGATGGTAAATGACCAATAATTGCTCATAAAGTGCTTTACCGCACTGGCCTAGAATTATTGAGAAGTGGTAGATAATGGCAGTGGCTTAATCACTGAATGAGGTTACTACCATTATTAATGATGCTTGATTTAATGTGAGTTCTCCGTGCTGTTATGTTAGTACGAATTCGTTGTGCATGAATGATTAGTATTGAAGGAAGACTTGGTAAATTGCAGTCTAATTGGCTGCACCCCAAATGTTGATGAAATTTCTAAATAAAATTTGCTAAACGAAAGTGCGACTTGTAGGCGCTTCATGGCTGCTCGATAAAATGTCGGAAGGAGAATTAATAAGTAGCGAAAAATATTTCGCACATGGCCTAACCGAACATAAGTATGCTCCGACTCGGAATGAAATAGATGATGAGCTACACATGGTTGGAAAGCCAAATGAATCTAATTTTCAGCCAAAAAAGAATTTCCTGAAAATATGAACTATGGAGCAACTTATGCTCATTTTACTGACTGGTGGTCAAGCTGCATGAGGTGTTGTCAACTTTGTATTTTCATTATTTCTATTTGTTTTCTTGAATATGATTGAGTGTTGCTTCATCAAACAATCCTGCATTTACTTGGCTTGTGGAGATTAACTGAGTTTGATGATTGTCTGACATGCTTAATTGAATTTACAAGTTTTGATCTTGGTGAGCTTGTTGGATTGATGCTTATCAATTACTCTAAATTCGTGATTGAAATTAACTCTAGTAGAATTATAATGAATATGTTCAAGGCTAGACTCTAAATGTGGTGTAGATAATTATACCTCCTGATGTGTACGCAGGTGTAAATTCCACGTAAGAAGTTTTTCGATAGAAATTATGCGCAATAGTATATGCTTAATGTGGTGTTTGTCTACATAACTACTCTATAAATGAAAGTGACAAAATGAATCTTTTCCAAAGAATTGACACTATGTTACGTGCTAAATTTGAAAACTTACGGGCTAAATGGTCTAGCACATGCATATGCCTACAAACCCTATGTGTTATGGTTATTGTCGTTTGCACCCCAAATGTTTGACGAAATGTCTGAATGAAATTGACCTCAAAATGGAATTGGTTCTGCTGTGTGCAAATTTGTTTGTTGCAAAAATTTGATCATGAGATTATGCTACGGATATTTGCTCCAATAGCTATTTTGATTGCCTCAATTAGAATTGAGATGAATAATTTAGATGTGAACATTCGTATATAGCTCCTAAGCTACGTATACTCAAATTATATATGGAGTTGCTTGGAACATCTGCATTTGAATATAGAGACATGATGGGAATCGAACACATCGATTCCCTCAAAGAATGCTAACATAATTATTAGATGAATTGAATATGAAAATAAGAGACATGATTTAAAGATAAAAAGAGCCCTAGTCACAACTAGGCATAATGTGAATTGCAAAACTCAAAGTCAAAGATTGGAGTCGGAGCTCAAATGCAAAGTCAAAGCTCAAAATGAAGAATCAGTGTTGCCAAGAGAAAAGTTGTGAAGAATCGTTAGAGAAGAGCTGTAAACAATAGAGTTGTCAATAATAGAATTGCCAAGAATAGAGCTGCTAACACCCTCACCCACGCACCCGATAGATGTGGAACTAATTAACCATCCACCTTGCGAAAATATAGGAGCGCGAACTTGACATGATCAGCTCCACCATTAGGACACACACCCATTACTCAGTTTGCAAGTCCTTATAGCGTTCGGCAAAGAAGACACATAACAATTTTTTCAAGAGAATACATACCTCGTAATTATCAGAAGAAGGAAACACTTGTGTTCATATCTTAAAAAAATAGTACATATCTCTGGAACATACCAAGAGGCAATTGAAGAGTTTTATAATATAAAAAAAAATATATAGACCTTTGAGCTCATAAGAAGATGATGCAAGCATAAAGGCATAGTGCGAATCTCTTATTCTGGAGCCTCTATCTGAATAAAATCCTTTGAGCAATGTATAGTACGGATCTCCCTCGCCAATGGCCACTATTGACAAAACTCGTGACTTGAGTTCTGAGTTGTGCAGATCCAGCGACTAGGTCATAACAACATATGCTAAAATCCTTAGCTCAGATCTAGGCATGTAAAGCCCTAACTCAAATCTAAGTACGAAAAGCCTTAGCTCAGATCTAGGCATGAAAAGTCCTGACTCAATTCTAGGCTCATGAGGTCCTGGCTCAGACTAGGCATGAGAAGTCGTGACACATATCCAAACAAGAAACCTTAAATGTGTCCTAGACAACGAATAATCCTTGCTCTATACTAGGTACTAAGAAATCCCCAGATGCAAACGAAACCCCAGCCAGAACTAAGTTCCATTAACAAATGGGCACGAATGACATAATTCTTTTAAGTAATCCATTTGTTTTAGTACAAATGCATTACTAAAGGAGAGAGTATGGGTATACCGTTTATACACCCATAGCCACATCAAAATCCTTTTTATAAGATCAAAAAAAGGAAAAAAAAAAAAAATCTCGAGAAGAAAAGAACTTTAGCAACGTTAGGTAGAGCATCATGCAGATTTTTCCTGCAAAGGCCATGATTGATGAACGCAGACTCATTTACAAAGACTATAATCAAAATGAACTATCTCTGCCAGAGCTGAGTTTGAAATTGAAGAAGTGTTCAGTAGGAGTTGAACTTAGAATTTGAAAAAGAAAGCGTTAGTAGAAGCTGAGCTATGAATTGAATAAGTGTTCAGCAAGAGCTGAACTTAGGCTAAGAATTGAATACGTGTTCGACAGGAGCTGAACTTATTTTGAAGAATAAAACGTCAACAGGAGTTGAGCTATAAGTTGAATAAGTCTCAGCCAGAGTTGAGTTCAAATTAAAGAAGTGTTCAATAGGAGCTGAGCTCAGAATTTGAAAAAGAAAGCGTCACCGGAGCTGAACTATGAATTGAGTAAGTGTTTAGCAAGAGCTGAACTTAGAATTTGATGAACAAAACGTCAGCTAGAGTTGAGCTATGAATTGAATAAGTGTTTAGCAGGAGATGGACTTAGAATTTGAAGAATAAAGCATCAACATGAGCTGAGCTATAAGTTGAATGAGTCTCAGTAAAAGTTGAGCTCAAACTTACAAGAAGAAAACATCAGCCAGAGCTAAGCTACGAGTTGAATGAGTCACAAGAAGAGCTGAGCTCAAAATTAGAAGAAGAAAACATCAGCTGGAGTTGAGCTATGAGTTGAATGAATCTCAGCAATTGCTAAGCTTAGAATCAGATGAAGTGAGCTTTGACAAGAGTTGTAAGTTCAGAACAAAAAATAAGCAAGTTTCAACCAGAGCGGAACTTAAAATTTGAAAAAGCTTAAGCCAAACCTGGGCTAGGAATTGAAAATTTGATAAAGTCAAAATTGCACCTGAAGAGTTGCAACCAAAACCGCACTCATAGTCAGGAAAATGAGAGTGGCAGTCAGAACTGATTTTAGGACTTATATTTCAGCAAGAGCTGGATGCGAAGTTGGAAGAAAATAATTCTTAGCAAAAGCTGAAATCAGAATTTGAAGAAGAAAATTTCAGTGAGAGTTGACATTGAAGAAATGTTCAACAAGAGTTGAATTCAGAATTTGAAAGCTTCAGCAAGAGTTGAGTGTCGAATGAGTCTCAGCAAGAACTAAGTTCAAAATTGATGAATAAAACTTCAGCAAGAGTTGAGCTATGAATTGAATAACTGATGAGTCAGAGTTGCACCAAGGTTTAAGAAAAATAGTCACTTTCAGAGCTGCGTTCAAGATTGAAGAAAAAGATGATAAAGTTTCATCCTAAATTAAACTAAAAAAAAAGCTCTTGAAAAAGCTAAAACATATAATGAAAGAAGTAAGCTCATATAGCCAGAGTTGAACTTAGTATGGAAGAAATGAAAAGTTAGAGCTGAGATCAAGATTGAAATTAAGAACAAAAGAAGAAATGGAATCAAGATTGAAAAGAACTTAGCTCAGATATGACAAAATCTGAGCTTGTTACAATATAGTTAACCTATATTTGAATGAAAATGCATGTCGTCCAACAGAGCCTATAAGAAGGTGACTTGCACAGACCACTAACTAATTTTCCATATGAGAGAATAGCTAAGCAAATGTCAAAGTTAATTAGAATTGATTTCCGAACAAAAGAAGAAATTTCAATCAGATCTGGTACATGATAAATATATACAAATCGATGAGATCTCTGATCATAAATGGAACCATCACATAGGCTTCACATGACATAGCTCATGTGCTAGACCCCAGATGACAAAGCTCATGCTCCAGAAGAAACATAGCCTCGCTCACCAAGAACATAATTGTCATTGATAACCTCAACCGACCTGTATGCCCGAGCTATTCATATCAGACCTGACATACGTAATAATACAGAACTGATATACGTATGACAATAGTTGAGAACACTACTCTTGAATACATCCATCACACATAAGTCTCCCGGAGTAGGGGAGAATAGTTGATAAGGATAAAAATATTTTTAATTGAGCTAAGCCCAATTAAAGCCCATTGAACAAGAAGGAAACCTTAAACTACACAGTCGCTTTGTCTTTTTATCCATGGCACTTCTCTTTCAGCCAATACAAAGAAAAGCAAAACCATAATTTCCCAACTATACTTAGTGACAGAAGCCGCATGTTTGGTTGGAGGATTTAGAAGATTTAAGTTGCAGAGAAATTAATCATACATGGGCGTGATCAAGTTGTTTTGCAAGACTTCATTTTTTTTGCATAGACATACTGATTCTCAACCCCGGTGACGTTGATCCAACGAACAACTTGATAAGGAATAATATCAACTAAATATATTTCCACAAGTTAGAACCAATTGAATCGTGGAACACCGATCCTATCATGGTGTACCATCGAATCACGACACTAAACGCTCACCACATCGATTGGATAAGCTATATCAGTCGTGTCACTCTCGAATAATTCAATTTTCCAACCACTCTTCTATACCTCTCGGGATCATCACATAACACACCATCTTTAGTAAGGTGTAAATTAGGAACCAGTAACACCCATTTACAACCAATTGGTCGTTTACCTTCGGAAGGTCCACCAAAATCCAAGTGCCATTAGCATACAAAGCGATCATTTCTCAATCATAGCTTTGCGCCATTCGGGATAGGCCCAAGCTTGACAGATCTTAGGAGCAGACTCGAGACGCGATAAATGAGCGAGACCAGGAGACAAATGATGGTAAGACACAAAAGAAATGGGATAAGCACAGAACGTTTACCTTTTGGGAGGCAATAGGAAGATCATCACTGGAGTAGGATCGACGAGCGGTGCAATTGGATCATCGAGGACGAATCGACGGAGAAGATCGCGTTCGGTTGTCTCGCACGAACAAAGCAAGTGCTACCAAATATCTTAGGCTCGAACAAACCGGAAAGGACGAGAGGACGGCATACGGTTTAGAGAAAGCAAGCGATAGACACAACATCAGCCCAAAAGCATTCTGAACTTGCAGTATTGGTATTTGGTGGGATATGGTCAAAAAAATATCCGAATTAAAATAACCGAAATTTTAGAAATGATATCCAACCAAACCGAATAATTTGTTACCAAACCAAAATAACCGAAAATTATTTGGATATTTTGATAATTCGAGATAAAACCGAATTTTTCATTAATTTTGAATTTTAAAGAAAACATACAAAAATATTCTAATACTCAACAAATAACTAGTTTGCAATATTCATAAATAACATTGTCAAATACTAAACAACTCATTACCAACAATCTTCATAAGTTCAAAGTTAAAAAAACATTACCAAATACGAACAATTCATAAAAATACTACAATCTTCTCATAATACCAAATTTAAAGTTCAAATTTAGGGTAACTATTTATTTGAATTATAATATTATTATATTATATAAATATAAATTTCGGGTATCGGATATTCGGGTAAAAAAACTCATACCCGACCGAAAACCATACTACCAAAATATATTTCGGTTATAACCGAATTGTCCGAAATAACCAATTTACCCGAACCAAATTAGATATTTCGATTTGGTTCGGTTCGATTATTCGGTTATTGGACATTTTGCTCACCCCTAGCCAGAACTACTCCAACAGAACTGCATATGGCGATAGATGTGTGACGTCATCATATAGAGTTGTCATATGTAAAGAGTCTTGTTTTCGAATAAGAGCGAGGCGAACGCCGCTGGTCGGACTCGACGCGCTTCACGCCACGGAAAGGCCGCCGCCATCGCATTCACGCCACGCGTACATCGCATCGATCGAATTATATGGCAAATTAAAGATAGAACATGCATATCATATTCGATAACAATTATACTGGCAAATTCCGTAAGATTCGTGCATATCATATTCCTATCTGATAACAATTCATACTTATCTTATGTCATACTTATATCCATAAATACCCTTATTATTCAAGGGTCAGGTACGTAATCTAAAGCTGATTAATAGGCTTTAAGCATAATACATCGCTGACTTGAGCGTGAGAGTGTCTCCTCAGAGCATCCCTCCAGGCTTGTTTTGCAGGCTTCGATAAAGGACTTAGGAGCTATGCCGTCTTGGATGAATCTTCGGTTGCTCTGCTCCCGATTCTATGACATAGATATCCAAATCGAGTAATCTATATCATTTTATTTCTAATTTGTTGTATGAGCTTCAACCCGAATCTATCAATATCTTTTCATGTAAATGGATGATTTTGTTTTGTTGGAAGGTAAAGAGGATTCAAATTGACATTTTGATCTCTCATTTTTATATAAGAGAAGAATATCATTGAACATGTCTAGAGGCATGTGAAGGATAAATAAATATGGCGGGTCATACTCTAGCAATGTTGGTGTATTCATTAGTTGTTTTTCAAGTGAATGTATTATTTTCCTCAAAGAAGGAAAAAATGGATGATGAATAGCTATGGCAGTTTGTCCATGTCAGATTATTATTGTTAGATTTGTATATTGAAAGCAGATCGGTTGAGCTTGTATACAATATTTTTTGTTATCACTATTATGATCTACTAATTGAATTATTTAATTGATTGCATATGTTGTCTCATTATCTTATATAAAAGTTAGATCATATAGTATGTAGAAGACCACAAAAGTCTATATGATTAGTTAAGCTAGTAGATCTACTATGTCAATGGTTTGACCCTCTGACATGCCCAAGCACGTTGAAGTTTTCTTTCCCTATAGTATGGTGATTAAATGTAAACCGCCACACTGTTGTTATGGTTATAATTTTTTTTATTACTATTATTATTATGTGCTAAAAATCACGAAGACAAATGAATGAACCTTGTTGATTTTATCAATATATACTATATTAGATATTCCTTGGCACTAATTTCTTAATCTTATTAAGTATCAGACTATTAAGCAAGCAACCTTTGTTTACCATTTCCATCATGAGAAAAAGACAAATGAAAATCCCATGTCGCTAAAAGCTACATGACATTAATTGTAATGTTACGAGCTAGTGTCACAAATTAGGAAGCGGCATTATAATTAATGTCGTGTAATGTGATGTAAATTACCATGCGCCACTACTACTAATAATGACGTATAATGTGTCACGAATTTTATACGGTAATTAATTTAGTGATGCACAAAGTGTTGTATATGTTTCAACATTAATGACAAAAGTGACGTAAAAATTATATGACACGTGATTGTAATGTCACAAGATACTGTCGCAAATTATGACGTCATTTCAACTAATGTCGTGTAATATGACATAAACTAACACGAGTCACTACCACTATTGACGTGTAATGTGTCGTGAGTTTTATATGACAATTAATTTAGTAATGCACAATGTGTCGCATTATGTTGCGACATTAATGAAAAAATGTGTCGTACAAATGCTACACAACCTTTTGCTACACAATCCAAAGTGACGCAGAAAATATCGCAAGCCAGCTTTTGCGACATTAAAACAAATGTTAGTGACATATTTTTCATGTCGCAAAAAGTCCACTTTCTTGTAGTGAGAGATATAAAAAAGATCACAGCTGAGGCAACTTGAAGACGAATTGTTGGTATAGACTGCAGTATAGATAAGAAGTAACTTGACTTGGTTGCTTGCCTATATTGGTACGTCTTGACATATTGATGGATCAAAATGAGACGAGTTCTTCTATCTGATCGTTGTGAAGAACTTAGATCTCGTGACTTTGCATTGATCTAAATCCGATAAGGTTTTATGTGAGTATGAGTTACTAACCATCATTTTGACTTGTTATGGGTGAGAGTTACATGAGATAATCAAATATTCTCTATATCTTGGGTGGTGGCAGTGCTTATATGTCATCCTGGTTACCTGTATTGAGTCACTGTATCTGTTTAGGATGATGGTGTCCCCTTAAGAAGCTCAAAAAGTTTATTTTATTAAACCATGTAGGTTGAGTTAGCTCAAGTACAATAATAAGGTTGAGTGCTAATACTTAAGGAATTAAAAAGATTAATTATTTTAATCAGTAAGGATGCTATAAATAATTAATGGACGTGCGATATCTTAAATACAAGGATTCATAAGTCTAAATATAAGCCCGACTCAACATTAGTAATAAAGGGATAAATCAATATTTATTCTCTAGTAGAATGAATAAACGTTTATGGATTATTTTTTGTTCTGGACTGAACATAAGATTATTAATTCATTTTAGGCCCATATTTATTCCTTGTATTTGATCTCTGGGCTGACCCATCAAGGCCTATTAGTCATAGAATTTTTTGCCAACTAATGCAGTCCTACTTGGACTGTATTCTATTATTATATTATTTATTTAATACATCTAATAGTCTAAATTAATATTATCTGATATCAAAAGATATTAAGAGATAATTATACTAGAAATGAATTCTCTTCAAGAAATAAGATAATTATTGTATTTATTATATGTGAGTCTTATCACATTAGGATTTTAGGGAAAACACTATAAATATATGATAGGAGAAAATCAAATCATCCATCCTCATATGCATTGTGATTTTCAAAAATCACAAGATGTGGACCAAAAATTTGTTGTTCTCCATATATTTCTCTCACTCAGCATTGGAGATCAGATATCTGGGACACAGTCTAGAAGATCAAAGCTAGAGTCAGCCATTGGTCAAATTTGTCAGAAATGTACGAGTAAACACGAGAAAACCCCTATGTGTTGCAATTAATTATATAGGAACATGCTAGGAATATAATCAATGTATGATGAATTAAACATCCAAGATAGATCATCGGGAGCATGGGTAAATTCAGATTTCCCATCAATTATTGTGTCGACAACATAACACGACATGATAAAATTAAACACAAACACAATCCATTAATGATTTGTCCAACACGAATTCGAATACAAACACAAACAAGACACGAGTTGCACAAATACAAACATGGAGATGACTCGATTTTGTACATGCACACGGTCCCTACGCAGATGACATGATTTTGTATATGCATACGATCCCAACGCGAACAATAATTTTATACTAAATTATTGTATTATACGGACACGATATGGTTAGATATGAAATTATCATGTTCTTATCGTGTTAACACAATAAGAACACTGATGAATCTAGCTATGTGGTATGCGAGATTTATATGAAGCAATAAAGAACACCCGTGGCTTTTACGTGGTTCGATCGTTAATGAGATCTCGTCCACTTGAGAATGATTCCTCAATACTTTCACTAGAGCTTTTAAATGCAGTATTGTTTACAAGCCTTTGTATTCGATGAAATTGCTAACCCTTCTAACATCGAGTTTTCCTTCTATTTATACAGACTTGACTGTCCTCTGAAGGCCGACCTCTCCATTAGTCGTTGCGTGACTCTTCCTCTGGCGTGCCCTCCATTGGCGGGGCGGGGACCTCTCGCCTGCGCGCCACGTGGAGGTGGCGCGACCTGGTTCATCTTCTCCATTGGCGGAGGTGGCGGTTACGGGGCTAGCGTTTTGGGCAATGATTAGGGCTCGACCGCGTGGGCTGCTACCAGCGTTAGGCCCGGCTCGCTTGGGCTGTTAGTGGGCCCGGTTGGTTGGGCCATATCCCATCATAGCCCCCGAATAGCCGGAGCACGGCGAGGCGAGGTGGAGTGAAGGCAGTAACCGCCGGGTGAGGTGTGGCTTGGGCGAAGTTGTTTCTTGGATGTGAGGTCTTCCGGTGCCGATCGAGGTTGGGTTGTTTATTGTCCGCCGCTTGGAGAAAGATGTGGCACCGCTGGAAGTCGGGCTGAAGCCGGATAGCAGCGCTCTGCGTTGGTTATGCCGAGTGCGATGCAGTAGTGGTATTACTCTGTTGTGGCTCGGTGTTCGACCGGCGACCGCTTTCGGGGATGCCGTGGTGTGTCTCGGGCATGCGAGACTCTGCGGCTGGTTGGCGAGTCCGATCTAGTTGGCGAGGCCCGATCTGGTTGGCGAGGTCCGATCCGGTGGGCGCGGTCCGTCCGGTGGGCAGCGGTCCGATCCGTTTGGGCGAGTCCGATCCGGTGGGCGCGGTCCGATCTGGTTGGACGAGTCGATCCGGATCTCCTTGACATTTGTGGGGAGGGCGGTGTGCGACTGGTAGCCGCCGTCTAGAGGACGTCGGGTCGCATGATGATTACTAAGTCGGTGGCGGCTCGTCCTATCTGGCGTCGTCGACGCCAGCGGTAGTTAGGCGCTCGAATAGCGTGCTTGGCGTGTAGCACATCGAATCACGTGTGCACGTGTTGAATTTAAACGGCAATTTGCGGCGCGCCTTGTCTTATAAATAGGCGAAAAAGAGCAGCTGCTCACTTTCTTCTTCTTGACGCTAACAATTAGAGAGAATTTGTGAGAGATTTTCCGAGCCCGATTTTATTTGAAGTAGCGTTTACTCGCCTAAAAGTAAGTATGTCTTCTTCCTCTTTGCTTGCGAGTACGCCCACATTTCCGTCCGCCGATCGTCTCCATGGGAGTTTAGGTTCGAACCGCTCATCCTCCTCTCACGATAGTGAAATCGAGGTTGGGGATTATTCACGCTATACCTTGTCGGGTAGGTGTAGGAAGATTAGCGCTAGGGTTCAACAATATCATCTGCGTGGGATGGGGTTAATGTGAGGACGTCGGATCGTCTGTGATTTTTGACGATGTAATAAGAGTAGGAGGAATGTCACATTCCGCCGACGCGGTGGTGTGTTCCGCACCCATCGATGAAGCGTTAGCCCTCCTGAGGATTCATAACTATGTATATAGGCGCTTTAGGGCGGTCTTAGGTTCCGTTAGCCCGTCTTTTGAGCCTCCGGGGTATTTCCAATCCCGTCTCGCCAATTTACCGAACTCCATTAGGTGGGTGGTTGAGATGGGGTTAGCACGATATCATGTGGCCGAGGAGTTCTCCTTTGAGCTCTTGATGCGATTCTTTAGCGTCAGTACTCGAGAGGTTGTACTATCTTCGCCTCGTCGGTGGTTTAGGGTGAGTCAACCCTCGAAGGTGTCGGGGTGGCAAAAAGTTTTCTTTTGAGGGCGATGGGCATCCGATCTACGGATGGGGGATGGGTAAGGTGGCGGATATAAAGCTTAAGCCCCTCGGTGGGTAGAGGAGCAGACTCAGCGCTCGGTGAAGTTTCTATAGAATTCACCGGGACAACCTTAATGATGCCGGGTCGAGTGTGCACAGTCGCAGCTCGGGGCGGGTCCGAGCTGGGTGAGGCACACCTCTCTTTCCTTCTTATAGGTTCGACCTACTGTTTGACTAACGATTTTCTTACATGTAATGCGTGAAGCTTAAGCACACGAAGGAGGTGAAGCGGTAAGCCTCGTCTCGACCCGCGCCACGGTGGCGGCAGTGAGCCTTCTAAAGAGGCGAGGTGTGGGCCCACCTCGCAGCCCGTGGTGGTGGGCACCTCGGCGATCTGCTGAAGGTCCGACCGATCTCCACTCGGGCCTCGGGTGGAGGCTCGTGCCCGTGATCTTGCGAGTACCGATCTCCTGCGATCTTACGCCGCATCGTCAGTCGTTTTTTTTTTTTTTTTTTGCGCTACTAATCGTTTGATTTGCGGGACGCCTTGATCGCGGCGAGATCGCCGCATGGCCGGCGTTGTTGCGTTCGACACGAGGCTGGAGAAAAAGCCGGCGGCGAGTCCTCGGTTGGGCGCGAGGAGGAGGTGGAGGTTGCGGGGCGGCCTGAGGCCGCCACAAGGGAGAAGGGCCGTCTTGTGCGGGAGGCCCGCGCGAGGTGGTGCGCTCGGGAGGAGGTGGCGAGGCGGAGAAGAGGCGGCGGATCGGACGAGTGCTCTGCTGGCGAGCAAGGGCCCATCTTGAAGGCCTCGCCAAAACTTATCGAGTCGAGTCCTTCTCCGCCTTTATCTCCGACACGGCCGCCGTGATGAGGCGCGGTGATATCTACCCACCGGAGGGTTGGCGGCCACGATGCGGTTTTGACAAGGCGAAGCATGGTGGTGAGATTGATCGGAGGGTCATTAACTTGGGTATGCCGGGTCTTGCCGATCGCACGCCTTCCCCGTGGTGGAGCCTTGGCCTCGACGGCGTCGCTCTGCCGAGGCCGTGTCCGATGCCGGGTGGATGAAGATCTAGAGCTCAGGAGCTTGGCGAGTGCGGGCCGGGCGAAGAGGAGGAGGAGGGAGAGGCCGAGAGCTCGGCGGCTCGGTCGACCATGACGCTGCGGGCGCAAATGAGGAGGCGGGCAGGCAAGGGCGGCGAGTCCCGAGAGGGCCGAGGTTAGTGGGCGGTTGTAATAGGTTGAACCGCAGGGTCGATAGGACCACGAGCCCTTGTAATAAAATTCTTTCGTGCTGATAAAGAATGTTTATCAACTTTCGAGACTTGTGTTGTCTTTTTATTTATAGCATTCGCGTCTCGATACTTGGGACTCGACCATGAATTCTTGTGGTGAAAGAGGTCCGGGTGCCACGCCGGAAGGGCGAGGAGGTGCAATTTTGGAGAGTCGGTCCGCCGAGTGACCCAGTTTTGGCCGCCATGGATCGAGCTCGGTGTCTTCTTCCGAACCGAAGAAGTTGACCGAGGTCGATCGGAGGTGGCCCGCCTCCGGCAAGAACGAGTGGCGCAAGTTGAAGGTCGCGCGGCGAGTCGAGGCGGACATGTCTGCCGGCGCAATCCACTCGACGTTTGATGCGGTCACGAGGAACAACAGGCCCGACCGCGGAGGCTCGCTCGGTTGTCGAGGAGCATCAGAGTCGAGAGGCGATCCGCTACGGTGGGACTACCATATCCGGCCGACGACAGAGTCGAGCTTCTTGGCGGAGGGCATGGTCTTGAGGATGAGGAAGGGCCAACGGCAGAAGTTCAAAGCTCACGTCGACTCCGTGGTGAAGTTTATGGAGATGTCGACATCGTCCGAAAGCGTCGCATGCCCGGCGAGGTGGCGAGGCAGCGGCGGGCTCTGCCGACCCGATCATAGAAGAACCGGCGAGAGGCGGATACTCCGATCACGCCCGTAGTGTTGAGGTTGATGGGTCGGCGGGCGGATTATCGAGGGGATTCTGCGGGGCGGGCGGTGACCGAGGTCCTCGGTCGTGAGGGAGAGCGGGCGGGGCCGAGGTCGCACACACGCGGTGTCCGTCGGGGGTCGGGTGTGACCTCGGGTGCGTCCCGGCCGGGATGCCGTGCTTGCGCCCGCCACGCGTGTCCACAGGCGGGTGAAGGTGATCACAGAGTCGATGCTTCGTCAGGGCTGCCTCAGAGCCCGCCGAGCGCCTGGGCAGGCAGTGGTGATCCGACCTCGTCGGTGGGTCGAGGCACCGAGTTCGTTCGAGCATACATCGTCGGCACAGGGATTTTGTGAGAGAATTGGTGCGGCTTGACGGTCTGGCGGCGGGAGTCCGGAGGCGGAATGAGGCCATGTATAGTATAGGACCTTGTATGTAGGTATAAATGTATTTAGACTGGTTTGAAGTGTCGTTTCCCTTTGAGAGGTACAAACATAGCTTAGGACTTCGTTTTGGTCATAAATGTATTCATCTTGTATACAACGTATTTTCCCAAATAAAGGGGTATAAACGAGCTCAAAGCACGGTTGTCTTGTATATGGCTTGGTACTTTGTTTGTAGTCGTTGATGCATTTTAGACTTTGTCTGGAGTGCATATCTTCCCAAATAAAGGGTATGAGGTGGCGAGATCGGTTTGGATGTCGACTTGCGTGTAGACGATCGACTTAATGGGTGTCTGTATGCTTTGCATGTAGACGTCCAACAATGGGTGTCTGTATGCTTTGCATGTAGGCGTCCAACTTAATGGGTAGTCCGTATGCTTTGCATGTAGGCGATCAACTTAATGGGTAGTCCGTATGCGTGCCTACTTAGTGGGATTTTCATCTTCGTGGGCGTCCCTCGTGAAGGTTTAGATGTGGTATATCCGAATGGATGTTCACATAAATGTAAGGCGTAACAGTGAAATACTCATTAGAAAACGGATGTTTTATTAAACAAGTAAACACATCGCACATCGATCGAAAACAATAGGAGGGCTAACATGTCGCCGATCTAAAATCAAAGCTATGTAAAATACCTCCTTAGATGAGTTATGTGCCGGGTTAGGGAATAAGTGCCCGGACGGTGGGCGACTTATAGGCCCGCTTGCCGGGGTCCTCGTGAGCGCGTGGGTCCTTCCATGTCGGATCAAGCTTGTTAAGGCGCTCGGCTCGGCTTGCTTCATTACTCCAGCGGGGCGAGGTCGCCCACTCGGGTGTGGAGGCCTTTACTCTTTTGTTGTAGTAGCGCGACACGGCTCTTGTGCTTAGCCCGTTTATGAAGGCGAGCTCGTGCTTCTCCTCGAGGCGTCGAGGTTGGCCCGCAGGTCTTCCCTCGTTCGGCTGGTTGAAGTGGAAGTCTGCGAGGGCTTGGCGCGCGATCTCGGCCAGTATGATGGCCTCGATGCAGTGAACCCGGCTAAAGGGTCTCCCGTGTGCCGTCAGAGGCGTGGTCTGTGGGACCCGAGGACTTGAGGAGATTTTCAGCCCGATCGCCTTAGCTTGATCCAAATCTTCTTCAATCCTTATGCGATCGTGCGGTTCGTCACCTCGGTCGACCATTTGCTTGCGGTGTGCGACCGAAGTGAAGCGTTGATCGATGTGAAACTCTTCGCACCACTCCTTGAAATTTTGTCGACGAATTGAGTGCCGTTGTCCGAGACCGGGATGTGCGGTATGCGAAGCGGCGGACTATATTTCTCCACACAAAGTTTGAATCATACGCTCGTGATGCTCGAAAGTGGCTCGGCCTCGACCCATTTGTGAAGTAGTCTATGGCCACGACTAAATATCGGAGCCGACACGGTGCTCGGTCGAGCAGGCGACAATGTCGATCCCCACCGCATGAAGGCCCACGGACTCTGCGGTGCTCAAATCCGTGCGGCGAGGCGCTGATGCGGTGGATCGGCGCCGGGCACTTCTTGTGAGCTCGGCGAATCTTGCGGTGGGCGGTGGTATCCCGACCTCGGCGTCTTCTTTGAAAGTGCTCGCGACCCGATGTGGCTTCCACAAGACCTCGGTGTATTCGTTGAGCACATAGTCGGCTTCTTACGGCCCGAGGCATCTCGGGAGGGTTGAAGGTAAGACTTCGGTGAAAACGCCTCATGCATGAGATACTTACGGGACTTTGCCATCATCTTTTTGCTTGCCGATCCGAAGGTAGTGCGCCGTGTTCGGTGTAGGCCTTGGGGAGACATCGATTCGGCTCTATCTCGGTGATGATGCCGGCGTGGGACTCGCTATGCTTGGAACGGATCTCCTCCTGGTGGACTTGTTGATGGCGCACTAGCTTCTCGAGGCGTCGGCCGGTGCTTTTCCCTCGGGGATTCGGTGGATCTTTGAAGTATCGAACGAGGTCAACATCTCTTTTGCCTTGTCGGTATTGTTTCATTCGGTCCTCCTGGCCTCGTGTTGCTTAACACAGTTCGCGACGACACAGAATCGCCGAAAATTTGGATCTCCCCACCCCTGCCTCCTTGGCGGTGAGTCCGGAGATTAGGCCTCATACTCCACCTCGTTGTTGGTGGTGGGAAGGTAAACCGGTGCGTGGGTGACTTCACGCATATCTGGGCCGAGGAGAAGGATGCCGCTCACTGCCCGTTTGCAGGCTCCCGTCCACGTCATCCGCCAACAACCATCGGTGGATGAGGGTCCGGTTCCTCCGTGCGGGGGCCGGATGACCGAGGTGGAGGCGTTAGAGGGCTAATCTTAGCGGTTTGACCGAGCTCGATAAACTTGGCTACCGGAAATCGGTGAGCTTGCCCTTTTATGGTGATGCAGGGAGTCACGAGATATCGTGCTCGCCAAGTTCGAGGCCCACTCGCTATTCGTCCGATATTTCGGGTTTGATAAGACTTGCCTCGAGGCGGTCGGTCGATACTGGATGGAGTGAGCAACGAAAGTAGGGTCGGAGTCGTCGCTTAGCATTCACCGGTGCCGATCTACCTTTTCAAGGCGGCGTACTTGTCTCCGGCCCTTTGAGTCTTTCGGTGATGAAGTAAATAGGCTGCCGTCCGACCTCGTCCCGCACCAAGACAAGACTGATTGCCTCGTCCGAGGCCGCCAAATACAAGGAGAGGTTCGCCTCTTTTGGGAGGCGGTCAGGTAGGCGGTCGGTGAGTCTCCTTGGCGTGTGGCGGTGATGCTCTTCCGCCATGCGAAGTCAGGGCCCTCCTCAAGATTTTGAAGAATGGGGCTGCTTCTCGCGGCCGGGAGAGGAACCTCTTGAGGCGGCTAGGCACCGGTGGTTTGTGGACCTCATGAATGGTTTTGGCACTTGCATTTGAACCGTCTTTACCTTGGTGGGGTTCGCCTTCAAACCTTCTTGGGAGACCCAGCCCCAATTTTCCGTTTTACCATGAGCGTGCATTTTGGGGTTAAGTTTGAGGTTGGCCGACTGGCGGTTGGAGGATGGTCTTGGGGTCGTCGGCAGCGACTCTCAGTTTTCGACTTTTGACTACTATGTCGTCGGCGTAGACCTCGACGATCTCCCGATGTGGTCTTTGAATGTTGCATCCACCATCCTACGGTAGGTAGCCCAGCGTTCTTGAGGCCGAATGGCATCTTCGATCTGTGAGGCAGCCAAGTCGGTGATGAATGCGATCTTTGGTGCGTCCTAAGACTCATTAGGTTTGGTGGTACCCTTGTATAGATCCGGAAGTTGAACATCTCGTGGCCCACCAAAGCCTCCACCTTCTTGTCGATATCGGGGAGGGTAGCAATCTTTAGGCGGTGCTTGTTGAGGTCGGTATAATCGGCCTTACGCGCCACCCTCCGCCGACTTCGACCACGATTGGATTAGCCATCCGGTCGGTGTTGACCTCGAACAAGATTTTGGCCTTGAAGTTGAGTCACCTCGTCCCTAACGACACAGGCCGCGCACGCCGCGAATATCCTTTTCTTCTGCGGATGGCTTGGTGGCGGGTCGGCGTTGAGGCGGTGAGTTATGAGCTCGGGCGACACCCCGTCATGTCGGCGGGGACCAAGCAAACACGTCCTATATTCTTTCGAAGTCGTTTGACGTGCCACGGACGTCCGCCGGGCCACAGGTGCCGACTGGATGACCTCGAGGATCGTCGTCGTATAGTTGGAGGTCCCGGTCGGTCGTCCGGGTGTCGACCTCAGGGGCGATAATTGCTATGCAGGGCGAGGCCGCGTCCCGAGTTGAGCCGTGGCATTCTTTTCTGACCGTTTGGTCCCTCGGATCTTGAGCACTCCGCGGGGTGGGAATCTTCTGGTGGTGGTAGGCCGAGCAGGCGGCCTTGGTGGCGTCTGACCCAATCTCTCCCGGGATAATGTTGTGCGGAGGGGCCGGACCGGGAAGAATCGGATGGCCTTGGTGACCGACACAGGGAGCCCGCCCTACGGTGGCCAGGAAGGGTAATGACCCCTCGGGTGGGCTAACTTGAGTGAAGCTCCGTGGGCGGGAGGCGCGGGAAGAACACAATGCCTCAGACCTCAAGCTTATCGAGCATACTACGGAAGATGATCTTGACGGAGGCTCAATGTCGATATAGACCCGGTGGGCGTTTTGTTGCCCACGCGCTGTATGGTGATGGCGTCACAGTGCGGCATGATCACGGCACGGGTCTTCCTCGGAAACGTTATGTTCTCGCCATCCGAGTCGCTTGTTCTTGGCTCTTAGGGCGGCCTCGGCGTCGTTCTTGAGGGCGACCTCGTCGTCGAGGCGATCCGTAACAACATAGACTGTTCCATGGCGTTGGGACCTTCGTCCTCGTCGTCTTGGGTTGGAGTCGCGCCCGGGGTCGGCCGCGATTGTTGCCGCCCATTCCTTGTGACTTCGCTTCTTCTGGACCAGCTCGTCGAGGTATTTTTGAGGCTCCACCTCGGCGAGCTCGTCGATCGTGAGCCAGTTTACTGCGATCCTCGGTATCGTGACCATACCGCGGTGGTAGTCGCGATACTGCGTCGTGGACCTCTTCTTGGATCCCCTTTCATGGGCGAGCTTGAGGAAGAGCTCGGTGGGCTCGAATATTTCCGCCTGATTTGGCGGGGGCGCTGCCGGCGGGGTTGGGCGAGGTCAGTCGGACTCGGCGACCCTCTTTGATTCTCGTCGGCGCTCCTGCGGTCTGCGCCTCGACTTGGTCGTCCGGCTTTTTCTCTGACTTACGCTCGTCCTGGTCTCCCGCTTCCGATCCGACTCGTCTCCCTTGACGAAGTTATCCACCAGTTCAAGCTTACTCGCCGTCTTTGGTTTCTCCTGGTGATTTCTTTGTTCAATGGCGGGCGGATCCGTTTTTGAACGCGTTGATGATGTAGAGATCGTTCTTGTCGTCGATTTTGAGCGACTCTTTGATGAACCTCGAGGCGAAGTTTGACATCGTCTCGTCCGCCCTGGCGGATTGTGGCAGTCGGAGGAAGGCTGCTGGGCGGCATCTTGATAAGCGCCACTGAGGCGATCCACGAGGTCACGGAAGCGATGGATCTTGTTACGGCGGGCGAGGTGAACCAGCGCCGTGCGTTGGAGATCGGCTTCTCGGGGAAGATTTTGCATGTGAAAATCTTCCATCCGCGATTCGCCGTGTTGGTGGTGTGGCGAAAAGGAAGTCGGAGGGTCTCCGGGGCCATCGTGAGCGCTATGTTGGGTGCCCGATCTGGCGGGGCGGGCGTGTCTAGAATCTCCACGGAGAAAGGAGATGATTCTCCGTGCGATCGAACCCCGGAGATCGTTGCAGTCTCTTTCGGAGGGTGGGGGATCGATAGCGGCCTGTCGTCCTCCGAGGGGAGTTCGACTCCGTCTTTCTTCCCTTCATTTCGCTCGACTCTCCGCAGTCGGCATGGCGAGTGGAGAAGCGGCTGCCTGAATGGCGAGGCGTCGTTGGTGGCGGCTCGGCGCGGTGGCTGGCTCCGCGAATGAGGTCGGCTCGGCGCGGTGGCGGCTCCGTGCGTCGGGCGCGATCTGCGCTCTCGGCTATCACGCGCGGTGGTCAAGTTCGCATGGGGGCGGCCTCGGGAGGCCGTGGTGTTCATCAGGGGCCTAGAGGACCCGCCTCGTTAGTCCTCGGTTGAGAAGCTTTGGAATTGGCCGAGATTAGCGTGGAGGAACTCGCTCACGGCTCGACGAGGACCTCGTGGAGACGAATGAGGCATTTGCTCGTCCTCGTTGAGTCGACATCTTCCCCATGTTGGGGAGGCGGTCTGAGGGGTGTATGGAGACATTTTCCATGTGGCCTCGAGTGTGACCGCTCGTGGCGTCTGCGATCTCCTTTCCGTGACGCCGGCGACCACACTGTCGTCCTCCGCGCGGTTGTTGCAGGCGTTGGCGGGTTGTGCGTGTTCTTGCCATTTAGTCGTAGAGGAATGAAGCTTTTCTTGTTGAAAAGTTTCCCAGACGGCGCCAATGATGAATCTGGCTATGTGGTATCGAGATTTATATGAAGCGATAAAGAACACCTGTGCTTTTCGTGGTTCGATCGTTAATGAGATCTCGTCCACGGAGAATGATTCTCAATACTTTCACTAGAGCTTTTAAATGCAGTATTGTTTACAAGCCTTTGTATTCGATGAAATTGCTAACCCTTCTAACATCGGTTTTCCTTCTATTTATCGACTTCGACTACTGTCACGAAGGCGCGCGAAACCTCTCATTGGTGGTTGCGTGACTCTTCACTCAGCGTGCCCTCCATTGGTAGGGCGGGGATCTCGCCTGCTGCGCCACGTGGAGGGTGGCGCGACGCTGGTTAATCTTCTCCATTGGCGGAGGTGGCGGTTACGGGGCTGGCGTTTTGAAGCGATGATTGGGGCTCGGCCAGCGTGGGCTCTTCTAACGTTAAGCCCGGCTTCTTGGGCTGCATAGGTGGGCCCAGTTGGTTGGGCCATATCCCATCAAACACGAACCCTATAATTTTATACATGTTTGTATCTTATCAAAAATTATTAGTCCTAATATTTTGTATTGCGCTGAAGAAAACCGAAAAAAAGAAAGAAAAGAAAGCTCAAAGCATATGTAGTAGTCCACATTCGAAGCCCAAACTGAATAAAATCCGGCCCCATATAAAAAAGGGGCTCCAAAAGATCCGGATCACGTTTTCATATTTCACTTGGAAATAAATCAAACAAATAAAAACCCATAGACAGAGACACAGAACTCGCAGAAACGTGGCGACCTCTTATTGGCGCACACGCCTTCACTGCGTATTACTGTCGCGTAAATTCTTCGCACTTCCAAATTACCACTGATCGTCGTCCATGGCGTTGAGATCCGGTGGCCGTAAGCTGTCGTTCGACATCCTAGCCACCGCCGAATACGAAGAAGCCTCCGCCGCCGCCGCCTCCGCCGCCGCACTCTTACACTCCAATTCCGATCCGCCACCCCTCCCAAATGGTGCCGCTGCTTCTCCCCTCCTCGAAAGAGGAAGAAGAGGAAGAGCAAGAAAGGAAAATCGTCTTTGAATTCCGAGAGCCCGACGGCGGAGACCTCCGTGATCAACGGAGATGTGAATTACAGCTGTATGCTGAGCACAGTCACGGAGGTTGCCGCCATGGTGCCGGATTTAGAAAGCGAGGTGCATCAGGTGACGCTGTCTTCGGTTTACGGGGCACTGCGGCAGAGGAATGTGGGGAATGGGGTGAGCGGGGGAAGTGTGGAAGTGAACAGTGACGATAGCGGAAGCAGTAAGAAAGATGAAATTGCGAAGGAAGAAGTCGCGGAGAATTGGAGTGGAGGCGGTAAGGAAAGAGGTCAGCAGGGGCCGGAATTGAACGGGAGGAAATTGGAGAGAGATGGAACTTTGGATTGGAAGGAATGGGTGGCGAAAGACTCCAACTGTAAGTTCACTCACTCAATCAATCAGATTTGCTGATTTTAGGATTTTTCATTTGATCTATTTATATAAACGCCGGTTAAACTCTCAGCAAATTGATTGGAAGACTGAATATTGTTGATTTTTGGAATCAGCATCCAGTCTTTTGGTTTGTGTTACATTCAGCATTTGCGTTTAGAAAGATGATCAGATAAATAGTGCAAGACTATAAATTCAGAAAAAGAAGACTAATGAGATAACAGGGCCATTTTGTGATGTTATTTGATCTTATCCAGCAACGCTAGCAGCTTATAGAGTTTGTGGTCATTAAAATTTTGAGGCCATAGGGATAGTGGTTTTTAGCATTTTTCTTTGTGCTGACTTGATGAATTTTCCTAGTCTGCTTCTTCATCTTTTGGGACTAGAAATTTTGCACCTTATGTTGATTAGGCTCGTGCTGCTATCTAATGAAGATATGATTGAGATGCCCTTCCTTTTATTTCTCCTGCTCTCTTAGTCTTGGTGTTATGATTTTCTGTCAGATATTATACCTATGGAGAAGTCACCAATGAAATATTTCTTGGAAGAAGTGTATGCTGGAAATTCCTTGAGGAGCACTACCACCCTTGGGAATGATAAAGAACGGGAACGAGTTTATGATACTATATTTCGCTTGCCATGGCGTTGTGAACTGGTAAAGTCGTGGTCTTGTCTTGGTTGGTTTGCTTGCGAACTTAACGTAACTTATCCTTTGAGGGGTTTACTATTGAGGACGTATAATTTGATGGATAGATTGTCTAGTGGATCAAAATTTCAATATGATAAAAATAGTGAATCTGTCCTATGTTTACTTTGATGCATTGAGAAGAAAGACAGGGATAAATATGTCCCACCTCCTTAGGTGGTTTCACATCACTCACTTATCTGTCAAAACCAAAATAATGAAGAATGAAGATTGAAGGGCCTTGGGTTATTCCCTCATTTTATTTTTATTTTCCGAGAGGGGGTTATTCACTCATTTAGAATCAACTAAAGTAAAAAATGGACAATGTTGGATAATTTCTGTAGTTCACCTTTATCATTCAAAGTAAACCTGGCTGAATTGTTTTTACTTCGTATTGTCTTCTCTTTCCTGTTTGTTTGGATTCTGGATATGTTCATAATTTCATTAATTCTTACGTTTGTTGTTTATGTTGCATCTTTGTCAGTTATTACCATTAGATTTAGCATATGAGATGAAATCAAGACTCAGTAAATCACAATCTTCATTTTGTTTTAATGGTGACGTAAAACTGGATCATTTTATTTCGAGAATAGTGGAAGGTTTGATTTAAGACCAAATGATTATGTAAGTTAAGAAGTTTAGTTCCTTCTCTAGGGTGTTCAATGAAAAGACTAACTTGATGTCTGCAGCTTATCAACATTGGGTTCTTTGTCTGCTTTGATTCATTCCTGTCGCTCTTAACCGTCATGCCAACAAGGATTATCATGGTACTTTGGAAGCTTCTTAGAACCAGGTCAGTTTCATCTCTCTCTCTCTCTCTCTGAGAAGTGTCTTCTTGAATGAAATGTTGATATTATAGATTGTTCACATTAGGGATCTATGCATCAGCTAATGAAACAGCACAATAAGTTGTTTTATTTGATGAGATATCTATTTAAATTGGCCTTTCGTAGATTAATTATGGTTTCTTTAACTGTGGTGTGTTCCAAATGACCAGTTAACCTCTGAAGGTACACTATATGTTACAGAGTAATTTAACCATGCCTGTGGCAGGCAGTTCAAGAGGCCTTCCTCAGCAGAGCTGTCTGATTTTGGCTGCTTTATTGCCCTGATTATCGGAGTGACTCTATTACAACAAGCAGGTTTGGTAAAAGTTTGCTTCAAATCTTTAATCAAGTTCTTCTGCATATTTTTTACTTACCAATCAGATGGTGGTTGACCTAGAAGGTCCTAAATGACCTAATCATAAAAATTCCTTTGACCATTTGTTCTAAATATTTTCTTTTTTTTGGCTCAGATATCAGTTTAATTTATCACATGATCCGTGGCCAAGGAATTATTAAACTATATGTGGTCTACAACGTTTTGGAGGTAATATTGATAAAATAAATTTGTTGCTCAGTTTCAAATATTTACATGAGTTGTTTGTTGGCTGATTTCATTGAGGGCTTTAAATCATGATAAAATATATCGATGTGTTGTCTGTGTAACCTCTTAGTAAGTTTAACAGAAACTGATGGCTGCTGTTTCATGATTGACTGTATGCGGGTGCTAAACTGACCTATTACAATAATGCTGATATCACTAAAGAATGTTTCTTAGTTCATTCCCACTATTTCGAATTCCAACTATCTGTAGAAATCTCTGAAGAAAGACCCCATTCAATCAATCCCTTACCACCCTGACTACAGATGCTGAACTAATAACAAGAATGATAAAAATATAGAAAACAAAAAAGGAAATGGAAAAGTGCTGAAAATACCATCAACTGTTTTCCATTATGGCTTATTGTAACTGTTCGCAATTAGTTTCTCTTTTGTAGCATAATTATTTGTAGCATAATTTTTATACGGCTATGAAGTGGAACATGAATGGTTGTTTTTGAGAATAGATTAAAAGTTACTATTACTAAAAATTTAAGAATGCAGCATGACATCAGTAATGCCCCACTAGGTTTATCTGAATTCACATTTCCCTTATCCTATTTGCCATTTATTATTGAAGTATTATGCGTTCTGTAACTTCTTCCGTTGACTATTGCAGTTACATTCTAACAACCATTTTCTGCTCTATTATCGTTCTATCTATGATTTGCTTGACATTATTGACTGTTTCTCCATCATTTTATGTTTGATTTGGATTATCTGTTATTAAAATAAAAAGAAAAACAATATTTGCTTCTTTGATGCCAGGTATTTGATAAACTATGCCAAAGTTTTGGGGGTGATGTAATGCAAGCTCTATTTAATTCAGCAGATGGACTTGCCAACTGCTCACCAGAAAACATGCAATTTTGGGTGTGGAGATTTGTTTCAGATGAAGCCCTAGCAGTTGCTGCTTCTGATATCCTTGTCATCACAATAACACATGCATAAAACACAAATATATATTTTATATATGATAATGTTCCTTTTTCTCTTGATAATTTTGCAGCAATGTAGGTCCTTAACTATCATACTTATTCATTCGTTTATTTTATTAGCTCAGGCAATTACTTTGTCAACCTGTATTGTTGCTCACAATAATGCACTGATTGCTATGCTCGTCTCTAATAATTTTGCTGAGATTAAAAGTAATGTGTTCAAACGTTACAGCAAGGACAACGTTCAGAGTTTGGTATACTTTGGTCAGAAACTTTCTTCAATTCTTTTCTGCAAAATTTTCCTAATATAATAATATCTACCTGATTTTTTCAGCCATACTCTTTTCTGTTAATTTCTTGTGACCAGATTCAGTTGAAAGGTTCCACATTACAGCATTTGTACTGTTTGTTTTAGCTCAAAATATACTAGAAGCTGAGGAACCTTGGTTTCAAAGCTTCCTTTCTGTAAGTAACAATATGACTGTAGAAATCCAAATCTATATCGTAGTAGATGGAATGAGAAACTTAGGGTGATCAGGATTGCGAAATTTGACAGTATTCTCACATTTCGCCTGTAAATTATGCAGAACGCTCTGGTTGTTTACATATGCGAAGTCGTGATTGATGTAATAAAACACTCATTCATTTCTAAATTCAATGGCCTAAAGCCCATTGCATTCTCTGAATTTCTAGAAGATCTCTGCAAGCAGGTACCTCAGTAACAACATTATTAATCAATGAGAACATTTTATTTAATCTATGACCTCGGATAAGATGATAGCATTTTTCTGGTGTATGTTCTTTTCTGCAGACGTTAAATTTGCAGACAGAGAACAGCAATAAAAACCTCACATTCGTTCCTCTGGCACCAGCGTGTGTGGTAAGAATTACTTGTTCCGACGTGCTTCTCCTATTTACACTTGTGGAACTTGAATACTTTTTTGAGGAAAGAATGCCTTATTGTTGCTATCATTGACTCTTAAAGAAGAGTAGATTTTCTTATTTCCAAGTTCTTAAGGAGGAGTTGTGATTGACTTTTGTGGTTTGTTTAGGTGATTCGAGTTCTACGACCTGTATACGTGGCCCATCTCCCCTATAACCCACTTCCATGGAGATTATTTTGGATGTTGGTGCTGTCCGGCATGACCTTTGTGATGCTTGCTAGTCTCAAGATGATGATCGGCATGGGACTCCGGAAACATGCAACGTGGTATGTGAAGAGGTGCCAGAGAAGGAAGCTTCACTCTGACTGACTGAAGCTTTTATAGATGATGGATACTTGTAAATCTATCTTTACGGAGGATGCTCGAGACGATCCTCGGTCGAACGGAAGCATGTCGATGATGGCACGCTTCATCTCGCGGTACATGGATAGCGTATCCTACCAATTTTGATAACACATGATTTTAGGGAGGTATATAGCGAGGAAACTGATGAGCCGTTTTGTTCAAGGGGTTGTACAGTTACTATCATGTGTTGCCGTCCTCTCAAAGTAAGCCACACATCTACTATAAATATATTACATTCTTTCTGGAGTTGCATAACATTTTGTGTACTTCCAATTATAGAATGCACCACGACAACATATTTTGCATACGTGTGCAAAATATGTTTTCGAGTCAGCCCAAAGGTAGCATGAACTATACCCAAAAATTCCTTTCTAAACCCATTCTGCTATTTATTTATAGTCATTCGAATACCTCTAATCAAGAAACCATTGTATTTTACGACATGATTTCATTCTAGATTTAAGATTTAAAACATCTGAGTGGATGTGTCAATGCACTGACGGGTGAAAAACATACGTAGGTATCTTTGATTAAAAAAATCAGAAGGATAAAACTTTCCAATTATTTAATTTGAAAAAAAAAGATATATATTGGTGGAACGAAAACGAGCATAGTCCTATAGCCTTTTTTACGTTATTTATTGTGTTACATTAAATCATGAATTAAATAATTAATTATTATTTTATTTTATTAATAGGATTTATTATAAAATTATATAGAGTGGATCAAATGAGAACCACATTTTTTTGCGAACTCTGTGAATCATGCATAAGACATTGAAGATGATGCACAAAACGGTATAAAGTTGTGCATAACAAAAACTTTCTAAAATTATTTTCTTGTGCAACAATTTTAGAATGTTTTCGTTATGCACAACTTTATATAGTTTATTCATAAACTTTATATGTCTATGCATAGTTCTCAAGTTCTCAAAAAGATAAGTTCTCACTAGATCTCACCCCTATATATATATATATATAATTGATATTTAATATATCAATTTTATTGGGCAATGGGATAAGTGTAGGGAAATATGATTTTTTCGTGCTCTCGATGATCTATTTTAGATGTTAAATTCATTATACATTAATTATATTCTTAACATTCTCCTATATAATTAATTATAACACATAGGAGGTTTTCTCATGTTTACCTGCGAATTTAGACAAAAGTAATGAATGATTGACTCTAGTTCTGATCTTCTGGACTATGTCCCAAAAACCAAATCTCCAATGCTAAGTGAGAACAATCTAATGAGAACACCAAATTTTCTCCCCTTATGTATGATTTTCGAAAATCACAGTGTAGTTTTTGGGATATTACTGATTTTCTCATATCCTGTATTTATAGTGCTTCACTTAGAATTCTAATGTGATGGATTCTGGCACACATTTAATAAATACAATAATTATCTCATATCATAGAGATAATTTCTTTCTAGAATTAATATATCTTGATATCAGATAATTTCTATCTAGACTAGGAGATATATTGAATAAATAATACAATAATCAGAACACAGTCCTAGTGGGACTATAAGGGGGGACATAAATTCCACGGCCACAGGCCTTTGTGGGCTAGCCTAGGGATCGGATACAAGGAATAAAGATGAGTCTAAAATGAACTAATTATCTTATGTTAAACACATAATATAAGTTAATTCTTAAACATTTATTAATAAATAATGACTTACCCATTTATTACCGAAGTTGAGTCAGACTTGTATTTAAACTTACGAATCATCGTATATAAGATACCGTACATCCATTAATTATTTGTAGCACTCTGACTGCTTAAAATAATTAATCTTTTTATTAATTCCTTAAGTAGTATCACTCAGTCTTATTATCGTACCCGAGCTAATTTAACCTGCAGGGTATAGTACGATAAACCTTTTAAGCTTCTTAAGGGGACGTCATCATCATAAACGGATACGGTAACTCGATACAAATAACTAACATGACATACATGCACTGTCATCATCCAAGATGCGGAGAATATTAGGTTAACCCATGTAATCCTTACCCATAACAAGTTAAAGTGATGGTCAGTAACTCATACTCATCTGAAACTTTATCGAAGTTTAGATCAACATAAACTCATTGAGATCTAGGTTCTTCACGACGATCAGATAGAAGAACTCATCTCACTGTGATCCATCAATATGTCAAGACTTACCAACATAGACAAGTAGTCAAGTCAAGTTACTTCTTATCTATACTGTAACTTATACCAACAACTCATCCTCAGGTGATCTCAACTGTGATCTTTTTTATATGTAAATTAGTTTAACCAATCATACAGTATTCTGTGATCTTCTATACACTGCATGATAAAACTTTTGTATGAGATAATGAGACAACATATGTATCTAATAAAAGATTCAGATAAGAGATCGAAATAATGGTAACAAGAAACATTGTATATAAGCTCAATCATTCTTCTTTCAGTATACAAATCCAACAATCTTCCACTTATACTAAAGCAAACTTTTATACAATGTGTCTCCCTACTAGATATTACAAACAATATCATCACCTTGCTTCTTCCACTTATATAAAAGTTTTCTTAAACTAAGTGGGGTCCATCTTGCTCGATTCAAGTTCTTGAACATGCTTGTTGTAGATTATTTGCGACATACTATTCATTAATGGATCAACTAGACTTATGCAGTACAATTTCATCTATAAGCACGTCTCTCTTCTTGTATGATGTGGTACTTTCTCTCTATGTTTTTCGTCACTTTGTGGGTTCGTGATTCCTTCGAGTTTTCTACTATACCAGAGTTATCGCAGTATATTTTGATACTCTTTGACAAATAAGGTACCAGACCTAGTCCAAGAGGTAGTAATTGATCCATACCGTCTCCTTAGCAGCCTTTGATGCTCCCACATACACGACCTCTATGGTGGAGTCTACAATGCAATGTTGCTTTGCACTCCGTCAAGATACAACTCCACCTCCCAAGGTGAACTCATAGCCCGAGGTAGACTTTTTCTCATCACGACCAGCTTGAAAATCCTAATCGAAATAACCTAAAGGTATTAGACTGTCTGAATGGTTAACTAGTCTATAATCTCGAGTCATTTTCAGGTACTTGAGTATATGCTTTACCATAATCCAATGAGCTTATCCTGGGTTAGACTGATATATTTCCACTAGAGATGGAAAAAGTAATGCGTCGGAAGCGTAGAGAACGTCTCTCATCGCCTCTATCATCTTTGTAGTCTTCGGAGATTGCTTTTTAGATAAAAGAACGTTGTGTCTAAATGGTATCAATCCCTTTTTAGCGGTTTGCATGCTAAAACGAGTAATCACAGTATCAATATAGGACGCTTGAGATAAGCTCAACATTTTCTTCTTGCGATTTCGGTAAACCTTGATCTTAAGAATATACGCCGCATCTCCTAAGTCCTTCATTTCAAACTGATTGGATAACCAATTCTTTACTATTGATAACAACTTCACATTGTTGCCAAGTAGAAGGATGTCATCTACGTAAAATATAAGAAATACCACGTCACCGTTGACATCTAAACAATACACGTAATTCTCGTTTGAACATTGGGTAAAACCATATGTCTTTACCACCTCATCAAAATGTAGGTTCTATTACCGAGAAGCTTGCTTGAGTCCATAAATCGACTTCTTGAGCTTCCACAATAAATGTTCATCTCCTTTCTTCACATAACCTTCAGATTGTTGCATATAGATTTCTCGACTTCCTCAAGGTAACCGTTTATGAAAGAAGTTTTCACATCCATTTGCCAAACCTCTAGGTTTAAGTGAGCTGCTATGGCCAGAAGAATTCTGATGGACTTGAGCATTGCTATAAACAAAAAGGTATCATCGTAATCGATCCCCTCTATCAGTATGTACATTTTTGCCACTAACTTGGTTTATAAGTCGAAACTTCTCCATCAGAATCTCTCTTCCACTTGTATACTCACTTACTACCTATGGCTTCATTTCCACCCGATAGAGGTGTCTTCTCATATACATCCATAATGGTTATGGACTCAATCTCTAAGTACATAGCGACGTACTACTCTCCCACATCTATGTCTTGTATCGTCTCGTTGTATGTTCATGGGTCGATTATAACATGTTTATTTGTCGGGATCAAATCTGAAAATTCTCTCACGAACATATATCGATCAACCCTCCCAGTACGACGAGACACAACTGGCACGGTAGCAACGAAGGGTGCAATAACTTGTGGTGTCGGTTCTTGCACACTTTGATGTGTAGACGCCACTTGTTTAACCGATTTCACTAGTGGAACTCAACCCGCTTCAATTTCTTAAAGTGTCGTATGTTGATCTCTCCCACTAGACACAACTTTTTGTACCTTTGGTGGAATAGGTGGTGGAATACAATCATCTTCGATTTCTTGAAGAATGATTTCAACTTTGTATTTGTGATTTATCATGTAGTCATCCTCTAAGAATCGGATATTGGTGCTAATAACAACCTTCTGATTCTTAGGATTATAGAAATAACCATCTTTTATTCCTCTAGGATATCAAACAAACAACCTTACGTTAGATCTAGTCTCCAACTTGTTAGCCTGCTTGATAAGCACGTGTGTTGGACTGCCTCATATCCTTATATGGCTTAAACCGAGCTTATGCCCAAATCATAACTCAAAATGGGTCTTATTGATAACTCTTATAAAAGAGTTATTATATGACATTTTTGATGATAAAATCCTTGAGTGAACAGGGTTACATTTGTTTATTTCAATGTTATGTTGTTTGTTTTGTTATGTTTGCGTGTGTATGTGTGAAGGATTGAGTCGGTGAAATCAAAGGGTTTTAATTTCTTTTAGGCGTTATTTAAATAATTATGGCATGTAGCGGGAAGAGCGGCGGTGAAGGCGAGGCAAAGTCTGTTGAGTGAAAGTCAGCTCGGGTTGAGCACACAAGCAGGCCGAACTCATGGCGAGCTTGACTTGATGTACGAGGAAGGATTGAGCAGTGATCTTTGAAGAAATGCGGGGAGGCGGTCGAGCTACAAAGGCGAAGTCAACGCTCGGGAAAAGTGAAAACGAGGAAGTTGGTCGAGCTCAAGACTTGAGCTCAAGACTTCGAGCTCAAGACTACCGAACTCGTGAGCGGAACCGAACTCAGGAAGAAGAGAATAGGCGAGCTCGCAACCATCAGAGCTCAAAGATTGAAAAGTTCACAAGTATGAAGGCGACCTCGATGTTGATACTCGTGGCGGTCGGACTCCTGGCAGTCGGACTCTTGGCGAGCTCGGGGCGATGACCATAAATGAGATCGGATTCGAGCACGAGGATAGGCCCGTTCAAGGTTGAGCTCGGAAGGAGAGAAAGGAAGCGGATGAAGCCGCTTATGAGCAAGCGAAGAAAAGGTATCTGCGGGACCACGGCCACATGGCGGTGGCCACGGCAACATAAAGGGCGCGTTTGCGGAGACAACGGAAAAGGAAAGGATCGGTGGACGAAGGGTTTGCGGTGCCTATTCACACACAAAAAAGTGTCGAGTTTGTTATTTAAAAAGAGGCGACAATCGAACATATTATTAATCATTCGGTGTCACGGAAGGAAAATCGAGAGCAACGCCTTGGAGAAGAAGCTATCGGAAGAGGCGGCGATCGAGGAGGAGCACGTGATTTGGCGACAGTGTTAACTTTGAATCTCGAATTCCTTTTATTTTGCTATGGCATTTGTGTTTTGAATTACATTGCACATGTCGCTATGAGCTAAATTTATATGACTTGATCTTTTGATGAAACTCATGCTCGTGTGTGAGCCTCGTTTCTGCTTATCTTGTTACGTTATTATTGTTTTCTTGGTGTTTATTTATCTTGCTTGTGATTGATCACCATGGGTGAGATCTTAGCTCTATGATTTACGGGAAGCTCATAGAGTGGAAAACAAGAAAATGGCAAGAACATGATTTAAATATTATGTGTGAATAGCATAGGAATATGTGTTTGCCTTGCGTGACATAAATGAATAAAACAGTGAGATACTCTTAAAGAGCTTGGTATAGGAATATATTGACGAGCTTAGAGGTATAATCTTAGATTTGGAAAAATCTAAGAGTTGGAAGATTTCATGTCATAATAACGAGGCAAGATAATGTTGAAGCATGGCGAGTACGGGCATGGGTGGAATCAGTGATCAATCTATTTTCCTCGATATCTGCTTGTTAATCATTTATTATGCGAAATTCCACCTCGTCTCGGTGTAAAGTTCTCGTAATTTGTCTCTCTCATAATCACAAACAAATTGTATTCGACGTGATTTAAAAGTCGTTCCTGTGGATTCGATCTCGAATATTTTCGTATATTACTTGTTGATTCGTGCACTTGCGTAGAATAGTATTTCATAAACAACAACAAGTTTTTGGCGCCGTTGCCGGGGAGCGCTAATTATAAATTACGTTGATATTTTAATTTTTGTGTTTATTTAGTATTAGTGGTTAACTCTGTTATTTTCTTCTGCGTGAATCAGGATTACGGGCGTGGTATATCATAAAACCAGGCGCGGTACTATACCGCTAGATCCGAGATTGAGCGCACCTTCCGTCGAGGAAGGCGACGTCAGAACGTCCGTAGAGCACAAGCCAAAATGGCCGCACAAGGAGGTAATGGGAATAATGGAGGAAATGCCATAGTCATCGCTGATGACCGGGAAAGGGGTATACGTGACTACGCTAACCCCAGTTAATGAGTGAATCGGAATAACCCGGACCGAGGTGCAAGCAAACCAGTTTAGTGAAGCGGTTATGTTCGGATCTCCAAGCGGTGGTGCGATTCGATGGGCGAGCCACGAGGATCCACGTCTCCACCCGATCGTTCACGGAGGTCGTGACTCATTTAAGTTACCGGTGTTCTAGCGAGCCGAGACTTGACTATTCCCTTCTCGCTACGAGATCGTGCAAAAGCATGGCTGAGCGGCCTTCCATCAGACTCTATCACTTCTGGAACGAGCTCGTGAAAAATTCTTGATGAAGTATTTCCGCCTACAAAAACGCGAGGTTCGAAATGACATCATGTCTTTCCGGTGAGAATGATGGCGAATCGGTGTGCGAAGCTTGGGAGCGTTACAAAGCAATGCTACGGAAATGCCCTCACCACGGCATTCCGCCTTGCGTTCGATTGGAGACATTCTATAATGGGTTAAGCGGCGTCCGGCGCTTGGTGCTAGATGCCTCGCAAATGGAGCTATTCTCTAAATCTACAATGAGGCATATGAGATCTTTGGAAAGGATCGCTAATAACAATTGCCAATGGTCGATTCGCGAGCTCAATGGGAAAGAAATATGTTGCGGTGTTTTGGAAGTTGATGCCTTGGCGCTTAATCTGCTCAAGTGGCGTCCATGAGCGATATGTTGAAAGGTTTGCAAATAGCGATCCAATGCTCAGCGACAAGTGTCGATGGTCGCGCCCATAATGCAAGTAAGCGGTATCATGCGTTTATTATGGGGAAGGACATACGTTTGATAGTTGCCCGTCGAATCCGACCTCGATGTGTTATATGAAATCGAGAATGGCGAAGAATAATCCTTACTCACAATCATATAATCAGGGTGGAGACAACATCCCAATTTCTCGTGGGGAGGCCAGGATCGGGGAACAAGTGGTGGTGAAAATTTTGAGAAAAACACATACCATAAAATTTCCAACCAAGCGACAACAAGCATACGCGGCCCCGAATCTATGGAAACCTTGATAAAGGAGTATATGGCGAAGGCAGAATTGTGATGTCTGAAGGACAATCCACTTCGCTAAGGAATTTGGAAGTTCGGATCGGACAATTAGCCAGCGAGATGAGAATCGGCCACTGGTAATCTGCCAGTGACACGGAGAATCCTCGGAAGGATAAAGAACATGTCGAGGTCACACTGCGAGTGGAAAGAAGATGCAAGAAACCGAGCTTGAACCAGAAGAGAAGGCGAGTCCTCAAACACTAAAAGCAAGTTGGTAGAGTGGAAACACGAAGCAACCTCGTGATGCGAGGTGCACGCAAAATGAATCCACTACCAAGTCGATGGACGGGTGGTTTATCGACCACCACCACCTTTTCGAAAGTTTGAAAAAGAAAGCAAGAAGACACTCGGTTTGGAGATTTCTAGATGTCTTGAAGCAGTTGCACATTAATATTCCATTGGTGGAAGCATTAGAACAAATGCCAATTATGTGAAGTTCTTGAAGGATATCCTAACAAAGAAGAGGCGCTGGGGAGTTCAAAACCGTAGCGGAAGCGGTAGTACCATGTTAAAAACAAGATTCCACCCAGTTGAAAGATCCGAGGGAGTTTCACAATTCCATGTTCAATTGGAGGTCGCGACGTTGGTCGTGCTCTATGTGATCTAGGAGCGGTATAAACTTAATGCAGCTCTCGATATTCGAAGCTCGGGATAGGGCTCGGCCCTAGCGGTGACCACGCGATTGGCGGATCGGTCTATGGCTCATCTGAAGGAAAAATTGAAGATGTGCTAGTAAAGTGGATACATTCATTTTCCTGCGAGACTTCATCATTACGGATTACGAAGCGGATCACGAGGTGCCTATAATTTTGGGGCGTCCTTTCGCTGCAGCTGGAAGAACTTTGATTGATGTCAGGCGAACTCACAATGAGGGTGAATGATCGAAGGTCACCTTTAATGTTTTCAACTCGATGAAGTATCCGGACGAAGTGGATGAATGCTCGATAATTCATGTATTAGGCGGTCTTCATGGACAAGATGATGGAGCACTTTCGTCTCGGTTCGAAGGCGATGATAATGAAGTTGCCGACCTCATGGAGTTAGAGCGGAAAAGGGCGACCTCGGCAATTCTCTAACAAGAGATCGTGGAAGTCCCACCTCGTGTCGGTAGAGCTCGGGTCACTGGGCTCATGGATCGGCTGCCGGTATCGAAACCTTGATAGGCGAACCTCCATGCCAGTGCGAAAACATTGCGCAACCATCGAAATATGCTTATGCGGGCGAGGATAAACTCTTCCGATGTCATTTCGGTGGCTCGAGCTCGACAAAGAAGAATCTCTGTTATAGGTCTGCGTAAATCTGAGAGCTATTGGATGGTCGATTGCCGACATCAAGGGATCAGCCCGACTCTATGCATGCATAAAATATTGTTGGAAGATTGCCTGACACTTCCATAGAACACCAGTATCCGTCTGAATCGGCCGTGAAAGAAGTATTGAAGAAGGAAGTTATTAAATGGTGGATCTTTGGAATCATTTATCCGATCTCGGATAGTTCTTGGGTGAGCCGGTGCGGTGTGTTCCTAAAAAGAGGAGTTCTTGTGATTTCTAATGATCGTGAGTTAATTCCAACTCGGGTGATAGCGGGATGGCGGTTTGTGTGGATTATAGGAAATTGAACACGGCTACTAGGAAAGACCATTTTCTCTGCCATTCATGGACCAAATGCTTGATAAACTTCGTTGGAAGGAGTTCTCCTGTTTCCTAGATGGGTATTACAGTTGTCGTCGGATCGCCATTGCGCTGATGATCAACACAAAACCACCTTCACTTGTCCCTATGACACTTTTGCCTTTAGAAGGATGCCTTTTAGACTACTGTAATGCCCAGTGACGTTCAGCGTTGCATGATGGCCATCTTCTCGGATATGGTAGAAGTCGGTCGAAATCTTCATGGATGACTTCTCCGTGTTGGGGATACTTTTGAGGTATGCTGGGTAACAGGGGAAGGTCTTGGGCTGCTGCGAGACCAGCACAGTCTTGAATTGGGAAAATGCCATTTCATGAGTGCAGAGGGCATAGTGCTAGGCCATCACATATCGAAGGGGATCGAAATGGGCGGGCCAAGATCGAGTGATAGATAAACTTCCACCCCTACTCTTGTAAAGGGGTGCGTGGTTTCTTGGGACATCACGGGGTTTCTGAAGGTTCATAAAGATTTTCAAAATTTCTAAGCCACTTGTGTGCCTTCTTTGGAGAAAAATAGCCACTTGAGCTCACCGGAATGTGCGCGTTTGGCGTCTTAAGCGAGCTCTAGTGACAACTCCGGTAATCATTGGACGAGCGGGCATTACCTTGCGGTGAGGTGCGGCGCTAGTGACTTCGCCGTGGGGGCGTCTTGGGTCAAAGAAAGGAAGATATTCCACTCCGTCTATTACGCTAGCAATCGTTGGTGGAAGCTCAAGTAAACTACACCACTACGGAGAAGGAGCTGCTAGCGATGGTGTTCGCATGTGAGAAGTCTTGAGCTACCTCGTGGTAGAAGGTGATTGTTTACATAGATCATGGACCATAAGATATCTCGTCGCCAAGAAAGATGCGAGCCGCGGTTAATCCGGTGGATCTTGCTTCTACAGAATTCGATGCGGAAATTAGAGATAGAAAGTGCGAGAATCAGTGGCCGACCATTTATCTCGATTGCCCGACTCTTGAAGGCGAAGACACCGTGTCGGTTCGGGATGCATTTCGGATGAGCAACTAATGAGCATGCACCACGGTGAGTACACCTTGGTATGCGAGACTTCGTAAATTTCTTGGTCGGTGGAGTGCTACCTCCGACTTCTCTTTTCAACAAAGGAAAGGTTCTTTTAGGGTGAACCATTACTTTTAGGATGAACCATTCTTGTATAAACAACGTGTCTTGTGATGATGAGGCGTTGTGTCCCGTGAGGAAATGGAATCGATTCTAGAAGGATGCCATGCCACTCCTTATAGTGGTCACTTGGCGAGCGAGAGAGCGGCTAAAGTTCTACAATCGAGTTATTTACGGCGACCTTGTTTAAGGATGCTCGTGCCTTTATGCGAAAATGTGATCGATGTCGAGAGGTTGGGAACATTTCTTCTCGAAATGAGATGCCACGAATTTTATCTTAGAGATAGAACTCTTTGATGTTTGGGGCTGAGACTTTATGGGTCCTTTTCCACCCTCGTTTGGCAACCTCTACATATTGGTGGCGGTCGATTATGTCTCTAAATGGGTGGAGGCCGTAGCTAGTCCGACTAATGATGCAAGGTTGTAATCAAGTTCTTGCAAAGAACATCTTTACATGGTTTGGCACTCACGGAGCTATCATTAGTGACGAAGGAACTCGTTTTGTCGACAAGGCGTTGAGTGTTGTCTGGCAAGTACAATGTTAAGCCACAAGATTGCCAGCATACCACCCCAAACTAATGGACAAGTGAACTCTCGATAGAGATAAAAGGCATATTGGAGAAGGTGGTCAACCAGTCGGAAGGATTGGTCCATACGACTAGATGATGCGATATGGGCCTCTGAACAACTTTCAAAACACCGTTAGGGATGTCCTCTGTCGGTTGGTCTACGGGAAAGCTTGTCACCTTCCTTCGGAACTCGAGCATCGAGCCTATTAGGCGATTAAAAACTGAATTTTGAGCATAAAATTCTTTGGAGAAGCTCACTTGTTGCAACTAAGTGAGATGGATGAATCTGTTGGTTTGCTTATGAAAATGCGAAATTGTACAAGGAGAGGACAAAGAGATGGCATGACAACAACATCTTGCGCGTGAGTTCTTGCCGGGTCGACAAGTGCTCTTGTTCAATTCAAGGTTGAAGCTATTCCTGGAAAGGCGAAATCACGATGGTCGGGTCCTTCAAAATTCTCGGGGTAGCACCCACGCGCTATCACATTCTGAAGGAACCTCGGTCGGGAATTCGTGGTGAATGGACGTGTCAAGCACTATTGTGGTGGCGAGGTCGTTCGTGAGAAGACCTCAACACCACGAAGGACACTTGCGGGAGGTATCTTGGTACCATGGCGGTGGCATTTGGCGACCCATTTATTTTGTTGTAAATATTTGTTTTATTCCTCGTTTTGTCTCGGTGTTTTCGTATGTTAATAAATTGCTTTAGCCTTGCTAAAAGGATGAGGATTATTTTGGGATTTTTGATTGCAGTGCGTGCGTACCTACGAGGGAAAGTTACGAGCATGGTGCTAATTCTTGCCCAGGTAATGGATTTTGCGAGAGGATTAAGAGAAAGTGATATAGAAGTTGCCGATTTGGTAAAAAGCAAAAGCGCGGAAAAATTTGGTTGACTTTTGGGATTTGAAAGATCGCGCCTTTTCCTTTTCCACCTTTCAGTCTTTTAAATCTTTTATTTCCCCAATTTTGCTGCATCTTTGCTCTCGCCTTTCACGATTATTTTCTCCTGTGCTCTGATTGTGCGAATTTGTAGTCTCCATCTCTTCCATCTACAGAATCAGTCTTTATGAGGAGATTCAGCAGCAGGATCAGGGGGAAGGTGCGGCCATCATCCATTCCAAGCAATGATCTTGCCACGCCTCGTAATTTGCAGACGAAGAGGTATCACGGAAACTTCACATTCCTCACGGTACATTCGCCTCTTTCCTCCAAAGAAAGAATAGTCGATGTGAGGAGAAGGCGAGATAGTGGAGGCGAGGAATCTTAAGATGTTCAAAGCGAAAGCGCGCAGTGGACAAACCACCGTCCTGGCGAAATTTCAATCGATGCTATTCCTAAATTTCGAGCTCATGGTGGGTTCGAAAGATTTATCGCTTAAAAAACTGGCGACTACGGATGGAAAAGGGTTTCCAGTCGAAAACCCCCAAGTGTTTGTGGTGGAATTAATTTCTTTGAATGGTTGGGCTACGTTCGGCGAGATACCACCTCACTTACGCCCGTTGTTAAGGAGTTCTATGCAAATATCACGCCTTTGCGAATAAGGAAGGGTTGTCTTACGTGGTTAGAGGTGAATTAGTGGTTTCTCTCCAGGAAACCATTAATGCTTTTATGAGTTAGACAATGAGGTGGAGGATGCTTTCTCCACCATGAAGAGGACCCTTCGGTGAAGACCTCGGGGGCGCTACGATTGACAACCGTCGAAGGCGAGAATGAGAGATCTCCACAGGGGTGTCGCTCCATTAAAGCTGCATCATTAAAATTGGAGGCTCGTGTCGCTCCATTTCATCAAAGCCGGATTTTTCAACAACCCATGATACCACGGTGTCGGAAGAGCGTATGTTGATGCTTCTGCATCTTCCTTTGGAAGGTCCGTCAGCGTGGCGCCCAAATCTGGCGGGTAGAGGTGCCTAAAAAGGAAGAAAGGCCATTGTTTTTCCTTCTCTCGATCACTCGATTATGCATGAAGGCGGGGTGCACAGTCGGGGATGATGAGGATCGCCTCGTTGAAAAAGCTTTTATAGACATCAGACTCAACCCGTCGTCACGGTCTTCTGGACCCGATCTACATAAGGTGCAAGCGGATCCCACCTCGGCCCATACCGACCTCAGCCGAGCCTCTTGTTCAGACATGCGAAGTGCCTGCTGCGTGGGGTCAAGCCCTCATGCTTGATCCTTTGCACTAGAAGGCGCTCTTAAGCATTTTTGGGCGTACTATCGTAAGCGAGATCGGATATTGGAGGATAGCCTCGGTCCTTGTCTCTGATAAATCTGCCGACCTTCCCGAATTCCCACATCGGGTATTCAAGCTTGCCTCTACCTTGGATTTTGATTACATCACTTTGGGGCGAGAAGAGAAAACACTAAGCCGACCCAAGCTCGGTTCGCAAGAATCTGGCCCAGTCGAGACTCGATGGCCAGATCGACCCTACTACCCAGCGAGGCTCGGGTGCAAGTGCCCGTCGGCGAAGTCGCGCCCTCGGCCAGAAGGCCGGTGGTGTGTCTCCACGAAACGAAGTTGTTTACTTTGCTACCACCCCATCTACGAGCTTCTCCTACTCCTTGGGTTCTCCCGAAGTGTGAGCTAAGGCGTTTTCTCTAACTCAATCCTTGTTTTATTTTGTGTTTTGTGGTGTTTACTGTGGTTGGTGTTTCTTTGGGTTGTTACATTTTGTTAAATAAAAGCATGTGATTACATTTCGATGATTTCTAAGGATGATGCTTGATTGGCGAGGATAGCTTTATGATGTTAATCTGTTTTGTTTATCTTGTGATCTTTAGTGCATGTTATTGCTCGTCTGGTCTTTACCCTTATTTTGTGGGATGTACCTCATTAATTTTGGTATTAGCATATTAGCCCTATAGGGATTGACCATTGCATCGGTGAATCTTAATTGGCTTACGATTTTGTATGAGTGCATGTCTCTCATATTTGGTTGGTACTCCCCCTTGAGACAATATACATGAGTGTGTCAACATGGATAGGACGTAGGCCCTTTTTGGATCGATTGTGCCTTTCTAACCTTCCTTAATATGATATTTTTCCTAGGGTCCCCCTTTGAGCTTACAAGCTTTTTCTTTCTTACACCCACCAAATATTCTCCTGTATACCCACATATATTATTCATTACCCTTCACTCTGGGCATACCTAATTGTGGTTCAGTTTCTCTCATTTCTATAATAGTGCCCGTTGTAATCTCTATGTCTCAAGATAGCTGTGTCTCACCCCTCGGTTTTGTATAAGTTTCAACATTGGGGACAATGTTATGTTCTAAGTTTGGGGGTGGGCGAGGTAAAGTAACCTCGGAAGTTGAGGGTGGAGTGGTTATAAAATATGGTCATTACGAGCTTATTGCTTGAAAAAAAAAAAAAACCTACGGAGATGATAAGACGAAAAAGGTGAAGATGCGGGGTCTCATAAAAGAAGAAAAATGTCGGGATAGTTGGAACCCGAGAATGAGTTAGGTGCCCGGTGCTTTGAGCTACTTTCTCCCAAACAATCCTACAAATCTTTGAAGCCTAACATTATAAAATCATTAAAGACCTCTTGATGCGGTATTGATTACACTCGTGTTAGTGGAGGGGATGACCGAACTGAAATGTGGAGACATCGGTGCACTTGATAATCAAGCATGGTCATATTAAGAAGAACTAAGTTATGGGAAGATTCATGTAGTGGCTAATGTGTTATATACTGTTGATATCGAAGGCGGCATCCTTTGTCGTCTGAGGTGATTGACGGTTACAGGAAGAAGCTGAATGATCCTTTTTCTTTCAAGAACCATGGTGACGGCGTCCCTAGTGATTAAGTCATCATCTTGGTTATCGTCGAACATTTGAACATCAACTTCTTGTTTTGTGGGTGTGTTTTGATGTGTATGAGCATCACTCGAGGGCGAGTAATGAGCTAAGTTTGGGGTGTGATAACTCTTATAAAGAGTTATTATATGACATTTTGATGATAAAATCCTTGAGTGAACGGGTTACATTTGTTTATTTCGATGTTATGTTGTTTGTTTTGTTATGTTTGCGTGTGTATGTGTGAAGGATTGAGTCGGGTGAAATCAAAGGGTTTTAATTGCTTTTAGGCGTTATTTAAATAATTATGGCATGTAGCGGGAAGAGCGGCGGTGAAGGCGAGGCGAAGTCGGAGTCAAAGTCGAGCTCGGGTTGAGCATAAGCAAGGCCGAACTCGTGGCGAGCTTGACTTGATGTCGAGGAAGGATTGAGCAGTGATCTTTGAAGAAATGCGGGGGGCGGTCGAGCTACAAAGGCGAAGTCAGCGCTCGGGAAAAGTGAAAACCGAGGAAGTTGGTCAGAGCTCAGACTACGAACTCGTGGCGAACCGAACTCAGAAGAAAGAGAATAAGCGAGCTCGCAACCATCTGAGCTCAAAGATTGAAAAGTTCACAAGTATGAAGGCGACCTCGATACTAATACTCATGGCGGTCGGACTCACAAGGTCGGACTCACAAGTGAGATCGGACTCTTGGCGAGCTTCGAGGCCCGTGACCACAAATGAGATCGGATTCGAGCACGAGGATAGGCCCGTTCAAGGTTGAGCTCGGAAGGAGAGAAAGAAGCGGATGAAACGCGTTTATGAGCGAAGCGAAGAAAAGGTATCTGCGGGACCCGCCCACGTGGCGGCCGCGGCGGCGCATAAGGGCAGCGTTTGCGAGCAGCGGAAAAAGAAAGGATCGATGGGCGAAGGGTTTGCGGTGCCTATTCTATACACCTAAAAAGTGTCGAGTTTGTTATTTAAAGAGGCGACAATCGAACATATTATTAATCATTCGATGTCGGAAGGAAAATCGAGAACAGCGCTTGGAAGAAGCTATCGGAAGGCGGCGATCGAGGAGAAGCACGTGATTCGGCGACAGTGTTAACTTTGAATCTCAATTCCTTTTATTTTGCTATGGCATTTGTGTTTCGAATTACATTGCCTGACTCGCTATGAGCTAAATTTATATGACTTGATCTTTTGATGAAACCCATGCTCGTATGGCGAGCCCGTTTTCTTATCTTGTTACGTTATTATCGTTTTCTTGGTGTTTATTTACCTTGCTTGTGATTGATCACCATGGGTGAGATCTTAGCTCTATGATTTACGGAAGCTCTCATAGAGTGGAAAACAAGAAAATAGCCTTGAACATGATTTAAATATTATGTGTGTGAATAGCATAGGAATATGTGTTTGCCTTGCATGACATAAATGAATGGAGCAGTGAGATACTCTTAAAGAGCTTGGTATAGGAATATATTGATGAGCTTAGAGGTATAATCTTAGATTTGGAAAAATCTAAGAGTTGGAAGATTTCATGTCATAATAGCGAGGCAAGATAAAGTTGAAGCATGGCGATGCAGGGGCATGGGTGGAATCAGTGATCAAGTCTATTTTCCTCACGATATCTGTTTGTTAATCATTTATTATGCGAAATTCCACCTCGTCTCGGTGTAAAGTTCTCGTAATTTGTCTCTCTCATAATCACAAACAAATTGTATTCGATGTGATTTAAAAGTGTGTTCCATGGATTCGATCTCGGAATATTTCAGTATATTACTTGTTGATTACGTGCACTTGCGTAGAATAGTATTTCATAAACAACAACACTTATCCAATGACTTGGACGGTACTAGAATGAGCAAGTAGTGTAACTGTTTCTAAGGCATACCCCCAGAACGAAATAGACAATGTTGTATAACTCATCATTGATCTAACCATCTCCAAAAGGGTCACATTTTTTTTGCTCCGATGCACCATTTTTGTATGTACCCGTTGTAGTCAACTAGGACGCAATCCCACACTCTAACAAGTAATATTTGAACTCGTTGATGTGTATTGGCCACCGTGATTAGACCATAATGACTTGATACATTTACCTAACTTCTTCTCCACTTCAACCTTAAATTCTTTGAATTTCTCAAAACATTCAGACTTGCGTGTACCGTATCTTGAGTAATCGTCAATAAAAGTGACAAAATACTCGTAGTCTCTAGAGCTTGAGTGGACATCTATCCACATAGGTCGAGTGGACTAATTTCAACACTTCTTTGGCTCTATACCTCTTCGCATTGAAGGGTCTAGTCAACATATTTTCCTCTATAAAGGATTCACAAACTGACAATGGAGTAATCGTAAATTTTTCCAATGCTCCATCCTTAGTCAATCTTTGGATCCTATTTATATTGATGTGACCTGACATAATCTAAGATGTCAAAGATATGTATAATCCTCTTACAAATAAAACTTTATCTTCGTATGCTTTGATGTAATAGATGCAACATAATTATAAGTATTATGCTTAGTAGAAATAGAATATAGAAAATTGTACAATATGCCACCACAAATAAACTCGTCATTTCTTATGATAGAAACACCACTATAAAAAATAACAGAATATTCATTAACAAAAAGTTTAGAAACGAAAATAAGGTTCCACTGAAACTCCGGCCCATAAAGAACATCTCACCAAACTAAAACTATCATATCAAAGCATAAAGTAACATCTCCAACCGCACGGCCTTGACTTTTGCCGCGTTGCCTATGGAGATCGTTATCTCTCCTTTACTCAACTGCCTTGTCCGCATGAATCCCTACAAAGTGTAACATACATGGTCAGTTGTACTCGTATCTACTACCCATGAATGATCAGAACAAGTCGTTAAACATGTTTCCATTACAAGAGCAAATGATGTACCTTAAGCTTTTGTCTTGAGCATATAGCACTTAGCCTTCCAATGCCCATTCTTACCACACTTGAAGTACTTTCAATTAACCTTTGGCTTCTTCACACTGCCGGTAGCACTCATGCCCTTGCTCCCACTATTTTCTTTGCCTTTACCACCCTTGGCACCTCTTTTTCTCTTTTCACCTTTCGATGGAACATTGAAGCCATTAGATGTGCTAGTTAGGGCATGTGCTCATTTTTCCATGACTCATTCTACTGCCACGAGATCATTGAACAACTAATTGAGTGTAAACTCAACCTTGCTTATGACCACGTCTACGAGAAGTTCTCAAAAGGTTTGGGCAGAGTGTTGAGAACGATATCGACCTTGGCTTCACCGTCGATACCACCTCAAGCTGATCAAGACTATCCATGAGATGAGTCATGTGAGTGACATGTTTATGGACCAAATTTCTTTCTTACATCTTAAACGCTAAGATTTTTCTCATCGTGCGAAAGCGGACTATTTGATCTGACTGGTCAAACTTACTTCAAGACTAGACCAGATTCGATCGGGTCTGTCTTCGATTAATGCTGCAGCTGAAAGCCTTTTGACATAGTATTCATCATATACCACTTAGCTATATTGTTTTACTTATGTCAAAGTTTATTTGTCTCTCGTTGCTCATCAGTCGATGTTTTAGTAAGGGCAACATGTTTGGGAGTAGTAAGAAGAACACGTGTTTCAACGATAAGAACATATTCAATGTTTCGCTTCCATTCGATATAATTCAGACTGGACAAGAGATTTTATACGGGCATATTGATAATCGGAGTAAGAGACATATATGAAAAGTAATGTAAATACATGAGCATACGATTGCATATAATTCATAACAATAATATTACAACCTTTTGATAAAACAATATTGGTTGAAACCGCCAATTGCCCAAGGAATCCCATATGCAAGCCACGCGTGTGGACGTTTACACATAAACCCCTCAACTAGACTAAAATCAAAACTTTTAGTCGTTTAATTTCATTCCATGTTAACTTATCTTATGACAAATGAAACTAATAATTGGACCTTTAGTCAGACCACATCACTATCGCAAGAAGAAACTTTACGGAAAGTTGTACTTGAGGTGATGCCTAAGCAGTGACTACAAATTTAACAGTAGAGATCGTATTCTTTGAATTGACAAACTCACTTTGACCACACCGCTTCCAATGCAATTTCGTTTGTCATCTCATTTTACATCTATCTCTAGAGAACTTATGAAAATCGGTACACAAGCCACGTGTGTTGACATTTACGCATGGAACTCCTACTTCTCAGTAGATTAAAATATTTTATTTAGAAATCTTATCTAACAAACTTATAATAAATAGTGCAAGCAAGCCACACGTGTGGACGTTTACTCATAGTGCATACCATTTTGTCTAGAGACCGAATTGTGGAGGTCTTGACGATTTTAATTTAGAATTAATATGACGGATTTCTAACTTAGTCTTTTTATATCAAAAGGTTTGTCATGCAAATAATGTAATCCTAAATATGTTTTTTCTAGAACTCAACATGTAAAACATTCTCGTATAATTCTAAATCATGCTTCTAAACATAATAAACCTAACATGTTTGCTAAACACAGTTAATCACGTAAACATATATCTCATGCTTCCACATAATTAAACATACATTGTAGGTTACTGCATAATTTAAACATCCATGACATGCTTTAAATGATAATAAATAAAATAAAATTCATTCATCGCGGCCCCTTCGTGGATCTTGTATGTCCTTGCCTAATTTATTACATAAAAATCTGTAAAGTACAGATCTTCATTGTCTTTGAAATGGGCCTCGCGTGCTAGGTAAAGGACCATACTCGTCAAAATTGAATTTGAGCCGAAAAACTAGATCTGAGTTGGAACAATGATTTGGGTCAAAAAATGGATTTGAGTAAAAAATGGGTTGGGTTAAAAAAAAAAATCCAGGTCGAACTAGATGCGGTTAAGAAAAGCAGGTCGGTCAGGCTGGCGTGGGCTGAAACACAACGCCTTTGGCTATGCTGGCGACGATCCATACATGTAGTCCCGTCCCTGTCCCTACTATTGCTTTACGTGTGCATGTGGTAGGCAAAGTGTAGCCGAAAAACCCATCAGAACAGGGGTTTGGGTTGGTTTGGGCTTAAAATTAAAACCCAAAAATCGGGCCTAAAAAGCCATAGAAAAAAACCCGAGGCCTCTGGGGTTGGGTCAAAAATCCGGGGTTTTGGGCTAAAAAGCCCCTGATATTCTATTAAATATACATATTTTAAAATATTATTTAATATACATATCTATAATTTTTTAATAATATTAATTATATTTTATAGTAAAATTTTCCTACTAATTCACATAATGGTCATGAAAATATTTTTTGTTGAATTGCAACACATCAAGATTCTTTAAAAAATAATTCCTAAAAAAATTATCTCCAAAAACATATAGGCTGATAATTAATGACCTTATAATATGTAAAACTATTTTGAATCATTAATCTTAAATATATACTGTATAATTAATTTATTTTTATATTATTTTAGGCGTATAAGTGGAATTGACGTTTAATAATATCATTTATCTTTGATTTGTAATTACTAATTTATTTCTCCTTAAACTAAAGAATTAAAATTATATTGCGTTACAAAATCATCGTATGAATATATAAATAGGTCAAAATATACAAGAAGCATTATCATAAGATTAAGTAAGCTCAATATATTCTTATCACTGATTCTTTATTTAAGTTGGAATTATGAGATTTTAATTATGTATTTAATTTTTTTTAAATTTAAAATATTAATTTTATATTAAAAAAATTAGAAAATAATCTAAAAAAGCCGACCGTCCGAAAGCTCGCCCGGGGTTGGTTTGTGCTTCATATTTTTAGGCCCAAAAAATTTTGAGCGGGCCCGACCCGACCTGCTACTTTGCCATCTCTATGTGCATGCACGCACGGAGGTCATGCGATGGAGTGCGTGCTCGTCGATCGTCCCGCCTTGCTGCGTAAAGTGCCTGCGTGCATCTTGCGCTCGCATCTTTGTCATCCTGTCACCGTCTCATGCGCGTACTCAAACTGGGCTTGCCGCTCTGGATATTCTTTGCCGCTATGTCCGCCTCGCCCGCGGTGTGCTGGCGGCATTGTTGTTCTTCTATTCTCCACGTGGGTGTTGATAAGCGCATTTTACGTTTATAGTTGATATTTAAATATGAGTTTAGATCATTTAATGTGCATTTATGTATCGATTCTCAATGTTTCGTCTATTTCTATAAGATATTGCTCTTGGGTGTTCTTTTGGTGTTGTGTAGGTTTATATGTTGAAAATCGAAGCAAGGAGCGAAGCCTGAGCCAAAATGAGCAATCTGTCCGATTTCTTGCGACCAACTGGCGGTCGCTAGGCTGTCATGAGGAAACCGGCGAGCACCGGGAAGAGTAGCGACCAGGAAGCTTGTGCCTGCGAGCAAGCCTAGCGCCGAGAACTCAGCGGACGATTTCTCGCGACCTATTCGAATTTCTAGCGACCGCTAGTCGGTCGCGGTACCATCTTGAGCGCAAGGAGGCGAGCACGGCGAAAAACGCGCGAGACATACCTAGCGATCGCACTGGCGATCGCGAGGACAATCGCGAGGCGCGACGAGAGGATAAATTAGGGTTTCCACCCTTTTCTATAAATAGGCGAAGACCCCACTCGCCTCTCGGACCCATCGACCCCATAGTGCTTTTCATTCAGTTTTTCCTCGGTTTTGTCTTTCTTTAGCTTAGTTTAGTTCTAGATTTAATTAGTGCATTGTTCAGTTTAGTTCTTCAATTCGTTATCGATCGGAGCGTTTTGTCCGATCGCTTTCCGTTGTTTTCGTTCTTTCGCTTGGGATTGGATTCAAGACCAACCATTGTTCATCTAACGCTTCATCACGGGTTTTATATATTTAATTTCCGTTTTATGGTTAAATCGTATTTTATTCCGTTTAGTATATGCGGCTGAATTTCGTTCTAATCTGAGGGTTTGTATGATTCGATCCTATATGTTGTGATTCTGTTATCGCTATTTACCTTCGGGCATTGATTCATGATTCTTGGTGCTTATTTATATGTGTTGATTTACGATCAATCTCGATGCATATCTAGTTGTCGGTTAATTACGTAATTGTATTAATTGTCGATCGATCTTGAATGCGTGATACTGAATAAGCGCTTGAGTCGTGGCGAGATAGGATATTCGTAGGAAGCATATTCTTAGTGATCCTTTTGGGTTACTTGTTTTCACCTAGAATGGTAGGAAAACTTCGTAATCAACCTGCCGCAATTGTCGTAATTGAGTTGTTGGTTATATTTGTGATCTTTCATCTTATGCGGATTAAAATTGGCTAATAGGAGCAGGATAAACATATGTTGTGGATAGGATTGATGCATCCCAGGATTAGTCTTTCTTCTTAGTTATCTTTTGAGATTTTATTGCTTTATTTTATTTACGCTTGGTTACCTTTGCTTTGGATTAAATTAAAAGCCATTAAAACCTTTCACCCATTTTTGTGCTTGAATAATGATGAATTATCGTTGAGCTAACACGTGTTTCGTATTACAATCACATGGATACGATGCTTGACTTACCTATACTTACACCTTTTCGTGTTAGAAAAGTGAGCGATCAAATTTTAGGCGCCGTTCTTAGGATTATTAAGATTGCATAGGAATAATTTGTGATTTGGATTTATTAATTCAAGTTATATATATTATTATTTATTTTTATCGGTCTAAATTTTCTCTTTTCTCGGGTAGTTTATGCGTACAAGATCTCGGGGACCTCACGAGTATTATTAGATCCGAGATCGAGCTCTCAAAGAAGAAAGGGCGAGAGAAGGGCAGGCTGCAATGGCGGCCAATCCAGCGAGCAGGGCATTCCTCCCAGCAAGTTGCCGCATGCTAGGCGACTTTGCGAGAGATCTGCGTCGGATGGCGAATATGGAATCATTGTCCTGCTCGGAGGAAGACCTCACGAATCACATGTCCGACATCCCACGAGCAGTTCAAGGAGGCGGTTGGGGCCCTGCGTAGATGCAAATAATTTTGAGCTAAACCGTACGATCGGTATGGTCGAGGAGAGCGGTTTGAAGTCACGGAAGACCGAATGCGCATCTCGAGACTTTTCTCGATATTGTGACACCATCAAGCGAATGGGGTGCCACAAGACCACGATCCGGATCGCATGTTCGGTTTCTCGCTGCGTAGCGGTGAAGATGGGTTGAAGTTTGGACCGAATGGTATCGACACTTGGAAACTTTGCGAGAAGTTTCTTTGAAATACTTTCCGAACGGACGGCGAAAGATCATCGCGAAATCTCTCATTTGCCAAAACCACGACGAATCATTATTCGAGGCATGGGAGAGATTGAGAGGTCTATTGAGCGATGTCCACAACATGGGTTCTCGAGGAAACAAATCACAGTTCTACGATTGGTGACATGGCGGGGCGAGGAACATGGTGGATGCGTCGGTGAGGGCTGTTTATTGAACCGACAAGTAGGCGAGGCAAGCCGTATTGTAGAGAGATGGCGCAACAACTATCGATGTGACGGAGAGAACACCATTGTTCAAAGCAGTTCTTTGTTGAGAATGATTCAAAATAGCGATCTCATGAAAGTTCACTCTTTTGAAGAGTCGATTGAGACGAGAACGTCGACCACATCAATCGGAGGAATCATCAATTTCCAACAACCTCGTGAGCTTCAATGTTGAATGGTGTAATTCAGAGCCGAAGAAGCCAGTCTTGAAGACATGATCGCAGCGGTTGGTTGTAAGCAACCAACAATTGGCAACGAACGAGAATGGTTTATAAGCAACAAGGCGGAAGATAAATCATTTGGAGTCCTTTGTGGCGGCTGGGAAGCATATGAAGATGTTGAAAAATCAAATTGGTCAAATAGTCGTACAAGTGAATGCACTACAAAAGGCAGACCAATTTAAAGTGTCTGGAGGTGAACCCGAAGAATCGGTGCCGCCATCCGGGCGAGGTGGACAAGCTTGCAGAGCCCTACCGGGAAGAAGAGCAAGAAAGCGTTACAGGCGGTCGCGATCGAGCTCGCGACGGCGACCCGATCGCGAGGAGTCAATTTTTTCCACGAAGCCGTGACCGAACGCAGCGTCCGCGCGCAACGCGAGCCATCGAGTGTCTTGTGGCGCGGAGTTTTTCGCGGCGACCAGGCGCTCGCATGTCGCCCATGAGCAATCGAGCGAGCGGTGTCGAGAAATGTTGTGAGCTCGCGCCCATAGCTTCGCCGCGAAGAAGAGTCAACGCCCAGCGGATACCTCGCGACCTTCCAGTGATCGCGGTCGACCAGGCGCCCCAGAAGCAAATCGTCGCACATACACTCCTCGGTCCCGTTTAAGTCGACTTGTCAGTCAAAATATGGCGAGGAGTTTGCTCGTTCAAAGAGATTTTCAAAAGTTGAGATAAATTTGCCTCTCTTTGAGCGTTGTGAAACATCTTAGGGATACATGAAATTCTTAAAAGGCAGCACAAGCAAGAAAAAGCGGGAAATTTGAGAAAATTACCCTATCCAGAAGAATGCGATGCCGTCTTGCAAAGGAAGCTCCTCTGAGCGAAGGATCCCGGCAGTTTTACGTTAAATGCGAGATCGCCGGCGAGACTTTTCCAAATGTTTTGTGCGACTTGGGGCGAGCATCAATCGATGCCGTTGAGCGTATTCAACCGGCTACACCTAGGAAAGATGAAGCCAGCGAAGATTTCACCGATGATGGTGACCGATCGATCACATATCAAAGGTATCGTCGAAGGCGTGTTGGTAAATTGGGTTTTGTTTTCCTGCCGACTTTGTTATTTTAGATATTCCGAATTGAAACAACAACCACTAATCTTAGGTAGACCTTTTCTAGCAACCGGTGCGTGCGTTGATTGATGTGCGGGAAGGCGATCTCACGTTTCGGGTTAACGATGAGGAGCTCAAGATTTCCATATCGATGCCATCAAGCAACACGGCGGTGGAAAGCGGAAGAGTCTTTGCTCGATCATGACTGCTTCTGCTGCCGCTGCGTCTCGCGTTTAGAGGTACTCGACCGATCGAGGAAGGCTGCGGTAAGTGGACTCGGCATGGAACTCCGAGTGTATCGTTCGAGTTTGGAGGGCACTTCCATAGTCGGTGGTGGTCATCCGTAAATGCTAAGTTTAGGAGGGTCCACAAGTTGGGAGAGATGTCTATTGCCACAAAACGCCGGATTGAAAAAGGTTAGTAATGGTCTAGCTAAAGGCGTTAAATTAAGCACTTGTTGGGAGGTAACACAACGTTTTCTTTGTTTTGTTTTAGTGTTTTGTCGTGTCTTTAAACTTGTGTTGTTTTTGTAGTGTTTCTATTTTCTTTTCGTTGTTGTGTCGATCGATCAACGAGTTTAAGCAGTGTTTTAATCCGTGTGTGATGACGATAGATTTTTTTTTTGTGAAATTTAATGATAGTGCACATGATATGTTAGAAAATGGCGCATGAGCGACTTGAGATTGCTTAAACTTGTTGTTTTCACCATTTGCTTAACCCGTGAGACTTGAGCTTCTTTGTATAAACATCTTGATCTGATTTCTTTTAATTGTGTGATATCGTGCATGTGATTATCTTCTAGAACTTGCCGTTTTTACGTATCGAGGCGCAATATGTGTTTGAATTTGGAAAGGATAAAGGCCATCTTTGTTAACCACATATTCACCCAAACACTAACCCGATGATATATACCATTTGTCGCTTCTTTGAGCCTTTATTAGACTTATTCTTTCGATTAACGGGATGATAGGAAGTGAGGATGGATATGGGAATCAAAGGGTTGAAATTTTGATGTAGTTATGGCGAGAAAAGTTTCTTTTAGAAAAATACATACGTGGTGAAGAATAGTACCTTTGTTGTGAAAGTTAAACCTATAAGCTCTAGAAAAGAAAAGAAAAGAAAAGAAAAATGTTAAGTTCACTATGAGTGTTGAGCATAAAGGGTCTTTAATCAAAGTATAGGTACATACGTGGCATTAAGCGTTGATTTAGCGTTGGGAGAGAAGAGGAAAATGGACAAAGTCCGTATGTGTGAAATGTATAAATGGTGGTGCTTGGAGTATACTTGAGTCACTTAGCCATATATTATCCTACCTTAACCAATGTGCATTATAACCTCGAAAAGACCTCTTTGATCCTTATTTGAACACATTTGAATGCGGTGGAATACTAGAAAGCAGCGAGCCTATGGTAAGATGTTGCATTGCATTGATTGTTGAGTGTATACACGTTCTACATTTCTTTATGAGTTGAGTATATCTATATTTTACACACATGCCGTTGTGAGGTTGAATAAAATGAGTTTTTCCCTCGATGGTTGTTTGTGTTGAGTTAGTTAACATCGTCATGTGCACTAATGTTTTTGCGTCGATATGTTTACGAGGCACAGGAATTGTTATCATCCTTTTACGCTCGTTGATCTTTTTGTTGTGTCTTTCTGTTTTGGTTTTGTTTGAGGACAAACAATGATTTAAGTTTGGGGGTTTGATAAGCGCGCATTTACGTTTATAATTGATATTTAAAGATGAGTTTAGATCATTTAATGTGCATTTATGTATCGATTCTCAATGTTTCATCTATTTCTAGAAGATATTGCTCTTGGGTGTTCTTTTGGTGTTGTGTAGGTTTATATGTTGAAAATCGAAGCGAAGGCGAAGCCGAGCCAAAATGAGCAATCTGTCCGATTCTAGCGACCAACCTAGCGGTCGCTGGGCTGGTCGCAAAAGCAAACCAGAGCGCCGGGAAGAGTAGCGACCGAGGCTCGTGCACGAGTGAGCAAGCCCTAGCGCCGAGAACTCAGGGACGATTTCGCGACCTATTCAATTTCTAGCGACCGCTAGTCGGTCGCGGTACCATCTTGACGCAAGGAGGCGGCGGCGAGAAAAGAACGCCATGAGACATACCTAGCGATCGCACTAGCGATCGCGAGACCGGTCGCGAGCAGCGGCGAAGGATAAAATTAGGGGTTTCACCCTTTCTATAAATAAATGAAAGCCCTCGCGCCTCTCGGACCCATACGACCCAGTGCTTTTCATTCAGTTTTCCTCGGTTTTGTCTTTCTTTAGCTTGGTTTAGTTAGATTTAATTAGTGCATTGTTCTAGTTTAGTTCTTCAATTCGTTATCGATCGGACGTTTTGTCCGATCGGCTTTCCGTTGTTTTCCGTTCTTTCGCTTGGGATTGGATTCAAGACCAACCATTGTTCATCAACGCTTCATCACGGGTTTTATATATTTAATTTCCGTTTTATGGTTAAATCGTATTTTATTCCGTTTAGTATGTACGGCTAGATTTCGTTCTAATCTTGGGTTTGTATGATTCGATCCTATATGTTGTGATTCTGTTATCGCTATTTACCTTCCGGCATTGATTCATGATTCTTGGTGCTTATTTATATGTGTTGATTTACGATCAATCTCGATGCATATCTAGTTGTCGGTTAGTTACGTAATTGTATTAATTGTCGATCGATCTTGAATGCATGATCTGAATAAACGCTTGAGTCGTGGGCGAGATAGGATATTCGTGGAAGCATATTCTTAGTGATCCTTTTGGAGTTACTTGTTTTCACCTAGAATGGTAGGGAAAACTAGTAATCAAGCGCCATAATTATCGTAATTGAAGTTGTTGGTTATATTTGTGATCTTTCATCTTGTCTCGGATTAAAATTGGCTAATAGGAGCAGGATAAACATCGTTGTGGATAGGATTGATGCATCCCTAGGTTAGTCTTTCTTAGTTATCTTTTGAGATTTTATTGCTTTATTTTATTTACGCTTGGTTACCTTTGCTTTGGATTAAATTCTGAAGCCCTTAAAACCTTTCACCCAATTTTCTGTGCTTGAATAATGATGAATTATTGTTGAGCTAGCTTCTATGTTTTCGTATTACAATCCTGTGGATACGATACTACCTTACCTTCCATATCGCCTTTACGTGTGAAAAGGGAAGCGATCAGGTGTGTCATGCATCGGGCGGGTGGTGCCTAAGCACGCTGCCCGTGCCCCATCGCGTGGCACCGCCTCGCCTCCTGTCGCACGCCGTGCGCGTCACGCACCGTGCGTTGGGACTCTTTATGTCGGCGTCTCATTATTCGTATTCTTGGTCGTCGTTCTTTGTTTTTATAGATATAATTTACAGAAAAATAAATTCTAATCTAAGAACATATTTTCTCTTGGGGAAAAACGATTCCAACGAAAAGCCAACAATTAATAGAGGCACGATGAACGATGAACATCAATTAATTATAACTCATTAATAATCAAACGTGAATTAATCCAACAAATCCAAGATGCTGATCTCAGGTTTCTGATACCAATTATAGGAAAATATGATTTTTCTGTGCTCCCTATGATCTATTTTGGATGTTTAATTCATCATACATTGATTATATTCTAGCATGCTCATATATAGTTAATTGGCACACATAGGAGCTTTCTCGTATTTCCTTTGAATTTTTGGCCAAGGTGATCAATGACTGACTCTAGTTCTGATCTTCTAAACTTTATCCCGGATGCCAGATCTCCAATGTTGAATGAGAGTAATCTATGGAGCACCAAATTTTCTCCGATTAGGTGTGGTTTTCGAAAATCATAGTGTAGTTTATGGGGTGCTACTAGTTTTCCTTATCTTGTATTTATAGTGTTATCCTTAGAATCCCAATGTAATAGAATTCTGACACTTCTAATAAATATAATATTTATCTTATATCCTAAAGATAATTTTTTCTAGAATAATTATCTCTTGATATCAGTTAATTTCTATTTAGACTAGAAGATGTATTAAATAAATAATATAATAATCAAAACATAGTCCTAGTGGGACTATATATTTGGGGTATGAAAATTCTTTAGCTATATGCCTTGGTGGGCCAACCTAGGGATCAGATATAAGGAGTAAAGATGAGCATAGAATGACTTAATTATCTTACGTTCAACTCATAATATAAATTAATTAGTGAATAAATGATGTATTACCCTTTAGTACCGAAGTTTAGTCGGGCTCATACCTAGATTTACAAATCCCCGTTTATTAATTATTTATATCACTTTGCTACTTAAAATAATTAATTTCTTTATTAGTTCCTTAAGTAGTATCACTCAACCTTATTATCGTACCTGAGCTAATTCAACATATAGTGTTTAGTACGATAAATCTTTTGAGCTCCTTAAGGGGACGTCATCATCCTAAACAGATACAATAACTCGATAAAGATAACCAACATTACATACAAACACTGAGACCATTTAAGATGCATAGAATATTGGGTTAATCCATGTAACCCTCACCCATAACAAGTCAAAGTGATGGTCAATAACTCATACTTATTTGAAACCTTATCGAGGTATAGATAAACGTAAAATCACCGAGATCTAGATTTTTTCACCACTGTCAGATAGAAGAACTCATCTCATAGTGATACATCAATACGTGAAGACATACCAATATAGACAAACAACCAAGTCAAATGACTTCTTATCTATACTGCAGCTTATACCAACAACTCGTCCTCAAGTTGCCTTAGTTGTGATCTTTTTTATATCCCAATTAGCTTAACCAATCATAAAGACTTCTATGATCTTCTACACACTGTATGATCTAACTTCTGCATGAGATAATGGGATGACATATGCAATCAAGTAAACAATTCAAATAGGAGATCAAAATAGTGGTAATAGGAAACATTATATATAAGCTCAGTCATTTTGCTTTCATTATACAAATCAACAATAATGGCATGTGTCAATGACACCTTGAAGATGAAGAGTCACTCAAATTGCACCACATCAACACTAAATACCAACTATGCCTGAAGCCCATAACATGGTGGCCAACAAGTTCACTCTCTCACATCTGTAACATATGGGTGTTGGGGTCTTCATAAATAACAAGTGGAGAAGGGAAAAGCTTGAAGAGCTAACAGCTAGAGCCAACAAAATAGGCTTGACCCGATGGATCAGCCCGGAGTACCTGGGATTTGGGCTAAGTTGGGCTTCAAAATAAGATGTTGGAAAAAATAGGGCCTAAAAAGCCCTCCCGAAAAAAACTCCGGGCCGACAGGGCTTCAGGCCAAAAAAGTCCGGGGTTTTCGAGATAACAAATCTGTCCGGTAAATATATATTTTTATTACCTACTAATTTTTTGTTTCTCTTTATTTCTTTATCTCTATTCTTATCTTTTTCTTTAGTTCTTTTTAAAGTTGTTTATTATTTTGTTTGTGATTATTTACTACTTTAGATTATTACTTCGGTGCTTTAATCTATTTTTTGTTGTATTTACATATAATTTTGAACTTTTAATTTTGTTATTGTTGATGTTAAATTACTAGTTTTTAGACTTAACTTGTTATTTTACATAGTTATTTATTTTTTTACAATTAAATATGCAATTTTATATGTTAAAAAAATTGAAAAAAATTGAGCGGGCTTAGCCCGCTCGCTCGAAAGTTCATCGAGGGTTGGGCTTCATATTTAGCCATCGGAAATTTTTTCAGCCTACACGAAAAAGTGTAAAATTGCGATGGCCAGAACCGCTACTTTTGTCATCTCTACTTAAGCATTGGAAGAATTATCTACAAAATCTTCTCCAACATTTAAGGTGTTCTTCAATATTCAAGGCATTCTTCGTGCAAATCACCGCGTTATTTGTCGAAATCATCCCCTAAATCAAATCAAAGACGACCTTTAATCTGGAAACAAGGTGAAAACCTACCGAATTGGCCTCCAAAGTTGGAGATCTTCAAGGCCTTCTTCAACACATCAAATTAAATCCAACGTTCGGTTTGAAAACAAGATAAAGTCCTTCACGTTGGCATTATAAAATCTCAACTTCACTTCAACACATCAAATCAAATCCAACTGTCGATCTGAAAACAAGAACAAGGTCCTTCAGATCAATATCAACAAATTCAAACTTCAAGTTCAAGAAGATCAAAGAATTAGATTCCCTCTAAAACCTTGAAGAACTTTTAGAGATCGTGAATTGAAGAGTTGAATCAAATGATAAGATAGAGATCGAACTCGTATAATTATATTTTAATCCAATAATATGGATTTTATATACAATTTTTTGTTTGTTGAATTAAGTACGTAAATTTACATTACAATTAAATGAAATTAGTAACGCCGATAGACAATACAATACAATAGTTGCTGGTCCTCTTGACGTGAGAGTATATACAACAAAGTAAAGATGATAATAATAACATCGTATTTCTTAAGTGTTAATGAGAAAAATAAAAACAAAATGAGCTAATAAGTTGTTTGAAAAAGTATCCATTATTTATGATACAGGGTTGACACAACTGTTTATAATTATATACACTTTTCACTCGAATAATGGTGCGACCAATTAGCATCTGCATCTGCATGAATGGAGGATTTAAATTACATATTTTTGTAGCTATATATTCTACACTGCAATCAAAACATTCTCTATCTCTCATTTATTCATTTCGTACAGTTGGAACTTTAAGTAAAAAATTAATAAAGAAGAAGAATTTTTAAATAACTCTAAATGAAACATTATGTTAATTATACTCTACGCTCACGCTATTTGAAGAGAAATTCAAGACGTATAGTCGGTAGGAACGAAATTTGAGAAACCTTATAAGAGAAGTCAATTTGGTGAAATGTGGTATTAATGAAAAGTTAAAACCACATAAATGCTCATAAATCTTGAAACGTCATCTAACTAAAACTCCTCGAATATTTTTAGTTTCGTCACTTCTCCTATTGATTTTTTAAACTTAATTTTTTTTTTGTATTCTCTCTCCTCAATTGTCATTTCTAGTTTCCGATTTCTATTTAAATAGTTTGATAAATTACTTTTACATTTGCAATGATGAAACAATATATTTTATTCAATAAATATTACTTATTTCATACTTAATTATTTGGTTAGTTATAATAACCTTCACAGTATATAAAAACTAACAAGAACACGAATTTTGAAATTATACGATGGGTTTTGATTTTTTTATCAATCCTTATAATATACGGGATTAGTTATTTGACAATAAAACGTAGATTCGATAAAATAGAAGATAGAACATTAAAGCGACACAAGAGAAAGAAAATAAGTCAAAACGACAAAAGAGAGTATAATGGAAAAAATGAGCGGACAGTATAAATAAAAAATGTCCAATCGTAGTCACTAAGTATTTGAGTTGATTGCATCTGCAGTTGCATGGGCATTCCATATTTTACTCTGTATTCAAACACAAATCACTGTATTTTTACACTTTAAAATCTGGGACGGGAATGTTAAAGCATATTTCACTAGAAATTCCCCGACAAAGATCTCCACTTCTGACGTCCTAACCAAATTCCATCATAGACATACCGACATACCAGGATATATTTATACCTCTTCCACCTTTAAAATATATTTTTAGAAATATTCAATACAAGTTTTAATAAAAATCATTGAGTATTTTATGAGTATACTAATGATCTCACATTAGTATTATTTTGTGGTGGATCATAGGTCATAAAATATGTAAATAAGTAGTGTTGTTGATGATAATAAGTATGAATAGTGAAGGGTTATAGGTGACAAAAAGTGTAAATAAATGGTATTGTTGAGAGAAATATGTAAGGATTAATTTGTGGAATAGTTTTCATAAAGGAAAAATGAACAAATTTGGGAAACGTACCAAAAATGAAAAACTATGAATAAATTTTTGGGATTGAGGAAGTATAATATTTGCCAAAATCAAATATATTTATTCCATTCTAAAAGGAAATTGATTGAATCGATTTTTTGTTTTTTAATAAAGAATTGATACAAATGAGTTTTGATCTTGCTAACAACATAGCTACACAGAGAATGCACAAACGGAAATAACTCGATCCAAATTAGGTTAAACTAAATGTCGACGGTAGCGTAAGAAACAGTTTAAACAAAAGAGCTATTGATGGACTTCGGCAAGATGATAACGGAGTCTAGCTTCAAGGTTATGCTTTAATTGCATCTTGAAATCATAGTGCAAAATTCCTAATTTGACAGCATCCCCAAAACGTAGTCAGAAGAAAAACTGGCTAATCAATTCTCATGTGTTCTTTGTAGAGAAATCTAATTTTAACCCTCCCCGGATCTATCTTGGATGTTTAATTCACCATACATTGATTATATGCCTAGCATGCACATATATAATTAATTGCAACACGTAGGAGTTTTCTCGTGTTTACCTGCGAATCTGTCGGGGATGAACGGATCAAGACTCGTGCTTTGATCTTACGGGTATCCGGTTGCTTAATCTCCAATGTCGGTGAGGACGATCATGGAGAATGCTATAGAAAATCACCCTCTTTCTTTTCTCTCAAATTTTGAAAATTCTCACCACAAGTATATGGTAATTCTAAAAATAATGGAATGAGGATTAGCGCGATTTTCTCTCTCACCTTATATTTATAATGCACTCTCAAATCCTATCTAGATAGGATCTATGCATATCTAATAAATATAATAATATCCTTTAGGATAGAGAGGATCAAATCGAGTCCCAAGGGATCGAGAGAGAGTGGGTGATTTTCACCCTAGCTACTGAACTGGATGGGCGGCCAGATCAAATCTGAGGAATAAAGATGGGCCTCAAATAAATTAATTATCTTATGTTCACCCGAACATAAATTAATTTATAAACATTCATTCATGTCACTAGAGAATAAATCTTGACTTACCCCTTTATTACCGAAGTTGAGTCGGGCTTGCACTTAGACTTCTGAATCCCCATATTTGAGATATCAGACGTCCATTAATTATTTACTGATCGATCGCTTAAAATAATTAATATATTTAATTCCTTAAGTAGTACCACTCAACCTTATTATTGTACTTGAGATAACTCAACTGCGGGGTTTAGTACAATAAACCTTTGAGCTCCTTATGGACGTCATCATCCTAAACGGATACGGTGACTCGACACGGGTAACTAGCATGACATCAAGACTTGCCACCACCCAAGATGCGAGAATCTTGGGTTATCTCATGTAACCCTCACCATAGCAAGTCAGTGATGGTCAACAACTCATACTCACCTAATACCTTATCGAGATTTAGATCAACGTAAGTCTCCGAGATCTAGGTTCTTCACGACGGTCGATAGAAGAACTCATCTCACCGTGATCCATCAATACGTCCGAGACGTGCCAAAGATAGACAAGCAACCAAGTCAAGTCACTTCTTATCTACACGCAGCTATACCGACAACTCGTCCTCAAGTTGTCTCGGTGTGATACTTTTATATCTCATTAAGCTTGACCAATCATACGGACTTACGTGATCTACAACACACTGTATGATCTAACTTATATATGAGATAAAGGGCATACATATGCAATCAAGTAAACAATTCAGATAGGAGATTGTAATAGTGGTAACGAAAACATTGTATACAAGCTCAACCAAACCGCTTTCGATACTGAATCCAACAATCTCCCACTTATAGTAAAGCAAAACTTTTAGTATACAATGTGTCTCTACTAGCTATTACAAACAACACCATCACTTTGCTTCTCCCACTTATACAAAGTTTCCTTTCTAAGTGGGTGCCGTCTTCGCAATCGAGTCCTCGAATATGCTCTTCGTAGACTTTTGCGGCGACTCTTCGTGAATGGATCGCCTAGGTTATCCGCAGCCAATCTTCTCAATCAAGCACATCCCATCGCCTAACGATTTCTCGTATGACATGGTACTTTCTCTCTATGTGTTTCGTTGCTTTGTGGGTCCGTGGTTCCTTCGAGTTTGCCACACGCACCGAGTTATCACGATAAACTATGATACTCTTGGGTAAACCAGTACCATATCTTGATCCATGAGGTAGTTCTTGAACCATCTGACCTCTTTAGCGACCTCAAGGCGGCTACATATTCGCTTCCATGGTGGAGTCCGCAATGCATCATTGCTTTGCACTCCGCCAGATACGGCTCCTCCTTCCAAGGTAAACACATAGCACGAGGTGACTTCTTCTCATCACGGTCGACTTGGAAATCCGAGTGCAATAACCTAAAGGCATTAGACTATCTACATGGTAAACTAGCCTATAATCTCGAGTCCTTTTCGGTACTTGAGTATATGCTTTATGATCCAATGAGCTTGTCCAGGTTAGATCGATATCTAGCTACTATGCCTACCGTGATAGCGTATATCGGGTCTCGTACATAAGATTAAGAGACATGAGACTTCCTACGCGGAGCGTAAGGAACTTGTCTTATTTTCTCTATATCCTTTGCGATTCTGGTGGCTGCTCGCCTTAGATAAAGGAACACCATGTCCGAAAGGTAGCAATTCTTTCTTGGCGGTGCGCATACTAAAGCGAGTAATCACGGTATCAATGTAAGACGACGAGATAAGCTCAACCTTTTCCTCTTGCGATCTCGATGAAACCTTGATCCCAAGAATGTCTGCTGCATCTCCTAAGTCTTTCATTTGAAACCGATCGGATAACCAACTCTTTATGTCCGATAACAACTTCACATTGTTTCCAGTAGAAGGATGTCATCTACGTAAAGTAAATACCACATCACCGTTGACATCTAAGCGATACACACAACTTTCGCTAGCAACTGGATAAATCCATGGGACTTTACCACCTCGTCAAAGCGTAAGTTCCAGATCGTGAAGCTTGCTTAAGTCCATAAATGGACTTCTCAAGCTTCCATACTAGATGCTCTTCACCCTTCACCACATAACCTTCTGTTCTTGCATATAGATGTCTCTACCTTCTTCAAGGTAACCGTTTAGGAAAGCGGTTTTCACATCCATTTTCCAAACCTCAAGGTTTAAGTGGGCTGCTATGGCGGAAGAATTACGATGGACTTGAGCATTGCTATGCACGAAAAGGTCTCATCGAAATTGATGCCCTCAACTGAGGTGTACCCTTTTGCCACAAGCACGACTTTAAAAGCCTAAACCTCTCCATCTCGAATCTCTTCCTCTTATAGACCCACTTGCTATCTACGGCTTCCTTGCCATCTAGTAGAGTGTCTTTCGTATACATCCATAGTCGTAATGGACTCTATTTCTAAGTCCATAGCGGTGTGCCAGATCTTGCATTAATGTCTTCAGATCGCCTCATTTGTAGGTCCATGGGTAGATTATTGCCGCCGTTTCACGGGACTAAACCAAGATTCACCCACGAACATAAATCGCCGGGTTGACGAACAACCTCCCACTACGACGAGGCGCCATCGCACAATGGCAACGGTGGGTGCGATAACTTGTGGTTTTCTATCTTGCACAACTTCTTGAATAGGAGCCACTTGTATGGCGGTATCTCCAGTGGAACTCGACCCACTTCAATTTCTTGAAGTATCCGGTGTCGATCCTCCCTCTATACATGACATCTCGTACATTCGCTTAATCGGTGGTGGAAAGCGATCATCTTCTAATTCACAAGAATGATTTCAACTTTGGATTTATGGTTTTCATATAATCATCTTCAAGAATCGGAATTAGTGCTAATAATGACCTTCCTAACCCTTAGGACTATAGAATAAACCACCTTCGTCCCTCTAGATAGCCATAAACGACCTTGCGTTGATATAGCCTCCAACTTGTCGCCTTCTTGTTCAAGACATTGGGATCGCCCATATCCTTATGTGGTTTAAACCAGTCATACCAAACCACAACTCGAAATGGGTCTTTTCGTCTCGACTTGGATGGTACTAGATTTAGCAAGTATGCCGACGTTTCTAAGGCATACCCCCGTAGCTAAATAGGCAATGTTGCATAACTCATCATCGATCTAACCATTTCTAAAAGAGTCCTATTTCTTCGCTCGACACACCATTTTATTGTGGTGTGCCGGTGTGAGTGAGTGGGAGGTAATCCCACACGCACCAAATAGTCCATAAACTCGTTCTCGAGGTATTCGCCACCGCGATCGGACCCATGATGACTTGATACTCTTACCAAGCTTCGTCTCCACTTCCGCCTTAAACTCTTTGAATTTCTCAAAGCATTCAGACTTGCGGTGAAGCAGGTATATGTATCCGTACCTTGAGTAATCGTCAATGAAAGTGACAAAATACTCATACACTCCACGAGCTTGTGTTGACATAGGTCTACACAAGTCAGAATGGACTAGCTCCAACACTTCTTTGGCTCTATAACCCTTCGCTTTGAAGGGTCTGGTCGACATCTTTCCTTCTATATAGGATTAAGTGGTAGGGAACGAAGTAGCGTGAGATCATCCAACGCCCATTCTTAGCCGGTCTTTGGATCCTATTTAGATTGATGTGACCTAATCTAAGATGCCGAGAAACGTGGTGTCATCTTCTAAGAAAACTTTCTTTTTAAGGTTTGAAGAAGATGCAACATAGTTATAGGTATTATGTTTGGCGAAATAGTATAAAGCGAATTATATAAAGTGCCACCACAGATAACTTCGTCATTTCTTATGATAGAAACACCACTATCAAAAATAACTGAATATCCATGAATAAATAGTTTGGAAACGGAAATAAGGTTCCGTCGAAACTCCGGCACATATAAAACGTCTTTCAATACTAAAACAGTTCTATCAAAATATAAAGTAACATCTCCGACTGCAACGGCCTCGACTTTCGCCGCGTTGCCCATGGAGATCGTTATCTCGCCATCACACGCCCTTTTCTCGGGAACCCGCGCAGGTGTAACAAACATGATCAATCGACCAGATCTACTACCCATGAATGAGTAGAACAAGTCGCTAAACATGTTTCGTTACTTAAGGCAAATGGCGTACTGAGCCTCGAGCATAGGGCACTTGCCTTCAATGCCCGCCTTGCAAGACTTGAAGCACTTGCCCTCTCCTTCGCTTTTCAAGCCTCCGGTGGCGAACATGTTCTCGCTCCCACTTTGCCCCATTGTTTCCTTTGCCTCTACCACCTTTGGTGCCCTTTTCTTCTTCCATTTTCAACGGAAAATTTGGGCCCTAAATGTGCTAGCAAGGGCATGTGCTCCTTTACCCATGACTCCTTCCGCGGCCACGAGATCATTAAGCAACTAACTAAGTGTATACTCGGTCTTGCTCATGATCGTATTCACGAAAATTCTCAAAGACTTGGGCGGTGTGTTGAGGATGATATCGACCTTGGCCGCCGTCAATACCTCCTCCCAACCGATCAAGACTATCCATGAGATAGTCGTGTGGAGACATGTTCATGGACCGAACTTCCTTCTTCCATCTTACACGCAAGATTTCTCTCATTGTGTGGGCGGATCGTCCGATCCGATTGCCCAAACTTACTCGAGACTTGACCATATTTCGTCGCGTCTACCATCGACGATGTTACACCGCAAGCCTTTGGACATCGTAGTCATCATATAGCACTTGGCCATATTGTTTGACTTATGCGAAAGTCTGCTTGACTCTCGCTGCTCATTAGTCGATGCATCAGTAAGGGCATCGGGTTTGGGAGTAGTGAGAACAAACATGTGTTCTTCAAATGATAAGAACATATTCCATGTTTCGCTTCCACTCGATAAAATTTGGACCGGATAGAGGATTTTGTGCGAGCATGTTGATAATCGATGTAAGAGACATATCGAAAAGTAATGTAAACACATAAGCATACGATCGCACATAATTCGTAACAATAATATTGTAACCTTTTGATAAAACAATATTAATTGAAACCTCCAATCGCCCAGGAATCCCACATGCAAGCCACGCGCGTGGGCGTTTACATGAACCCTCGACTGGACTAAAATATACCTTTTAGTCGCTTAATTTCAATCCATGTCAACTTATCCTTACGACAAATGAAATTAATGATTGGACCTTACTAGACCACATCACTATCGCGAAGGGACTTGGCGGGAAGTCAGATTGAGGTGATGTCTAGCAATGACCATAATTTTAACAATGAAAATGAATTCTTAGAATTGGCATACTCACTAGGACCATACCATTTCCAATCCAAATTCCTTTGTTATCTCATTTAAATCTATCTCTAGAGAACTTATGAAAATCGCATATGCAAGCCAGCGTGTGGACATTTACATGAAACTCCCACTTCTCAATAGATTAAAATGTTTTATTTAGAAATCTCATCTAACAAACTTACGACAAACAGTGCAGGCAAGCCACGCGTGTGGGCGTTTACTCACAGTCGTATCACTTTGTTTAGAGATCAAAAGTGGAGGTCTTGACATTTTAAATTTAAAATTAATATGTCGGGTTACTTGCTTAGTCTTTTGTTTCAAAGGTTTGTCCATGCGAGATCACGTAATCTAGCATGCTTTTCTATATAACTCAACATGTAAAACATGCTCAGTAATTCTAAAATATGCTTAAAAACACGATAAACCTAGCATGCTTACTATGCTCATCCAATCACGAAAACATATAACATGTTTATCTCGTAATTAAACATACATAACATGCTTCGCATAATTTAAACATCCACGACATGCTTTGAGCGATAAAATAAAATAAAATCGTTCATCGCATTACTCGTGGATCCTCGTACTCACTGCTAATTTATTACATAAATTTGCAAAGCATGATCTTGAATACTTTCGAAAAACAGACCTCGCGTGCAGCACGGACCGGATTCGTCAAACTGGATTTGGGCGAAAAATCAAAAACGGGCGGATCATTGGACGGGCCCAACCGGTCGAAAATCTGGAACCGGGTCGAAATTTCGGATCTGGGTCGAAAATCGGTCGACCGAACCGGTCGGGTCGGCCCAAAACAAATCTGGGTCGGTCAAGATAAAGTGGGTGGGCCGCTGAGGCACAACCCATGCGCGCCCGGACACATCCGCCACCACGCGCCGCCGCCGAGAACGTCGCCCAAGAGCCGCCGAGACATCCGCCCGACATCGCCACCACGTCGCTGGCACCGCCGGGCTTCCGCACAAAATCGTGCACCGCGTCGCCCGGTATTGCCGAGCACACCCGTGCGTTGAGGTTTCTGGCGCGATAATCTCGCTGAAACCACCGGCCGCCGAGGCCTCGAGCGAGATTCGCACCCACATCGCCTGCGTCTGTCGAGACATCGCTAAGGTTCGCGCGCGCCCGCCCGAAGCCGCCGGCGCTGCGCTGTGGCTGCCGCCGCCGTCGCCTCGCCGCCGCGATCGCGTGAGCGCCACGCGCGCCGCTGCCGAGGCACGCCGCAGCGCCGAGCAACGCCGAGCACGCACGCCGCCGCCGAAGCGGTGCCGAGGCATCCGCACGCAGCGCGCCGCCCGCGCCGCTGCCGCGCCAGAGTCGTGCGCCCGCCTCGCCGCCCGCCTATCCGCCGACATGCCGAGAACGCACGCGCACGACCGAAGCGGTGCATGCGCGAGCCGAGCACGTCCGCGTGCCGTCCGCTTGCACATCCACGGCCGTGCGTCCGGTTTTCGGTGTGCTTTCCCATCATCTCGTTCTTCGTGCTTTCATCTTCGTTCTTGCTACGGATAAGATTTACGTAAAAATCTAATCTAACCACGGATTTTCGTGGTGAAAAACAAAATCGACAAAAATAAAACGAGCCACGATGAGCGATAGATTCATAATTAATTAATTGCGCGTTATAATCAAACGTGAATTAATCCAACAGAGCGAAGATATCGATCGAACTCGATACCAATTGTGGAAATCGATTTTAACCTCTCCGAGGATCTATCTTGGATGTTTAATTCACCATACATTGATTATATGCCAAGATGCACCTATATAATTAATCGCAACACATAGGAGTTTTCTCGTGTTTACTGCGAATCTGTCGGTTTGAGCGGATCAAGACTCGTGCTTTGATCTTACGGGCAGATCCCGATTGCCTAATCTCCAATGTCGGTGAGGACGATCATGGAGAATGCTATAGAAAATCACCCTCTTTCTTTTCTCTCAAATTTTGAAAATTCTTACCACAAGTATATGGTAATTCTCGAAAATAATGGAATGAGGATTAGTCTTGATTTTCTCTCACCTTATATTTATAATGCACTCCCAAATCCTATCTAGATAGGATCTATGCATATCTAATAAATATAATAATATCCTTTAGGATAGAGAGGATCAAATCAGAGTCCCAGTAGGACTGAGAGAGAGGTGGGCGATTTTCACCCTAGCTACAGGCCTGGATGGGCCACCAGGATCAAATCTGAGGAATAAAGATGGGCCTCAAATAAATTAATTATCTTATGTTCACCCCGAACATAAATTAATTTATAAACATTCATTCATGTCACTAGAGAATAAATCTTGACTTACCCTTTATTAGAAGTTGAGTCGAGCTTGCACTTAGACTTTACTGAATCCCCGTATTTAAGATATCAGACGTCCATTAATTATTTACGCTGATCGATACGCTTAAAATAATTAATATCTTTAATTCATTAAGTAGTACCACTCAACCTTATTATCGTCTTGAGATAACTCAACTGCGGGGTTTAGTACAATAAACCTTTGAGCTCCTTAAGGGCGTCATCGTCCTAGCGGATACGGTGACTCGACACGGTAACTAGCATGACATACAAGACACGCCACCACCCAAGATGAGAGAATCTTGGGTTATCTCATGTAACCTCATCCATAGCAAGTCAGTGATGGTCAAGAACTCATACTCACCTAATACCTTATCGAGATTTAGATCAACGTAAGTCTCCAAGAACTAGGTTCTTCACGACGGTCGAGATAGAAGAACTCATCACACTGTGATCCATCAATACGTCGAGATGTACCAAAGATAGACAAGCAACCAAGTCAAGTCACTCTTATCTACATCGCACTTTATACCGACAACTCTTCCTCAAGTTGTCTCACCGTGATACTTTTATATCTCATTAAGCGACCAATCATACGGACTTCTATGATCTACAACACAATCGTATGATCTAACTTATATATGAGATAAAGGGACATACATATCAGAATATCCCAAGAATTAAATGCCTAATTACGATATTTAAAATTAGTAAATTATGGTTTCGCCGAAATAATTGAATTAGTGATATATCGAATAATGATTTCTATTAATTATGAGATAATGAATTCCTATTTTATATTCACTAAGAATTGTGAATTGAGGAAAAGAATTTTATAAAGTGTTTCGGCAGTATTATTTTAACGTCGATTGAGTATCGGTAGTTAAAATTTCATAAAATTTTCTAAGCAATGAAGCTTGGAATTAAATTCCATTATTAATGGAATAAATTAATAAAGTGATTACGACCATTTTGAGATGAGTCGATAATTAACGTTTTGAGACGTTTCAAACGTTAACGTTTAGAGATAAATAGAAAAATGAGTTTAATGATCAAGGAATTATAGCATTTAAATTCATATGATTATTATATGTAATTAGAGTATTATTTAGCATTAAGATAATGCTAGAACATTAAGGATTAATTATTGAACAAGTTTAGAATTTTCGAAAACCCTAATTCGAAAATTAGGGTTTTCTCACATGAAATGATACCAATAATTTTCCTATGATATAATTTATCATCTAAAACATATATTATGATATATATCTATAAATGGCATGAAAATAAAATATATATCAATGCTTAAGTGAAATAGGCATGAGCTATTATGTGCAACACAAAGTTTACGATAAATTTTCATGTTACTTTGCTATGTTGTGTTTTGATGATCAATTAGGATATAGTGTACACCTAACCAAGTAAAAATCAGTGGATATGTGTGAGGCATGAAAGAGCCGATTTCTTCGACTAAATAAAACTCTTGATGATGTATCTTACATTTGGGAATGTGTATATTAACTATACCATGAATTAAGATAAAGAAAATTAAAATACTCCTCTTTGAACAAGGGAACCGACTGACTAAGCTCCCAAATTCAAAGAATTGTTTTATCGAAACAATTTGTGTAAGAACATAGTTACTACCATGACATATGAATTGATGAAGTCGTAGAAGAAAAATTGTGTCTTCCTTATTGTGTGTGGGAGGTCTGCGACTCAAGACTAGTACAAATCGAGGGAAGAATCAAATTTGAATTGTTCAAAAATAATGTGTAAGACATAGTTACACTACTACAATTTTACCTTTCTCTACACTCATGACTACGTTTTTCTAAAAACGTAGTCTATAGATATAACTCTTTTTTTGTAAAAGCCGTAGTCATGCATGAAAATTGTTGAAATATAGACTACGGTTTCTTAATACGCGTGGTCTTTACGAAGAACGATTCACGCTTAACAAAAGCGTAGTGTGTATGTGCGTGTTTTACCCAATACACTACAGTTTTCAAAAAAACGTAGTCTATGCGTATAAATTTAAAAAAAAAAAAATTACTGGGCTTCACTTCCTAGAATTAGGGCTAGCTTTCAATTTCATTTCTCTCCCTCCCCTACCAGCTGCTCCGTCTCTCTCTCTCTCTCGTTAATTCATTCAGTCCAGCCGTTCCCAATCCGCCGGAGTTCTCCAGTCCGGCCGCCGCTAACCACCGGCGCCGAGCTATCTCGCGGCGCACCAGATCTCGCGCTCCCGTAGCTGGCCGAGGTCCTCTCATGCGAAATAGGAAAGGATACTGAAATTGCGCCTATATATATATATGAAATCGGGTTTTCTCATTTTTTTTTTAATTTATGCCGTGGTAAATCACCATAAATCTTCACTCTTCCCTCTCGCCTCCGCTGATGCCAACGCCTCTGCCTCCGCCGTCGTCGTCCCTCTTATCTTCTGCTCTCTCATCTTAAGCCTTCGACGATGTCTTCCCTCTCGTTGTCAATATCTCTCTCAACCTTTCTCCATGCAGATTGAAGCGCAAATTCCCAGGCCGCCGTCGCCGTTGTCGCTGCCTGATCAGAGAATACAGCCGCCGTCGCCATCCTGCCGTCGAAGAGAATGCCGCTGCCGGAGAGAATGCCCCATGCAGGTATGCAGTCTCATTTTGTTTTTTTTGTTTTTTTCGTGGATGATTAGCAGGGATTGAAGTGTGGAAGGTGACTGATTTCTTTTAGTTCTTCAAAAGTTAGTATTTATTGGATGATTTTTGTGCATTTTGGTTGCTGAATTCCTCCAATCCAAACTCCAGTTAGAAGAGAGACAGGCATTTCCACTTGTGCAGCTATTTCCCATTGCAATGGCGTTCATATCTTTCCTCGGCAGATTGCTTTTCGTCTCTCTCTTCGTTCTCTCCGCCTATCAAGAGTAAGACCCGCCGCTGCTTTTCACACCTAGATATGCTCTTCATTGTGCTTCCGATTTCTGTATCTTCTCGCGCTCCCAGATCTCTCTCATCACGGCGCACCAGATCTCGCGCTCCCGTAGCTGGCCGAGGTCTTTTTTCTTGCATCTATATAGGCGAAGAACCTTGGTTGCAATTGGTACACATGATTTGGATACAATAGAAGGCCCTTTTACATATGAGGTATAAGTTAATACTTGTATTTTTGAAATACCCATGGGAGTTTCTACTTTTTTCTGATATGACGTTGCTTTACGCTCATTCTATATTTTTGGGTGCTATTGAGTGATTAGTTACCCTTTTTGGTGATTAACTGATTATTGTTGCATAATAAATGGAATAATACTGCTCCAAGATGAGTCAGATGTTAGTACAATTTTGCGTTCCTAAGCTTCTACTAGGACTTAGGATTTCGCCACTCTGGTTCCTCAGTGTTGATTTACATTTAAGTGTTGCTGCTTGAAAAACATCTGTGAAAGTTTATTTATCCTCATGTTTCATCAGCTAGAATAAACCAGATCTTTTTTTTTTTTATTAGTGTTAGGCACAGCTGTAATTCCTCCATCTCCGTCTGGGCCTTTTGGAATTTCACCCGAACAGCTTGCTTCAATGAACAGGGATCATAATATAGCCGCATTTCAACAATATGGAGGGGCAAGACTACCTTTTCCCTTTACAACTCTTTAGCTAGTTTCATGTTGTATGTCTCAGTAAATTAGTTTAACATTTCACCATTTTTCAGGTTAAAGGCATATCTGGTATGCTTAGATCAGACGTTGAAACAGGGATTTCTGGTGATGATCATGAGTTCGCACAGAGAAGAGATGCCTTTGGATCAAACACTTATCCTGTGAAGAAGGGGAGGACTTTCTGGGTAAATTTTTGTGTAGACTGTTACTATGGTGTGACTATACATCTTGTGAAATTGGAACTTTTTATTCCTATTCAAATCTGTCATTTAGCTTCCTTGCATTTCATTTTGTGCAGATGTTCCTATGGGAGGCCTGGCAGGATACAACTCTCATTATTCTAATAATAGCTGCTATCGCATCTTTGGGTCTTGGAATAAAAACTGAGGTAAGCACAGAATACAAAAGTACATAAGTCCATTTTCACTATTGAATTCTGACCTATTACACTTATTTATATTTCTTCCACTGGAAAGTTGAGCTATTTTGAATTCTGACCTATTACACTTATTTATATCATCTTCCACTGGAAAGTTGAGCTATTTTTATTGGTAAGCATTATTTCACTTAACAACATTTATATATATAATAATCTTCCAATGGAAGCATTCCAATTCTACTATTTGATTTCATTAGCTTTTCTGCCCCACTCTTTGGTATATCCTTTGTCTCTCCATCAGATTTTTCTTATATGGGTGTTGGAATTGGAATTGTCAAGTACTCATGAACCTTGACTTCAGCATAAGAAGCGTGTTTGTTTACTACTTGCTTTGATAAGTATAAAAACTTGCTTTACTGTATGATTAACTAAACCTGAATAAACATCTTAAAAAATTTGTAGTTTGTGAGGAGTTCTTGAAGAATTTGACAACCACCCTTTTGTTTGCTTTAACTTATAAGTTAATAGATAAAGTTTTTATGGAGTTGGGATTTCTGCTACAATCATATTTCTGTTAAGGTGGGAAAGAACCAAAATATTCATACAAAAGTTGAAAACTTTTGCTTTTTGGAGAAAATGTTTTTTTTTAGGTTCCACGTTTTCGGTGATTTGGTGAGTAGCTGTTTTTCCACTGGTTTCTGGTCAAGATTAGGCTGTGAGCCTCTTAAATGACCTTATATATAATTCTGATATATAGTCTTCGATTTTTTTCCCAATCAGAATTCAAGATTTGAGCTCTGAATTTTCCATGTTGCTCGTTAATCAAGTATGCCAAGACTGAAGACTGATTAGGCCTTCTTTCAGGTTAGCACAGTTTGTTGTATGCGTGAAGACTGAAGAGTGAAGATGGATATTTCCTGTATGCGAGAGCTGCTTACTTGTTAATCAGTTTGTTGAGTCAAGGTCCCAGTTCAAGAGTGGTCTTGTCAATCATGCTTTTGCAGCAGCTCTTAGGACATTGCTTCTTGTAGGTTTCTCTCCATCACTCTGTCTCTCTCTACTACGTTTAACTTTCTTAAGTGTATGGTGATCTAATCAGTATGATATTCACTTAAATTCTGGGATGGTTTAGAGAAGAAAAGGATGGTTAGTTTTATTGATATTGATCATTGATGTTAGTAATACTAATCATTTCATAGTTTGCATGTTTTATCGTGTGGCATTTGTATGCTGGAAAGTTGTGATAGAAGTATCTTTTGTTCTGCTATAGTTGATAACATGACCATAATGTGCAGTTGCTGTAGTAAAAGTTATGACTAATCTAAATGCCATATCCATGTAGTTGAAGGAAAGCCCACACCTTATTACTATTTTCAGCCAAAAAAAAAGATCAATGTGTTTCAAGCCTATGCTCCGAAAATTGGGTATTGCTTAATATTTATGGTTGTCGAACCGAGCTAGTTTGGTCGACTCTCTTCTTGTGCTCAACTACTATGAAGTTCGGTCTTTGCGTCCGCATGTATTCCCTTATGGCTTATTACGGAAAACTAATATCTTCTAAATGTAATGAAAGCAGATGTATATTTTTGTATAGTGATTTTGTAGGTCATAATGAAAACATATTGTATATTTTGTATAGTGATTTTGTAGTTGTAATGAAAACATATCAGATATATTTTTGAATAGTGATTTTGAGCGTAGTCATGAGTATATTTTAATCTCGTTTGCTTGTGCTTTATTAATTGTACGTGTTTAAATAAAGAAATTAACTACGGTTGAAATTGAAAACCGTAGTTGTTATTAAATTGACTACGGTTGTAATAGAAAAAGCGTAGTAAATTTGACATTAAAACCATAGTAAATAAACTCAAAACCGTAGTTAATACGTATAGACTACGCATAAAAGCGTAGTGTATGTGCAATTTTTTGTGTGATGCAATGGGTATAGACTACGGCGTGGCGTAGTCTATGTGCGGCGTGGTCTAAAGTGGGTATAGACTACGCATAAAGCGCGTGGTGTATGAGCGAACTATTGTGTGATGCGTGGGTATAGACTACGCATCAAAAGCGTAGTCTATGTGAGAAAAGCGTAGTCTATAGTGGGTATAGACTACGCGTAAAGCGTGTGTGTGCGCGCCTTTTCAGTGGTTTGTGGGTATAGACTACGGCGTGGCGTAGTCTATAGTGGTATAGACTACGGCTAAAAAGCGTGGTGTGTGCGCGCCTTTTCTCGTAGTTCGTGGGTATAGACTACGGCGTGGCGTGGTCTATGTCAGCGTGGTCTATGGTGGGTATAGACTACGCTAAAAAGCGTGAGTGTCTGCGCCTACTTTTCTCTACACCACTTTTCTCTACACTACGAGGATGCTGCACACACTACATAAAACGTGTAGTCTATCTTTGCTTTTGTAGTAGTGTTAATATAGTGATGTAATACTTGGTGAGTCGTAAGGTTGAAAAGACTTCTAAATTTGATTTGTGAGTGAGAACAAGAGAGAGAGTGGGAGGGTTATAGGTTTTATTCTCATTACATAAGTAATATGTATCATAAAATCAAAACCATTCCTCTCTCCAAAACCAAGAAAGAGTACCGTGAGCTTCTTCTTTGAAAAGCCTTGAGTGTTCTTGATTTCATTAGCAAAAGTTGATATCTAAAGCTTGCACATAAAATCAATAGTTAAAGGTTAGAAATCGAGCGAGCTTGATTGTACACTAAGTTTTAATTTTCAATGGTTCGATTAATATGTTAAGCATGTGTTACTAATTATGAAATTATCTTGCATGATAGCTTGTTCATTAATAATGTGTATTAAGATGAAATAGAAGCATATATCATGTTTAAATTGAAATTAATCATGTTATGAAATTTGAGATGATGATCGAAAATTCTTAGAAATTATTTAAGGTTGGATTATTGATATATGATGTTATAGAAGCTTATAGTGAATTTTTGAGAATTAAAAAAAAATCTAGTCTATAGTTTGGAAATGGCCGAAAATCATGAAAATTTGTAAGTTGATGTACAATTTTTATTTAAGAAATGTTATAGCATATTGATGATCTAGGACCTTGGTTATGTCTTACATGATTTTATTAAAATTTTAGAAATCAATTGCTCAAATTTTCTCAAATTGACCGTGAGTTTCAAGGCTTAATTTGATGATGATTAAGTTGTTTTTAATGAATATTATGATGAAATGTTGCTATACTATAGTGTATAAGCATTGTGTAATTTTGTTGGAATTTTATAAAATGTTTAGTGTATGCTTGAGGATGGAACCGAGACCATTGAACAATAATCCCTGATGTGGAAATTAAATATGTTGGACTATAGGTTATAAATATGTTATAAATTAATGTTGGGGCCTTGTATAAATTAATTAGAATTTTAGAAAATTATTGGACAATTATTGGTATAAATGCCGTGACCTATGAAATAAAATAGGTGATGCCCAAATTTTTCTATAGTTAATGTTAATACATATTAGTGATATTATGATAAAATAGTACACTATATGAATTTAGAAGAATTTTTGGAAGAAGATTGAAAATCAAAAGCTTTAAACCTTGAGCTTGATTAAATATATTAAGGATTTTAAATCCTTAATATCAAGAAAAATAATGCATTATATGTCAGAAATTATTTTAGACATATTAAGAATTTATGAAATTTAATAAACATAGTATACTATGTTTACGATGAAACGTTATATTAAATAAAGTTAGAAATGAAAATAATGTTTAATGAATAAGTTAATTGATATTAAAGGAAAATATTAATAGAGTTTATCGATTTGCGTGAAAATCGAAATTGGGCTTTATGAAAAGAAATCGATTGAGAATCGATTTATATTGAAAATAGATATTAAATATGTGAATTATTGAAGAATTTATTAAGAAAAGTCAAAATTGTTGACTTTTAAATTAACGTATGAAATACGTTCAATAAATACACTAATACGTGTAAAACGTATTAAGTTTATAAGGAAATCTCTTTGATGAGAAAAGATTTCATAATTGAAATCTTTATATCGAAAAACGTTAGAATACGTTGTACGTTTAACCTAAAGGGTTAAAATGAAATAGTTGATCATGTCTCGTCTCATCAAGCACGAAATGTTTAGTTAAGATACGCGATTGGACGACGTATTGAATTCGTTAAGGAATTCAAATTATATTAGTATAAGTTATCAAAGTTTGTTTTAAACTTTGAAAATCTCGAAAAACGTGACAGACGTACTAAAATCGTTTTTACGTAAAGATGAGACGCGGATGCGATCGTTGGCGAAAAAGGAAAACGAATTAAGAAAGCTTACGTACAAGGTGGGCTTCTTTTCTTATCCTCAAGGATAAAATGCTCTATTTATGATGCTTTCTTGAAATGAAAAGTAATTATTTATGATGCTCTCTTTTGAGAAATGATTATGAAATGATGATGAAATTACACACCCAAAATATTTATGTTTTATGTATGTATCCTATCCATGAATGAATGAATGAATGAATGATGAATGTTGTTGGGTCGCTCCCAACTTATGAATGAAATCGATATCGGATCTATCTTGGAAAGCGCTTATACAGCTATGATTAACGTGTACACCTAATGGTGATTGAGAGTGTAAGGACAATTCACGGCGGTCGCGTGACGTGAGGAGGCCTCGCTTCTCGGCGTAAATGATAATGTTATGATGAAATGAAAGGGATATGGATCATACATACAAGGAAAATGTCTGTGAGCGAATGTTTATGAAAATGATGAAAAAGTTTAGTAAGCTCGAGGCCTTTTTAATCAAAACCCTTGTGTCTTACCATGATGGGGCAGAGTAATTAAAAGATGATAAAATGTTTTTGGCATAAGTCCACTGAGTGCATTATTTGTACTCGACCGCATATTGTTTTAAATGTGCGATTGAGTGGTGATGCGATGGGCGGTGTTGAGCAATAGGAAGGTTGTCGTTGAAAGTTATACCTTGATAGTACATCGTCATATGTACATATCACATGTTTTCCGCTGCAAGAACATAAGTTATGTAGTAAGGTCCAAAAACATACTTGATATATGTATCACAGTTTAATGTTAAATGGTCTCATTGTTTATTCATCCTGTTTAGAGTAATAATCCACCTAAATCGTACTTAGGATTTAGGGAACATTCTGAGTGGTATCAGGCGGTTCGCTCTTTGAACCCAAAATTTTCTTTGAGGTTAAGTCTAGATTGAGTCACTAGACTTCTAAAGGTCGGTGACAATGCTCAACACTCCATCACATCAAGCTCAACCGAAATGAGGTAAATCTTCTTTTTCAAAATTTTGAAATGAAAAGTTGAAGAAAAAGGATCGAGATGATTTTTTTCAAAGGAATGAATGATATGAAATGGAAGTTATGAATAATGTTGAGAATGGAAGTTATGCAAAGTGATCAAGTTAGAAATGAATGCTTATGATAGATAATGGGCAAAATGTGCGAAGAATGAAATGTTGAATTTGCAAAATTCAAGTAATACACGATTCAATAAGTATGTTATGAAATTGAACAAAATTTTCAAGTTTTCATAACCAAATTGATTCAATTTCAAGATTGTGTATAATGAATAAATATGCTTGAAAGCGAGCGTAAATGGCCAATGATGAATTCTTGAATTGAAAGAAATATGCAAGTATGAATTATGTTTTCATTATTTGAAACTTTAGATACAAATCCCAAGATTGATTATGACAAATGAATATGTCATCTCGAGAAGAACATAGGCGATATAAGAAGCATGATCACGTTTTGCAAAAGAACATAGAAGTACGAACTTCCTTCCCTTACAAGAACAAAAGAATGACATGAACAACGAAAGTAAAGTTAGACTCGAGCTCGAAAGGCAAAAGACGAACGTGGAATTGAACGATTCGACTTCGACCTCGGCATGTGCGACCTCGACCTCGGCATGTGCGACCTCGACTTCGACCTCGGCATGTGTGACTTCCACCTCGGCATGTGCGACTTCCACCTCGGCATGTGCGACTCATCTTCGACTTCGGCATGTGCGACCTCGACTTTGACCTCGGCATGTGTGACTTCCACCTCGGCATGTGCAACTTCCACCTCGGCATGTGCGACTCATCTTCGACTTTGGCATGTGCGACTCGATTACGACTTCGGCATGTGCGACTCGACTTCGACTTCGGCATGTGCGACTCGACTTCGACTTCGGCATGTGCGACACGATTATGACGGCATGTGCGACTCGAATCGACTTGGCATGTGCGACTCGACTTCAACCGGCATGTGCGACTCGATTACGACTTCGGCATGTGCGACTCGACTTGACCTCGGCATGTGCGACCTTGACTTCTACTTGACATGTGCGACCGTCGACTTTGACTTGATAATTTTATAACATCAACTTTGACATGTCGACCTTGGTAGTATATACTACATCGACGCCATTACTCGTACTACCTCGGCATCGGTAGCGGCATGCCGCGACCTTGGCGTCGGCATCGCCACGATCTCGGCGAGCGAGTGAATTTTCTGCACTGCGCGGTGATTTTGTCTTGACCCGTTCTCCTTCGTTTGAACTCCGATTGACGTGCGGTGTTCGCCTACGTACTCTAACACACTGTAATTTATTTGTTATGAAGGACCGAATCCTGATTCCTACTCCAGAATTCTGAAACAGTTGAATTTGGTTCTATGATTTTTATAGAATGAGAACGTTATAGTATGATAAGAATCTTAGAATGTTAATGAAAAGTAAGATTTCGATGTACAAGTAGAGCCATGACCTACATGAGAACCTTTGTTGATGACCTATTACGGTATATAAGGTTTCAAATTATATTCATTACCTAATTTACGTCATTGAGTTTAACTCCATGACTAGTTCCAATTGAAATCATTTGAGTTTCTCACTTTTTCGAAGGAAATTTACAACACGAAACCTTATAAAATGTCCTTTGAAACCAAGCCTTGTGTGATGAGAAAATAATTGTGGCGGTGCAGCCACCCATATGACCAAAGAAATCTCGGTGGTCGTCATTCGGTCTTGGACCTAGATCCCAATTATTCGATCGAAGAGGATATAGACTCAATCATTAAAGATGTTATTTTTAATTTGTGAGACGATACCTCACGTAAGTCGTGATAAATTCTCCTCGATTCTTGAAACCATCAAGTATGATGAATGTTGACTTACCTTGTCACCTAAGTACGAATTAGTAAAGCGATGAACATCAGGTATGATATAGGTTGACATATTTCCGTCACCTAAAAGTTTCAGATCAGTAAAGTGATAGACATCAAGAAATTATGATGTAAAGAAAATCTCGATGAGACGAGATATTTTCTCTATGATACACATGGATGTGATGACCCTTGATGGGCTTTTCAAAGATTGATAACAGTGAAGTTATACCTTCATATGACCGTTATGATAATAAAGTAATGAACAAGATACTCTTTAGCATTGAATGCAAGAGTAAAAGTAAAGAAAAGTATATGATATTCGTGGGATATAATTTCCCCTTACTATGTCATAACGAGAGAGAGATTACAACTTATCTTTAAGATAGTTGTATGTCCCAAAAACCTCCTTAGTAGGTTGGACATGTCTAAAGAATGAAGATGTATGCAAGATATTCTTTTCAAAGGATATATATATATAAAGAAATGATAGCATCTCGGAAAATAAATCTCTGCTTTATACCTCAATCAATGAGATTATGCTTGAGCATAATCGATTCAATAATTGAAACTTGGTTAAACAAGCGATAATGAGATTGAGGAATCATAATCCTCGAGATTGTGTGAACGACTAGGATAGCCCTAGTATGTAAATCAAGTATGGAGAAAATATCTCCAAAGCGAGACATGGAATGAGATGCTTGGAAATTAAGTTATGGTGTACGAATGTACTACCTTACCAAGCCATACGACAATAATGAGCTTCTAACCACGAATGTGAGAATCAAGTATAACGAAAGTAATATTACTTTCAGATACCATGTTCAAAAAAGGACAAAAGTCGAAATAGTGAAGAAACTATGAGCTATACAATTATAAGATAACCCACGATAAGATATAAGCTTGAGACATATGACTTGATAAATAAAGTTTCCTTGAAAAGAGTTAAAGTAAGGATATATGAAATATATTCCTAAGATCGATAAAGTGAACAAGGGAATTGAATCACCATCTTGGATTAGAAATGAATGATAGTGATAGAGACATGACAATCTCTACGATAAGATTTAATTATTGAAATATCGATATCAAAAGATAGGTTAATGTAGACCTAACCATAAAATGCTTTTGGTAAAAGCATAGCAGATCTTGATGCCCAAAAGGATACGGTAAACAAGGTGAATGAAGACTATAGAAAGAGAACATAATTTCCCGATGGGAAGGACAATGATATAGGAAATAGATGTTAATTTGAATAGCGGAACACCATAGAGCAAAGTCTATACTTCACACAAAACGAGCGAACAAAAACAATAAGGCCCGATAGGTATGAGGAAGATTTCTCGAATACCTATAACATTTTCTTATTCCATAATATTTTGTTCGATATAGGTGCTTCATGTTCTAACATCGCACAAGTATGTGCGAAGCGATAGAACCTAATTAGGGATAAGCGAATCGAGAAATGAACATTTCTTCACCTATATGAGAATCATGGCGTTTGCGGTGTTGTAAAGACTTGGAATTGAACCTAGGATCGCCTAAGGTTCTATCGATGATTTGGATCGAGTATATCGTGTGGAGCGTAGATATAATTCGAGAAACAAGAAGTTTCAAGATGGTTGTCATTCACGTGATGGTGACACAGGGCTAGTCTCTTCGTTAGAAATTTTACGTGACGTGATATTAGTACCCACTATTTGCTTATGCAAATAAATTAAGAGATATATGATTGAAGGTGTAAAGCGTAGAATGAGTGGTAAGATAAGTGTCATGAGTGTGTCGTTAAGTTGTCTACAAGTTATATATGTCTTAAAGTGTTTAATTCTTTAAGAGATCTTTCTTGTTTAAAATTTTCTCTATTGCTTAAGTTAAGTCCGACTTATCTAGGAACACACAGTTCGAGATGGCAGGAAAATGGAGTACTACGGGTAAGAAGATAACCACCAGGCCTACAAGCTTAGAACTCACATAGGCATATCGGCTCTTTTACTACAAACCGGGCATGGATTTAGGACAATTTTGGAGGAATTTCTACACCTTTGGAGGATGTTCGTAACTATGGGGTTCTGAGATGAGGATGGTATCCAAAGGCTTATTAAATCGTTGTCGACGGAATGGCAAAAGTTTGCAAAAGAAATATCGAGAGAATACCTTACGCATGTAGGAAACTCAAGACTTGGGCGGACTTACGAGGATTCGTCAACCAGCTCAAGCATACATATTATGCGTATGGAACTCGCACCTACTAGCACTTGTCACGGTCCCGGCAAGTTACCGAGTATGGTACAAAGGAATGGTTGTACCCTGATGTCCCAAACGCCGCCCTATGTCTGTGCCGCCGATTATACCTGAAAGGGATGAGAATGGCAAGAGGACAGGATCTTACCGCCCTCGTGGACTAGGAGAATTATCGCTATCAACTCAACCATACTATCTGATAAAAACAACACAAACTTCTAGTATCTGCGGAAGAAAGCAGGGGCGACTTGACCCCGGCTCTGAAGGAAATAGATCGTCGGTGGTATGAGGCGAGAGCGTGCAGGGAGAAAGGCAAGTTTCAAATGAGAGTGCGATTCGACGAAGGACATTCGAGACATAGGATCCTATGATCATATGAGACTAATATGTAGATAATGGTTTATGTTGAAAATGGTGTGATTAGAATATGTAAAATAAGCGTGGTTTGGAGTATTTTGTAGATATGTTAAAATGGTGTCAAATTTTTTTTTAATGTAAAGGAACTAGATGCCATGTAATTAGTCGACGATAGACCGACCCTCGGAATTAATAAATGAAAAGTCCTCACCGAGGTGTTACGATGTAACATATTTTATGGTCCTTGTAGAATGGTATCCGATATATGACAACGAATTGTTCGAATAAGATATGGTCACTATGAGATAGTAGTTATGCCATTCGGACTAACCAATGCACCATACATTCATGAACCTCAAAAATCGAGTGTTCCACACATACTTAGACAATTTTATCTTAACCTTTATGAATAACGTTCCTATCCATACGAAGAATGAGAAGAACGTAAAACGTCGAAGGACTGTCTTCACAATTTTAAGAGCCGAGCAAATTTTGCGAAAAAGATTGTGAATTTCGACAAAAAGAAATATTCCTCGGGCACATAGTGTCTTTAGAAGGAATCAAAGTAGAGCTGACAAATGATAAAGCAATTAAGAATGAAAGTCGTCGATGACCTAAAATGAGATCGAAATTTTCTAGATTAATTGACTGCTATAAGAGAACCATGAAGAACTCTCTAAGGTAGCAAGGCCGATAACATAGCTACCCAAAGGAATCAAAATTTACATGGATTAATAAAGAAAGGCTATGTATTAATATGAGAAAGAAAATAGCTTACGCATCACAATGACTTCGGCTACATGAATAGAAATTCCCAACTCACGACTTGAAATAGTAACGATAATAAGTACCAAAGTCTTTGAGACATCACTCCTATGACAATAAGTTAAAAATCCTTCACAGATTACAAAAGTTTGAATTAATTCTTCGAGCAAAGAGACTTGGATACGGGATAGAAAAGATGGCTCGAATCAGTAAAAAAAAATTACAATTGTGATATAAATATCACCTACGGAAGGTTAATGTAATTTCTAATGCCCTAAGTTATAAAATTCAGTCTAAATTATGGTATGTCCTTATAAAAAAGGAAAACTCATTGGAAAGTTTAAGAAAATGAGAACAGAAATAGTCGAGCAATCAAGGACGAGCGTGAGTTGTTTTCTCACACTCAAGGTGACATATGACTAAAGAGAAAGGATGAAAATGAGAATAGAATACGAATTAAGATAAGGAATGAAGAGCTGAAAGATTTTAAGGAGCGCTGGACAATGTCATATTGTCTAAGGAAGGATTATATATATATATTTCAAGCAATAAAAAGCTTAGAAATGAAATCATGAATGAAGCTCATGACCCTTCTCATACCTCCCAACCAGGCATCATTAAGATATATTATGATTTAAGAGAAAGTTAAATAGTAAGGGATAAAGTGAGATATAACCGTATTGTCGAGCGATGTCTCGGTTATCAATAAGTGAAGGCATTGTGTCGATGGCCTTATAAGAGGTTATAATCTCTAGAGCTACGAATGAAAATGGAATGACATAGCATGGATTTTATAGCGGGTTTTGTCAAAGTCGTAAAGAAGTCGCACTACTATATGGGTAGTAGTGGATTGACTCACCAATTATGTTTGTCTCGCCTATTCGGATGACTCGTAGATCCGATAAGTTAGCTCGATCGTACATAAAAGGAAATCGTATATTCTGAGAGGATACTTAAAACTATCACTTGGATAGAGATTCCAGTTTACCCCTAAATTTTGAACTAGCTCACCAAAAAGAGCTAGACACGGGATTGAGCCTTAACATAGATGTCCATTTACGGACGGATGGACAATCGAGAGGACAACCCAAGCGTTTAAGCATACGATAGAACATTAATGTTAAATCGAGGTGCAAGTGGGAACGTATTGTACCACTTGGTAAGTTCACGTACGACCATAGCTGTCAAGCAACGATCAATATAACCATGTGAGGCATTACATGGAAAGAAGTTTTGACCACCACTTTATTAAAATAAAGTAGGTGAGAGAAAGTATAAGGTCCCGACAACGTAAATGAAATGATTAAGATATCTGCCAAATGATGCAAAGAATAAGAGAAGCTCAGGACAGACAAAAGTCTTACGCTGATACGCGTAGATCTGAACTGCATTTTAAATGCGAAAATAAAGTTTCTTAAGATTTCTCCATCGAGGGAAATTATAAAGTTCAGATACAAGAATATTGAGATCACGTTTTATATGACCTTACGAGCTCCTAGAAACAATAGGCCCGATCGCTTATAGATTGGTACTTCCACCAAATTGGGAATGTCGTAATGTTTTCCACGTGTCAAAGTTAAGAAATCGAAAATGACCCAAATCATGTGATCCGCCATGATGGCGTGATCCTTAACTCAAATATGAGTTGTGATGAAAATCTACAACTAATTTGATCGTATGATTCAACGATTAAAGAATCGAGTTTGGATCTTTAATGAAAGTCGATGAAGGAATCATGAACAAAAGAAATCACGTGGAAAATTTAAGATATTATGATGCAAAGATTCCCCATACTTTATGAGGAATGCAAATTTGGAACGAAATTTCTTTTAAGGGGTAGAATGTAATATCCCGAAGAATTAAATGCCTAATTACGATATTTAAAATTCGTAAATTAGGGTTTCGCCGAAATAATTGAATTAGTGATATATCGAATAATGATTTCTATTAATTACGAGATAATGAATTCCTATTTTATATTCACTAAGAATTGTGAATTGAGGAAAAGAATTTTATAAAGTGTTTCGGCAGTATTATTTTAACGTCGATTGAGTATCGGTAGTTAAAATTTCGTAAAATTTTCTAAGCAATGAAGCTTGGAATTAAATTCCATTATTAATGGAATAAATTAATAAAGTGATTACGACCATTTTGAGATGAGTCGATAATTAACGTTTTGAGACGTTTCAAACGTTAACGTTTAGAGATAAATAGAAAAATGAGTTTAATGATCAAGGAATTATAGTATTTAAATTCCTATGATTATTATATGTAATTAGAGTATTATTTAGCATTAAGATAATGCTAGAACATTAAGGATTAATTATTGAACAAGTTTAGAATTTTCGAAAACCCTAATTCGAAAATTAGGGTTTTCTCACATGAAATGATACCAATAATTTTTCCTATGATATAATTTATCATCTAAAACATATATTATGATATATATCTATAAATGGCATGAAAATAAAATATATATCAATGCTTAAGTGAAATAGCCGTGAGCTATTATGTGCAACACAAAGTTTACGTATAAATTTTCATATTACTTTGCTATGTTATGTTTTGATGATACAATTGGGATATAGTGTACACTCTAACCAAGTAAAAATCAAGTGGATATGTGTGAGGCATGAAAGAGCCGATTTCTTTGACTAAATACAACTCCTTGATGATGTATCTTACATTTGGGAATGTGTATATTAACTATACCATGAATTAAGATAAAGAAAATTAAAATACTCCTCTTTGAACAAGGAACCGACGGCTAAGCTCCCAAATTCAAAGAATTGTTTTATCGAAAAACAATTTGTGTAAGAACATAGTTACTACCATGACATATGAATTGATGAGTCATAGAAGAAAAATTGTGTCTTTCTTGTGTGTGTGTGAGGTGCACGTGCACTAGTACAAATCGAGGAAGAATCAAATTTGAATTGTTCAAAAATAATGTGTGAGACATAGTTAATATAGTGATGTAATACTTAGTGAGTCATAAGGTTGAAAAGGCTTCTAAATTTGATTTGTGAGTGAGAACAAAGAGAGAGAGTGGGAGAGGTTATAGAGTTTTATTCCCATTACATAAGTAATATGTATCATAAAATCAAAACCCTTCATCTCTCCAAAACCAAGAAAGAATACCGTGAGCTTCTTCTTTGAAAAGCCTATAGTGTTCTTGATTTCATTAGCCAAAAGCTTGATATCTAAAGCTTGCACATAAAATCAATACCGTTAAAAAGGTTAGAAATCGAAAGAGCTTCGATTGTACACTAAGTTTTTAATTTTTCAATGGTTCGATTAATATGTTAAGCATGTGTTACTAATTATGAAATTATGCTAGCATGATAGCTTGTTCATTAATAATGTGTATTAAGATGAAATAGAAGCATATATCATGTTTAAATTGAAATTAATCATGTTATGAAATTTAAGATGATGATCGAAAATTCCTAGAAATTATTTAAGGTTGGATTATTGATATATGATGTTATAGAAGCTTATAGTGAATTTTTGAGAATTAAAAAAAACTAGTCTATAGTTTGGAAATGGCCGAAAATCATGAAAATTTGTAAGTTGATGTACAATTTTTATTTAAGAAATGTTATAGCATATTGATGATCTAGGACCTTGGTTATGTACTACATGATTTTATTAAGAATTTTAGAAATCAATTGCTCAAATTTTCTCAAATTGACCGTGAGTTTCAAGGCTTAATTTGATGATGATTAAGTTGTTTTTAATGAATATTATGATGAAATGTTGCTATACTATAGTGTATAAGCATTGTGTAATTTTGTTGGAATTTTATAAAATGTTTAGTGTATGTTTGAGGATGGAACCGAGACCATTGAACAATAATCCTTGATGTGGAAATTAAATATGTTGGACTATAGGTTATAAATATATTATAAATTAATGTTGGGGCCTTGTATAAATTAATTAGAATTTTAGAAAATTATTGGACAATTTTTGGTATAAATGTCGTGACCTATGAAATAAAATAGGTGATGCCCAAATTTTTCTATAGCTAATGTTAATACATATTAGTGATACTATGATAAAATAGTACACTATATGAATTTAGAAGAATTTTTGGAAGAAGATTGAAAATCAAAAGCTTTAAACCGTGAGCTTGATTAAATATATTAAGGATTTTAAATCCTTAATATCAAGAAAAATAATGCATTATATGTCTAGAAATTATTTTAGACATATTAAGAATTTATGAAATTTAATAAACATAGCATACTATGTTTACGATGAAACGTTATATTAAATAAAGTTAGAAATGAAAAATAATGTTTAATGAATAAGTTAATTGATATTAAAGGAAAATATTAATAGAGTTTATCGATTTGCGTGAAAAATAGAGAATTAGGGCTTTATGAAAAGAAATCGATTGAGAATCGATTTATATTGAAAATAGATATTAAATATGTGAATTATTGAAGAATTTATTAAGAAAAGTCAAAATTGTTGACTTTTAAATTAACGTATGAAATACGTTCAATAAATACACTAATACGTGTAAAACGTATTAAGTTTATATGGAAATCTCTTTGATGAGAAAAGATTTCATAATTGAAATCTTTATATCGAAAAACGTTAGAATACGTTGTACGTTTAACCTAAAGGGTTAAAATGAAATAGTTGATCATGTCTCGTCTCTATCGAAGTACGAGAAATGTTTAGTTAAGATACGCAATTGGACGACGTATTGAATTCGTTAAGGAATTCAAATTATATTAGTATAAGTTATCAAAGTTTGTTTTAAACTTTGAAAATCTCGAAAAACGTGACAGACGTACTAAAATCTTTTTACGTAAAGATGAGACGCGGATGCGATCGTTGGCGTAAAAGGAAAACGAATTAAGAAAGCTTACGTACCAGGTGGGCTTCTTTTCTTATCCTCAAGGATAAAATGCTCTATTTATGATGCTTTCTTCGAAATGAAAAGTAATTATTTATGATGCTCTCTTTTGAGAAATGATTATGAAATGACGATTAAATTACCTGTCCAAAATATTTATGTTTTATGTATGTATCCTATCCATGAATGAATGAATGAATGAATGATGAATGTTGTTGGGTCGCTCCCAACTTATGAATGAAATCGATATCGGATCTATCTGGGAAGGCTTATACAGCTATGATTAACGTGTACACCTAATGGTGATTGAGAGTCTGTAAGGACAATTCACGGCGGTCGCGGCGGCGTGAGGAGGCCTCGGCTTCTGGCGTAAATGATAATGTTATGATGAAATGAAGGGATATGGATCATACATTCAAGGAAAATGTCAATGTGAGACGAATGTTTATGAAAATGATGAAAAGTTTAGTAAGCTCAAGGCCTTTTAATCAAAACCCTTGTGTCTTACCATGATGGGGCAGAGTAATTAAAAGATGATAAAATGTTTTTGGCATAAGTCCACTGAGTGCATTATTTGTACTCAGCACTGCATATTTGTTTTTAAATGTGCGATTGAGTGGTGATCGATGGAGCGGTGTTGAGCAATAGGAAGGTTGTCGTGAAAGTTATACCTTGATAGTGCATCGTCATATGTACATATCACATGTTTTCATTGCAAGAACATAAGTTATGTAGTAAGGTCCAAAAACATACTTGATATATGTATCACAGTTTAATGTTAAATGGTCTCATTGTTTATTCATCCTGTTTAGAGTAATAATCCCTGCTAAATCGTACTTAGGATTTAGGGGCTGTTACACATATGCAATCAAGTAAACAAATCAGATAGGAGATTGTAATAGTGGTAACAGGAAACATTATATACAAGCTCAACCAAACTGCTTTCAGTATACAAATCCAACATTTTTTCTTACTTTCATAATTACTTTGTGGGAGCATATACAATAGCTGACGGAATTTAGCAGTGGAGAAATTCGATGGAACATATCACGGGTTCAGGAATATTGATCGCTTATTTTCCTAACAAATAAATGATAGTAAAAACTGCAAGTATATTATCATATCCACAGAGACTGATACTCGAAAACACAACTAATAATTCACACAGAATCTTTGATTATTATCCAGGCAACAAAATCAAGAGAGGTGATTATTAAACTAGACTCAAATTAGATAAGAATAAACTCAAGAATAAAAGACTGACCCTAGAGATGTACTTAACCTAACCAGATTCACACAGTTAATCTATTAATCTGTTTATCAATTTAATCCACATTCATATGAAGGATCACTAATGTAACTACAGTCTTCCGCCAGGACAGCCTATAGTGGTAGGTTAGCCTAAACTCTATCTCCGTCAGGTTTCAAGAGAAGTAAGCTAATTACCAAAAGCACACAAAGAATAACCTCTAATAGTTCACCTATCTCCGCTAGGTCTCAAGGTAAGGTCTGTATTATGTATTCAAGAGAACGACTATGCAATTAATTCCGTCAGGACATCAATCACATAACTAGCATGCATCAATATTGATCAGGTACCAACACATGACAATTAAAGCCCAGAATCATAAATCATTAATGGGAAGGCAAAACAGTATCAACAGATAAATCACAGGAATCTAGTCAGAGATACAAACACTAGGATCAATAAAAGATTTAGCTACTCATAATTAAAATATCAAAACAAGAATTAAATAAATGAAACATGAACTGAATTGAATAAATAAAACCGTAGGAATCCACGACGAATAATGTAACAACTTAAATCCGTAAATATTTTGAACGCTCGCAGGAATCTAAATACGAAATCTAACTACAAAGAAATCTCAAAAACCAAAGCTAAAATGTGTTCTCTGTTCTATATGAACCCTAGGTCCGCATTAGATCGCGAGACGCAGCTCGCGATATAAGGTCGCGAGCTAAGCGCCCATACTCCCTTGCGAGTTCTACTCGCGACCATTGGTCGCGAATGAAAGTCGCGAAGCTTGTTCCGCCCTCCCCGCGTGTTCTGATCGCGAGACTTCGTCGCGAGCAATAGTCGCGATGCGTGACACGCCTGATAATCACCATTCTTTGCGAGCTTTTCTCGCAAAACTTCTTCGCGCGACAATGTCGCGAGCTATCACGGGCCAAAAATCCCTCTTTATCGTGATCTATCTTTTTGACATCCAAACATGTGCTAAAATGACACGAAATACACACGACATAATATCTTTCAAGGTAAACATAAACATATCAAGAAAGCTCAAATGATCACTTATCAATTATAAAATGAGCGAAATGACCTTATAAAGCAGTGAAATGAGGTTTATCAACTCCCCAAACTTAACCTTTGTTTGTCCCCAAACAAAGCGAACAAAAAAAGAGCGACCAAAAGAACAGGCGATGAGTCGAACGACAAAAGCAATAAGCCTCAGAGCAATGAGCAACATAAGATTCACAACAAATGAATCAAATTTACAACTTCTTCCGTTAAACTCCACATATCATAATAATCATAAGCACGAGCCTTCACAAATCTTAATCCTCACGACATTGATATATATATATATATATATATATAAGATCTCTCAAACACTCAAGTGTATCAAGGAGGATGTGTATACTCTCAATGTTTAAAACACACGGAATCTACCATAAGCTTGCAAATCGTCTAATTCTCCATTGCTCAAATATGTGCTCAAGAACTAAGATAAAAAGGTCTTATCTGAGGTTATAATGTAAGCTCTTTGGTAAGGTAGGATATATTTAGGCTAAGTGACTCATAATCCCATAATGAAAACACAATAAACATTCTGAGACACAATTCCCAAACTTTAATAATTCATTTCAAATCTCCACACCAAAAAGTCATTTTCTAAGAACTCACACTTATCATCTAAGTGATAAATTAAAAATAGTATTTTTGATTTATCACTTTCTCATCATTTATTTTCTTTTTCTTTTCTTTCTTTTTCTCAACCTTTCAATTCTAGCAAGCAAACATCACACTAACTACATAACCCAACCCACGGCTACATGAAAGAATAAGGTAGGCTCAAGCGGGCTCATCAAAGATAAAATGATTAACATGTTAGTGTTTGGATAGTGTATAGGCTTAAGAAAAGAATGCCTAATATCATCTCCCAATTCTTAAGCACATCAATGCAACCTCGAAAAAGATCCAGAGCAAGTTCTAAAGAAACACATGCTATTTCAAACTACTCAACACAGAAAGAAACAAGACTGAAATAATATGACAGTCAAAAGCTCAAGTCTCACCCGTTTCAAACATGTGATCAAGTTCTCAAAGGCTCAATACTCACAATAATCATAACGTGCTTCGTTTCAAAAAATTAGTTGCAAACAAATTTTCTAATAAAAAAAATTCTTCTCATCGGCTGCTCATCATTCAATTCAACCTTAAACAGACAGAAAACAAAGCAAAAAAAACAAAACAAAAACCGACAAAACCAAACAAAACAAAAACAAAAACAAACTATAGCAAAAACATTGGGTTACCTCCCAACTAGTGCTTAATTTTAACGTCTTTAGCTAGACCATTACCTCAATCAATCTGGTTTGTTGACAAATGATTTCTCCTCCATCTTGTGATTGCCCCCATATTTATCTTGCACTGCAGACAACCACTGAGTGTGGAAGTGGCTTCCCCCCAAACTTGAACAAAACATTCGGGGTTCCATACCGAGTCAAATTTTTCCTGGTAGGATCCCTATCAACTGGTCGGTTGACATCCAAGTGCGAGACTGGGCTAACTGTGGAAGTGGTAATGGAAAAACATTCCTCATAATCTGAACTATCATGTCTCTTGATGGCATCATAGATTGAAATTTTCAGCTCCTCTTTATTCACACGGGAAGTGAGATCACCATAATGCACATCAATTAAAGCTCGACCAGTAGCTAGAAAAGGTCGACCCAAGATTAGTGGTTGATTTTTATCTTGGTATGTCGATATTACAAAATCACCGAAAAACAAAATCTCAATTCTTACCAACACATCTTCAACTACTCCCTTAGGATACGAAACTGACCTGTCATCCATCAACAATGAAATGGTAGTTGGCTTCATTTCTCCAATCTTCAGACGGTTGAAAACAGACAGAGGCATCAAATTAATACTTGCTCCCAGATCGCACAATACGTTGGGGAATGTGTGTTCTCCAATCTGGCACTCCAAAGTGAAACTCCCAAGATCCTTGACGACCTCCGGGAACCCGTCGTTAGAGGTCCCAAGACGCGTCAAGATACATTTATAATCTCCTCCAACTTGAACACATAGTTCCGTATATGGCAAGTTAAGGGGTCGAACCCAAGAGAGCTGGTTGAGTTGTTACTCGAGTTGTCACGGTTTGAGTAGGAGGTTGCCCGGAGGCAAGGTGTCGATCGATCGGCGGTCTCGATGAGATGTCTTGAGAGATAAATCTTGAGCAAGTAAAACGAAAACTAAACACAAGATAAAAGATTAAATAACAAGTAGTTGGGCCAAGGGTTCCGCACGTTGAGATACTGGTCAAGACGTCGGTCATAGGTTTAAGGATTTCCGTCCCGAGTGTATGTCGTTGGTTAAAGGTACCAAGGGGTAGGCGCCCTTTTTGGTTGTCACGTACACCAGGCCCCCAAGCCCCAGCTTGCCCGTAGATTTTAGGACAAAGTCTGAGGCCCCCGCCTTGCCAGACGGTTCCCTAACTAGGTTATCCCCCCAACAACTTGACTCACTAGATAGCCCAACTAGCGAGGCGGTCCAGGGTGGCTCAGCCCTTGCCCAAGTCCGATGGCTACAATCACCCACTCCACCGCACTTCCGGGATAAAGAGACACTCGATGTCTTACTCGGCTATTGCTTGTAGCTACCCCTTCCCCAAGGCTACCTACCGAGTTAACGCTTAAGGAAAGGAATAACATGGGTATAAAGGCCTAGAGCTTGGGAACACCCACTCAAGGTTCTAAGTATGTTTAAACCTCACGACTCGTATGACCTCGACTCAACGTGCTTCACCCCGAGCCCAACCAAACCGACTACTCACTCATGTCGACATAAACATGAAAGCAATAAACAAGAGCATAAGCGAAACCATACTTGAATAGAAAATCAAACGAAACAAAAGCGGTCTACGCGGCGATTGTTCGGCGAGAGATCATAACATACATAAAAATAAATGTTTGCCGTAGGACTTGTTTCTTCCTCACCAATCGCTCATGAAAGCAAAGAGAAAAATAAAAAGAAAGTCAGAGAATTTGATGATGCTCTCCTCCCACCGAATGTCTGTAGTGAATAATTGTTGGAGTTGTTATGTTGGGAGCCTAAGTGTATCCTAATTGTCTTAGTCAGCGCACGCATCTCGAGATGGTAGGTGGTGAGGTCAGCAGCTTGGCTCGGGCTCTGGGCACCGATGGAGACTTCTCTGGCTTCAGTCTAGACAGGCTTGTCTCATCTGCAGCACTGCAGGTTGACCTTTCCCTTTTCGGAAAAAATCAAATAGGCGGCAGAGAAGGACCTTGCCCAGAATCTTCCCATTTGCGTGCAAGTCTGCCGGAGTCCTTGTCTGCGTCTCCCAGCTGCATCCTGGGATTACCCTCCGTCCCATGCGTCACTCTTCGTCCTTTTTCCCTCTCTTCCTTGTCTCGATTATCTTCTTGGCTTCACATCTGCTCGTTGATCAGGCTCAGCTCCCATGCGGTACAGTGTCTTGACAAGATGTCAGAATGCCTTGCGAGGTAGTCTTGGGATTTTACCTCTCTCGGGAGGTGGCACGATCTTGCCCAAGGTCCGTCTCAACTGCAACATCAGCGTGTCCTCCCGGACACAAACACACACAAATAACACACACAAAATGCACTCTTTCTAGGGCAAGGACTACCCCAAAAAGAGCACAAAAAATGGGCTCGTCAATCCTTTTGTTTCAACGACAATTTCCTCTGTAATATAGCACTGCATTCTTTAGAGAGATTGATTTTCTCAAATTTACCCAACTTCTTCTTGCTCGCCACTGCATCTTTGAGGAATTTTACGGTAATACCCAAATTTCGGGCTTAAAATTTCAAAATAAAGAAGAAAGCGATGCGATAGAAACAGTATGAAAGTGAGCGTCGGTAATTGTCGATTTTGAATAAATCGAAATTTCTCTTAAAATTTGAACAAAATAAATTTTAAATATGTTTTTAAGTATATTTGGGATATTATTTACACTAAGGAAGAAAAATAAATATTCTTTCTTATTTATTTATAATTCTCAAAATTTAAGAGTATAAAGAATTAATTTGCAATTTAATATGTGATCACTTGATTTTATGTGATGAGTTGTCATGTTTATCTTATAGTAAGATAATTATATTGAACACCCAAGCATGAGGTGTAAGTGATAAGGTTGATAATGACATTAGAGATAAGATAAGGTTTTAATTTGTAAATGACATTTTAAAGATAAGCATAATGATATGCTAAAAACTCGTTTCTTACGTTGATAAGGTTTGACTCGAAGGAGAACGGAAACAGAGAGTAGACTTTAGTGACTTAAGAAACCTTAAGTCCTCGAGGTGGGCACTCTTTTCAAAAGATTTTTACAAGCTTTCTCGAAAGTATTCTTGTTATTGCTTTCTTCTTTCTTATGAAAATGTTGATATACGATATTATCTGCCGAAAATGTTTTGAGTTTTGTATATGTCCATTCGGGTTGCACAGGGCAACTTGAATTCTGGTCGGATCTGAGGTGGAGGTGTAGTAGAAATTCCCGGCTAGGGTTGTGTACACGTGTTGGGCCTCTGAACCCTTTGGGCGGTCATGCTCGAACATTGGGCGATTAGTTGCGTCCGGTGTAGGAAGGCCTCCCTCCCGACGCGTTATCCATAGCTGACTTGGAATATACGTTGTGATGAGAAAATGCTGCTGCAGCGATGTTTTGAAAATGAGAAAATGTTTTAGTAAGCGCAAGGCCTTTTCAAATAAAACCCTTGTGTCTTCTTGTGATGAGGCGATCAATATTTCGTAAAGTAAAATGTTTTCGGCAATGTGTCCACTGAGTGCAATCTTTGTACTCGACCGCATATTGTTTTTAAATGTGCGGGTTGAGCAAATGATGGAGCAGTGGGAGTTGGCGGAATCTTTTGTCGAAGTTTGAAGTATTTTGGTTCACCTTGAGAATGCATCTTCATATGCATGTCTCACACGTTTTATTCCGCTGCCAAACTCGTGAGACTCTGTTATATTTTGTTACCATGTTAAGCTTTGTAAAAGCTACTGTTTTGACGAACCCTTGAAACCTTTATATATATATATAAGCTATTTTGCTCCATCATGATTCTCGATTCTGTTTGGAACATCTATATTTCTTCATAGATGAAATGAGTTGAAACCCTTATTCTTTCATATCCACTTAAACCGAACCCCAAGTCACGGCCCAGTAAGGATAATCCGATTCGGGCTGTGACATTTACGTACCCAAGCATATCTCGAAGTGCATCTAGGAGTGGTATGTTGATATTGACTTTTCAAAACATCTCCATAAATCGAGTAAACTTCTCGTCAGATTTTTTCTTCCCAAGACGATGAGGGAATGGGGCAGTAGGTATCGGAGGCGTCTGAGGGCTTGCGTCCTTTTCTCGGGAGGTTGAGTCACGAGATTCCCTCGCGAGGTCCTCTCCGTGAGGCTTCGCGGGACTCCCTCGCAACACTTCATCGCGAGGAAAAGTCGTAAAGTAATGTTCTGTGCCAGTTACGTCTTTCCTCGCAAGACTACCTCGCGACGTTACGTCACGAGGATTACTCGTGAGGAGAGACTCCTATTCTTCGTACTCGTCCTCCTCAGCTCTTTCCACGTGTCTTTTCTCTGCGTACTCCGGATGATTTATATATGATGCTCCGCTTCTCAAATAAATGGCATTGCATTGATTTGGAGGCATATGATTCTTCGGATTCTACTCCGTGTTGCTCGGAAATTGACCTTGCCTGTGTGTCCCGGCTCACTCATTGGCCATCTGCCCTATTTGATTTTTTACTATCTTCAGTTGTTTGCCAAGGGATATGACAGTATTGTTGATGGCATTAACTGTGCTCTCGAAAGCATTCATTATGTTCCCCATCTATTGTATCTAAGTATTTTGTTGAGCCACAATTTGTTGGTGCCTTGCTGCAATCTATTGATTACTCACTAATACCTGTTGCATCATCTCTTCCAGACTGGGTTTCTTTGGCTCCACAATCATCCCATTATTAACAGCAAAACCAGGTGGTGGTTGCTGAGCATTCTGCGCATTTGCATAAGAAAAATTTGGGTGATTCCTATTGTTAGGATGATAGGCTGGATTCCCACTCTGATTCCCTTGAAAATTATTTCTTTGGTTCACATAGTTAGCCTCCTCAATATTCTACGCCATGGCAACAGTCATCTGCTCTTTCCTCTCGGCTTCATACTCCTTCTGCAAAGCTGTGAATTTCTCTAACAAATCATCATATTTGTCATCCAACTCGGCAACAGCAACTCTTCTGACCGATTGTCTCTCTATCAGCCACTGGTAACTGTTGGACGCCATCTCCTCAATAATCCTCAATGTTTCATTTATATCTCTATTGAGAAGGAATCCTCCGGCTGAAGCATCCACAATACTACGTGTAGCATTCAATCCACTATAGAATTGGGTCACCTGCTGTTCAGAAACATATGGGGATAATCGAATTATAAAGATATTATCAAAAAATACTTTAAAGTAATTCATTGTGGTATTACCTCAAGCTCAAAAGCTACTTAAGTTCAAGCTTGATTCATTAATTTTGAGTTGATTTCAGGTAGCTCACGACCTAACCCAACTTACTTACACCCAAGGATAGACTTGAGAATATTGTACACAATGCTCTACTTTTGTAATAATATGGATTGTGAGCTGTACTTTTGTATAATTGATTGTTGCATTTTGGTTTTCGACTATAAAATTACTCTATTCCCATAAATAAAAGGAAAGAGTCTTTTACACATTATATTTTCAATTTTTTATTTCACTAGTATATATTATTCTCATGTGTTTTACAAATGTTTCCTCAAATTTGTGATATTCTACATCGATAGAAAATGAATGTTCAAACTGTATATGTATAAGCTGAATGTACTCTTCTACTAATTTGAGCTAACTATTTTGACAATACGAGGACGAATGTCTAGAAATTGCTAGCGGTGCCTGTTGTGGCTGAAGCATCCACATTAAATCTCTTATTTACGTCGAAATATAGGTCGATCTTATGTTTTTTAATTTCATAAAATTAAACATTATTCACTCAAAATTTTGATCACAAATATATATATATATATATATATAGAGAGAGAGAGAGAGAGAGAGAGAGAGAGGAGTGATCAAATAGTACCTGAGCCTGAGGTAGTATGTAGTATTCAATCACATCCACTCATCTCTTATATCCTATGGTGGAGATTTTTTCGGATTTCTTAAGCCATTTGGCGCTGATTTCGCTACAGTAATGGTAGATTAGTAATTTGATTTTTTATGTGATACAAAAAAAAATCGTGCATGTTTTAAATCAGAAAACTGCATATGTTTGAACATAAAACTGCATACGTGTTAACAAAAAAGAATGCATGAGATTTATTTCTCCATAAACTACATGCATGTTGTTATACGAAAAACTGCATACGGTTGAACATAAAACTGCATGATGTTGAATACAAAATACATATGAGATTGATTTCTCCAAAATGTATTCTCACGTTTAGATCGATTACTTCTAACTTCATAATTCGAAAGAAAACATATGATCAACAATAAAGAAAACAAAGGATCAACAAGATAAGTGTTTGTGTATATATTGGAAAAAATATAAAGAGAGATATCATGAATGAGAAACCTATGATTTTCTTTTTTAAGGCATGCATGATTGTGTTTCGTTGCATGCAAGTTTGTGCTTAGTCATATGCATGTTATTGTTTTGTAATATGCATATTTTTGTTAGAAAATATACATGCTTATATTTTTTTGTATGCATGATTACGTTTTATAGAATGCATATTGATGTTTTGTGGTATGCATTTTTACATTTTGCAGTATGCATACTTCATTTTCGATAGCAAAACTCTTCATTATCCTTCTTGTTCATTTTGCCGTTTCTTTCTCAGATTAACGACGAACTTCATCGTAAACTACTATCATAACCACCATGTCTCTCAATCCTTCAAAATCCACATCTATTTTTTTCACAAAATCTCTCAAATTTCTTCTCAAAATCTTATTTTTCCTCTCTTTTATCTTTCAAAATCTGTTGTCTTATGCTTCACATCGCTGATGTCACATCATCACCTTCGCTACTGTCACACCGCAACCTCCGTTGCCCGTCGTCGTAAAAAAATTCAAAGAAAATGAAGAAAATCGAAGAGAGAAGAAGAAGAAGAAGAAGAAGAAGAAGAAGAAGAAGAAGAAGAAGAAGAAGAAGAAGAAGAAGCTAAGTTTTTATTTTTGCCCAATATACCATTGCGAAAATTAAAAAGATAAATAAATGAAAAAGGGATTGCCAAGTGTCGGCTTGTGGTGCGGTCACATGTTCAAAATATATGGTCTAGATTGAGTACTACAAACTAAGATAAATAAATGAAAAAGGGATAGCCAAGTGTCGGCTTGTGGTGCTGCCACATGTTCAAAATATGTGGTCTAGATTGAGTACTACATAGTATCTGGGGACTAGATACTACGAGAACCCAACCACATGTATATATATATATATATATATATATATATATATAGATGATGGTTATAGGAGGAACCAACTCTAGAATGAGAACTAAGAACCAATCCACACCATCAATTACACTAAATCTAACGGTTCAGTATGCATAAACAATTGAGTTCCGTTTTTTTGTGTTTCAATTGATTAAACACGCGTTCTGCTATATTGTATGCGTATAAGGTCATAATAGTAATTTTACATAATCCATTAGCGCGTGTAACGATAGCATGCGAAATTACCGCATCCTTTTATCTTCCTAACCTAATTCTTGTCTCTTCGCCTCCACGACTATTCGCCTCCATGGTGAAGATTTAATTTTCGATCAAACTGCATTCGTTTTTAGATGTTAAGCCAAATCGAAACCGATTTCTTCAGCGTGTGAAACTTAGTCATTCATATTGGATACGGACGTCCTTCTTCCAAAAGTTCCCATTGTTGAAAAAGGATCAGGTTAATCGGTAAATACATCGGTAACAGTATGTGTGGGGTTTTTTTTTTACTTTAACCATTATAGTATTATGTATTTTGCTTTCATTGTTTTGATGGTAAAGTACAATGAACAAATCTATTTTAAGGACAAAAAGTGCGCTCATGAGAATCAATGCGAAACCTGATTTGTTTAAATTATAAAGCCGCACCCACATGTTTTCTGTTTGTCGGAATAGTGGTCCCAACATTTGAAGTACTTTATTAACATCTGCTCTTACTTCATATATTCGCCTTTTTCTATTCTTAATTCGTTGTTTTAATAATATGTTCTTGTTGAATGACATTAAAACATTGTAAAGTTAGGTCGAAATATAATGTCGTTTATTGTAATGAGATTGTTTTTCCGTAAGAATAAGATAATATTTTAGGTGCACATAATCTGTTATTCTGATGTTCATGTAAGTATACTCTGTTATGCATAAAATATGCTCATACTATGCATATTGATTTTATTGTCGAATATTGAAGAATAATTATTGTATGACAGTTGTGTTGTTGGTTTTTAATGTAACTATCATAATGTGTGCATAGTATATTTCGTATGATAATCTGTTATTTTGATGTTCATGAAAGTATAACCCGTTATGCATACAATATGCTGATACTATACATATTGATTTTATTGTCGAATATTGAAGAATACTTATTGTATGACAGTTATGTTGTTGGTTTTTTAATGTAACTGTCATAATGTGTGCATTGTATATATACACATAAAATATGTTTGTACATATATATAACGATATTAATTTTTATATATGTTTCATCTTTTTTTCATACAATAGATGGATCAAAAGAAACAGAATGCAGTTTTGAGTAAGTTTTCGTCTTTATTTTTGTAATATTCATAATTTATATCTATATACCTTTATCTAAATGTTGTTATATTACAGAAGACCAACATGCACGTGATCAAGATGCGAAGAAAACACCAATTGTTAGATCTATGCAAGAAAGAGAAAATCGTATGAAAGGTATTTATAGTCTCATCTATTTTAAATGTCCTTTGTGTACATATTATTCGTAATGCACATCAAATTCTATTTGTAATGTTAATTTTTATTTGCAGCTAGGAGTGATATTTCACCAACTTCTAAAGGTAACATTTATCTAATTTTTGTTTAGTTATTTTGTTATTATATAAAACATAATAGGAATATTTCCTATGCATTTAATTGTATACTTATATTCCCATATATTTTACAGATAAGGGAGATTCATGTAAAACTGGTAACATAAAGGATGCATTGGCAACGACTTGTTTAAATGTAGAGAAACATACAACTGACACACAAGTTGTATCGATTATGCCAGGTATACTAAATAATATATTTGAAATTTGAGATTTATCCAAATATTGTTATATTATAAAATAATATCATAGATCAAATGATTTTTTTTTCATGGAATTAAATTCGTGTGTTGCAGTTGGTAGATTACTAAGGTCAACAACTGCCTCAAAAAGACCATCAGGTCTATTAAAACTAAAGAAAAAAGCTGATGGCAGTGGTATGTTTATGATTGTGCTTAACATTTTATTGTCTTATTAATAATACATACAATCCTAAAGTACATAGTGTTGAAACATTTGGAAAAAAATAGATAACAAGTTGCAAGATGGGTAATTAACAAAATTGTATTATAACAGCAAATAAAATTTTATAAACACTCAATCTATGCATAGATATTATATATAACTCGCATATGGACATATTATGTTTAGCAAAAGGTATGGGTGAAAACACTACAATGATTGGGAAACGAACCAGGATACCACCATATTTTACAACTGATATTGTAATACCCCGAATTTCTGGGCTTAAAAATTTCGAAAATAAAGAAGGAACAGTACGATAGAGACGAGTATGAAAGTGAAAGTCGGTAATTGTCGATTTGGAATAAATCAAAATTTCTCTTAAAAATTTGAACGAAATAATTTTTAAATATGTTTTTAAGCATATTTAGGATATTATTTACACTAAGGAAGAAAAAGAAATATTTTTCCTTATTTATTTGGTTATTTTCGAAAAACATGAGTATAAGGAATTAATTTGTGAATTATTATGTGATCACTTGATTTTATGTGATGAGTTGTCATGTTTATCTTATAGTAAGATAATTATCTTGAACACCCAAGCATGAGGTGTAAGTGATAAGGTTGATAATGACATTAGAGATAAGATAAGGTTTTAATTTGAAAATGACATTTTTAAGATAAGCTTGTTAAGATATTTTTATTAAAAGATAAGATAAGATCATGATGGACTAAGAAATAATGTTTATCACTTAGAAATGTGTAGTAAAGTGATAATATCATAAGAGATAAAAATTTGTCTCTGGTGTGCATCATTTTCGAAAAAACTATGATTTTATGTGAGATATTTCATCAAATAATTTATTTAATTGCACAAGCATTAATAATTGATAAATATCATGATTTCTAGATCAATCTTATCTCATAAGAATCATGTAAATTTCGAAATTCATGAAATAGGGCAAGAATGAAATTTTGTGAAATTTAAATCCTAGAAACCCTAGTTTTCGAAAAAATTGAGAAATTGCTTAGAAAAATTCCAAAAATTTATTTTATGATATAACATCAATATATTTATGTAATCCTTCATGAAAATAATATTAGTTATCAAAAGAATGAAGATTTGATAATTTATCCTTAATTTTTAATTAATAGCCGATAACTTCACTTTAGTACATAGAATTGTTCTTAATTAATTTTCCTATAATTTATTTTATCATCTAAGATTTATATTATGTCACATTGCTATTAATTAGAAGAAAATAAAATTTATAACATGTTGTTAGCATAAAGTACCGAAAATTGTGTATTTTTCATTTCTTTGGGATATTAAATTATATGATTATGATGTAGAGATAATTTTTAGTGTTAAGATAAGGTGAATCATTAAATATACAAGTGGATAGGATAATTATATGATAAGGGCCGAAATTGTTGACCTAAATTAAGTTGGAAACAATTTTGAAACTCTTTGATAATGACATCTAATCTTGATAAGGTTGGATATTAATTAAATAAACTATAGGATAAGATAAATATTTTTCCCATATGCAAGTGGTATGGACCAAAAATCAAGGTGATAATGTATGAGTTGTAAATTTTGATTTTTATGCTAAGATATTTTCATAAAATCATCATTAAACCACTTTATAAATTCTATAAATAGGAGACCACCCCTCCCATACCATATGAACTAAATTAAGGAGAAAAATGAGAGAAAAAAATTAGAAAGTGTTCTCCCAAAGTTCTCTTCAATCCTAGGTAAAAAAACGTTGCCGACGCCGATCAAAACCGATTAAAAGGTTAGAAATTATACAAGCTCTTTTATTCATACAAAAATATTAGAAATTCATACATGATATGTTAAGTTATATACTCTTAATAATTATGTGATGTATGAGAAATTATGCTACATGTTTAAAGTCGTTTACTAAATTTTTTTATATGACGTTTATAAGCATGAATTATGAATTTAATACAAAGTTAAGCATGTTATGAAAATCTATGTGATGACCGAAATTAAGTGAGTATCATATGTTGATAAACATGAATTTTAATTGTTGTTTTGAGCATGAAATGATGATAGTTAGAAATAATTAAGTATGTATGATTTGAATCATAATTTTTGGAAAAAGTATTGGACATTAATTCATGAGAATTTTGAAAATGACCAAGCATGAAATATTGATATATAAGTTGTGTATGATGAATATTATGACATATTATTGATATATGATGCTAATAATATGTTGTAGAAATTAATTATAATTTTTGAAAAACTATAGGACATGTCTCTATTAAATTCGAAAATTATCATATGGTTATATGTTGAGAAATAAATCATGTTTAAATAATATTATAACATATTGATGATGTAGAATCATAAAATAATGTTATATGAATTTATTGGAATTTCTAAAAATTATTTGTACCTAAGTCTATTTTCGAAAATAATAAGACTTAGAACATATTGAGAAATAATTCATGATTTAAAGGAAATTATGTCATATTATTATTATGTTAATAATAATATGTTAAGTGAATTAATTGGAATTTTTGAAAAATATATAGTAATTATAATATAATTACCGAAAATAAAGGAAAAAGATGAAAAATTATTTTGTTAAATATAATCACATATTTGGAACCAAAATATGTTTAAAGTATGCTATGATTTTATGTGAAATTTTTAGATAAAGAAAAGTATGTTTACTTTGAAATATTGGATATGTGATAAAGATTATGAAATCTGAAGTAATATATGGAGATTTGGTTCATATATGTGAATATATTGAGTACATATAGTTGTTTGTGTAAAAGATCGAAATTATAAGAATATGGTTGAGAATCGATGAAAAAGGGTATACATGTGTAAGATGATAGTCGTATAAGAACTACATGAAATGGCGTTTAGAATAAGTTGATTAGAGTATATAAATCGAAGTATGTTGATCGTTAATTAAATAACGACGTTAGTGATAAAATTTAGATATGTATCTACATAAAGTGATATGAGCGAAGGAAAGAATATGCAGAGAAAGTATTATCTCTTTGTGAAACAAAGCGAATAATGAGTCGGCGTGATATAGTTGTTAAGAACGATAAAGGGAATCTTTGATGATAATAGAGTTGATATTAGTACAATCGTTGGTTCGGATCGATGATTCACGCAGCATAATGATATGCTAAAAACTTGTTTCTTACGTTGATAAGGTTTGACTCGAAGGAGAGCGGAAGCAGAGAGACTTTAGTGACTTAAGAAACCTTAAGTCCTCGAGGTGGCACTCTTTTCAAAAGATTTTACAAGCTTTCTCGAAAGTATTCTTGTTATTGCTTTCTTTGCTTTCTTATGAAAATGTTGAGATCGATATTATGCGCGAAAATGTTTTGAGTTTTGTATATGTCCATTCGGGTTGCACAGGGCAACGCGGGAGTTCTGGTCGGATCTGAGGCTGGAGGTGTAAGTAGAAATTTCCAGCTAGGGTTGTGTACACGTGTTGGGCCTCTGAACATTGGGCGGTCATGCTCGAACATTTGGCGGTTAGTTGCGTCCGGTGTAGGGAGGCCTCCTTCCGGCGCGTTTATCCATAGTCGACTTGGAATATCGTTGTTGTGATGTGAAAATGCTCGGCCGAGCTATGATTTTGAAATGAGAAAATGTATTTTGTAAGCACAAGGCCTTTTTTAAATAAAACCCTTGTGTCTTACTTCGTGATGAAGCGATCAATATTTCGTAAAAGTAAAATGTTTTCGGCATGTGTCCACTGAGTGCAATCTTTGTACTCAGACCTGCATGTTGTTTTAAATGTGCGGGTTGAGCAAGTGATGGAGCAGGCGGGAGTTGAGCGGAATCTTTTGTCGAAAGTATGAAGTATTTTGGTTCACCTTGAGAATGCATCTTCATATGTATGTCTCACACGTTTTATTCCTCTGCCAAACTCGTGAGACTCTGTTATATTTTGTTACCATGTTAAGCTTTGTAAAAGCTACTGTTTTGTCGAACCTTTGAAACCTTTATCTATATATAAGCTATTTTGCTCCATCATGATTCTCGATTCTGTTTGGAACATCTATATTTCTTCATAGATGAAATGAGTTGAAAAACCCCATTCTTTTCTATTTACTTAACCCAAACCCCAAGTCGCGGTCCGATGAGGTAGTAGCCGAATCGGGCTGTGACAGATATTCAAGGTACACATTAACTTTTTTTAACATATTGTACATGTTAAAAAAAATTATATATTTTTTGTAATTGTTATGTTTATGCACTGCATTTTTTATTGTCATGATTTATTTCAACATTGAATTTTATTATATATATTGCTATCTATATTTACATGATTTAAGTCTGTCATCATGCACATTGAATTGTCTTGTTATGCACATTATATGTTATAATTCAGATATTACGTTAATTACCTTTTTATTCATATTGAATGCTATGTATTTGCACAAATTGTTTAATTGAAATGAACTTTGTTTTTTTAATGTATATGCTGAATTTTATTGTTATGCACATTGAGTGTTATTGTAATGAATATTGTATGGTATAATTATGCAAATATTACGTTGTCATAATAATTGTGTAATATTTGTTAAGCATAATTTATTGGTATTATGCATATCATACCACATTGATATGCATGTCTTTTCATTTATATGCATATTGAATGTTATATTATTGGCACGACATGTTTACTTTGTCATGAGTCTTATACTTTGTTATGCACATTGTATGATATAATTATGCACACATTATGTGGGCCTAAATAATGTGAAATATATATGAAGCACAATTTATTCTTATTTCGCACATCTTATTTTAACTTTATGCACGTATTATATTTTTATGTATGATATTATCTTACTGACATGTTTCTTTATTCTTTTTAAAGAAGACAATTTATCACATGAGTTGAGCAGCGATGTTGGAGTAGCTGTTGATGAAGCTGGTAGGATTTCGGATGTGAATCACTCTTAAAAAAAATCAATTTTGTAATGTAACATTTTGCATATTTAATATTTAGATTTAGTACCTGGAGACTCACATCGAAAAAAAAAAAAAAAAAAAAGAGACCAACACAAAAAGAGAAGGGGAAATATGTTGATGGTGCAGGTAATACAAATAAATTGTATCATTTTATTATACCTACTATAAGTAGGGATGTCAATCGGACCAGCCGCTCGGGTTCGGGCTAACCCACTCAGACTACCGGGCTAACTTAGGTTCGGCTATTCGGGTTGACATTTTTCGGGTTAGAAAAATTCAACCCTAACCCTAAACTCTCGGGTTTCGGGCTAACCCATCGGTCAATCGACGAGCTTAAAAATAAAATAAAAATATATATATTGATAATATATATATATATATATATATATATATATATATATATATATATATATATATCAAATATTTTATATTAAGCGTTGGAGTAAAAGCAAATAATTGAAAAATAAATATAATACATTCCACAAGTTCTTTTTTTAATCTTATTATACTAACTTTGAATAGCAAACAATAAAAATAAAAAATAGTGCTCATAATTAATTTTTTTTCTAATATGCTTTAATGTTACGCATTCCATGTAACTAAATGATCTCTAATAAGATAATACAATTATAGCGAATTAAAACTTATATCTAGAAAAATTTTAATAAGTTAATTCAATATAATACTATTTAAAATATATTACAATATCAAAAATAGAAAATAATGCTCACAACTAAATTATTTTTTAATATATCTGAATATTCATATTCCATAATAGCTAATTCACTATTTAATATATATTTTATAAGTTAATTCACAATAATACCAATTAAAATTTATAACTTAAAAAATTAATAAATTAATTCACTATAAATAACTAAATAAACAATCTATAATAGCTACAAAAGTTAAGATAATAACAATGCCTTTTGTATTTTATATTCTTATATAATCTAATATTTCATAAACTAGTATAGTAAATAAGTATGATTGTATAGACTATATAGTATACAATATGTAGAATATAAAATATAGTTATACATTTCAATATAGTAAAGTTCTATATATATATATATAACAAAAACAATATCTTTTGTATTACTATATTCTTATATCATAAGATTTCATAGTCTACTATAGTAAATAAATATTATTGTATAGATTATATAATATACAATATGTAGAATATAAAATATAATTACACACTTCAATATAATAAAATTATATTTATATCTCTACAATTATAATTCTAAAAATTAATTACAAATAACTTACATAACTATTGATTATGAGATAAATATAATAATAATTCATAATTCTAATGTAAAGTTCATCTAAATTATATAACTAATTAACTATGAGATAAAACAATTATAATTTGTAACTCATAAGTAGATTTAAAAAAATAAATATAATCAAATGATATTGAATAGTATATTCAATTTATATATTATATAGTCTACCTTATTATCTCATAATACCAAATACTTATGTTTCACATATAATTTACTATGAGATAAATATAATAATAAATACAAATAGTGATATTAGGAGACAAATATTACAAAATATAAAATATAAATAGAATTTGAACATTAGTTATGATAATAATAATATTCATAATTCTAATATAAAGTTCATCTAACTTATATAACTAGTTAACTAGGGGTGAGAATTTGGGACCGGGACTCGGAAATTCCCGTCCGACCCGAGTCCCAACGGATTCGGGACCCAGAGTCCCGAAATTCTGGGTTCGGGACCGGGACCGGACCAGAAATTTTGATTTTCGGGTATCGGAAGTCCGAGTCCGTTGAAATCAAGTCCGATTTTAAATATATCTAATTTTAATTTGGGACTTTCGGGACTTCAGACATTTTCGGTAATTCGGGACTTGGGACTTCGGGACTTGGGACATTTCGAGTAATTTCGGGATATTTTGGGTAATTTGGGACTTTCGGGTAATTTCGGGATATTTTGGGTAATTTCGTGACTTGAACTTCGGGACATTTGGAAATTTCAATTCGGGACCGGGACCGGGACTAAAATTGTAAATTTTGGACCGGGACTGGACCCAAAATTGCAAAATTCGGGACTTGGGACTCGGGACGGTGCAGGTCCCACCAGATTCTCACCCTATAGTTAACTATGAGGTAAAATAATTATAATTTATAACTCATAAGTAGAATTTGAAAAGTAAATTACATTTAACTTGCATAACTAATTAACTAAATTGTAAATAATAACAATAATGAACTATATTAGAACATCAATATAGTGAACTATAAATTATAATACATTGATATATGAGTTACATAGTTATAAATTTTATGATGAATTAATTCAAGTTATATATGGATTACAACATCGTATAATATGAATTATTTATTTTAAAAAGTAATATCATACAAATATAATTATGTATGTTTGTGTTAATATAAATATGAATCTACAATAAATATAAAATTTCTTTTCTAATCCAACAATTTATAACATGTAAATAGTTTAAATGAGGATGAATTCAATTTATATTTCCTAACTAAAGTAATAATCTTACAACTAATACATTGTTTAATAATAATAATAATAATAATAATAATAATAATAATAATAATAATAATAATAATAATAATAATAATAATAATAATAATAATAATAATTCAACTTATAACTTATAAGTATAATCAATAGTAACTATGAATATCATAACATATTATATTAGAAAATTTTGATTGAGTTTAAACACATCAATAGATATTATAAATAAAGAAGGAAAATAAATAAATGATATGAAAATGTGAATTGAAAAGAAAGAAAAAGTTAATTTATATAAAGAAAAACAAAGAACATATACATACAAAAAACAAAGAACTAAAAAAAAGAAATTAAAATGTGAAATAAAAAGGAAATATTTTTTTTGAAAATAAATTGAAATTCGGAGACAAAAATAAAATCAAATATAGAAATTAAAAAAGACCAAGAAAATAAATAAATAAAAAGTAATACATATAAAAAATGAATAAAGAAAGACAAATAACATAAAAAGAAAATTAAAATCTGAAGCAAAATGAAAGAAACAAAAAATTGTTTCGGAAAAGAGAAAAAAAAGAAATAAGAAAGAAGAAAAAAGAAAGAAATAACACAAATAATGAAAAGAAATAAGAAAGAAGAAAAAAGAAAAATAAGAAAAATAAAAAAAGAGGTGGGATGGGCCTGACGAGAAATAAATGATAACTCCACCCTTGTTCAAAAAATCTGCATTCCTCACGCTGCGCATTCGCTGAGTTTTTTTTTTTTTTTTTTTTCGACCATTGGCTGACCGTAACCGATCGGGCCAGCCCGATTAACCGATCAACCGAATGGGCTGACCGAATAACCGATTTTGTATTCTATTTATGATTTCTCATTCAACCCATTAATTTTATCGGTTTATTCGGGTCGGTAGTGAAACCGACATATTGACATCCCTAACTATAAATATTAAAATATTTAACATTTACAACCATTTCTAACTATTGTTTCATACGACTCCTGACATATGTTTGTACAAATTTGTATGCACACTATATATTATTGTTGTACAGAATGTTTAGTATTGTTATACATCGCATATGTTTTTTAAAATTATATATATATGTAAGCACATTATATAGTAAAGCTATGCACATCGTAATTTATTGTTATGCACAATGTGGTTTCATATTACGCGTAATTTATTTTATGTGTATGAACATCGTATGTTATGATTATGCACTAATTATGTTATTGTCATAAGTCTTGAATTTTTTTCGTATATTGCTAAATATATGTATGCAATATGAATGGTATTTTTATGCACACTGAATCTTTTTGATATGCGCATGAATGAGCAAATCATATTTTAATTTATTCACTCAGTGTATTTTTATGTATGAAATAATCTTATTGATATGAGTTTTTTTTTTGGTTCATTAAAGTAGACAATATATCACATGATGTGAGCACAGATGTTGGGGTTGGTATTGATGATACTGGTAATATTTCATTTGTGTAACTATTTTTTCATTTATCTACATTTTTAAGTTATTCAATTAAACTTTTGTGCATATTTAATATTTCTATTAAGTTCCTGGAGACTCACCTACTCACAAAAAAAATGGAAACACACAAAAAGACAAGGAAAAATTTGTTGCTGATGCAGGTATTAAACTTATTTAACATTTACAATCATATCTAACTATTGTTTCATACACTACTTGACATTTGTTTTTACCAATTGTTATGCTCACTGTATATTATTGTTGTAGACTCATTCTATTTTTATTATACAGCGCAGATGTTTTGTAATATTATTTTGATCAGAAAAATCCTATGATATGGTTATGCACATCATATGTTTTGGTTATGCACATTGTGATTTAATATTATGCATACTGTATGTTATGTTTATGCTCTACGTATGTTATGATTACTCATTACTTATGTTATTGTCACAAATCTTGTTTTTTTTGTGTACATTGCTCAATATATGTATTCATTATGAAACCAAATTTATTATGCATACTCAATGTTGTTGTTGTTGTGCGAATTATTCAGAGCATCGGTGTATTTTTATGTATTGTATAATCTTGTTGATATGTTTTTTTTGTTTGTTCATTAAAGCAGAAAATATAACACATGATGTGAGCAAAGATGTTGGGGTTGGTGTTGATGATACTGGTAATATTTCAGATGTGTAAAACTTTTTTAATTTTTTATGAAATTATTCAATATAAATTTTGTGAATATTTAATTTTTCCATTTAGTTCCTGTAGATTCGTCTCTGAAAAAACTATTGTAAACAACAAGAAAGACAATGGAAAAGCTATTGTTGATGCATGTATTAAACTTAAATTATATTATTAGTTTTTTATTTTTGTGTGGTATATATTAAAATAACTACTTTTATATGTGTTATGTAGGAAAGCAAAAGAAGATTTTGAAAAAAAGAGTTGATAATATACGTGAACAGCATGTTGTCCCATATATCCAAGTTAGGAATCCCATTGATGTTAGATGTCTTCGTCGGAAATTAAACCAAGGAGCAGATACATTAGAACATAACGACGATGAATCACTACCAAGGTTGTTGACACGGACTACACCAACAACTTTTACTACAACCATTCAACAACTAAACGACTTTCAAATGGAAGCTGTTAGTGAGATTGGATTCGAAAGAATACTGGATATAAACGTCAAAGAGTTACCAGTCACATGGCATACTGGGTATTAGACCACTTCAACTCACGAAATTGTGAGTTGGAAATGCCAAATGGATGTAGTGTGAGAATAACTGAAGATGACGTTTACCGTGTGTTTGGTTTTCCATACGGCAAAAAGGAAATAAAATTTTTTGAGAGGACGGCAACAAGTGAATTGTTTGAGCAATGGCTGAATTTCTTCGGTGGTATCGGGAGTGAAGAGATCAAGATAAGGGCTGTATGCACAACTATGTTGGAATGTGTGGATGGAGGTTTATGATTCAGGAGGCATTTTTTGATTGCCTTGGCATTCTCACTAATAGAGAGCACTTACAGTGGTACTGTGCATCCATTCATAATGGATTGCCTAGTTGAAGTTAGGGGTTTAGGACATTGGAATTGGGAAAAATACTTATTGAATTCACTGGTAGATAACAAGAGGTCCTGGGCAATACAGAAATCAAGAATGTTTGTAGGGCCAACTCTATTTCTTGTGGTAAGTTATTTATGTTAAAATAAGTAAATTTATTATGATTAATTGAAATGCATTAATTAACTGATCATTTATCTAATCTACTCTTCGTCAATATGCAGTTGTTTTATGTGGATAGATTTGAAATTAACGGGAGGCTTGAATCTAGGGTGTGCAGTTAATTAGTGTCTGGAATACGAAGAATCTAAAAGAAAGACAAAATAGAGAGCTAGAGGATGGATATTTTGGGGGTGGATCCTTGTGCGTTCCAATAGATATTCCAAGGGAAACTATTGGAGAAATGAATTCTGATCAACCAAACAACAATGAATTGGTAGGAGATCAAGTGAGCAGTTTGGGAAAACAAGTTATGCTTGAAATGATTGATATTGCTGAATGTATCAATAAGTTGAAGAGAATGATTGAAGATGCACCAATTTCTGAGCTGAGAAATACTGAATTTAAGGAGAGTGTTGTCACTGCATGCAAGATTCTAGGCATAACCATAGATATTAACACACCAAAAAGTAATCGACCATCAGTCACAATTCCTATGGAGGAAGATATCTTTTTCTACAGAGATGATGTTCTTGAAAGCGTGGACCGAGCATCCGGATCTGGACACGGGAGGATGCATAGCCTAGTGGATGTTTAGAGATTTGACTTGGGATTAACACAAACGGTACTACAATTAAATAATTTAAATGTCACCTATATTATATTTTATGGATATGTATGACATATTACGTTGGATTTATTTATTTACTTGTTAACTTGTGAATGTTGTTTTGTTAGGTTGAAACTGGAGATGTAGGATCTGATCGTGTGAACACAAAGGGTACAGAAGTTATTATATCTGATGATTTGAACCTGCAAAATGAGGTGTGAGTTTGTACATGTCATGTTATTTGTTCCGTGTGTGTTTATAATATTATTTCATTTATGCATGCTTATTAGTCACGATATGCATGTCCTATTAAAATCTTGTGCATTTAATATACACTTTCAGATTATATTTGAGAAAAATTTTATTTGTGATAATTGTAACATAATAAATTACATTGAAATAAGGTGTGACTGAAGAAGCAGCTGGTGCAATAAGAAACAATGAGATGTCTGATTTGAATAAACAAAAGAAAGTATGCTCGCCGGAAGAGGTTGTAAAATTATATTCGTGTAGTAAAAGATTATTTTATATGCTCAAGATGTTTGCCGAGCATGGATTGTTTGTATTTATGCATACAATAACTTGTTAACATTCTATTTAAAACCCATTTCATATTTATGCTGAATTATGTTGTTTTATTTATTTGCAGAATCAACAGGTTGGTGTGGCCGTGAAGGATAAGGGAAAACAATTGGTAAACACATATGTCAGGAGGTTTAAGAAAAAATAGTTCAATATGGTTGTAATTGTTAACTAATTAAATACTTGAATTAGGTTGTTAAACAAGACTCGGGCTGGGATGGAACCAAATGTATTGTTTTGAGGAGTATGGATCCAAACGTATGTGATGTGAATGTATATAATCATTTTGTTAATATTATTACTTGACTATTAATCATATGTCTCTATGATTTATGAGTGTTATGTATTTGTACTTTAAGTTTTATAGAATCTTAATATTATTTGTTTGTTTGAAGCGTGAAAATTCAATAAGATGTGATCAGTATGCATACAAGAAGGTAACATTGGTGAAACCCATCAAATTTCGTTCACCTTTTATTCGACGAGATATTTGTGCAACGAAACAACTAAACAAATCAGAGAAGGAACTTGGTGTGTACGCAATGTACAAAACTGAAGGCGAAGAGTATGTTTTTATTCATTATGTTTATAAAATGCATACTTGTGTTCTTTTTTTATTATTTATTATACTAACATTGATTTTTAATAGAGAGGAAGTAATGTTTTCATACGAGTCATTAGAGCTAAGAAGGTATGACACGTATTCCTTGAGGAAGGGAAGAAACATAAGTATATTCGTTGTAAATGCATGGGCAGTGATACTAAACGACATGGAGCAATACTGTTCTGATGCATCACCTGTCCGTTTTTTTGCAACAACGAGTGTATATGTAAGTTAAAATAACGCATTATCTTATTATAATAAACTGTTTTATGATTACTTTCTTCTTAAACATTACCTAACTGTGTTTTGATGATCTTCAGCGTTATTATGAATTGTTCAAATTAACTTACTAATGTTATTAAACAGCTTGAATCCATTGATCAAAAAGGCTGGTCATATGAAAGACGAAGAGAGGCTTTCTTTGGTTTAATGACATCATAGTTAATCGAGTACCAACAAAACCAAATAGATCAAATTGACATGGTGAAATGTTCAATTACAACGCACTCATTAACTAAATTATTTATGTATTTGTCTGACCATCGCTAAAAAAATCATTTTATTGTATGCAGTTTTTCTTCCCGATTTATGATAGCGACGTGTATTATGCCTGCTGTGTCGATACAAGAAAGGAGAAGTTGTTCATATTGGATAGCACACTTGACAACATTATGGAACAGGATTTGCAAAAATATGAGCAAGTGACATGCGATATTGTATGTGTACCATTAATTCTCGTGACACATCAATTCTTAATTGATTCATATTGTAATAAATCTTTGCACATATAATGAGCGTGACTAAATTACTTGCATAATTTGATGCAATGTAGAGATTTATGCTAACAGAGTTTGTAGCTGATCGGGGAGAACAAAAGAAGGTTAATGCAATATCCAAAGCGAAGACACATTTTGTGTAACTTAAATGGGCTGATCGTAGGAACAAAATAGATACTGGTGTTTATTTAATGAGACATTTGGAAACTTTTATGGGTGATGGATCAGCCAGTTGGAAGTGTGGACTGTCAGCAAAAGATAAACGTCATCTTATGCGTATGCGCGTGCGTTATTGTGCATCAATATTGAATTCTCAGCTGAACATTGTGAAAGAAGACGTCTCGCGTGGAGCTTCTGCTTTTTATCGGGAAATGTGTATAGATCCAAAGTTTAATGCAAACCTTGTTTTATTGGGTTGAATAATATTAGATAACACGTATCTTTTTATTGAGTTAAATACATTACATACGGTGATGATTTTTTTGGTTTTCAAATTCCGTAGACTTAATAATGTAAACATTTGGCCAATGAATAACAAACAACGAATATCATTAAACGTTTATTATAGAATAACTTAGAATTGAAATTAAACTATTAAAACAGCATGCGCCAATGATAAAAATTCCATATTATAACAACTACATAGTATGCACGCGTTAGTAGTTAATCATGCATATATATGTATGATCTCGTGCACAAATCAATATTACATATGCATAAATTAGAATACTTATAAAAAATATCCACACAAAAAATATATTCATGCATAATATATCATGCGATCCTACTAATAGTGATAAACATAAGCCACAAAAATATTGGAAAACATTGAATACATGTTCATACGGTATGTCGCATCAAAGTAAAAAGCATCACCAACATCACTTAAAATTCTGAATGGATATGTAATCAACCCATAATACATAATAACTTATCATTAAAATTAATCTACTAAAACAGCACGCGTCAATGATAAAAACTTCTTATTATAACAACTACATAGTATGCACTCGTGCATAGTTAATCATGCATATATAATTATGTTCTAGTGCACAATATATGCATTACTCATACATAAAATACAATACTTTCCAAAAATATCCATGCTCGAAAAAAATATATGATATTAATATACACAACATTTACATGCACACTATTCATTAAACTATGAATATATACATATAATCATGCACAATATATCATGCGATCCTAATAATAATGATATACATAATCCACAAAAATAAATAAAAACATAGAATACATGTTCATACGGTATGTCGCATCAAAAGAAACAGCATCACCAAATAACTTAAAATTCTGAATGGATGTGGAATCAGCCCAGAATAAACGTGTAAGCCTACTTGCATCATCAACATCGTAGCTAAACGTAAATCCATTGCAATTCTCATGTTTCCATTTAAAATTATCTAAAAACATTTGAGCGTCAACACCAGTAACAGACATCCTTAAGTCACGCTTGTAATTCTTGAAGTCGACAATAGTACAACCAACATCTTGATAGCTACCAACAATCTCCTTGAATATGCGAAAACTCTTGCTCGGACCAATGTTGGCTTTTATACCTTTCTCAATGAATATTTGATGCACGTAATCGACCTTACAATTACTTTTCATGAGGTGGCGATAAGCATCAGGAACCATTTGATGTGTGTGACCCTCAATAAACTTATGAATCTTATATCCGTAACCAGCTTCGAAGCGAAACACAATTCGGGCCATACAACCAACTCTGCTAGACAATCTATTACGTTTTTGATTTGTTGAACTACCATCACTAGGAACATCGTATCCAACATTAGAACCCTCACGAGTACAGAGAATGGACCGAAATAAAATTACTTTACTGTCACTCGAATGTTTTATAGAGCTTTTTCGCGTCTCAAATCCAATGTTTTATAGAGCTTTTTCACGTCTCAAATCCACATGTAGCTGCATAAACGTCATAGAATTCCTCTGCTTCCTGTAAGCTACTGAAAGCCATTTGTAATTTCGGCTTTATTAGTTCATCGCAAGAAGGGACAATAAATTCACTTGACTGCAATACTTCATTTGCGATTTCAATACCTGCTCACAATAAGAAGACAATTCATGACGGGTTTCATGTTTGTGCATGACTTACGATGTAATTATTCATATTTTTATTATTTATAAGGAAAAATTCATAAACTACATAATAACTTAAATAATTTTAATTACTCATGATGTTTAAAAACAAAAATGATCCAGAGTATTGTATGCACATCAGTACTGTATATGTGGGTTCATAATATAGCGTCGATTATTATAACGAGTGTTGTTTCCATAAGAATAAGTTACTATTATAGTTGCACATGAACTGTTATTAATATTTCATGTAGATATATACTGATGTGCATATAATACTCTGATACTATGCATATTGTAGTTATATGCTGTTCAGCACGATATCAATACCTGCTCATAATAAATAGACAATGCATGTCTGCTTTAATATTTGTGCATGTCTATAAATTGTAATTATTCATATTAATATTATTTATGATTTCTAAGATCAAATTCATAAACTACATAATAACTTAAATTATTTTAATTACTCATGATGTTTAAAAACATAATTAATCACCAATTATAAACAATATAAAATAATATAATATATTCATTGTACATAATATTTAAACATTTTTTAAATCAATATCAATAATGTACGCATAATAAGTAATATTAAAAAAAAACATACCTTCGGACGCCATTACCACAAAAAGATAAACTAGAGGACGATGAATATCACTGAATGATAGGGAATAATTCTTACGAGTAATTACAATAATTTAATGATGGAAATAATCTTCATGGCAATGAAATCCCATAAATATAGCCTGAAATCGGTTACATATGGATATATTACTAAAATATCCTTATATTCACTATGCAAGGCATTTAACGTAAACAATTAAGATTTAATGTAAGCCGTTTGATTAACAATAATTAACAAATAGGATTAGTTCCTAGTTCCTAATTTATTTGTGGTTCTCAATTGATCCATTCCATATATATATATATGAGTTGGTTACAGAGGGAACTACATCTCAAATAAGAACTGAGAACCAATAACCACTGTTAGATTAAATAAGATCGGACGACTTATAATTATTTAATGAAAAAATAGTTAAATCCCTAAATTTTCGTTATTTAATATTTCATATTCAATTCTTCGTTGTTCATGTAATTTATGTTGTTGCGCATTGTAATCGTATTTCTTGTGCATACTATCATATTTCAATTAATTGTTATGTTCATGTAATTCATGATGTTGTGCATGTAATCATAGTTCTTGTGCATATGAAACGATTACGTAAATGAATATATAAAATCTCTTAATTATAGGGTTAAGCAGTTACCATTATAATTTAAGGATAATAAACCATTTATAATTAATCTTGACCGTTATATTATAACAAATAGATGGACCATATTAGTTCTTAGTTTTCAAAAGTTAGAGCTCGATATATATATATATATATATATATATAGGGGTTGGATCTAGTGATAACTCATCTTTTTGAGAACTTGAGAACTATGCACAGACGTATAAAGTTGATGAATAAAATCTATAAAATTGTGCACAAAGAAAACATTCTAAAATGAGAACCACATCTTGTTTGCGAACTCTGCGAACCATGCACAAAGCGGTATAAAGTTGTGCATAACAAAACTTTCTAAAATTATTTTGTCGTGCAACAATTTTAGAAAGTTTTAGATTATCACAATTTTATCTTGTTTATCATCATCTTCAACGTCTTATGCATAGTTCTCAAGTTCTCAAAAAAGATGAGTTCTCACTGGATCCAACCTCTATATATATATATATGATTAATAGCGCCGATTTCCAAAAGCTTTTAGAACATAAATTAATTATTGTTCATCGATATTTCAAAACATAAAAATAGAAAGAGACTTGAAGATGCATTGTCATTGTAAAAGCTCAAAACATACATATTTTGTTTTATTTCATTTTTTTTTCAATGTCACATATTTCGGTGTTTTTATTGAAATCAACGTATATTTGGCTATTATAATTTTTTTTATGTAATTTCCCATTTGAAGTAAATCCAGATCCTAATTATTCTTTAATTGTTTTTTGGAAAGACCCAAATATACGTGTTTTTACAAAATCTTTGGTTCTATTTCACTAATATTAATTTTCGTTACACAATCTTTGGTTCTATTTCACTAATATTAATTTTCGTTACACAACTTTCACACAAGATTGTTATGCTCCCAGTAATGCCTTATATCTTATAAAAATCTAGCCTTGGACCCAAGATCAAAGCCTATTAGTAAAGGGCGAATAGATTTGAGAAGAGTCAAAGGTGAGACTGACGCCATATCTGAGGCCGAATTGACCTCTGGGTCAAACCCTCATAGACACATACTTACTAGCAACTACTTGCTCACTCTCGTGATTCACTTGCATCCCAACACTTTCAATAAGCTCTAATTGAGCATCAGAGTCTCTCTTCGGAGAACCTCCTCCGAGCTTGTTTTGAAAGCCTTCTCGTCTGTTCTGTCAAGCTTTATTTGAAGATCTCTATTAACGGCACATCCAATCTTTTGATCACCGTTGATACATTTTATAAAATGTAATATTTATTGTAGATCTTGACGGATAGCTATCGAATGTGATATTGTTACACGTAATCTAACTAATTACAAATTCTAACCACAATCTTAATGTAAGGGATTATTAATAGCCTAAAATATTGAAAATTAGTCCTCTAATCTATTTTCTATAATTAGCTATTTACTTTTCAATTAGTTGCGAAGTCCATTTTAATTCGTTCTGACCATTCACATAAGCTCTGGATATCATTTAAATATCTATACTTCACACAGTTTATGCTTCAAGTTAAACCCAAAGTAAACCTTAAAATATTTTCAATTCGTTCTATATTTTTATAAGTGTAGTGTATTTAGGTGTCTTTAAAATTTCATTTCATTATAATTAAATATGTAATTTTACTGTATTAAAATAGGTTAATTCGACAAACAGATATTTGGATCTTTTAATGGATTGTCTTTAATTTATACAAATATATTCTTAGCATGATCACTTATTACTTACATAGTTACATTAACAAATTATGGTGAGAATAATCTCTTAAGTGGGAAATAAATTAAAGACAAATATATTTTTTGCGTGATCACTTATTACTTATAACATAGTTACATTAACAAATTATGGTGAGAATAATCTCTTAAGTGAGAAATAAGTATTATTCTAGTATTTTGATTAATACAAAATTCACGCTCCAATTAATCCTTTAAAATTACACACATATTCAATAATAACAAAGAAAAAAACCCACACATATTGAATGTGTTGACTTCTATTAGATATGAGCGTAAACTAGTAAAAGGATTTTTATGATCATTTCATTTCCACTACAACAACAAATCCTGCTATTATCATTGGTTATGAGATAAAAATCACCTAAATCAAAAACCAAATCTTCCAAGAAAATGGCATACCATAATCAAAATAAAAGATAAATCGTATGCCAGAATTATTCTGCATTTACATAATTCGTAATGCACTTCGTGCCGGTTTTTAATGCATTTAACGTTTTACTGTAATGCAATTCTTGTTATACAAAGGGGAGAGAATATTGAGAGAATAAAGTAGAGAGATAAATGAGCATCCATTTATTATGAGGTTAAAGACTTCTATTTATAGTGAGATATAAATTTAGGGTTAGGTCATCACCTATACATGATATATCTATATTATATTTTATATAGGGTTATTGGTGCATAAATACACCAACTTTGTATCAATTTAGGTTTTTTCCACGAACTTTAAAAATTGTCACAAAATACACCAACTTAATGACTTTAGTGTTTTACCACGATTTCAAATTCAGACCAAATTAGATCGACTTGACATCTCATAAATTTACTAAAGACTAAGCGGTTAATGATATAAACGATATCGTAGAGAGATGACATAAAACATCGTTGTTCCATCAAAATAAATCAGATTTGATTTCTAGGATTCATCGCGTCAACCCTCATTACAAAAATAAAGTCTTCTCATTTGTTTCATCGCTTGGTTCTAGTTGGGATTACAACAAACGATATCCTCTCTCTACGATGTCGTTTATATCACTGACTATTTTATCTATGGTAATTTTTTGAGATGTCAAATGATTAGATTTAATTTGGCTTAAATTTGAAATCGTGATAATATCACTAAAGTCATAATTTGTGTATTTTGTAACAATTTTTAAAGTTCGTGGAAAAAACAAAAATTGGCCCAAAGTTGATGTATTTATGCGCCAATAACCGTTTCATTTACAACACTCCCTTGAATGATCAACCCTAAAATAAAAAACATTGCCTCGTTAAAACCTTATCAGGAAAACCCAATGGGACAAAACCTTGATTGAAGGAAAAAAAAGTGCAGTTGCTCCCCCTGAAAAAGAAATCATTGTAGATCTTTGAATCATTGCATGCCTATCTTGTGTACCAACTTTTCGAACTTTGATGTTGGAAATGCCTTTGTGAATACGTCTGACAATTATCACTTGAACGAATGTGCGACGTATCTTCCTTTGAGTTGCATGACACTGGCGACATAGTCTTCATACAATACTCTTCTTTGACAACATTGTTTTAATGTTCATGCCTCGTTAAAAACATCTTCATAAAAATCTTGTGGGAAAAATCTGATAGAGGAAAAGAGTACATGACATCCATTTGTTCATGTGTTGCATTAGTTGTCTCGTTAAAAACCTTAACTAAGAAACCCTATTGGAAAAAACTTAGCAAGGAAAAAAGAGTACAACCATTTGGTCTTCAGAACCTTTTGACTTTCAAGGTCTTATATTCGGGATTATTTAGAAATTATTGCTCCCCATCAAGATAACAATCTTGAAAATAACATACTCATACTAATATGTGCAACACAAATTGTAGTATTCTTATAGGAGATAATGGGGGATATATCTTATAGCATAATATATAAAAACCAGTCTAGAATTTAGCATCATTAGGAATCAGAATCAAAATCGAATAACCACTAATATCGAATCTTGATTTATTTCATAAAACAAATATCATATTTGTCTTGAAGATAACAAAGGATATGGTTAATTCCATTCCAAAATCTTGCTAGCATATTAACTTGAAATTTTATATCAGTCATGATAAAGTAGTGTGTTCCAATGGTAGACGAGTAATGAACTTTTGGTCCTAAAGTAACTTTGTTATCTTCTTTTGGTCTATATGAGTCATTATCGCTTCAAGTGATCGGACAACCATTAGGTAACTAAATAGATAAATTTTATCTAAAACCTCTTTCAGTTAGATCGACTATTTGCAGGTCGAGACAATATTTAGTTTTACCTAGGTCTTTCGATTTCATCTTTAGGCATGAGTTATTATTCCCCTATCCTCTTCAGGAGGAACTCACTTAGTCCGTTGTGCCACCAGACTATTTCTAAATTGATATAACACATATTGTGATTTTAATTTTTCCTTTGTTTTGGAAATCTTAAGTCTTTAGGAACTTTCATATATAGATATCAACTTCTAATGACCCATACAAAAATGCGGCTATCTATATTTATGATTACTGTCACATAAAAATATTAAATAATGAAACATAATATCAATTCATAATAGGGGAATATGTTTGATAAAAATTTATTTCGGGTTTCTACTTAAACCCTTGAGCTATTAACCTCGCTTGATTTCTCACCACTTTATTGTTCACATTTAGCGAGCTAAGCTCTACCTCAATTGCTCTATATATTACTCGCTGCTTGTGGCACTCAACTATCGTATTTGATTTTGGATCCAAATTTCAAATTGAACAAACAATTTGTTGAGGTAAAATGTATTGTTGATAACTGTGATTATATGTTTTTTCCGTATTCGGAAAGTTTATAAAAACCAGATTCTCATCATTTCCCTTCATATTTTGATATGGTCGTTCCATAATCTCAACGTCATAATAATTTGGTGCACGTGTAAATATATTGGGATTCTTGTCTTGATGACAATCCTCTTCGAGAGGTTTTTGGAGTGATATAATTTCTTTATTTGATTTTATATACCGTAAAATTTTTATCTTTAACACCAATAGATAATAAGTTTCTCACGTTTCTGGCGTCGAGGAGTATCAACAAATTTATTTCGTCCATAATGGACTTCAATTCTTTGTGCTGCATATATAACAAGTATATGAGATTTTGTCGCTCCTTTGACAGTCAATAACTTGTTGAACTTCAATCTCATAATGCGTATTTAAATAGTTAACCCAACAAGAATATCTCCCTACAAATATTCATGCCTTGATAAAAATCTGGGTACTTGAATTTGAAATTCAACTCAACATTATTATTAGATAACACATCATGTATAATTGATTTGATACTTCTGGGGAGAATCAATTAAAGCTTGTCTAGAGCCGACAATAAGAATATTGTCATTTGGAATTGTAGCAATCCTTCGGAGATTGTTTTAATAAGATATTTCAATTCAATTTCAATATCATTCCACAAGTAGTAATTGAGTAAATCAATGTAAATATGACACAAAGTTATATTTTTTCATCCAGGATAAATATATATCATCTAAAATACGAATTGTTCTTCAAGACCATGTAATATTCTTCAAAGTATTAATTCTACTACTTCAGGTGCAACAAATTGAATTCAATATTCTTCAAGAATATCAACTTTATCTCATGTGTTCATCATATGATGAGACATCGTTGTGTTTCATCAAGAACTTCAACAATTCACTTTTAATAATCTTCAAGATTATTATGAATTGCAAATTTATGTTTCTTCAGGAAACTATAAAAATATAATGATGCAAATGAATTATTATAAATAATTTTATATCAATAATAGCAACTCAAGAATAGCATAATCATTTTGGAGATCTAACAGATTAGACCTCTTAGATAAATAAAATCCGTGATAATTTCAATTTAGTCATGTTTCATTTGAAAATAGATGAACAACTCATAGAAGAAAAGTAAGCAATAGATTAACTTCAAGTAATTAAAGCATCATCAACCATTCAACAGGTAAGATTTCATACCTACAGTATGTCATTCAGTAGCTTATCAAAAGCACTTGGAGATAGTTTTGGAAGAGTGCAAAAATTATATCAAGATATAATTTTCCAATTTATTATCAGAGGCAGTGCGTGCCAAATAAATGAAGCAATCCATCGGGGATTTTATTAATTCTTTCTAACTGCCGAGAAACCACAAGATGCATAAATGATTTCATATGTGCTACTCATACCAACAAGATACATCTTCTTTTCGTAAGTCCATCTCATAAAAACTCTAAAGTTAAATGTGTTTGACTTGGAGCAGTTGTAAGATGGGTGACCCCATGGGAAGTTTCTCAGTGAGTGTCTGAGTGAGGACAAAAAACACTGAAAAGACTCGTGCTAATAACATGTTATAAAGTGGAGAGAATATAGAGAGAATAAAATAGAGAGATAAATGAGCGTTCATTTATTATAAGGCTAAAGACCTCTATTTATAGTGAGATACAAAGCTAAGGTTAGGTCATCACCTGTACATGATATATCTATATTGTATTTTATTTACAATAATATTTTTAAAAGTCAGTGTATTAGGATGCATTTTTTTGGGTCAATTAATATATAAATTTTAAATGTCATATCATGACAGAGATCTTTGACATCAAACATTAACTATTCCACCACTAGAGAAACACATTGTATTTGTATTTTATAAATATATGATATTATATGTGATAGAAACAAAATATAGAGATGCACCCTTAACGCATTCATTGTAGTATTAAAATACATTTGTCGTTATATACAGTAAAACCTCTATAAATTAATATCATTGGGACTATGGAAGTTTATTAATTTAGAGAGATATTAATATATCGATAAATTAATAATTTATTAATTAAAGAGACTTTTAAATTCAGCAAATTTGGTACATATATTGACAATAAATGAATTTATTATGTTTCAATTAATTATATTCATGTATCAACAACCAATTCATTGTGTATCTACTTTAATATATTCATGTATAATATAAATTCATTGTATACAATTAACAATTACATACATGTATCAATTCATTGTCAATTAAATATATTCATGCATCATAAAGGAAACATATACTATATAAATCTCGATATGGAAATAAAATAATTCATAACACCCAAGTCCCAACTATGTCTTCTCATCTAAAAGGCATCACAAAATCATCCATGAATGATCAAATGCGTAAAGCATTATGTGAATATAAGAGAGATCATCCCACATGCACTCAAAAAGATTTACAAGAGTGGGTTGAAGAAGAATATCGTTTGAAAGTTAGTCTCACGCGACTCAAGTGAGATAAATTTTGAAGAAAGTCTACATGAGCTTGAGAATATGATCAAGGATGTTAGTTATCGCAATAAAATGGACGTCAACAAACTGGTAGACTATCCGGGCGAAAATGATGAATGTGCAATGATTCAAAATTTAGAGGAAATTGTTGCTGATATTATTGAAGATCCTACTAATGACGAGGCTGAAGATGACTCAGTACCGCTGGAACCAGTCACGAGAAATGAGGCTTTGAACGTGACAACAACTCTTCACAATCTTTTGTTGCAGCTAGAGAACTCGACACCGGAACTCTTGGCAGCCATTAAAAAAGTTAGGGATGAAATCCAATTAGATTTAAATTTTAAGAAAAATCAAGTAACAAATGATTCATATTTTAGCAAATTACCATAATATTTATAATTTTTGTAATATTTATGAATTATTAATTTATAGTTTTGATGGGACCTAATATTTATAAATGGATTTTCCGAAAACTTATTATTTTATTATCTTATCGAAATTGATGATTTTTTACAAAGGCCCAAGTCGGGACCGGAAGATTTTATTATTTTAGAGAGATTATTAATTTATCGAATATTAATTTATAGAAGTTTTACTGTACAAAGTTCCAACATAAGTGATTTGGAAGATCATATATATATATATATGAGGTGACTATCTTATGGATATTCTTGTAAACATGAGAACAAATATCAATGATTGATAAATCATTATGGACGTTTCAGATTCAATACGCAAACTATGACACAGATGTACAAATACACAATTTTAAGCAAAAATATGCATATAACTAATTCAGATGCATACTTAAAAATAATCATTAGATTTTAAATATAATGGATATGATTTATTCTCATTTATATATGATAAGAATTGTATATACATGAACAAATTCTTATATATATATATATATATATATATATATATATATATATAGAGAGAGAGAGAGAGAGAGAGAGAGGTTCAAATAAGAACCAATTTTAACGTGAGAACTAAGAACTACAAAAATTCTTTCTGAACAAAATGAATATGCTATGAAAGTTAATGAATCTGTCATGAAAGTTAATGAATCCAAAATTGAATTTTCACGGGGTTCGAATCTCATGAGAGGCGAAAATTCTATTTTTTATTCATTAACTTCATGACATATTCATTAACTTTCATAGCATATTCATTCTCATGTTCTCACAATAAAATGGTTCTCACGTTAAGCCTCCTATATATATATATATATATATATATATATATATATATATATATAAGGGTTGGTTATAGAGGAGGTGTCTCTTAGATAAGAACTAAGAACCAATAACCACGCTTAGATTAAATGAGATCGGACGACTAATAATTATTTAATGATAATAATAGTCAAATCCTAAATTTCGTAATTTAGATCTTTCACATTCTATTATTTGTTGTTCGTGTAATTCATGTTGTTGTTCATGTAATCGTAGTTCTTGTGCATGCTATCACATTCGAATTAATTGTTATGTTCATGTAATTCATGTTGATATGCATGTAATCGTAGTAATTGTGCATATGTGAACTATTACCGTAAATGAATATGTAAAATCCCTTCATTATAGGGCTAAACGGTTATCATTAAAATCCGAAGATAATAAGCGATATATAGTTAATCTTGGTATTAGATTATAAAAGATGGATAAACTAATTAATTCTTAGTTCTATATATATATATATATATATATATATATATATATATATATATATATATATATATATATAGAGAGAGAGAGAGAGAGAGAGAGAAGGATCAAATAGTACCCGAACGTGAGGTAGCATGTAGTACTCAATCTCATCCACTCATCTCATAAATCCTATGGTGAAGATTTTTGAATTTTTAAGCTTAATTTTCTTGATTTACTTCAATAATGATAGATTTCTAATTTGATTTGTCATGTGATTGCGAAAACAAACCATGTATTTAGTTGAACTGAACAATGCATTTAAATTAACACAAAAATATATGCAGTTGAATACAATAGTGCATTAGTTTGGAAGCGCGCATCCCGCGCCCAGCGCGCGCTCGTGCTCGCTCGTCACCTCGGCGCGCGCTTGCGCGTCCCTTAGTGCTCGTTGGCCAACAATGCATTTTTTACGTTTTGTAATATGCATGAACATGTTTTATTAAATGCATGAACATGTTTTGTTAAATGCATGTTTGTGTTTCGTGCCAACATGTAGTTTTATGTTTTGTTAAATGCATGTTTGTGTTTCGTACCAACATGCAGTTTTATGTTTTGTTAAATGCATTTTTATGTTTTTTGACAGTAAATCTCTCATCCATCTTTCTTCGTTAATTCTTCCGTGTCTTTCCCCGATTAATTGATGAATTTTTCCGTGAACCAATGACATAGTCATATCTCTCTCGATTCTTCAATCCTTCATCAAATTCATCTTCTATTTTTTCTCAACATCCATCAATTTTTTCTTTCAAAATCTGTTGTTTTTTGCTGTTCATATGTATTATTGTTGTTGCTCGCTGTCATCGCCGTCGTCTGCTGCCGCCATTGTAAAAAAGATGGAAGAAGAAGAAGACAGGTGGAGAAGAGAAGAAGAAGAATGTTGATTTGCTTTCTTTCCATTTTGCCCCTTGCAAAAATTAAAAAAAGAAAAAGAAAAAGAGCTACCACGTGTCAACTTATGGTGTTGCCACATGTTCAAAATGTGTAGTCTAAATTGGTTATTACATACTATTTGAGAATCGGATACTATGAAAACTCAACCCAATATATATATATATATATATATATATATATATATATATATGGAGTGATATTGTAAAAATTATCCTTAAAGTATAAATTACTAATGCATTAAAGTGTTTGTTTGAATTAAAAAAATAAAAATTCGTCCATCATAAGATTCGAAACTCAGGTGTTTGAATCCATCAATAAAAATGATGAATTCATCGTAAATCTTCACGAATGGAGGACTGTAAATAATTTTTATTTTATATGTTAAAAAATTAGTTTGTATTTGATTCAATTCCTATATATGTATATAATTTTTATTTGTAATAATACATCTTCAAATCAGTTCGAAAAGATACTATAATTAGTTACATAATAAATCCCATGATTGTAGGAGTAAATCTGTTACAAAATACCAAAATTATTTTTTAGCCCTAATAAAATGAGAATGAAATTTAAATAAATTAATTAATAGTATCAATTAAAAATAACAGTAAATCTTGAAGTTTAAGGGTGTAGATTAGTTCTCATTTATCACATAAAAGATGCTTTTTGTATGATCCCTCCCATAATCGAATACCACCCGTCTCTTGAATACTTTTCCTCGAATTAAAATTCTGCATGCAAATCAAAATGTTTGATTGTTAAATTAAAGAACACGAACATTTAAAAAATAAATACATCTTAAAGGTTGTAATTCCATTTCAAATATGAAGGAGGCCTCTTATCTTATTCGCATTAATAATAGATTGGGAACTAATTAATGACACAAGTCACGTGTTGGTTTGGTATTTATACTGTGTATATTCATTAAAATACTAGGTCGAAAAAAAAACACAATACGTATTTACTTAACAGACACTTTTGAAAAAGTTATGAATGTATTGAACATTTAAAGATGACCATAAAATACGAAACACGTGCATTAGTTTTTATCACTGACTAAATATTTAAAGATAATATGCAAAGCAGACTGATTATTACCGGTAGAAACTAGAAAGAATAATGAAAAGATTGTACGACGTAAGCACAAGCTTCAAGAATGAGTAAACAAAGCCAAGCCACCATTCTTTATGCTGTACAACACTAGGATGCCACCATATGGCCCCTTATTTTCATTCATCATTTTATACTTTTCCATGGCATATATCAAAGTGTAAGCAAAACATGAACACATAAATTTGCATGAACCATCTCATTGTTATTGTGAAATAGATTAAGATTCAAATCAGAATTTATATTTCAATAATAAATTTATAATACAAATATATAATTAGATATGAATATGGATTCGAATCTTGAGTGGTTTTACTGCTTTGAGAGGAGTTGATGGCTTTGGTATCAAGATAAGGGAGACCTCTTGGGAAAACTCTTCCTCTTGTGCAGCATCCTCTTTGGCCTCAATAATGGTGATCTCCACCATGCTTGAATCACTTCAGATGACTCCGTTAATGAACCGTATTCGTTTTCGTATGAATTTTCTTCTGTTTCCAAACTTGGAATTTGCCCATCGCTCCACAGAGTATTCGTAGCTATAATGTTTTGTCCCTTTCGGTTTATTGTCATTTCATCTGCGTCCATTGAAACCTGCATCATACAACCTATCAATATATATATATATATATGTGTGTGTGTGTGTGTAAATAGGAATAAATGAGAGAGAGAGAGACTTTGCAGGCAATGGAACAGAAGCGATTAGGCAAGTCTTGAATGTGCCTGCCACAAGCTTCACAGGAAATGCCACCACCTTTTGTCTTTGAACTTTTTGCATCTTTAACCTGAGGCCTTGGATTCAAATGTACTGCTTTTTCCCCATTTATTTTGTATGCCTGCAAACATACCCTAGTTTAATCATACAGCCACCCTAATTTTTACCCTTTTTCTTTATATATATAGAGAGAGTTAGGTTTAAATAAAACCATAAAATTTCTTATGTACAAAATGAATTCGCTATTAAAGTTATGCATCCGATGGAAAAGTTATTGAATCCAAATATTCGATACTTTTCACCCGGATTCGAATCCCATGAGGAACGAAAATTCAATTTTTTTGGATTTTTTTGAATTCAGTAAATTTCCTGACGAATTCATCAACTTTCACCACAAATTCATCATTTTTTTGCTCTCATGTTTTCACGATAAAAATGGTTATCACATTAACCATCTCCTATATATATATATATATAGGGGATGGATAAAATGAAACCATCTTTTTCTGAACTCTGCGAACCATGATAAGGCGTTGAAGATGATGCAAAGCGGTATAAAGTTGTGCATAATCGAAAACTTTCTAAAATTATTTTGTTGTACAACAATTTTAGAATGTTTTCGTTATGCACAACTTTATAGGTTTTATTCATCAACTTTATGTGTTTGTGCATAGTTCTCAAGTTCTCATAAAAGATGAGTTCTCACTGATCCAACCCCTATATATATATATATATATATATATTTATTTAGCAAGAATGATTCATAGTTTTTCATTCTCCTATCAAAATATACAAGTTTAAATGCATCTTTAAACTAAATTAATAATTCTTAAAATTATATTTTTTTCAGCGCAATTTGTGACTGGGCAAATACTCGATTGCATGCCATTTTGCAACTCATGTTCTTACCTGGTAATGAAAATGAATATCATTGTAAAATTAACTTTAATATATATAAGGAAACTTAACTATTAATTGATTTGCTTCAACATTCTTCAATTCAAACATATATAGAAAGAGATTAATGTAAGTGCAAAATCAATTTATATCCCACTTAAAGAGGAGAAAACGATTACTTTACAACAGGCAAAAGATCTGAATAATTTGTACCACCAGAGAAGGAAATTTCAAAAGAATAAAATATCAAAAAGCTCGAGATTGTTACAATTGAGACATTGATGAACTACCAAATTGGATAACCACAAGAAATGAAAAGGCAGCTTCATTTAATTTGAATCCTATGCATATCCAGATCCAATAATTCACACTGGAGGTGGTCTCCTGTGCGCGCCCGCGCACAGTCAGACCACCTAATTAATTAATTAGTTAATCAATTTTAATTAAGTAGTTAATTAATTTAATAAACTTTAATTGTAAATTAATAAATATAATTTTAAATTAATATATCTTAATTTTGAATCAACAAACTCTAATTTTGAATAATAAAGCCTAATTATGAACTAATAAACCCTAATTTTGAATTAATAAACCCTATTTGGAATTAATAAATCATAATTTTGAATAATAAATCCTAATTTTGAATTAATAAACCCTAATTGAAAATAATAAACCCTAATTTTGAATAATAAACCCTAACTTTGAATTAATAAACCCCAACTTTGAATTAATAAACCCTAACTTTGAATTAATAAACCCCAACTTTGAATTAATAAACCCTAACTTTGAATTAATAAACTCTAATTATTAATTAATAAACCCTAATTATGAATTAATAAATTATAATTAAAAAATCTAATTATCCTTAATTGCTATATTTAATATAAGTTTTTGTCATAAAACAAAAGACATAATAAATAATAAAACACTAAAAAAAAAAAAACAAAGTGAAAAACAAGTGTGCATGCACCAACGGTCGCGCGTACACAAGTTTTTTCCTTCACACTGAATCGCAACCATCACTTTGCATCACCACTAGATTATATAAGAAAACACAAATAAAATAAAGAGAAAAAAAGCTAACCTGTATTAGAGAGCAGTCTAGATACGGCTGAATATCGTGGAGGCGAACGACGTCGCGATAGACGTATTTACAGATTTGCAGGAGGCGGTGGAAGCAGCGGTGGTGTGGCGGCGGCGACGACGAAGTGACGCAATGCTTGCATAAGCAGAGATTGCAATCAATACAAAACAGATTCTTCTCATTCTTTCTGAACTCTCCGTGATCCACGCACGTGCCGAAGAATTTGCTCCTCAGTAGACCACCGATCCACTCCTCCTCCGCCGTCGCCTCCGATTTTCTCTTCCTCGACCGGATTTTGCATCCGACCTAATTATCAAAAACACGCAAGATTACTTTACCAATCACTCACTTTCCATCAAATGCAAAGTGATTGAATTTCAAATCTTATACAATGTTCTCGATCGACTTTACCAACATATTCACGTTTTTCATACAGCCACCACTGGAAAACGTTTTACAGTGAGAAACAGCTGCTAACAACACCCAAATTAATCACAATGAATTAATAAATTCGATGACGATAATTACCATTTCTGGAATTTATTGATGTAAATTTCTCTGGATGGAACTCGAAAAGGACGAATTTATGTTTTGTTTTGCAGAAAGAAAAAGGAGGACAGAGTGAAGAATCAGTAGGTTGGAGAAAAAAGATTGGAGGGTTGAAAGAGATGAAGGAGAGACTGCGGTGAGATATTTAAAGGGGAGAAATGAAGAAATAAATCGAATGAAATTTTTTAAAAAAGAAGAAGAAGGAAAACGAGATTAATTAAAGTATAAAAAATCTCTGAAAATATACTACTGAAAAGGCTAACGCGAAAGCTGATTGGAGGGATATGTTCACATAAATGATTATTCACACACAATTATGGATTTCGCGACCTGCTATTGGCGGGAACAAGAGGCCACGCTGTCCGTTGGATTCTTAGTGGGTCCCACGTCACTCACCAGTGGTTGACAGGTGGAACACCAGCATGGCGCCAATGCTCTTCCCGCCAATCTCGGCCGTCGCCTGTGGAATGGAGGCGCCGCCTCCCTTTTCTTTATAAGCTTTATTGCTAAATTTACTCCCATTTTTTTCAAACTTTTTATTGTTGAACATATAATAAAATTGCGATATAGAACTTTGAAACAAATAAATTAGTGAAATGATTGAGATAGTATAAATATACATAGAACTTAGAAGACTTCTCATATTTATGTAAGTTGTAGAGGAAAAGTTAGTAAATTTAATAACAAAAGTCACACAGTGGTTAATAAAGATTTATATAAATTAAATTAATAAAATATTATCATGTGAGGGTGAGTATAATATATTTATAGATTTTATAAAAACTCTCCCAAATTGAGTTCCAAGTCAAAAATGGTGATTGCATTTATGACTTTTTACTGAGGTCAACTAATTTCACAGTGTGGTTTCTTTATTTTATTTTATTTTATTTGAAAAAGAGTGTGTTGTTTTTAGAATTCAAATATAGTTTTAAATCAAAGTCAGGATATTTGTTTGTTAGATATACTATTTAAAATGATTTTTTCAACATTAGTACGTGAGAGCCTCAAAAAAGAAAAACAAAATGAAAAAGAAAAAGAACAAAAAAGAACCATGACTGCATGAGTGGACATCTATGGTAAATATTCTATTCGGATTTTAAAAATAAATATTACTTCTAAGTCATACAAATATTCTTTCCCAACATTTGATATCTAGGATGAGTTTTCTCCCACTTGTTTAAATCTAAAATTTGTTTAAACTATAGTATAATCGTCCCGAAACAATTCTTCATAATCCAAAAATCCGATTTCTCTTACACTCTAATTCATATTATGGTTGATCATTTAAATTAGTTATTAGACCATAATAAAAAAAAACTATAGTATATTGAGTTCGATAGGTAAGATATCTGAAGTATTTGAACTTAAAACTTCATTCTCAGGCACCCAATAGTCCAATACTACTTTACTAGGCCTCTGATTAGACCAAGTCTGATTTCTGTCTTTTAAAACTGAGAGAAATCCATAATTTATTATCCATGGATGCGATATCGATTTCATTAAAATTTGGTTAAATACATTTATATCAAGTATTGTAATTCGTAGCAACACATATGTTTATTGATAAAAATAAACAAATAAAAAATAAATTGAATAATAATCCATAATGATTCATTTATGCTTTAAACTACTGATTATTTGACTTTTACTTTATTATATTAGGACATAATTATAGCATTATGCAGTAATATTTTACCCCCCTACTAAACTCCTCTATGATAAACGAGCAATATCAATCTTTGACCAGCATGTAGCACTAATCCCCTTCATCTTAACCTAATTAGTAATTATTACTCCCTTCGTCCCATCTAAGATGGTCTGTTTCATTTTTAGGAAATAATTATCTCTTCAACAGTTGTGGAACCTATCTACCTTTTATCACTTTAATCACTTTATACTCTTTTCCTAAATAACCGTATCGAAAATAAATGGATCGTCTTGAATGAGATTCAAGACTGAAGAAGGGAGTATCAACTACTGTGAGCTATTTACATTAGATTATACGTACTGATAAGGAAATTATTGAATTATTTCAGTTTATCCTTACTTAGCGCATTACTTAGTTAAAGAAAAAAGTGACGAAACTAAAAACCACATAAATTTATTTTTAACAAAAAAATATTAAAATAAAATAATATTATATGGGTGCTGGTAGGATTATTACTTGGTAGAGCAGTTGATAAAGCGAGGCTTAAAATTGAAAAGGAAAGCAGGGTAATGATTATAAATTCCAGCTAAGCGGATCTTTGAAGTAATCATTTTTCCACAATTATGCACAGTTTCGATGACCGACTTTATTCATAAAATCATAGTGTTCGATCTTTATAATAATATCATATATTTCCTGTTTAACATATAATTTTATGTTATGTGTGCATTAGCAATATTATTACTATAGCCTATGTACAATAAACTCATTATGTTTTATGCCATCTGAAATGATTATGTCAGTTTATCATTACTGCATAACTAATTTCCATACACAAAATTAAATTTAAGATGAAACAACGTTTCATAAAATTATTTATTTATAAAGATTTAGTCAATAATATTGGTTTATTAAAAATGTAATGTTGACAAGGGTTAATGACCAATGAACAAATTGGGAAATTTATGGAACAACGGATGGGTGTGGAGTTTGGTATCCGGGTGAATGGGTGAAAATGAATGAAATGATGCTAGTTCTCAACCAACTGAGTTAAACTCATGTTGACGCATTGCTTGTTAGAGGGCATGTGGCAATTCGCCTTGATTAGTTATGCTCCTAATAGTTATGGGTGAGGAGTTCTGTTCTCCTAAGGTCTAGATCTCTTCTCATTAATTCTATTTCTTTTGCCTTTACATGGACCCCTTTTTCATATGCGAGCGCAATTGTTATAATTTATCGGGCTTGGGTTTGATAGGGTTTGTATGAGTCAGTCCATATCAGATGTATTACAAAATTAATTGATAATACTATCAAAATACTCATAATTCCCATAATATCTACCTCCTATATCCATTTTCAAGAAACATCTATACTACATACTCATTTACTATTCATTACACAATTCCACTATTTTACATTTTTTTTTAATTTCTTTATGCACTAAATTACTTTAATAGATTCACATAATTAATGGTGATTAAAACAATCAGGCCCAACATGCTTCCATATAACAAATAAAAATTATCAACCGAGTATTCAACTTCATACTTTTCTTATCAAAGTGTTGCCCGGTACGATTCCTTCGGGTCGCTAAATTTTTACGGGCTTTAAGCTTCCTCCAAGCTTCTACCAACCACGCGATTGCAACCAATGGACTCCTTACTGTTGTAACTCCTTCAGCAACACTCAGCATAATCCTCGTTTATTTCTATTCGGAGCGTAGGGTACTTAGTCGACTTCTATGGAAGATAACTTCTAAAGGACACCGGAGTAGTCGGACAAAAGCCTTGAACTTTTATTGAGGAATTATAAAATACTTAATACATATGTGTATCTCATTTTAGGAGGAGACAAACTTTTTTAGCTACCTATGGTAGCTGTGTGTACTATGCTCATAAAAACTAAAAACTTAAAAAGGAAAAAGGAAAATTTTGAAAAGAACTCAAAACTAAAATACTATTACAAAGAGAATTTTATTTTTCTTGGGTTTAGAAGAAAGTTTGGATGATTTTCGATGATCTGAGCTTCCTTCTTCTCTTCATTATATAGAGGTTTGGTACCCTCTATAATTGCTCGAATAATTGTCTCGGATTCCTTTTTCCGTGATAGCTTGCTTCATGTGAACGTTGGGTCCCTTGTCTCTTCCCGATGCTTGGCTTATGGTGGAGAATGTGAGATTCCCGCGTCTTCACATATTGCTGGACCATCTGCTTTTGATGATGGCTCTCATGTATACTCCACTTTTTTGTCGGCCACCTTGTTGAGTTATTCACCCAAGAATCATGCATTGTTTCTTCAATCCATTTTGGTAGACCATTGATCTCGGTGAAAGCTGGCGCAATAGCATAGACTGAGGCCAATGCCCCAAAATCAAACCATTGCTTGACGTCCTGTGGATTGGCTCCAATGGACATCCAAACTCGAGGATTTTTTTTGAGACATCAAGATAAAGAAATATCAAAAAAGTTGTGATTTAGGGTTGATTCTTTTTCTCGTTTGCAATTTCTCCCAGTTGGACTGATAGGCCTGCCAAGATAGAGAAATATCAAAAAAGATAGCATCAACCTTAGATTTGTCAGTCCTTAGCCTAAGACTGATCTCTTTCTCTTTAACCCCAGAGGTGCTCGGTTGACATGATGATTCAGGTTGTGACACATGGTCATCATCTTTTTCTTGGACTGACGATTTCGAGGAATCCACCAACTTAGAACTCGTGTTAAGGGTACTTGAATCCTTTGCTACAGGTATACCGTCCTGTACGGGAAATGACTCATTTTTCAGCAGTGAGCTGATAGCCCGGAGTAGTGGCTGATGTGTAATAGATTGGAGCGATCTCGTATTCTGTATACAAACTCGTATTCGGTCTGTGACATTAGTCATATCCCCATCTTGAAATCTTCCTGCTGTTTGGCATGAAGAACACAGTCATCCCAATCCCTCATGAGCAATTCCAAGTTCTTCCGGAGTTTCCTTTGGGTTATGATGATAGAGTCAATCTCATTTGTCGTAATATTGCATTGTCTTCTGGATCTCCCTTAGTTCCTTCGAATTTGAGAAATCCGGTGAAATTTCTTTAAAACTAGGAGCAGTATTCGACACAACATGAAAATATCGTACTTTTATCTTGTTGAATGAACACGATGAGACTAAATACTAATTCGTTAATTTCATGCATATTCGTGTCGTATTTTCATGTTGTGTCAAATATTGCCCCCACTAATTGGGGGTGCTTGTTATTCAATTATATGTGTGAGAGTATGGAGGAGGTAGGTCCCACTAGGCCCCATTTTCTATTCTTTTTAAAAAAAAAAAATTTTCATTTCTTTTTTAGGTTTCTTTTTTGCTTTTTATATGATTATTTATTTAGTAGAGTATAACAAGTTAATTTTTACAAAGATGATACTTCTGAATATGATACGTATAGTTATATTCCGTCGAGTTTTGATGGGAAATCACTTCACGCTGTAGTTTATAAGTAGAAAAATTAAAAATAACTTCATATTTAGTTAAGTTTCAATCACCTTGAGTTGTTGACCATGGTGGAGCATGTTATGAAGTGAAATCTACTCCTGCGTGAATAAACCGTGGATTACATGCAGGACTAATATGTTCAAATCATTACTTAAACATACAACTTCAAATAGAACGGTAAGATTATAAGTCCTCACACAAATCTCAAGTCCTCTCGGCTTTATTCAAGAGTCCTCTCGGCTTTATTCAAGAGTATGTTCAATGTTCTCTATCAAGTATTAATCATCATCTCTCGATATTAAACTAATACAATAATCTTGCAAAATTGGTGATCAAGCAATTAAGCAAATAATAAATCCAAGTATATAAAAATGAAGAAAAAACTAAATTAATCAATTCAAAATTTGTTCAACAATCATCATCTGTTTACTCCCTAACTGTAGAATAAAAAATATTAGCCACACGTAAACATGTTGATAGATTCAACTTATAAATCTACTAAATAATTATGAAATAGACATACCTCGTGGTAATGAGTGAGCTATGATTGTGAAAACGTAGCCGGAATATTCCGTTGAACCATCGGAATATATGGAAATCGGGCTAACTGCAAAATAGAGCAGGAGGGAGTCTTTGGGTAGACGCTCTGACGCTCAAGTCAGTATTGTATTATGCTTAAGCCTTATTGATAGCTTAAGACTGCGTACTCGACCCCTACATGATGAGGGTATTTATAGTTACGTATGGCATAAGATGAGGTTATCTGAATCCATATAGGAATAGGATATGAACAGATCCTGAGAGACATAGGTCGTATCATTCGCGACAAATCTGTTCATAAAGAGTAAGCTCCTATCCGGAGATAGGATCCTTACGGTGATGATTTACTAATGCAAGTGACTTTTCTTTTTACTATTAAAATGAGTAGTTTCTCCCAGTTTGTGTAGAAGTTTGGGCAAGTAGGCAACGGAGTGTCAGTTGCTGAACGCTTAGTTATCTTACACCTATAAGAAGAGGATTAAGTCGACTGCACCCGTAAGCAGTCAGAGGTTTCCTAGCACCTGCAAGCGTAGGAAGAACGCCAAGTCGGGCGGGGTACAATAAGGTGAAATCTGTATCTAAGTTTATATCTTGTATTCGTAAACAAGATCGAACCCAAGTTAGTGGATTGACTAAGCAATCAGTCCATGGATGTAGGAGCTGATCTATTCGAACCACGTAAAGCTCAAAGTGTTATTTACCTTCAATTCTTTACATTCAGTATCATTTTTACATTGCATATTATTGAATTGTAATCATCAGCACATAGCAGCACAACATCGTTTTAAAATACTATACCAGTATTAGTTTGATACTGGTGAGATTAACTGAAAATTTACTAAGAAATATTTGACTATGTATTTTAAAGCCAGTTTTCAATAAGGCAAATACAGAAACCACCACATTCCGCAAGGACATAAGTTATCGATCCAATGACCAAGCGCCTCAACAACGATGGGTTTACTAACCGATATCACTCGATCTGAAGACTCTTATTTTACGAATCGACAAGCGATGCGATATCGATGTGACTGTAGTTACCGTGAGCTACTATCGCGATGAGTTAGTCGATCTTGTAAAAGAAAAGGTTTTAAAGTTGCCTAATTGGTGTATTCCCCCTCCTTTCTCCTCATACACCAGTACATACTCCAAGGACCTATTAGAGGAATATTTGCAAAAGGTATCAAAACTCAAAGTGCACGTCATGACAAGAAACATCAACAATTTCTTTGTACTTAATATTGATTTTCTCCCAAATAAAATCGGCTCATTTGAACATGAAAGCCAATACATGTTCATCCATAGTAGCACCATGATTTCATGGAAGCCATGCTAAGCTATATAAACGAGGGTGAAATTCTGCCAACAGATATAATTTATTCATAGTATCTGCAACAATAATGTATACAGAATGACAAAAATTCACATGAAAGTGACAAAGCTCACTATTGATATATAACGCATGTGGACTTAAATAATTTTGTGACGGTGAACATCTAAAAACTTAGGAGAGAAACAAATATGCGACACCATTAAAGCTTGTCAAACATCGCCCATTAATATCTCCTCCTGCAACATAGGAGATGAGTCTTCATCAAAATGAAGGAAAAATCGAGGTTTAGCCCTCTCCCGAGGATCTATCTTGGATGTTTATTTCACCATACATTGATTATATACTTAGCATGCACCTATATAATTAATTGCAACACATTGGGGTTTTCTCGTGTTTACCTTTGAATGCATCGAGTAGAATGGATCGAGACTCGTGCTTTGACCTTCCGGATGTATCCGGTTGCCCAATCTCCAACGTCGAGTGAGGACGATCTATGGAGAATGCTTGGAAAAATCACCCTTTATCCTCTCTACACTTTTCAAAAATTCTCTCAAGAACAATGGGGTCTCGAAAATTATGATGATGATTATTAATCATTAACATAGATTTAATCTCTTACCTCATATTTATAATGCATTACCATAATCCCATATGAAAATTACCATAATCCCATATGAAAATTACCATAATCCTTTATGGAAATTACCATAATCCCATATGGAAATTACCATAATCCTATATGGAAAGGATTATTACCATAATCCTATATGGAAAGGATCTATGCATATCCCATAAATATAATAATATCCTTTTAGGATAAAGAGAATCAAATCATTACCTTGTAGAGAGAGGCCGATTTCCATACTTAGCTACGGGCTGGATGGGCGGCCGAGATCAAATGCAAGGAATAAAGATGGGCCTCAAATAAATTAATTATCTTATGTTCACCCGAACATAAATTAATTTATAAACATTCATTCATGCCACTAGAGAATAAATCTTGACTTACCCTTTATTACCGAAGGTGAGTCGGGCTTGCACTTAGACATTCTGAATCCCGTATTTAAGATATCGCATGTCCATTAATTATTTAGAGCATTCATTGCTTAAAATAATTAATATCTTTAATTCCTTAAGTAATACCACTCAACCTTATTATTGTACTTGAGCTAACTCAACTGCGGGGTTTAGTACAATAAACCTTTGAGCTCCTTAAGGGGCGTCATCATCCTTAACGGATACGGTGACTCGTCTGAGATAACTAGCATGACATACAAGCACCGCCACCACCCAAGATCGGAGAATATTGGGTTAGAACATATAACCCTCACCCATAACAAGTTAAAGTGATGGTCAAGAACTCATACTCACCTAATACCTTATCGAGGTTTAGATCATCGTAAGTCCCGAGATCTAGGTTCTTCACTACGGTCGATAGAAGAACTCATCTCACTGTGATCCTTCAATACGTCGAGGCGTGCCAAAGATAGACAAGCAACTAAGTCAAGTCACTTCTTATCTATATTGCAGCCTACACCGACAACTCTTCCTCAAGTTGTCTCGGTGTGAAACTTTTATATCTCATTAAACGACCAATCATACGGACTTCGTGATCTTCACACATCGTATGATCTAACTTATATATGAGATAAGGGGACACGATATATGCAATCAAGTATTCATTTTAGATAGGAGATTGTAATAGTGGTAACGAAACATTGTATACAAGCTCAACCAATCTGCTTTCGATATACAAATCCAACACAAAATTGGCGGACCCTATAGGGAAATCTTATTTTACCCTATTTTCGATGTTTTATCTTGGATGTTTAATTCACTATACATTGATTATATATCTAGCATGCATCTATATAATTAATTACAACACATAGGTGTTTACTCATGTTTACCTACGAATTTCTTGGATATCTGATCAATTGCGGACTCCACCTTTGATCTTCTGGAATGTATCCCGGATGCCTATTTTCCAATGCTGAGTGAGAACAATCTATAGAGAATACTATAAAATTTGGTCTCCTACTTTGTTCTAGTGATTTTCAAAAATCACAACACAAAATGATAGGATTAATTTCTGATTTTCTCTCACCTTGTATTTATAATGCATTCCTAGAATCTCATTTAAATAGAATCCTTGCATATCTAATAAATACAATAATTATCTTCAATCCGTGAAGATAAATCATATCTAGAATAATTATCTCTTGATATCTAATAATATCAGATACTATCTATCTAGATATAGGAGATGTATTAAAATGATACATTAATCAGAACAGAGTCCCAGTGAGACTCTACATAGTGATGGGCGAAATTTCCAGCAGTAAATGCCTAGGGATCAAATGCAAGGAATAAAGATGGGCCTAAAATGAATTAATTATTGTTTAGTATGATTTTGTGCTTATTCTTCATATTTTATGCATGTTGTTTCCCGTTGTTCGTCCTATTTCTGCCGTTATTTTGATTAGTATTTATCGATTCAACCTTATTTGGTTTATTTTGAAGTATATTGAAGAGCATCTCGATACAAGTCCATAGGCACAAACGGATCGTAATTCAGAGTTCAGATGAGGGAGAACAGAGTGAATCGTCAAAGTTGCGCACTTGCGCCCCAGCGTTCCACTACCCGCACACCCAGCCGCGTCTGGCGCTGCGCCCAATCGCCAACACCTCACCCCGCGTTGCCCAGCGCTGGCGGTCGTCACCGCAGATGCCAAAGTCCAGCGCTTCGCTCCAACGTACGTCTTGACCGCGTCAAGCGCCAGTGTCCTCCATCCGGCGCTCAACTTTACGCGGCGCCCGCCTCGCCCGACCTCGTCCGGCGCTTCCCTCCGATGCCACGCCCGGCGCCTCTTTCGTTCGGTCCTCCGACTTTCCGCGATGCGGCGCCGCGCCTCGTCCGGTGTTACCCTCCAGTGCCACGCCCAACGCCCGTTTGACGCCCTTTGTCATCCGGCGCTGCACGTCTCCAGCGCCCGCCTCGCTCGTTTCATCCGCACATCCCATCCGACGCTTCGCTTCCGTCCAACGCTGGGCACTTCTTCGGGTTCTGTCCAGAGAGTCACCCCATCGTCGGTTTCGTCCCATCCGGTGCCGGGGTGCCCTCTCGGTAGCATTCTAGGGAGCCCCACCCAGCACCGATTTTGTCCTGTTCGGTGCTTGACGGGCGTTTTGGGCCCATTTTCGGCGACTTTTGTGGGCTTTTTCGAGGGTTTTATAAATTGGGAACAGCCGCTTTTCTTAGAGGATACACTCCCATTCACGATTTTTCCCCCTTTCTTTCTTTTCTTTTCTTTTCCTTTTCTCTTCCTTTTAATTCTTGCACTTGGATTAATATTGTGATTGAACGATTCCGGATTTTTGGAAGACAAATTTATCAATGAATGGTTTGTAAGTTTTACTCGTTCTATTATGTCTATGTAATTGCTATGGGGATAATTTCTACCATGAGATGAATTATTGATTTACAATGAAATAAATGTTGGATTTGTTCTTATCTTGAATCGTGATTATTGTGTTGAAGAATTACAATTTGCTCATCTTTATAAATTGATTATTTCATGATCTTCATACACATGCTCGAAAGAATAGTGTAGGTTGATTATGTGCTTATGTTTGATATAAAGTAATGCGAAAGCAGATTTATATTAAATATAAGTCTGATAATGAGCGGGGTAAAGAGACTAGTTTGTTGTTGAGTGATTAATATATGTGGATAGGTGTCTGCTATCGATTGCATAGTGTTTAATTATCCTTCGTAGTTGATGGCGGTAGGGTTGAGAGGCTAGTTGTCATTATTTTTTAGTCTAACATTGACGGGGTCAAGAGACTAGTTTATGTTGAACGCTAGGTGAGAGGCGTGGGTGGTTTATGCACTATGTACTGGCCCATGACTCATTAATAGCAATGATAGATTTTGAACCCTAGAACATTGTCTCCAATTCTGTGTATCTGTCAATTCCTGTTTTGTCCAAGTGCACCCCATTTTCCTTCTTTATTTACTTTCCTGCTTTCGTCCGTTCCGTGACAGCCCATTTATTTTAGGACGTTAGTATTTCTTTTTCTGTTTTTATGTGTGACATTAAATCGTGGCCCTCTTAAGCCTTTCTCGAGATTCGACTTGGGTCGATCTTACCGCTCTATAAGGACCTCATATAATTTACGAGCGAATTAGAAGAACAACTAGGTCGGGAAAAAAATTTGGCGCCGTTGCCGGGGAAGGTTTTAGGCTTCTGGTTTTGTGTTGCTTTGTTTTTCTATTTCTCTCTCCCCCCCGTGCTTCTTTTTATTTCTTTCTTTTTGTTTTTCTTTGTACTATTTTCTACCACATGTACATGTGATCTTGTTTTTGTAGTTGGTGTCTGTTAATGTGGGGTTACCAACGACACGAGTATGGTCAGATATGCCTAGAGGAGGAACGCTAGTCGTATTGGGAAAATTCTTCTTACGAAGAAGGAGCCCATTTAGACTATTTTGAGGGATACTCGTCAGGCTGTGAGCATCAAGCCTATGATCTCTATTGGAGGCATCTTCCGAGTTCTTCATGTAGTCAGGACCTCTTATTCCAGCAACATCCTGTTCAACCGACATTGGAGGATACATTGCAGGCTTTCATTCAGGCGAGTCAGTCGATGAAGCCAACATTGTAAGACACACTGATGTATTTCATACAGATTAGTCAACAAAGGTTCGAGATGATGGATGCATCTCTCGAGCATTTAGTGAGCCAAGTCAGCCAGTTAGCCAGGATAGTGGAAGAATTGGTTCACAACCAAAGTGTGGAGGAGATGCCGAGTCAACTGGAGCAGACTTCTTCTATCATATTCCTTGAAGAGGATGAAGTTGAGGGAAGAATCAGGGAAGATGATGAAATTAAAGAGTCAAGGTTTCATCAAGCCGAGACTAAGTATGGACAACTTGATATCTTTTCGAACCAGTTGGAGGATGTGGAGTGGAAAAACGTTGATGTAGCATCTGTAATTTTTAAACGTCCTAATTCACCAAAGTATTGTGCTCTAGGAGTTGAAGTTATCTATTTTTCTGTGAAGAATAGGATGTTCGATTTGAGTTTAATTGATCTATTATTTTTTGCCTTGACTATCCTTGTGCTTACATTGTTGCTACTGATGTTCTAGTTGAGAGGTATTCCTGCAGGTGGAGGACTATGGATAGTCCGTTTGTTACTGGTGGAGCTCATGCCATAGAAACGAGCACTGCGTGGGAGGCAACCCATGAGTTTATTTGTTTATTTTTTTTGTTCTTTTCTTTTTCTTTTCAGGTTTTTAAAATAAGTGAGATGAGAAATATGGCGAGCTGCATAGCATGAACACTCAAGCCATTGGACGTCGTCACCGTCGTACCTCGTTGACATGTTCTCCCAATTTCAGGGAAGTTTACTTCTACATTTTACCTTTTTAGTTTTTGTCTAAAGTATGAAGGTGTGCTTGCTGTCTTTGTGTGTTTGCATATGACTTGTGTTTGTTTGTGTGTGTCGTCCTCTCTTTTATACCTTTTGTTTGGATTTGAGTATGCTTTATCGTCTAGTATACGAGTAGAGTTGAGTGAGCATGATTTGATTGGGTATGCATATCCGAACTGATTTCTTGTAATTCTTGTCGATGCGTGACTTGACTTGATAAATATTGATGATTGATCTAGCCGTGGGGCACATCAAAGTAAATTTTGATGAAGTTATATGTGTGGTTGATTATCGTTGCTACTTGTATGATCTACTTGCGTATCTTATCTTGGAAAAAAATTATGAAAATATGAAAAGTTTGTTATAAAAATAAAAAGAGTTGGAATAAGTTGTTGATGGGTTGAATAAGTGAGCTTAAGGTTGGAATAAAGGGTTCCACTCATCTCACTTTATGTGGCTTCTCGAATGGAAGCTCAAAAGTGACGAGTATGGGAAACCACATTAGGATACTCGGGTTTTCAACTCAAATGTTTGACTTAATGAATTTTGTCCTATAATCCTCCTTGAGTCGTCACATCTGGTATTTGTGGTTGTGTTATATGTTGAAAATGAGATGTGTTATGCAAGGGATATATATAAGTTGGCTATTCGATTTTTGACTACATGTGGATCGAATTTGTGATTTGTTTGGATTAAATCACATGCTCAATCAATTGTTGATTCATTACCATGTTGAGAAGTGTATCGGTTTAGAAATTCTATGAAGAAGTGATGTCATGGTATGATCCACTTGAATGCATGTTTTCTCGATTTCTTTTCTCGTGTCGTGGTGATAATGTTAATTTAAGCACAAGCAAAGTTTTAAGTGTGGAAGAGTTGTTTAGTATGATTTTGTGCTTATTCTTCATATTTTTATGCATGTTGTTTCCCGTGGTTCGTCCTATTTCTGCCGTTGTTTTGATTAGTATTTATTGATTCAGAATTATTTGGTTTGTTTCGAAGTTTTGTAGAAAACAACGTTAAATAGGATGAAATGGATCTACCAAGAGTTGAGCTATATTGAAGAGCATCTCGATAAGAGTCAGTAGGCACAAACGGATCGAAATTCGAAGTTCAGATGAGGGAGAACAGAGCGAATCGTCAAAGTTGTGCACGTGCACCCCGACGTTTCACCAACCGTGCACCCACCCGTATCCGGTGCTGCGCCCCAGCGCCCACGCACCTCACCCCAGTGCCTGCCATGCCCCAACGCCCGCGCCTCACCCCACGTCACCCAGTGCTGGCGCCCGTCACCGCGTGACACCACAACCCAGCGCCCGTGCGCTCTGCTCCAGCGCATGTCTCGACCACCTCCAGCGCCAGCATCCTTCGTCCGACACTCCAGCTTTCCGCCAGCACCTGCGCCTCACCCAGTCTCATCCTCCGCTGCCCTCCAACACCACGCCCAACGCTCGTCTGGCGCCCTCTCTCTCTGTCTGGCGCTCCAGCTTTCCGCCAGCGTCTGCGCCTCGCCCGACCTCGTGAGGCGCTGCCCTCCAGCGCCACGCCCAGTGCTCGTCTAGTGCCCTCTCTTCGTCCGGTGCTGCACATCTCTAGCACCCATCTCGCCCTTTTCATCTGCACGTCCTGTCCGACACTCCACTTCCATCCGGTGCTGGGCACTTCTTCGAGTTCCATCCAGAGAGTCACCCCAGCGCCGATTTTATCCCGTCCGACGCTGGGGAGCCCTCTCGGTAGCATTCCAGGAAGCCCCCTTTGATCTAGTTTGGGCCCATTTTCCCGTTTTCGGTAACTTTCGTGGGCTTTTTTAGGGTTTTATAAATTGTGGAGCAACTATTTTTCTCAGAGGATACACTCTCATTCAAGTTTTTCCCTTTTTTTCTTTTCTTTTCTTTTCTTTTCTTTTCTTTTCTTTTTCTCTTTCTTTTAATTCTTGGACTTGGATTAACATTGGGATTGAACGATTCCGGATTTTTGGAAGACGTATTTATCAATGAATGGTTTGTAAGTTTTTACTCGTTCCATTATGTCTATGTAATTTCTATGGGGATAATTTCTACCATGAGATAAATTATTGATTTATAATGAAATAAATGTTAGATTTGTTCTTGTCTTGAATCGTGATTATTGTGTTGAAGATTTCCAATTTTCTCATCCTTAGAAATTGATTATTTCATGATTTTCATACACGGGCTCGAAAGAATAGTGTAGGTTGATTATGTGCTTATGCTTGATATGAAATAATACGAGCGGATGTATGTTAAATATAAGTTTGATAACGAGCGGGGTCGAGAGACTAGTTTGTTGTTGAGTGATTAATATATGTGGATTGGTGTTTGCTATTGATTGCATAGTTTTAATTATCCTTCGTAGTTGATGGCGGTAGGGTTGAGAGGCTAGTTGTCATTAATTTCGAGTCTAACATTGACGGGGTCAAGAGACTAGTTTATGTTGAATGCTTGGTGAAAGGCGTGGGTGGTTTATGCACTGTGTAGCGGTCCTTGACTCATTAATAACGAGGATAGATTTTGAACCCTACAGCACCGTCTTCAATTTCGTGTATCTATCAATTCCTCTTGTTGTCTAAGTGCACCTCTTTTCCTACTTTCGTCCATTTCGTGACAGTCCATTTATTTTAGGACATTAGTATTTCTTTTCTATTTTTGTGTGTGACATTAAATCGTGTGCCTGTTAAGCCTCCTCGAGAGATTCGACTTGGGTCAACCTTACCGTCCTATAAGGATCTCGTATAATTTACGAGTGACTTAGAAAACCAACTAGGTCGAACAATTATCTTATGTTCATTCCTGAACATAAATTAATTCATAAACATTTATTCATTCCACTAGAGAATAAATGCTGACATATCCATTTATTACCGAAGTTGAGTCGGGCTTACACTTAAACTTACGAATCCTAGTATTTAAGATATTGCATGTCCATTAATTATTTATATCTTTTGACTGCTTAAAATAATTAATATCTTTAATTCAGGCGTTATATAGCCGTCAAGTGTGTCATTCAATAAAATGTCAATTATAGCCAAATAGTACCAATAGTACCAATAGGACCAAATGGTCTATCGGTTTTGGTGATAATAGTCCCAATAGGACCAACAAAGCTATAATTTGACATTTTATGTTCGTATTATAATTTGACATTCATAACTCGATTACTATATTAGTGTATTTCATCATCTTTAATTCCTTAAGTAGTGTCATTCGATCTTAAGCTAACTTAACACCAGGGTTTAGTACAATAAACATTTTGAGCTTCTTAAGGAATGTCAATCCTAAATACGGTGACTTGATACAACTAACATGACATACAACGCGCCACCACCCAAGATCTGAAAGAATCTTGGGTTATCTCATCAAACCTCACCCATAACAAGTCAAAGTGATGGTCGATGCTCATACTCACCCAAAACATTATCGAGGTTAAGATCAACGTAAAGTCACCGAGATCTAGGTTTTTCACGACGGTCACATAGAAAAACTCATCTCACTATGATCCATCAGTACGTTAAGACGTACAAGCATAGACAAGAAACCAAGTCAAGTCACTTTTATCTATACTGCAGCCTATACCAATAACTCGTCCTCAAGTTGTCTCAACTGTGATCCTTTTTATATCTCAACTAGCTTAACCAATCATACAAACTTCTGTGATCTTCTACACATTGTATAATCTAACTTTTGTATGAGATAATGGTACAATATATGCAATCAACTAAACAATTCAGATAGGAGATTGTAATAGTGGTAACAGGAAACATTGTATACAAGCTCAACAATTCTGCTTTCAGTATACAAATCCAATAATCTCCTACTTATACTAAAGCAAACTTTTAGTATACAATGTGTCTCCCTACTAACTATTACAAACACCACCACCACTTTGTTTCTCCCACTTATACAAAAGTTTCCTTTCTAAGTGGGGACCATCGTGCGCAATCCAAGTCCTCGAACATGCTCGTCGTAGAATATTTGCAGCAGACACTTCGTGAATGGGTCAGCTAGGTTGTCCGCAATACCAATCTTCTATATAAGCACTTCACCTCGTCTTACGGTTTCTCGTACAATATGGTACTTTCTCTCTATGTGTTTCATCGCCTTGTGGGTCCGTGGTTCCTTCGAGTTTGCTATTGCACCAGAGTTATCACATAACACTATGATACTCTTGGGCAAATGAGATATCGTATCTAGATCCAAGAGATAGTTTCTGAGTCATACCGTCTCCTTAGCAGCCTTTGATGCGGCTACATATTCGGCTTCCATGGTGGAGTCCACAATGAACCACTGCTTTGAACTCTGCCAAGATACGGCTCCACCTCCCAACGTAAACACATAGCCTGAGGTAGACTTTTTCTCATCACAGTAAGATTGGAAATCCAGTTCTGAATAACCCAAAGTCATTAGACTACCTGCATGGTAAACTAGCCTATAATCTCGAGTCTTTTACAGGTACCTGAGTATATGTTTTACCGCAGTCCAATGAGCTTGTCCAAGGTTAGACTGATATCTTGATACTATGACTACCATATAATAGATATCGGGCCTCGAACGCAACATTGCATACATGAGATTTCCTACGAAGGAAGCGTAGGGATCGTGTCTCATTTCATCAATCTCCTTTGCAGTCTTCAACGACTGCTTCTTAGATAAAGGAACACCATGTCTGAAGGGTAGCAATCTCATTTTAGCGGTATGCTTGCTAAAACGAGTAATCATAGTATCAATATAAGACGCATGAGATAAGCTCAATATTTTCCTCTTGCAATCTCGTTAAACCTTGATCCTAAGAATGTACGCTTCATCTTCTAAGTCTTTCATCGAAAACTGATTGGATAACCAACTCTTTACGTCTGATAACAATTTCACATTGTTGCCAAGTAGAAGGATGTTATCTACGTAAAGTGCAAGAAATAATCACCTTTCGTTCCTCTAGGATATCCTATAAACAGCCTTGAATCAGATCTAGCCCCCAACTTGTCAGCCTTCTTGTTCAGCAGATGTGTAGGACTGTCCCAAATCCTTATATGGCTTAAACTAGGCTTACGCCCAAACTATAACTCGAAAGGGGTCTTGTCGACTGACTTATACGGTACTAACTTAAGCAAATATGTCGTTGTTTCTAATGCATACCCCCAGAACGAAATAGGCAAGGTTGCATAACTCATCATTGATCTAACCATCTCTAAGAGAGTCATATTTCTTCGTTCTGACACACTGTTTTGTTGTAGTGTGCATGGTGTAGTGGTGAGGCGTAATCCCACACTTGCACTGATAGTCCATAAACTTCGTTCTTTGAGGTATTCGCAACCATGATCGACGGCGATGACTTGATACTCTTACCTAGCTTCGTCACTACTCCTGCCTTAAATTCTTTTAATTTCTCAAAGCATTCAGACTTGCGGTGAAGCAGGTATACGTATCCGTACCTTGAGTAATCATGAATGAAAGTGACCAAAATACTCATACCCTCCATGAGCTTGTGTAGACATCGGTCCACACCGGTCAGAATCGACTAATTCTAAAACCTCTTTGGCTCTATGCCCATTCGCTTTAAAGGGTCTGGTCGACATCTTTCCCTCTATACAAGATTCACAGACTTGAAATGAAGTAACCGTGAATTTGCCCAACGCCCTATTTTTAGCCAGTCTTTGGATCCTATTTAGATTGATTTGACCTAATCTAATGTGCCAAAGATATGTATAGTCCTCTTGCGAAGAAAACTTCATTCTCTTATGGTTAGATGTAGTAGATGCAACATAATTATAGGTATTATGCTTAGCAGAAATAGTATAAAAAGAATTATTTAATGTGTCACCACAGATAAACTCGTCATTTCTCATGATAGAAATACCACTATAAAAAACAACAGAATATCCATGGGTAAATAGTTTAGAAACGAAAATAAGGTTCCGAAACTCCGACACATACAAAATATCTCTTAAAACTAAAACTGTCCAATCAAAGCATAAAGTAACATCTCTGACTGCAATGTCCTCGACTTTCGCCTTGTTGCCCATGGAGGTCGTTGTCTCACCATCACTCAGTTGCCTTGTCCGCAGGAACCCCTGCAAGGTGTAACAAACATGATCAGTCGCACCCGTATCTACTACCCAAGAATGAGTAGAACAAGTCGCTAAACATGTTTCCGTTACTAAAGCAAGTGGCGTATTTGCCCTTCTCCTTTGGCTTTTTCAAACCGCTGGTAAAGCTCTTTGTATTACTCCCACTCTTTTATTTAGCCTTAGCATCTCTTAAATTCTACTTTACCTTTTCATCTTTCGATGAAGCAATGGTCTTCCTTGAGGTGCGTACTAAATATTGTGCACCTTTGCCCATTTTGCGTTCCTTCGTTACTAAATCATTTTGCAATGAATCTAGCATATAACTCTTTTCATAAAGGACTACTCCATAACGGAAGTTATCAAAAGACTTGGGCAAAGTGTTGAGTATTATATCGATTCTGACTACGTCATCAATATATAATCCAACCAACTCGAGCTCTCTGAAGAGATTGATCATTTGCTCTACATGGTCATGCAATGAACCATCTTCCATCATTGAACTCGACATATTTAATTTTGTCAAATTATGACCAGCGATTCTGTCCGACTCCCCATACGATTTCATGAGATTTAGCCATATAGTGGCTGTATCATCTATCTCTTGATGCTGGAGTTGCAAGGACTCGCACATGGTGACCAAAAGAAGACACTTTGTCATTCTATTTGATTTGTCCCATTTCTCGTGCTCCTTGCGCTCCTCATCGGTAGATGAATCGTCTAGGGGGTTTGGACGGGGTATAGTGAGTACAAATAAATTTTCTTCGACAGTAAGAACAATCTCAATGTTTTGTTTTCACTCGATAAAATTTGGACCGGGTATAGGATTTTATGCGAGCATATTGATAATCGGTGTAAGAGACATATCTGAAAAGTAATGTAAACACATAAGCATATGATCACACATAATTCGTAACAATAATATTGTAACCTTTTGATAAAACAATATTAATTGAAACCTCCAATCGCCTGAGGAATCCCATACGAAGCCACGCGTGTGAGCGTTTATGAACCCCTCGACGGATGCACTAAAATACACCTTTTAGTCTTTTAATTTCAATCCATGTCAACTTATCTTTATGACAAATGAAATTAATGATTGAACCTTACTAGACCATATCACTATCGCAAGAAAGGACTTCGTGAGAAGTTGTACTTGAGGTGATGCCTAAGCAATGACCACAATTTTGACAGCAGAAAATGAATTCTTAGAATTGGTATACTCTCTCGGACCATACCGCTTCCAATTCAAATTCTTTTATCATCTCATTTTAAAACTATCTCTAGAGAACTTATGAAAATCGCATATCTGAGCCACGCGTGTGGGCGTTTACATGAAACTCCCACTACCGATAGATTAAAATGTTTTATTTAGAAATCTCATCTAACAAACTTATGATAAACAGTGTAAGCAAGCCACGCGTGTGGACGTTTACTCACAGTGTGTACCACTTTGTTTAGAGATAAAAAAATGGAGGTCTTGACATCTTTAATTTAAAAAATTAATATGTCGGGTTTCTTGCTTAGTCTTTTGTTTCAAAGGTTTGTCCATGCAGATCACGTAATCCTAGCATGCTTTCTATACAACTCAACATGTAAAACATGCTTCAAAACGCGATAAACCTAGCATGCTTGCTATACGCATCCAATCACGAAAACATATTACATGTTTATCTACGTAATTAAACATACATAGCATGTTATTGCATAATTTAAACATCCACGATATGCTTTGAAAGATAAAAATAAAATAAATTCGTGCATGGCGGCCCACTCATGGATCCTGTACTTCCCTGCCTAATTTATTACATAAATTTTCAAAGTACAGATCTTCAAAAAAATCTCGAAACAGACCTCGCGACCGGATTCGTCAAAAACTGGATTTGGGTCAAAAAATAGAAAACGGGCGAACAATGAATCGGGCCGGGTTGGGTCGATAATCTAGAATCGGGTCGGCAGGTGCAGGTCGAAAAGCAGGTAGGTCGCCGGGATGGGGTGGGCCGCGTCTTGAGGCACGACCCACAGCACGCTAGCACCATCCATCGCCTAGTGCCGCACACAATGCCGAGACTCATCGCACTAGTGCCCTGCCAAGTCTCATCGAGAGCTACCGAGACATGATCGCACCTCGCCTCGACACCTGTCGACGCATCCTGCCAAGCATCAGCCCAGCAACGTGCAACCTCGTCGAGTCACGCCCATGTCACCCAGCTGGTGTCGAAGACCCTACCGAGGAACATCGTACAGCCTGGACGAGAGCTATCGAGAAGCTGCTGCCGAGACTATCGGGTGAACTACAGACGATGTGTGTGGGTCTACGCGCAGAATGCGCGCCCCATCACGCGCTATTTTTCAGCCACGCCCGACCATCCGAGCGCTACCTTCCAACGCTGCCAGGAATGTCGACGTCTCCGTGCAATCCGTCGAGGCGTGCCGAGGTATCCGCGCAATAAACGCGTGCCCCACATGCCCAGCTGTCGAAGGAGTCCGATATCTGTCGAGAAGCCCACCGAGACTCCCGCGTCCTAAGCTGTCGAAGCCCGTCGCCCATCTGCCGAACTGCATGCCGAGACCCGCACGCGATCTGCCGACAAGTCCATGCGTTTATGCTGCGCCACACGTGCTTCGCTGTGCGCTAGTTTTCGGCATACCTCCCGTCGGGCCGTACGGCGGGACTCCATCGTCTCGTTCTTCGTGTTCTTCATCATCGTTCTTCTTTTTACATATTAAATTAACAAAAATAAATCATAATCTAACCACATATTTTCTCGTGGTGAAAAACGAAATCCGACAAAAAATAAAAACGAGCCTCGATGAACGACAGATCCATAAGTAATTAATTTTGCACGTAATAATCAAACGTGAATTAATCCAACAAAGCGAATACTAATCGGGTCTCGATACCAATTGTAGAAATCGATTTTAACCTCTCCCGATGATATATCTTGGATGTTTAATTCACCATACATTGATTATATTCCTAGCATGCACCTATATAATTAATTGCAACACGTTGGTATTTTCTCGTGTTTACCTGCGAATTTGTCAGACAAAGAATAGGATCAAGACTCGTGCTTTAATCTCTAGACTGTATCCCGTTTACCAAAACTTCAATGTTGAGTGAGAGCAATCTATGGAGAGTACTGCAAAAATTCGCCTTCTTCCTCACACTTGGAAATCTCGAAAATCACAATGAACATAATATAATTTTCGAAAATCTCTTAGCATTTTATTACTCAGATGTTTTCTCACCTTATATTTATAATCCAACCCTAGAAACCTATTAGGATAGGATCTCTGCATATCTAGTAAATATAATCATATCTTTTCAGATAGAGAGAATCAGAACAGAGTCCCAGTGGGACTCTATCATGAGGGACGGGATTTTTAGCAGCTTCAGGACTTGATGGGCCAGCCCAGGGATCAAATGCAAGGGATAAAGATAGGCCTCAAATAAATTAATTATCTTATGTTCAGCCCAGAACATAAATTAATTCATAAATATTTATCCATGCCACTAGAGAATAAATGTTGACTTACCCCTTTATTTCCGAAGTTGAGTCGGACTTGCACTTAGACTTCACAAATCCCCGTATTTAAGATATTACACGTCCATTAATTATTTATAGCGTTCTGACTGCTTAAAATAATTAATCTCTTTAATTTCTGAAGTAGTACCACTTAACCTTATTATTGTACTTGAGATAACTCAACCTGCAGGGTTTAGTACAATAAACCTTTTGAGCTCCTTAAGGGACACCATCATCCTAAACGGATACGGTGACTCGATACATGACATACAAGCACTGCCACCACCCAAGATGCAGCATATTGGGTTATCTCATGTAACCCTCACCCATAACAAGTCAAAGTGGTGGTCAGCAACTCATACTCACCTAAAACCTTATCGAGGTTAGATCAATGTAATGTCACCGAGATCTAGGTTTCTTCACGATGGTTAGATAGAAGAACTCATCTCACTATGATCCATCAATACGTTAGAGACGTACCAGTATAGACAAGCAACCAAGTCAAGTCACTTCTTATCTATACCGCAGCCTATACCGATAGCTCGTCCTCAAGTTATCTCAGTTGTGATCCTTTTTATATCTCATTAAGCTTGACCAATCATACAGACTTCTTTGATCTTCTACACACATATGCAATCAAGTAAACAATTCAGCTATGAGATTGTAATAGTGGTAACATGAATCATTGTATACAAGTTCAATCAAAACTGCTTCCAGTATACAAATCCAATAGCCTCAACCACCATTGGCATCCATCTTTCTCATTCCATCTTTCGATGGAATATTGGGGCCATTAGATGTGCTAGAAAGGGCATATGCTCCTTTTCCCATGATGCCACGAGATCGTTGAGCAACTGACTGGGTGCATACTCCGTCTTGCTTATGCTTGCGTTCACGTGAAAGTAATCAAAACACTTAGGAAGTGTATTGAGGATGATGTCGACCTTGGCTTCACTGTCAATACCTCCTCCCAACTGATCAAGACTATCCATGAGATGAGTTATGCGGGAGACATGTTCATGGACCGAAATTCCTTCTTCCATCATACACGCTAACATTTCGCTCATCATGTGGAAGCGGACTATTCGATTTGATTGCCCGTACTTACTCTCAAGATTTGACCAGACCAGATCTCAATCTCGTTTACCATCGACTGATGTTGCAGTTGCAAGCCCTTTGACATTGCAGTCATCATATAGCACTTAGTCATATTATTTGACTTATGTCAAAGTCTGCTTGACTCTCGCTGCTTATCAATTGATGCGTCAGTAAGGGCAGCGGGTTTGGAGTAGTGAGCACGAATATGTGTTCTTCAGTGATAAGAACATACTTCATGTTTCATTTCCACTCGATATAGTTCGGACCGGGTAAGGGGTTTAGTGCGAGCATATTGATAATCAGAGTAAGAGATATATCTGAAAAGTAATGTAAAAACATAAGCATACGATTGCACATAATCCGTAACAACAATATTGTAACATTTTGATAAAACAATATTGGTTGAAACCTCCAATTGTCCAAGGAATCCTACATGTAAGTCGCACGTGTGGACGTTTACACATGAACCCCTCGACCAGACTAAAATAAACCTTTTAGTCGTTTAATTTCAATCTATGTCAATTTGTCCTCATGAAAAATGATATTAGTAATTGGACCTTAACTAGACCACATCACTATCGCAAGAAGGGATTTCGCGGGAAGTTGTACTTGAGGTGATGCCTAAGCGTTGACCACAATTTTGACAGCAGAATCAAATTCTTAGAATTAGTATACTCACTCGGACCATACCGCTTCCAATTCAATTTTGTTTGTCATCTCATTTTATATCTATCTCTAGAGAACTTATGAAAGTCGCACATGCAAGCCACGCGTGTGGATGTTTACATGTGAAACTCTCACTTCTCAATAGATTAAAATATTATTTTTTAGAAATCTCATATAACAAACTTGTGATAAACAGTTCAAGCAAGCCACACGTGTGGACGTTTACTCACAGTGCATATCACTTTGTTTAAAGATCAAAATATGGAGGTCTTGACGTTTTTAATTTAAGAATTAATACGTCGGGTTTCTTGCTTAGTCTTTTTATTTCAAAAGGTTTGTCCATGCAGATCACGAAGTTCTAACGTGATCTTTCTAGAACTCAACATGTAAAATATGATCGCGTAATTCTAAAACATGATAAACCTAGCATGCTTGCTATACGCAGTTAATCACGAAAACATATATCCATATTTATCTACGTAATTAAATATAAATTGCATGCTACTGCATAATTTAAACATCCACGACATCCTATGAACGATAAAAATAAAATAAAATTCGTTCATCGCGGTCCATTCGTGGATCATGTACATCCTGTTTTGCATGTTTTTGTTTTTTTTTCTTTGGTTGTTTTAGACGATTTGGTTCCTATTTGGTTTATATTTGAATATCTTTTTTTGGAATCATGTTTGTTTTCTTTTTGTGTAGGGAATGATCGCATTTGAAGCATTTTGTGCATAAAAAGCGCACCCAAGCGCCGGACTCGGTGTAGCCAACGCTGGGTGTGCATCGCGACGCCAGAAAGCAAAGGGAAGACCCGCTTCCGGTGCTGCATGGCGTCCGACGCTGGGTTCCATTCCGAGAGCACCCGCGTCTGGCTCTGGCATGTGTCGTATTTGGGCGTAAGTGGGTTCATCTCGAGAGCTCAAGCGTCAACGCCGAATCGCGTCCGTATGCGCAAGATCTGAGTTAGATCACGAGCTCGGCGTCCGGTAGCTGCGCAAGATTTGAAGATCGTCCAGAGACTCCACGCGTCTGGCGCAGCATGCGTCCGGTCTTGGCCTTCGTTTACGAAAGTCGAGTCGGTCTTTGCGATGCGTCCGTATTGGGCGAGCAGCGTTCGCCTTGTTTTTGGGCGCTGCGTCCGTGCGCGGGTTTGCGTCCGTGCTGGCGTAAATTTTGAGCACTATATATATGATTAAAAATGCTGAAAACCCTAGTTCTTATTTTTTGTTTTTTCGTTTGTGCGTCTCTTCTCCACGTGATTTTCTTCCTTCAAGTTTTCCAAATAGTTTCTTTGTTCTTTGGGATTCAAGGATTATAATTGCTGGATTTCTACGTCGGAATACTTTAATTTCAATTCAATCGTTCGTTCTTATTCGTAAGATTTCTTTATCGCTTTCTTCCGTCTTCTCATATTTCTTTGATGATGATTTCTACGCTTTGGTGTTGATTAATATTGGTATTGATTTAATTATTCTTGTCTTTCTTTTTTCTCTTCGAATTATGTCTAGGGTTCATCATGTTGATTCCGTGTTCTTCAATCTAGGGTTTAATTCTTTTCTAGATTATTTATTTGCTTAGTCAATTTTCGTCTAATTAATTCGCCTTTCTTTCCTTAATAATTCCTCGTCTAGGTAATCTACAGTTTTAAGGTGACGATCAAACAACTCTTTGTGATTAGAATGTTTAGGGATTTAATTTGTTTCGTGTGGTAACTTAGTAACGCCCTGTTAAGTTTTCCTTGAGAGACGACTCGGATTAGCTTGCTCGCTGGGACGACCTCGTTAGATTGCGTGGGACTTTATTAGTGATCTTTTCAGTCCAACAAATTTTGGCGTCGTTGCCGAGGAAAACTTTAGGCGTTTTCTTAATGGTACCTGTTTTTCGTTTTTATTCTTCTCCTTGCCTTTCTTATTTTGTACCGCAGTTGCGTTTGATCTCGTTTGTTGAGTGTTGTGTATGCAGGGATGCCGATGTCTAACTCCTATATTGGTATCCCCGTTGAAGGATACTCGCAAGCCAAGGAAACCGCGACTGCCTAGTGTGATGGAGTTTGATCACGCCGATTATGATAGCTCTTGTGAGGACAGTTCTCTCACATTCGAAGGTGAGGGGTCTTTTGTGGGAGGTCAAGGAGGATTCACTACCGTCGGGAATTTCTTGTTTGAAGAAACCCAACCGAGAACCATGGGTGACCGACAAGACAATAACCATGACAATGGAAACAACAATCGGGCGCGAATGCTGCCCCTCGCCTGATGGGGGATTACTTCCGCCCTAAGATAGGGGAGACTATAAACCCTATCGTGTTGTGCCCCGCAGCACGTGGGTATGAGTTGAAGCCAAACCATTTCAATCTCATTCCTACTTTTCATGGCATGGCGAATGAGGATGCCTTAAGCTTCATCAGAGAGTACAATCAAGTGGTGCAATCGTTCCCTCTGTTTGGCCTGAATGAGGAACAGTTGAAGATGCGTTGTTTCTCTTATGCTCTGAAAGATAAAGCCAAGTCTTGGCTTATGAGCTTTCCCTCCGACTCTTTGGAAAATTGGAACACTATGGTGGAGCAGTTCATGTTGAGGTTCTATCCGGCGAAGACCAAAGATCTTGATCGAATTATGTCGTTCAGCAGGAACTAGATGAGCCATTTCATGAAGCAAGAGAAAGATTCAAAGAGCTACAGAGGCAATGCACATATCACTATTTCCCGTTGGTTCTCTTGTGTCAATTCTTTTATGACGTGATCCTTAAATCCGATCAGGAAAAAGCTGACGATGCGGCAGGGGGCAATATAGCTCATATCACAGCCGAGGCTCTAGATGAGATCTTTGATGTCATGGCGAGCAACTTCCTCCAGAAAGCATCTAGTACGCGTCGGTCTACTGTCAATTCCATGGAGCAGGATCGAGTGCTTGGCGGATGGCGCGACTTATGAGAGAAATGAGCGAAATGAAGATGAAACAGGCTGAGTTCCCTTCACCGTCCCAGGAGTTCATCACCGCCTTAGGATTTCTCTATGCAGCCTTGTGGAATTTTCATGGAGATGGGACATACAATCGATGTTTGTCCCAATATGGGAGCACCCGTCTATGAAGGCGGAGTAGAAGCCTACGCTATGCAAGGCTTTCAGCCTCGGCAGCCTTATGGCCGAGGCCAACCTATGAGCAAACTCAGCCGCGGTACAATTCGAGATGGAAGAATCAGAGCCAAGGTCAGGGGTCGGGTTCAAACCCACAGACTAGGCGCCTCCTGCAGCGGTGCAGTCGCCGCGGCGGGCGGCTTATGGTTAGGCATGTATCGGTATCCACAATAGTCTTATCAACCACCGTCATACCAGTAGTATCCCTACCCTCAGCAGCCTCTACCGCAATAGTTTCCACACGGCTCCCCGCTATCTCAGCGGACTCTTTCTGATGAGTCTCTCGACGCCTACATCACTAAGAACAATCAGAGAATCGGCGATCTTGGGCGGCGATGAGGCACCTCGAGGACACTATGGGTCAGATAGCCACTTCTATTAATGAGATGAGGCAGCAGAGTGAGAGGAACAAGTTTTCGGGGCAAGCTCATCAAGCTCATGCCGTGATAATGCTCCGAAGTGGAAAGGTTATCGACAACAAGGTGATTATGCCGACTCTCGTGCCTTCACAAGCATCCACTATCGACGCTGAGGAACCTCATGTAGAAGAAGAGGTTCCCGAGAAGAAAGAGGAGAGTGCATTGCACAAAGCTTCCAATCCTTATGTTCTGCCGGGACAATCTACAAAGGCATTGTTCAAGCCCCGGGTCCCTTATCCCCACCGATTGATGAATGCCAAACAAGACCAATAGTTCAGCGATTTCTACAAGTTTCTCTGTCAAGTGCATGTCAACTTGCCTCTGTTGGACGTCATCTGGGCTGTCCCTGCCTATGTTAAGTTCTTAGAGGAGCTCACCTCCAAGAAGAGGAACTGGGGAGACATTGCCAATGTGGTGGTCTCCGAGACGGCTAATTCGATCATGCTACTTCCTCTTCCACCCAAGCTTCGCGATCCAGGTAGCTTTATCATTAAAATTGCTATGGGGAATAGGAAAGAAGCCTTGGGTATGCTTGATTTGGGGGCGGGGATTAATTTGATACCTTATTCTATCTTTGAAGAATTAGGTCTTAAGGAGTTGAAACCCACAGGAATGACCCTTCAATTAGCAGATAGATCTATGAGATACCCCAAGGGGGTAGTGGAAATATTATGGTTAGTGTGGGGGGTCTAATAATTTTGATGGATTTTGTGGTTTTGAAAGTCGGGGATGTACGGGAGGATGGTAGGTCTCACACTATTCTCCTAGGTAGACCGTTTATGGGCACCACTAATACCATGATAGATGTAAAGAGGAGCCTTATCAAGATAACTGTTTTGGAGACTACGGTTACCTTTTCTGTGAGAGACAACCTTAAAGCCCCTACTGCTCATTATATTAATGATTGTGCCTTTGTTGATTCTATTGAGCCCTTGGTCGAGAATGAATTTTTGCAGACAAACGTGGTAGAAGAGGTTTTCATGGGATCGGCCGACGAGCAAGAATTAGCACGGGAGCTGGCAAACTCTTCCGAGTCACAGGTTGAGCTCAAGGAGCTTCCAACGCACTTGAATTATGTGTTCTAGAGAGGGAAAGCCAGCCAATGATCATCTCCTCGACTTTAGCTCGGTATGAGGAAGATGCGTTGATTGGAGTTTTGAAAAGGAACAAGCTTGCCTTCGGGTGGAGTTTGGCTGACATCCGTGGTATTAACCCCGCCACGTGTATGCATCGCATCACCTTGGAAGAAGGAGCTCGCTCGACGAGAGATGGTCAAATGAGGTTGAACCATGTGCTCTCTGAAGTAGTGAAGAATGAGATCTACAAACTCCTAGGCGAAGGTCTCATCTTTCCTGTCGTCGATAGTGAGTGGGTGAGCCTCGTGCATGTAGTGTCGAAGAAAAGGGGCACCACTGTAACCAAAAATAGCAAGTGGGAGTTAGTGCCAGTCCGAGCCACCATGGGATGGCGCATGTGCATTGACTACCGAAAGTTGAATGCATACCAAGAAGGATCACTTCCCTCTACCTTTTATTGATCAAATGCTTGACAGTTAGCGGACCACGATTTCTATTGTTTGCTTGACGGCTTGTCGGTTATTATCGAGTTGCCTTAGCTCAGGAGGACCAATCGAGGCGGCGTTCACGAGCCCGCATGGGACATTTGCTTACCGTCGCATGCCTTTTGGCCTTTGCAATGCACCTGGGACCTTCCAACGATGCATGATGTCCATATTCTCGAAAATGATTGGCGACTACATGGAGGTATTTATGGATGACATTTCTATTTTTGGCTCTTCGTTTGATGACTGTTTGGCTAAAATTAATCGTGTGCTTAATAGATGTGTCGAGAGTCATTTAACTTTGAGTTGGGAAAAGATTCATTTCATGGTTAATAGTGGTATAGTACTCGAGCATGTGGTGTCTCGTGAAGGGATTAAGGTTGATAGGGCTAAGATTGATATCATAGAAAAACTGCCCCCACCTGTTGACGTAAAGGAAATTAGGAGTTTCTTGGGGCATGCGGGTTTCTACCGTAGGTTCATTAAGGATTTTTCAAAAATCTCTCAACCCCTGTGTCCTTTGCTTGCCCAAGATGTGCCTTTTGTATTTGATCATGATTGCATGCATGCATTCTCTGTGTTGAAAGAAAAATTAACTAGTGCCCCCGTGGTTGTAATCCCGAACTGGAATGAACATTTTGAAATCATGTGTGATGCTAGCAATCACGCCGTAGGGGCTATTTTAGGTCAACGAGTAGATAAAATGCTCCGTGTAATTTACTATGCTAGTTCTACCTTGAATCATGCACAGGTGAATTACACAACCACTGAGAAAGAGATGTTAGCTGTGGTGTTTGCTTTAGAAAAGTTTCGCCCTTATAACATAAGGTCTAAAGTGATTGTACATAGTGACCATGCAGCTTTGAGGTACTTGTTAACCAAACCTCAAGCCAAGCCTAGGTTGATCCGCTGGGTTCTTCTCCTTCAAGATTTTGACGTAGAGATTAAGGATAGGAAGGGGAGTGAAAATTGTGTGGCTGATCATTTGTCCGTCTCCGATCCCCGAGTGTTAGACTCTTGCATGAGACTGTTGCTAATGATTTTCCTTATGAAAATACCTTTGCGGTCTCATCTTCCCCGTGGTTCGCTGACATTGTTAATTATCTTGCTTGTGGGGAGATGAGACCTGATCTAACTTTTCAGGAAATGAAGCGTTTTCTAACCTTATGTAGGTAATATTTCTGGGATGAGCCATATCTGTTCAAATTCGGGAAGGATGATGTGATCCGTCGATGTGTGCCTAAGGAAGAGCAATCCCAAGTGTTGGAAATGTGCCACAATGGCTATTGTGGAGGCCATTTTAATGGACAAAAGACGCCTTCAGGTGCTCCGTCGGGATTTTCTTGGCCATCATTGTTCAAGAACGTCAGCGTTCTACCGTGCTTGTGACCTATGCCAGCACACGGGATCTATAGGTGCCCGGAATGAGATGCCCCTCAATAATATTCTTGTGGTCGAAATTTTTGATGTGTGGGGAATTGATTCATGGGACCTTTTCCTAAGTCTTTTGGTTTTGAATATATTCTGCTTGCCATTGATTAGGTGTCCAAGTGGGTTGAGGCTATCCCCACTAGGACATGTGATTCTTATGTCGTTTTGAAGTTTGTGCAGGAGAATATACTTTGTAGGTTTGGTTTTCCCAAGGCATTTATTAGTGATAGGGGAAAGCACTTTTGCAACAAGTTGTTCGAGAAGTTGATGAAAAAGAATGGGATTAACCACAAGGTGGCGACGCCTTACCACCCACAGACATCGGGACAAGCCGAGACTAGCAATCGGCAAATCAAGGGGATTCTAGAGAAAATGGTCCAACCTTCTCGAAAGGATTGGTCCACCAAACTCCCCGATGCACTATGGGCGTACTGCACCGCATACAAAAGCATCCTTGGGATGAGCCCGTATCATTTGGTGTTTGGGAAGGCGTGTCATCTCCCGGTGGAGATCGAACACAAGGCCTTATAGGCTATCAAAACCATTTCTTTGGAGATGCAAGATGCTTCCCAGCACAGGATGTTACAACTCTCGGAACTTGAAGAATTTCGTAATGAGGCATACGACAATGCCCGAATCTACAAGGAAAAGGTGAAGGCCCTCCACGACAAACACATTGTGCACAAGGATTTGAAGCCCGGAATGAAGGTCTTGTTGTTCAATTCGGTTGAAGCTCTTTCCGGGAAGTTGAAGTACCGTTGGATTGGCCCGTTCATTATCAAGGAGGTCAAGCCGTATGGCTCGGTTGTGCTCACTAAAGAAGGTTCGGAGAAATCGTTCGAGGTCAATGGTCAAAGTGTGAAGCTCTATGTAGAAGGTGTTGGATTTGTATCTTGGCGGTTTGGTTGAGCTTGTATACAATGTTTCTGTTACCACTATTACAATCTCCTATCGATTTGAATACTTGATTGCATATATTTGTGTCCCTTATCTCATATATAAGTTAGATCATACGATGTGTAGAAGATCACGAGAAGTGCATATGATTGGTCGAAACAATGAGATATAAAAGTTTCACGGTGAGACAACTTAAGGACGAGTTGTCGGTTTGAGGCTGCGATATAGATAAGAAGTGACTTGACTTAGTTGCTTGTCTATCTTTGATACGTCTCGGCGTATTGAAGGATCACGGATGAGATGAGTTCTTCTTTCGACCGTCGTGAAGAACCAAGATCTCGGTGACTTACGATGATCTAAACCTCGATAAGGTATTAGGTGAGTATGAGTTGTTGTTCATCACTTTGACTTGTTATGGGTGAGGTTATATGTTCTAACCCAAGATTCTCGCATCTTGGGTGGTGGCGATCTTGTATGTCACGCTAGTTATCATGTCAGTCACCGTATCCGTTTAGGATGATGGCGTCCCTTAAGGAGCTCAAAAGGTTTATTGTACTAAACCTGCGAGGTTGAGTTAGCTCAAGTACAATAATAAGGTTGAGTGGTACTACTTAAGAAATGAAGTTATTTAATCGTTTTAAGCGATTGATTGCTATAAATGATTAATGGACGTTCGATATCTTAAATCTGAGGATTAAGTAATGTCTAAGTGCAAGCCCGACTCAACCCGGTAATAAAGGGTAAGTCGGCATTTATTCTCTAGTGGCATGAATAAATGTTTATAAATTAATTTATGTTAAAATGAACATAAGATAATTAATTTATTTGAGGCCCATCTTTATTCCTTGCATTTGATCCTGGTGGCCCATCAGGGCCCGTAGCCAAGGAAAATCGGCGCCCTCGTGCTCCCAAAGGCAAGATTTTATTCTCTTTATCCCATGAGGATATAATTATATTTATGGTATATGCATAGATCCTTTCCTTATGGGATTAAGGTAGTGCATTATAAATATAAGGTAAGAGATAGAATCAAGGTCAATCCTCACATTTAACCTAGAATTTTCGGCCCTCATAGTATTCTTGAGAGTTTTCGAAAATTGGGAAGTTAAAGCAAGGTGATTTTTCGAAGCATTCTCCATAGATCGTCCTCACTCGGCGTTGGAGATTGGGCAATCGGGATACGAGTCGAGAAGGTCAAAGCACGAGTCGATCCGTTCGATCCATTCATCTCGTTCCATCGACCCGAGCGGATCGAAGGTAAACACGTGAAAACCCTACGTGCTGCGATTAATTATATAGGCGCATGCTGGGTTTATAATCAATGTATGGTGAATTAAATATCGAGATAGATCCTCGGGCGAGGGCTTAACATATGTTTTCCTACAATTGGTATCGAGCACGGGATCGAGAATATTGGCTCTGTTGGATTAATTCGCGTTTGATTATTACGTCGCTATATTAATTGTGGATACATGGTTCATCGTGGCTCGTTTATTATTTTGTCGGTTTTGTTGTTTCACCACGAGAAAATCCGTGGTTAGATTAGATTTTATTACGTAAATCTTATACGTAAAAGAAGAACGAGCGAAAGAGCGAAGAAGCAAACGGCGGGAAAACAGGTCTCGGCGGTCCACGGGCGGTATCTCGCGGCGAGCCTCGCGATCGCGAGCGATCGCGAGGCGCGAGCGGCGGGCGCGTTCACGCCGCGAGATCCTGGCGCCAGCGGCGGCGAGTGGTCGCGAATACAGCCCAGAGCAAGCAGCGGCGGCGAGCTAGCGAGCGGCAGGCGTTGGCGCGCGAAACCAGCGCTTTGCAAGCGGGCTCATGATCGCGGTTTCGGCGGGCGGCGACATCTCTCGGCGGATGTTCGGCGCTCGGGCGTAACAGCGCGCAGCGTGCTCGGCGGGTCGCGGTCGCGTTAGCGACCGCGGGTAACCGCGAGGACAGCGGCGGTAGGCGATGGTGGCCTGGCGGACCCGGCCGCAGATTGAGCCGACCCGGCCCGGACCCGTTCCGGCCAATCCAGTTTTCCGGTCCGTGCCGGTGCGCGAGGCCCATTGTTGAATCGGTCCGTGCGGGTGCGCGAGGCCCGTTCGGTTTAATTACGTACTTTGTATATCTATGTAATAGATTAGATATAAATGTGCGGGTTTCACGATTGGGCGCGATGAGCGTTTTATTTTATTTTATCGTTCATATGCATGTCGTGGATGTTTAAATTATGCAGTAGCATGCTATGTATGTTTATATTACGTTGACAAACCTTTAAGTGTTTTACGTAATTGGATGCGCATAGTAAGCATGCTAGGTTTATCGCGTTTATCAAGCATATTTTAGAATTCTACGAGCATGTTTTACATGTTGAGTTCTATAGAAAAGCATGCTAGGATTACGTGATCTGCATGGACAAACCTTTTGAATAAAAAGACTAAGCAAGCAACCCGACAAATTAATTTTCAAATTAAAATGTCAAGACCTCCACTTTTGATCTCTAAACAAAGTGAGGCCTTGCGTGAGTGGCGTCCACACGCATTGGCTTGCTTGCCTTTGTTTATCATAAGTTTGTTAGATGAGATTTCTAAATAAAACATTTTAAATCTATTGAGAAGTGGGAGTTTCATGTGTAGCGATCCACAGCGTGGCTTGCATGTGCAATTTTCATAAGTTCTCTAGAGATAGATATAAAATGAGATAACAAAAGAATTTGAATTGGGCGGTATGGTCCGGTGAGTATGCGATTCTAAGAATTCATTTCTGCTTGTTAAAATTGTGGTCATTGCTTAGACATCACCTCAAGTACAACTTTCCATGAAGTCCCTTCTTGCGATAGTGATGTGGTCTAGTAAGGTCGAATCGTTAATTTCATTTGTCATAAGGATAAGTTGACATGGATTGAAATTAAGCGACTAAAGGTATATTTTAGTGCAGTCGGGGGTTCGTGTGTAGCGTCCACAGCGTGGCTTGCATGTGGGATTCCTTGGGCGATTGGAGGTTTCAATTAATATTGTTTTATCAAGGTTACAATATTATTATTACGAATTATATGCGATCGTATGCTTATGTGTTTACATTATCGTTTTGAGATATGTCTCTTCGCCGATTATCAATATGCTCGCACAAAACCCGTTATCGGTCCAAATTTTATCGAGTGGAAGCGAAACATGGAATATGTTCTTATCATTTGAAGAACACATGTTTGTTCTCACTACTCCTAAACCGATGCCCTTCTTGCGCGCATCGACTAATGAGCGGCGAGTCGGCGGACTTTGGAATAAGTCGAAACAATATGGCTAAATGCTATATGATGACTACGATGTCCAAAGGCTTGCGGTGCACATCGATCGATGGTGAAGCGACGATATTTGGTCAGTCTCGAGGTAAGTTTGGGCGGTCGGATCGGACGATCGCTTCCACACAATGAGAGAAATCTTGGCGTGTAAGATGGAAGAAGGAAGTTCGGTCCATGAACATGTCTCCCATGACTCATCTCATGGATAGTCTTGATCGGTTGGGAGGAGGTATTGGCGAGGCGCCAAGGTCGATATCATCCTCAATACCTTTGCCAAGTCTTTTGAGAACTTTCGGCGTGAATGCGATCATGAGCAAGACCGAGTTTACACTTAGTCGGTTGCTTAATGATCTCGTTCTTTGCGGAAGGAGTTATGGGAAAAGGAGCACATGCTCTTGCTAGCACATCTAAGGGCCCAAAATTTTCGTTGCAAAATGGAAATAGAAAAGGGGTACCAAAGGTGGTAGAGGCGAGGGAAATAGTGGGAGTAATGGGAGCAAGAACATGATTGCCACGGAGGCTTGAAGAAGCGAAGGAGAAGGCGAAGTGCTTCAAGTGCGGTGGGCGGGCATTGGAAGGCCAAGTGCCCTATGCTCAAGGCTCAGTGCATGGTTTGCTTTAATGTGGAAACATGTTTAGCGACTTGTTCTACCCATTCTTGGGTAGTAGATACAGGCATGGCGATCATGTTTGTTACACTTGCGGGGTTCACAGCAGACAAGGGAGCTGTTTGATGGCGAGATAACGATCTCCATGGGCAGCGGCAAAAGTCGAGGCCGTTGCGGTTGGAGATGTTACTTTATGTTTTGAAAGCAGTTTTAGTTTTAAAGGCGTTTTATATGTGCGGATTTTCGGGAACCTTGTTTACTGTTTGAAATTATTTACTCATGGATATTCATTATTTTTGATAGTGGTGTTTCTATCATAAGAAATGACGAAGTTATCTGTGTTGTACGTTATATAATTAAGCTTTATACTATTTACGCCAAACATAATACCTATAACTATGTTGCATCTTCATCAAACCCTAAAAGAAAGTTTTCTTAGAAGATGACTCTACTTTTCTCGGCATCTTAGATTAGGTCACATCAATCTAAATAGGATCCAAAGCGGCTAAGAATGGGCGTTGGGTAATCTCACGGTTACTCAGTTCTCGATCTGCGAATCTTGTATAGAAGGTAAGATGTCGACCGGACCCTTCAAAGCGAAGGGTTATAGAGCGAAAGAAATGTTGGAGTTAGTCCATTCGACTGTGTGGACCAATGTCCACACAAGCTCGTGGAGAATGCAGTATTTTGTCACTTTCATTGTGATTACTCGAGTGCGGATCGTATACAACTTCACGCAAGTCAGAATGCTTTGAGAAATTCAAAGAGTTTAGCGCGAAGTGGAGGCGAAGCTAGGTAAAGTATCAAGTCGCTGCTGATGCGATCGCGGTGGCGAATACCTCGATAACGAGTTTATGGACTATCTAGTGAAGTGTGGGATTACATCGGCGCGCTTCACCGGGCACACCATGACAAAATGGTGTGTCGGGGCGAAGAAATAGGACTCTTTTGGAAATGGTTAGATCTATGATGAGTTGTGCTACATTGCCTATTTAGATTACGGGGTATGCCTTGAGGCGGCGGCATACTTGCTAAATCTAGTACCGTCGAGTCGATCGAAAAGACCCTTCGAGTTGTGGTTTGGGCGCAAGCTGGTTTAAACCACATAAGGATATGGGCGATCCGGCACACGTCTTTGAACAAGAAGGGCGACAAGTTGGAGGCTAGATCCGACGCAAAAAATGTTTATTGGCTATCCTAGAGGAGCGAAGGTGGTTTATTCTATAGTCTGAGGATCGGAAGGTCATTATTAGCACTAATGCTCGATTCTTAGAAGAGGACTACATGAAAAATCATAAATCCAAAGTTGAAATCATTCTTGAAGAATTAGAAGATGATCGTATTCCACCAATAGAATAGGCGAAGGTGCGAGATGTCGAGTCTAGTGGGAAGGATCGACACGAAACTTGAAGAAATTGAAGTGGGTCGAGTTCACTGGAGATACTGACCGTCATGAGTGGTACCTACACGACAAGTTGTGCAAGTTAGAGAACCACAAGTATCTGTACCACCGTTGCCATTGTGCTGTAGAACCTTGTCGTGAGTGGGAGGGTTGTTCGTCGGCCCGGCGATTTATGTTCGTGGGTGAATCTTGGTTTAGTCGGCGAGCGAACATGCAATAATCGACCCATGGACATACAAGGAGGCGTCAAGATATAGATGCAAGATCATGGCACACCGCTATGGACTTAGAAATGGAGTCCATAACGACTATGGATGTATATGAAAGACACCTCTACCAAATGGCGAGGAAGCCATAGGTAGTAAGTGGATATCTGAGAGGAAGAGATTCCGATGGAGGGTTTGACTTTCAAAGCCGGGCTTGTGGCGAAAAGGTACACTCAGTTGAGGGCATCGATTTCGATGAGACCTTTTCGCTGTAGCAATGCTCAAGTCCATCGAATTCTTACGGCCATAGCAGCCCACTGAACCTAGAGGTTTGGCAAATGGATGTTAAAACCGCTTTTCTAAGCGGTTACCTTGAGGAAGGTAGAGACATCTATATCAGCAACACGAAGGTTATGTGGTAAAGGGTGAAGAGCATCTAGTATGGAAGCTTAAGAAGTCCATTTATGGACTTAGCGAACCTCGATCATGGAACTTCGCTTTGACGGGTGGTAAAGTCCTATGGATTTACCAGTTGCCTAGCGAGAGTTGTGTGTATCGGTTAGATGTCAGCAGTGATGTGGTATTTCTTGCACTTTATGTAGATGACATCCTTCTAGTTGGCAACAACGTGAAGCATTATCGAGGCGTAAAGAGTTGGCTATCCGATCGGTTTCAAATGAAAGACTTAGGAGATCGTACATTCTTGGGATCAAGGTTTACGAGATCGCAAGAAGAAAATGTTGAGCTTATCTCGGGCGTCTTACATTGATCTTGTGATTACTCGTTTTAGTATGCGGACCGCCCGAAAGGATTGCTACCTTCGGACATGGCGTTCCTTTATCTAAGCAGCGATCACCTATGATTTGCAAGGAGATAGAGGAAATGAGACAAGTTCCTACGCTTCCGCCGTAGGAAGTCTCATGTACGCAATGCTATGCCGCGAGGCACGATATACGCTATCACGGTAGGCATAGTAGCTAGATATCGATCTAACCTGGACAAGCTCATTGAACTGCGATAAAGCATATACTCAAGTACGAAAAGGACTCGAGATTATAGGCTGGTTTACCATGCGAGATAGTCTAATGCCTTTGGGTTATCTGAGACTACGATTTCCAAGTGACCGTGATGAGAAAAAGTCAACCTCGGGCTATGTGTTTACCTTGGGAGGTGGAGCCGTATCTGGCGGAGTGCAAGCGGCGATGCATTGCGGACTCTACCATGGAAGCCGAATATGTAGCGGCGGAGGCTTCTAAGGAGGTGTATGGTTCAAGAACTACCTCATGGATCTAGATGTGGTACTGGTTTGCCCAAGTATCATAGTTCTTGTGATAACTCGGTGCGATGGCAAACTCGAAGGAACCACGGACCCTAAAGCGACCAAACACATAGAGAGAAAGTACCATGTCATACGAGAAATCGTTAGGCGGTGGCGTCTGATTGAAAAGATTGATCTGACGGAAAATCTAGCGGATCCATTCACGAAGAGCTGCCGCAAAAAGTCTACGATGGACATGTTAGAGGACTTGGATTACGCGATGGCACCCACTTAGAAAAAACTTTTGTATAAGTGGGAGAAGCAAAGTGATGGTTGTTTGTAATAGCTAGTAGAGACACATTGTATACTAAAGTTTGCTTTAGTATAAGTGGGAGATTGTTGGATTTGTATCTTGAAAGCGGTTTGGTTGAGCTTGTATACAATGTTTCTGTTACCACTATTACAATCTCCTATCGGATTTGAATACTTGATTGCATATATCGTGTCCCCTTATCTCATATATAAGTTAGATCATACGGTGTGTAGAAGATCACGAGTGCATATGATTGGTCGAGCTTAATGAGATATAAAAGTTTCTGGTGAGACAACTTAAGGACGAGTTATCGGTTTGAGGCTGCAGTATAGATAAGTGACTTGACTTAGTTGCTTGTCTGTCTTTGATGCGTCTCGACGTATTGAAGGATCACGATGAGATGAGTTCTTCTTTCGACCGTCGTGAAGAACCAGATCTCGGTGACTTACGATGATCTAAACCTCGATAAGGTATTAGGTGAGTATGAGTTCATCCATCACTTTGACTTGTTATGGGTGAGGTTATATGTTCTAACCCAAGATTCTCCGCATCTTGGGTGGTGGCGATCTTGTATGTCACGCTAGTTATACATGTCAGTCACCGTATCCGTTTAGGATGATGGCGTCCCCTTAAGGAGCTCAAAGGTTTATTGTACTAAACCTGCGGTTGAGTTAGCTCAAGTACAATAATAAGGTTGAGTGGTACTACTTAAGGAAATGAAGTTATTTAATCGTTTTAAGCGATCAGTTGCTATAAATGATTAATGGACGTTCGATATCTTAAATCTGAGGATTCGTAATGTCTAAGTGCAAGCCCGACTCAACTTCGGTAATAAAGGGTAAGTCGACATTTATTCTCTAGTGGCATGAATAAATGTTTATAAATTAATTTATGTTCTTGGTGAACATAAGATAATTAATTTATTTGAGGCCCGTCTTTATTCCTTGCATTTGATCCTGGTGGCCCGTCCAGGCCCGTAGTGAGGAAAATCGGCGCCCTCATGCTCCCAAAGGCAAGATTTTATTCTCTTTATCCCACAAGGATATAATTATATTTATGGTATATGCATAGATCCTTTCCTTATGGGATTAAGGTAGTGCATTATAAATATAAGGTAAGAGATAGAATCAAGGTCAATCCTCACATTTTAACCTAGAATTTTCGGCCCCCTCATAGTATTCTTGAGAGTTTTCGAAAATTGGGAAGTTAGAGCAAAGGGTGATTTTTCCGAAGCATTCTCCATAGATCGTCCTCACTCGACGTTGGAGATTGGGCAATCGGGATACAGTCCAGAAGGTCAAAGCACGAGTCCGATCCGTTCGATCCATTCATCTCGTTCCATCGACCAAGCGGATCGAAAGGTAAACACGTGAAAACCCTACGTCTGCGATTAATTATATAGACGCATCTGGGTTTATAATCAATGTATGGTGAATTAAATATCCAAGATAGATCCTCGGGGCGAGGGCTTAACATATGTTTTCCCTACAGAAGGGGGTCCGATCTCCGTCACGGTGGAATATATTTTCGTTGCTGACCCCCCATCGTCGTGATCTATTCTCGTCAAGCTAATGACGGTAAACAAGCGCTTCGTGGGAGGCAACCCACGTGTTGGTTTGGTTTTCTTCCGTTTTTTTTCTTTTACCTTGTTCCTTTCTTTTTGTTTTTGTTTGTGTTTTTGTCTCTATTTTGGTTTTACATGGTACAGGATTAGGAGTCGTTTATTCTTGAGTCATTGGAGCATGATTGTAAAAGACGAAGTGTGGAACACAACCCTTGGTGCAGCCGAAAAATGCATCCAAACGCCGGACGCAACCAAACTGGCGCTGCGAGCATGCAAAATCACATCCAGAGAGGTACCCCAGACGCCGGACGCACCGAAACCGAAGCTGGGGTACAATTGAAGAGGAGTACAGAGAGCTCACCCAGCGTCGGACGCGATGCAAAACCGGTGCTGGATGCGAAACGTAAAATAAGCAGCGAAGGTGACCCAACGTCGGACGCAGTGAAACCGGCTCTGGGTCCATATAAAAATTATTTTATTATATTAAAAAAAATCATTATAAATTATGCGATTAGGGTTTCTCTCTCACGTCTCTCTTTCATTTTTCCTCGCAACGCCGCTCTCTCCCTCCGTTTTTCCAAGCCCAACGCCTCCCTTCACCGCCTGGCGCTTGCTGTGCTTAAGCTCTCCTCCGTCCGGCGCTCGAAGCTCCATCCGGTGCTACATCGATGTTCAGCGCTGCTAACGCCAGCACTTCGCCGTCGATCCCGCGCCCAAGCACCGCTTCATCCGCTCCTCCATCCGGCCTTACGCTTTTCCAATCCAAGCGCTCGCTCGATAAATTCCGTCCGGCGCTACCCTCCAAGCGTCGAAGGCCGTGCAATTGCTTCTCCGTCCGGCACTTCGACTAGCGTCGCAATCCCGCTCTCACCTACGTTCGGCGCTCTACCTTCTACGCCACGCGCTGCGCCCCAGTGCCCGCTTTTCTCCGTCCGGCGCTTCCACCAGTGTCGTGCGCCTCGTTTCCAGCTTCAGTGCTCAGCCTCCGTCCAGCATCCTCTGCCCACTCGCACGTTTATCAGTATGGTTCGAACAAAATAGGTTGCCAGATCCAGCTCCCGTCACCCTCGAGATGATGATGTTCCTATGGAGGAACCGGTAGAAGATATCAGCATTATGTACTCAGCCACATTTCCAATTTATAATCCAGTGGAAGGTACTCTTCATCGTCGTTTTATCCATCAAGATATAACTCATCCGCGTCTATTTAATTGGCAATTGATGCAAAGCTTGGGTCTTGAAGATAGAATCAAGAAATATTTAAAGAACTTAGGCCTTCTTCAATATGCTATGATGGAATTGCCTGTTTATTCTTCGTTATTGGTTGAATTTTATTGCACGATGAATTTTGATGATGAATCCGATACTATAACCTGTTTTCTGTTGGGGCAAGAGTATGTTGTCACACCTCGTATTATGAAGGGGGTGTTTAGATTTCCGACTTCAGGTGCACGCGGTGTACCTCCTTCATTTAATGTTAGAGAGGCTTGGCAAGAATTGTCGGGATTTAATAACTGGTCCTCAGTAGGAATGCCAAGTGGATTCATTAAGGATGCAGCATTGGCTATGGTGCATAAATTCATCGCCTTTAATGTTTTCGGGAATGAGCAGGCCAACAAGGTTAACACTGCTGAGGTCTTCTTGCTCACATGTGCGGTCAAGAAGATAAAGGTTTCACCGACATTCTTCATATGAGAACACTTGCAGCTGGTGCAGCGGCATAAGAAATATCGACCAACCTTGTGTCAAATCCCTACTGGTCTGTCAGTGCACTTAGGGATCATTAATAATGATGGGCGACATATTCCTGGGCAATATCTGATACGACCTAAGATGATTGATCTTAGTGAGCTTCGAGGTGCCCCTTTTGCATATAACGAGACAACTCTTGTACCTCATCATTTGAGGAATTACGTGAAGAGATATATGCATGCGCTAGCTTGCAGAAGCCCAAGCAGCAGGTGCAGGACCATTTCATGCATCTTCGGGTGATATGGCCATTTTTGATACTACTCTTGCATCCGATGATGAAAGCGACCAGCATACCGAGGAAAGAGAGGATACAGAGCCCGTTCAGAGCAACACCGATCCCAATCATCCACAGTTCCCTTTTCAGCAAGGTGCATCGGCGCAAGGGTATAATTCTATACGTGAAGAGCTGGGCCAGTTCATGAGTGAATTAGCTGGTCACTGGACAGAATTTCATCAAGACATCTATTCCATATTTGACGATCAAAACCAGTGTCGTGATAAATAGAACCGATTATGGCATGAGCAGAACCAGCGCTGGAATCAGTATAATGATCAGATGATCGAGCAAAATCAACGCATGGCTACTCTTGATTCTCAGTGGAACGCTTGGACCACATTTCATGGCGTTCCACCTCCACCACCGCCGTCTGACCAATAGTGATTCATCACTATTGGTGTGTATGTTTATTTTTGTTTTTGTGTGCGTCGTGTTGCTTTAGTTGTTTTGCTTGTCTTTGTTTGCTGTTTTTGTAGTTTTTATTTTGTGCTTGATGCCCCGCCGTTCCATCTTCGTTTTCAGGGAAGTCGCATCTTCTTGTCTCTTATATATATATCTGCAATGAGGACCTTGCCTGTTTTAAGTGTGGGGGGGGTTTCATTTTCTGTTTGGTTTTGGTTTTGTCGTTTGTGTTTTGTTCTTAGCTTTATGTTTGGATAAGAGAGGACTTTATGTTCTCGAAAAAAATGGTGCGTAAAGAATTATGCTTAAAGTTGAATTAATTGTGTTTTGATCTGAATTTTATTACGTCTTGGTATATGGTTTTTAGTGTGATGAAACTTAGGTGTCAATTTGAACTGTGGGGCATGATTAGGAAGCTGTGATTAGACAATGTGTGTGATCGGTTGTCATATACTTCGTACATGGGACTCTTTTCTTGTATGATTTTTTTAAAAAAGAAAAAGAAAGAAAAAGAAAAAGAAAAAGAAATATGAAAATAAGTGATGTTGTGAAATAAGTGGGCTTAAAAATTCGAATAAAGGGCTCTACCCCTCTTTCTTGTGTTGTCTCTCGAATGGAGACTCTATGCGATGGGTATAGATATCTACGTTAAGATACTCGAGTGTATAACTTGAAGGTTTCACCTAACGATTATTGTCCTATAATCGGTTTTGAGATCCACATGTTTTATTTATTTTTATCGTTTGAGATGTCTTACATGAAAGGGAACTATGTGAGTTGTATATTGATTTCTGAAATCATATTTGAGTCGAAGCACAACTATTCTATGATAAGTCACATGTTTGGTTTGATGAATGAGGATCATTGTATTGAGAATTGTATTATTAAGAGGCATTGAAAAGATGTGAATATATGATTGATTCTATTTGAAATATTGATTCGATGTGTACCATTCTTTTCAAGAAACTAAAATTTGCTCGAGGACAAGCAAAGAGTTAAGTGTGGGGGAGTTGTTTTGCATGTTTTTGTTTTGTTTTTCTCTGGTTGTTTTAGACGATTTGGTTCCTATTTGGTTTATATTTGAATATCTTTTATTGGAATCATCTTCGTTATCGTTTAGTGAAGAGAATGATCGCGTTTGAACCATTTTGTGCATAAAAAGTGCACCCAAGCGCCGGACTCGGCGTAGCCGGCGGTGGGTGCCCATCGCGTCGCCAGAAAGCAAAGGGAAGACCCGCGTCCGGTGCTGCATGGAGTCCGGCACTGGGTTCCGTTCCGAGAGCGCCCGCGTCCGACGCTGGCATACGTGCGGCGCTGGGTTCCGTTCTGAGAGCGCCCGCGTCCGACGCTGGCATGCGTCCCGATCCGGTGCTGGGCGCCCAAGCTGGAGTTCGTCTCGAGAGCTCGTGAGTTCGACAGTGCATCGTGTTCGGTGCTGCGCAAGATCTGAAGTTCATCCCGAGAGCTCGCGCGTCCGGCGCTGCATCGCGTCCGGCGCTGCGTAAGATTTGAAGATCGTCCAGAGACTCCACGCGTCCAGCGCTGGCATGCGTCCGGCACTAGCCTCCATTTCCGAGAGCTGACGAGTCCGGCGCTACGATGCGTCCGGCCGCGTTTTGCCTTGTTTTTGGGCACGCGCTTCCGGTGTTGGGTTCGCGTCCAGCGCTGCGCGTAAATTTTCGAGCGCTATATATATGATTTAAAACGCTGAAAACCCTAGTTCTTATTTTTGTTTTTTCATTTGTGCGTCTTCTCTCAACGCGATTTTCTTCCTTCAAGTTTTCCAATTAGTTTCTTTGTTCTTTGGGATTCAAGGATTATCATTGTTGGATTTCTACGCCGGAATACTTTAATTTTAATTCCATCGTTCGTTCTTATTCGTAAGATTTCTTTATCTCTTTCTTTCGTCTTCTCGTATTTCTTTGATGATGATTTCTACTCTTTGGTGTTGATTAATATTGGTATTGATTTAATTATTCTTGTCTTTCTTTTATTCTCTTCGAATTATATCTAGGGTTCATCATGTTGATTCCGTGTTCTTCAATCTAAGGTTTAATTATTGTCTAGATTATTTATTTGCTTTGTCAATTTATGCCTAATTAATTCTCCTTTCTTTCCTTAATAATTCCTCGTCTAGGTAATCTACATTTTAAGGCGATGATCAAACAACTCTTTGTGATTAGAATGTTTAGAGATTTAATTGCTTTCGTGTGGTAACTTAGTAACGCCCTATTAAGTTTTCCTTGAGAGACGACTCGGATTAGCTTGCTCTCTAGGACGACCTCGTTAGATTGCGAGGGACTTTATTAGTGATCTTTTCAGTCCAACACATCCCTGCCAAATTTATTACATAAATTTACAAAGTACAAATCTTCATTTTTTCTTGAAAAATATGCCTCGCATGCACGGGCACAGACCGGACTCGTCAAAATTGGATTTGGATCGAAAAATGAAAACTAGGCCTGGACAGTAATTTGGGTCGGGTCGGAAAAACTGGATCCGAGACGGGTCAAGGGTTTAGGTCGAAAACGACATCTCTTCATCTGCAAATAATTCTCGATGTGAAAACACAGGCCGGGGCTGATCTTTGAATCTGAAAAGCCTGCGGGGTCCCAAATGAATTGGTCGGTCGGCCAAGCCGCACTCTGGGCATAGCCAGGCGCCGCCAAAGACCATCTCGCCATCCTTGCTTGCGCAGTGTGTTGTGCATGCGTGGATCGTCTTGTTGAGGCGACCTGGTGCATGCACCCAAGACATCGATCGAGCTAAAACACACTCAAATTCACTCGCAATCGCATTTAGGTAATTGTAGCGTGATAAGTTAACCCAAGTCGTCTCTCAAGGAAAACTTAACAGGGCTATTGTTCGTGTCGCGCACAGAAAACGATTAAATCCTAAACATTCTAATACCAACGAGGGTTTGAAACATACGGGAATTGAAATACGAGAAATAAACAGCAATCCTAAGCTAGGGGTTGTCAATCCCGAGCTAAACTAATAAAGCAATAAATCTAAACCAGGGTTGTCAATCCCTAGTTGAACTACGAAAGCGGTAAATTGAAAGCAGTAAACAAAAGCAATGGTAAACCTATACTTAGGGTTCGTCAAGCCCTAATCTAAGTCTACTTGTAAATGAACAATAAACATCGATCAACCAACAAGAACAGGAATTAATCGAAAGCAGGAAATCATTACGCAATGTAAACCAACGAAACATGAAAATCCAATCCACTGTCACTATGGAATTGATTCCAATAAAAATCTCTAAACAATAAACTATAAAATTAATTCGAAAGAATTGGTAAATCCCAATAACATAACTTGATAAATTAAATCATTCAATAAATTGAAAGCAGAAATTAAAGCAAAGAATTATCTCTGTTGTTGCCGTTGAAAAGCTCTGAATAACAATGGTGAATAACAGCCGCGCCTGCGGCCAAAAGAAAAATTAAGAACTGAGAAGCGAGACCCTTCTTTTGACCTAGCGCGCGTATATTTATATTAAATAAAGGTGAGCGCCGGTTTAAGTTTAGCGCAGGCTCAGAATGCATTCTGCATTAGGGGTGAGCATGGTGACATGGGCGCGAGGAAAAATAATTAAATTCACCAACGCGGATGGGGTTAGAACGCCGGTTGAGGTGAAAAGGGTGTTGGGCTAGGCAACGCCGGATGGGCTCCGCCCGGGTCTTTGGAGCGAGGTAGCTGCGTGTCTTTGGGAAGAAGCGGCGCGCGCATCGGGTGGAACGGGCTGCGTCGGCGGGGTATGCGGAGCGCTGGGCGTTGGGCTTCAAGCGGGCGTGGCGCGCGGGTGACGCATGAAGGGCAACGTGCGCGGCATCAAAGCGGGCTGGGCGAAGAAGGGGCGTTGGGTTGGCGCCGGCCGACTCGGCCGGATGATCTTGAAGCGGCGAGGGCGCTGGGCGAGGCTGAACGAAGCGCTGCTCTCGCGGGCGCTGGGCCTCGAGCGGAGTGCGCGTGGGTGCACGCGAGGCGGGCGACGGCGCTGGGCGCTGCGGTCGGTGAGCGTTCGTTCAGCCGAACGCGCGAGTAAGATTGATGAACGCGTGGGATCCTGCTGGGGAGGCGCGCTGGCGGCGGCGGCACGGGCACGCGGGCGAGGTGACGCTGGTGGCGGGCGGCGCGCGCGAGTGAGGCGTGTGGCGTGCGGCGTGCGACGGGGCTCGCGAGCGCGGGGCCATCTGACGGGGCCCGAGCGCGACTTTGATGTTTCACCCCGTTCTCTCGCGTCCGAGCTCCGAATTACGATCCGTTTGCGCCTCGAACTCCTATCGAAAAGCTCTTCAATTACACATTATTCTTGGCACATCCATTTCATCCTATTTATACCATTTTCCTACAAAACATCGAAAGAAACAAAATAAGTCTGAATCTATAAATATTAATCGAACCAACGGCATAAATAGGACAAACCACTAAAATTGACATATAAAACAATACCAAGAATAAGCACAAATTTATACCAAACACACACGTCCGCACGTCCCGTCGCCTGCCGATGCCCACACCACTCTCGCCCCATCGCTAGTTGACTACCGAGCGCCGAGTGTTGTGCATTTGCATGCAGCGTGCGCCCCATCGCTGGGCCTGCCTGAGCGCATCGCTCGTTGGATGCCCGCGTGCGTGCACGATGTTGCTGCCATTCGTGACCCGTTCATGCGCATGTCGCCCTTGTTATCGTGTTGCTCGGGTCTCGCACGCCGGGCTTGCCCAGCACTGCTAGCGACGGGCATCGAGCTCAGAGACAGCGCGTCGTGTGGCTGCTGGCGTGCGCTGCTGCCAGGCTGTTATGTCCGCACGTCCAACTCGCATGTGCGCTTGCGCACCTGGCTGCTACCGGCATGCTCCCATCTTGCCGTGCAACAGGCTTCCATCATGTCGTCTCGTTCTTTGTGTTCTCCGTCTTCGTTCTTTGTTTTTATAGATATAATTTATAAGAAAATAAATTCTAATCTAACCAAGGATTTTCTTGTGGTAAAAACGATTCCAACAGAAAAAAGTCAAACAACCGAGCCACGATGAACGATGGATCCATAATTAATTTTAGCGCACGTAATAATCAAACCTAAATTAATCCTACAGAGTCGAGATACTGATCCCAAGCTCTGATACCAATACTAGGGAAATCTTATTTTACCCTCTTCACAAGGATCTATATTGGATGTTTAATTCGTCATACATTGATTATATACCTAGCATGCATCTATATAATTAGTTGCAACACATATGTGTTTATTCGTGTTTACCTACGAATTTTTGGATATTTGATCAATTGTGGACTTCAACTTTGATATTCTGTACTGTATCCTTGATGCATATTCTCCAATACTGAGTGAGTGCAATCTGTGGAGAATATTGCAAAATTTTACTCCTACTTTGTTCTAGTGATTTTCGAAAATCACAACACAAAATGATGGAATTAATTTCTGATTTTCTCTCACCTTGTATTTATAATGCATTCCTAGAATCTCATTTAGATAGGATCATTGCATAGCTAATAAATACAATAATTATCTTCAATCCTTGAAGATAAATCATATCTAGAATAATTATCTCTTGATATCTAATAATATCAGATAATAACTATCTAGATATATGAGATGTATTAAAATAATACATTAATCAGAACAGATTCTCAGTGGGACATTGCACCGTGATGGGTGAAATTTCCAACAGTAAAGGCCTTGATGGGCCAGCCTAGGTATCAAATGCAAGGAATAAAGATAGGCCTAAAATGAATTAATTATCTTATGTTCAGTCCATAACATAAATTAATTCATAAACATTTATTCATTTCACTAGAGAATAAATACTGACTTACCCATTTATTACCGAAATTGAGTTGGGCTTGCACTTAGACTTAGGAATCTCCGTATTTAAGATATCGCACATCCATTAATTATTTATAGCACTGTCGCTTAAAATAATTAATCTTTTTAATTCCTTAAGTAGTACAACTCAACCTTATTATTATACTTGAGCTAACTCAACTTGTAGAGTTTAGTACAATAAACATTTTGAGCTCCTTAAGGGGACGTCATCATCTTAAACAGATACGGTGACTCGATACAGGTAACTAGCATGACATACAAGCACCGTCACCACCCAAGATGCAGAGAATCTTGGGTTATCTCTTGTAACCCTAACCCATAACAAGTCAAAGTTATGGTCAGTAACTCATACTCACCTAAAACCTTATCGAGGTTTAGATCAACGTAAAGTCACCGAGATCTAGGTTCTTCACTACGGTCAGAAAGAAGAACTCATCTCAATGTGATCCATCAATATGTCAAGACGTATCAGCATAGACAAACAACCAAGTCAGGTCACTTCTTATCTATACTGCAGCCTATACCGACAACTCGTCCTCAAGTTGTCTCAGCTGTAATCCTTTTTATATCTCAACTAGCTTAACCAATCATACAGACTTATGTGATCTTCTACATACTGTATAATCTAACTTTTGTATGAGATAATATGACAACATATGCAATCAATTAAACAATTCAGATATGAGATTGTAATAGTGGTAATTGGAAACATTGTATACAAGCTCAATCATTTTACCTTCAGTATACATATCCAACAGATCCATATATACCCATCGACTCTAGCCTCCTACAACATAAGACATAGTTCATCATCATAATCTGGATGACCCATAAAGTCCTCAATTGTATCAAACCGGGCATTATAATCGTCCAAAGATGCAAAAGGATTCTCGATCATGACTGTATCTTTTTTTGAATCATCCCCTTCGAGCAAACCAGGACGGAACCCATCGTTGTGGGCTGTGTTGAATGAGGCTAATGATTTGTTGATGTTGTGCCTTCAAAACAACAAATTGATGAAACAAGTTGTTGACTTTCTGTCGAAGATCATCGTAAGTGATCGAAGTAGGCGTTGTCGATGAGGAGGTATCACGTAGAAGGATCATATGAAGACTCCGGATACCAGCATGCAATTGATGCAACATCAACATGAAACAAATAGAATACACGAAGAACACATAAGAAAGGAAAACAAAACCCAATTCTTTTTATTTATCGAAGTCCAATTGCAGAATACATAAGTAAATCTTATATTAATAAGTCTAATAGCAAAAGTCGTCCATAAAAATATAAATTACTTAAAGAATAAATAAATCAAATAACTAAATAAAATAACGAAGCTACTCTCGCAGTCCATCACAAACGTAAGAATGCACTAATGTTCGTGCAATCAGACATTCATGCAATAATTCAAAATGAACTATTAAATGAATGCACGAATATTCTTATGGGCAGGGGCGGAGCTACGTTGGGGTCTGGGGACAACTTTTTTTAGAAAAGTATTAATATTATATATCCGTGTATAGTTTTAAAATGTATCGTGGTGTAGTTGGTTAAGAGACTTGTCTCTTTCTCTAACGTCCCAGGTTCAAAATCTGTCCATGCATTCATTTTCTTCCCTTTTCCTTTCTTTTCGTTTCTGTCCATGCATTCCTTTTTCTTCCTTTTCCTTCCTTTCTTTTATTTCTCTATTTTTTGCTCTTTATTTTCTTTTCTTTTTTATTTCTCTACTTTGTAGTTTTTTTTTTTTTTCTATAATTTGTTTTACATTGATAAGATAAAAGATATATACAAATAATAAAGTTTTATATGTAAATTAATGATCAATCAATTTTTAAAAAATATTATGATAAACTTATTAAATAGTCACTAGTAATATTTATTTAAATTTATTCTAATAAGTTTTATATGTGAATTAATTTTAGATTCAATTGTTGATTTGTAATAGGTACAAGAAAATCAAGATTTGAGTTTTGTAAGATAATACCATTTACAATATTAACACTTATAATTTTCTTATTATTTTAATTTTTATAGCTATTATTGATTGATTGTTTAGTTATTTGTAAGTAAATCTTATTATTTTATTTTTGTAAGATATTAAAACATAATGAAGAAGAAATATATTTAGTATAAACAATTACCTCCATTCAAATAATATTACACTATTATTTAAAATATTATTATTTTTAAATTTTAATTTTAAAATTATAATTAATTGGGTCCCCCAAGAAAAATTTATGGCTCCGTCACTGCTTATGGGGTGGTCTCCTGTGCGCGCCGCAACTCTAATCATAAATTAATAAATTTTAATTTTGAATTAATAAAATTTAATTGTAATTAATAAACCCTAATTGTGAATTAATAAACCCTAATCGTGAATTAATAAATCTTCATTTTGAATTAATAAACCCTAATTGGAATTAATAATAATTTTGAATTAATAAACCCTAATGAATTAATAAACCTTAATTTGAATAATAAGCCCTAATTTTAAATTAATAAACCCTAATTGTGAATTAATAATCCATAATTGTAAATTAATAAACTCTAATTATGAATTAATAAACCCTAATTTTGAATGAATAAACCTTAATTGTGAATTAATAAATCACAATTATGAATTAATAAATTCTAATTTTGAATTAATAAATGAAAAATTAATAAAATCTAATTATCCTTACTCATCATAATTAATATATAATTATTTTAACAAAAATAAGGGTGAGCTCATCGTGAGCGGAGTTCACCAAAGTTTTTGTCTATTCTTATTTTACCAAAATGGCAGTAGCGAGGGAGAAGTGGGTAGTGTTTATCCAGGGTAAATCCAGCTGCAGAACACATAACAAATCTTATATTTATAAGTCTAATAGCAAAAGGGTCAGTCAAGCCCATAAAAATACAAATTACTTGAAAATAAATAAATAAACCAAATAGCTAAATAAAATAATGAAGCAGCTCTCACAACTTATCTCGATCACAAACGTAGGAATGCATGAATGTTCGTGCATTCACGTAACAATTCAAAATGAACTACTACATAAATACACGAGCATTCGTGGTTTATGAAAATGGTAACAACAAAGAAGAAGTGAGTAGTTTCTATTAAGAGTACATTTTTTTTGTCTATTAACACAATTGTTTTGTGGTTTTTAAAATATGGGTATAATTTGACATTACTATATCAAAGTTCATTTATTTTATCATTATTTCGTTGGGTTTGTTATTTTTATATAAACATTTACCAATATATAATTGGGAAGAAGAAGAAGAGCATCAATCAGGATCTGACAGTCTCATGAAAACATCAAACAGGCAATATCGAAAAATAAATTACAATTGTTGTCAAAAAACAAACTTTTACAAAGAATTCAGTGCGTGGGGTATACTAGGTAGTGATACTTGTAAATTGATGTGTAAGGAACATCTGGAGTCACTCAGAAGTCGGAACTAAACCTTTTTATTCTAGGAATTAAAAATTGGTCTTTGTACGATTTAGTGGTGGATTATTTGGTTCTCAATTCTATAAGAATTTATTGGATAAATTCAATAGAACATATAGGTTTCATCTCTTATCTGATAATATTTTATTAATTTAATTTATTAAATTAATAAAATATTATCATTTGAGAGAGTATGTAGTATATTTACATGTTCTATAGAATTTTTCGAATTTATTGGAGCTCCTACATTGAAGTTTGATAACTTTTAAATGAGTCAAATTTGAGCTTTGAACTAGTGAATTTATTAGCTCTAGCAGGCTCATCATGTCATATAAAAGATAACAAGTATGGATATGTAAAATGTACATCCACTCATTTAAGCGTATCAAATTCTAATATGCTATTTTTTATTTGAATGTTCGCCATTGTCATTTAATTAACATTCGTAATTTACTCTTGAATTATAAACAAATTGATTCAATAACTATAATCAAAATTTGCTATATTAGCATATTTTATAATTATTGAAAATAAAACAGGATGCCAAAAATAACGATTTTAACTTAAAACTATTGATAAATTTCAAATAAATAAACCTATTAACATCAGTTTACAGCGAAATCAGATAAGCAAATAATTTGCAGACACAGATGTTTGTATAATTGTATTGAATGTTGTCAATTTTAAAGCAACTATGAAAATAAAAGGCATAGATAGCCAAACCATTGTACTATTTTATTTTGACATAGTAAAAGATTAAAATGATGAACTGTAATTAGAGGGTGACTTTGTAAATGACTTTTTCAATCCTCAATTAAATGATTTGTACTCAGTGTAAATGGTCTGGTTATATATAACTTTAAATGGGTCTCCACCATTCTGGAACACTCCAAACATCTGTTTTAATGTCACTCCATTTATTAATTTATTACATTTTCTTTTAAACTTTGTCTCAACAATGAGAAACTTTCCCCCGAAAACCCCTTCACCCCAACTGCATGAGGGTTTAGAGTAAACCCTAAACCCTTCAATTTATGGGTCATATAACTAACGGCTTTGCATTAAATGTCTCAACCTAGTCCATTGAATTTACCCACGGCCAATAATAGACTTTTACGTTATTCTGTTATTAATATTTATTGTCTCAAATCTTGTTTCAAATCTACTAGTTCTTAACCAATTGAGCTAACGTGAAATTATTATTATTTTAATTATAAGAGTAGTTAGAAAGTTTTTGGAAGTTCATTCAAAGTACAAAATTAGAAATACACATTTTCTTCCAATTAGATAGAAGTTTTTCGCTTAAAATCTCTAGGAAAATAATTATGTGTTAATGTGTTTTTATTTAATGAATATTCAATATTTTTGTTTATTCAATATTTTTGTTTAATAATATAAATAAGTTAATTAGAAATCAAATTATGTAATATATTATTGCCAATATACCAATTTATTAATTTGGTCGGACTAGTTGGGACAACTACAACATGCTAAATTGCTAATAACAAAGACTTGTTAAGATAAAATTGGACTAATATTTTTAAGCCTGAACCAAATATGAAGTCTCTTTTTATATCTAATGCCTAGTTAATTTACTATCCCCTATTCAAGTAAAATAATAGGTCAAAACAAGTAACCCACAAAAAAAAACAAATTGATTTTTAACTTCAATCATATTATTTTAGAATTTGTTCATTTTAGAAGTGAGAAGTTCACATAAGATGAATAACATTGCTTGCAAATAAGATTTTTTCTTTTTTGAAAAGATAAAAATTATAATTTTAGTTATGTCATACTCCTTGTGTACTCAACAATGTATTATTTAGTGAACGATACGAATTTTAATAAAATTTAGTAGGTATTATTGAAGTGAAGAAAGGTTATACTAAGAATTAAATGTGGATAGTTATGAGGTTGAATTATGATCGATCTTAATTTCGTCAGGGAAATAAATGTGAGAAGAACACAGGATTTACGTGGTTCGATCTTTGAATTAGATCTCGTCCACGAACAAGAGAGAGTATTCGTGTATTGAATGTGTAAGCGATTACAAAGAGTGTGAATGATCTATTTAAGCCTAATCTAGCCTCTATTTATACACAATTATTTGACCTAGATCTTAAATCCGAGGTCTTCTCTAACTAGGATTCGAGATCTTGGATAGGATCTTAATCCTATCCCTTCTCGAATTAGGATTCTTTAGATATGGCCGAGCATACGTGTTCCCACCGGTTTTAGGGGTCTTCTTGGGCCGAACTTGTCCAGGCCGAGCTTGACGTCAGCTTTACTTGTATTGGGCCTGATGCTTGGGCCTGGCAGTTGGGCCATATCCTATCACAACCCCCAAAAAAAAGACGCAGAAGCGAGGTCGTGTTGGTTTGGAGTTGTTTATGCCGAGGCGGGGCGCGAACGATCTGACTTGGTATGTGTCAATGTTTCCGAAGTCATATACCGCGTTTGCAGAGGCATCTGCCGAGGTTGTCTTGTGTTACTATCTCTTGCCGGCGTTAAGTCGAGGTTTTCGCTTAGCTTCACCGACGGGCGTTAAGCCGAGGTCTCTGGCCGACTTCACCGGCGGGCGTTAAGCGAGGTCTTCGTCAACTTCACCGACGGGCGTTTATCCTAGGTCTGTCTGCTTCACCGACGAGGCGCGTTAAGCGAGGTCCTCTGTGACTTCACCGACGGGCGTTAAGCGAGGTCTTCGTCTGGCGTCACCGACGGGCGTTAAGCCGAGGTCCTCTCGACCGACTTCACCGACGGGCGTTAAGCGAGGTCTTCGTCTGGCGCCACCGACGAGTCGTTAAGCGAGGCCGAACACGGGATTTTTCCGTCGTTGAGTACGGGACACGGATACGCATTTAATGCGGTAGCGGTTGGATTCGATAAAGCGCATAATGGGGAATATCTTCCTTGATACGCCATTTCTCATATCACTTTTGCTATTTCAAAATTTCGGACTTTCAAACTTCAAAAAAAGCGTGTAACCGCCGCCATTGTTGTCTCGGAGTTCATCACCATCATCCTCGATAAACCGAAAGTAAGTTATAAACTTCTTTCTTCTAGTAAATCTTCTCGAACTTCAGATTAGATGCGTGCGTAGTCGGATTCGCGGCGGTTTTGCATGTCACTTCGGGATTTTGGTAAAGTGTCTTCTTTTCTTCTATCTTAACAATCTCCGATGTAAAGGAGATTGTCTCCCAATACTATATTTCTTCCGATATTATTTATGTTGCCCCGTCCGGAGAATAGGGCTTGTGCCTCCGGAAGGTTTGATCATCGTGTCGAAGACGGCCTCCGGGCGGGTCTTGATGTTCCTTATCCTCGTATATGTCGAACTTCAACGGATGTTCGGCATATCACTATAACTTACGCCAAATTCTTTCCGGTGTCTGGTGGGCCTAGGTGTCATGCCCATCGGCATAATTTTCCTTTCACTTTGGGGCTTGTTCTCCGGTTTTGCAAGCGAAGGGTGGTTCGGGTGGTATTATTTATCACCCCGTCGTAAATCAAAGCGAAGATAAAGTCGAAGATCTCGAATGGCGAAGAAGTTTTTCTTCTGTCGGTTCGAGGGATCACTTGAGTTTACATGGCGATCGGAGAAGATCGCTGATGTGATGGTTGACGAGATTGACGGTGGCCTGGAGGAGGCACTGGACAAAGTAGGTCTCGTGGATGAGGCCTTTACCGAGGCCGAGCTTGCATTCTTGAGGCTTAGCCTTATGATCCTGCCACCGAGGTGGAGTCGGTGAAGGGTGAGGCCCCTCCTTCTCTTCTGTCTTTTGTTGCATGATTATCCGTGTGTGTATGCCTGACTTCTTGTATTTTTTTGCAGTGAACTTGATCAGGGATAAGAAGAAGAAGAGGAAGGAGTCGAGCGCCGGTGTCGAGCTCCCCTCCTCTATTTTGAAGGATGTCGAGCTCCCCTCCTCGATTTTGAAGGATGTCGAGGATATGCCTGAAGCGAGCGAGGAGGCTTCGAAGTCCCCTGAGTCGCAGCCTCTTAAGCGTTTTAAGAGGTTAAAGCGTGCTATTCACGAGGCAGCGGTTCTTTGCCGACCGAATGTGTCGTCGTTGGCACTCGTGAGCTCCCCTATCTTTCCGAGGTGGCGTACTTATTCTTATGCCTTGTGAAGTAGTATAAAAATTTATTCTTCCGACTGATGGGATTACGTATAGGGGTTGCGGTCGTGTCGGTACGAGGTGGCCAAGATGTCTGCTGGGATGGCCCGGATGTCCGGTCTCATAACGAACTTCTTGAAAGGTCTTTGTTAGCGGTTTGTGGGGTGGCCGGTATGCTCGGAAGTGGAAGAGAAGAATCTCCTCGTCGAGAGATTAGCGAGGCCGAGGCAAAGCTCGGGACCTCGTCAAGCAGGCGGCGGATCTGGCCGGAGGCGGTAAGGCGGCGGTCGGCGGCGGCGGCGATGCGATGGGCGGCAAGGGCTAGGCGGCGAAGCAGCAGCGAGGCCAAGTCGCCTTAATGAAGGTAGAGTTGGAGGAGGCTCGGCGTCGGGAGGCCGAGGTGGCGAGCTCGCAGGGAGATGCTTGGGCATTTGCGGAGAGGCTATTCTGTCCTGGGGCTTCTCGGGATGGTCGATGATGCGACCGAGGTCCTCAATAAGCGCTGCCTCGGATCTGATCGAAGAAGTCATCGAGGACTACCTGGTGGATAAATCAAGTATGGGTATGAGGAGATAGAGGATGATGTCTGAGGCGGGCCTATTTCGATGTCCTTGTCCGCGGCTGAAGGAGCTTCCGTCTTCTGAACTGACTTCATCTTGATTCTGGCGACCGCGGAGTCTTCGCGCTTTGCCCGTGGACCGACATCCCGACCGACGCTCTAATGGCTGATCTTGCAAAGGGTCGGGGAGGCGATGGCTCGGGGTTCCAGGCGGCGAGGCTCCGGCGGTTCTGAGGAGGCGGCCCGAACTAGCCAAAATTAGGGCGGAAGAGGCCGAGTCTTTGCGAGCTCAGGAGGCGGCGAGGTGGGCAGGCCGAAAGCTTACGGAGGGTCGATTGATCCTCCCCTTTTTTAATGTAAATGTACATTGGTTTCTGCCTAAGGGCATATTAATAAAATCACAAGTTTATGTGAAGACACTTATCTTTTTATTCAGTTGTCACCTGAAATGCTTGATGCTTCTCCTTGGTTGAATCGAATTGAAGACTTGTCGCGGGCTCTGGAATTAAAAGAGGTCGAACTCCTCCATATAAAGGGACAGCTGGGCCATGTGCGGTAGTCGATATTAAGCATAGAGCTGCCAGAGAGGCGTGACGAGCTCCGTGATCGTCTTTTGCATTTGGAGGAGTCGTTCGAGGTCGCCAAGGAGAAGGCTAAATTAATAGCTGAGGAGCATGCCGAGTACGAGGAGGTCATCCATCGAAATGGTGGGATGACTATCTCGGAAGTTGAAGCCAAGGTTATCGAGGCATTGCCCGTTGTCAGCGAGGTACCGCATGAATATGGTGGACCTCCGGCACCATTCAGGGCGATCTGTTGAATTAAAAGGCTCGAGACATATCTGAAGCCGTCATTGCTCGACAACCACAAACAAGAAGCTGCTTGACGGGATCAGAGGCCTCTTCTTCGCCGGGCTTCCGGACTACAATAAATGCTCAATTTTGACGATCCGGCGTGGATAGCTCAAGAGGCGTGCTATGGCCCTTGAACGACGTGGATCCTCAAGGGGCGAGCAGGTGTCATCGGCGCGAGGTCGATCATGCATAGCTCTATCGTCGAGTGGCGAGGTCAAACCGGCGAGCTCATAGTGTAGACCGAGGACGGGTAGAGGTAGGATTAGTATAGATGGCCGTTGAATCCGATTTTTCTAGGGATTGGCTCGAGTTTTCAGCCTCCTCCGCCTCGTAATATGTAATCTGCATAACTTATTTTGAAATAAGAAAGATTTATTTGCTTCGATTTCCCCAACATTTGGCTTACTACGACACGAGAATCACTGTGAACTTGCGGCTCGTGTTTGGAGATTTTGAGCTAGGCGAAGTCCTGCGATCAGGCTTCATACTCTACTGTTGTTCGTATTTTGAATGTGAACCGGTGAGTAGGTGATCTCTTGGCCGTCCGGGCCTAGGAGTAAGATTCTGCTCCGCTACCCATTTTCCCCAAGCCCGTCAGCGTAGAGTTGCGGCCTCCTTTGGTATTTCATCCATTGGTTCGCTTGGCGTAAATCGTCTGGGACTCGGTGGGCTTCGGTTTCTCGTGAAGTTAGCCTCGGCAAGAAATCCGCTGAGGCTTGACCTTTGATGGCTGGCGGGCGAAGGATATATCGTGCTCGCCTCAGCTTCGATTGCCCATTTCGCGATTCTCCCGAGGCTTGGGCTTTGTCAATACTTGCGAAGTGGGTAGTCGGTGAGGACTTGTATGGGATGTGCATGGAAGTATGGGCGTAGTCTCCTCGCGGCGCTTACCAATGCTAAGGCAAGCTTCTCAAGGGTCGATACCTCGTTTACGGGCCTTTAGTGCTCGGTGATGAAATACACCGAGTAGACGTCCTTCATCTCGCATCAAGGCGCACTTATGGATTCGTCCGAGGCGGCGGTAGAGGAAAAAGACCTCTCCTCTTTCGGGACGGATAGAGTGGGGAGTTTGGTGAGTAGCTCTTGAGATCTTCAAAGCGGACTTGTGTACATCATCCATGAGAATTTGGGGCCTTTTGAGTATCTTGAAGAAGGGTAGCCGCTTATCCGCGACTTTTGAAAGAAAGCGGCTCAAGTCTTGACTATCTGACTGTCGACTTATTATACGTCGTGGATGGTCTTTGGCATGTTCATTTCAAAATGGTTTGGACCTTGGGCGGGTTGGCTTTTAGCCACTTCTTGTGAAACCAGACCCCAAGAACTTTCCGGACCGGATATGAACGTGCACTTCGGGGTTCGACAGTTGATTTTTGAAGAAGGCGAGGACGATCCGGAGGTCGGCAACACATGCGGCTTCCTCCCCGCTTTTGACGACGATGTCATCTACGTATACCTCCACATTCTGACCTATGTAGGGCTGAAATATTTTGTCCACCATCCTTTGATAGGTAGCCCCTGCATTCTTGAGGCCGAATGGCATCTTTTTATACTCAAAGACTCCGAAGTCGGTAATGAAGGTTTGTCTTGGCGCGTCTTCTTCGTCCATCGGGACTTGGTGATACCCTTTGTATAAGTCAAGCGAAGACTTCGTAACCGACCAAGCGTTGACCTTTTTGTCAATGTTGGGAAGGGGATAGCAATCCTTTGGGCAATGTTTGTTGAGGTCGGTGTAATCAATACAAATTTGCCATCCCCCTCCTCCTTTCTTCACCATCACCGGGTTGGCTATCCAGGTCGGATATTTGACCTCGAGCTGTATGCGGGCTTTTAACAGCTGGTTCACCTCGTCATGAATGACTTGATTCCGTTCTTTGCAAAAATTCTTTGCTACATCGAATCGGTCTTATGTTCGGTCGATGTTGAGCGGTGGTGATGATACTTGGTGAGACTCCGGTCATGTCGAGGGAGACCAAGCAAACACATCTCGGAATTCCGTAGGAGTTGGATGATCGATTCTTTATTTCGGTGTCTTGGTGAGACCAACTTTGGCGACCTTTAAAGGCTCATCTTCGCATGCAATCGACCTCTTCCGCTGGGTTGTCGGGGAGTGGCGATGTCTTCTTGACTCAACTCCCGGGTTCCTTTAATTGCTATGCTGTGGGTCTTTGGACCGAGGTCCTGCACCTCGTAAACAACCCGCATACATTCCTCGCTTGCTTTTGATCACCTCGGATCACGGCTGTTCCCTTGTGGTGGGTATCTTCATTGTCGGTGGTACGTTGAGCATACCGCCTTTACAATTCAGCCAATCTCGCCCTAGTATGATGTTATATGGCGAGTGGGCCTTCACTACTGAAGAATTGCACCACCTTGGTGGAGCTCGTTGGTGACTTCCCACCGTGATGGGTAGCTCAATTATCCCTTCCGGGCGCGTCTCTTCTTGGGCGAAGCTTGGAGTGGGCAGCTTGTGCGGGCGCGCTTCTTCTATCCCTAGCTTGTCAAAACATTCCTTGAAAATGATGCTTACCGACGCGCCGCTATCAATGTACACGCTTTCACCAATTTATTCGCGACCATTTGCATGGATCACCGGTAGCGTCTGGTGGGGTACTATTGCGGTACGGGTCGTCCTCGGAGAAGGTTATCGCCTCGTCCTTTCGAACCTCTTGTTGTTAGGCTCGCCGATTTTAGGACTTCGGCTTGGCCTTGGGGAGGACTTCGTGACTCCAGGGAGCCCGTAATAGTGGAGATCACCCGTCATATTGGGACTCGTCGTCTCCTTCCTCATCGATGTCGCTTGCTTTTTTTTGTGGGGCGCAATTTCCCTCTTCCTTTGCTTTCTCTCTCTTCTCTGCAGTCGGCTTGGCGACCACAGATTTAATACTTCTTGGGGTCCATCACGAACCAACATCTCTATCTCTCCCATGAGTTCTTTGCACTCTTCGATGTCGTGCCCATAGTCTCCATGGAATGAGCAATACTTATCCACAGTTCGCGCCTCTTTCCTCCCCGTCATCGGTCGAGGCTTCTCGACAGTTCATATGGAGTGCGTGATTTACGCCCTCGGCCGTCAACGGGGTGTATTGAGGTCGCTCGAGGTGTCACGCGGACCGAGCTGGACCTTATAGGCGATGTAATCTTTCCAAGGCGCTTGGCGGCCTTGGTTCGATCTCCCTTCCTTCATCTCTTCTTCCTTTTTCTGGGCTCTCGCTTGCTGCGCTGCGCTTTTCTTATCGGCCTCGTCCGCTTTGGCGAACCGGTTGGCTATGCACCACAGCTCCGTCGCGATGCGGGGTTCGTATTGACGATCTCCGGTATAAGGCACCCGCAAGATGCCGCTTTGGAAGGCGAGATGACTAACAGTCGTTCACGTCTTCGACCTTCAAACACTCCTTGTTAAACCTCGTCGAAGTCACCGATGGACTCGTTACGGCTTTGCCTTATGGTGAGGAGGTGTCGACGACGTTTTGACTCGCCGGAAGAACCTTCGATGGAAGGCGCCATCGTCGCGATAGAGCCGATGCTTCCGTAGGCGGGTCGAACCACCGCGGCGTTGTTGACGTGTAACTCAGGAAGAGTTTGCACATACGAACCTTTGAGGCGTTGGTTGATCATGTTGTATTGAACTGCGAGAAAGTTACATGGGTCCCTCGATCCGTCATAGGGGACGATGCTCGCACCGATATTTATCCGGAGCGAAGTGTTGAGTATCTGTTTGAGAGCGGGGTGACTATTTTCCGTACCCGTCGAAGCCGTCCTCTGGAGATTGGGACGGAGTTCGACGATCGAACTCGTTTTGGTGACTCGGACCGACCTCACGGCGGCCATGATGCCTTTTCCCGCGCTGCTCGTTCCTTGGAGAGCGGGGCGGAGTTCGCTGATCGGACTCGTTCTGGCGATCGGGGCCGGCTTCGTGGCGGTCACGACGTCCTCTCCCGCGTCGCTCGTTCCTTGCGCGGTCGGTTTGGGCCCCGACCTCTCGTTGTGATGCCTCGTACCTAGATGAGGCTTGGCGCTTCGCCTTCGTGACGTGGCCGACCACGTGCTTGCCGAGTACGGAGAAAGCTCTCCTTATTTTTCTCGAGAAACCCCTTGACAGCGTCGTCAAGGTTTACTTGCGGAGCCGGAGGTTCCCCTGGATTGTTGCTGCGATTTCCTTCACTATGATATCCTGCCTCCTGCAGGGCGGGGTGTCCGTGCTCGTCGAGACTTTAGACATATCCTTCGGGGGTTTCTTCTCTGATCGGGCTCTTCCCGAGCTGAGCTCGGCGTTCCCTCTCGCCGTCAGCGTTGTTGTTGCCGGCGACGATCCTGGATGCATGACTTCTGGTGCACCTGGTCATGATTATTTTCCTGTAAACGGTGGTTGATCGAAAACACAAAATTTCGTTTCCCACAGACGGCGCCAGTGATCGATCTTAATTTCGTCAGGGAAATAAATGTGAGAAGAACACAGGGATTTACGTGGTTCGATCTTTGAATTAGATCTACCTCCACAGAGCAATGAGAGTATTCGTGTATTGAATGAGTAAGAAGCGATTACAAAGAGTGTGAATGATCTATTTCGTCTAATCTAGCCTCTATTTATACACAATTATTTAGACCTAGATCTTAAATCCGGGTCTTCTAACTAGGATTCGAGATCTTGGATGGGATCTTAATCCTATCCTTCTCGAATTAGGATTCTTTTAGATATGGTAGGCGCCTGCGTTCCCATTGATTTTAGGGGTCTTCTACCGAACTTGTCGGAAGTAGAGCGACGTCGCCTTGTATTGGGCGCGATCTTTGGGCGCGATAATTGGTATATCCTATCACATTATAAAGATTATAGTCTCAAAAGCAAAATATTATATTTTTTGTGAATTATCAAAAATATAATTATACCCTATTTTTAGTGTACTTAGGGACTATATTTTATTTATTTAAAGTATTACAAATGTATTTGGAGAGCAGATGGGAAGCGAATGGCGTCGAGGTTCTGCAGGTCGGTTTCCCCACTTCCCACTTGCCTTCCCAATTTCAAACTAGGAAAAATCCTACTACTTTCCGCATATTCTTTCACCTTCATTTCCAAGCAAACCCATATTCCTCTTCTTCATATACTATATATTTAGAGAGAGACGCTTGACATACACACCGAAATCGCATACTTTCTTTTCTATTTCAATGCAACAATTTCAAATTAAAATAAAAATAACTTGGATTTGAAGGTGGGTTCCTGGGTGAGATTCGATTCTGCTAAAATTATTGGATTCGGAAGAATTTTTCTTTTCTTTCTTTGTTCTTGGTAGGTTGGATTGAACTATGGTGAAATCAGTGGAGAATGGGACGACGCTACCGCCTTTCTTGGTTAAATGCTACGAGATGGTGAATGACGAGTCAACGGACGAGTTGATTTCTTGGAGCGAGTCGAATGACAGCTTTATTATATGGGATGAGTCCAAATTTTCTTCCCAGTTGCTGCCCAAGTACTTCAAGCACAGCAATTTCTCCAGCTTCGTCCGCCAGCTCAATATCTATGTCAGATTCTCTTCCACTCTAGCGCCTTCTTAATTTTTTTTTAATTTAATTTTTTTGCTGTGTGATGTGTTGTGCTTCTAGAATTTTATTGAAAGTTGTGATTATTATGTTTTGTTTCGTGGGTAATTTACTTTATTTATGCAGTTTTAAACCCGATTATTTGGTTGCTCTCGACACCATTGAATTGATCGCGGCGGACAGTGTGACAATGTTGATTTTTCGTTTTCCATCTTGGGTTGATTGTGATTCTGGGACTTGTATTTGTTGGATACTTGGATTGTTATTTAGGAGTATGTATAAACTTGGATCGCGGAAATGGGTTTAGGGATGCTAAGCAGTAGTAGTGGAAGGATAGATATGTTTGGGGTTTGGTAATGGTGACTATGGTTATGTCTAACAGTTCGAAAATCAGAAGAATTCAAGACTCATGTTTGTGGAATTGTAAGAGGGTGTTTGGTTGAGTTTATAAGCTCTTGATAAGTGTTTGACAAAATAAGCTCCTAAGCAACTTATTAAAAATAAGTTCTAACAACTTATAAGCTTATGAAAGAATAAGTTGTTCCATCTGGATTTATTTTTTCATAATTTTACAAACAATAATGCATTTACCCAAATAACTTTATTATGGTTCGTCATTTCCAACACATACTCTATCAATTTCTTCTCTTTCTAATTCACGATTATTTCTCTAGCTTATAAGCTCAATTACCCAAATACTTTAACAACTTATAGGTTCTTGAGACATTATATCTTATAAGCTCTTGAAACATTTTATACGTTGTTGGAGCTTATAATAAACTCTCTAAAATAAGCACAGCCAAACACCCTCTAAGTCATTTGTTCATGACAATGATGTGTAGGGACTTGAAATTGAAGTATCATGAATTAAGGATGATATTTGTTGCTACTTCCCCCAGATTTTGACGAGGTGCTATTGGAATTGAAGTTATAGTGTATTGTTTATCCTCCGAGACTCCTGCACTACACATGAGGAGGTCTGAGTACTTGAAGTAGGATTACATTTCTTTTGTGTGCTGGAGGCAAATAGATGTTGCACTTGTTTGCTCGACACTTTATTTGGTGAAAGCATCCACTGTAGAATGTCCCTATCTGAGAAATAATTAGCTTGATAATAGAAGCATTTCACTCAATTACTAGTTGGAGTATGGTCTGCTCTGCATTGCATCAGGTCGTGTTATACCTAATTTTTTTATACATTCTCAAATTTGTGATCAAACTGCTGGTCAATCCGACAATTTGTTGAAAAATTTAGTGCTAGAGACCTGTTCTTTACTGTAATAAACTGGTTTGACATAAAATACTGATAAAGCAGTAAAAGCACTTGGAATAAATCTTTTTCTCATCAAGCAAAGATGTTAGTTGAGATGAGGAGAGTGCTTTTTTTTTTCCTTCAGTTTCGTATCTTGATTGCGGTCATTTGTTTTTGGTTGGGAAAATACTTCTTAACCCTGCATTTGTTGCAGGAATAATTCAGTCTGTTCTCTGGATTGACCTTTTTTAATCTAAAATTGAACCAGGGTTTCAGGAAAATCGATACTGACAACTGGCAATTTGCTAACGAGGCATTCATCAAAGGGCAGAAGCATTTGCTGAAGAACATTATCCGAAGAAAGCACAGTCACAATCCTGTGCAGAAGAAATCTTCTCCACAGAAAGATGCCGAGCCTGCTCTACATCCCGAAGAAGACAAGAGACTGGCCTTATGGAAAGAAGTCGAGAGTCTCAAAACTGATAGAAACGCTCTGACACAGGAGCTGACAAACGTAAGACAGCACCAGCAGACTTCCCGGAGTAAAATGCGCCTTTTAGCTGAACAATTAAAAGGTATGGAGAAAAACCAGCAGCAGATGCTTTCTTTCATTGTCATGGCAATGCAAAGCCCCGAAATTATGGCTCAGTTCTTCCAGTCGAAAGATAACAGTTGGCGCATGGCTGAAACCGGCAAAACTAAACTGAGTGAAGTTATCGATGATTGTGAGCCATCTCCTTCCGATGGAATGATAGTCAGGTATCAGCCACCTAAAGACGGACTGACCAAGCCTGTGTGCACAACAGAAGCCTTCAATTATGAGGATTTTATGGAATTGGATTTTTCTTCGGATGAAATGAGGGATCTCATGATGGATGTCGACTTATTGTTAGGTCCGAATCCAGCGGACGAGAAGCTAGTTTCTTTCGAAAATAATGGTCAGTTTGTTCTTCCTGACGCACCTGAAAATGATGCGGTTCTTGAGCAGCTGCTTCTGCCCTATCCATTCACAGAAAATGAAGCTCCTGTCAGGCTTGAAGGTGAAGCTTGTACTGACTCCGGGGTGCCCTTTGGACTGGCATTCCAGCCAGAAGAATTTGAGAACTCCGATGGTTCGGGTGATGATGTCAATGAAGATCAGAGTCATATGACTGAAGCTCAGAGCTCTGGTGATAGCTCCGAGAAAGTTGAAGTTTTAACTAGACAAATGGGATCTCTAACTTCTGAAATGAGCTGAAATCACAATACAAGGTCGTCCTGTTTTTTTGGCAATGGATGCAACTGCATTCTGGTGTTAGTTTTTTTTGTGGAAATTGGTTTTGCCTAAGGGAACTAAGAATCCCCTTTTCTTCACTCAACTGAATGATGCACTATTGCACGGCAACCAGGACTGACAGGTATCATAAGTAATTTGTTTTTGAAAATAGAATCTTTTCATTTTTAAAGTGTTACAAAAGTTAGTTGACTCTGATGCCACATTTATCATCATGGGATTGGAAAATGCAGAGATATTTTAGGGGTAGACTGAGTTATGTTTTCCTGTTCAAGTGACCAGGTCATGAAAACAAAGTTTTGAGGTTACTGATGTGATAAATGAGTTAATTTGTGAGCAGGATTTGTAGGCAGTTAAACAACGTTTCTTGATCAATACAGATTTGATGATTACCAAGATTTGAAATTCGTGAGGGCTCAAAAGCTTGGCTTAATAAATTAGGTCAATACTAAAACATACTGAAAAGTTGAGAGAGAGAGAGATCTATTGTCCAAAGAAAATGAAGCGAAAATCTGAATGTAGAGGTAAATGGCTGCAGTCATCCTTGTACGAGTTTGGCCATGCCAAAAGCAGCAGCAGACGCGATGGCTCCGATGAAGGCGGTCTGGAAAGCACTCCACAAGGGCTTGCTGCCGGTGAAATGGCCTTTGCCATACCCGAAAATGAGCAATGCGATGAGAGTTACAATAATAGAAGCAACAACGGCTCTGTCTGCACTGGAAATCAACATGTAAGGGAAAAGTGGGACTATCCCACCCACTACGTAAGCTATCGCTATTGTCATGGCACTCTGCACTGCTCTCTTGGGATCTGGCTTCTCCAATCCCAGTTCAAACCTGCACATACAAATATAACATTTACCATTACACAATTTCAGTTTCTCTGGGAAATGAAGAGGGAAATACTTTTATAGTAGCAAATAAGACAAATATTGATCTTGGTCTTAGGAATTTGACTTTACATACTGATGCTAATTTGTCATGTTTTTGTGGTCTCAGACTGCGTAGCACGAGATTAACTACTTTTCTGATACCCTTTTGCTGCAGTTGGAGTTTTCGGTTTCTGTAGAACAAAAGCACACCTTCTTTTGTTCGTTTGAATGAAGCCCGACACACATTGAATTCTGTTGGGAAATCTCTCTCTCCCTCACAGATTTTCACCCAATAGAAGGTTACAAGATGAAGAGTTTTGAGTTAGAACATGTTTGATGGGTAGGAGGAGGAAATGCTAGAGTTTGATGGTACACCATTGATTCCAAATCTCACAAACTAGTCTCCCCTCACCTCTACGGTATCCATTCAAATTAAATCTAGTTAGGGTTCATTAAACCCTATTAAGGTTTACTAATCAAAATTAGGGCGGATGCACCGAGTGTGCCTACCGTTATATCATAAAGCACAGAATGTAGTATGTAGAAGCATATGAAAACCAAATTATGCTCTTTACAGAGACCTGCATAGTTGTATCCCCTTAAACAGATTCTTTAGGCGGCGATGCCAAGTCAGATTGGTTTGAGATATAAACAAGAAAAGGTAGAGAGAGAGAACAACTTACTTCATCATGAAATCAAGCCAGGCTTTAGGATTTTTTCTGAGTGCATTTACCACAGGTGAATATTCATGAGGCTGGATCCCGTATTCCGACAGTATCTCCGCCACCTCAGCAGCTTCTGCAACCATTTTCACCAATCTAAATAAATATATATATATAGAAAGTAAAAATTCCCCATGTTTTAAAAGTTGTTTATTAAAAAGGAGAACATAAACCTGTATCAGGCACATCAATGATCTCGTCCTGCTCCCTTTTGAGCTCCCTCATGTAATGATCCGCCTCGCTTTTTGCGGCCAAGTAACTACAAATTAATTATTCACAACCCATGCATACACATTAACTACTACAAATTCATTCATTCTTATCAGCTATTTGGAAAAAGAAATTAATACCCTCCGAGGCCCATGGAGATGGCGCCGGCGGCGATCTCAGCCACTCCGGCGGTCACAATGACGGCGGAGGTCGCGTTGGCGCCGGAGAGGCCCGCCGCGAGGGCGAAGGGGACGGTGAGACCATCAGACACACCGATGATGATGTCTCGCACGATCTCGCCCGAGGTGAAATGCTTCTCTTTGTGCTGATGAAGCAGAGAGGCGTTCGATTCTCCTGCCATTCTTATTTCTCGATCGCTTTATCTTAAGAGTGCGTAGATATATATGTATACTACTTTCTAAATCTCATTATTAACCTTTTTAGCTTTTTATTCTTTTTTTCTTTTAATTAATTTATAAAATTGCAGACGAAGAGTGCCATGTGTCGCAAAATTCAGTGCCCTCGTGTATTAGATGGTCATTCGCGGTCGGTTAAATTAGAAACTTACATTTAAAAATAAGAGCACTCGACATTTTATACCGCAAAAGTAGGCAAAAAGGTGCTTTACAAAAATGGCTCTTCTATTTTTCAAAACGAGGGGTGTTTGAATTCCATTAAATGTATCTATGACTTTGAATCTGCTATATTTGATTTTTTAAATATAATTTACCTTATATTATGTAGTTTACAGGTTATTGTACAAAAACATGAGATTTATCCAATAAATATCGTAGATAGCGACGGGATGTTTCTCATGATACAAAAAAAAGGTGCATCTTCTACTTATTTGACAGTATCATATATGTATGACTAAATTAGTTGGTTTTGAGTTATGTTGGGATTATCAAATGATGTGTAAAGTATTGAAAGCAGTAGATCTGTTGTTTTTGATCGTGTATATACTGATAGTGAAATATTTCTCTACCTGCTTGGAATTTTCCTATTCCTACAAGATTCCTTCCACAAGGATTCTTTTTATGTTTTTCCTATCTGGGGTTTCGCAAATCATTAATGATACGTGACATTCTACATTGTGATCCCAAATTGAATGAAAGGGACAATATGTTTAATCACGTGATTTACATAAATATAAAATATTTAGTAACAACTAATTAAATAATTTTTTCGAATATTATTCGTGTGAATATGCCCGAGAGAGCTCAAAAATTTGTATAAGCACGTCTTATAGTATTAATATTTGAATCGAAACATATATTTAATGAATATTTATAATTTTATTAATTCTTAAATTCGGATATAAGTAGTTGTTTGATAATATGACGCAATATTCTTGATAGAAAGTAGGAATGACAATGGCCGGATCTGGCTAGGTCCAGATCCAGATCCGTTTTTTTTTTTTGCTTGGGTCTGGATCCAGTCCAGATTCATTGAGTCCAAAAAAATTAGATCCAGATCCATAAGATTTGTAGGGTCCAGGGTCTAGATTCGGATCCATATGTTTTCGCTTCTAAAATAAATTCTAAATCAACTATAATTCACAGTAACACCATAATAATCTAAATACACAATAATATTATAACAATTATTTAGAATTTCTACAATTATTACTATATTGGAAGACGTTAGTTACAAATTTACTATAAGGTATGAAATAACAAACAATTCGATCGTCGGTGGTGTAAATAGCGCGACCCGTCGTGAATGCCGACTGATACATAATTGGAAGAATTTGAAATGAAATTGGGAGCAGATTTGTTTTGGGAGAATTTGAAAAGAAAAATTAAAGAGTTTTAAGTTGGGGTTAAGTATTTAATTATAATAAAAATAATATATAAATATATATATATATATATATATATAATATATATAAAAAACTAACGGATCTGTGGATCGGATCTGTAACAAAAACTAAATCCCAGATCCAGATCCAAAATATGGGAATATGATCCAGATCCGAAATATGAGGATATGATCCAAATTCGATCCAGATCCATCGGATCCAAATATTTGAGGATTCAAATCCTGAAAAATGGATCTGAATTCACGAATCTGGAGCGGGCCGAATCTATTGACATCTCTAATTGAGAGTGCGGCCTCAAAGAGAGTAAGTGGATAGCAAGGTGGTCCACTTTTTCCCTGTACAATTTGAATCGAAGTTGTCTTGTTTTATAGTGGCGTGGAGAATAATCCGCTTTTTAACATTTCAACATTATTTTGAAATAGCTTGCGAAAAATACAAATTCGATTTCAGCTAATTCTTATGAAAAATGTGTCAATTGAGTTGTAATTTTAACGAGAAATGTACTTCTTATGAAAAAAAGGTGCCAATTTGATTTCTAGACAAATTTGATTTCAGCTAAGGATAGTTTTCGTCGAATAAGCATTCGGATTTCTAGCACATACTTATTTTAATGATTTCAACGAGCAGGACCTTAACGTGATCTATTTTTAAAAAATATTATTATTATATGAACACAAATTGTTTATTTTAATAGAAATTTTAAGATTATATAATGACAATTAGGAAAAAAAGAAGAGCTTTCGGAGTTTATGTTAATATAAATTTTGAACAATAAAAAATATTTTGGATTATATTAAGCTGCAATATTCAGAATAAAAGTACATTTTAAAAATTGAGTTTAATGGCCAAGCATTAGAAACGAATTTCAAAAAATAGTCCGACTTTAAAAATATTCAAAATAATTTCAAATATGGCATGCATGTGAACAAAACTTGGGAACAGCTGAATTGGATCTCCGAATTTTTGCTCTTATTTTAAGAACATTAAACCATAAACGACACAGTTTTCTTCTTCTTATTTGGAACATTCCATCATCAACTCGGCTAACAAATACAGTAGAAGGCATCATCACTCGTCAATGCCAGCGGCCATGATTATCCCGATGGCCATTTCCACAATCTCAGTGTTTCCCTCTGACGATTTGACCAATTTCCCATTTTTTATTTTTTTTATTTTTATTTATATAGTGGGTTTTCACTATTTCATGTTTTGTTTTTTCTTCCCTGTATCGGTGTTGAAAAGAATTATGGTGCCGTGTTTTTTATATTATTATTAGATTTTGTTGCTGCAAATATACCATTTGACGGATTGTTATTTTAATATTATTTGGAGATGCTTGATAATTTTATCTTCTTTTATTTACTTTGAAACACCAATTTGTGCATTGATTTTAGCCAAAAAAAGGTGGTAGGGCTTCTCTTCTAAGTGGGCCGGGAGGGAAAAGATTCTTGAAGATTTGTCATGGTGAATGGGGAGAGGTAGGGGTAGAACTAGGATTTTTTGTTGTCTGATGGCGTGAACAATATAATACAACAATCTAGCTACAACGGCATCATAGTTAAAATTTTAGACTAATCACAAAATTTACAAGTGTAAAAAATAAAATCCAAAAAATATTGGGGGAATTGAGGCTCCCCATTGTGCATCTACGTATCCACCACTGGGGGAGAAACAGATAAGAAGAAGGAATTGCATCGTTTAGGATTGAGGTGGTTAAAAAAACGGACTGATTGTCGCTAAATATTACCAAACTTTTGTCATTTTCTACTTTTATACACAATCTTAAAAATTGGTGCTAATATATGAATTTTTATTTTTTTATTTTTTTAATTAAGTTGAATTGCCTTTCAAATCGAATATGACCAGACAAAATCGAAAATAATGTGACAATCGTGACGAATTCGTTAGTATAATAACCTTATTCATAAAATATGAGCGAATATTCAAGTGTGATTCATCCGAGGATGAAATCAATAATTTGATGTAATTTTATCGTGTGCCATATTTAAAACATCATCCAAGCATTTTTTTTTAAAAATCAGTGACATTTTATAAACTTAGCCAAAAGTTAATCACATAGCATAATAATGAATAGAATGCATGGGCTAACAATTATCTAAATTTTTTTTTGAAAAGAATGAGCTCACCATTATTAAGATTATTGGTGCTGTTGTTTTTTTTGGAGAGTCAATTTAATGCAGAAATTTAAAGGCCGTATCAAGATGGACTCAACCCTGAAACCTTTGACATCGGACATTAACCACTCTACCACTAGACCAACACACACGATTATTTGTGTTTTATTTATGCTAAGGTTAGTGCAAAGGTAAAATACTGATTATGTTAATTAGTTAAAATTGTATACTATATATTTAAGATTAAAAAATCCCTATATAATATTATATAATAGCTTCATTATATACTATAGTCAACAAAATTGATTCAATACCTATAGTCGATTTGTTAAAATTGTCTTAATGAGTTGGAAGGTCTTTTACGTCGCCTTAGATTAGGAAAGAGGAAATCGGTTCAAACCTAAAATGGTTATAAAATTTAAAATATGTGAGTCTATAGACAACAACTTAGCACAACAATGAAAAATCCACACGGAATCTACAACGTCGGAACACCTTTCCAAATTTTATAAATCGGCATGTTGCATTTTACTCTGGATTTATAATTGTATCATTGTCACAGAGTAGATTTTAAAAAATGCTTTAAAATTAAGTTTTGATAAAGCTCGACGAGAGAAACATTTGGCATATATCAATTTCTTACTAACTATAACGAATTTCACAATATCTACTACAAGTATTATGTTGGACTTAAAAGATCACTAATAAAGTCCATCGCAATCTAACAGGTCGTCCTAGCGAGCAAGCTAATCCGAGTCGTCTCTAAAGGAAAACTTAACAGGTGTTACTAAGTTACCACACGAAAGCAATTAAATTCCTAGGCGAGGAATTACTAATCACAAAGAGTTGTTTGATCGTCACTTAAAAACTGTATATTACCTAGGCGATGAATTATTAAGGAAAGAAAGACGAATTAACTAGGCGAAAATTGACAAAGCAAATAAATTATCTAGACAAGAATTAAACCCTAGATTGAAGAACACAGAATTAACATGATGAACCCTAGACATAATTCAAAGAGAATAAAGACAAGACAAGAATAATTAAATCAATACCAATATTAATCAACACCAAAACGTAGAAATCATCATCAAAGAAATACGAGAACATAGAGGAAAGTGATAAGAAATCATACGAACAAGAACAACCGATTGAATTGAATATTAAAGAGTTCAGGAGAAGAAACCCAATAATAATAATCCTTACAAATAATAATCTTCAATCCAAAAAGTAAAGAACAATACTTGAATTACTTGGAAAACTTGAAGGAAGAAATTGTTCTCGGAGAGGAAGCGCAAAACTGAAAATAATAAATAATGTCAGGTAGGGTTTTCAGTGTTTAAAACATATTTATAGAGGCCGAAAATTCACGTGCAGCGCCGGACGTGCGCGCTAAAAAATAAGGCGAAACGCGCCTCTCCCAGCGTGTAATACCCCGAGTTTTTAAACGCCAAAATGCGATAATAAAAATCGCTAATTAGGGTTTTGTTTCGATAATCGAAATAGTGTATTATCAAAGCTTGATTTCGACTATCCTTTGTACAAGGATTATTATAAAATATTCACTAATGATTAGTGAACTAAGGAATATGGTTTATATTATTCATTCGAAAGTATAATTCTAACGTTGAATAAATTTCGATAGTTAGTTTTATGATATTTTCTAAGCGACGAAGCTTAGAATTTGTATTCCTTATTATTATAGGAATAAATAAAGTGAGTAAGACTTTATTTCGAATATTTTAGAGATGATACGATTAGTGTCGGTTTGAGACGTTTCGAACGTCAACATTTAGAGACGATTCGAAAACTTAGTATAATAATCAAGGAATTATATTATTTAAATTCCTATGATTATTTTATGTAATAAGAGCATTATTAGCATTAAAATAATGCTAGAGAATTAAAGAATAAAGATTGAACAATTTAGCTAATTTTCGAAAACCCTAATTTCGAAAATTAGGGTTTTATGAACTAGAATTGTTCTAAATATTTTTCTATGATGTAATTCATCATATAAGACTTATAATACGTCACATAGCTATATATTAGCTATTTATTACAAGAAAAAAATATATAGCATTATTGCTATATATATAGTTCTCGAAAATTCATATATGAGAGAAATTGAATTTAATTCTTATCCAAATGATGATGTATAGTAATAATTATATTATGGAGATATTATTAAGTATAAGATAAGGTATATTATGATTTATACAAGTGGGAGGCCACTTGTGTGGAAAGTGCCGAAAATTATGTGATTTTATGTGACATAATTGATAAATATCATGCTTTAATTAATGAGAGGATATGATTATGATATTAGCATGATATTAGGTGTAAAGTAGTGATGGTTATCAATTGAAACAAGTAATCTAAGGTTGTATCATGATGAGGACCGAAAATTTCAATGCTTTATGTGTGAAATGAAGAAATATCATGCTCTAATTAATGTTATGTTATTATTATATTGATAAGATATTATTATAAGATAAGATAGAGTATGTATCCAAATTGAACAAGTAACTATGGTTTTGTCTTGTAATAGGCGAAAATTTTGAAAAAAAAAGTGTGAACAAATGTGAAACCAAATTAAAAGTCATAGTGTAAAAATGTTGACTTTTCAAATATGATCTTATCTTATAATATTAATATAGTATATGATTGAATAAAAAAATAAAAATCATACCTATGGATTCAAGGTGGCCGATTATATATGAATAAGGATTTAATTGATTTTTCTTGATTTTGTGTATTTTGATAAAGATGATGTACATTAATTACATGATAAGGTGACATATTGAAGTGTATAAGATAAGATTAAAATCCTTGTCTTATTCTAATGGAGGTGCCGATTTATTTGACTAAATAAACAAGTGTAATAATTGTGATTTTATGTAATAATTAGCTACAAGTGGACATGCTTATAAATATGAGATAGGATCCTCATTCTCTCATTTTACAACCCTAAATACCGAAAATAGAGAGGGAGAAATTGAGAGAGTTCACAAATTATCCTTCACAAACCTTAGATCAAAAATCGTTGCCGTTAAAATTCGACGCCGATTAAAAGGTTAGAAATCATACGAGCTTTATGTATACGTTAGAATTTTCGAGTTTCATCCATTAAATCTAGTATTATGAGCTTAGTTCATTTATGATGAAATTTTAGGAAATTATGTTCATATGCTAAGATGTTTAGAAATAATGTTTATATGATATATTAAGCATGTATTACAAAATTAATGCAAAGTTAAGCATGTTATGAATTTCTTTGTGAGAACCGAACACATATGAGTAACATATGTTGATGAACATGATTTTAATTGTTGATTTGAGCATGGAATAATGTTCTATGGTTTTAAATATGCTTCTATGATTTTATGTAAAATTTTTGGAGAAAAATAGTATGTATTTATATAAATACCTAAAATTTTGGGAAAAATATTATGATGAGATATAATTCATGATTTAATGATATTATAGCATATTAATGATATAGATTCATAATAAAGTGTTGTATGAATTTATTGGAATTTTAGAAAATTAATTTGACCTAAGTCATATTTTCGAAAATATGTACCTAGAGTATCTTAATGAATAATTCATGATTGATAAAAATTATGTGATAGTGATGATTTATGGTGATGATTATGTGTTATGTGATTTAATTGGAATTTTTGAAAAATGTATAGTATGCTTTTCAAAATTACCGAAAACAATATGGTGAAATTAAGTGATGTATAATTTTTCTATGATCAATATTATTACATATTATTGATCCTATGTTAATATAGTGTGTTATGTGAATTTATGAGAATTTATGCACAAGTTTGGTATAATTACTCAATAATACCGAAAACTATAAGTTATAGGTATTAATGTTATAAATTTATTTTATAAGGTATAATCACATAATATGTTCTAAAATAATGTTTTAGGCATACTATGATTTTATGTGATTTTTAGAACAAGAAATATTATGTTTACGTCAAAATATTTTATTAAGTGACGTAAGATTGAAAATAAAGTGCTATGTGTGAATTGAATCATATTTATGCGTATTATTGAGTATGATTGTTGAATAACGTGAAAAATCGAGACTTATGATAAAATAATTAGAAATCGATTGAAAAATCGATTTGTATGGAAGCTTATTGATATAAATATTTCAAATATATATATATATATATATATGTTAATAAAGTTAAAGACGTTGACTAAAGTCAAAATGTATGAAATACGTTAGTACGCGATCAAAGTGACGTGGTATGTCTAGTAGGAATATGGTTTACGTTGATTAGATACGCTAAGACATATAAGACGTATTGAGATGGTTAGAGAGATTTCTGGATATTGATAGACCTTGACGTTCTAGAAAAATGTGACCAACGTACTGAATTAGTTTCTTACGTAAAGGTTGTAAGCGTCTTGATCATTCACGTTAAGAGGAAAAGTCTTTCTTGAAAGCGCACATTCCAGGTGGGCTTTTCTTCAAAACTCTTTTATTTACGATGCTTTCTTCGAAATGAAAAGTGTTTATTTACAAAGCTTTCAGTTGAGAAATGATATTGAGAAGTGATATGATTACCTGCCCAAAGTGTTTATGTTTTATGTATGAATCCTATCGAGCTGTTGGTTCGCCAACTAAGAAATGACTTAAGTTGTCGGGTCACTCCCCAACTTATGAGAAATGACTTAAGTTGTCGGGTCACTCCCCAACTTATGAGAAATGACTTAAGTTGTCGGGTCGCTCCCCAACTTATGAGAAAATCGATATCGGACCCTAAGCCGGAAGTAGAATACCTGGCTAGGGTTACGTGCACGAGAAAGGTGACTGTGTGCTGAAAGGACAATTCTCGGCCGGTCACTGCGCCCGTAGAAGGTGGCCACCTTCTACGGTGCGAGATGAGTTTATGAGATAGTGATGTTTATATGAGAACGATATGGATCATACAAAGAGAAAATGCCTGCAGGCGATCTTTTGAGAAATGATAAAGTGTTTTGGTAATCACGAGTTATTTCAACTAAAAACCTCGTGTTTTACTAAGGGGCAGTGTAATTTAAAGAAAATGTTTTTGGCATGAGTCCACTGAGTGCATTATTGTACTCAACCCTGCATGTTTGTTTTTAAATGTGCAGGTTGAGCTGAAGATGGGATGGAGATGTGTTGAGCAGTTGGATCTTTGTCGCTGATAGTTAAACCTTGGATATACATCGTCATATGTGTATTCCACATGTTTCCGCTGCAAAGTGCTTTAAGTTGTGTTTTGAGTTTTGAACCTTATTACCTTTAGATCAATTGAACCCTTTTTGTTAAAGGTCTGAGTGGTCCAGTTTCATATGTAAGTTATGTGTGTTATACTAAATGGTATAAAGTTTCGAGAGTTTGCTTATCATATGCCTCACGATCCCATAATTAGTTATTTTTCCTGTTGTTAATCCCCGTAATTAGTAACAGTCCCCGCTAATCTGTCCTTTGGGTTGGCGGGCCGTTACAAAGTGGTATCAGAGCAGTTCGTTCCTTGAACCCAAATCCCTTTCAAAGTTAAGTCTAGATTGAGTCACTAGACTTCTAGAGATCAGCTGACTATGCTCAACACTCCATCACATCAAGCTCAACCGGGAAAGAGGTAAATGACTTTCTCAAAGTTTTGAGAATGAGAATGAGAAGTTAGAAAGTGAAAGTTATTGAAGTAGAACAATTTTTCAAGAAAATGAAAGTTTTGAAATAAGAGAGATTCTAAGAATATGCAGGTATGGGACTGCATATTCAAGGAAAGCTCAAAGGATTCCAAGAATATGCAGGTATGGACTGCATATTCATGAAAAACTTAAAAGAATTGATACACATTAGGAAAATGATTTTCACAGTTTTGAAAATGAAAAGTTTGAAAGTAAATGCCTCTTCTCAAAGTTTTGAAATGAAAAGTGTGAAAATGGAATATAATGTTTCCAAAGAAATGAAAGTTATGAGAATTGTTGAAAGTGAAAGTAATTGCAAATGTTGCAATGAAGTTTTATGTTGAGAGGAGTTGAAAGTGATATGAGAAAGTATTGACATTGAAATGTCAAAAGAGAAATCTTTGAATTCGTGGAATTCAATGAGAATTTTTGTTATGAAAGTTGTTGGTTCGCTACCAACGTATTATTATGTTATGATAATGTTATATGAGAAAGTGTTGACATTGATATGTCAAAAGTGAAATCTTTGAATTCGTGAAATTCAATGAGCATGATTATTATGAAAGAGTTATGTTATGAATGTTTAAAGTTCTGAAATTCTAGTTATTTTGATGATAGATATGTTATCCCAAAGAACATAGACTGTTTAAGTCGCATGATCCCTTTTTGCGAAAGAACATAGAAAAAGAACTATGAGAATTTTAGTCTGTCATGAGACAGAAACGAGATCGAAATGAGAATCTCGAGTTGAATGACGAGAACAGAGGAGAATATCAAAGAGCAAAGACGAGAATGATGATTTAGAAATAATGAATGTCACTGATCGAGCTAAAAACACACTCTTAATTGACTACATGATAAATGCACGAGGTAATCGTGGCGTGATAAGTTAACACGAGTCGCCTCTCAAGGAAAACTTAATAGGGCGATTGTTCGTGTCGCACACGAAAGCGATCAAAACCTAAACATTCTAATGCCAACAAGGGTTTGGAACATGCGAGGAATTGAAATACGAGAATTAAACAAGATCCTAAGCTAGGGGTTGTCAATCCCGAGCTATACTAATAAGCGATAAATCTAAATCGGGGTTGTCAATCCCTAGTTGAGCTCTGGCGATAAATCAAAAGCGATAAACAAAAGCATATGCAATCATATTATTTATAGGGTTTGTCGATCCCTAATCTAAATCTAATTGCAAATAAACGAAAGCGATAAATCATTAAGCAAATTAAATTGATAGAAACACGAGAACACTTCATTGTCACTTATGAAATTGAATCCCACGAAACCATCAAACAAAACACTATGAAATTGATTCAGACAAAAGCAGATGAATCAAAGCATGAGCGATAATCTAAATTATTCAAGAATGAAAATGAAAACAGAATTAAATCTAAGAAATTATCTTTGTGTCGATGCCCAAGAACTCACGAAGAAAAAGGTGAAGAGAAGCGCGGTATGCCGGAGAAAACCAAAATCAAGAGAGCCTTTTTTAACCTAGCGCTATATATATATATAAATTAAAAAGCGAGCGCCGGTTGGAAATGAGCGTCGGTTGAGAAAACGTTCTGACTTGAAAGTGAACGCTGGTTCAAAGTGAACGCCGGCTGGAAAAAGTTCGCCTCACAAATGGCGCCGCTCATTGTGGCGCCGATTAAGCGACATGGTGCGCGACGGAGGCGGATCGCCGGGCGGACGAGGCCGGGCGGGTCGCGGGCTGAAGCGCCGGTTGGTTCAGCGCTGGATCGGAAGCGTCTTGGATGAGCGCGTTAAGGCGAGCGCGAGAGCGGCGCGAAGCGACGCGGGCGCGCAAGGCGGGTAGAGCGCTTCGTGGGCGGGCGGCGTGGTGGCGGCGAGGCGGCGGGCGAGCGGGCGCGAAGGCGGCGCGCTCACTCTGAGCGGCGAGGAAATGTGAACGTGCGCTCGGAGCGAAGCGCGACCGGGTGGCCGAAGTCGCGGCGGGCGTGGCGCGTGGGCGCCGGGCGTGGGTGTGCGGCCATGCGACGGGGTGTCGTGTGCGACTTTGGTCGTTCGACCCGTTCTCCTTCGTCTGAACTCCGATTCTACGATCCGCTTTAGCCTATGAACTCTGTTGAGATTCTCTTCAATTATATCTGATCCTTGGCAGATCCAATTCATCCTATTTTCTGCCGTTTTCCTACAAAACATCGAGACGAACGAAGTAAGTCCGAATCGATAAATATTAATCAAACCAAAGGCATAAATAGGACAAACCATAGAAAATGACACGTAAAACAATACCAAGAAACATCACAAAATCATACCAAACATCACTATACTACAGTGACCTGAGTATAGTCTTTTGTTTGGATATTCACGTATGACGGAAATCCAAATTGACTATGACTTTTTCGTTAGAAACGAAATAGAAATGGGATTAAAGAATCAGTTGAGTTTAGCATTATGGTTTACACAGAATAGGTAGACCACAAGGTAGTAGATCAATGACCTTTACAAATTATGATGACCCATTCCGAGTCATATGAAGTTTCAAATTTTATTCATTACCCAAATTCTGTCATTGAGTTTAACTCTATGATCTAGTTCCAATTGAGATATCACTTGAATTCTCACCTTTTCTGAAAAGAGTTTATAACCAGAAAATTTCATAAAAGCATCCTCTTGAAACCAAACCTGCATGTGACTGAGAAAGTATTTGTGACGGTGCAGCACCCCATATGACCAAAGGAATCTCGGAGTCGTTATTCGGTCTTGGACCTATCTCCCAATTATTCGAGTTCAAAGAACATGATGATTCAAACCTTCAAAGAATGTCATCTTGAAATTCGAACCTTTATCATTTGTAAGTTATCCTGATGAGTTTTCTTCAATCCTTGAAACCAATAAGTATGACGTAGGATGACGTATTTTATCACCTAAAAGTTTCAGATCAGTAAAGTGATAAACATCAAGATATGATGTAAAGAAGTTCTCGATGAGATGAGATATATTTTTATGATACACATAGGTGGATCGACCTTGATGGGCTTTCCCAAGATCGATAACGATGAAGTTATACCTCCATGAGTGTATGATGATTAAGTTATGAGCGAGATACTCTTTAGCATTGAGTGCTAGAGTAGAAGTAAAGAAAAGTATATGATATCCTTGGGATATCACCTCCTTATTATGGGATAAAGAGAGATATTACGACTTATCCGTAAGATAGTTGAAGGTTAAACCCGTTTTTAAGGAAAAAGGAAATAAAATGATAGGTTTTTTTAAAAATCAAAAAGGATTAAATAAAAACGATTTTTACTATTTAATAAGGATTTTAAAAATAAACTTTTTGTAAAAAAAGGTTTTTTATTTAAAATTAAACCCTAAGTAAAAATTTTATAAAAGTAGAAAATTTTTAAAAATTTCTTTGAAAATTTTATCTTAAATTTTAAAAAAATAAAAATGAGAAAAACTTTTCCCAAAAATAAAATAGTTAGGCGTTTTGACCCAAAACTCCAACCTTTTGAAAATCAAAATAGTTAAAATTTAAAGGAATTTTTTTTTAAAAAAATTATTTTTGAAAAGACAATTTAACAAAAAACCCTAAAAAAAGGAATAAAGGGTTGAAAATTTAGAAATTTCAAACAAAAAAAAATTGGTTTTAAAATAAAGAAAAGGGGTTTAAAATTTCCCGGATGAATTCCCCAAAATAAAAGACTTTAAATTTGTCCAAAGAAATTTAGATTTTTTAAAAGAAAAATTTACTACAAAAATAAAGTTCTTAAATTTAAATGAGGAAAAATTGGAATTTAAATTTTACCCAAATAGGGGAAGGGAAAATTTATTAAAGGGAATTTTAAAAAAAGGTAAAGAAACAAAAAGGAAAATTTTTTAAAAATCAAAATTATTATTTAAAGGATAATTTAAAATTAAAACCTTTAAAAGAATAAAAAATTGAATTAGCAATATAAAATGAAAGTAAAGGAAAAACCAAGAACAAGTATAAAGGGTACAAAAGATGAGGAGGGAAAATTCAATGGTTTTTATTTAAAAAGGGAAATACAAGCCAAAAGAAAATTTATTTGTTGATAAGATAAATTTAAAATTTATAAGGATAAGGTAGCCCAATTGAACAAAGTTTAGGTTTTGCTTGTAATCCCAAAATTTTGGAAAAAGGGGAAAAATGAAACCAAAAAAAAAGGCATTTTTAAAAGGACTTTTAAATAGGTTCTTATCCTTATAATATTAAAAAATTAAGATTAAAATAAAAAAAAAAAAAAACAAATATTTAGGATTCAAGGGCCGATTAAATATATGAAAAAGGATTTTAATTGAAATTTCCCAATTTTTGGGGTGGGTAATTTTTTTAAAAAAAGCAAAAAAAATTAAAGGTGCATTCAAAAAGGATTTAAAATTGTTTAAATTCCTAATAAAGGGAATTATAAAAAACAAGTTTAATAAATATTTTATTTATTCCCTCAATTAAACAAGTAATAAAATTTGAATGATTATTTTTTCAACTTAAATATTCCCAAAAAGGAAAAAAAATTGAGAAATTAAAAATTTTTAAAACCTTAGGGTCAAAAGCTTAATAAATTGGCTTAAAAAGAAATTCGGAAATTTTTAGAATTTTAAAAGTTTAATTAAAAAATTGAGATAAAGTAAAGTTCAAATGAAAAAATTTGAAATTTTGTTTTATCAAAGATTTTTAAATATTTTTTAAATTGAAATAATTAAATTATTAAAAATAAAGCAAAGTAAATTAGAATTTTTTTAAAGAAAAAATATATAACATTATGTATAAATATTTTAAAATTATTTGAGAGAAATAATTTAATTTATAAAATTTATGATTTTAATTAAAATTTTAGAAAATAAAGAATTTTTTTAATACCAAATTTGGGAAAATATTATATGGAAAATTAAAAATTTAATGTTTATTATAGAATTAAGAAAGATTAAAAAGTGGTTTATGAATTTACAAAAAAAAATTAAAAGACCTAAGCAAAATATTTTGGGAAAATAACCTAAAATTTATGAAAATTAGTTGAAAAAAATTTAGGAAATGTTTATTTGAAAGAAAGGTTTTGTTTAAATTTAAAATTTGAAAAAAAAGTGTTTACAAATTCCAAAAAAATATGTAAAAAGTGATTTTATATTTTTCTTATAATATTATTAAATTATTGAATTTAATATAAATTGTTAAAGAAATTTTAAAGGATTTACCAAATTTGGAAAAAAACAAAAACCCGAAAACTATAAGTTAAAAATTAAGTTAAAATTTTTTTTTAAGGAAATTAATTTATTTTAAAAAAGGTTTAATAATGTTTTTTTGTATTTTGAAAAGGGTTTTATTTGAAAATTTTTATTTTAAAAAATTAAAATAAAAAAGAAATTTAAAATTATCCTTAAAAATTAGTAAAAATTGTGAAAAACGGAAAAATCGAAAATTATGTAAATATTAAATTTTGATTAAAATTTTGTTGAAGCTTACATTTAAAAAATTTTAAAATTATTTATATTAAATTTTTAAAATAAATTTTATTTATATATGTTTAAAAATTAAAGAAATTAAAAGAAAAACTTTTAAACCCAACAAATGGTTTTTAGAATATTTTAAATTTTTTAGATAAACCTATGGTATAAAGTTTAGATTTAAAAATTTTTTAGAAATAATTTATTTTAAAAACCAAAAAGAAAAAATTTAATTAACTTTTTGATATTTAAGAAAAATTTTTTAAAAGGGAAATTTTTCTGGGGTTTTTTAAAAAATTTTATTTAGTCTTTTTGAAAATAAAATTTTAATTTAAAATTGTTGAAAATATATTGAATTTGTATGTTAAAAAAGTTTTAAGTTTTTGAAAAAAATTGGGTTTAAAAGAAAAAATTTAAAATTAAGTTGTTTTTTTGTAAATTATTAAAATTGACCTTTGTTTGGGTTAAATTTAGGAAATTTTGAAAAAGTTTGGTAAACCAATTAAATAGAAAAACTTAATTTGGTTTATTTAAAATTTATATGGATAATAAAAAAAAATAAGTTTAGGCAAAGAAAGGGAAAAGAAAAACCGAAAAAATTTTTAAGGGAAAGAAAAATTGGCATTAAGAAACAATTTACATATGATTTGTTTTTAAATAAAAAAATGGAATTTAAAAAAAAATTTACTTTTTAAAAATTTAAATTTTTTAATAAATTAAAAAATTTTTTAAAAAGGTTGTAAAATAAAAAAAATTTTGGGAAATCAAAGAGTTATTTTGTAAATTTTGTTTTTAAACGTAGGGCGATTAAGAGGGAAATTTGAAAAGATGTTTGAAAAAAGGATTTTGCAGTATTAAAATTTGAAATTGCAGGAAATTTTTTGGCCCGACTTTGTTGTTTTTTAATTTTATTTACCTTTATTAAAATTTTTTTTTAAAATTTGGGTGTTGTTTTATATTAAAATTTTTGGGTTTTATTAAATTATAAATTTTAAGTTTTAATTTAAATTTAAATTATAAAATGTTGTTTCCGGTAAACCCCCTAAAAATTTGTTGGGTACCCCAATTCGATGGTTTTGGAAATTTTGGAAAAGAATGGTTTTCAAGAAATTTAATCCTCCGGAAAAATTGGGAAAGGAAATTTCGCTTATTCCCAAATGGACCCCGGAGTTTTATGGATTTAAAGGGAAAATAAACCGGAAAACCCGGGGGAAATATAAAAATCCATTTTCTTTGTTTTACTTTTGGGATTTTAAAAAAATTTAAGCCCCTAAAACCGAGTTTGGGGGCGGAGTAGAAAAAGGTTAAAATATTTTTACAAAAACAAAACGAAAATATTCCAAAAAAAATATTTAAATATTTTAAAGAACCAAAACAAAACCGGGTTAAAGCCATCCTTTTTAAGGAATTTTTGGTTAATTAAATGGTAAAATTTTTGAATTTTTCATTTAAAAGCCCAAATTGTTTTTCCAAAGGGAATCCCTTAAAGAAAGGGCCCTAATTTCTTTGGGGGTTTCCCCAAACTCTAATTTCGAAAAAGGAAGAAAAATTTTTAAAAATTTAAATTTGCCCAAATGTAAAGGGGGACATTCACTTAAAAGGGAAAGATTTTTTTCCCCAATTGGGGTTTTGAAAAGGATTGAATTGTGGTCCCCCAAAAGAAACGTTTGGTTTCCCCAACTTTAAAAAAAGAAATGAAAAGAAAGAAATTAAACCTCAAAACCCCCAAAAAATTTAAAAAACGGGTTTAAAGGGTTTTTCCTATTTAAATTTGAAAATTTTTTTAAAAAGTTCCCCAAGAAAAAAGGAATTTTGAAAATGTTTTTTACATCCAACTTAAAAGTTAAATAAAAAAGAAAATTAAAGAAAAAAGGTCAAATGGATTTTTAAAAAATTTAAAAAAAAGGTTTTTTGAAAATTAAGTTGAAAAATTTTTTAATTTATTGAAGTCAATGTTTTTTCAACTTTAACATTTGAGTTTAAATAATAATTTTAAAAGTTTTTTAAAAAATTTTTTTTTTTTTAAAAAAATTTTTGAAGTTTTTCCCAAGAAAAATTATATTTTTTATAAATCCCATTAAAAGTTTTGATGGGTTAAAAAGAGCTCAGATCAATAAAAAAAAAAAAATTTAAATTTATTTAAAATGGAAGGCAATTTTGGACAAATTTTTAAACCCAAAAATTAAAGGCCAAAGAATGCCGCTTTAAAAATTTTGGGTTTTCACATTTTAAAGTTTCCGTATGAAAATATGGTTTATGGTCATGTTTGGTTCGATGTCTTGGGATCAACCATAAGGCCATTTGGTCGATTGTTGGTTCCACTTTAGTGGTTCCATTGGCTCGACGATCGCACTTTCGATGGGTCAACCGCTGGATCCACGGGATCTAACACCGTGGTTCTCATACGAGTTCCATGTTTCAGACACTTCAAGTGGTCTTTGGTGGATCCGATTATGGATCGATCTCGGCGCTGCTCATACTACTAGGATGATGCCGCCCGCCGAGAAGCCGCCGAAGTTTGGAGGATCCGACTTCAAGAGATGGCAGCAAAAGATGTTGTTCTACCTCACGACGTTGGGCTTCGCCAACTACTTGGTAGAAGATGAGCCCGTCGTACCGGGGGCTGAAGTGACGGACTTTCACGTCCGAGCAGCATATGACAGCTAGCGCACTGGCGACTATCTTTATAAAAACTTTATACTTGGTAGTTTAGAAGATAGCTTGTATAGTGTATATGCTGTTGTAACGACATCCAAATGTATGTGGGATGTGTTAGAAAAGAAGTACCGTAGTGATGATGCAGGTACAAAGAAGTTCATTGTAGCCAAGTATTTGGACTACAAGTTGGTCGATTCTCGACCAATCATGGACCAAGTGCAAGAGTTCCAACTCATTGTACACGAGGTTCAAGCCGAAGGACATACTGTTTAGGATGGCTTTGTCATCGCTACAGTGATTGAGAAGCTACCCCTCGGGGTGGAGAGACTTCAAGGTCTATCTTAAGCACAAGCGAAAAGATATTACGCTTGAAGACTTGATCGTCAACTGTGCATCAATTCTGACGTGAAGAAGCAAGAATTAAAAACGAAAGGCTTGATCGATGCTAAATCCAACCTGTTGGAGAGGCGGTCCTCCAACAAGCGTGTTCGCCCCAATGCCAATGACAAAGGCAAGGAAGATGGTTGCCGTAAGTTTGATTTCGGAGATCAGAACAATTGTGGCAAGCATGGCAACACGATGAAGGACGTCGTCGACTAAGAAGAAGAAGGTTAAGTAAGTTGTCAACGTTGTCGAGAAGGACTTGACAAATGGGACAAGGATGACTTGGCTGCTGTGGTGACCAAGAAGTCAATCACGCCGAGAATCAATGTGGACGGTTCATCGACACCGGCGAATCGCTCACGTCTGCGCGAAAGAGACGCTTCTCCACCTACAAGCCTATTGAGGGAGGAAGCTCAACATGCGGAACCAAGCTTTGTCCGAGGTTGCCGGAGTTGGTGACGTGGTGCTCAAGATGTCATCCGACATTGAGATCACGTTGAAGGATGTGCTTTGCATGTCCCGGATATTCGCAAGAATTTAGTGTCGCCCGATTCTAGTTAACAAGGAGTTTAGACTAGTTTTGAGTCGGACAAGTTTGTCTTGACTAAGTTTGGGAAGTTCCTTGGTAGGGGTTATCTCACCGGGGGTCTTTTCAAATTGAATGTAATGGCTGTGCGCCATGTACCCAAGATTGTTATGAATGAAAATGCATCTACTTCATTTTACTTGAATGAGTGCTCTGATTTATGGCATTGTAGATTAGGACATGTTAATCTAAATGCAATAAAAAGATTACTAAATTTAGATTTACTAAAGTTAAATGAAGTTAATACACAAACAAAATATGAGATTTGTGTGGAAGCCAAGATGGCTAAGTTACCGTTTCATTCGGTAGAACGGAGCACTAAGCCTCTAGAACTTATTCACACTGATGTGTGTGATTTAAAGTTTGTACAAACTAGAGATGGTAAAAGTACTTCATCACGCTTATTGATGACTCGTACAAGATATTGTTATCTTTACCTTCTAAGAAGTAAAGACGAGGCTATTGAAGCTTTTAAAACTTCAAGAACGAAGTCGAGAATCAACTAAGTCGCGAATTAAGAATGTTCGAGTGATAGAGGGAGAATATGTAGCTCCGCTTGAGGCATTATGCAACTAAAGTGGTATAATACATCAAACCACGCTCCTTATTCACCTCGGTCTAATGGCGTTCTTGAACGTAAAATCGAACACTTAAGGAGATGATGAATGCTTTGTTGATTAGTTCGTGGTTGCCCTGAACTTGTGGGGGAAGTCGCTTTGACGACCAACTACATATTGAACAAGATTTCACTTAAGAGTAAGGATGTCACCCTCACGAGTTGTGGAAATGAAGAAAGCCATCATAAAATATCTCAAAGTGTGGGGTGTTTGGCAAAGGTTGAGGTGCCTCTTCCTAAACATGTTACAATTAGACCTAAAACAATGATCAGATCTTTATTGGTATGCCTTGAACAAAGAAAGACCTATCGCTTTCCTCGATCAACGTGTTAGAGGTACGGATATGACCGTGGGGACGACGATTGAGTCAAGGAATGCTATATTCTTTGAAAGTGTTTATCCTCAGAATGACAATGATAAAGTGAAGCCGCCTAGCAATAGAACTAATGGTGAAGCTTCAAGTTCTAAACCTTTGATGAAGAACCGATATCGCATAAGCGATCGAGGTCCGATCCGGAGGGGTCGGAACCGAGACGTGGTAGTAGAGTCAGAAAGCCAAAGGATTTTGGTCCTAACTATATTGCGTTCATGTTGGACGAAGAACCAACATCGATCAAAGTAACTTATGCTCGACTAGACGGAAAGCTACGGCGAGAGGTCGCTCAAAGTGAGATTGATTCCATTCTCGCAAAACCACACTTGGGTCTTTGGTTGATTTGCCGTAAGGTTGTAAGCCCTTAGGATGCAAGTGGATCCTTGAAAGAAAGTACAAGATAGATGGATCAATTGAAAAGTATAAGGCACGTTTGGTTGTCAAAGGGTTTAAACAAAGAGAGGGGTACGATTTCTTCGATACTTATTCACCTGTGACGAGGATTACGTCTATTAGGGTGCTTCTCGTAATTGCTGCTTTGCACAATCTTGAGATTCATCAAATGGACATTAAGACTGCGTTTTTGAATGGTGACCTCGAGGATGAGGTATATATAGAAGCATCCAGAAGGTTAGTAGTACACAGTCAAGAGGGCAAGGTATGCAAACTCGTGAAGTCTCTATATGGTTTGAAACAAGCATCGTTGCAATGGCACTTGAAATTTGACAATGTAATGTTGGCAAATGGTTTCAAGATCAATGAGTGTGACAAATGTGTCTACGTTAAGAATACTGATAATGGTTATGTTATAGTGTGTCTGTATGTAGATGACATGTTGATCATAGGTAGCAATACTCAAGTCATTAATGACACAAAGCGCATGTTAAATAGAAATTTTGACATGAAGGACATGTGATTAGTGATGTAATTCTTGGAATCAAGATTCTAAGAAGATCGACGGAATTGTCTTGACACAATCTCACTCGTCGAGAAAGTGCTTAAGAAATTCAACGTGTTTGATAGTTTGCTCGCTAAGAACCCATTTTAGAGCTCAATGTTCACTTGAGTAAAACAACAGAACCCGTTGGGCAAGAAGACTATGCTAAGGTCATCGGTGTTTGATGTATCTTACAAATTGCACCCGACCCGACATAGCTTACGTCGTGAACAAATTGAGTCGTTCTGGAGCAATCCAAGCAAAGAGCATTGGAAGGCTCTAGTGAGAGTTTGAGGTACTTGAAGTATACTCAAAATCATGGGCTGCATTTACGAGATATCCCCCATGCTTGAAAGGTCTTGTGATGCCAATGGATATTTGACACGAAAGATTCACTTTCTACAAGTGGGTATGTGTTCAAGATTGTGAGGTCTTCGTTTCTTGAGATCCACGAAGCAGACGTGTATAGCCCTATCCACCATGGAATCAGAATTCATAGTTTTGGATAAAGCTGGTGAGGAAGCCGAGTGGCTCCGTAATTTTTTGGAAGATATTACATGTTGTTCTAAACCCGTGCCACGGTGATGATTCACCGTGATAGCCACGACTATTGGAAGGGCAAAAATGGTTTGTATAATGGTAAGTCTCGACATATCGTCGGCGACATAATACCGTGAGGTATTTGATCTCAAGTGGGGTTATCTTAGTTGACTATGTCAAGTCAATAGATAATCTGGCAGATCCTTTAACCAAATGGTTGAACCGGGATCAAATGATCAAGTTGCTAGAGGGAATGGGATTAAAACCCACATCTTAAGAACAATCATAGTGGTAACCCAACCATGATGACCGGAGATCCCAAGAACTTGGTTCAACGGGAGAACTAAGCTATAGGAGTTCGTGTAAATACTCGAGTTAGTCTGTTCCTAGAAAGCAAACGAGTGTTGGAAAACTCGCTTAGTGGTGAGGTTGAGTCGTTGACTCTTAATGATTCCTAAGATACCTCGAGAAGGTTGAGTATGGCAAGATACTCGGTAAAAATCACCTATGTAAGTGCGAAGTGGGGCGCTTCAAACAAAACACTTATGAATCCAAAGTGGATGTCCATGGCCAAAATGGAATCAAACGTGAGAACTGATGAGGTTGAGGTATTAATACCATTGTCTTAGTGCACGTTGTGGGGGAATAGTTCAAGGCATCGTGTCCACTAATCCATCTGTGTACTCGATGGTACTGACTATGGAAGGTTCAAGGCCATAAACCACTGTCTAAATATTTTAACATCTCGACGATGGAGTAATGCTCGCATACATGATATGGCTATTTCCACTCACGTGGAGGATTGTTGAAATCAGTGTGTATATATATATATATTTATTATATATATTGTCAAGTTGCTAGGAAGCTACTTTGACAAAGATTTTAAGTGACGTAACGCTTAATTTTATGAAATTAAATATAGGATCGATCTACGCTTCGAGTAGATGATCATGGTGTATTCACATTCTCAAATCGATTTCGGTGAGTGAAAGCAGATGATCAAAGTTGGTCACTTAAACATGGAGTTATGTGCTTGGGGATTAATTTATCATTATCCCAAATTGATTAATGTACCTTCATTAATTGTCTATATAAGTGGTTCATTGAACACTTAGTATAATTGTGTGCACAAGTGATGGGCTGGAAAAGCCCACACGCGCGCCGCCGGGCTTGGGCCTGTGCTCGGCCGCCCTACCCGATTCCGTGGTCCGTGGATCGTGGATCTTGGTCTTTGGGCTTGTTAGTGGGCTTGTTTGTGGGCCTGGTTCCGTGGCCCATTGCCCGTATATTTTGGATCAATGTTTGATCGAGCCCAAAAATGGAGTTGGTCCGAGGCCCAACTCGTGTGGCCCAATCCGTTGGGCTCATGTGCTTGAAGAGACGTCCGGATACGCCCAACGAACACGACGCACGCTTGTCCGACACGTCAGAATCGCTTGATAACGTCCCGACATGATGGCTCTGCGAGAAACGTGGTTGTAACTCCTACCTTATCTCCAGAAACCGCCGTGTAACCCTTCTGCACTCAATGGGGGACATAACTTCGTAACACTCGACATCAATTCAGGTGTTGACTCCAGCATGCTCCCCATGAGGGGGACGACGCCTATAAATAGGACATGTCTCCCCAGCATTAGCTACCTACTGCCAACCTGCATTCCAGCATTCCAAACTCCTTGCATACATAGTTCGTGTCCAAACTATGTCCTCGCCTCCGTCCAATTCGTCGGAACTCGTTGGTCTACGGTTCTGCCACCCACGAGACGCTGCCATTTTATCGTTGGAGACGATACGCCAGAACCGAGAGCATTACTGGGGCGTATCTCGTCTTGCAGAAAGAGACCTCCTCGACTCGTCATTAGTATACGGTTTAGTTTCATTTGTATTTCAATTCGCTTTAGTTCAATTGTTGTTTGATCTCCTACTTACATTTACATTAAGTTGTAACACTCCCGACAAGTTGTACTATTTGTACACGTTTTCCAACAATAAGAACTCTTCAGCTCAGGTCTCCAAAACATTTCTCCACATACTAAAAACTCAGCAAATGCGAAAGTGTAATTCATCATCATCAGAGTTCAATTTTTCAAACTTCGATTTATTGAAAATGCAGATAAGTAATATAAAAGCAACAAAAAAAGGTTGTGAAAATGGTTTAGTAGGAAAAAAGGGGTGATTAATATTGAACCTCTTAGACAAACGCCTCGAATTTTCATCAATATTTTAGAGAATGGATATCAGACTCGTCATTTGTAGTTTCATCATCACTGAGATCAATAAAACCCCTTCCGAAATTTAGATAAGAACAAAAGTGATTGAAAAAGACCTTAAATCCATCATCAGAGAAAGAGAAAACTAAGTGCAAAATGAAAAGAATAGAAAGAAATAAAGGAATTGAACTGTAAATGATTCGAAACAAAGCAAAATTTGATATGACTGGGCCCACAAGTTTGGGTCTAGATATGAAATAAATATCAACTATGTCAAATCATCCACATGGATTATGTCATGATATGAAGATGCCAAATCATTGTGATAGACCTAGGATATAGGTCTGACACCCAAATATGCAAGTCCAGATCCAAACAATCAGAACCGCTCTTGTTAAATGAGAAACGACATCATATATGTTAGTATCATAATTACAAAGACTCATGTCTCCGGATAAGAGTTAACTCCTTACATACTCACCTGCTCCGAATTATACGGCATAAGTCTCGGAGGATTTGTACATATTCTATTCCAAAACGGTCCCAGACTACCTTATCTCAAGCGATATTTACACCTATAAATACCATCGTCATTTAAGGGCCAGATACGTAATCTTAAGCTAATAAATAAGCCTTAAGCATAATATAGCGTCGGAGTGTCTACTTGGATACTCCATCCGGCTTTGTTTTACAACGGGTTCAAACCTTACGCATTCTAACGGTCCTAAGAGACTTTCCAACCACATGTCCATAGTTACTGTCTAGTTATTACCACAAGGTATGCCGTTTTATATTTATTAGATTTATGAATTGAATCTAACAACTTGCGCCATCTGTAGGAAACACCTCAAGCTGAGACTTTGATGTTTTCTTAAAATATGAAAAGATTCATACTCGTAAATGTATGCAAAACTCATTATTATAAAAATCAATCTGTGATTTCAATACAGAGTATGGTGCATGAACAACCACATGCTTAAATACACATTATAAGATCTGATAAAAATATATCCCCACAAGATACTTAATATAGGTACTCATATTACCACACAAGAATACAAATCTTGATATAGAAGGAGAGTTCCCAAATGCAGGAACTTCATGGGATGCAACCCTCACACCCAAGGGGGATGAAACCGTCCAGCTAATCAAGAATCAGTCGTGGGACATCGATCTACTCCTGTATCACCTAAAAGCTTGGTGGCAGCAGTCAAGATGCTACTAGAGGAAGCTTTGAATGCTAGAAGATTCTCGCCAACCAACACGGCTTCACAGCCCATTAATCTAAACATAAGAGAGAATCTGAATAATAGAAGGGCATAAAATCAGAACTTTATGAATTTCAACAGAAGATATAACCCTGATGGGATAGCTAAAGTTGATTCATACCAGCTATCCCTCTTGACCACGGCGCTTCCCTTCTTCCCCTCTTTGTTGGAGAGCATTTGCAGAAGTAATACGCAAGTCAAGTCATGATCTACCTTACACTTCTCCAGAGCAGCAATATGCTCACGGTCAGAATAGACCAAGGTCTCTTACATGGTGTGCACGTCTGACTCCAATTTAGACTATTGTTTCTCTAACTCCACGACTCGAGCTCTCGCCCTCACCAATGCTTGATCTTTGGCCTCCAGTTCTTAGAAACAGCTATAGTACTTCTCTCGTGAAAAGCTCAGCTCATGCTCATAATTAGATAATCGGCTGTGATCCAGCTGAACACCCAACATGACATGAAAAGAAACGCACACTAAGTACATGGGCAATCACAATAAAAGACAAGAAAAGCTCATGGAACTATGATTACCTTGATCATATGACTATAGATGATATCGCGGGTCTGGTTAATAGAATACTGGACTACGTCCGCCACATCTACGTCAGTGCCATATGCCCCAACAACTCACCGCATTGTTCTCACGACTGATGAATCAATTCACCAGGAATCTGACGGAGATGGGCGAAGCTTCTGGCCAGGGTTCTGAAGGTAACTTGCCATTCCCAGAAGTAGAAATAACCCTTTTAGGAGCAGAACTGACAAGTTCATGAATCACTATTCCTTTCGCCCTTGAGTGGGACAAAGTGGGACGACGAGAAGAAGCCTTCCTCAAACACTTAAAAGGACGCTCGACCTCAGTCCCAATAGGGAAAGAACCTCCGAAGTCAATTTTCTTCGCTGGGTTTTCCTCCTAACCAACAACGGTTGCAACCTCGAGAGGCTCAGAACCCTGCTGAGGATCAGATCCAACATCTACACTCAAGCTAGTAATTTTCACCTCCAGATCAGTATTGAGAGCAGGCTCAGTAGGACCACGGAGAGGAGGCTGATCAGACGTAGGGATGAAGGAAGCCTTAGAAGAAGGATGACTTTGAGCCCTTGAAGAGCTGACAAGAACACTTTTCCAGGATAGGACAGGACAGGACAGGACAGGACAGGACAGGACAGAGGAGCGCAAGACCTACGACAAGCCAATAAACCCTCATGGCATTCCATATTTGCAAAAGGGAATAAGCCATATCAATCTGAATTCAACAAGATAAACATAGAAATGTTGTACACCAGAAGGATTACCTATATCATCACTCCACTCATGATCAAGAAATAACCCTTAATAGACTAAGGTTTTTTCATTTCGTATTATTTTGGCCAGCAAGTCATGTCCATGGCCAAAATCTCTATGAATTTCAAGAGGATTTTCATGTCTTCAGGCGATATTCCGCCAGGATCGAGTGTCTTAATATGCAATAGCTGAACATGCAAACCAACTTTCCTGAAAGGCCAGGTCTGATCGCCAACAAGAGTAACAAAAATATTGGTGAATTCAGTCCTTATCTAAGCTAGGATCTCAACCATATAAATGCACAAGACTGGTGTGTTTCCCATGAAATAATAGAATATGCCACGAACATAGGCATCATGGGTAAGGAAGAAGATGCAAGTATCAAAACTTCCATATTCTCAAAGAATGATATGAAAGAAGAAGACTTTGAGGATGGAAGAATGATATAATTGGTTTAGCGAAATCTTGTAAAGCATATACAGATCTAGGGCTTTGAACGGTCGGTTTCGGTTAAAATCAAATCGAACCAATTAACGAATTATATTAAAATTTAGACCGAACCGAACCGATCTTTTGTCTTCGATCGAACCAAAACCAACCAAAAATCACGTAGACTAAACCGTTGATCGACCGAAATATATATAGTAATCATCATTACCTACTTCGGTTGGTTCTAACCAAACCGAAACTCATTTTATCCAAATCGTCGACCGACCGAAATAGATTTCGGTTCTTGGTTTTTTAATTGAACCGAAATTGAATCCCACTCCAAACTGACCGAAGCCCATCAATTCGGCTTGGTTTTTCGATTCCGGTTCGATTATGCTTACCCCTCCACTAAGAAATGGTAAATAGGAAAACGAAGACCAACTTTGACCTAACGCCAAAAGGTCATGGTATGAGGAACAATAGCCAGGGGCCCTTCATTTTGCGATGGAGATTTGAATTCAAAAATAGGAGGAGAATAGAGGGTTCCTATCAATTCATCAAATTTCTTACCACGTACGGAAGAAGGTTTAAATCTCTATTTTTCGATAGTCATAAGCGTTTATTTCTTAGAGGCTTTATAAATCTTTTTACTAAAAGAAAAACTATCAACTACCTCTAATAAATCTACGGAAAAGAAGATGATGAAAAGGGTTCAAACATAAAATACCTGGTGAAAATGTTCGAAGGAAACAACTATCTCTTGTCGTAAATGCAGAACGGACTATTTTGCATGTTTTTGTTATGTTTCTTTGGTTATTATAGATAATTTTGTTCCAATTTGTTTATTTTTGAATATCTTTTGTTTGAATCATGTTAGGTTTCGATTTGTGTAGGGTCTGAGCGTGTTTGAAGCTTTTGGTGCATAAAAATGCACCCCAACGCCGGACTCGATGTAGCCGGCGCTGGGTGTGCCTTCGTGTCGCGTAGGAGAGTCCAGGGAATGACCACGTTCGACGCTGGGTGCTGAAGTTGTTTCCTCTAGAGAGTGCCCGCATCCGACGTTGGGCACTGAAGATAAGCCGTCCGAGAGCGCCCGCGTCCGGCACTGGGCGCCCAAATTGAAGATCATCCCGAGAGCACATGCGTCCGGCGTTGGGCGCGCGAAGTGCGAGTGTCCAAAGAACGCCCGCATCCGGTGCTGGGCGAGCCACCTTTCGCCTTGTTTTGAAGCGCGCACGTCCGGTGCTAGGTTTGCCTCCGGCGTTGTGCGTGAAATTTCGTGAGCTATATATATGTTTTAAAACACGCTGAACCGTAGTTCAAAATCATTATTCACGCCTCCTTCACGAGAATTCTCTCTTCCAAGTTTTTTCATTTATTTCTTTTGCACTTTGTGATTCAAGAACACTTGATTGAAGAGATTCATCAACGACATTGGTATTGTAAGATTCATTATCTTCTTTTTCCATTGGATTATTAAGTTGATGATTTTTATGAATTTCAATTGTTTGATCCGTGAGATGAACATGAACTAATATTCTATCTAGGGTTTGGTGATTCAAATTGATTGATTAATTATTTGTATTGATTTTAAGTATACTAATTGAATCATAGGGTTTTCTTTTGAGTGATTGGCCACCATTTAATTGTTTTTGTTTCGTGTGTGATCGAGAGATAGATACGTTGCATCCATACGAATCAATTGGGTTAGACGTTACCGGAAACGAGTACTCTAATAGTTTATTTATTTGTAAAATTTTATAACTTAGGTTTTAATCTATGGAGCGAAAGTCGAGTGTTTAAATTGAAGGTTAGAGGATTGCATGAGTAGGTAAATTTCTTAAGCAAAGCATTAATTAATTAATCAAGGCGAAGAACCTATTGCCCTAGTTATTCTCACATTCTTGAATTACTCTTTTCTTAACTGAATTACTTTGATCGCTTGGTTTGAGTTGTCCTCTTGATTTAATTTACAGTTTATTTTATTTCAGTATCTCCCAAACAAGTTTAGGATTTAGATTTACTGTTATAATCGTAACACATCATAAGCCCTGCTAAATCTTCCTCGAGAGATTCGACTTGGGTCGACCTTACCACTTTATAAGGACCTCGTACTATTGTGAGCGACTTAAAAAAAAATTGGTCGGAAAAATTTTGCTCGAACGAGACCGAAAAGTTAAGTTGCGAAGAAACAATGGAAGATGGTTTTAAATGAAGAAGATGATTTCAGTTTATATAAAATCTTGCAACAAATCAACTCAACGCCTCTTGAAGTGTGTAAGGCTTGGATTCAGGAGATCAAACGTTTTCAAATCGAGGATGAGATTAAAAGGCGGTTGGAGAGTTGAAGCGAATTTCAAGAAAACAAGTGCACTTTTCGTAAAAAGTCGCCAAAAGTGTTCCACGAATAATGCACGACAAGAGTGCATGATAGATATGATACAGTGCGGTCCTTCGGATCCGCCTCGGACTTATGATCTACGCGATAGATAGCTCTTGATAGACGTATCTTTCGGAGTAGGAAAATAGTTGATATGGAATAAATATTAATTATGTCATATCATCCACATATAGACGTGGATTGCTCATGTGTGTCGATTATGTGATGACATGAAGACGCCAAGTCACTATGATAGGCCCAGGATACATGTATGACATCTAGATCTAGAAGTCAATATCCAAACAATTAGAACTGCTCATGTTAAATGAGAAACGATATTGTATGTGTTAGTAGCCATAATTGTAAGGACTTCTGTCTTCGGATAAAGTTGACTCCTTGATACTCAAATGCTCCAAATTATGTCATACTTCTGAGAGGATCTGCATATCCTATTCCAATAAAGTCTCGATCTACCTTATCTCAAATCATATTTACACCTATAAATATCCTTGTCATTCAAGGGTCAGGTACGCAATCTTAAGCTAATCAATAAACCTTAAGAATAATATATGGCTGACTTTAGCATCGGAGTATCTACCCGGAGACTCCCTCCGACTTTATTTTGCAATGGGTTCAGTCCTTACTCATTCTGGCGATCCTACGAGACATTTAACAACGTGTCCATAGTTACTATCTAGTCATTACCACAAGTTACACCGCCTGTATATTAATTTTTTGAATAAAAAATTACCAAGAAATGATAAGTCACAAGCATTTTTTTGTGTGTGGAAGACATAAGTCACAAGCACTTGGAATTTGAAAAAAAAAAACTGATCATTCCGCTACTATAGTCCTCTTTCCAAAATTGTGACTTATAATTTGAATTTTATAAAAGTTGTATTTCAAATATGAAGTTGAGATACACTTTAATACATTCAAAAGTACTGTACCTCGGTCTTTATTATATAATAATTGAGATCTAATTTCTAACTAGAAATTAATAGATTCTAATTAAGAATTTATAAACTTTAATTGGATTTAAAGTTTTTTCCATGATGATCAAAATATAACCGGATATTGATTACAAGAGAGATGATAATTTTCACTCGCACGAATTGCACATTTTATTTTTTTTTATTTTTTTTTTGATATCATGGGGAACCCGCAACCGCTACCTTAGATGCAAGACCGGTAAACCCCACGGTCCTGCAATAATAGCACGCAAACCACACAGATGTAAACCACACTTGAAAAACCAGGTGTGACAGCTCAAACCCATAGAAGCGTTTAGTGGGGTTGACCTCACCTCTACCACGTGAACCCACCTTAACCATTGGCCGTCCCTGGGACAACACGAATTGCACATTGATGAGATTTCATGTGGAGTTAGCCCACATTTTGACTTTGGGATTGGAAAAGGCAGAGATAATGTACGAGTAGATTGTGATTTCTTGTTGAAGGAGTGAGGTCATCAGGTAAGTTTGATGTTATAGTCATTTTAAGATGATAATATATGGTAAATTATGGAAAACTATCGGAATCTTTATCAATTGAGATCAGCTTAATTAGAATCTCAATCGCTGGGGAGATCGACTATTTCTCACAATTTATCATATGTCATCATCCTTAAAAGAAATGCAATATAGGTCCTACAATTTTCCATATATCGTCATCCTGAAGTAGAATGCAGTACAATGCAATGCGAGAATAATCGAACCAAATCGTTGTATTTTGGTTGGTTCAATTCGGTTTTAAGCTTATTCAGTTTCGGTTCGGTTATAATTTTGGACAAATCGAACTTTGTTCGATCGGTTCGATTTGATGAAGGAAAAAATTCGATTGAACTCGATCCGACCAAAGTTTTATAAAATATCTATTATTTTATTATTTAGATATACAGATTAAAAAATCCTAGACATGTCGTTTGATTTATTGTTGGGTTTAGGTCGTTTTTAATTGATTTATTTTACTGTGATGGTTATGCTTATTTTCGTAAAAAAATTATATTTTGAATTTCTAGTTAATTTCAAATTTTATTGAAAGAAATACTTTGTTAAATTTTAGTTAAATAAAAAATCAAACCTAAGTCGAAATTTAAATTCCAATTGGTTTAGTTCAATTAGAATGAAAAGTTTGATAGATTCGGTTGGAAAAATAAAAAACTTAGTTAATTCGATTTTTAATTTTCAATTCAGTTTCCAACTAAACCGACCAAATGTTCACCCTTTTGTGGTCTGAGATAATTTTCGTGGTAGTGATGTGTTTGCGGGACGGTAGCGGCTGTTAAAGGAAGGAGAAGATGTTGTGGTGGAAGAGAATCAGAATGATGTGGAATATCATCTTCGCTTTTTTCTATTTATTTAAGTTGATTATATAAAAACAATATATTGCCACGCCAATTTCGACTTCCACGTTTAATTTTGATTGGGGAAATTTCAATTTTATATGTAAAATTGGACAATACTAAATTTATATATTTTTAGGACTGAGAATAAAATTATGCACAATTACAAAAAGTGGCCAAAATTCATAAATTTACAAATAATTATCCATTAAAATAGATTTATTTCTCTTCGAAATTTAATTTTGAAATGATTATTCCTTCAATTTCGATTATTCATAAAATAGTCTCTTCTATTAAAATAATTCAAAATTATGATTAAAACAATTCACGTACATCATAGTTTGCAGATGCCCATACAATCTAGCAATAAGGGGAAAAAATTTAATTCCTGATATATTAACTTAGATACTCTTATATCCTACATCTAAAATTATTACTCTTTTTAATCAAATATACTCCATTATCCCTACAGACAACTCTGTCAAATTTTTCTTTTCTTTTTTTGCAATGTGTTTTCTTGTTTTGTGTGTTAATCAAGATTCTTAATACTTTAATCAATAATATTCTTTTACTTTTTAAACTAAATTCATCAAATTCTTCAATAAAAACTCCTCAAACTAACACCCACAAAAACAAAGACATTGTACCTCGTCGGCTAACCTCCATTGGACATTGGCTACCACCGACCAACCTCTCTCACACACTTTGGCCAACCTTCGGCAGCCAACCATCTCCCACGGCGGCCAACGCCTTCTTCCTCTTCCAAACGGTGGCCGCCGGTTAGCGATCATTTAGCCATCAGTGTGGGCAAAGACGGCTAACCAATTTTTTTTTTTTTCAATTTAACTTATAATTTTATCATTAAAATTCATGTAAATATATTATAGAATACTTAAAAAATGTAGAAAAAGATAATTTAATTTGTGATTAAATTATAAAAAATATTAATAATATATTATATTCAGCTTTGACGGGAAATCACTCTAAGCTGTAATTTATAAATTTGATTTTAAAAATTAGTCGATATTTTTATTTTAAGGTGGTAATTTTTTGATAATTTATTTAAAGTAGTATTAGAAACAAATAAAATTATGATAGGAAAAAATTTAGGAGGGTGTTTGTTACAAAAAAAAAATCACCACTTTCTTCAACTTCAAGAAGCAAAAAAAAAGTAACTAAACATATGTTTAAAAAATTAATAATACAATATTTATCTAAATATAGAAAGTGAAGTAATTAAATATAAAATTTATCTAAAATATGAAAAATTAGCTTGACAATTACATCACAATCAGTCGAAAGTTTCATCATACACCACGTTGGTTGTTATATCATGCACATGACTATCATCGTCATATATTAAATTGAATCATCTTTTGCTAGTAACTTGTGAGATTACATATATTCTTTATCTATGGCTGAACAAGGACTTAGTTTATTTTTACATTCGAAATTATCTAGCCATGTCTCTTGTTAATGATTATATATCTATATGCGTATGGATTTGATATAGAAATTGTATTCAACGGAGAATCATTTTACGTTCCAATTTATAAGTAGAAATCCAAAAAATAACTTATAACTCCCTTCGTTCTATATTAAGTGTCCCATTGACACTTTTTACTTTTTTTGTTATTAAGTGTCATAGTTCGTAATTTAAGAGTAAAATTATGATTAATTTATTATTTTATCCTTATTTAATATTTTTGAAATTTGATAATTAGTTTTGTGTATGCATTTATTATGCTAATTAATAAGGTTACAAAAACAAATTTCTTTATTTTATTAGTTTGTGGGATTTGACGGCATATGACACATTTAAAATAGAATGGAAGGAGTATTTGACTAGGGTTCAGCCACTCTGAGTATGAATCCAAATGATATGATTGAGGTTCGACCACTTGAACTCGTCTATAATGTATATACCCGTACTCATCCTAATCTTGATTAAAAGTGATTTGTTACTCATTCTCATCACAAACTCATAGATAATGCTCGTTTTACCTAAACCCCAAAAATATATAAACATAAGTTATTATAATAATATGTGATTCTTTTAAAAAAATATATTATAAAGTAAACATTAATAATAAATAGTAAAATTATAAATGAAAAAAATCATGTAGAAATCGTATCCCTTTAGGATTTATATACTCGCACATGTCTCAAATCTCATTAAAAAGTAATTTTACTATTCATTCTTATCTCAAACATGTGTAGTAATTCTCACTAATTATTTAAACTCATTTGAATTTATAAAATATCTAAGTAGATGTGAGATTTAGAATTAAAAAGGCACAACAACATAGAAAAAACTTAATAGATTCAATCCAAATTACTTTTTCATTCTAAATATAAAACTTAATAGATTTTGTTATTCCAATTATACAAGATTATATAATAGTGTTAATGATGAAAGTTACTCCCAAATAAAAGAAGTATACTTAATCTACCCCTCACATTAAAAAATTTATGAAACTTACCCAATTATCCTTTAATTGACAAAATTATCCTCATTATCCGCATCATCACTCTGTGCATTCTATCAACTGCTTCTATAAATAATCAAATAATTTGTATACATATTTTATTTAAATTATCTCACATAAAAGTCATTTTAAAATAATAATTAGAATGACAAAAATTATTAAATTTTATATTTAGAATAAAAAAGTAATTTGGAATGAATCAATCATATTAGTCGTTGTAAGATGTCATGGCCGCCGGTTAGCGATCATTTAGCCATCAGTGTGGGAAAAGGCGGCTAACCAATTTTTTTATATTTTTTCAATTTAACTTATAATTTTATCATTAAAATTCATGTAAATATATTATAGAATATTTAAAAAATGTAGAAAAAGATAATTTAATTTGTGATTAAATTATGCAAAAAATATTAATAATATATTATATTCAGCTTTGACGGGAAATCACTCTAAGTCGTAATTTATAAATTTGATTTTAAAATTAGTCAATATTTTATTTTAAAGTGGTAATTTTTGATAATTTATTTAAAGTAGTCTTAGAAACAAATAAAATTATGATAGAAAAAATTTAGGAGGTGTTTGTTACAAAAAAAAAAAACCGCTTTTTCTTCACTTCAAGCAAAAAAAGTAACTAAACATATGTTTAAAAAATTAATAATACAATATTTATCTAAATATAGAAAGTGAAGTAATTAAATATAAAATTTATCTAAAATATGAAAAATTAGCTTGACAATTACATCACAATCAGTCGAAAGTTTCATCATACACCACGTTGGTTGTTATATCATGCGCATGACTATCATCGTCTTATATTAAATTGAATCATCTTTTGCTAGTAACTCGTGAGATTGCATATATTCTTTATCTATGGCTGAACACGGACTTAGTTTATTTTTACATTCAAATTATCTAGCCATGTCTCTTGTTAATGATTATATATCTTTATGCATATGGATTTGATATAGAAATTGTATTCGACGGAGAATCATTTTACGTTCCAATTCATAAGTAGAAATCCAAAAAATAACTTAAAACTCCTTTCGTTCTATATTAAGTGTCCCATTGACACTTTTTACTTTATTTTGTTATTAAGTGTCATAGTTCGTAATTTAAGAGTAAAATTATGATTAATTTATTATTTTATCCTTATTTAATATTTTTGAAATTTGATAATTAGTTTTGTGTATGCATTTATATGCTAATTAATAAGGCTACAAAAACAAATTTCTTTATTTTATTAGTTTGTGGGATTTGACGGCATATGACACATTTAAAATAGAATGGAAGGAGTATTTGGCTAGGGTTCAGCCACTCTGAGTATGAATCCAAATGATAAGATTTTGAGGTTCGACCACTTGAACTCGCCTATAATGTATATACCGCACTCATCCTAATCTTGATTAAAAGTGATTTGTTACTCATTCTCATCACAAACTCATAGATAATGCTCGCTTTACCTAAACCCCAAAATATATAAACATAAGTTATTATAATAACATGTGATTCTTTTAAAAAATATTATAAAGTAAACATTAATAATAAATAGTAAAATTATAAATGAAAAAAAATCATGTAGAAATCGTATCCCTTTAGGATTTATATACCCGCGCATGTCTCAAATCTCATTAAAAAGTAATTTTAGTATTTATTCTTATCTCAAACATGTGTACACTACTACAAAAATCAGTATAGACTACGTGTTATATGTGTAGTCTATGTGCATTTCGGAGTGTAGAGAAAGTGGTGTAGAGAAAATAGCGCCAAGATACACTACAATTTTTATCGTAGTCTATACCCACTATAGACTACGCCGCACATAGATTACGCTTTTTACGCGTAGTCTATACCCCACGCACTACACAAAATTTCGCACATACACTATGCTCTCCGCGGCGTAGTCCATACCCACTATAGACTACGCCGCACATAGACTACGCTTTTCGCCGTAGTCTATGCCGATGAACTACATAAAATTTCGCACATACACTACGCTTTTGTCGTAGTCTATACCCACCATGACTTTTGCCGTAGACTACGCTTTTCTGCGTAGTCTATACCCCACTGCACTACACAAAATTTCGCACACACACTACGCTTTTTATGCGTAGTCTATACCCACCATAGCTACGCCGCACATAGACTATGCTTTTCGCCGTAGTCTATACCCCACGCATCACACAAAATTTCGCACATACACTACGCTTTCGAGCGTAGTCTCTGTATTAACTACGGTTTTGAGTTTATTTAATTACTACGGTTTTAATGCCAAATTTACTACGATTTTCTATTACAACCGTAGTCAATTTAATAACAACTACGGTTTTTCAATTTCAACCGTAGTTAATTTCTTTATTTAAACTCAGACAATTAATAACGCATAAGCAAATGAGATTAAAATATACTTGCGACTACGCTCAAAATCACTATTCAAAATATACAACTGCTTTTCATTACATTACAAAATCACTATACAAAATACTATGCACATCACATAACAAAACAATAAGACCGTATCCCCATATCACAAGACAAAATAATTCAAAAGATCAATAACTTACAACTAAAACATCACAAGACTATATGTGAAGAAACATGAAATTTGCCCATTCAACGCGAACTTCATCAATGTCCTCTTGAGAGTAAGACCGATTTTGAAACTATTAACAGCTTCAAAATAGAATATTAGCACTCTTGTATGAAAAAATGATTATATTAAAGAAATGAAATGTTTATCTTACATGTGAACGTAAAGAAATGGAACCACTCTTCATAACTTTTTCAATTATATCTTTCATGAAGCGTAGTACAAAGAACCCGCATTGCTTGGAATCGGGTTGTCTTGGACACTTTTAAAATATCAAATATTAGCAACATGTAGATGTATATGAAATCCAACATAAAACAAATGTGAGTTGATAAATGAAAATACCTTTACAATTTCCCAAGTTGGTTGTTTCTTCCCTCTTTTCTCCAATTTTGCATTAAACATAAAAATTGCCCTTCAAGAAATTAATAGTAATTAGATACTACTACAAATACACACATTTCAAAGTACAATAAACAAGATCAAGAATGCTCAAACATTATGTTCATGGCAATGCAAGAATAACATCACAATTCCAAGTATAGTTTATACATAGAATTTGCAATGTAACATACTTGTATCTTTTGGAATTTAGTATTCAAACTATGTACATATGTATGGAATCAGCCCACACACGTAATATTGCAATGTAACATAAAGAATATTCATTTTCATCGTATCTTCTTGAGAAGCACCCACATAATATTACGTACACAATGTAGAACTTTAAAAATAAAGAAAACAAACTTTCCTGGAATGAGATGTCATAGATGGGATATTAGTGTTAAAATGTGCTCTGAGAGCCTAAACGGCTAAACCTGTTTCATAAGGAGTGATCAAATGGTGCTATTTATTGCACTTGTATGGCCTGTAAGGAGATAATGGTGTGTGTGCTGTGACTGGTAGCAGTGTTCATGTTTGCGGAAGGCTATTCTAGACTGTGTACATGGTGGTTGCACTATTTCTAATTCTTTGTAGACAAAGAACCGATCACCTTACTCTTGATGATTACATAAGCTAGAGTTTTGGAGAGTATGCTATCTACTTAGAAAAAGTGTAGTAGTTTTGCAAATTCTTCAAATACAGAATATTAAGCAACAAGCTATTTAAATGTGTGCGGAAGCATGAAATACGATCTGTCAAATGTTCTTTTTTGGGGTTTTCTTAACAATATATATATTTAGTCATCAAGGTCTACAACGGTTTTCCCGCTTATAGAAAGTTGTCCTGCTTTCCCATGTCATTGGTGAAGCACGACTATATCCTATCACATTTTCCCCAAGTATGTAATATAATTCTCATCGGCCTTGATAATCAACTTTAGCTATCAAACCTACTAGCTTTAGATTCTCATCTTATACTATTTTTGCCTATTAGATGCCGCCCACCTTCCCCGCTTCACATTTACGTGATGTCTTCTACAGAATGGACTTGGATGATAAGGTGATTGTTCATTCTAATTTAAACTGATAATTATTTTCATTATAAAGTCTTATAATTGATAATCTTCTTAATGTCCGTGAAATAGTTGCTCTTTCCGGTGCCCACACTCGGAAGATCAAGGCCGATCGCAGTGGATGGGGTAAACCGAGACCAAATACACAAGATCGAAAAGTTGACATTTATTGAACTAATAACATTCTTACAATCAAAACTTGAGGATCCGAGATCAAGAATGGAGATAAACCCACAATCTCTAGTTTCCAGAACTCTGGCAATAGTAGATATTCTAAGGGTCATGTTTCAACTTTATCATCATTGACTGAAGCTCTGGATATATTAGTCACTATTTTTCTTCAGATTGTAAGAATGTTATTAGTTCAATCAAAACATGCTATTAATGCAGTGACTGTAGCCAAACATGTGACGATGGGAACAGAGAACCACCTTTCATACTAAATGGGAAGGGAGAAATTAATAACATCCACACTAAGCAGTAACCTTTCTCAAATCACATTACTACAACAGCACCAAACAAAACCCAGATAAACCCTAACCACGGAACCACTCTCATCCACTAAAACCTAACAATTGTCTCAAAACCCAACAAATAATTTCCAATTCACGAAAAGAAAAGAAGGAATTAAATGGAGTCAATCTTACGTGTTGACAATATATTTCCAGTTATCATCACGAATGCGATGACTAAGAGGGTCAAGAAGATAAATCATTTCTCCATAAGGATCAACTACTGTAAGAATCCAATGTTCCCTAATCAATAGAAAACATATAATATTAGTCATGTTGAGAAAAAAGAACATAATGATGATGAACTAAGATTTAAGACTTACCCTACATTGCACGGTACTATCACTAATTGATTTTGAGATACACCCTCAAACCTATCAGCCAAAGCACGTGTTCGTGCATCTTGATCGCCCTTGGGAACATATGATATCTCAAATGGATTCACAAATCGCAATCGACCAAGTGTAGTTGTACTCTCCTTGAACTCTTGGAATAAGTGACTAACAAATAAATAAAATGTATTAAATAAACATATACTTAACATTGCAAAATAAATTTTGAAAGAGTAAATTCTTACCACATATAAACCACAATGCAATTTCACGAATTGGTCAAATCACAAAACGGATGATGTCTTCCGGATGTACGAAAATCTCAAAGGGCTTACCAAAGATTTCATCTTCAAATGGAATTAATATCCCTTTCCCATCCGTCAATGTTTTTCAACATGTAAATACAAGATTTCATTGACGAATGCAAAGTGTCAAACACTTCACATTTCTCTCCTTAACAACTCTTTGTTGTACTTTTCTTTCTTGCGTAAAAGACACCATAATTGCATAAGCATAAATGTAACTTGAAGTTTATGAAGTAATAATAATAATAATAACAAATGATCATGTTAAACTAAAAATAATACCGTAACGTATCAACTTTCTCAATGAAGATCACTTGGCAATCATCTTCCTTCTCATTCTCCTTCACTTTCTCCTTGAGGTCTTCATCCACCTCAAAATTCACTTGTTTGACCGAACAACTTCCCTTTTCTTCATAATCTTTCTGGTCTTTGAAATTTTGTAATTCTACTTCAAGTTTTCTCACTCTATCATGTAGGTGACATATCATTTCTTGTTGTTCTCCAATTTTCTTATCTCCCCCCTTCAACTTACCTTGTCTAAGCTCCTTGGATTGTTTGAAGAAAGTAGTAGGAGTAACATAACTACCTACTCCCGAACATGCCTGTATGTTCGCGCTTTGTAGTGCACACGAAGAAAATCTTCTTCCAAAGTATTAGTCTTCAATTCACCTTCTTCCTTTAGCGATGCAATCATCCTTTAGTATACAAATGAAGATTCGAGCAGTTAAGTTCAAGGCGGTTAGTATATGCAATCATAAGAACACCGAGGGGATCATCATCATAATAGCAAGAAAATTTTATAATGCATGTATTATAAAAAAAAAGCATGGAACATCTTACAATCCTTTGCACAGTTTGCTTTAATTTATCGTCTTCTATATCGCTTTCTTTGGAATTCGTGCTTTCTTCCACATGACAGTCCTATCTATATCATCATCTCCACATAATTCATCCTTCTACAATAATAAAAAAAAGTATGTACATAGGATATGAAGCATAAAGGAGAATGTATCAACTGGTGTTCGAAGAAAATAAATAAGAAATGAACGAAGTAAGGAAAAACTACCATTGTTTCAGCTAAACCCGCATAGCCTCTTCGTGAAAGTCTATGTGGGTACATGTTCTTCTTTACCCTTTCTGTTTGCTCTTCACTCCATTTCTACAATATGAAGTGAATTCATCATTAAAATAATGTAAAAATGTGTTTATATTACGCACATGTAAAATCATGATTTATCAACATAGCTTAGAAAACTGAAATATGCTGACTAATAATTACATATGCCTTCCGTTGTCGATCCATTAGCGAGCTTATGATCGAAATATGTTGCCGAAAAACTTGAGGAAAATTTCCAACAATGGATCCATGAGTCTATTTACACTATAAAGATCCATGACTACTATAATGAGATTATGAAAATCTAGAATTAGTTGGAATTTCAAGAAAAATCAAGATAGGTATGCTTTCCATTGCTATACTCAACAAGAACTCAAAATCCAAGTCTATATCTTATCGTGTTTCCCAATATGTCCTCACAAGGCAAACATACATCATATTCTCATACAATGTTATAACGTTTTCTTAGTAACAATTCCAGCAGTGGATATGCATGTCTTTTTAAGCAAAGCCTGGTAAAATGATTCCAAATGCATTACACACTCAGACATTCAATATTGAATGACGTTACATAAAGTCCCAAAACCTTAGTAACATGCACATGCAAGCACACATCAACTCCCTAAAGGGCTGATAAGATTTTCGAGGTTCATGTTTCAATTACTTTTGCGGAGCACAAGCATCAAACAAACTACAATAAACAAGCTCGTAATCAAGCGAATATTCTTATTCAATCAAGTTTCAGTTAGTGCTGGTTGAACATCCAAGAATGATATGAGACAAAATGTTATGATTTCACATTAAAAACTATCACATAAGTCATTTGCTTACCTTAAAACCTTCTGTTACTCTAGAGAGCACAAATTCGGTCTAATCTTGAATAGTTTCTAAATCCTAAGTGCGATTTAGCGGGGCTAATACTTGGAATAATAATTAAGGAAACTTTATCCAATATATATACAAGACTCATATGTTCGTAAGTATTCAACTAATCAACATCATAAGATAAATTAATTCAATTACAATGAAAATGTGTGAATACACATATGACGATGTGTATTCAAGCGTTTCTAATATATCGTATTCAATAGGGTTCACCGCTCCGACACATCTCCATCCATCATCCGCTCAACCCGCACATTTAAAACAACATGCGGTGAGTACAAGATTGCACTCGATGGCTCATGCCAAATAATTTATCACATTTGAATTACTCGCCCATCACAAGAATACACCGAGGTTTTAATTTGAAATACTCGTGCTTACTAAATATTTTATTTCATTTTCCATAAAGATTCGTCTGCCGACATTTTCCATGTATGTATGATCCATATCCACCACAATAATTCATTCAACACATAATTCACTGAGAGAGAGCCTCTCTCACAGACGCCATGACCGCCGAGCACCCTTTCAAAGACACAAATCACAAATAATCGATGCACAAAATCCAGCCATCTCAAGACAGATACGAATTCTCCATCATCCTTGGGGTACTTCCAAGAATACGAATTCAAGCATGTCATAAAGTGGAGCTACCCAACGTTATGCATCAATAATCATGGATTGGATATATACACAAAACATAAACATTTTGGGGTGTAATTAAATAAATCAGTTCATAAATATTTGCTTGCAATAAAGCATCATAAATAAATCATTTGGTAAATTCTACCAATTTGAGTATAGTAAAGCCCACCTTTACTTTTGAACTTTGAATTTCGATACGCGTGTTCTCCTCTGGTTGCGTGTGAGCCTTCACGTCCCACCTTTACGCAAAATTTTACGTTTAGCACGTTGGCACGCTTTTCGAGATTTTCAAAGTTCATTCAACTTTGATAAATAGAATAATAATTCGAAGTTCTAATAAACTTTATACGTCGTTTCTATGCGTATTTCAATAAAAATAATTCTCGTATTTCGAGAGAGACGTAATACGATCTACAGTCTCATTTTAACCTTTTAGGCTAAATAATGAACGTATAATAACGTTATTCAAAACAAGGATTTCAATCATGAAATCTTTTCTCACAATTGAGATATTCAGATAAAAGTAATATGTTTTTCACGTATTTAACGTATTTAACGAACGTATCTCGTACGTTAATTTCGAAAGTCAACCATTTTGACTTTTCGTTATAAAACTTCAATAAAACATATTTTAATGAATAAAATCAATATAAATCGATTTTCACGATTTCTTTTCATAAAGCTTTAATCTTCGATTTTCACGCAATCGATAAATTTGATTAATATTTTCTTTCAATATTAATCTTTAATACAATAAGCATTATTTATGCTTTTAACGTTATTCGATATAACGCTTCATCGTAAACATAATATTCGTGTTTAATAATTCTCGAAAATTCAATTATGTCTAATATAATTTTAGACATATAATAAGTTATTATTCTTGATTAAAAGGAATTAATAATTCCTTATTTAACAACATATAGCTCACGGCTATACGGTTAATTTTCCAACTTTGTTCCAAAATTCCTCTAAATTCATATAGTGTATTATTCTACACTATGATCATTAATATGTATTAATATCACTATAGAAAATTTGAACTCACCTATATACATAGTATAGGTCACGGTTTTTATAAAATTTTACCCAATAAATTTCCAAAAATTCTAATAATTATACACAAGTCTCAAATATTAATATATAACATAGTTATAACCTATGGTTTAATAAAATCAAACCATACACCAAGAAATAACCAAATGTAGCTCACGGCTACTATATGTATATATATACCAAACAATTTTTATAAAATCTAATAAAATTACATTAGGCTTATATGCTACCATATAGCACTAATACATCATAATATTATGTAATAACACTATACAAACCAAAATTCCTATGCCTTAGTTTTCGGCCCTAGGGATTAAAAATTTGTACATGGGTCCAAAAATTCTAATAAATTCCTACATCACCTAATTAATACCCTAGATCAATAATATGCTATTATATCAAGCATATAAAAATTATACACAAATGTACATGAACATAGTATTTTTCGGCAGTTTTGAGAATTTAACCAAATGAACTCCAAAAATTTCTAAATTAATACCATGCACTCCTACAACACTATAGATCAACAATCCAACATCAAAATCATCCTAGCAATTTTCGAGCATCATCAAAATAATTTAAATAAATTGCTTAGCTTAGAAATAAATTATCAATGCACATATTAACATATGTAACATAAACCCTAAGCTTATAACATGCTAGCATGATTTATCGCATAAATAATACATGCTAAAATAATAATTTAAACCGTAGGATTATTGAAAAGTTGAGTTTTATTGAAGCTTATTCGATATCTAACCTCCTTAACTGAGTCGATTGGTTGTAGGATGGTTCAAACTCAAACAAATTGAGATGAAAGAAGAAGAAATGTTTGGTTTTTCTTTGGAGATGGTTCACGGCAGAGAGAGGAATGAAAGAGGAATGAAGTAAGTGTGAAGTGTGTTGTGTTTCAATTAATATACTTAGCAATTTAAAATGAATGAAACACACTCACAACTAAGACTCTCTCTCGGCTCTCCCTCACAACCAAGACACAAATGAATAAAATTTTTGGTCAAATGTTGATTATGTCACACAAGAAAATATCTCTTACAACTCATTAACTCTTGGAAGCTTTAATAAAGATTTTGGGAGAAACAATTAGCTTGACAAATTTTTTCTTCACTTGCGACACACACACATGAAGAAGAGAAAATCTGATTTTTCAATGCCTATACATGAATAAAGATCTTACACTCTATCCCAAATATATAATACATCATCAAGTAAAGTTGTAACAAAGTTTCCAACCTTATTTGAGAAGCATAATACACGGCTAAGTCACTATACAAAACATCCCACTTGGTTTCATATATAAATACTTGGTTATTGTGCAGAATATCACACTTGATTTAATACAAGTTGGGAGATAAAACAATTGATCAAGTTATATATAGCATAGCCATGTTCACGGCACTTTCATAGAATAAAATTCAAACATTTTATTTTTCTTGCAAATTATAGATATATAGCACAATATATGTCCTAGATGATAAATTATATCATAGGAAAAATTATTAGTATTATTTCATGTGAGAAAACCCAAATTTTCGAATTAGGGTTTTCAAAATTTTAAACTTATCCAATAATCATTCCTTAATTCTCTAGCATTATTTCATTGCCAAATAATATTCTAAATACATAAAATAATCATAGGAATTTAAATATCATAATTCCTTGATCATTAGACTTGATTCTCAAGTCATCTCTAAACGTTAACGTTTGAAACGTTTAAACGTTAAATATCGACTCATCTCAAAATGGTCGTAATAAAGCTATAATCACTTTATTAAATTATTCCAATAATAATGGAATTAAATTCTAAGCTTAAAAACTTAGAAAATATCGCGATCATTTAATCATCGATACGTAATCGACGTAGAAATAATACTGTTGAAATACGTTACATATTCGTATTTCTCGATTCACATTTATTTGTGAATAAAACATAGGAATTTATTATTCCAACAATAATCAAAATCATTATTCGATATTCTAATAATCAAATTATAATAATAATAATCTAATTTACGAAATTAATATCGTAATTAGGCGTTTAAATAATCGGGGTATTACATTCCACCCCCCTTAAAGAAATTTCGTCCCGAAATTTACATATATCAAAAGTATGGGCATTTTAGCACCATAACATCTTAAATTTCCACGTGATTTCCTTTTGTCCATGGTTTTTCCATTGGACTTCCATTAAAGACCCAATTTAATTCTTAATCATTGAATCATACGATCAAATAGTCGTAGATGTTCATCACAACTCATATTTGAGTTAAAGATCACGTCATTATGATGAATTACGTGATTTGGGTCATATTCATATATCTTTAGCTGTGACACATGGGAAAAACATTATGTACATTCCCCAAATTTTGGTGGAAGTACTAATCTAGAGGCTACTAGGCCTATTATTTCTAGGATCCTCGTAAGGTCCTATAAATCTTGATCTCAACATTCCTTGTACTTTGAACTTTATAATTTCCCTCGATGGAGAAATCTCAAGGAACTTTATTTTCGCATTCAAAATACTTCGGATCTACACGCGTATCAACAGAAGACTTTTGTCATCTTGAGCTTCTCTCGCTTTTACCTTATTTGGCAAATATCTTAATCATTTCATTTACGTTGTCAAGACCTTTTACTTTCTCTCACCTACTTTATTACAATAAAGTGGTGGTCGATATTCTTTCTATATAATGCCACGTGTGGCTATGTCAATCGTTGTCGACAGCTTATGGTCGACGTAAACTTAATAAGTGGTAAAACATGTTCCCACTTGCACCTCGATTTAACATTAATGTTCTCATTGTATCTTTAAACATTCATATTTTCCTTTTATCGTCCATCCGTCCGTGATGGGACATCTACGATAAGGTTCAATATCGCATAACTCCTTTTGGTGAGCTAGCTCAAAATCTAGGGTAAACTTGGAATCTCTATCTAAAGTGATAGGTATTGGGACCCTTGCAAAGATACGATTTCCTTTATGTACGATCGAGATAAATTATCGACCTCCGAGTCATCCGAATAGGTAGAGATGAGCATATTTGGTGAGTCGATCACTACTACCCATATAGTAGTGTTACATTTTTACGACTTTACGAAACTCGCATAAAATCCATTACTATGTCATTTCATCCTCATTTGTATCTCATTAGAGATTATAACCTCTTATAAGGTCATTGATACAATGCTTTCACCTCTTATAACCGAGACAATGCTCACAATGAGGTTATAGCTCATTCCATTCTTTACTATCTATTTTTTCTCTCGTAAATCATAATATACTTTAATGCTGCTTGGGTGGGCGGTATGAGGAATATCATGAGCTTCATTCATGATTTCATTTCTAAGCTTATCATTGCTTAAAATATATATAACCTTTCCTTAGACAATATGACATTGTCAGGCGCCTCTTTAAAAACCCTTCAGCCCTTCATAGGTGATAATTTATATCACACCTGAAATTTTTATTTTTTTTTACTAATTCGAGCCCTCATTTCTAAGTCTCTTGCTCGAAGAAATAATTCAAACATTTATGGCTTGTGGAGATCTCACAACTTATTCCATATGGAAGTGTCTCCAAAATTTTGCACGCACTAATCGCCGCTATTTCAAGTCGTGAGGTCTAAGTCATCGCGGTGCGTTGACTATCATCTTTCTCACTTTAATAAGTGGCCTCACATTCATTTGTCCATGTAAATTTGATTTCTTCGGAAGACATCATGTGTCAAGGAATATTCCTTCTTGTCAAATTCATATATTAAACTTGGTAAAATTTTGCTCGACTCTAAAAGTCCGCAATACAGTCCTTTGATGTTCTTTATGTTCTTTCTCGTCCTTCATATTGATAAGAACATCATTCATAAGGATTTAGACAAAATTGTCTAAGTACATATGGAATACTCGATTTTTGAGGTCCATGAATAGGGTTGGTGTACTAGCTTGTCCGAATGGCATGACTATAATCTCATAGTAACCATATCTTATTCGGAACAATTTTGCTTTCGTACATCAGATACCATTTTCACATAAGCCACCATTTACATATGAGTCTCATATTATCATAGGACTCTATGTCTCTGAGTGGCCTTCGTCGGAATCGTACATTTCGCTTAGAAACTTGGCTATTTCCAGGTACGTTTTTACCTCATATATCCGACGATCTTTCTCTTTCAATTAGCCAGGGGTCACATTGCTCCCTGTTACTTCTTTGATTCCAGAAGTGTGTGTTGCTTTTATCAGAAAGTAGGGTTGATTTGATAACGGTAATTCCCCTAATCCTTGAGGCGATAAGATCATGTCCTTTTGCAATTCTCGTCTCTTTCTGGTATAATGGACGGCACAGGACATGGGGCGGCATTTGTAACATCAGGATACAACCATTCCTTTATGCCCTGCTGTGTAACTTGCCGGGGACCAGGATAAGTACTCGTAGGCGCCATTCCACATGCATTATATATACACTTGAGCCTGCTGACAAATCCTGATAAGTCTGCCCAAGTCTTGGAATTTTCTACTTGAAGAAGATATTCTCTTGATACTTCTTTTGCAAGATCCCGCCAATCTGTTGGAAAACAATGGATAAGTTATTGGATGTCATTCTCATCCATCTCTCCATAGTTACGAGCATTCATCCAAAATGTAGAAATTCTTCCAAAAACTGTCCCAAGTCATGCCCAGTTTATAATAAGAGAGTCGATACTTCTGTATGAACTCTAACTTGTAGGCCTTGGGATTAACCTTCTACTTGTCGGACTCTCTTTTCTTACCATCTGTAAATAGATAGTTCTAGATGAGCCAACCTTAAATTAAAGCAATTGAGGATTCAAAATCCCGCTGCATAGAATTTCGAATGGAGAAACTATGTCCGTGCTTTTAATCACGTGAGTGACATCCATTTTTGAAACTTCTGTTTCTTGAATTATATCTACGTTCCACATAGATATTATGATCTAACTCATTTGTTAGAACCTTAGGCGATCCTAGGTCCGATTCTAAACTCGAGCAACACCTGCGATGGCCATAATTCTCGTATAGGCGAGGAGATTTTCATTTCTCGATTCGTTTTCCCTGAATTGGGTTCTATCGTTTCTACGCATACTTGTGCGATATTAGAAAACGAAGCACCTATATCGAATGAAAAATTATAGGTATTCGAGAAATTTTCTCATATATATCGCCTTCCGATTTACATTAAATCTGTATTCGGCGCGAAATATAGGCTCGGTCTCACGGTGTTCTCGCCCTGCTCAAATAAACATCTATTTCATACATCATTGTCCTTTCTCTTGGGACATTATGTTCTCTTGCTATGGCCTTCGCTACTTGCTCATCATATCCTTCTGTCGGTATTATTATGCTTTTATCAATAGCATTCGTGGTTAGGTTTATATCGACCTATCCTTGATATTAATATCTTGATATCTTGATCTCATCGTGAGATCGTGATGTTCTGACACTATCATTCATTTCTGATCCAGTATGAATGATTAAATTCCCTTTTTCACTTTATCGATCTTAGGAATATATATCTCATATATCCTTACTTTAAACTCTTTTCCAGAGAAAGTTCTTGTACTGGCATTTAGTGCCATCGTTTGTAGTATCCTTTCAGGATATACGTCTTTTCTTCTTAATCTTCATTGATTCATCATGCAATTCCGCATGGGATAAAAATCATTTGTCCGCTAGGGACGTATTATACTTTTGCCTTGACGTCAAATATCCTTACCATTTTCTTGACATTCGATGAATGCTTCATTCCCATGTCAGAGATACTTAATATCTCACTTTATTGATTGTCACAAAAATATGAGGGGTAAGATTTACAATTAGATTCACTTTAAGATTCTTCCATGTGAATCTTTTCATTCGTTCTCTTGAAAACATTTCCTTTGCAAAAATCTAAAGAAGCTATCGTGCTTGTTAATTTCTAAGACACGCAAAACAAGCGTTTTGTGTCAATACAATTTAGAGCACTAAGATCCATTTCAAATAATGAATCTGTTTCTTACTCTGCTTCTTTACTTCAAAGGAATTACTTTACTTATCGAAATCATAATATCGCTGAAACTTATCTCATATTGTGGCTATCTCATAATTGTATAGCTCATAATTTCTTCAGCTATTTTTGACTTTTGTCCCTTTTTCTTGAGCATGGTTTCAGAAAGTAATATTACTTTTATTACACTTCGGTTCTTACTCTCAGGACTAGAACCGTCATTATTATCATATAGCTTGGTAAGGTAGTACATTTGTACATCATAACTTAAATTCCAAGCATCTCATTTGTCTCATGTTCAAATCTCTCTGCTCGAAAAAGCATTTCAAACTTTTGTGATCGGTAAAGATTTCACATCTTACTCCGTAGAGATGATGCCTCCATATCTTTAGGGCATGTACTACTGCTGCTAGTTCCAGATCATGTGTTGGGTAATTCAATTCATGCGGTCTCAGTTGTCGAGATGCATAGGCTATCACTTTTCCACTTTGCATTAACACACAGCCTAATCCATTTTTGGAAGCATCTGTATAGACCACGTACTCTTTATCTGCTTCCGGAACTGCTAATACAGGGGCAGTAGTTAACTTTTCCTTGAGCGTCTGGAAATTCGCCTCACGTTCATCAGTCCAAGTAAATTTAATTCCTTTTCTGAGTAGTTGGGTTATTGGTCTTGCTATCTTTGAGAATCCTTCAATGAATCTTCGATAGTAACCTGCTAATCCCAAGAAACTTCTAATCTCATTTTGTGTCTTTGGCGATTTCCATTCTTGGACTGCTTCTACTTTGGCCGGATCAACTTTAATCCCTTCGGCTGACACAATGTGTCCAAGGAACATTACTTCCTTTAGCCAAAATTCATATTTGTTAAACTTAGCAAAAGTTGTTCACCTCTCAAAGTTTGCAACCTTTGTCACGAGGTGTTCCTTGTGTTCGTCTTCATTGTGGAGATATTTCTCCATACTTGATTTACATGCTCGGCTATCCTAGCTGTTCACACATCTCAATGATTATGATTTCTCAATCTCGTTATCATTGATTTAACCAAGTCTCAATTACTTGGAATTGATTATGCTCAACATAATTTCATTGATTGAGGTATAAAACGAGAGATTCGTTATCTGAGATGCTATCGCTTCTTTACATATATATCCTTTGAAAAGAATATTGTGCATCTCCATTCTTTATACATGTCCAACCTACTAAGGAGGTTTTAAGGACAATTAACTATCTTAGAGATAAGTTGTAATCTCTCTCGTTATGTCATAATAAGGGGAAATTATATCTCAAGGATATCATGCACTTCCTTTACTTCAACTCTTGCATTCTATGCTAAAGAGTATCTCATTCATAACATTTCATTATCATAACGATCACATGAAGATATAACTTCATCATTATCAAAATCTGGTAAGCCTATCAGGGGCCATTGCATCCATGTGCATCATAGGGAAAATGTCTCGTCTCATCGAGATCTTATTTACATCATATCTTCTTGATGTCTATCACTCTCTCGATCTCGAAACTTTTAGGTTATCCAAAATAAGTCAACCTACATTATATCCGATGTTTATCACTTTACTAATTCAAAACTTAGGTGACAAGATAAGTCAACCCGCATCTTACCTATTGGTCTCCGGATTGAAGAAAATTCGCCATATCGACTTTCAAAAGATATGGGTTCGTAAACCAAAATAACATTCAATTGAATCCATATATTCTTTGAACTGAATAATTTAGGATCTAGGGTCCGAAGACCAGAATGACGACTACTGAGATTTCATTGGTCATATGGGTTGGCCAGACCCGTCACAAATATTCTCTCAGTCACACAAGGATTTGGTTTCAAAGGAACATTTTGTAAATTCTTGGGTTGAAAATTTTCTTCAGAAAAAGTGAGAAACTCATGTGATTTCTCAATTTGAACTGGGTCATAGAGTTAAACTCAATGACAAAAAATTGGGTAATGAATAGAATTTAAAACTTTATATACACATTATAGGTCATCATCAAAGGTTCCTCTATATGACATAGCACCTCTTGTACTACTGGGAATACTACTTTCTAGTATCATTCTAAAATTCTAATCGCACTGTAAAATTCACATTCTATAAAACTATGAACTAATTTCAATTGACTCTCGTCAATTCTGGTGAAGCAATCAGGGCTTTGGTTCTTCATAAGAAGTATAGTACTCTGTGATAGGAGTACGTAGGCGAAAACCGTTCGTAAATCGGAGTTCTAACGAAGGAGAACGGACTAAAACAAAAACATTGCGCAAACAGTTTTGCTGATGCCGAGCTCGGGATACCGAGGTCGTAAGTAATACCGATGTCAAAGTTGTTGCCGAAGTCATTTGCCAATGCCGAGGTTATTGACATAATGACGAAGTCATTAAAGCCGACTTCGAAGCCGAAGTTGAAGGTATCGACGCCGCAATCGAGGGCGTACATGTCAACGCCGAAGTCGTACATGATAATGCCGACATCAAAGCCAAAGGCGTACAGGTCGACGCCGAGGTTGATTTTCGAGGTGGAAGTGATCTGACCGAGGTCAAGATAAATTGGCGAGGTGGATGTCACACCTCCCGTTGCCGAGGTCAGAAGTCGAGCTCATACCCACCGGGCTCGCTTCTGCCGAGGTCGCACCTGCCGAGCTCGAAGCCGGGGTGGACAACCGAGGTCGCACTGCCAAGGTTGGACTAGACTTCCGAGGTCGGACTGAACTGACCGGAAGCGAAGTCAAAATTATACATGCTGGTGCCGAAGCCGAGGTCGACTGAGCATGATTGCGAGTTCAGTCTTTAATTGACTCTCACGAATTCTTCGATCATATTTCTACTTCGTTTCCATCGAAGAGTCATATTTGATTTGGAGTTCCGTCGTACGTGAACTTCCAAATAAAAAGATCATTCTCGTGTCACTTATCGCATAGTGACATTCATTATCTTGACATCTTTTCCAATTCTGAGCTTGAATTTTCTTCTCATCCATCAATTCGAGATTCTTATTTCGATCTCGTTTTTGTTCTCAGGATGGAATAAAATTCCAATAATTCATCTTCCTATGTTCTTTCGCAAATGGGATCATGCGTCTTCAACAGTCTACGTTCTCTTGGGATAACATACCCATCATCGTAAACATCTTTGGGATTTGAAATAAAATTTTCAAATATTGATAACAATAAATTTCTATTGAATTACATGAATTTAAACATTTTATTCTAAAGAAAAAATTTGTCAATACATTCTCGTATGACATCATCATACGTTGGTAGCGAACCAACGACTTTCAATCAATTCTCATAACTTTCATTTGGGATGACATAGTCATTAATCAAAACAATATTGAGAATTGAAGAATAAAATTTCAAATATGACGAACATAGTTCGTTTTAAACATACGCACTTCTTGCGAAAAATTTTCAATTAATCAATCAATCATGGTTATTTACAACCTTTCTCATTTCATTTGTCGATAATGTTCTATCGATACCAATCATTTGTCGATAATGTTCTATCGATACCATTCTTTTGTCGATAATGTTCTATCGACACCAATCATTTGTCGATAATGTTCTATCGACACCAAATCAAATTCATAAATCCCAAATTTTTCTTTTCAAAGATGAGAAAATAATTTACCTTTTTCCAGTTGAGCTTGATGTAATGGAGTGTCAAGCAGTGTCGGCTGACCTCTAGAGGTCTAGTGACTCAATCTAGACTTAACTCTGAAAAGAGGTTTTGGATTCAAAGAGCGAACTGCTCTGGTACCACTTTGTAACAGCCCCTAAATCCTAAGTACGATTTAGCAGGGCTAATACTTGGAATAATAATTAAGGAAACTTTATCCAATATATATACAAGACTCATATGTTCAGAAGTATTCAACTAATCAACATCATAAGATAAATTAATTCAATTGCAGCGGAAAATGTGTGAATACACATATGACGATGTGTATTCAAGTTTCTAATATATCGTATTCAATAGGGGTTACGATCGCTCCGACACATCTCCATCCATCATCTCGCTCAACTGCACATTTAAAACAACATGCGGTGAGTACAAGATTGCACTCGATGGCTCATGCCAAAATAATTTATCACATTTGAATACTCGCCCATCACAAGAATAACACGAGGTTTTAATTTGAAATACTGTACTTACTAAATATTTTCTTTCATTTTCATAAAGATTAAATGCGCCGACATTTTCCATGTATGTATGATCCATATCCACCACAATAATTCATTCAACAATAATTCCTTGGGAGAGTGAGGCCTCCTCTCACAGACGCCATGATAATGAGCACCCTTTCAAAGACACAATACAAATAATCGATGCACAAAATCCGTGCCATCTCAAGACAGATACTAATTCTCCATCATCCTTGGGGTACTTCCAAGAATACGAATTCAAGCATGTCGTAAAGTGGGACCTACCCAACGTTATGCATCAATAATCATGGATTGGATACATACACAAAACATAAACATTTTGGGCAGGTAATTAAATAAATCAGTTCATAAATATTTGTTTGCAATAAAGCATCATAAATAAATCATTTGGTAAATTCTACCAGTTTGAGTATAGTAAAGCCCACCTTTACTTTTGAACTTCGAATTTCGATACGCGTGTTCTCCTCTGGTTGCGTGTGAGCCTTCACGTCCCACCTTTACGCAATATTTTACGTTTAGCACGTTGGCACGCTTTTCGAGATTTTCAAAGTTCATTCAACTTTGATAAATAGAATAATAATTCGAAATTCTAATAAACTTTATACGTCGTTTCTACTCGTATTTCAATAAAAATAATTCTCGTATTTCGAGAGAGACGTAATACGATCTACAGTCTCATTTTAACCTTTTAGGCTAAATAATGAACGTATAATAACATTATTCAAAACAAGGATTTCAATCATGAAATCTTTTCTCACAATTGAGATATTCAGATAAAAGTAATACGTTTTTCACGTATTAACGTATTTAACGAACGTATCTCGTACGTTAATTTCGAAAGTCAACCATTTTGACTTTTCGTTATAAAACTTCAATAAAACATATTTTAATGAATAAAATCAATATAAATCGATTTTCAATCGATTTCTTTTCATAAAGCTTTAATCTTCGATTTTTCACGCAATCGATAAATTTGATTAATATTTTCTTTCAATATTAATCTTTTAATACAATAAGCATTATTTATGCTTTTAACGTTATTTGATATAACGTTTCATCGTAAACATAATATTCTATGTTTAATAATTCTCGAAAATTCAATTATGTCTAATATAATTTTTAGACATATAATAAGTTATTATTCTTGATTAAAAAGAAATTAATAATTCCTTATTTAACAACATATAGCTCACGGCTATACGATAAATTTTTCAACTTTGTTCCAAAAATTCCTCTAAATTCATATAGTGTATTATTCTACACTATGATCATTAATATGTATTAATATCACTATAGAAAAATTTGGAACTCACCTATATACATAGTATAGGTCACGGTTTTTATAAAATTTTATCCAATAAATTTCCAAAAATTCTAATAATTATACACAAGTCTCAAATATTAATATATAACATAGTTATAACCTATGGTTTAATAAAATCAAACCATACACCAAGAAATAACCAAATGTAGCTCACGGCTACTATATGTATATATATACCAAACAATTTTTATAAAATCTAATAAAATTACATTAGGCTTATATGCTACCATATAGCACTAATACATCATACTATTATGTAATAACACTATACAAACCAAAATTCCTATGCCTTAGTTTTCGGCCCTAGGGATTAAAAATTTGTGCATGGGTCCAAAAATTCTAATAAATTCCTACATCACCTAATTAATACCCTAGATCAATAATATGCTATTATATCAAGCATATAAAAATTATACACTAATTCATCTTCAACTTAGAACACTTGTTTAGCTTGACATCCTAATATAAACGAATCCAGTTTGAACCCAATTCTTTTCAAGTTCACTAAGGTAAAACGAAGATCATCTATTCTCACGCCACCATTATTCTCAACTCAATCACACTTAAACACTACCATCCGAAATGCTTGATAATCAAGCTCCCAAATTTCCCGAATTACCCCATAGAAAGTCATATCTGTGACAATTGGGTTTTTATCCTTGGCACTTGAAACCTGCATTGTCTTTGCAACTAAGCTGACTCCAGAATTTTGAACAACTCATAGATTATCGTGTTCTTTTGTATTGTAAGTAACACCATTAATCAAATAGCTTTGATATTTTAGAACACTTTTGCTAGGTCCATGCGCCATCCACTTCAACTTTGTTGAGATTTGACTAATGAATGTGCTTGATTCTAATGAATGTGCTTGATTTGATGAATGTCCTGATGTCACTCCAAGCTTCAGAAGAAACTAAAATTAATACAAAAGGATTTGTTGTTCTAATTGTTTAATATTTTTAAACTATAACACTTACACGCTCACGAAACCAATCTATGAAAGTTTTGTTATGTTCAGCTTGTTGCCAAGTTAAAGTTTTGGTAGGATATGCTTTCTTCACAAGTTCCGATGTTCTCGTCAAAAGATACATCCATGAAAATTAGTGCATAATTATTTAAAATGAAGGCTATCATTAAGTCGGGCATATGTTGAGGACATACTCAATATATGGGTCGACCTCAATATCATTGTTCAATACTGATTGTGTGGTGTTGAGCACTTGTTGAGAGCCTTGTTCGGATGGCTTGCGAGAGTAATGCATTTAGATTCCAATCGTGTGGAAATTAGATAAGTAATCACGCAAAATTCCACCGCCTCTTCAGTAATATAGCATTCAGCAATACAACATTCAGGCCGATTACGATTGCGCACATATCCTTTAAGGATTTTCATAAATCTTTCAAACGGATACATCCATCTATACCAAATCGCCCACATAATTCCACCTCTCGCACAAGATGGACCACTAAATGAATCATTATATCAAAGAATGACGGAGGAAATTCCTTTTCAAGCAAGCACAAAGTCGTCACAATATCTCTTTGAATTTGCTCTAACTTTGACATATCAATAACTCTCTCACACAACACATTGAAGAAGAAACACAACCTAGTGATGGTATACCTCACATGTTTTGGTAAAACACCACGGATGGCAACCGGAAGCAATTGTTGCATTAAAGTATGGCAATCATGGGACTTGAGTCCAACTAGTTTCAAATCCTTCATGGACATCAAGTCGAAACATTAGATGAATAGCCCATAGCACCTTCATTCCATGCAAAGAACTCGCATAATTTTCTTTTCTTCTTTACTTAATGTATGATAGGCGGGAGGTAAAATGTTCTAGATCCAATCACTTGGTGCCAACTCAAGTCGGACACCTAACTCCATCAAATCTTGTCTCATTGCAATTCCATCCTTCGTCTTTCCCTAATGTTTAGTAATGTGCCAATCAAACTTTCACACACATTTTTCTCAATATGCATCACATCAAGAACATGTCGCACATGTAGATGTTCCCAATCGCAAAATCAAAGAATATCGACTTTTTTTTCCAACATGTTTTTCCTTTATCCATTTGTGGTGGTTCTTGTGTCTTTGGTTTTCTTTTTGCCTTTCTTTTTCTGCTTGACTGACCATCATCATAATTTGACTTATTTACATCCTTTTTTCCCCAAGAACAAGTGATGTTCTTAACTCTTTCAATTACCTCGTGGCCACTCAACGGATTATGGGCAAAGTCAAACTCTTGTTGACCATCAAAAGCCTTCTTTTGTTGTCGATAAGGATGATATGCAGGTAGGAATCTTCTATGCCCCGTATATGATATTTTTCTAGAATGTTTCAACATCTTCGCATATGTTTCTTCTCACATACTGGACATGCTTGATATCCTTTTACGAGCACCTCGATAGGTTTCCATAGGTAGGAAAATCATTGATTGTCCACAATGTAACGCTTTGAGCAAGAAACTTTCTTCTCGGTATGCATCATATGCTTTGATACCCACATCCCATAACTCCTTTAAGTCATCAATTAAAGGTGACAAATACACATCAATGTCGTTCCCCAGTTGTTTTGGACCAGATATTAAACACGTCAGCATCATGAATTTTCTCTTCATGCATAACCAAGGAGGTAGATTGTACGTGACAAGTAACACTGGCCAACAACTATATGTAGAATTCATTAGGCTGTGTGGATTGACACCATCTGCAGATAGAGCTAACCTAAGATTCCGATTCTCAGAAGCAAATTCTGGCCATTTTTCATCCACTAATCTCCAGGCTGGTGCATTAGCAGGATGTCGTAGATACCCGTCTGAACATCTTTCATTAGCATACCAGGTTAAGTCTTTAGATGTTTCCTTATTTCGAAACATTCTCAAAAATCTTGGTATTGGTGGAAAGTACCACAATAGCTTTGCAGGAACGCCAATATGTAAACTAGTTGTCTTCCCACTCTTCTTCCATCTTGACAATCCACATGTAGGACACTCATCACAGTTCTTATATATCTTTCTATATAAGATGCAATCATTTGGGCAAGCATGGATTTTCTCATAACTCATGCCCAAGGTATAAGATTTTTTTTGCATTGTATAGAGATGAAGGCATCTCATTGCAATTTGGAAGCATTTCCCTTAATAAATCTAACAGTTCATTAAAGCCGGTATCGCACCACCTATACTTTGCCTTCAAATTGTACAACTTCACAATTGCTGATAACTTTGAGAACTTTATATGACCTGGATACAAAGGTTTTTCGGCATCCTCAAGTAACTTCCTAAATTCATTTGGATTATTCTGATAAGTCTCATACACATCATGTATCATATCAATAGGATCTTCATTCTTCTGATATTGACCATCTTCCCATATTCTATCTTTTTCATTGTCTACGCTTGCAGGCATCGATTTTTCCCCATGAAATGTCCATTCTTGGTATGTTAGATCCATACCATGACAACACAAGTGCGCCCTTATTGCAGATACATTTTTCTTTTTTAAATTACCACATTTTGCACAAGGACATGGTATTTGGTTAGAATCTCACATTTTGCAATGCAAATTGTAAGAAAGATTCGCCCGTGCTCGTATTCACGTGATAATCTATTCATCGACATCCATGCTTTGTCCATCTTGAACAATCAAAATTCACAACCTAATAGTACCATCAAACATAAATTTAGCAAATTCACATCATTATCATCTCTTCTACCAACCAAAATTAAATTTTATATTCTAACACATAACTTGGTGAACTTATCACCCCAATCCATCAAAACTTAAAGGCTTCAAACACTGGAAAAATTGAGTATGTAAAAGAAACAAGAAGAAGATCCTTATGGAACTCCAATTCACACCAAAGATATGAAGTTTTATTCAAGAAATCAATCACTATCGACATAATGGAAACCGGAAAGACAAATACTTATCGACCATCATAAGATTCTAAAAATATCTTTACTAAAGAGGTAAACTTACCTTGTCGTGTACACTTGCGCCTTTAAGCCTCTGCGTGTAGATATACCGTCTGTGGAATACAATGTACCGCCTAGATCCAACCTAAGCAAGTAAAGGCCAAAAGAACAAGTTCTAAGTCCAGGAATACCTTATGCAGATTCAACCTAAGCAATCTCATGAGAAACAAGCAGGATACTTTACAAAGTTTATAAATCATAATTCACGACTTAAATTTAACATGCTGGTTACTTCAAAATATGTAATGCACCTCTTATCCTCCCAATCAGATCAAACTATCAATATGTCAATACCGCCAAATTCATAAGATAATTACATATTCAAAAATAAAGTTGCATCATTATACCTTATAGGAAAGGTATGCATCATTATGTTCTTATAGTCAATTCTTTAGTCTTGTAAATCGGATACATTTCAAATGACCGATTTTGGTGCTTCACCTTCTACAATTTCATCATCGCCTTTTCGGACTTTTCACTTTCAAGAATTGATAATCAAGAACCAAATCTTTTTACATACATGGGAGATGTATATATTTAGATATTTGTTCAAGTATGTACAAGTATGCTATTGGTTGATTGGACATAATGCGTTAGGCATTGGTAGCTATAAATTTTAGAATCAGATTGAGTTACGAGAATGTTTCTTGGGAGCATTTGGGTTATTCAACCTCATTTGGTTGAAGACCATATACCCTTTAGCTTGACTTTTGTTGTCATACCGAGCACTCGAAATCTGTTATAGAGAGGTGGCGGTGTAGACTTAAACCCAAACTTCTCCTTTTGGTTCTCGATGGCATATTCAAGACCAACCAATGAGAAGCTTAAGTTAGACTGAAATACATATAATATTGAATGTTTCAATGCTTGTACAAATAATGTCTCTTACTCGATAGGTTAGAAGCACTTATCGTGTTCGGTTCCACTAGGTTCATGAGCGGTCTATTATGTGTTATTCGAACTTTTGCTTGAATGATTAATCAATTTGTTATAGCAAAATCCTAACAGTTTGAATTTTCGTGAATGAATGGTTTAATTTAGCTTGTTATTTATGTTCCTTGAATTTAAATTTGGCGGGCAGCTGAAAATGAGAAGCTTTTGTTATTTTATTTTTAAGCTAAAATTAAGTAACACTACTCAAGATTCGAACTGTTTATTTGTCTTTGGATTCACATATACACTATGACTAAGTAGTAACGATGGAGTTACTCCAAAGCATATGCTCCTTTCTCGAATATAGCCCAACATGAGGAATAAAAGTTGTAGGATATTTTAGTTCAGATTTTGGGTAACCTATTTTAGTTAAGAATTCAATGCCTTACTTTAGTTTGTTCTTCCTTCGTGGTTTGGCATCCTAGTTTTGCTTGTCTCGAAGCAAGCAACAACAGTTTCAGAAAATAAGTTCAAGCTGTTGGGCAATATGTCCATTAGTTCTCACCGTGCAGATTCAGGTGAACCCATTTGCAGTAGTTTCAAAACTTCTACAAATATCAAATATGCGTGATAAAATCATAATTGTGATATTTTTGTTTTAATGGCCCTATCTTGTAAATGAATTCAAAATCGAGAACTCAAATTAGACGAGCAAATAATATATATAGGCACTATGATTCAGAAATATATATAGGCACTATGATTCAAAAATAATCGAGAACCCTAGGTTCTTCACAAGAAAAGCATAAAGTAACTCTTTTAACATCTAAAGACAGCGAGAACTCACCGAGCGGTGACGGCGACGGCGGAAGAGAATGAGGAGTGCGGCGGATGACAATGAGAGAGGAAAATGTGAACAGCGGTGGTGGCACAAGTGTGGCGCAGAACGGTGGTGGCTCGACAACGAGACCGCTTTAGATGGAACAACAATGGAGCTGCAGGAGGGTAAGTCGCACGGCGGAGTGACAATCCACACGCGGGAAGATTGAGTGATGGTTCAAAATAACTAAGTCCGAATAGCTTAGTGCGTTGCAATGTAAATAGGCTTCAAACTTATACATAAAAAAATAAATAACGTCCAACATAATAGATATTTAGGTGTTGGTGAAAATGGTTAAGCATTTTCTTACTAACTCACAAGTCGTGAGTTCGATTGTTGAGGATTGAATTTTTTTTTTTTTAAATTTATTCACATAGACTACGCTTTTTTAAAAAAAATACGCACATAGACTACGTTTTTTAAGCGTAGTTAATAGTTCATATAGACTACGCATTTAAGTATAGCGTAATCTATATTTCAAAAAATTGCACATAGACTACGATTTTGATAAAAAAACGTAGTCTATAAGGTGTAGAGAAAAGTGATATTTGTAGTAGTGGTAGTAATTCTCACTAATTATTTAATCTCATTTGAATTTATAAAATATCTAAGTAGATGTGAGATTTAGAATTGAAAAGGCACAAGAACAAGAAAAAATAAGAATAAAAATTATAAAAATTTCACATAAAGATCCATGATTATTGTGGTGCTTCGAATTCGTAATTATTTAGGTAGATATAGATAGATCTTAAGTTAAATCATATATATATATATATATATATATATATATATATATAGGAGATGGTTCACCTTCGACAACATCTCTACATTGTCTCAAATGATCAAACCTCTTTCCCGTCTTAAAATCTGATCCATAATTTTCACATTCCACTTCACTCTTAATGAGATCCCCATAAGTTGCAGAAGCTATAAAAATTAAACACGAGCTTGTTCAAGAACAAATGACAATAAATGCACTTACCTATGATATGAGTGTGAAAAGTGAATCAACTTGAATAATATCATATGTTATTGTATAAGCCAACATAGCACACATGAACCACATCAGATTAAAGATTCAAGCAATATAAAAGAAAAAAATAAAAAGTTGAATCATCAAGCTTATGTGTGCATATATTATCTATATACAAGGTTGTATAATGTTCATTTGTTTTTTCCCCAACTGTTTTTTTTAAAATTGATTTCAATAGTTCCTTTTATAGTTGAGAGAGAAAATATAAATTATAAAATAATAAAATTTGCACCAATCAAGTTCTACGTGATTAATGTAATAATTGTGAATATAATACTAAAACTTTTAATGCATAGCATAAAATTAATGTGGATATTGAATTGATATTAGGGTAATAAGAAAACTATAGTTTGTGAGGTTATTATGGAATAACGATACATATAGAAATATAATTAAGTTCATACAAAGACATAGATACCTTAATTATAGCAGTGTATATCTGCATATCTATATATTATTCCATTAACACGTATCCATACTATGTATAATTAATTACATTGACTAACATAATAAATTAATAAGAAGTTCTAAGAGAAAATTATCAAAAATTGTCATAAATTGTGAAATTTAGAAAAATAAAAATAAAATTCTATGAAGATGTCACATAGGATAAATATGATATTTCCAATGTGTAATGGATAAGATAATGGATAAATTTGATACCAATTTAAATATGAGAGGTAAATTAAGTAAACTTTTTTTATTTTGGCGTAATTTGTGCCATTAATACTAATTAAATTTAGTTTGTACAATCATAAGAATATTTAAAAGATTAAGCCCGTGCCCGACACACCTCCCACGACTTTGAATTTAGCAGTACAAATCGCCTCAGAAAAGGTACGTCGTTACTTTCTTCGCAATTGCATCAGTTTCTCCACGGCGAATTGATTTTGCCCTAACTTGCGTTGCGTCAATTGAAATTTCTACTATATGGAACCTAATTTGGGAATATCAATAAACACTTGCATTTCCTACTCAAATCTCGAGACATTTTAATAAAAAAAATAAAAGAAAACCAGAGCACAACATTAGAGATCTTCAAATAAAAAATGAACTCTTCAGCTCAGGTCTCCAAAAGATTTCTCCTCATACTACAAACTCAGTAAAGGCGAAAGTATAATTCATCATCATCAGAGTTCAATTTTTCAAACATCTTTTTAAATGAAATGCAGGTAAGTAAGATAGAAACAAGAAGAAAGTTGTGAAAATGGTTTAGTAGAAAAAAGGGGTGATTAATATTGAACCTCTCAGACAAATGCCTCGAATTGTCATCAATATTTTAAAGAATGGATATCAGACTCGTCATCTTTGGTTTCATCATCACTGAGATCAATAAAACCCCTTCCACTTAAAAGCAGACAAATTCTGAATATAATAAAAGTGATTTAAATTACAATTTCATTATGAAAATATAAAAACTCACAATCACTTCGATTTAGGGATCTGAACTAGTCTCAAGAAAAAACAACTAAGAGAAAATAAAGTGTTAAATTCATTATAACTAAAATTCGATGCCTCTTCAGTTCAGGTCTCCATAAATCTTCCGCACGAATAAAATCTCAGAAGAACGAAAGTTATGATTTAATCATCATCAGAGGCCAATACATGAGGATAAAGAAAATAATTGGGAACAAATTCGGTAAATAATAATCAGATGCAGAGGAAAAATCAAAAACAAAATTTGAATTGTAGCCGATGAATCTCTTCAGTTCCATATAGATTCGGCACATAAATTTATCTCAGGAGATAAAAGGTCTTTACTCAAACGCATCATCAGAGTAACAAAGGATAACATAAAAACAATTGAAGAAAGAAATAAAGAAAGAAATAAAGAAACAAATGAACAGAAATGAGAAGATTCAGAATTAATCTTGCAGGCGAGATGAGAGTTACCGAGGGGGTTTTGCAGCTATATAGAGCACAAGATCAAAACCCTAGAGCAGAATCTAATATGGATTGGGCCGATATGTTTGGGCCTGTGAAATATTTTTATTTAAAATAATAAGATATATTCTTTTTGCAACAATAAATTCATAAAGTGAGTCGACAATATATTCTTTTTGAAACAATAAATTCTTTGTATCTTTAGAGAGATTGTAGAAAACAAAAGACTTAGCACATGAATTTCAATCATAAGTTATGAAATTGAAATAGTCCATATATGGATCGTGATCAGTTATGAAATTTTAGAAGACATGAGTCGAATTTTAATATAAATTTAGAGGTTAAGATATAATGTTTTTGATGTAATCGTAATTTTTCTTTAATCACATGACAATAATAACAAAAAAAAATCAATCAATGAAATTGAAGCTATACAATATATGATATTTTGTTATAAAAGTATCTCATTAAAGGAAAATCATACAATATTGAATTGTGAAAAATATACGTATATCTTACGCTAGAAAAATTATGTGAATGCTATAATATTGTACTATTAACTATTCATAAAACTAAGAATCAATATCATAACTTAATTGGCTTCCCAAGTCTATATCTATATCTATATCTATATCTATATACTACATAATAACGTAACCGTGGATTGTCATTTTTAGAAACTTGGTGGATTTCGGGTAGCTACCCAGAGGATCCTTCTGCTATATTAGTACACGATGGAAATCAACCTATCACACTACTAATAGATTTGTGTATACACGATTCACACATGACGTGTTAGGTTGATGCGGGAACCTCAATCAATTCCGAGGAGAGAGCATTGAACGTAGTAGTAACATACATATAAAGCATTTGATTGGATACTATGCATTTTCATATAATATTTGAGCTTCACAGCTCCAACATACATTTGAGAGAAATTTACCAAGCTTGCAAGAAGAGACTTGCTTGAAACATCAATTGACTTCGTCGAAGAGGTGGCACCTAATTCGTCGCTTCATCAAAGCCTACAAGATAATCTATCTCAAAAGGGTTCTGACACTAGTCTCGACCAAGAGGTAGACTAAATAAATCCTAAATTCTCTTAAGCCTAAGTTTTCAAAGTTCTAATATTTGAAAACTCCAATTTTTAGTGAAGGGTAAATAAATAGTCCTTGCTCGTTTTATCGGAAAATTCTATTTAAATTATTTGAAATCAAAGTACCATTCACATATATGCAAAAAAAAATCATGCAAATTTCACTCGCTTACATAAATCACATAGAAATTTGATTTCACAACTATTATATCAGCATAAATATTTATTTCATATAAATTCATAACTAAAATATTCTTAACATATCATGAAGAATATTTCTTAATACTTAAGTAATTCTTATTAAACTCATAATTCATGGTAAGTCAAGTTTCACACTCATAAACAAGTAGGATAATATTTTCAAGTTCATTTTTCAACGTATACACTTATTCTCTTTATTTTAGAAAATTTCTAGAATCTCACTATAACACTATCAACTTTAAACACCTACGGTTTTTGACTCAAGACGTTTTAGGAGATGAGACACACTTTTTTGAAATCCTAGGGATGTCTAGTCTCGTTCAAAAAAAATCTGAGCTCAAAAATTCGAAGTGGTTTAAGAGATATGTCCGTTTTCCAAAGATCTACCAAACCTGTGACAGCATCTGTTGAAAAAATTCCTAATTATCAAAAATACTGGGAAATTCCTGAGTGTCAGGGATTAATCTATCGTAACTGTGTTTTGATTAGATCTCAAAACCTCTGATAATTTTCTTGCTGAAGTAACTTATGCTACTGACTTGTTTGCGAGTTAGGTGTTTATATTACAGGTTTCAGCAGCGGAAATACCAGTTTGGACAACCCCAAGACTAAAGGGTTCAAGCAGTACTGGGAGTCAGTCATACTGATAGTAGTATTAGTATTAGCACATCTGACAATAGCTCAACTGAAGGATCGCATACTGAAGACTAAAGACTGATGGAAGGCCCAACTGATGTCTGAGGACTGAATGTACAAGCGATGTTGAAGATCAGAGCTACTAGAGTAAGTCTAAGACTGAAGATTGACGTCGGAAGACCGAAGCCTGAAGTTAGAAGACTGAAGACTCAACGCTAAAGGACTATTGGATTTGTATACTGGAAGTAGATTGGTTGAGCTTGTATACATGTTTCCTGTTACCACTATTACAATTTCCTATCTGAATTATTTACTTGATTGCATATGTATGTCCATTTATCTCATATATAAGTTAGATCATACAGTGTGTCGAAGATCACATAAGTCTGTATAATTAGTTAAGCTTAATGAGATATAAAAATGATCACAGCTAAGACAACTTGAGGACGAGTTGTCGGTATATCCTGTAGTATAGATAAGAAGTGACTTGACTTGGTTGCTTGTCTATACTGGTATGTCTCTAACGTATTGATGGATCACAATGAGATGAGATCTTTTATCTGACCGTTGTGAAGAACCTAGATCTCGGTGACTTTACGTTGATCTAAACCTCGATAATGTTTTAGGTAAGTATGAGTTGATAACCATCACTTTGAGTTTTTATGGTGAGGGTTACATGAGATAACCCAAGATTCTCCGCATCTTGGGTGATTGCAATGCTTGTAATGTCATGCTAGTTACCTGTATCGAGTCACCGTATCCGTTTAGGATGATGACATCCCCTTAAGGAGCTCAAAAGGTTTATTGTATTAAACCCTGCAGGTTGAGTTAGCTCAAGTACAATAATAAGGTTGAGTGGTTCTACTTAAGAAATTAAAAAGATTAATTATTTTAAGCAGTCAGAAAACTATAAATAAATAATGGACGTACGATATCTTAAATACGGGGATTCATGAAGTCTAAGTGCAAGCCCGAATCAACTTCGGTAATAAAGGGGTAAGTCGACATTTATTTTCTAGTGGCATGAATAAATGTTTAGAATTAATTTATGTTATGGGCTGAGCATAAGATAATTAATTCATTCTAGGCCCATCTTTATTCCTTGCATTTGATCTCTGGGTTGGCCCATCAAGGCCTTTGCTGCTGGAGAATTTTGCCCATCCCTAGTAGAGTCCCTTTGGGACTCTGTTCTAATTCTCATATATCTAGATAGATTTTATCTGATATCATTAGATATCAAATGATATTACTCTAGATATGATTTAATTGAAAAGATATGATTGTATTTATTAGATATGCACAGATCTATACTAATAGGATTCTAGGGATGCATTATAAATAAAATGTGAGAGAAAATCAGTTGTAATTCTATTATTCCTAAGTGAGATTTTCGAAAATCTCTAAGTAGAAGAAGATGAATTTTTGCAGCATTCTCCATAGATTGTTCTCACTCAGCATTGGAGTTTTGGCAATCGGGTTACAGTCCAAAAGATCAAAGCACGAGTCTTCATCGTTCTTTATCCGAGAAATTCACAGGTAAACACGAGTAAACACCAACATGTTGTAATTAATTACATAGATGCATGCTAGGTATATAATCAATGTATGGTGAATTAAACATCCAAGATAGATCCTCAGGAGAGGGTATAATCAGATTTCCCTACAAGGGCGACTAAAAGTCGAGATATGACTAAGTGTCATATCAGGCAGCTGACTATCTTTGTAGAAGTCAAAGTCGGGTACCGTGTCAAAGTCGATCGCCACTAGTCAAAGATATCCAGGAATCAAAGCTGTCTATCGATAGTCAAGTTGACTATCAATTTATACGTCTAACTGAAGCATCATACTGACTCATAAGTTCTAAGCTGACAATACACAGAGTCCAAACTGCTGACGATAAGGATATGCAGCCTCGACTGGACCAACCTGAAGTCAATTCTAACAAAACACGGAGTCAACTGAACTGAAGAAACACGGAAAGATTTTAACCTTGAGTGTTTGAATCGCCATGTGTTGTAGCGTATCTGCATAATATTATGACATGCCATACCACCTGTTGGGAAAATTCCTATGTTTCAGGAATTAAATCTGTCTTAACTATGAGTTTTGATTAGATCCCAAAATCTCTGATAACTATCTTGCTGAAGTAACTAATGTTACTGACTTGTATTCGAGTTAGTTGTTATTGTTATAGGTTTTCAGCGGTGGAACTATCAGTTTGGATAGACCCATTGAAGAAGTTCAAACAATACAAAAACAAGTTATACTGATAGAAGTATCAGTACCGACAGAACTGATGAACAATTCGACTGAAGGATCACGAATGAAGACTGAAGACTGGATGAATGCCAATGTAAGTCTGAAGACTGAAGTACAAGTGAAACTAAAGAGAATAACTGATAGAGAAAAGTCGAAGACTGAAGACTGACGTCGTGATACCGAAGCTTGAAGATTGAAGAATGAGACTCATTGATGACTGTGACGACCCGACTTCTCAAAGAAGTACGGATTAAACGGATCGCCACTTGTATGACAATGCAGCGGATATACACATAACTAAACCAATACAATTAACCAATCAACTACGAATAAATGCATAGACTGAAAGGAATAAGCTGTTTCGATACAAACTCAAGTCACAGAAGGACTTGCCCAAAAAGGTTCAACGTTCAAATATAGCTCAATCAGGGCGCAATTCAAGGAATGAGGTACGACCTCAAGTTCAATACGATATGAAAAGCAGTTATAATCAAAAGACATCAAACAATATCAGAGTTAGCAGCAATAAACGTGTGGACATACATATGACGATACATGCCCAAGGTTCTAGAAATCCTTTCTATTATAGCAACAAAACAACTGCCACTCTGCACCACCTCGCACCCATCATCAATCCCTGCTCAACCTGCACATCAAAAACGAGATGCAAGGCTAAGTACAAAAGTACTCAGTGGACTCATTGCCGAAAATATTTTCTTTGTTAAAGTTATTGAACTGCCCACAATAGCGCATGAGGATTTTAGTTGAAAAGACTCATGCCTATCAAATATTTTATCAGTTTTCCAAAAGTATCCGGTCGGACTATTTCTTCCACGTTGTTCCATATCTGATCATTTATTCATTCATTCATTCGCGCACTATGGAGGTGGCCACCTACACATAGTCGCCGTGACTAGTCGAGATAGCTAACCTTAACACAAAGTCACACGTGTACACAATCTGAGTTAGTCCTTAACTAAGTCGGATCCGATCGTTACCCTTTTTAACGCTGGTGGACCAACACATTCACATACCATATCGATATACCAATCTCGATAGATCACAACAAAACATAAACATTTGGCGATCAATAACAGTTTATGTAATAACATTTCATAAAGCTTTTGTAAATCATGCTTTGAGATAGACATGCATGTCATTTTTGTTTCAAGAGAGTCCACCTACTAATCCGAAGCTATTAGTTCTAAGTGAGCAGTGTGATTGTCCTTCCTCGCCAACTACGTATGATCAAACCCTTCATAAGAAAATAGTCTTTCTTACACACTTTCTATCGATCGAATGTCGCTTACAAATTACTTACTTAAAGTTCCCAATTAGGGTTTCTTTATGATTTCATATGATGATTTTAAGATAATTTCTATTATCTTACATTCCCAAATTCCCAAACTATTTTACTTCATCATTCATAGATGAACCTCAACTTATGAATCAGATACTCCGAGTCTATCCGACTCTTAACCTTAGTGTTCTTCTAAACATTATTACGTTATAGATTGTTAGTATTCAAGTTGTGATTGGTAAATTAAGATATTCTCAAGCCACTAACTAGACTTAACAATTGTAGTTACGTCCTAGTAGGTTATGCTTGACGACTTGTCGTATTAGCCTGGCGAATAAAAGGGGAGTCTTGACTTATGATTCAAATGATCACATGCCACCATGTAAGTAAATACTTAGGAATAGATGAATTTCTTCGGGAATATTGACTCGACCTTTGAGACATAATGATCGACATCTTATGTTCGAATCTTTGTTTACACTAACAAAACCCCAAACGTAAACAACATAATACTTTATGTACGAGAATCCAAAAGAAATCGACAAATTTCGATAACTTAAGAAGGAATTAATGAGAATCGAAGTTAGACACAAATTAGGGTTTTCTATTAGCAATAGGATACTCAAACGTGAGATCCTAAGTTAAAAGAAACCAAAAGCCGAGTTACGATGTTAATACTCAATAACGACAACCTAATGCGATGTTAGATTAAGCGTTAAGACAAATCGACAACGAATAGAGATTATACAACTTATATAATAACCGACGAGTTAAGAGAAATAAACAATGTCGTAATTGTCGGCACAACATAAACATAACCATTTAACACCATACAATACCATACACAACATAACTATACTAAAGCATTAGAAAACCCTAATTTCTAAATAATGCAAACCATTGTGTATGTGTGCATAAGTGTTCCATTCATTCGTCACAATCACAACCATTCATTCCAAGCTTATAGTTTAACTATCATAGCATTGTTTACCATTAAAATTAAACTCATACTTAACCATTTTGCTACGTTTTTGATAATTAACAATAATTAGTATAAGTATCTAATAAATTCCGATAAAATCATGTTATGCTCCTATCATACTATAGAATTTAATTACTAACTCAATATCATCAAATAAAATTTAAAAACATGAGTAATTAAGCATATAGTTTTCGGTATTTATGATTTATTGAACATTGGTGTTCAATAAATTCACAAAAATCATATCATGCTTATATCATATACTAAACTTGAAATATCACCTCATATCATACATTAAAATTAAAACACATGCTTTTTACTACATGATTATTTTTGATAATCTTAATATATATACATATATATTCAATAAATTCCATTCACTTCACAATATGTTTATATTATGCAATAAACATGTAATATTAACATTAAACATCAACTAATATTTATAATATGAACCAAATGCTTGGAATTCTTTTTGTCCTCACACATATATTACATATGTGTTCAATAAATTCCCATCAATGCATATTAGGTTCATATTATTTCTACACATCACATATCATATTATTTTCAACAAATAAAATCAAATAAATCCTTATATATATATATATATATACTTTCGTCCCTATAGAAAAATAGGAGTAGTGCCTCAATAATTTCAAGATTAATATATGATATTCATATCATATATTAAACACTATACCTCAACTATTTTTTAATAAATAAAATCAAAATAATTTCCAAAAATTATATATATATTTCGGTTTCAACATGAAAATAGGAGAAGTATTCCAAAAATTTCAAGATTAATATATGATGTTCATATCATATATTAAACACTATATCTCAACTATTTTCAATAAATAAAATCTAACAATAGTCTAAAAATATGTATATATATTCGCCTTTTGAAGAAAATAGAGATGTGTTTCAAAATTTCAAGATTAATATATGATGTTCATATCATATATTAAACACTATATCTCAACTATTTCAACAAAAAAAATTAAAACCATGGCCTAAAAATTCAACATAGGTCTCGGCCTTCAAAAAAATTTTCAAGAAAAAATCCAAAAATTCTCATATTTATTCTACATGCTCCTAATACATCAAAAAACAACAATATCAAATAATATTCACAAAAGCATGCTTTATATTCTATAAAAAGAATTCTAACAAAATCGAAAAATAATAAACATGCTCCAAAAATTCTCAAACTTTAAACACAATATTAGAAAACATTTCTAAGCATATTTAATTCATGGCTTGAGAGCATTAGATGGCTCAAAAGTCATGAAGAAAATAAAAAACAAAACTAGGGTTCTTCATGAAATAAATTCAAAAAAAATCTAAAAAAAAAACTTCTACTCCATTAACAATGAAGAGAATGATGAGTACTACCTTTGTATGGTATTAGAATAATTATTTGAGATTTGGAATGATTGGGAAATAATGATTAAAGCTTAAAAGTTTGAAGAACAAAAGAGAGAAATTTCAAAATAGAGAGAGAGGGCACGTTTTGGTCTTTAAAATCTGATCCAAATGAGCTGGTTTCAGCTTATATGGAGTGCCCATTGTGGTGGTTGGGAGGAGACTAGTCAAATTGCTCGATTTGGCATGTTAATACCGACTCTCTAAGTTTTATCGGAATGGGTAGAAAATGCGCGCTTTTGGTCAAACGATCGATGATGACCTAAATAGCGGTATTTCCTCTTTGTGATTTGGGTAGCCCGGTAACAAAATCCATAGCGATATCATTCCATTTCCATTCCGGTATGTTCAGCGGTTGTAAGGTTCCATACGATCGCTGGTGGAGTGCTTTCACTTGTTGGCACGTCAAACAACGCTCTAGAACGGCTACGCCTCGCTCATTCCATCCCACCAAAATTTCTCCTCGAGATCTTGGTACATTTGGTGCTTCCGGTGTCTTGTGTAAGAAGTCTCATGGGCTTCTTTCAAGATCTCGCCTTAAGCACTTCGCTCGAACACACACTCTCATGTCACACAACAAAACGTTATCTGTTGCTTCTTTGAAAGTTTTGTGGTTGTTGTCCTCGATCTTGCTCGCACTTCCTCTAGCTTCTTACTCTTCCTCTAAGCTTCTAAGATTCGGGCTCTTAAGTCTGGGATTGCAATCAAAGTTGCAATACGACCTTCTATCGTCTGAGACGGGTCCATGACTTCGATATTCATCTTCTGAAATTCCTTTATAAGTGTCTCTTCATGACTGAGGAGACATCCCAAACTAGGGTGGGATTTGCGACTCAAAGCATCGACTACAACATTAGCCTTGCCTGGGTGGTAATTGATACCACAGTCGTAATCTTTCACCAATTCTAACCATCTACGTTCCTCATGTTAAGATCTTTCTGCTCAAAGAAATACTACAGGCGGTGTCTCCAAATCTTTAAGGCATGTACGATCGCTGCTAATTCCAGGTCGTGCATAGGATAGTTCAGCTCATGTAGGCGTAATTGCCTTGAAGCATAAACAATAACTTTGCCTTTTTGCATCAGAACACATCCTAGTCCATTCTTCGAAGCGTCCGTGTAGATTGTGTACTCCTTATCTACTTCGGGTACTGCGAGTACAGGTGCTGTTGTTAGCAACTCCTTCAATCTCTGGAAACTAGCCTCACACTCGGCGGTCCAAGTGTACTTGATTCATTTTCTCAACAATTGGGTCATGGGTCGGGCTATCATTGAAAATCCTTCGATAAATCTTCGATAATAGCCGGCAAGTCCTAAGAAACTCCGAATTTAATTCGGGTTCTTTGGTGATTCCCATTCTCGAATCAGACGATCTTCGAGGGTCTACTTTGATTCCTCGGCGGACACGATGTGACCTAAGAATGTCACCGCCTAACCGTAATTTACACTTGCTAAACTTGACAAAGAGTTGCTCTTGCCTCAATGTTTGCAGCACATTTCTCAAGTGCTCTTTGTGTTCTTGGTTATTCTTGGAGTATATTAGGATATCGTCTATGAATACTAAGACAAATTTGTCTAAGCATGGGAGAAATACCCTATTCATGATATCCATAAATACTGCTGGGGTATTTGTAAGTCCAAAGGGCATAACGATAAATTCCAAATGACCATACCTTGTACGGAAAGCCGTTTTAGGTACATCCTCTGGTCTAATCCTTAGTTGATGGTATCCCGACTTTAGATCTATCTTTGAAAAGACTCCTGCTTCCTTAAGCTGATCAAATAGATCGTCAATTCAGGGCAAATGATACTTATTTTTAAGAGTTATCTTGTTTAACTCTCGATAGTCTATGCACATTCTCAGTGTACCATCATTCTTCTTCACAAAAGGACAGTGCTCCCATGGAGACATACTAGGTCTAATGAAACCCGACTCCAAGAGTTCGCATTGGATCTTCAATTCCTCCGCTTTTGGTGCCACCGGTATGGGGCTTTCGACACGGCGTAACTCGATTCGAGGTCGATCATGAACTCAATCATCGGTTTGGCGGTAATCCCGGTAGTTCGTCTGAAAATACATTGGGATACTCCTTCACGATCGGAACGTCTTCTATCATTCTTTCATTCTGATCTTCCTCCTGGAGATAGACAAGTTAGGCGTGGTTCTCGATCTTGTTCAGCAACGTCCTTGCTTGTAGCACGGATATGATTGGGACTCTCATCCTCATGCTGATCCCGTGAAAGTCTGTTGGTTTCTCTCCGGGATGCCGGAAAGAAAATTTTCATTACACAGATGGTCGATTATGTTCGGTTAACCAATCCATTCCTAGGATTATGTCCACATCCGTCATAGGTACGACGTGAAGGTTATCTGTCATGACCTTAAGTGAGCTAGTCCAAGTTCTAGGTTTGAGCATGTGGGTTACCGTTTTATGCCTCCCATCGTGAAGAAATTCTATGATTTGTTCAACGCTTAAGATCTAATCCTAAGTTCTCTACGCGTGTTTCAACAATAAAAGAATGTGAGGCGCCAGTATCAAATAGTAGGATAACAGGCAATTGGAAGAGCGTTCCTATACCTGCCAAGTTTCCTTGGTTCGTTAGCGACCTGGAATTCCCTTTCTTGGTTGAGGCGTGGGCCCGCTTCATGATAGCGGTTGTTTGTTGTTGATGATGTTTTTGTTGTTGCTACGGTTGTTGCTGCTGTTGTTGTTGGGGCTGTCGGTAATGTTGTTACGGCTGTCGCCACTGTTGTTGTCGTTATCACCGTGGTTGATACGGTCGTTGGATCGGCCGAAGATCGAACCGGAGGTCATTCTTTGAAATGGTTGAGCTTGGATAGCCCGGACCGGTGGGACTTAGTTGAGCACATTGGGACAGCCATTTCTCCCTTGGCGCATCCCAGGGCAGTCCCTGAAGTAGTGACCCTTCTGGCCACACTTGAAGCATCCGTCATTCGTAAATGCGCATGCCCCCTTGTGACTCCTATGGCACCAGGGACACACGGGGAGCCTCACAAATTTTTGGTTTCCCCCGCCAGGTGCGGGTACCATGAGGCGTCCATTTCCTTGCCCGTGCCCAGATGGCACGTTGTTCCCTTGCCATGGCCTCCTGTAGGCCTGGTCAGTGTTGGATCCTTGACCTTGGTGGGATCCTTCCCACTTCCTCTTTCCACGATCCCCTTGGTGATTCGGGGGATGTATGATAAACGCGCTTTGTACACGTTTATTGTTGATTATTTAAGATGATTTTAGATGTATTAAGTGCGTTTATGTATCGGATCTTAATGCTTTTATATATTTTTGGAAGATACTGCTCTTGGGTTCCTCTTTGGTATTTTGTAGGCTTATAAGATGATAATCGAAGCATGGAACGAAGCACGAGCAAAAGAAGGCAAAAACAGGGGCTAGCGGCCACCTTCGCGACCGCTAGCCAGTCGGGAGCTGAAGATTAGCACCGGGATGATGCCTCGCGACCGACCTAGCGACCGCTAGGTCGGCCGCGAGGAAATGCCATACGACGCGAGCACACCACGCGACCGCGAGAAGCGACCGAGAGAGACGTCTCCGAAGAAAAGTCTCTGCCCAATTTCTCGCGACCATGGCTAGCGACCACGAACCAGGTCGCGAAGCTCACCTAGAGGCCGCAAGTCCTATCGCTAGCCAAAGAAGACACGCGCGCGAAGATACCTAGCGACCGAGCTCGCGACCGCAAGCTCGACCGCGAAGCGTAGCGGACATGCCAAAAATTAGGGTTTTCACACTTGCCTATAAATAGGGCTTCGTCCCCTCACGTCCCCAAGCCGCTCCAGACCGATTTTACACGTTTTCCTCGCCACTATTTTTCTTCTTTTGCACTCTAGCTTTGATTTAGATTCATTCTAGCATTAGTTTTTCATTGTTCTACGTGGGTTTTACGTATTGTCGACGCTTCGGAACGCTTTTGTCCGAACAATTTCCGTGTTTTACCATTTTTCACTGAGGTTGGGATACGAACCCAACGATTGTTCTTCTGACGCTACACTACGGGTTTTATCTATATAATTTCTATTCCTATGATTATTTCGCATTTAATTTCGTTTATTATGTCTAGCTAAATTTCGTTTGGATTATCCACACTAAATCCCTGTGGATACGATACTCTGCTTACCTTTATACTTGCATGTTTTCGTGTTAGAAAAGTGATTGTAACTCCAACACGAAAACACATAAGCTAACTCAAAAATAATTCATCATTATCCAAGGAACAGATTTGGTTTTGAAAGGTTTAAGGCTTCAGATATTAAATCCAAAGCAAAAGTGACAACTTGAAAATAAACAAAAGGCAATAAATACTCAAAGAGATAATAAACTAGAAAGACTAACCCTAGGGATGCATTAATCCTACCCACAACGTATGTTTATCCCGCTCCTATTAACCAATTTTAATCCGCATAAGATGGAAGATCACACATGTAACCAACAACTTCGCCATTTACAATTGTGGCGATTGATTACTAATTTTTCCTATTATCATTCGTCTCTAGGTGAAAATAAGCAACCCAAAAGGATCACAAAGAATATGCTTCCTACGAATGTTCCTATCTCACCACGACTCAAGGCTTATTCGTATCATGCATTCAAGATCGATTGACAAATAAAACGGCTAAGTAATTAACTGGCAACTAGATATGCATCAAGATTGATCAGAAATTAACACATATAATTAAACACCAAGAATCATAAATCAATGCCTGAAAGGTAAATAACGATAGCAGGAATGACAACATTTAGGATAGAATCATGCAAACCCTAGGATTAGAACGAAATTTAGCTAGACATAATAAACGAAATTAAATGCGAAATAATCATAGGAATAGAAAATATATAGATTAAACCTGTAGTGTAGCGTCGGAAGAACAATCATTGGGTTCGTATCCCAACCTCAGCAAAAAAGGGTAAAACATAGAAATTGTTCGGACAAAAACGTTCCGAAGCATCTACAATACGTAAAACTCACGTAGAATAATGAAAAACTAATGCTAGAATGAATCTAAATCAAAGCTAGAGTGCAAAAGAAGGAAAAATAATGAAAAACTGATGAAAAACGTGTAAAATTGGTCTGGAGTGGCTTGGGGCGCGAGGGGGCGAAGCCCTATTTATAGGCAAGGGTGAAAACCCTAATTTTTGGCTTGTCCGCTATGCTTTGTGGCCGAGCTCGTGATCGCGAGCTCGGTCGCTAGGTGTCTTCGCGCGCGCGTCTTCTTTGGCTAGCGATAGGACTTGCGGCCGCTAGGTGAGCTTCGCGACCTGGTTCGCGGTCGCTAGCTATGGTCACGAGAAATTAGGCAGAGACTTTTCTTCGGAGGCGTCTTTCGCGGTCGCGTGGTGTGCTCGCGTCTTATGGCTTTTCCTCGCGGCCGACCTAGCGGTCGCTAGGTCGCGAGGCATCATCCCGACGCCAATCTTCGGCTCGCGACTGGGCTAGCGGTCGCGAAGGTGGCCGCTAGCCCCTGTTTTTGCCTTCTTTTGCTCGTGCTTCGTTTCATACTTCGATTATCATCTTATAAGCCTACAAAATACCAAAGAGGAACCCAAGAGCAGTATCTTCCAAAAATATATAAAAGCATTAAGATCTGATACATAAACGCACTTAATAGATCTAAAATCATCTTAAATAATCAACAATAAACGTGTACAAAGCGCGTTTATCAATTTACAACGACAGTCCTATCTTCGGGTATGGCAGCCTCGATGTCCAATGCCCGACTGAGGGCCTCACGGTTAGGGATGGCAATGGGCCGGATCTGGACCGGATCGCCAGTCCGCATCCGATCCGATTTTTGCTTTGGTACGAATCCGATCCGCATCCATTGGGTTCAAAAACTTAAATCCGGATCCGATCCATAAGATCCACGGGGTCCGTGGTCTGACCCGGATCCATATGTTTTCGCTTCTAAAATAAATTCTAATCAACTATAATTCACAGTAACACCATAATAATCTAAATGCATAATAATACTATAATAATTATTTAGAATTTCTACAACTATCACTATATTGGAAGACGTTAGTTACAGATTTACTATAAAGTAGGAAGCAACAAACAACTCGATCGTCGGTGGTGTAAGTAACGCGACCCGCCGTGAATGCCGATAGATACATAATTGGGAGTATTTGAAATGAAATTTGGAACATATTTGTTTTGGAATAATTTGAAAAAGAAAATTGAAGAGTTTTAAGTTGGGTTATGTATTTAATTTTAATAAAAATAATATATATATATATATATATATATATATATATATATAAACTAAATGGATTTTGGAATGAGAAATTGGGAATGACGACGAGGCATACTAATAGAAATTATTTAGGTTAACCAATATATATATATATATATATAATTGGCGGTCCACGGGCGGATCCGACCGGATCCGGGACTTAAAACCTAAACTCTAGATCCGATCCGAAATATTGATATATGTTCCAGATCCGGTCCAGATCCGTCGGGTCCAGATTTTTGAGGATCCAGATCCTTAAAAATGGATCTGGATCCACGGATCTGGACCGGGTCCTGGATCCGTTGCCATCCCTACTCACGGTAAGTTTGGTTTCCGTGGCCAGCTAGCGAAACCCTGATTTCATGACGAAGTCCCGCCCGAAACTTTTATGTCCTCTTCTCGTTGGTGTCGACCAGCTGGGGCGCATATCGTGACATCTCACAGAATGCACGGTCGTAGTCTGTGACCGTTGTCTTTCCCTAACGCAGGTTATAGAACTCATGTTCTTTCTTTCTTCGGTAGCTCTTAGGAATATACTTCTCGTATACTTCCTCCTTGAACTCTTCCCAGGTGTACTCTTCAAGTTCTTCTTCGGTTAGAGTCTTCCTCTTCACCTCACCGTAAGTCGGCGACACCAAATATCCGAAAGCAACGCATGACAAGCGTTATTGAGAGGTGCGGTGAAGGAAGTTAAAGATCGCCCAAAGGCACGAATCCGTAGTTCAAGATCCAAGGGATTCCCATCCGTTGAAAGTGGGCGGGTTCTCACACGAGGAATTGTTCTTCAATCCGCCTCGCCGGTGGTGGTGGTGGTGGGGGGGATGGAGTGTCTTCTCTCAAAGCGTTTCTTCGATTTCTTCTTCTCGGCGGCATCATATCCTTCATAAATACACGCAATTAAATATCGCCTTATACTATCCATCAGGATCAATGTGTATATATATATATATATATATCAGCACTGTATTTATATAAATATGAGCATAAATCTAGCACATCATCGAACACCACATATCACAATATTAAAACGAAAGGCTCTCGGGGAGCATTCATCATATCACATCAATTGCCTCTACAAGGACATTCATCAGCGTTTTGAAGATTTACAAAAGACCAGGTACAGAGTATGATGCCCAAAAACAATTATCAGCATCACTACGTGTACCTAGTGTCACAGCCCGGTTTGGCTTATCCTTGCCGGACCGTGACTTGGGGTTCGGTTTAAGTGAATATGAAAGTATAAGGGTTTCAACTCATTTCATCTACGATGAAGTATAGATGTTCCAAACAGAAACGAGAATCATGATGGATCAAAATAGCTTATATATGTATAGGATGGTTCCAAGGTTTCAACAAAACAGTAGCTTTTACAAAGCTTAACGTAGTAACAAAACATAACAGAGTCTCAAGAGTTTGGCAGCGGAATAAAACGTATGAGACATGCATATGGAGATGCATTCTCAAGGCGAACCAAAATACTTCATACTAGTTGTCAAAAGATTCCGCTCAACTCCCGCCTGCTCCATCATCGCTCAACCCGCACATTTAAAACAATATGCAGGCCGAGTACAAAGATGCACTCAAGGACACATGCCGAAAATATTTTACTTCACGAAATATTGTCACGCCTCATCACAAGAAGACACAAGGGTTTTATTTGGAAAAGGCCTTGTTCTTACAAAATACATTTTCTCATTTCTCAAAATCATCGCCGCCGAGCATTTTCACATCACTACAACATATATTCCAAGTCGGCTATGGATTAAACGCGGGAGGAGGCCTCCCTTCACCGGACGCAAACAACCGCACAATGTTCAGAGCATGACCGCCCGCGTTCGAGGCCCAACACGTGTACACAATCCTAGCTAGGCTTTCTCCTTACTCCTCTAGCATAAGACCCGACCAGAATCTTCCTTGCCTGTGCAACCCGAATGGACATATACAAAACTCAAAATATTTTCGGCGCATAATATCGTATCTCAAAATTTTGCAAGAAATAGTACGGAATAACGATAAAACATTTTCCAAAAACTCGTAATTGATTTTGGTAAGAAAGCCCACCTCGAGAACTTAAAAAGTTTTTATGTCACTAGGGTTTTACTTTCCGTTTCTCCTCTCCTTCAAGTCAAACCTTATCAACGTAAGAAACGAGTTTTTAGCATATCATCATGTTGTGTAAGATTCATCGATCCGAACCAACGTACGTACTATCCTTTCAGTCATTCCTTAGTTCAAATCATTCGTCGTTACGTACGAATCTTAATTTCATCTCTAACGTCGTCACGTACTGACTTTATTTCTCTTCTTACGTATATACTTAAATTCTACGTATTCACAGACATAATTCCCTATGTCTCAACTTTTCCACATATCATATCGTATGATTCACGTACCACATATCATAATGACGTCACAACTCCTTTACTTCAAATTTTCGAAGATTTATAAATATTTTTCAAAAATATTATTTTATTCACATAATATATTATTATCTATATATATCAATAATATGACATAATATTCATCATGTATAACTTGTACATCACTATTTCATTCTTTTGTGATTTTCAAAATTTCCATCTCATAGTATTTCATATTTTTCCAAAGAATTCCACATAAAATCATAGAATTTTGAACATGAACATCTATCATTATTTCAAGCTTAAAACATCAATTAAAATTCATGTACATCAACATATGACTCATGCTCATTTTCGGTCATATCATAGTGTTTTTAATACATGCTTAATTTTGTATTAAAATCATAATACATGCTTATAAACGTCATATAAACATATTTAATTCATAACTTCGACATATAGCATAAATTTCACGTATTTCACATAATTTTCGAAAGCATGTAACAAAACACATCACATATGATTTTCTAATATTTTTGCATGAAATAATAAGAGTAGTAAGATTTCTAACCTTCTATTTGTTTTTGGTCTACGTCGGTGACGTTTTCTATCTACGATCGAAGACAACTTTGGAGAACACTCTCTTATTTTTTTGTCTCTATTTTTCTCTCTATTTCTCACTAATTTTCGGTTATGATGTGTAAAGGGGGGGGTCTCTTATTTATAGATGTTATAAAGTGTATTTAATCATTACTTTATAAAATATCTTAATATAAAGTCAAAAATTACAACTCCTTTATCTTCTTAATTTTTGAACCCTATGAGTTGTCAATGAGTCATTTTTGTTCTTATCTTATACTTTAATTATTCATCATATCTTATATTTTTGAAATTATAACATATGTAGTTGTAAAATTAAAATTTACAACTCATTCCTTATCTCTTTGATATTTTCGGTCACTTCTTTATATAAGAAACAAATATTTTATTTTATCCTATAGTTTATTATGCTATTTTATTATTTAATTAATGTATTTTATATCTATCATAGAATAATTGAATTACCACTTTATACCATGTTTATGGAATTTTCGAGCACTATTAGAACCTTAGGATAGAATTTTATTTTTTCTATATCATATACTATAATATTATCACGTAATAATATCACATTTGAAAAGTCAAAGTTTTCAACTTAGGATAAGGTGTCATTATCATAAGGTTGGAAATTAAATTTTCTAACCTTATAAAGTCTAAAATTTCGCCATATGGTTCCAAATCCATACGTTACTTGTTTAATTTGATAACCATCTCTACTTTACACCTAATCTTATCCTATCTTTATAATTATAACCCTCATTAATTAAAGTATGATATTTATATTCATTTCACACTAGAAAGTCTAAATTTTCGCACTTTTATTAATATGATGCCAAATATTTTATTTTCTCCAATTAATAGCTATGTGACATAATATTGATCTTAGATGATAAAATAAATTATAGGAAAATTAATTAAGATCAATTCTATGTACTAAAGTAAAGTAATCGGCAAATAATTCAAATTAAAGATAAATTATCAAACTATTATTCTTTTCATAACCAATATTATTTTTATGAGTAATTATATAAATATAATGATATTATATCATAAAATAAATTTTGGAACATTTCTAAGCAATTTCCTAATTTTTCAAAACTAGGTTTCTAGAATTTAAATTTTTATAAACTTCCATTCTTACCCTATTTTATCTATTTCGAAATTTATACTATTTCTAGGAGATAAGATTGATCTAGAATTCATGATATTTATCAAGTATAAAATTAAATAAATTATTTAATACAATTATCACATAAGCTTTGTGATTTTCGAAAATCACATGAAATCATACCTAAATTTCGAAATTAATGAGCTTCTAGAACCAAGATATTATCTCCTATGATACTTATCACATTTCTACACATTTCTAAGAAATAAGCATTATCTCTTAATTAATTATGATCTTATCTTATCATTTTATAAAAATATCATAGCATACTTATCACAAAAATGTCATTTTCAAATCCTTATCACATACAACTCATAAATTTTGAAATTCATGCTTGATTTGTACAAGATAATTATCTTATCATATACTACAAGATAGATATGACAACTCATCACATAAAATCAAGTGATCACATATTAAATCATAATTTAATCACTTATTCTCATGAATTTCGAAAATCATCAAATAATAAGGAAAATATTTCCTTTTTCTTCCTTAGTGTAAATATTATCCCAAATATACTTAAAAACATATTTAAAAATTATTTCATGTGAAAAAGATTAAGAAATTTTCGATTTTACTCAAAATCGAAAACTACCGACGTTCATTTTCGTTCTCGTTCTATCGTAATATTCCTTCTGCTTTTCGAAATTTTTAAGCCTAGAAATTCGGGGTATTACATTCTACCCCCCTTAAAGAAATTTCGTCCTCGAAATTTGCGTATTCTCATAACGTTCTCTTCTCCTTCTCCATATTGTATTCTCTATTCGACGTTGGTACCTCGTACCCCTTTAATCGTCGTATGACCTTAAACATTCATTTGTATCGACTTATTTCTAAACCTCTGATTCCATATATCTAATATTCTCATGTTTTCTGATCGTATCTATCCAACTATCGATTCTCATAGATGGTGAGTCCTATGTCCAAATCTAAGTTTAAGCGAACATATGCTAACGTCAGATCTTCTTCCTCCGGTGAAGAGGATTCGATCTCTTCATCTCGTGTCGTACACGCTCTAAAATACTACGATAATCTTATAATATCGTAACCTTGAGATTCCCATAGTAATAATATAATCACGTGTATATTGAAAGCGTATTTAAACCCGCTGGGTTATCTTGGTCATTTTCATGTTCTTTGTTGATTGATAGCATAAACCCTTGGTTGTTGTTGCTGAGCTTGTCGTGATGGATTAGGTTTACCTCCCATTCCTTGTCCTAGTTGTGGGCAATCCCTTGCAAAATGCCCTTGTTGACCACATCTATAATAGTTCACACGCCCCGCTTCACAAGGACCAGCAGCGCCTACTGCATCGAGGACATCGAGGGTACGCGGTTGGTTGTTCCTACCTGTCCAAAATTCATTGGACGACCTTGCCTCGCCTCGACCCATGGTGGCCTTTGATTACTTGACCACGGCCTTCTTTACGCTGGTTGTAGTAGTTACCTTGTTAAGAACTTCCTCCCATTTATTTTTACCCTTGTCCTCTTGGGCTAAAGCTGGTTTATTCTCTGGCAATGCTTCCTCTATATCTAAAGCCCTTCCTAAGGCCTCGGTATAGGTCATTGCTCCATGGCTGGCAAGAGATATCCTAATCTCAGGCCTTAGTCCAGATCTAAACTTGTCAGCCATCTTGTCATCGGTATCTACTAGATTCTGGGCAAACCTTGACATGTCACAGAATATCCGATCATATTCTATTACCGACTTATTTCCTTGTTTGAGACTGAAAAACTCATTTTCTTGTTTCTTCCTATAACTCTTGGGAATGTACTTATCATATAGTACCGTTTTGAAATCTTCCCATGTAAACTCTTCCATTTGTTCATCAGTCATAATCTTCCTTCTGGTCTCCCACCGTAAGTCTCGCCGAACCGTTAATTGAAAGGTAACGAAGAAAGTCTTTCCCGATTCGCATAATGCGTGAAATTGAAAATTGCGTTCTATCGCTCTTACCCGAGTTCACCATCAGGTTCCATCCCATTAAAAATGTGGGCGGGTTTTGCTTGAGAACAGTTCCTCTACTCTACGAGGCGGTGGTGGTTGTTGAATTACGGTTCCGAGTTTCCTCTCTCTCCTACGTCCCAATTCTCTTCTAGAGGCATTCTTAATGTTTTAAACAAAACAAACGTCAATTTCTAAATCGATACTTTGCACATAATCTTATTATGGATCATGGAACAACAAACATATCATATGCCAGATACTTTTCCACAACAAGCCATGTAATATCACGTATTCATCAAAATGCCTCAATGAGGACTTTTCTATATATTAGTTTTACAACGACTAGTCTCTTTAACTTAGTACATAACGTGATGTCATATTTACACCAAAATTTTGACACCACTAACATACTTACTACAAAATGTCGTCAACTACATTTTCTCTATATACATGCTAACCATACTATCTATGTCATAACTGACTTCATAAGTCTTACTTTATCTAAGTATTCTATGCCCCAGAGGGTCCCTCGTCGGAATCGTTCTTTTTTTTTTCTGGAAATTTTCCCATCTCCAGATATGTCTTTGCCTCCTTTATGAGACGATCCAAATCCTTCAAAGAACGATCAAGTCCTTTACAAGTGTTGGTTTTCTTATTTCTCCAAGTAGTAGCCCTTGTCTCTCTCGGTCGCTCTCCCAATCCCCGGGCGATAGGATCCCGCCCATTGCCCATTTTGTCTATTTCGCACAACCAAGGAACATATCGTGACCGGTGTACGGAGTTCCTTGGTACAACCATTCCTCCATCTTCTCATACTTTCCATCCAAATTAGGAAAAGGCCAGTCCCATAGGTGCTTCTCCATACACATTGTATGTATATCCGAGTCGGCCGATAAACTCGTAAATCGCGAAACTTCGTTTTCTTTGTAGAAAACATAATCCTTTGCTATTTCTCTTGATAGCCTTACCAATCTGTCGGCAAACGGGATGAGTCACTGATTCCATCCAAGTCCATGACTCCATGATTGTGCGCTTCATCCACAGTTGTAGGAATTGCCCAAGAATTGCCCTAGATCGGTGCCTATTTTGTAGTAAAAGAGTCGATACTCCCTTGTGAGTTCTAGGTCCAAACGCATTTATCCGTACTCTTATCCTTATCATTCCCATTTCTCGCCATCCGAATACGTATAGTTCTAAGTAAGTTTTATCTTTAAACTTAAAAGCAATAGGGAAGAACTTAAATCATAAGGACTTCTTAAGGAACTAAACTTCTTAAAACACAAAGTTTTGTGAACATCCTTTAGCATAAGCTCGTAAGCACTTATCTTTATTTTCTCACTTATCATTTTAACCCTCAAGTTCATCAATCGTTCTAGATTTAATTCGCGTAAGCAACAGTCGATTATGCCGCGTAAAATCTCAAGTGAGAACTATGTCCGTATCGTTAGTATTTCTCGAAGCTTCCATTCCTTCACGTAGCATTCCATTTCTTGTTCGTCAAATCGAACTAAAAGGCATTCTAGATTCTAGAAATTCTCGTGTTTCATCAAACACTACGTTATACATAAAAGAGAAATTCTTATTATCTTGTTCAATCTAAGTTCTTCGTGAAACTTAGAGCTCATCTACGTTCTTTTGAAAATCAAAAACAATTTCACAATTCAACTTCGTTTCATAACAAACTTTTCATTCAACTTACTAACATATAACTCTATATATGTCCATCATCAATACTCATATACCCCCTGGGTATAAGCTTTACTCTCTTTCAAATTCATCATAACAAAATGATCACATACCAACCGGGTATGAACTTATACTTCTTCAGACAAACCACTTGTCTGCCTTATCATCAATGAATTACCACAATTCAAAGCTTATTCACTTTCTTTTTCAACGGCATGTCCACTTTAAAAAACATTTTCACTTATACTTCCTCAAAACTGTAACATAACTTTTCAAAACTTTTAAAACATACCTTTTTATCAGAAACCACTTTTCCTTGCTGGTTGAGCGTGATGAACAGGAGCGTTGAGCGGTGATGACTACTTCATAAAGAGTCTAGTGATTCAAGCTAGACTTTGGATAGAAATAATATTTTTGGTTCAAAGCAAACGAACTGCTCTGATACCACTCTGTCACAGCCCGGTTTGGCTTATCCTTGCGGCATCGTGACTGGGGTTCGGTTTAAGTGAATATGAAAGTATAAGGGTTTCAACTCATTTCATCTACGATGAAGTATAGATGTTCCAAACATAAACGAGAATCATGATGGATCAAAATAGCTTATATATATATAGGATGGTTCCAAGGTTTCAACAAAACAGTAGCTTTTACAAAGCTTAACGTAGTAACAAAACATAACAGTAGTCTCAAGAGTTTGGCGGGGAATAAACGTGTGAGACATGCATATGGAGATGCATTCTCAAGGCGAACCAAAATACTTCATACTACTTGTCAAAAGATTCGCTCAACTCCCGCCTGCTCCATCATTCCGCTCAACCCGCACATTTAAAACAATATGCGTGGTCGAGTACAAAGATGCACTCAAAGAACACATGCCGAAAACATTTTACTTTACGAAATATTGTCGCTTTCATCACAAGAAGACACAAGGGTTTTATTTGGAAAAGGCCTTGTTCTTACAAAATACATTTTCTCATTTCTCAAAATCATCGCCGCCGAGCATTTTCACATCACTACAACGTATATTCCAAGTCGGCTATGGATTAAACGCCGCGGGAGGAGGCCTCCTTCACCCGATGCAAACAATCGCCCATCGGCTCGAGCATGACCGTCCAGTGTTCGTAGGCCCAACACGTACACAATCCTAGCTAGCTTTCTCCTTACTCCTCTAGCATAGGACCCGAATTGTAATTTCCTGTTGCCCTGTGCAACCCGAATGGACATATACAAAACACAAAATATTTTCTCGCGCATAATATCGTATCTCAAAATTTTGCAGAAAATAGTACAAGAATAATAAAGAAACATTTTCCAAAAACTCGTAATTGATTTTGGTAAGAAAGCCCACCTCGAGAACTTAAAAGTTCTTATGTCACTAGGGTTTTACTTTCCGTTTCTCCTCTCCTTCGAGTCAAACCTTATCAACGTAAGAAACGAGTTTTTAGCATATCATCATGCTGTGTAAGTGACGAGCCCGTTTTTCGTGCTCTTTTTGGGGTAGTCCTTGCCCTAGAAAGAGTACATTTTGTGTGTGTTCTTTGCGTGTGTTTGTGTCTGGGAGGACACGCTTGGGATGTTGCAGGTTGGGGTGGACTTTGGGCAAGATCAGGCCACCTTTCATGAGAGAGGTAAAAATCCCGAAGACTATCTTGGCAAGGTACTCTGACATCTTGCCAAGACACTGTACCGCATGGGAGCTGAGCCTGATCAAAGAGCTGACTTGAAGTCAAGAAGGTAATCGAGACGAGGAAGAGAGGTGAAAAGGACGAGGAGTGACGCAGTGGACAGAGGGTAAAGTCAGGATGCAGCTGGGGGACGCAGACGAGATCTCTGGCAGACTTGCACGCGAAAGGAAAGATTCTGGGCAAGGTCCTCTCTGCCGCCTGCTTGATTTTGCCGAAAAGGGAAAGTCAACCTGCAGCGCCTGATATGAGACAAACCTCGCTGCATCCGAAGCCGAGGAGCCTTGTCGGTGTCCAGAGATCAAGCTTGACTTGTCGCCTCACCACCGCCGCCTCGAGATGCGTCGCGCTAACCAAGCCAAAGTGGGTTTACTTAGGCTCCCACAACAACTACACTCCATATCCGATACACACCGCACAACACATTCGGGAGTGGAGAGCATCATCCCAATTCTCTCAACTTCTCTTTATTTTCTTGCATTTCATGAGCGAACGCGAGGAAGAAACAAGTCATACTGCAAACAATTTATATTATGTATTTAATCGCTGAGCAACCGTCATGAGAATGCTTTGATTTACGCTTGATTTTATATTCAAACATGGTTTCGATTATGTTCTTGTTTATTGATTTTATGTTTATGTCGATTATGTGAGTAGTCGATTTGGTTGGGCTCGGGGTGAAGCACGCTGAGTCAAGGTCATACAAATCGTGAGGTCTAAATCTCCTTAGAACCTTGAGTGGGTGTTCAAGCCCGTGCCTTTATACACATGTTATTCCTTTCCTCGAGCGTTAACTCGGCCGGTAGCCTTGGGGAGGGTAGCTACAAGCAATAGCCGAGTAAGACATCGAATGTCTCTTTGTCCCGGGAAGTGCTTGGTGGAGTGGGTGATTGTGCCGCCGGCCTTAGGCAAGGGTCATGCGAGCCACCCTTGGACCGGCCGTGGCTAGTTGGGTGTCTAGTGAGTAAAGCTATTGGGGCGGACGAACCAATCTTGGAGACCGTCTTGCAAGGGGCAAGGCGGGGGCCTCAGACTTAGTCCTAAAATCTACGGCAAGTCAATGGGGGGCCTGGTGTACGTGACAACCTAAAAGGATGGCATCTACCCCTTGGTACCTTTAACCACGACATACACTCTAGGTGAAAACCCTTGAACCTATGACCGACGTCTTGACCAATATCTCAACGTGCGGAACCCTTGGCCCAACTACTTGTTATTTAATCTCTTTACCTTGTGTTTAAGTTTCAGTTTTATATTCTGCTCAAGATCTATCTCTCAGTACATTACTACTGAGACCGTCAGCCTGACTGACACCTTGCCCTCTGAAAACCTCCTACTCAAACTGTGACAACTCGAGTAACAACACAACCAGCTCTCTTGGGTTCGACCCCTTAACTTGCCATATACGGAACTATGTGTTCAAGTTGGAGGAGATTATAAATGTATCTTGACGAGTCTCGGGACCTCTAACGACGGGTAAATCGAGAGGTCGTCAGATTGTCGCCGTTGCCGGGGAGCTGCGCTATTCTAGTGTTGTTATTCACTTTTTTTTTTTGTTTAGTTTTTGCATGCTCCGACCTAACCTTGCAGGCGAGGACGGAGAGCTCCTGTTTGACCCAGAGATTGAGAGAACCATTCGGAGAAGAGGCAAGTCGAGGAGAAACGCCTGCCTTGAGGAGGCACGTGCAAGGCAAGACAACATGGAGGAGAGGAATCCACAAACCCACCACCTCCGTGAGAGCAGACGCTTGGGAGATGATGTTCCCGAACAACAACGATCTCAGCCCTTGGGCATCACCTGCCCGAGATCGAGGACAACCGGGAGCCGAGGCACTCTTTATGCGCATCTTGCCAAGCTTGGTGATATGCCGGAGAGGACCCCAGCCATCTCCGTGACTTCGAATGGTGTGTAGCACAATAAGGTGTCGGACGAAGTCAAGAAAGAGTACATCCGACTCATATCCTTTCCATTCACTCTCCATGACGGTGCTCGAGAGTGGTTGTACACTTTGCCTACGGGTAGTGTCACTACTTGGGCAGGGCTCCAACAGAAATTTCTTGAGAGATACTATCCCATCTCAAGGATACAAAGCGTGAGGAAAAGGATGAGTTCCCTCCAGATGGGGAATGGCGAGACGGTGTACGACTATTGGTGTCGTTTCAAGTCCATCTTGGCAAAGTGTCCCAATCACCAAATCTCTGACCAAGATCTGATCCAATATTATGTGAATGGCTTGAGGGCAAGTCAGAGGCAGCTCGTGAGTGCTGCGTGCGGAGGTTCCATACTCAACAAGCAACCCAGCGAGGCATTCAAACTACTCGTAGACTTGGCTGAAGAGTCTCGGGATGATGCCAATGCAATGGTCAAGATGATGCCCAGCCAAGAAGCTACCACTTCGCACGGATCCGACATAAAAGATATGAAGGCCATGATGAAACAAATGATGGACTTGATGAGGCCCTTTATGGCCAAGAAGAATGTCAAAGCGTGTCAGCTTTGTTTTGCCACCACCCACAACATGGACGAGTGTCTACAAGTGGTTGAAGAAGAAGAAGTAAATGCCTTTGGGCATGTTAACAACGGTGGTGGAGGAAGCGCTCAAGGTCGAAGCCCGCTCAACCCGCACAACCCACCGTGGAAAATGATGAGAACTTGAGGTGCGGAGGCACACACTATCGAGCACCTCCGGCGAATCCACCTCAAGCTCGGCCATCTTTAGCCGAGATAGTACACAATCAAGGAGCTACCCAAGGAAGGATAATGCAAGACCTCGACAAGTTCAAAACAGAGACAAGGGGAGTCCTGCAATCAGTGCTTACCCAGCTGAACACCTTGACGCAAGAGATATCAAAGCTCAACCAGAAACAAGGGACGTTCCCTGCTCAAGTGCAAATCCAACCCAATGCACACGTCAACGCAATTAACTTGAGGAGCGGAAAGAAATTGCCAGTGCGAAGGGAGCCCTCGAGGAGACAATCGAGACAGAAGACATAATCGAGGAAGTCGAGGACTCGCCAAGGAACCCGAACTCGAGGTGGCTCCCTTGCCCAAGGTGGCGAATAAGACGGAATCAAGATCGGACCTCCTTCCTGGAGGTTGGCAAGAACAAAGAAGTCAAGAGATGAACGAAATGATCAAGATCTTTAAAAAGGTAGAGATCAACATACTTTTGATCACTGCTTTGACCTCGATGCCGAGATACGCCAAGTTCCTCAAAGAGCTGTGTACCAAGAGAGTCAAGTACACGGACGATGCCAAGTTTCAGATGGGGGAGAACGTCTCAGCCGTGCTCAAGCGAGACCTCCCAATCAAGTGTACCGATCCCGGGATGTTCTATATACCTTGCGTGATCGGGACAACAAGGATAGATCAAGCTATGCTTGATCTCGGGGCATCAATCAACGTGATGCCCCTATCTATCTATCAAGAGTAGAAACTCTGGACCTCTCCGACCATCTTGTGTTGAGATTCAACCGCGATAAGTCAAGTGTCTATCCCGGGATCGCTGAGGATGTTCTCGTCAAGGTGCAGGACCTTATTTTCCCAGCCGATTTTTACGTTCTAAATATGGGAAGTACCCGGACCAAGAAGCAGCTCATGCTGCTAGGTAGACCGTTTCTCAAGACGGCTCGGACATTGATCGATTGCGATACGGGGAAGCTCACATGCAAATTCGCTGGGGAGACGGTCACCTTTGACATCTACAAGGCCGAGCAATTTCCGATTGACACCGAGATGGTGGACTTTGTCAGTCTCACTGAGAAGGATGTTGAGAGATACTCTGCCAAAGTGATGGTCAAGGACGTGTACGAAAGAGTCATCCAAGGACACACTGAAAATTTGGAGTATCTCGACAAGGAGGAGGTCGAGGCAACTGAAGTGCTTGAGGTAGAAGCCGACCAAGGTGGGGACGATCAACCAAGCTATCAATCACCGCTAGTGCATGACAAGGAGAGGATGCAACCGCCCTCAAGAAAGCCCCAAGCTACGGCTCAAACGCCACCAAGCACTTCAAGTATATCTCACCTCAAGTCAACGAGGCGTTGCCAGTGATCATAAGCTCCGAGCTGACGTTCAAAGAAGAAGAAGAGACGAGGGCCATCTTGAGCAAGTACAAAGAGGCCATCGGCTGGACCTTAGCCGACCTCAAGGGCATCAGCCCTACTGTTTGTCAACACTACATCTTGCTCGAGGACGAAGCCATACCGTCGAGACCCCGGAGGAAGCTCAACCCTAATGAAAGAAGTTGTCAAGGTGGAGATACTCAAACTCCTTGAGTTGGGCCTCATTTATCCTGTCTCGGACGGTGATGGGTCAACCCGATCCAAGTCGTGCGAAAAAACCGACGTGCGGTGGTCGAGAATGGGCGCGGCTGGTCGCGATGAGACTCGGACAATTTGGAGGGTTTGGATTGATTCTGTAAAGCTCAACAAGGTGACCAGAAAGACCACTTTCCCTTGCCGCTCATTGACCAGATGCTTGAGAGACTCACGAAGCAGTATTTCGCTTCGACGACGGCTACTACGGTTATATGCAAATATGTGGCATTAGAAGATCAAGATGATAAACGCGCATTTTACACGCTTATTGTTGATAATTAAAGATGAGTTTAGATCATTTAATGTGCGTTTATGTATCGATTCTTAATGTTTTATCTATTTCTAGAAGATATTGCTCTTGGGGTTTCTCTTTGGTGTTTTGTAGGCTTTTCGTGATAATCGACGATAAGGCAAAGATGTAACCAAAGATGATGAAATGGATATGACAATTATGGATGTGAAAAGTTTATAATGTTAAAGATCATCTCAATAGGGTCCATAGGCGCAAACGGATCGTAATTCGGAGTTCGGACGTGAGAGAACGGAGCGAAACAGTGAAGTCGCGCAGAGGAGCCGCCGACGAGCTCGCGGCCGCGGCGCGGCCGCGAGAATCGCCCGTAACGCCCAAAACGCCCAGAACCTCACGATCGAGCTCATGTCGGCCCGGCCGCGAGGCGAGGCGGCAGACTCAAAATTAGGTTTCGGCCTAATCTATAAGTAGGCTTCACCGCGCCCAACGTAACCCGCACTCCATTTTGCACGTTTTCCTCGCCATAGTTTTTCATTTATTTTCGTTCTAGCTTTGATTTAGATTAATTCTAGTATTAGTTTTCCATCATTCTGCAATTGTTTATCGCTTTGTTATCGATCGGAACGTTTTGTCCGATCGTTTTCCGTTGTTTTCCGTTTTTCGCTTGGGATTGGATTCAAGACTCAAAAATTGTCTTCCAACGCTTCATCACGGGTTTTATCAATTTAATTTCTGTTTTTATGATTATTTCTTACTTTATGTCGTTAATTATGTCTAGCTAATTTCTGTTCTAATCCTAGGGTTTGCATGATTCTATCCTATATGTTGTGATTCCTATCGTTATTTACCTTCCGTGCATCGATTCACGATTCTTGGTGCTTATTTATATGTGTTGATTTCGATCAATTTTGATGCATATCATAGTTGCCGATTAATTACGTAATCTTTTTTAATTGTCAATCGATCTTGAATGTATGATACGGATAAGCCTTGAGTCGAATCGAGATAGAAACATTCGTAGAAGCATATTCTTTGTGATCCTTTTGAGTTGCTTATTTTCCTCTAGAGACGTAATAATAGGGAAAATTAGTAATCAATCGTCACAATTGTCGAATCAAGTTGTTGGCTACATATGTGATCTTCCATCTTGTCCGGATTAAAATGGTTAGTAATAAGCGGATAAACATCATTGTGGATAGGATTAATGCATCCTAGTGGTTAGTCTTTCGATATTTGTTTCCTCGATATTTTATCGCTTTAGTTTATTTTTCTTGTTGTTACCTTTGCTTTGATTTAATTATCGAAGCCCAAAAATTCACAACCCAAATTCGTGCTTGGATAATGATGAATTATCGTTGAATTAGCTTCGTGTTTCGGATTGCAATCCTCGTGGATACGATACTTCGCTTACCCTATACTTACACTTTTTACGTGTGGAAAAAGGAGCGATCACAAGATAAGACTACATTCACTTACCCGTTTGGCACATTTGCATATCGTCTTATGCCATTTGGTTTATGCAATGCACCGGGCACATTTCAAAGATGCATGATGAGTATATTTTCTGATTTGCTTGAGCAATGCATTGAGGTGTTCATGAATGATTTTACTGTGTATGGCAAGACGTTTAACCAATGTATAGAGCATCTTGAGTTAGTTCTGCAGAGTGCGTGGAGAAGGATCTTGTGTCAATTATGAGAAATGCCACTTTATGGTCGAGAGGAATTGTCCTTGGGCATGTTATCTCCGAGAAGGGCATTGAGGTAGACAAAGCCAGGCGGAGATAATAGCAAAGTCGCTTTATCCCACCAACATCAAGCGCCTTCGGGATTCCTTGCAACGCCGATTCTATCGGCGGTTTGTCAAGGACTTCGCCAAGATAGCACAACCAATGAACCGCCTCCGTAACGATGTACCGTGGGAGTTCGACGACGCATGTAAAGAAGCCTTCCAGATATTGAAGGAGCACCTTGTCACAGCGCCCATCATAAGGCCACCCGAATGGGGCATGCCCTTTGAGATGACGTGCGACGCAAGTGGATACGCTGTTGGCGTGGTGCTTGGTGATCGCCCCTTTTCACACGTAAAGGCGATATAGAAGGTAAACAGTATCGTATCCACGGGATTGCAATCCGAAACACGTAAGCTAATTCAACAATAATTCATCATTATCCAAGCACATAATTGGGTTAGAATTTTTAGGGCTTCGATAATTAAATCCAAAGCAAAGGTAACAACAAGAAAAATAAACTAAAGCAATAAAATATCAAGGAAACAAATATCAAGAAAGACTAACCCTAGGGATGCATTAATCCTATCCACAATGATGTTTATCCCGCTTATTATTAACCATTTTAATCCGCATAAGATGGAAGATCACATATGTAGCCAACAACTTCATTACAATTAATTGTGACGAGTTGATTACTAATTTTCCCTATTATCATTATGTCTCTAGAGGAAAATAAGCAACTCAAAAGGATCACAAAGAATATGCTTCCTACGAATGTTCCTATCTCGCCATTTACTCAAGGCTTATCCGTATCATACATTCAAGATCGATTGACAATTAAAACAGTTATAATTAATCGGCAACTATGATATGCATCAAAATTGATCGTAAATCAACACATATAAATAAGCACCAAGAATCATGAATCAATGCCTGGAAGGTAAATAACAACAGTAGGAATCACAACATATAGGATAGAATCATGCAAACCCTAGGATTAGAACATAAATTAGCTAGACATAATTAACGACATAAAGTAAGAAATAATCATAAAACAGAATTAAATTGATAAACCCGTAGGGTGGCGCCTCAAGAACAATCGTTGGTTCAAATCCCAACGCCAACGGAAAACCGGAAAACGGTGGAATTCTTCGGACGAAAACGTTCTGAATCGATAACAATGCGTAGAACAATTGCAGAATGATGGAAACTAATACTAGAATTAATCTAAATCAAAGCTAGAACGAAAATAAATGGAAAACTATGAAAAATGAGGAAAAACGTGCAAAATAGGTCTGGGGTTCCTTGGGGGCGCGAGGTGAAGTCTTATTTATAGATTAGGTTGAAAACCCTAATTTTGGGGTTCGCCGCCTCGCCTCAGGCCGGGCTCGCGGCCGCGTGCTCGGTCGCGAGGTTCTGGGCGTTCTGGCGATTTCGCGGCGCGAGCTCGGTCGCCGGCTCTGCGCGACTTCATTTGCTTGGCCCGCTCTCGGCGTCCGAACTCCGAATTGCATCCGCTTGCGCCTATGGACTCTATCGAGATGATCTTTAACATTGTAAACTTTTCACATCCATATTTTTCATATCCATTTCATCATCTTTGGTTACATCTTTGCCTTATGCATCGATTATCACCTGAAAAGCCTACAAAACACCAAAGAGAAACCCCAAGAGCAGTATCTTCTAGAAATAGATAAAACATTAAGAATCGATACATAAACGCACATTAAATGATATAAACTCATCTTTAAATATCAACAATAAACGTGTAAAATGCGCGTTTATCACTTGGGCAGAAAATTGGCAAGGAAAGCTTTGTTATATACTATGCATCAAAGACCCTCACCGGACCACAAAACAATTACACGATCATGGAGAAGGAGCTTCTTGCCGTGGTGTTTGCCTTCGAGAAATTTCGCTCCTACCTCTTTAGGAGGAAGACGGTGGTTTACACCGACCACGCCTTGAAATATCTCATGGCAAAGAAGGACACAAAGCCAAGCTTATACGGTGGATACCTCCTCCGTGAGTTCGACGCTGAGATCAAGGACATGAGTGGATCTCAAAATCAAGTGGCCGACCACTTGAGCGTAATTATGAGAAAAGATGAAGGAGATCCAACTGAGCCACATTTCCGCATTTAGGAGCTGCCAAGATCTATGCCAGGAGCCGTGACGCCGACTTGGTGAATTACATCGCGACCAGAGTGTTGCCTGTGGGGATGCCAACGCACCAAAGGAACAAACTCAAGAAGGAGAGTCGACAATACGTATGGATGACCCATACTTGTGGAAACAATGCTCTGACTTGATCTTGAGGAGATGTGTTCCTAAGGCGAGCAAAAGAGCATCCTTGAGCACCGCCATGAGAAGGAGTGCGCGGACATTTTGGGCACAAGAGAACGGCAAGGAAGATCCTCGATTGTGGGTTCTATCGCCCACTATCTTTAAGGATAGCTACGAAAGTGCCGAGAATGCGATAAGTGCCAACGCGAGGCAATGTCTCAAGGAGGAATGAGATGCCCTTGGTACCTATCTTGCCAAGAGAAATATTCGACATGTGGGCATGGATTTCATGGGCCCTGCCAAACTCAAAAGAAACCAATACATACTCCTAGCAAAGGACTACGTGTCAAAATGGGTAGAAGCCAAGGCCACAACCAAGGCGGACGCAAGGAACGTAGCCATTTTTCTCAAGTCAAACATCTACAGCCGGTTCGGTGTGCCAAGAGCCATAATCAGTGATCGGGGCACCCACTTCTACAATGCCACCATTGGCAGCTTACTCAAGAAATATGGGGTGCATCACCGAATGTCCACCGCCTACCATCCTCAAGCCACAGCCAAGCCGAGCTCAAACCGTATTGTAAAGACCATCTTGAGGAAGGCCTTGGGAGAGAAAGAAGGAGTGGAGCACTCACCTCGACGACGCACTATGGGCATACCGGACAGCCTTCAAAACACCATTTGGAATGTCTCCTTACCGGATGGTGTTTGGCAAGATGTGTCACCCGCCAATGAGCCGAACACAAGGCGATTGGGCAATCCGCAAGTCGAACTTTGACCGACGAGACAGAGAGAAGCGAAAGCTTGACATACAAGAGCTCGAGGAAATTCGCAAGCTCGAAGCGATAATGCAAATATATAAAAGGATAGGCTCAAAAGATCCCATGATCTTTAATCAAAGAAAGAAGTTCGAGAATGGGCAAATGGTGCTACTCTATCAAAATAGGTTCCGCTATGCCTCGCAAGTGACCACCAAGTGGGTGGGACCTTACATCGCACGCCCAACATCCGAACGGAGCCGTGGAGATAAGCGATATGGACGGCAAGAAAGTGTTCAAGGTAAACGGAAGGCACTTAAAACCTACCATGGGACGACCAAAGGCTCGAGAGAGGGGATCGAGCAAGATGAGCCTACCAAGGTTCCCCAAAAGGATCCTCAAGATGCCTAAGCTCAAGGAAGACGTCGAGCTAACGACGTTAAACAACAGCGATTCCCGGGAGGCAACCCGTTGGGGTACGATTTTTAATCGCTTACATTTTATCCCCTTTTTGTCAAGGGGGTGGTCTTAACTACTTTTAACACTTTGCCTCGGGCAAAGTGTGTGAGTGGGGAGGCCCACCGTTATTTTGACTTGCCTCGAGCGGATCGATTCTTCCTCGAGGAGCGTATTTTCTTAAAACTGCAGGTCAAGAAGAAACTCAAGATAAGGCGAAAATGAGGCGCTGCAGCTAGCAAGGCAACAACCTCGCCAAGGAATCGGAAACGAGGAGGCATCAGAAGTTTCTACGGCCGACGAGAAACGTCCCATCACTCAGCCCACTACCCTATAACCGCCCCAACCCACGTTCTATTACCCCCCATATTTCGCCTACCCACTTCCCACATTCAAACCACACCCAAAACTTCCCAAACCTCAAAGACAAAAACCCTACCTCTTACCCATGGCCCCAAGGAAAGTCAGAGTCTGTCAGATAAAAATAGAGAGGACGCCATCGAGACACCAGCCGAGCCCGCCAAGGGGAGCCGTCGTCCGGTGATGGAGCTCCTCCCACTGAGTTCGCCGGGCGGAATGAAGAGGCGCCCGTCCTCCACGACATTCACGTGGAGGTGGACGCTGAGGAAGAAGAACAACCCACACCCGAGAAGACACCGGAGAATGAGCCGGAAAAAGCACCGGAGAAAAAGAAAGAAGCCACCCCCTCTACCGGAAAAAGAAAAACGAAGGAGACTCCTACAGCCTCATCATCAAAGAAGACGACGCCGACCCCCTCTCACACCGGGTCTGCCAGCACAGAAACCAAGGTGCCGGAGGAGAAGGAGGTTTCAGAGGAGGGGAGTTCCGACGATGCTCTCGGAGAAGGCAAGGACGAAGGGGACGACCCGGCAGAAGAGATCGAGGATGGAGACGTCTTTCTCACCGGAGAACGGCCGGCGAAGAGAGCAAAGATCTCGACGATTCGTCAAAGAGAGGAAGGCCTACACCGTGAACAACAAGGAGCCTCAAAACCAAGGAGTTAGTTGTGCTAAAGCTGTCGAATCCGCCTCCTCGAGCAACCGGGAATCAAGGAGGATGTCGAGAGGTTGTTTAAGGAATAGGATGGGAAGTTTCAATGGGACACCACAAGGTACGCTACCGATGGTGAAGGAGTTTTACGGGATCTCGACATAGATCATGACAAAGGGGTGCCAAGAGGGTGTCCGTTTACTCTCCTCGGGAGCGAGGAGTTTACAGCTGATGAGCTCAACCAAGCTCTCAACATGGTAACATTGATGGAAGCAAAGGAGCCACCACTGGGGGGCAAATTAAGGTGGTACCCAATTTCACCGATGGGAAATGGTCCGGATTTGGGGAAAATTGATTGGAAAGGATGGCACACAATTCAAGTCGTGTGACGCCAATGGGACAGCCCTCAAGGACCCGGCCATGCAAGTATGCCACCGGATCCTCTCATATAATCTCTTTGGCAAGAAGGATAGCAACAAGAACCGTGTTGAAGAGAGTTGTTCATCCTCCGGGCAATGCACGAAAGGATGAGGCTGAACTCAAGGCCCTTCGCGATCTCGCACATGAAGAGCATAATGGGCAAGTGAGCAATGAGGCTCTCCTTGTGCCATTTTCCCGACTAACTTGCCAAAGAGAACGAGCTGCTTGGCCCCGACTTTGCCATGACCCCCGAGAGGACACTTTCGACCGAAAAGCATCAAGAAGATGCTCAAGATTGTAGAGGACGAGGACGGCAAGCTTACCATCCAACAAGAGCTTGAGAAGCCCGCTGCCCGCCCGCTCAAAGGCTAAGGCAAGGGCGGACCTTCAAGAACACCGAGCTCGCCAGGAGATACTCAAGCCGCCTTGTCGAATACATGAGACCTTGACCAAATCCGACCGCCCACTCGCATTCTTTGCCACCAAGGATCTGTGTACCCACCGCATCCCCTAAGCTATCCTCCCTTTGTTTTTGTTTTGTTTTTTTTTTTTTGTTTTTTTCTTGTTTTCCGCTTTCTTTTTTTTTTTTTTTGTTTGTTGTGTGTTTGCGTGTTTATGTTTTTCGGGACCATATTCAGCCTAACACTTTGCCACGAGCAAAGTGTGTGAGTGTGGATGGCCCCTGCTTTTTTGTTGTGTGTGTGTTGACCAAAGATGTCGAGATGAGTATGATAGTTATGATCTTGGCATAGGCTTTGTAATACATGTTTAGCTTGTATCAATAAGGTTAGTATGACGAAAAGGGCATAGCATGCACACTGTGAGAAATTGAGCTCAGATATGCTAAATCATTGCAAGCATGAATTCTATTACTGTGATATTCGGATGCTTGATTTGGTTGTGCTAGAACTTGCTCATTGCCTTGATCAAAGCCCAACCGCTATAGGTCCGAGTGCTCTAGATGATTTAGGCGTTCTTTTCAAAGCCATGGTCAATAATGAAAATAAACCGAGATATACATGTCCCTTGCTAGCCCCTTTGAGATGTTCGCTTTCTTTAAAATTATCTTATGCTCTTCCCCACACGGGATTGAGAGAAGAAGAATAGGGAGGGATATGTACGCCTTGGGTATCATTCGGCAAACACAACATTAGATGCCTTGCCTTCGGCCGCATAATGAGTTTAAATTCAAAACGTAGAAAAGAAAAGAAAAGGGTGGGAAACATGTGATAAAAAAAAATAAGAAGAAATTCCCCAAAATATAAAGTGTGCTCAAAGTCTGTAAGATCTTGCCAAGGAAATGGGAAAATATTCGCCAAGACCTAAGTCAAGACAACCTTATCCCAAGATTAAATACTTCCAACTCAGCCAAGAAGCCACTCAATACAACCCTAAAAGACCTAAAGATGAGAACTCGACCAAGCTTATAGGCGTAGAAAGTAGACGGCAGCAAGCCTATGGCACTTCCTGATCAAGTCATCACCGAGCGTGAAAACCCAAACACGTAGAGTTTGAGTGCTTGAGAGGAGCTCCCACAAACTTTCTTTGCCCGATCTTGATTAACCTTGATGCATAGTCGTATTAATCGCCTATGCGGATTATCTTTATTATGTTTTCATCTTATTCTTGCTGGTCTTTGGCGTGTGTTGTTTGTGTGTTTTGTTTTCTTTGGGCAAGGAATGCTTGTTCGCTTGAGGACAATCGTGTTCAAGTGTGTAAGTGTGACGAGCCTGCTTTTCGTCTTTTGGGGTAGTCCTCGCCTCTAGAAAGAGTACATTTTGTGTGTGTTCTTTGCGTGTGTTTGTGTCTCGGAAGACACGCTTGGGATGTTGCGGGTTGGGGTGGACTTTGGGCAAGATCGGGCCACCTTCATGAGAGGTAAAACTCAAGACTATCTTGGCAAGGTACTCGACATCTTGCTAAGACACCGCACCGCATGGGAGCCGAGCACGATCAAACAAATTGACTTGAAGTCAAGAAGGTAATCGAGACGAGGAAGAGAGGTGAAAAGGACGAGGAGTGACGCAGTGGACAGAGGGTAAAGTCAGGATGCAGCTGGGGGACGCAGACGAGATCTCTGGCAGACTTGCACGCGAAAGGAAAGATTCTGGGCAAGGTCCTCTCTGCCGCCTGCTTGATTTTTTCCGTAAAGGGAAAGTCAACCTGCAGCGCCTGGAATGAGACAAACCTGCCAGACTGAAGCCAGAGGAGCCTTGTCGGGTGTCCAGAGACTGAAGCCAGCTTGCTGCCCTCACCACCTGCCGCCTCGAGATACGCACGCTGACCAAGCCAAAGTGGAGTTTACTTAGGCTCCCACAACAACTACACTCCATATCCGATACACAATTCGCACAACACATTCGGGAGTGGAGAGCATCATCCAGAATTCTCTCTCAACTTCTCTCTTTTATTTTTCTTGCATTTCATGAGCGAACGCTGAGGAAGAAATAAGTCCTACAGCAAACAATTTATATTATGTATTTAATCTCGCTGAGCAACCGCATGCGAGAATGCTTTGATTTACGCTTGATTTTATATTCAAGCATGGTTTCGATTATGTTCTTGTTTATCGATTTTATGTTTATGTCGATTATGCGTGAGTAGTCGGTTTGGTTGGGCTCTGGGTGAAGCACGCTGAGTCAAGGTCATACAAGTCGTGAGGTCTAAATGTCCTTAGAACCTCGAGTGGTGTTCCAAGCCCGTGCCTTTATACACATGTTATTCCTTTCCTTGAGCGCTAACTCGGCCGGTAGCCTTGGGGAGGGTAGCTACAAGCAATAGCCGAGTAAGACATCGAGTGTCTCTTTGTCCCGGAAGTGCGGCCGAGTGGGTGATTGTAGCCGCCGGCCTCGGGCAGGGGTGCGAGCCACCCTCGACCGGCGTGGCTAGTCGGGTGTCTCAGCGAGTAAAGTGTTGGGCGACGAACCAATCTTGGAGACCGCTTCTTGGCGCAAGGCAGGGCCTCAGATTTAGTCCTAAAATCTACGGCAAGCTGGGGCTGGGGGCCCGGTATACGTGACAACCTAAAAGGGCATCTACCCTCGTACCTTTAACAACGACATACACTCTAGATGAAAACCTCAACCTATGACCGACGCTCGACCAATATCTCAACGCGGAACCCTTAGCCCAACTACTTGTTATTTAATCTCTTTACTCAGGTTTAAGTTTCAGCTTTATATTCGATCAAGATCTATCTCTCAAGACATTACTACGAGACTGTCACCGATCGATACCTCGCCTCTCGGGCAACCTCCTACTCAAACCGTGACAACTCGAGTAACAACACAACCAAATCTCTTGGTTCGACCCCTTAACTCGCCATATACTTAACTATGTGTTCAAGTTGGATGAGATTATAAATGTATCTCGACGAGTCTCGGGACCTCTAACGACGGTAAACCGAGAGGTCGTCAAGAAGATTCATCGATCCCAACAACCGCACGTACTATCCTTTCACCATTCCTTAGTTCAAATCGCTCGTCGTTACTTACGAATCTTAATTTCATCTCTAACGCCGTCACGCATCGACTTTATTTCTCTTCTACGATATACTTAAATTCTACGATTCACGTACATAATTCCCTATGTCTCAACTTTTCCACATATCATATCGTATGATTCACGTACCACATATCATAATGACGCCACAACTCCTTTACTTCAAATTTTCAAGATTTATAAATATTTTTCAAAATATTATTTTTATTCACATAATATATTATTATCTATATATATCAATAATATGACATAATATTCATCATGTATAACTTGTACATTACTATTTCATTCTTTTGTGATTTTCAAAATTTCCATCTCATAGTATTTCATATTTTTCCAAAGAATTCCACATAAAATCATAGAATTTTGAACATGAACATCTATCATTATTTCATGCTTAAAACAACAATTAAAATTCATGTACATCAACATATGACTCATGCTCATTTTCATTCATATCATAGTGTTTTTAATACATGCTTAATTTTGTATTAAAATCATAATACATGCTTATAAACGCTATATAAACATATTTAATTCATAACTTCAACATATAGCATAAATTTCACGTATTTCACATAATTTTCAAAGCATGTAACAAAACACATCACATATGATTTTCTAATATTTTTGCATGAAATAATAAGAGTAGTAAGATTTCTAACCTTCTATTTGTTTTTGGTCGACGCTTACGACGCTTTTCTATCTACGATCAAGACAACTTTGGAGAACACTCTCTTATTTTTTTGTCTCTATTTTTCTCTATTTCTCACTAATTTTCGGTTATGATGTGTAAAGTGGGGTCTCCTATTTATAGATGTTATAAAGTGTATTTAATCATTACTTTATAAAATATCTTAATATAAAGTCAAAAATTACAACTCCTTTATTTTCTTAATTTTTGAACCCTATGAGTTGTCAATGAGTTATTTTTGTTCTTATCTTATACTTTAATTATTCATCATATCTTATCTTTTGAAATTATAATATATGTAGTTGTAAAATCAAAATTTACAACTCATTCCTTATCTCTTCGATATTTTCACTTCTTTATATAAGAAACAAATATTTTATTTTATCCTATAGTTTATTATGCTATTTTATTATTTAATTAATGTATTTTATATCTATCATAGAATAATTGAATTACCACTTTATACCATGTTTATGGAATTTTCGAGCACTATTAGAACCTTAGGATAGAATTTTATTTTTTTCTATATCATATACTATAATATTATCATGTAATAATATCACATTTGAAAAGTCAAAGTTTTCAACTTAGGATAAGGTGTCATTATCATAAGGTTGGAAATTAAATTTTCTAACCTTATAAAGTCTAAAATTTCGGCCATATGGTTCCAAATCCATAGGTTACTTGTTTAATTTGATAACCATCTCTACTTTACACCTAATCTTATCCTATCTTTATAATTATAACCCCTCATTAATTAAAGTATGATATTTATATTCATTTCACACTAGAAAGTCTAAATTTTCGGCACTTTTATTAATATGATGCCAAATATTTTATTTTTCTCCAATTAATAGCTATGTGACATAATATTGATCTTAGATGATAAAATAAATTATAGGAAAATTAATTAAGATCAATTCTATGTACTAAAGTAAAGTAATCGGTAAATAATTCGAAATTAAAGATAAATTATCAAACTATTATTCTTTTCATAACCAATATTATTTTTATGAGTAATTATATAAATATAATGATATTATATCATAAAATAAATTTTTGGAACATTTCTAAGCAATTTCCCTAATTTTTCGAAAACTAGGGTTTCTAGAATTTAAATTTTTATAAAATTCCATTCTTACCCTATTTTATCTATTTCGAAATTTATACTATTTCTAGGAGATAAGATTGATCTAGAATTCATGATATTTATCAAGTATATAATTAAATAAATTATTTAATACAATTATCACATAAGTTTTGTGATTTTCAAAATCATATGAAATCATACCTAAATTTCAAATTAATGAGCTTCTAGAACCAAGATATTATCTCCTATGATACTTATCACATTTCTACATCGCTTCTAAGAGATAAGCATTATCTCTTAATTAATTATGATCTTATCTTATCATTTTATAAAATATCATAGCATACTTATCACAAAATGTCATTTTCAAATCCTTATCACATACAACTCATAAATTTCAAATTCATGCTTGATTTTTACAAGATAATTATCTTATCGTATACTACAAGATAGACATGACAACTCATCACATAAAATCAAGTGATCACATATTAAATCATAATTTAATCACTTATTCTCATGAATTTCAAAATCATCAAATAATAAGGAAAATATTTTTTTTTTTCCTTAGTGTAAATATTATCCCAAATATACTTAAAACATATTTAAAAATTATTTCATGTGAAAAAGATTAAGAAATTTTCGATTTTACTCAAAATCGCCGATCACCGACGCTCATTTTCGCTCTCGCTTCTATCGTAATACTCCTTCTTCTTTTCGAAATTTTAAGCCCGTAAATTGGGTATTACACCTAGTCACGGTATGCATAAAAATCTAAACGCCACCGTGGACGCCAAAATAGGTTTCATGCCGGAACAACTCATCGCTTCCGCAAAGATCAAATGATATACAAAGTATATGACAAAAGGACTAACTAGTCCTAAGAACTAGATCCATGATCGCCAGGGGTGTAGACAGGGCTCCATGTGTCGGAGTCAGGACTCGAAGTATGGGAACTATCCACTCCCTCCATCTCATCATCAGCTGATAGGTCCTCCTCGGGGTCTTCCTCTGAGTCATCCTCGGGATCTTTCTCAGGATCTTCCTATGGATCTTTCTCCGGATCTTCCTCCTTAGCTTTGAGTGTGGGAGCCACGGGCTCTCGGACTCTAATGACCCTGGCCTCTTCCATAGCAGCCAGGTCTCGACGGATCTCGGCCATGACTTCCTCAAAAGCAGTGGCTGGGAATGGAGCAGCAGCCAAACGAGTACAAGCTTCTCTCACGGTGCCTACAGCTAGGCCACGTGGATCCTCGATCTCCACAAAATTGTGGTACACAGGTGCATACGGGGGTGGTGGCGGCTGGACTGGGGGAGAGCCGGCAGGTGGAGGTGGGTACGGGCATGTCATGACCGACGACGATGGTCTGGGTGGGAAATGACGAGGATAGAACCCTACTGGTGGTAGGACCGGAAAGGTGTGCTTTGCCGGGGACGGAAAGGTCCAGTCTCGAACATGTTCCTGCCACTGCCAGGTAAGCATACGAGTCCATCAGCTGCCAAACGGGACACCTCTGGGTGGAGCCACTCTGGAATCTCATCGCAAAGTGTATTCCGCGAAAGATACGCCCACGTGGTGCAACTTCGTACACCATGAATACATAGCTCAGGTGGCTAACAAAGTGAGGCAAGTCTCATCCAGATCGAAAATCTCTCGGCTTCGATAGATATAGTCCGCCGATATCTCATGGGCATACCTCTGCTAGTCGGAGCACACCGTCATAATGCGATGTACCATAGGCATGTGTAGCGGCCCAATGACGTGTGAAGTGTGCCAAGAACTCGCCGAGGTCATCTCCTCGGCATATCTAGTAGGTACGGTATGAGCGTACGACCTCTTCGGGTGTGGCCCTTGAGGATAGAGGGCGCCTAGTCGTGAAGACAGTCCGAGCCATCTGAAAATGAAAGTATCACTAAGGTCAGACACGGTAAACATAACGGTGTATCTAGAAGAAGGTATGTACACAATAAACATCTGTACAAAGAAGGTTATAGCAATATATATTATCATATGACCTACATCCCTAAATCCTTATGGTATTACTTTCATGGTTTGGTCTCCGGGAAGAGACGGTATGGTTTCTCAGAGTAGAGCAATGATCGATGTCTAGCCTTCAGGTAAAGGCTAAGTGGTCACCTTATCTTATTGGGTTATGGATTCCTTATTTCTATTCGCGTTATAGCATCACATCATATCCGCTTCTCATTATGTACTTACAATCCATTTTTTTCATTTTGTACTTCCTTAACGTTATACTTTGATTCTTTTCATTATAGCCATGATAGAGGCAACACGCATGGTGTTCGAATTCCTTCGCGTAGAGAGGTTGGGACTTATAGCGGTCGAACCTCCGCTAAGCAATCGCCTGTCGTAAATGAACTGCTATGCTCTCATCCTCGAATCGATTCGGATTGTGATTCTTAAGATTTCTATGTTCTCGCTCTTCCTTAGTATTTCGCTCAATTGGGGATACCTTATGTTCTCATACTAAGTTCGGCGCAAAGGGATCATGCGCCTTAAGAGTCTATGTTCTCATGGAAACATACTCATTTACATCCTCGCTTCTAAGATGCTTCATATAGCAAGAAACATAGATCATAACATGTATTATGACAAACAAGTATTCATACATTACTCCTTACCAACTCCTAAATTTTGCAACTTTCTTTCAAACTAATTTCTAAGCATATCTCATTCATGGCTTAGAACATTTGGTGGCTCAAAAGTCATGAAGAAAACGAAGAACAAAACTAGGGTTCTTCGTGAAATAAATTCAAAAAAAATCTAAAAAAAATTTCTACTCCTTTAACAATGAACATAATGATGATTACTACCTTTATATGGTGTTAGAATAATTATTTGAGGGTTAGAATGGTTGGAAAATAAGGATTAAAGCTTAAAAGTTTGAAGAACAAAAGAGAGAAATTTCAAAATAGAGAGAGAGAGAGGGCACGGTTTGGCCTGTAAAATCTGATCCAAATGAGCTGGTTTCAGCCTATATGGAGTGCCCATTGTGGTGGTTGGGAGGAGACTAGTCAAATTACCCGATTTTGCATGTTAATACCGACTCTTTAAATTTTATCGCGCTTTCGATTGATTTCTCGGAAGCTTAAGGTTTTATTTTCTTAAATAGCCTTAAAAAGACTTATTTCATATTTTATAATAATTTCATGAAGTTCAGATGGCATCCGGCAAGTCAATTTCGAGTTATCATTGAAAAAAATCAAGACGATTAAATTATGCTCATTCGAAATTCTATTGAATTCTTGAGCTTTCATAATTAATTTGAGTCTTATAAATCATTTCTTATTGATTTAGACCCTTGGTTTGAGTTTCGTTCGTTCGGATCGGTTTAGGAGTTTTTCAGATATATTCCCTGCTGGTTAAGTTCTTCGTAAATTTCGCTCATAAATTGATTCTTATGGATGCTAAATTCATAATAATATATTCCTTCATGATTTTGATTGTTATCATAAATTTTCATGAATAGCACGGATTGGAAGTTGATCCGGCTCGTGAATAGTACTTTTGAGACTGACCGGACGAGTATGCCCGAAAATTCCAATTCTTTGGCTTCTCACATATTTTCGCAAGACGATTCTAGAAATGAAATACTTTTGTTGAGATTCATTCTCGATCTTTCATTCTATTTTCAGGCTACTCAGAAAACCCTAATCCGGTAGGACTAGTCACTAGTTTTTTTATTTCTCTAGTTTTCAATCTCCGAATCGATTCTAATTCGTCTCGATGTCACCTTAAACATAATTAAGGTCTTAGAGCTCTAAGTAATTGGTTTAAGCATCACTAATAAAAGTTTTAAATTTTTCGGGTTATTACATACCATCCCCCTTAAAATAAATTTCGCCTCGAAATTTGCTAAACTTGGAAAAGATCTGGGTATTTCTCTTTCATAGCTGATTCTAATTCTCAGGTTGCTTCTTCTTGTTCATGGTGTCGCCATAGAACTTTTACTAACGGTATCTCTTTGTTCCTTAGCTTTTGGATGCGCCGGTCCAAGATTTTCGTAGTAGTTCCATAGCTCATATTGTCATCGAGACAATATCCGTCGGTGATATCATATGGCTGGGGTCATGTATGTACTTCTTGAGTTGCGAAACATGGAACACATTGTGTACGTTCCTAAAGCTTGGCGGTAATGCCAATCTGTAAGCTGCTGGCCCTATCCTTTCCAAAATTTCATAGGGTCCTATGAAACGTGGTCGCAGTTTCCCTTTAATTCCGAATCTCATGATTCCTTTTGATGGAGAAATCTTCAAGAAGACTTTGTCTCCCACTTCAAAATGCAGCTTGTACGACGTTTGTCGGCGTACGACTTCTGTCGGTCTTGGGCCTCCTTGATCCGTTGGCGGATCTGTCTCACAATCTCGATCATTTCTTCCACAGTCGTCCTAATACTCTCCTTTCTCCCACCTCATCAAGACGGTATTTATATATTTATGAGCATAAATCTAGCACGCCATCGCACACCACATATCACAATATTAAAACGAAGGCTCTCGGGGGCCGCCATCATATCACATCAATTGCCTCCACGGGACTTTCATCGTTGTTTGAAGATTTCAAAGACCGTGTACATAGTATGATGCCCAAAACAATTATCAAGATCACTCAGTACCTAGTCACGGTCGCGCATAAAAATCTAAACGCTACCGTGGACGTCAAAATAGGGTTTCATGTCGAACAACTCATCGCTTCCGCATGCATCAAAAGATATACAAAGTATATAGACCAAAAGACTATCTAGTCCTAAGAACTAGATCCATGATCGCCGGGGTATAGACAGGGGCTCCATGTGTCAAGTCGATTGGAAGTATGGGAACTATCCACTCCCTCCATATCATCATCAGCTGATAGGTCCTCCTCGGGGTCTTCCTCAGGATCTTTCTCATGATATTTCTCGAGATCTTCCTCCGGATCTTCTCTGGATTTTCCTCCTCAACTTGAGTCACGGGGCCATGGGCTCTCGGAATCTAATGACCCGATGTCTTCCATAGTAGCTAGGTCTCGGCGGATCTCGGCCATGACTTTCTCAAAAGCAAGGGTCGAATAGAGCAAGCAGCCAAACAGTATAAGCTCCTCTCACGGTGCCTACAGCTAGGCCACATGGATCCTCGATCTCCACAGAATTGTGGTACACAGGTGCATGCGGGGGTGGTGGTGTCTGGACTAGGGGAGAGCCGGCAAGTGGAGGTGGGTACGTGCATGGCATGACCGGCGGCGATGGTCTGGGCGGGCAATGACTAGGATGGAACCCTACTGGTGGTAGGACCGGAAATGTGAGCTGTTGGGGACGGGAAGGTCAAACCTCGAACATGTTCCTACCACTGCCAGGTAAGAATACGAGCCCGTTAGCTGTCAAACGGGCACCTCTGGGTGGACCCACTCTAGAATCTCATCGCGCCAAGTGTATTCCCGCGCGATAAGATACAGCCCACGTGGTGCAGCTCCGTACACCGTTAATACATAGCTCAGGTGGCTAACAAAGCGAGGCAGGTCCGCCTCCAGATCGAAACTCTCTCGGTGTCAATAGATATAGTCCGTCGATATCTCACGGGCATACCCCTGCCAGTCGGATGGCAGTCTCATGATCAGTCGGAGCACACCGTCATAATGCGATGTACCACGGGCATGTTCACGCCCAACGACGTGTGAAGTGTGCAAGAACTCACCGAGGTCGCCTCTCGGCACATCCGTAGGTACGGTATGAGCGTCATCGACCTCTTCGGGTGTGGCCTTGAGGATGAAGGCGCTGAGTCGTGAAGACAGTCCGAGCCATCCGAAATGAAAGTATCACAAGGTCGACAATCAGTAAATATAACGGTGTATCTAGAAGAAGGTATGTACACAATAAACATCTCGTACAAAGAAGGTTATAGCAATCTATATTATCCTACGACCTACATCCCTAAATCTTTATGACACTACTTTCATGGTTTGGTCTCCGGAAGAGACGGTATGGTTTCTAAGAGTAGAGCAACGATCGATGTCTAGCCTTCTGTAAAGGCTAAGTGGTCACCTTATCTTATCAAGTTATGGATTCCCTATTTCTATTCGCGTCACATCATATCCGCTCTCATTATGTACTTACAATCCATTTTTTTCTTTTGGTACTTCCTTAACGTTATACTTTGATTCTTTTCATTATTGCCACGATAGAGGCAACACGCACGGTGTTCGAATTCCTTCATGTAGAGAGGTTGGGACTTATAGCGGCGAACCTCCGCCAAGCAATCGCTTGGTCGTCAGACTCGCCGTGTTCGCATCCTCGATTCCGCTCGGATTGTGATTCTTAAGATTTCTATGTTCTCGCTCTTCCTTAGTATTTCGCTCAATTGAGGATACCTTATGTTCTCATACTAAGTTCGCGCAAAAGGGGTCATGCGCCTTAAGAGTCTATGTCCTCATGGGAAACATACTCATTTACATCCTGCTTCTAGCATGCTTCAGATATAGTAGTAAACATAGATAATAACATGTATTGCGACAAACAAGTATTCATACATTACTCCCTTACTAACTCCTAAAGTTTGCAACTTTCTTTCAAACTAATGACCAATCATTTGAAACAACTTTTCAATTTCATAACATCTCTTTTCCAAAGTGTGTTTCAACTTCCCAACAAGGCAATATTGAAATTTCAATTCACATTTCATATACTTTCATCATTTCACAACAACTTTTAGTTGAGATAGTTACCTTCTTCCTCGCTGAGCGTGACGACGATGGAGTGCGGTCGGTGGCGATCGAAACACAAATAATTTCTAGACTCAACTTTCAACTTAGGATTCAAGGAAAGGCTTTCTAGGGTTCGAGCGAACAAGTGCTCGATACCACTTTAGAAACCCGACTTCTCGGGAAGTGCGGATTAAACGGATTGCCACCGGTATGATAATGCAAAGATATATACACTAACTAATTAAACCAATACAATTAACCAATCAACTACGAATAAATGCATAGACTGAAAGGAATAAGCTGTTTCGATACAAACTCAAGTCACAGAAGGACTTGCCCAAAAAGGTTCAACGTTCAAATATAGCCCAATCAGGGCGTAATTCAAGGAACGAGGTACGATCTCAAGTTCAATACGATATGAAAAGCAGTTATAATCAAAAGACATCAAACAATATCAGAGTTAGCAGCAATAAACGTGTGGACATGCATATGACGATACATGCCCAAGGTTCTAGAAATCCTTTCTATTAAAGCAACAAAACAACTGCCACTCTGCACCACCTCGCACCCATCATCAATCCCTGCTCAACCTGCACATCAATAACGAGATGCAGGGCTAAGTATAAAAGTACTCAGTGGACTCATTGCCGAAAATATTTTCTTTGTTAAAGTTATTGAATCGCCCACAATAGCGCATGAGGATTTTAGTTGAAAAGACTCATACCATCGATATTTTATCATTTTTCCAAAAGTGTCCGCCGACTATTTCATCCACGTTGTTCCATATCTGATCATTCATTCATTCATTCGCGCACTATGGAGTGGCCACCTACACATAGTCGCCGTGATCGGGTCGAGGTAGGTAACCTTAACACACAAATCCACGTGTACACAATCTGAGTTGGTCCTTAACTAAGTCGATCCGATCGTTACCCTTTTTAATGTTGGTGGACCAACACATTCACGTACCACATCGATATACCAATCTCGATAGGATCACATCAAAACATAAACATTTGGCGATCGATAAAAGTTTATGTAATAACATTTCATAAAGCTTTTGTAAATCATGCATTGTGATAGACATGCATGTCATTTTGTTTCAAGAGAGCTCACCGCTAATCTGCTAGTCGTTCTAAGTGAGCAGTGTGATTGTCCTTCCTCGCCGACTACGCATTTATCAAACCCTTCATAAGAAAATAGCATTTCTTAGATTTTTCTATCGATCAAGGTCGCTTATAAATTACGACTTAAAGTTCCCTATTAGGGTTTCTTAATGATTTCATGTGATGGATTTAAGATAATTTCTATTATCTTACATTCCCAAATTCCCAAACTATTTTACTTCATCATTCATAGACGAACCTCAACTTATGAGTCGATACTCCGAGTCTATCCTCGACTCTTAACCTTAGTGTTCTTCTAAACGTTATTATGTTATAGATTGTTAGTATTCGTTGTGATTGGTATATTAGGATATTCTCATGCCACTAACTAGACTTAACAATTGTAGTTACGCCCCAGTAGGTTATGTTGACGACTTGTCGTATTAGCACGACGAATAAAAGGGTAGTCTTGACTTATGACTCAAGTGATCACATACCATCATGTAAGTAAGTACTTAGGAATAGATGAATTTCTTCGGGAATATTAACTCGACCTTTGAGACATAAGGATCGACATCTTATGTTCGAAACTTTGTTTACACTTTATGACATTCTTTGTTTCTCTTAACTCGTCGGAGATTATATAAGCTGTATAATCGCTATTCGTTGTCGATTTGTCTTAACGCTTAATCTTACATCGTATTAGGTTGTCGTTATTGAGTATTAACGTCGTAACTCGGCTTTTGGTTTCTTTAACTTAGGATCTCAGGTTTGAGTATCTTATTGCTAATAGAAAACCCTAATTTGTGTCTAACTTCGATTCTCATTAATTCGTTCTTAAGTTATCGAAATTTGTCAATTTCTTTTGGATTCTCGTACATAAAGTATTATGTTGTTTACGTTTGGGGTTTTGTTTATCGGCACAACATAAACATAACCATTTAACACCATACAATACCATACACAACATAACTATACTAAAGCATTAGAAAACCCTAATTTCTAACATAATGCAAAACCATTGTGTATGTGTGCATAAGTGTTCCATTCATTCATCACAATCACAACCATTCATTCCAAGCTTATAGTTTAACTATCATAACATCATTTACCATTAAAATTAAACTCATACTTAACCATTTTGCTACGTTTTCGATAATTAGCAATAATTAGTATAAGTATCCAATAAATTCCGATAAAATCATGTTATGCTCCTATCATACTATAAATTTAATTACCAACTCAATATCATCAAATAAAATTTAAAAACATGTGTAATTAAGCATATAGTTTTCAGTATTTATGATTTATCGAACATTGGTGTTCAATAAATTCCATAAAATCATATCATGCTTATATCATATACTAAACATGAAATATCACCTCATATCATACATTAAAATTAAAACACATGCTTTTCTCGCATGATTATTTTCGATAATCTTAATATATATACATATATATATTCAATAAATTTTATTCACTTCTCAATATGTTTATATTATGCAATAAACATGTAATATTAACATTAAACATCAACTAATATTTATAATATGAACCAAATGCTTGAATTCTTTTGTCCTCACACATATATTACATATGTGTTCAATAAATTTCAACAATGTATATTAGGTTCATATTATTTCTACACATCACATATCATATTATTCTCAACAAATAAAACCAATAAATCCTTATATATATATATATTTAGATATATATATATAGTTTCGATCCCTATAGAAAAATAGGAGTAATGCCTCAATAATTTCATGATTAATATATGATGTTATATTAAACACTATACCTCAACTATTTTTCAATAAATAAAATCAAAATAATTTCCAAAAATCATATATATATTTCGGTTTCAACATGAAAATAGGAGAAGTATTCCAAAATTTCAAGAATAATATATGATGTTCATATCATATATTAAACACTATATCTCAACTATTTTCAACAAATAAAATCAAACAATAGTCTAAAAATACGATATATATTCGGCCTTTTGAAGAAAATAGGAGATGTATTTCAAAATTTCAAGATTAATATATGAAGTTCATATCATATATTAAACACTATATCTCAACTATTTTCAACAAAAAAATTAAAACCATGGCCTGAAAATTCAACATAGGTCTCGGCCTTCAAAAACATAATTCAAGAAAAATTCTAAAAATTCTCATATTTATTCTACATGCTCCTAATACATAAAAAAACAACAATATCAAATAATATTCACAAAAGCATGCTTTATATTCTATAAAAAGAATTCTAACAAAATAAAAAAATAATAAACATGCTCCAAAAATTCTCAAACTTTAAACACAACCTTAGAACACATTTCTAAACATATTTTATTCATGTCTTGAGAGCATTTGGTGGCTCAAATGTCATGAAGAAAATGAAGAACAAAACTAGGGTTCTTCATGAAATAAATTCAAAAAAAAATCTAAAAAAAAATTCTACTCCATTAACAATGAAGAGAATGATGAGTAATACCTTTGTATGGTCTTAGAATAATTATTTGAGGGTTTGAATGGTTGGGAAATATGGATTAAAGCTTAAAAGTTTTAAGAACAAAAAGAGAGAAATTTCAAAATAGAGAGAGAGAGAGAGAGAGAGAGAGAGGGAGGGAGGGCATGGTTTGGTCTGTAAAATATGATCCAAATGAGCTGTTTTCAACCTATATGGAGTGCCCATTGTGATGGTTGGGAGGAGACTAATCAAATTACCCGATTTGGCATGTTAATACCGACTCTTTAAGTTTTATCGCGCTTTCTATTGATTTCTCAGAACCTTAAGGTTTTATTTTCTTAAATAGCCTTAAAATACTTATTTCATAGTTTATAATAATTTCATGAAGTTCAGATGGCATCCGGTAAGTCAATTCCGAGTTATCGCGGAAAAACAGCGTCCGACGATTAAATTATGCTCATTCGAAATTCTATTGAATTCTTGAGCTTTCATAATTAATTTGAGTCTTATAAATAATTTCTTATTTATTTATACCCTTGGTTCGAGTTTTGATTCGTTCGGATCAGTTTAGGGTTTTTCCGGTATATATTCCCGGCATTCGGTTAAGTTCTTCAGAAATTTCGTTCAAAAATTGATTCTTATGAATTCTAAATTCATAATAATATATTCCTTCATTATTTTGATTGTTATAATAAATTTTCATGAGTAGCACGGACTGGAAGTTGATCCGGCTCGTGAATAGTACTTTTGAGACTGACCGGGCGAGTATGCCCGAAAATTCCAATTCTTTGGCTTCTCACATGTTTTCGCGAGAAGATTCTAGAAATGAAATCCTTTTGTTGAGATTCATTCTCGATCTTTCATTCTATTTTCAGGCTACTCAGAAAACCCTAATCCGGTAGGACTAGTCACTAGTTTTTTATTTCTCTAGTTTTCGATCTCCGAATCGATTCTATTCATTTCGTTGGTCACCTTAAACATAATTAAGGTCTTAGAACTCTAAGTAATTGGTTTAAGCATCGCTAATAAAAGTTTTAAATTTTTCGGGTTATTACACTAACGGACCGAGAAGAAATCAGGATGACTAAATATCTTATCGGATAGCCGACAGAGTTTGTGAAAGTTAAAGCTGGGTACCAGAAGTCAAAACTAGGTACCAGCAATCAAAACTGACTATCAGGAGTCAAGGCTGATGTTCATGAGTCAAAGTTGTATGTCGACAGTCAAAGCTGACGACTAGAATGAAAGGTCAAAACTGGGAAGATGAAAGGTCAAAGTTGACTACATATCTACGTATGACTGAAAGCATCATATTGACTCAGGTAGTTCAAAGTTGATAAAAGATGGAGTCCAGACTGCTAAGAATATGTTGAAGCGGACTCGATTGACCAAACCTTAAGTACAATCTGAAGAAACACAAAGTCTACTCAACTGAAGAAACACAAAAATTATTAAGTCTTGAGTGTTTGGCTCGACACATATTGTACCATATCTGTAGAAGATCCCGATACGCCACTACAAACTTGAAAGTATACATGTAGCACTTAAGAAGAAAGTCGGATCCAATTAGATGTCTCGGACAAACTCTTCTCGGCGTTGAAAGATGGCGAGTGCGACACCATACGTACTCAAGAGTCATCAAAGTGAAGCTTCAAGAAAAAGCTAAAGTCAGCACAAGCAAAGACGCCGCCTTAAAGTCGACGGGAGCAAGGAAGCAAAGAGCCAACAAAGATAAAGTTGAGTGCAACAACGAGAGTTGCTAACCCATTATACCTTAATGGCCGATAGATTCGGGAAGATGAAAGCCGACTAAAGAGGTACAATGAGTGCAGAAAAAAGTCGCAAACACGATAGGAGCCATAGAGAAAGAACTCAAAAGGATCGGAATGACGAGAAGCCCAGTCGACCTGAGTATAAAGATAATGAGTACTTCAACTGTGGCAAGAAAGGGCATTTCAGATACGACTTCCCCGAGCTAAGCCACAAAGAAAGAAAAGGTTTACGTGCCAAGCGCGATAAAAAGATGATCGAGCGCAAGGCTATGGTTACTTAGAAAACTGAGAATTCAAGCTCATCCAGTTCCAGTAACTCCTCCAAAGATCGATGATGAAAGCAAGTGCTTGATGGTAAGAGAAATCAACAACTATGAGGAAAGTTGTATTGTGGGAATTGACAATGGCCTTGACGAACCTGAGGTCACATCCCATCTCTCTATTGATAATCTCTCCCAAACTATTACTTTATCTAAACAGGTGTCCGACTCCGAGAACACTCCAGTCAAATGGGACGAGATGGAGCAAATCATGACTGACTACCGAACAGTCATGAAAATGTATGAAAGAGCTATGACTGAGAATTATAGGCTGACAGAAAAGCTTCAGCTTGCTGAGCAAAGTCAATAGTCAATTGGCCCTTCAGAAGAAGAGATAAAGTTCATTGTTGAGCTGACTAAGCTAAAAAAGGAAAATGTTGATCAAGTCAGTGTGATCAAGGAACTAAAGACTGAGCGGTCTCAACAAGAAAAGAAAATGGTTTAACACAAAACTGAACTAACTGAGACCAGCCTGAAGTTCAGTACACTTCAGCAGAGCGAAGCTTCACTCCAACAAAGAATCAACACTCTGAATGGAGCTACGAAGAAAATAAAGACCATCCAATCAGTTTAGATGTATCCGTTAATCAGAAGTGGATTAGGGTATAATCCTTGTTTAGAGATGAATGTTGCATGCATCAGTGGCACCAAAACTGTGTTCGTAAAGTCAACTGAGAAACTGAAGGCTCTAGTGACTGAGCGAAAGGATACAAAGCATGTTGTGCCTAACTCATGGCCTAAGTATAAATTACTTAGAATACCTGATCTTATCGAGTGCACCCAGTTACACAAAGGCACTCTCGGTATGAAGCTTACTCAACAGAAGAATCCTATGCCTTAAGCACCTCCTACCAGGAAATATGCCCTAACATATGTTCTAGTCTACCAAAGACATCCTACACATAGTAAAACCTTTTTTACACCTCCATAGCACACTCGTGCAACACATCAACATGTGCACAAACCCAACCCCCTGCTCAATCAACACAGAAGTTCAAGGCTCGGCAAAGAAAGCCAAGGATAGTTTACATCAGCTTCCATGGAAGATCGATCAAGCCTGACCCTAATGTTAAAATTATCAGGCATATTTAGGTTCCCAATGGAACTACTAATTTTCAAGGACCCACTTCATACTGGGTACCTAAAATATGATTTTTGCAGGTTGTGTTGATCAATCAGAAGAAGAAAAAAGACCTTCCAACCTAGAAGCACATATGGTACTTAGACAGTAGATGTTCAAGACACATGACAGGCTACAAGGAATACCTGACTGACTATGTGGAGAAGGAATACACAAAAGTGGCATTGGTGATAACTCTGTTGGATACACCAAAGGCTACGATACTCTTTCGATCGGTAACACTAATATTTTCAATGTCAATTATGTTTTTGGTCTTAAGCATAATCTCCTATCCGTTAGCCAATTCTATATAACAACTTCACTGTCAAAATTTAAAAAAATGAATTCACAGTTAAGAACAACCAAAGATAGGTCGTCCTAAGAGAAACCGGATATGAGAACTTATATGTTGCATCATGGAAGGACTGCCCTCCAGATACATGCTTGGTGTCCAAGTCTTCCTCAGAGATTAACTGGTTGTGGCACAGAAGGCTGAAACACTTGAATTTCAAGACCTTCAACAAGTTGGGAAAACACTCGTTGGTCGAAAGCTTACCAAATGCAGGATTCCACAAAGATGGCTTAGCCGGGACTATTACTCGGGATGGGGATTAAGAAACGGGGAAAAATGGGTTATCGTGTTATGAGACATACATCAAGGAAACATCCATAAACATCGAGATGTTGAAGATCAAAGTAGAAATAATTTACATACAAGAGACTAGTCTATCGATCTTTAACGAAAGAGTTCATCCGATCCGAAAGAAATCTAGTTCTCTAAACAAAACATAACTTAGTGTTCTTACAACGAATAACGTGTGAGGTACACATGAAAGATGTATACTCGAGGTTCTATCTATCATCGACAAAAGATTTCTCGCTCAACATATCTCCATCTCATCACCCGTTCAACTGCGCATTTAAAAACAAACATGCGGGGTCGAGTACAAAGACTCGGTGGAGATATGACAACCGCATCTTTAATTTAAATTGCCTCGCCTCATCACTAACACACATAATTTTATTTAAAAGTTCGTGTTTACTAAACATTTTATGTCATTTTTTCATAAAAGTTCTCTAGCCAGATACATTTTCTATCCGCATGATCCATATCCAGATCATCTTCACAACAGAAAGAGGCCTCATTCCACGACGCGTTGTGACCATTTGAGAGAAACTCTCGGCGACAAATACCATTACTATACACATTAATCCTTACTAGGAATTCTCCGCTCTAGCATTGGATCCTAATTCGATTAACATCAAGTCATGCGAACCAACACGATAGAATACATACATAAAACAAACATTTTGGGCAGTTTCAATTATTCAATAAAACATTTCAGTTCATTTGATTTTCATTAAAGCAATGTAAAGGTAAGATTTGTCATTTTATTTTGTCCTTATGGAGAAAGTTCACCTGGTACATTCTCCTTCTTAATACAGGTGCCCCTTTCTCTATCTTCTTTGATCACTTATGTGCTCCACCTTTACGTAAGAAACTAGTTTAGTACGTCGGTTAAATCTTTGATAAATGTCAAAATATAATGACTCGATAGCTTCTTAAACCTTATTAAGGTTCGCTTTACTAAACGTAAATAATTTTAGGTTTTGCATCCTTAACCAAAATTAGGGTTGTAGTTTCTCGAAAACCCTAATTTATAAACTCGTTTCTAAATGAGACGAAGCATCACTTTGGACTTCATAACAAATTAGGTGAATCCTTTGAATTGTCTTAGCCCATTTTCCCGATAAAATGATTTCGCTTATGAAATCGATTCATATAAACGAGATATAGTCATACCTTTAATTGCTTTGTTCGAATGTAGCTAAATTACCGCTTTCTTTCTTAGTAAATTTTTCTCTTTGTTTTAAATCCTTATCAAGAAATCGAGCTTATATTTTCCATTATTAACACGTATATTCAAGTCGAGTAACAAAAGTCTAAGTTTTGAAATTAAGAATTTAAGTTTTGTTCTCGCCTCACGCGTCTTAATTCATCTATTCGAAAAACTCATATTTTACTAGGCGTAAAACTTAATTATGTGCTTTAAATATAACTCTACTCACGCACTAACATACTTCATTCCTATAACATGCTCAAGTAAACATGCTCAATGCATTCATAATTTAAACAAATCATTTCAAACTTCAAACTTACGCATTTTCATATATATGAATTTGTTTGTGTATTGAAATTCACATAATCTACATTAGAACATATGAAACAATTAACTACTATAATAAGCTCTAATTCAAATTTATTACCCAACATGCTCAAATAAATCCCATAAATTCACATCAACATTTGATCATGCCCATATATATATATATATATATATATATATATATATATATATATATGGAATTGATTTATGCATAGCACTTATAATTTCTAAGTTCTACGTCACTTAGTAAAACGCCTCAACGTATAAAATTCTTGTACTTCATGCTAAAAATCATATATATTCATTTCATATCTCATACGTATAAATATGTGATCATATTTAATAAAATAAATTTGAACTTCTAAATCCTACAACTTAATGTTTTTGAAATTTTGAAAAATTAGTAAAACATTTTCATAAATTCACAGTAATTCACATCACACTCTATATTAATGTAGGATCAATAATATATAATAACATTAGGTAAAGAAAATTTGGACATCAATTCCCTACGCTATATAGGTCTCAAAATTTTATAAAATTTTCATATAAATTCTCAAAAATTTAATTCACACTATATATTATCCTCCTTATATACCAATAATATGCATTAACATCAAACATATAAAATCATACATCAATAACCCACAACCTAGGGTTTTCGATTTTTCTAAAAATCTTAAATGTTTGCAAAACCGTGAATTAATTCATATAAGCTCAATTAATACTCAACATCATTAATCCATATCCAAAACAACTATTAAAATCATAGTCACCTCACTAATTCCTTAAATAAATTAGATCATAAATAAAACATTTCAAACCTAAACATACTTGCATCAAACTTGAAAAATATACTCTATAACATGATTTCTAGAACATTAATACCTAAACCTAAAGCATTTGAAAATTCTCTAAAATTTCCTCAATAATTTCGAAACATGCTTCATGCTTAAACTATGATGGATTTCTATTTTTCTTGTAAATCTAAGAAGGTTAGATAATTTCCAACCTTTTAATTTGTAATATCCCAAAGTTTTAAAACTAGGTTACGATATTATAAGTCGTCAATTAGGGTTTTTGTTTCGATAATCGAAATAGTAATTTATCGAAGCTCAATTTCGACTATCCATAATACGAGAATTTTCATATATATTCTATAAATAATTAGTAAATTAAGGAATATATATATTATTCATTCGAGAGCGTTTTTCCAATGTCGATTAATTTTCGATAGTTAGTCTTACGTTGTTTTCTAAGCGATGAAACTTATAATTTAATTCCATATTAACGAATAACGAATAAGGTGATTACAACTTTATTATCAACGTTTTAGAGAATTCGAAAAGTTCGTATAACGTTTAAAGAATTATAATATAGAAAGTCCTATGATTATTTTATGAAACAAGAACATTTTTTTTATATATTCCTTCACTAAAACAATTTTATTTATTAAAGAAATGAAGATTGGATATATTCCTATTTTCTAGCTATAGTTCGAAAATTCCATCTTAGAACATAGAATTGTTCTTATTCATTTTTCTTATGATTTATTCAATCATCTAAGATCTATATTATATCACATTGCTATTAAATGGAAAAAAATAAGATATGTAGCATATTACTTCATAGTGGACGAAAATTTAGTGTATAGGTGTGAAAAGAAGAAAATTTCCATCTTTTGTGATAGTGACGTGTATTTATTATGATAATGAGAGGTTATTAATGTAATATTAAGATGAATTATTAATAAATGAAGTGATAAGTGATATTTTAAGGTGATGACCGAAAATGTAGTGTGCAAGTGCGAAAGGAAGAAAAATCAAATTGTGTTGATAGTGATAGTTAATTATGTTGAAAATGAAAGGTATTTAATTTATGTATAAGATAAGATGATTATTTAATAAAGTGATAAGTGTTATTTTTTTGGTAGTGAGGGTGTAGGATTTTAAAGATAAGGAAGTGTATATTGTTGACTTTTTTTTTAGATATTTTTCCTAAAGTTTGATTAATGTATATTATCATCAAAAAATAAAAAATCATCTCATTCCCATTTTGAAAGTGTCAAACCTTGAGAGAGAAAAAATGAGAGTTCTTCAAATTTTCTTCAATCTTAAGTTAGAAAATCGATTTCTTCTCCGATCGGCTCCGATTAAAGGTTAGAAATTGTATAAGCTTCTTAGGTATACAAAAAATTAGAAATTCATCCATGAAAAATGAAGTTATATGCTTTTGTTATTTCATGTGAAATTTGAGAATTTTGTTAAATGTTTAAGTTGTTAATTAAATATGTTTATATGATGGTTGTAAGCATATATTATGAATTTAGTACAAAGTTGAGCATGTTAGAATTTTTCTTATTATAGTTGAGATATATGAGATTTATATGTTGGTGATCATGATTTTTATTGTCGTTTTGATCATGAATTAATAATAATGAGTATTGTTTAAGCATCATAAATTAATTCATAATTTTTGAAAAATGTTGGAAATTATTTCAAAATAATTTCGAAAATCTTAATGTATGATTTATTGAGGTATGATTTTTGTATGATGGATATAAAGGTATATTATTGATGTATGATTATAATAATGTATAGTGTGAATTAATTAGAATTTTTGAAAATTCTTTAATTGATTTTTCAAAATTTTCGAAAACTAAAAAGTGTAGGGTTTTGATGTCAATTTTTTCTCTGTCTAATGTTATTAAATATTATTGATCCTATGTTAATATAGTGTGTTATGTGAATTTATAGGAATTTATGGAAAAGTTTTGAAAATTCTTCCAAAAATGCCGAAAATATTAAAAGTGGGAAGTTTAGAGTTTCAAATTTATTTTATTAAATGTGATCACATATTTAGGCACAAAAATATATTTAAGATATGCTATGAATTTATGTGATTTTTAAAAATGAGGTACAATATTTTTACGTTGAAACGTTTTGTTAATTGACGTAGAAATTTGAAATACAAAGTGATATGCTTAAATTAGTTTCATATATATGTATATTTGGGCATGATTGATTGTTAAAGTGAAATTATGAGATTTATTGGAATATGATTAGTAATAAATTAATATTACAGTATATATGCAAGTTAATTGTTCTAAAGGTGAATTTTGAGAAATGCATGTATTTGAAGTTGAAAATGACTTGGTTAAAGTATAAATGTATGAAGCATGTTAGTGCGTGAGCAGAGTTATGTTTTACGCCTAGTATAAATATGGGTTTCTCTGAATAGATACACTAGGACGTGTGAGACGAATTAGAGATATAACAATATCTCTTTTATAAGAATTGATTTCATAATTGAAATCATTTTATCGAAAAATAGCTAATATGAGTTCAACGATTGACCTAATTTATTAGTATGAGGTCTGAAGCAATGTTTCGCCTCAGTTAAAAACGAGAAGTTATAAGTTAGAACTTTCGATAAAAAGACGAACCAAATTGGTTAAAGATACAAAGGCTTTAGAAGGTCTATATTTAGTTAATAAATCTTGGTAAGATTTAAAAGTTATCGAGTTCCATTAATCTTTGACGATTTTCAAATATGCGACCGACGTACTAAATTAGTTTCTTACGTAAAGGTGGAGCACAAAGGTGAGCAACGAAAGTAAAGGAAAGAAACTCGTTTTGAGAAGGAGAATATACCAGGTGGGCTTTTTCTCCTCAAGGAAAAAATGAAATGATAAATGTTTTATTTATGATGCTTTCTTTTAAGAAATGATGATGAAATGCTATTATTTAATTACATGTCCAAAATGTTTATGTTTTATGTATGGATCCTATCAGTGTTGGTTCGCTAACGTAAGTTTAAATCGAATTCGGATCCCGTGCTAGAAGAAGAATTCTAGTAAGGGTTAACGTGTACACTAAGGTAATCGTACTTCTTTGAAAGGTTTGCTCCGTCGATTCACGATATTTGTGTCTTTGAAAGGTTTGCTCGGCCGATCACGACGTCCGTGGAAGGAGGCCTCCTTCACCGCAAGATGAGTTATATGATATAGGATATGGGTCATACAGACAGAAAATATGTCCGCCGCACAAAGTTTATGAAAATGACAAAATGTTTAGTAAGCACGAGCATTTCAAATAAAACCTCGTGTATTCTTGATGGGCGGTGTAATTCAAAGTTATAATAAATGTTTTGGCATAAGTCCATCGAGTCTTTGTACTCACCGCATGTTTGTTTTTAAATGTGCGAGTTGAGTGATGATTAGATAGAGCAAAGTTGAGCGGTAAGAATCTTTTGTCGCCGATAGTAGAGCCTCGAGTGCACATCTTCATATGTGTACTTCACATGTTTTCATTGCAAGAACACTAAGTCATATTTTGATCAGAGAATTAGATTCCTTCGATCGGTTGAACCATTTTGTTAAGGATCTGATGGTGTAGTCTCTAGTATGTAAATTATGTTTGCTTAATCTCAAATGCTTTGAAGTTCTAGAAGTTTTCTTGATATATGTCTCACAATTCAATATCTCATTTTCTTTTCCCACTTCTTAATTCACATCCCAAGTAATAGTCCCTGCTAATATGTCCTTAGGAATAGTGGGTTGTTACATAATTGGACTTAGATTTGAAAACCTAAAGATTAAGCTTGCTCTTGAAGAAAAAAAAATGGAGAAAACTCCTTCACTTCAATTCTTTGGTTCGGCAGAGAGAGAGAAATGAGAGATTATTTCTTTTTGTTTTGATGTATCTCCATACTCCTACTAAGTATAAAAAATATATAGACATGTGGTCAAAGTAGGATTACCATGCTTGCATCATCCTTCTCCTTTTTTTTCTTAGTTTCGGCTGATCACAAGGAAAATGGAAGCCTTATGTCCTTCATGATGTATTTTAATACTATAAAATAGCTTCTAGATATAGAGATTAATCATGTGGTAAAAAGCTATAAAATCCTTTCACATCATTTTGGATATGTGTTCGGTCATCACATTGAAGTGGAAAATTTTGTTTCAATTAATCTTTTTTAATATAATGTAGAAAAGAAAACGTGGGAAAAATTGATTTAAAAGCTACCTCTTATGTTTCTAAAATGTTAATATAACTTTAAAACTTAAACCTTTCGAAATCAATACTATAAAAGTCGAGCCACGTAAATAAGCTAATATGGAAGTCGTATTCACTTTATTTCGTATTTCATTAAGTTGGAATTAAATTTCAAGCTTCGTCGTGTAGAAACCGACGTAAGATTAATTATCAAAATTAATTATCATTAGAAAATAGTGCTCACAACGGAATAATATGTATTACTTGGTTTACTAATAACTTAATTTCGTAAAATAAAACTTATCACACTATGATCGTCTCATAATAATAAGATATTTTCCAAAAATAGGTGCGCTAGCATTTCCATGCGTGAATAGAATTTTCATGCACTTGAGACACAGACTAGTTCGAGTTATTTATTAATCGAAATTGATCTTCGATATCTTAATCTTTTAATTATTGAGGCAAAATCTTATTTAACGACCTAATTAATCTTAAACCGATTTTAGACGGTCGGGGCATTATAATTTGACTTGCATGTGTCGTAACATTTCTACAGAAGATCCTGACATGCCAGAACCACTTTTCAGAGTTGTAGAGCTACAATTTACGATGATGTAAATGCCGAAAGCGACGTACGAGGATTCAAACGAGCAGATTTCAAATGACAAATGGAATAGATGTTATTGGTGTTCCCTCCAATTACTATTTATTGTGTCACTACAAGAATTTTGCTCATAGACCACGCAAATTAGTACTAAAGTGGTCTATTATGACATAGACAACGTGGGTGGTGAAACGCGTGGTCTATAACCATATTTTTAAACGGTTATAGACCACGGGCTAGAGAACCGCGTTGTCTATTAGCGTTTTTTTTTCATATAATAGACCACGGTGCCCTTACCGCGTGGTCTATTAACGCATAACTTTTATTAACCACGGCTTTTTTCGCGTCGTCTAACATCCACGTCGACTAAATACCACGGACTTAGACCGCGTGATCTTTCGCCACTTAACCATGTGGTCTTTTAGCCCATCTAAAATTAGGGTTTTTCCTTCCACAATTTCTACTCCCAGAAATCATCAAAAGATTTCAAAACACTCAAGAAATCCTAGAAATTAATGGGACCGTCTTACTCCTCCTCCTCTCGCCTCGCCTTCTCTCACGGTGAGGGGTGCAGTCATCCTCTAGTGAGAGGTGCACCGCACCCTCCCCATGGAATTAACCTCTCCACCATACTCACCTCCTCCACCGACTACTCACCTCGTCTTCAAAGGTCATGCGCACCGAACTTCCAAAATTCAGACGCTATTTACAGCGGAACGCTTGAACTCTCTTCGACTCGCTCATCTCCCAATCCTCCTCCGCGGTTCTACAAAACGACGTCGGGCGACGGGACACCGGCCGCCGCGTGCCTCTTCCAGTCAGAGGCGATATGTCCGGCGGCGATGCAACATTTGCGTGAAAAGCCCCACTGGGCGCAGGTGTGCGGGCAAGCAACCGCGGCTAGGGTTCAACTCAGCGGCTGCTACCTACGGTGCGAGATCTCCGGGTTCAGCAGGTGAGGGGTCGAGCTGCTATACAAGATTTGCGGGTCGAATCGGGCAGCGGGGCGGGTTCGGAGACCGGTTGGATCCGGCCTTGGGTGAGATAGTGAAGGGAGTGGGGGGCGGCGGGTTCACGCCGGTGCTTATGAATCGGTGTATGTCTTGGGACGGTGCGAAGGTGATTCGAGCAGCGCCGATGCGTGAGTGCGTGAGAATTGTCTTGATCAGCAACAGAGCAAAATCAATATTTACAAGGGATTCCACAACTGGTGGAACATCAGCAGACTATATGGTCTAAGCCTCACTTGTCGGCCGCAAGACAAAGATTGTTTGCACAATTGGTCCCTCCACTAACACGTGGAAATGATATGGAAGCTCGCAGAGGTCGGAATGAATGTTGCTCGTCTCAATATGTCCCATGGAGACCATGCATCTCACCGAAAGTCATTGATTTGGTCAAGGAATATAATGCCCAATCCAAAAACAATGTCATTGCCATCATGCTTGATACCAAGGCAAGTCCCTTTTTAAAGTTGGGAAGGGAGTAGAGGGTTGTGTTTAGTTGGTCAAGTTAGTCACCATATACGGTATGTTATTGCCATTACTCAATTCATGTTGTATATCACAAGAGTGAGTGTCATTCACTTCATGTTGACTCTCGGTAGTGGATGGTTTCTTAAAATTAAAACACTGAAACTAAGCATTTTTAGTGATGTTTTCAGCGTGTTCAATGAATTTGCTTCTAATGCTTTGTGACGTGTGACAGGGTCACGAGGTTAGGAGTGGTGATTTACCTCAACCTATTCCACTTACAACCGGTCAAGTAATTTACTTTCACCATTCGAAGAGGAGTTGGCACGACAGTTGCGTCGGTGTAAATTATGATGATTTCGTTAATGATGTTGAAGCGGGGGACATGCTTCTTGTTGATGGTATAATATTATTAACTTCATTAACTGTGAATAAGTTTATCCAAAATTCAGACTTTACAAATACTTTTGTTATAAGAATACCTCTTCCTTATCGCTTTGTACTAGGCGAGGAAAGGAGTTATTGAGTGATTGGTTAGGAAGGCGAAATTGCAGCTACAATGTTATAGAATTCCTATAAGTAACTATGTCCTGCATTATTCGTTTTATATGTTATTTAGTGAAGTATATATTTTCTAGCTTAAATAGTGATTAAGGGCGGGGCTACCAAAGGTCAAATTTAAGTGTTCTTTTATTTATTAGTCAAGGCGATCCTCTCGTATTTGTTCTCTAACCATCTTAATCCTTGCTCGGCCAATTAGTGACGATTCTTGCCATTAGTCACCAACTCACACTCACTTTCTCTCGTCTAGCATAAATGCATAAGAAAGGTGTATCCTCTCACGTAATTATACTTTAACTATCATTTTAGATTGAAGGTGAGTATGATTTTCTATAGAATTTTTCAAAGCTATTAGAGTATGATTTTCTATAGAATTTTTCGAAGCTATTATTAGAAGATCACATTCAAAATCAAATTTTGGAACTTCTATGCCATAAACTATTCATGAAAATTTATCACTTAGTTCTTTGTCTCCTGCCAAATGGGTGACAATCTTCATGTGTGGGCATGGGTGTTTGTGTTTCCTTCTATCTTTGTAATTTATCTTTGTAGATTATTAGGGGTCGTGGATGGGGAGTGGGTGGGGTACAATATTAAAGTTCAGATCAAAAGTTTCTATAAATTGTAGAATGAGTTATAGAAACTTTTATGCGATGCTTTGTTTAACCTCTGTTTAATGTCTCTTTGCGATGATGCAGGTGGTATGATGTCATTCTTGGTAAAATCTAAGACTAAAGATTCAGTGAAATGTGAAGTTGTTGATGCTGGAGATCTTATGTCTCAAGACATCTCAATGTTCGAGGAAAAAGCATACGCTTCCATCAATTCTTGGTTAGATCAAGCAATTATACTTTCGACATCTTTTTACTTCTAATGCTCACTAACCATGTTGCATATGCATAATGAGTAAACACTTTCTTTGATCACGAGCATTACTTATTCTCTTCTAGTACCTTTCAGAAAATGAGTTGACTTTGTCAATTATCTATTATAGAAAAGGACCGATGATATCAAATTTGGAGTGGATAACTAAATCGACTTCTATGTCTGTTTCCTTTGTCAAAGATGCAGGTGTGGTCCATGAACTGAAGAATTATCTAAAAGGTACAAACAGATTCATACTTGATTGTGAGTATTTATTGTATGTTGGACATAATTAATGCTTTGAATGTTTAACGATTATCTATCCTCAGATGTCTTTGGCGCAGATATTCATGTCATTGTGAAAATTGAAAGTGCAGACTCAATACCAAATTTACATTCAATTATAACAACATCGATGGGGTAAGAACAACAATAGTTATATCACTTTTTGGAAAAAGGAAATGTTGTTATTTGCACTAATGACTAAATTTTCATTTTATAATTAGATAGAATGCTTTGATTGATCTTGATATAACTCGTTCCTTTATTATATATCACTTCTTCTAAATATATTCTTGTTTAAGATTTTGAGTTTATAGAAGTTCAAGTTGATTTGAGTCATCAATTGTCAATTATCGAGTGTTTTACAATTGTTTATCGAGGTATGAGATAGTTTACTAATTTTCCAAAACAAGATCTTGAAATAGCATATCTTCTCGCTATGTGATGAAATGGTATCAGTCTCTTTCTTGATTTACTAGTTACTACGCCTTTTTCCTTTCAATTTAGATCTATATTGATGCTAGACTACGATTTAGCTGAAACTTGACTTTTTCGTGCTATGGTTGCGAGGGGATCTTGGTGCGAGTTGCCGATTGAAGACGTCCCTTTATTGCGGGTAACATTGTTAATGTGGTTTTAAGGAAAGCATATCTTTGCTATTGGCCTTTGGTGCTTGTCTAGACTCTAGGCTGGAAACATGGGTCATTGGATTTATGTATGCTAGTGACGCCACTCAAGTCCATATATCATGCTACAAACACAATTATGTCAATTTGTCGCATTTGCGGGAACAAATTATCGGGCTATGTCGTAGTATGGGCAAGGCGGTCATAGTGGCAACAAATATGCTTTGACAAGAAATCTTTGTGGCCACATTGATCCTCTGTACTTGTTCATTAATAAGTACATTAGAATGATTTTATAAGCATGTAGCATGTTGATTGTGATGATTAAAATGCTATGAAATTATTTCATATGTGTCGAAAATTTTCATGGAGGAATTAGGGTTGGATTAATGATATATGATATAGTAGGAGCTTGTTGTGATTTTTTGGAAATTTATAAAAATCCTATGCAAAATTTTCAAAATTGTCGAAATGATATAGCCTTGGTACTTTGGTGTATAATTTTTATATGCTTGATATAATAGCATATTATTGATCTAGGGTATTGATTAAGTGTTGTAGGAATTTATTATAATTTTTGGATATGTATAGCTATTTTTATTAAAAATAGCCGAGAGCTTGTGTTATAAGTTCAATGTTTTATAATGTGTTATTATGTGATATTATGATGTATTAGTGTTACACTATAGTATATAAGTATAGTGTAATTTAATTAGAATTTTATAAAAATGTTTAGTACATAGTTGATGAAAACCGAAACCTTGAGCAATAAATACTTTGATGTAGAATTTAATTATATTGGACTTTAGGTTATAATTATTTTATAAATTAATGTTGGGGCCTTGTATAATTTAATTATAATTTTAGGAAGTTATTTGATAATTATTGGAAATTTCGAGACCTATATAGTGATATAGGTGAATTCCAAATTTTTCTAAAATGATATTAATACATATTAATGATTATAGTGTAAAATAATACACTATATGTATTTAAGGAAATTTTTTTGGAACAAGTTTGGAAATTTTAGCTCATGACCGTGAGCTATAGTGTTGAAAATAAGGATTTTTAAATCCTTTTTAATCAATAAAATAATAAATTATATGTCTAGAAATTAATTTAGACATATTAAAAATTTTCGAGAATTATTAAACATAGAATATTATGTTTACGAAGAAACGTTATATTAAATAACGTTAAAAGCATAAATAATGCTTAAAGTATTAAAAGATTAATATTGAAAGAAAATATTAATTAAGTTTATCGATTTGCGTGAAAAATCGAAGATTAAAGCTTTATGAAAAGAAATCGATTGAAAATCGATTTATATTGATTAAAATATGTTTTATTGAAAATTTATTAAGAAAAGTCAAAATGGTTGACTTTCGAAATTAACGTCTAAATCGTTAGTTAAATACGCTAATACGTGAAAAACGACACTTTTATCCGAATATCTCGATTGTGAGAAAAGATTTCATAATTGAAATCACTTTATTGAATAACGTTATTATCGTTAATTATTTAACCTAAAAGGTTAAAATGAGATCGTAGATCATATTACGCCTCTCGATATACGAGAATTATTTTATTGATATCGCGTCGTTTCAACGATTAAGACGTATAAAGAATCATCGAAACTTGAATTATTAATTTAATTATCAAAGTTGAATGAACTTTGAAAATCTCGGCGCGCCACGTCCTAAACGTACATTTTGCGTAAAGGTGGGACGTGAAGTTCACTTCAATGGGAGAAGAGCACGATAGTGAAATTGAAGTTAGGTAAAGGTGGGCTTTACTATACTCAAACGGTAGAATTTTACCAAATAATTTATTTATGATGTTTTATTGAAAGCAAATAATTATGAACCGATTTATTTAATTACCGCCCAAAATATTTATGTTTTATGTATGTATCCAATTCATGATTGTTGATGCATAATGTTGGGTAGCCCCACTTTATGACATGCTTGAATTCGTATTCTTGGAAGTACCCCAAGAATGATGGAGAATTAGATCTGTCTTTGAGATAGCCTGGATTTTGTGCAATCGATTATTTTGTGTGTCTTTGGAAGGGTGCCCGGTCGGTCGGCGTCTGAGAGGAGGCCTCTTCAACATGAGGAATTGTTGTGAATGATTGATTGTGGTGGATGTGGATCATACATACGTGGAAAATGCTTGTGAGCTATATTTATTGAAAATGATGAAAATATTTAGTAAACACGAGTATTTCAAATCAAAACCTCGTGTTATTCTTGTGATGAGGCGAGTAATTCAAAGCGTGATAAATTATTTCGGCATGAGCCATCGAGTGCATTATTTGTACTCGGCCGCATATTTGTTTTAAATGTGCGATTGAGTCATGATGGTGATGGAGCGGAGATGTTGAGTAGTCGTGACCTTTTGTATTTATTATGTTTGAAAGAAAGAACCTTGGGTGCATATCGTCATATATGCATTCACACGCTTTCATTGCATATTTTGAATATCTTGTATGTTATTGTGACAATTGTATCATCGAATTATCGAACCCATCTTGTTAAAGGAACTCGTAGCCTTTACATATCTATATGACTTTTGCCTTGTGAATAAGGGTTGAATTGTTTTTGCCTTGTAAATAAGATTTGATCATTGAAGTTCGATAAAAGTTATTATGAAATCTTTTGATTATTTTTATCAATTGATTTGCATTCACAGTTCCAAGCTCCAGATTCTCTAATCATCCTTTGGATTAGGCGGTACGTGATAGAGTGGTATCGAGGCGGTTGCTCTGAACCCTAAACTTTCTTTCAAAAGTCGAGTCTAGATTGAGTCACTAGACTTAGAAATCATCCGACTACGCTCAACACTCCATCACATCCAGCTTTCAACCAGAAAAAGGTAAATTATTTTCTCATCTTTGAAAAGAAAGGTTTGAGATTTATGAATTTAACTTTGTGTCGATAGAACATTATCGACAAATGAATTATGAATTTGATTTGTTGTCGATATAACATTATCGACAAATGATTTGTGTTGATAGAACATTATCGACAAATGAAATGAAAAGGTTGTAAATAACCATGATTATTTATTGATTAAAAATTTTACAAGAAATGCGTATGTTTAAAACGAACTATGTTCGCCGTATTCGAATATTTATTCATCTTTTCTCAATGTTGATTTTGATTAATGCCTATGTCATCCCGAATGGAACATAGACGTAATAAGATGCATGATCCCTCTTTGAAAAGAACATAGACGGACAAATGTACAAACTCTTCTCCTTTTCTTTCAAGAACAAAAGAATCGAGCTCAAATTGAAAAGCTAAGGCTTTCCACCTCGTTTGAAGTCAACCCAGAGTTTACCTCGACTCGGCTGACCAATGCGCCTCGGCATTGCGCAACTTCAATTGATTCACCCTGGCATCGACCTGGGAGTTTATTTGGTGCCAACCTCGACATCCACTTCGAGTTTGAAGATTGCATCTCGACAATTCATGACGCCGTATTTTCGCCTCGACAAATCCACTTCGGAAGTCGACCTCGATTACGCCGAGCCTGCCTTTGTCAAAATCGACCATTATTTCAAGATTCGGCGATTCATTTCTACAGACCAGCTGACCTCAGTCACCTCGTCACCTCGGCCTCGGCAGTCCGTCTCGGCAACGGCATGCACGACCTCGATATCGGCATTGCCTACGATCTCTGCGAACGTGCAGAAAATTTTTCTGCTTTGCGCAGTGTTTTTGTTTGGATCCGTTCTTTTTCGTTCGAACTCCGTTTTGCAAACGGCTTTCATCTACGTGCTCCTAACGCAATTTACTTTATTTGTTATGAAGGATCGAACCCCTGATTCCTTCTCCAAAATTCACGAGAATCAGTACAGTCCACCCCGGACAGTTCACCTCGGCAAAGGCGAACTGCTTCGCGCGGTGATTTTATTTTGGTCCGTTCTCCTTCGTTTGGACTCCGATTTATGCACGGTTTTCTCCTACGTACTCCTAACGGACTGTACTATATTTCTTATGAAGGAAATATCCCCTGTTTCTTTCTCCATAAATCACGAGAGCCAGTAGAAGCTAGCTCATAATTTTATAGAACTAGAATTTAGTTATATGATAAGATTTTGTTTATGCTGCTAGACAGTATGTTTCTTAGTATGGTAGGAAAGCTACAACGTGTGTTGTATATGAGAACAATTTCCGTATAACATTTATCTGTTTATCAGAGGTGTTTGGATTGTTTATCTGCTTTATAGACCTGTCCAGTTTATTCTTTTGCTTAGCAGACGCGTTGAGTTTATTTTATCTATGCATCGATTATCCTTATTTAGTTGTCTTATGCTCGCTTGTCCGTGACGTATGGCGTGACTTGACACACCACTAGACGCAGACTTGGACCGAGTGCCACCCCGCAGAGATTATTCATAGGTACCGCGAGTATCGGATGTCTTTGGGAGATGATCTGGAGAGTTCCTCATGCACTACCTTCGTCATTGGAGGGGGCGCACGAGCATGGGTGACGAGACTTGATGGCGTGGGCGTCTTCGATGCGGCTACCGATTGACCGGGAAGACTATGCACGGAAATATCGGAGATTACATCTACCGATATGGTGGTGACTACGACCGATAGCGATCTGCCGAGACGGCAGCCATTCGACCTACGTTTCGAAGATCTACGGGTAGCCCCGAGAGGACCGCACCTCCTCCGGGAGTATACGTGGCGTGACGAGTCACCCGAATGGCTTTACTTGGAGGCACCTCGTCGAGTGGACCCGTGGTGCCATTCCTCGGAGGACGAGGCGAGCTTGCAGAGGTAGAGAAGGCGTCTCGGCCCGAGCATTAGGGATGCCGTGTTTCCCATTGTCGATTGGACACCCCATACACCCACCGCTTCCTATCTTGCCGCCTATGACAAATACCGCACCGCCACCGAGTCGCATCGTCTGCACGGCGGCGTGATGAGGTCTCGATGATCGCGATGACTTCATCCGGTCCGTGACATTCCTATGGTTGGGGATGACGAGCAGACCGTCGAGTACGCCGCCGTGAGGACGACTCGGACGATGATTCGGATAGCGACTCGATGACGATTGAGACGACGAGGAGGATCACGAGGAGGATCAATATGATGATGAGTGATACATCGATGACTGCTTAGCTAGGTTTTAGTCCGTATGTATATAGTCCAAGATGTGTGTAGGTTGCTTTTGTGTTTTGAAAAGGGAAGTGAACTTTGTATTTTGTATTATCTTGTAATCTCGTATGTTGTTCGATGCGGGTTAAGCTTTTAAGATGCCATCTATTGTACATTATCTCTTTTGTATCAACTGTTGTACAAAATAGTCCTCTTTGAGGCACAAATTTTCTGATGTATATAAGATAACCGCGAAGCGGGCTTTTGCGTCAGAAATGATATTGTGATGAATAGCTTGGTTTAAAGCTGCCTTACAAAAGAAATTGTATGATGATATTATATATGTTAATTGTGAAAATGATTTTCAATATTTATTGTATGTTTAAACAACAGAATGCCGCCAAGACAGGATCCTGCACAAAGAGGTAGGGGAAGGGGAAGAGGAAGAGGTAGAGGTAGAGGCAGAGGAAGAATTCGCAGTAACCTCGCGAATATACCCCAACCACTACCACCTCCACCCGATCGTGGGATCGAGGAATTATTTCTTAAGCGAACCCACCATCCTTTGATGGAAAAGAAGCTTGGATGATGCCGAGCAATGGATCGGGGCTATGGAAAGGATATTCGATTTTCTTGTTTGCACGTAGCGAACGGCTATCTGTATTACCTTTCAACTAACAGACACGCCGACTTTTGGTGGGAAGCCCGACGAAGATTTCTGACGAGATCACATGAATGAATTCACACGAAGAGTTTAAAGGGGCCAGATGAGAAGTATGTTCAAGAGTTATCGGAAGAGAAAGGAACATGAGTTTTATAATCAAACAGGAGAAAATGTCCGTAACAGTTATGATCGATCTTCTGCGATATGTCCGGATATGCCCCGATCGGTGAATACGGATATGAAGATGGCGAGAAAAATTCAAGTCCGGATTGAGATCGAGATAAGAATGTCTCTAGCCACCATGGAGATCGACTTACAAAGCTCTTGACGAGCTTTGGACATAAAGCGACTATGCGGAAGAAAAATCAATCGAACACGGACATCGAACACAGGGGACAAAGGGAAAAGAAAATGGGAAGGAAATTCTGGGAATAACAACCGAGGAAGTTTTGAGAATACTAATAACAAGCGACCGTGGCAAGGGAACACAGTACCGCAAGGACAGGGATGGAAGAAACCAGTCTTTAACCCTCAGACAGGAGGACCACAGGATCAGGCAAGAACAACTCCTTGCCCAAAATGCCAGAAATTTCACAAAGGAGTTTGTCATTTGGTAAATTGTTTCAAGTGTGGCATGAAGGGCCATTACGCAAACAGTTGCCGAAGTGCGACGGGGATAGTGGGAAGGCGAATCAGCCCAAGCGCCCAACCCCTAAGAGCGATTCGGTTTACTTCAACAAAGAACAACAACGACAACCACCCTAGCGGCGTAATCGAAGAACGCCAACAAAGCGAGCCACAGCAGAATCAACAAAGACGGTGGCCCGTCACCTCGGCCGGCTCAAGCGAGCATATGCTCGCACCGGGCGAATGAACAAAACCAGGAAACTCGGCGGTATGGGAACACTTCTCAACGTACTGTTATACTTTTGTTCGACACGGGAGCATCACATTCTTTGTAGTAAGAACATGTGTAGATCTATTGGAACTTAGATCTGAGAAAGCAAACCAGATATGAACATCTCTTCACCCATAGGAGGGATTATGGTCATACTCACATTTGCTTAAACCTAGAGTTGAACATAGGATCACTTAGGTTCGACGAATAACTTAAACATAATACCCATGGGTGGCGAGATATAATTTTGGGAATGGATTGGTTGGCTGAAAATCATGCTACAATCTGTGTAAAGAAAGGAAAATTTCATTCCATTTTCCGGAAAAGAAGCTACAAGCTTTTACTAATCGGTATGGAAAGAAAATTCCGATTATATCCGCATGAAGGCGAGTATGATAAACAAGAAAGGATGCCATGCATTTCTTGTTTACTGAACGGAGAAGATCGAACAACGATAAAAGTTGAAGATGTAGAGATTGTACAAGAATTTTCGGATGTTTTTCACGAAAATCTACCGTGATTACCTCACGATAGACAATGGAGTTTACCATTGACTTGGAACCCGGATCGGCTCGATGTCAAAAAGCACCGTCTGAGAATGGCTCCAAAAGAACCGGAAGAGTTGAAAATTCAAATCCAAGAGCATTAGACCTAGGTTTTATCGCACTAGTGTTTCGCTGGGAGCACCGTGTTATTTGTAAAGAAAAGGATGGTTCCTTGAGGATGTGTATAGATTACCGAGAACGAACAAAATGACGCTCAAAACAAGTATCCACTTCCAAGGATAGATGACTTGTTTGATCGCCTAAGAAGAGCTAGCGTGTTCTCAAAATCGACCTCAAGTCGCTATCACCAACTTAAAGTGCGGCCGAAGATGTATCAAAGATCTTTCCGAACGAGATCGGCCACTATGAATTTATAGTTGTGCCATTCGGATTGACCAATGCGCCGCAGTATTCATGGATCTCATGAATAGGGTGTTCCACCCATTTTAGACAAATTTGTCTTAGTCTTCATAGATGACATCCTCATCTATTCAAAGGATGAAGACGAACACAAGGAACACCTCCTGACGATCGCAAACTTTGAGAAGCGAACAACTTTTGCTAAATTTAGCAAATGTGAATTTTAGCTAAAGGAAGTAATGTTCCTTGGACACATTGTGTCGGTAGAAGGATTAAAGTTGATCCGCCAAAGTAGAAGCAATCGAGAATGGAAATCGTGAGGACACAAATGAAATTAGAAGTTTCTTGGGATTGGCGAGTTACTATCGGAGATTCATTGAAGGATTCTCGAGATAGCAAGACCAATAACCCAACTACTCGTAAAAGGAATTAAATTCACATGGATGATGAGTGTGAAGCGAATTTCCGACGCTCGAGGAAAGTTAACTCATCGCCTCAGACAGCGAGCGTATGATAAAGAATACGTGGTCTATACAGATGCTTCCAAAAATGGATTAGGCCGTGTTAATGCAAAATGGAAAAGTGATAGCCTATGCATCTCGACAATTGAGACCGCATGAATTAAATTATCCAACACATGATCCGGAACTAGCGGCGATGTGCATGCTTTAAAGATATGGAGACATCATCTCTACTTGAGTAAGATGTGAAATCTTTACCGATCATAAAAGTTTAAAATACTTTTTCGAGAGAGATCTAAACATGAGACAAAGAAGATGGCTCAATTGGTAAAAGACTACATTGTGGTATAAACTATCACCGGGCAAAGCGAATGTTGTAGCCGATGCCTCGAGTCGTAAAGTCAAAGCAAATTGGGATGTCTCCTCACAAATGAAGAAAACTCATTGAAGAGTTTGAAATGATGAAGATTGAATTGGTTGAACAACGAGACGATCACGAGTTGTATTGCTACACTCACATTGACGTCGACTTGAGGAAAAGAATCATTGAAGGGCGAAATGATGGAGGAAAAGTTAGAAAAAGCAAGAGCCAAGGTAAGGACGAAAGGATCAAGAATTTTCAAGAAGCACCGGATAATGCTTTATTATTTGAAGGAAGATTGTATCCCGACAACAACAATCTTGAATGAAATCATGAGTGAAGCTCATGACACACCTTATACTGACCCGTCCGAGAAGTACAAAATGTACCAAGACTTGAAGAAAAAGTTACGGTGGGAAGGTATGAAAATAGACATAGCCTCTTTTGTAGAGTGTTGTCTTGCTTGTCGACAAGTAAAAGCATTACACCAACGTCCTTCTGACTACAGACCTTTGGCAATACCGAGTGGAAATGGGAAGATATAGCTATGGACTTTGTTACGGGTTTACCAAAGTCAAAAGAGGAACACCGCTATATGGGTAGTAGTGGACGGACTCACCAAATGTGCCCATTTTCCGCGAATTCATTACCCACGGTGCGATAAGCTAGCCAAAGAAGACGTAAAGGAAATTGTACGCTACATGGAGATCGAAAACTATCACTGATAGAGATTCAAAGTTTACTTCAAGATTCGACTAGCTTACAAAAAGAATTGGGCACGGTTAAATTTCAAAGACTTTTCACCCTCAAACCGATGGACAATCGGAAGGACGATCCAAACACTCGAAGACATGTTGAGAATCTGTAGTTTTGGATCGAGGTGCAAAATGGGAAGAGGTTTTACCTCTCATCGAATTTGCCTACAACAATAGCTATCAAGCGACGATCGATATGGCCCGTATGAAGCCTTATATGGAAGAAAATGCCGATCACCGCTTTCTTCGGGATGAAGTGGGTGAAAGAAGAATCCTAGGGCTGGACGCTATAAGCGAAATGATTGAGATCGACGCCAAATTAGGCAAAGAATAAAGGAAGCTCAAGATAGACAAAGTCTTACTGACACGCCAAGATCGAGCTACATTTAGGATGGAGACAAAGTCTTTTAAAGGTCTCTCCATCCAAAGGGATAATGAGGTTTGGAGTAAGGGAAAGTTAAGACCCGATTTATCGGACCTTATGAAATCCTAGAAAGAATAGGCCCGATCGCCTATAGGTTGGCTCTTCCGCCAAGTCGGGAAGCGTACACAATGTCTTTCATGTATCACAACTCGGAAAATATGTAATGCGACCAAGCATGTGATCCATCAAGACGACGTGATCCTCAATCCGGATATGAGCTATAATGAAGAACCTACGGCTATTCTAGACCACAAGGTTCAGCAATTGCGAAATAAATCGATTCCACTAGTCAAGGTGTTGTGGAAACATCATGGACAAAAGGAAGCCACGTGGGAGCTTGAGGACGCAATGAAAGAAAAATATCCCGATCTCTTTTGAGGTATGTAAATTTCGGGACGAAATTTCTTTAAGGGGGGTGGAATGTAATACCCCGATTTTTTTTTTAACGCCTAATTACGATATTAATTTCGTAAATTAGAATATTATTATAATAATTTGATTAATAAATTATCGAATAACGATTTTGATATTTCTGGAATAATAAATTCCTAAGTACAATTCACGAATGAATATGAATTGAGAAATACGAATGTGTAACGTATTTCAACAGTATACTTTTAACGTCGATTACGTATCGATAATTAAATGCTCGTGATATTTTCTAAGTTTTAAGCTTAGAATTTAATTCCATTATTATTGGAATAAATTAATAAAGTGATTACAGCTTTATTACGACCATTTTGAGATGAGTCGATATTTAACGTTTTGAGACGTTTCAAACGTTAACGTTTAGAGATGACTTGAGAATCAAGTCTAATGATCAAGGAATTATAGTATTTAAATTCCTATGATTATTTTATGTAATTAGAGTATTATTTAGCATTAAAATAATGCTAGAACATTAAGGATTAATTATTGGACAATGCCTTATTTTCGAAAACCCTAATTCAAAATTAGGGTTTTCTTGCATGAAATGATACCAATAATTTTTCCTATGATATAAATTATCATCTAGGATATATATTACGTCATATATCTACTTATAGCATGAAGATGAAATTTTGGGCATTTATTTGTTAAAAATGCCGTGAGTTACTATGTGAGATAACATAGGATTTATTTTATTTTGATCATCCAATTTGTGATATATCTTGAGTGTAGTATTAATACACACTTTCCAAGTAAAATTTGTAGATGAATTATGTTTAGCATTTGGCTATATGAAATAGCCGAAAACTTTGACTTATTTGTGTACAAATTAATCTTGATTTTTCATACACTTGAGTGTATAATATTTGGGATAGAGTGTACACAATACACTTGTATACAACACCAAAAATCTGAAAATTGTTTCTCCCCCATTACTGATGGTCGACGGTTTGTATAAGAGTATGGGACAAAAATTTATTTTGTTATTCCCAAAAACTTTTATAAAGGATGCAATGAGTTAATATGTTGTAAGAGATATTTACCTATGACCTAATCATCTTTGACTAACAATTGATTAATTGTGTCTTGTAATTTGAGAGAGAGTCGAGAGTGGGTTACAAGTGTGTCTTCAATTTCATTTCTTTTATTTACCTTAAGTATTTATTCTCTTGAAACACACCAACACTTCACACTTTTATTTCTTTCATTTCCTTTCTGCCGTGAACACTCCTTAGAAAAAAAACCAAACATATTTCTTCTTTCCTTCTCATTAGCTTGAGCTCTAGCTATCCTATAACAAATCGATACCGTTAACAAGGTTAGAAATCGAACGAGCTTCGATTATACCCTAAGTTTTTAATTTTCTAATGGTTAGATTTAATTTTCAAGCATGTGTTCTTAAGCATGAATTATGCTAAGCATGATACTTGTTCATTAATAAGTACATTAGAATGATTTTATAAGCATGTAGCATGTTGATTGTGATGATTAAAATGCTATGAAATTATTTCATATGTGTCAAAATTTTCATGGAGGAATTAGGGTTGGATTAATGATATATGATATAGTAGGAGCTTGTTGTGATTTTTGAAATTTATAAAATCCTATGCAAAATTTTCAAAATTGCCGAAATGATATAGCCTTGGTACTTTGGTGTATAATTTTATATGCTTGATATAATAGCATATTATTGATCTAGGTATTGATTAAGTGTTGTAGGAATTTATTATAATTTTGGATATGTATAGCTATTTTATTAAAAATAGCGAGAGCTTGTGTTATAAGTTCAATGTTTTATAATGTGTTATTATGTGATATTATGATGTATTAGTGTTACACTATAGTATATAAGTATAGTGTAATTTAATTAGAATTTTATAAAATGTTTAGTACATAGTTGATGAAAACCAAACCTTGAGCAATAAATACTTTGATGTAGAATTTAATTATATTGGACTTTAGGTTATAATTATTTTATAAATTAATGTTGGGGCCTTGTATAATTTAATTATAATTTTAGGAAGTTATTTGATAATTATTGAAATTTCGAGACCTATATAGTGATATAGGTGAATTCCAAATTTTCTAAATGATATTAATACATATTAATGATTATAGTGTAAAATAATACACTATATGTATTTAAGGAAATTTTTTGGAACAAGTTTGGAAATTTTAGCTCATGACGTGAGCTATAGTGTTGAAAATAAGGATTTTAAATCCTTTTAATCAATAAAATAATAAATTATATGTCTAGAAATTAATTTAGACATATTAAAATTTTCGAGAATTATTAAACATAGAATATTATGTTTACGAAGAAACGTTATATTAAATAACGTTAAAAGCATAAATAATGCTTAAAGTATTAAAAGATTAATATTGAAAGAAAATATTAATTAAGTTTATCGATTTGCGTGAAAAATCGAAGATTAAAGCTTTATGAAAAGAAATCGATTGAAAATCGATTTATATTGATTAAAATATGTTTTATTGAAAATTTATTAAGAAAAGTCAAAATGGTTGACTTTCAAATTAACGTCTTTAAATCGTTCGTTAAATACGCTAATACGTGAAAACGACATTTTATCCGAATATCTCAATTGTGAGAAAAGATTTCATAATTGAAATCACTTTATTGAATAACGTTATTATATCGTTAATTATTTAACCTAAAAGGTTAAAATGAGATCAGATCATATTACGCTCTCTCGATATACGAGAATTATTTTATTGATATACGTCGTTTCAACGTATTAAGACGATATAAAGAATCATCGAAACTTGAATTATTAATTTAATTATCAAAGTTGAATGAACTTTGAAAATCTCGAAAAGCGTGCCACGCCCTAAACGTCATTTTGCGTAAGCTGGACGTGAAGTTCACTTCAATGGCGAGAAGAGCACGATAGTGAAATTCAAGTTCAAGTAAAGGTGGGCTTTACTATACTCAAACCGTAGAATTTTACCAAATAATTTATTTATGATGTTTTATTGAAAGCAAATAATTATGAACCGATTTATTTAATTACCCGCCCAAAATATTTATGTTTTATGATGTATCCAATTCATGATTGTTGATGCATAATGTTGGGTAGCCCCACTTTACGACATGCTTGAATTCAGTATTCTCAAGACCCCAAGAATGATGGAGAATTCAGATCCTGTCTTGAGATGGCCCGGATTTTGTGCATCGATTATTTTGTGATCTGTGTCTTTGGAAGGGTGCCGGCGGTCACGGCGTCAGTGAGAGGAGGCCTCTTCAACAGCAGGAATTGTTGTGAATGATTGATTGTGGTGGATGTGGATCATACATACGTGGAAAATGCTCGCAAGCTATATTTATTGAAAATGACAGAAATATTTAGTAAACACGAGTATTTCAAATCAAAACCTCGTGTATTCTTGTGATGAGGCGAGTAATTCAAAACGTGATAAATTATTTCGCATGAGCCATCGAGTGCATTATTTGTACTCACCGCATATTTGTTTTAAATGTGCAGATTGAGTGATGATGGTGATGGAGCGGAGATGTTGAGTAGTCGTGGGACCTTTTGTATTTATTATGTTTGAAAGAAAGAACCTCGGTGCATATCGTCATATATGCATTCACATGCTTTCATTGCATATTTTGAATATCTTGTATGTTATTGTGATTGTATCATGTCGGATTATCGAACCCATCGTTAAAGGAACTCGTAGCCTTTACATATCTATATGACTTTGCTTGTGAATAAGGGTTGAATTGTTTTGCTTGTAAATAAGGTTTGATCATTGAAGTTCGATAAAAGTTATTATGAAATCTTTTGATTATTTTTATCAATTGATTTGCATTCACCGCTCCAAGCTCCAGCTCTCTAATCATCCTTTGGATTAGGCGGTGTGACACAATCGCCAATGTTTTAGAAGAATGAAGTACCAAAACATTATTAGTAAATCCTCATAGCTCAAATATATTTATTAGCTCGAGATTTCAAGATTCACTTTATTATATTCTAGGTTACCATCTTGTATTGTCTCAAGTCTAGAAATATTGAATTGTCGTCTGTTACAACTCAAACCCTAGTTGGAAAACCCTCTACCAAACCCCCAAAAAAGGTTAAGTAGAAGTTGGGCAAGTAAGCAATGAAGTGTTTGTTGGTGAAAACTTGATTGTCTTCCACATGTAAGCAAAATGTTAGGTCAACTGTACCCGTAAGTAGTCAGAGGTTTCCTAGTACCAGTAAGCGTAGGAAGATATGTCAAGTTAGGAGGGATACATAAAATATTAAAGTTTGTATCTATGTTTACTCTTATACCCGTAAACAAGAGCAAATCCCAAGTAGTGGATTAACTGTGTTACCAGTCCGTAGAAAACCAAGTATTATTTACTTTCAGTATCGTATTTACTTTACATATTATTGAACTGAACATCATCATCACATGCATCATATTATTTTGCTTTGTAACAATCTATCAGTATCAATTTGATAGTGAAGAGATAAACTGAAAACTAACTAAGAATATTTAAATAAGTATTTTTATCGAGATTTTCAATAAAGACAAAATGTAACCACCACATTCGTATCCACATCGCTATCGGTCCAATCGACTAGTTGTTTCATTGAGCTAGTAGGTTTGCTAATTGATATCACTTTATACAAGACTCCATGTACTTGAACCGATCAACAATACCGAAACTAGTATTGAATTGGCTTGATTAACCGATGCCTACCGATCAAGTCAAAGGTCAAGTCTTGAGTTAAGCGAAAAGTTTTAATTTTCTTAACGGTGTATTTTCTCCCATACACCAAGACGCACTTCAAAGACCATCGAAAAAGTGACATAAAGTAAAAGCTTGACATGTGATGTGATGTTGCAATGACCAATGGGTCATAGTTGATTTGATGAGATTCGACAATCCTCTTTGTCGTCCCTTAGTTGAAACGTAATTGTCGATGTTCGGTGTCTTGTCTCCGACATTTAAGTCATAATCATAAGCTCTCATTCCTTTAAATATTTTGATTTCACATGATTAAATAAATTATCATAGTGGACTCGTCTTGAAAAATTAAGTGAGGTAGAAGTAATTTATACGTCGAGGTCGATTTTCGGTTTACACGAAATCGATATTTAATATTTTTAGGTCTCGTTATTCATCTTTGGATCGAAGCCCCAATTTTCAGATATAATAATATTGGTCTCCTTAACGTCGAGTCGAATTCGATTCGCTTTTATTTCTTGGTTTCATTAGTCATAATAATGAATGCAAAATCCTAATAAACGTAGATTAGTGGCAATACCAGGGTATTACACATTGAGTATATATTTATTTCAATTTTGGGTTATTGTTGATGTATTTATTTATTAACAGGGTTGTTAATGAACATACATCATATTATAATAAAACTCAAATCAATCGTATGTAATATACATACGAACTATTGTTTGTATTTTATTTGATATTATAATAAAATTAAAATAGTACACATGCATGAATATAGAAATTCGTATGTTTACTGTAAAACATGTATAGGCTTAAAATCTACTAAACTAACCAACTTTGGAGAAACTAAACCCCAACCAAGCCAAACCCATGACCTCCATTAGTGGGTATAGTTAATTTATTGTTGGTTATCCAAAGTGGTTATGTAAATTTGCTTTTTCTTTTTCGACGAAGTAAATTTTGCTTCTATTTATTAATTAAAGAAATTTGTAAAGCAAAGTATTTATTATATATATACGTATATCACTCTTAATAAATCAATTAGAAAACTTTAGAATTTATTATAAATATTTAAAAGTACATAGAAATGTAGAATGGATTGATGTTGAGAAATTCATAGAAAAGAAACTAAAAATAAATCAGAAATGCTTCTTCGTAATTTACGAAAATTGCAAATACAAGAATAACTTATGAATATAAGACCATGAATTGAAATTTATAAACATAATAGGTAATGAGTTTACTATTTTTCTTAAAAATTTCTAGTTGTGAAAGAGAATAGTGGAGATCAAATTTCTTAATATATATATATAGTATTGATTCAATCTTAATTGATTATTAAGGTTTATTTTATCCTACACGAAATTGTCTTAAAGAGTTTTTTGGTTATTAGTTGATTTGGTTTTAATATGATATATTTTTACATATTTATTTTTTGTCTTTAATGTGGAAAGTTTCTCTTTATACGATATATATTTCTATTAAATGTTCTTATTTATAAACTTAGGAGGCAATAAATCAATTGTACATTTTAGGCAGAACTAGTGGAAGAAATTCTTGGATTTTGTGGAGACAAGTCAAAACATCCAATTATTTTATGGTTCTTCACTTATATCGGGCCAAAATTTATATATAACAATACGTTAATTTTATTTTCAAACTTTTTGGTATAAATAAAATGAGCGATTGTATATCGCATTTGTAGATTTTGGGATATTTTAATAGTTTATTTTAAATTTTATGCATGGTGTTTGATAATTCTATTATGTATGTTCAGATTAGGTTCACATATCTAACAAATTTTACATTACAAATATAATGTTGAATACAGAAATTCCAGAGATATCTCAGTTTAAAGAAAATGTAATTTACATGTTTCATAATTACATATGTTATCCCACTTTAAACTTTAAAGAGTATCAATATGTATATTTTAAACCTTATTTGCATTGTAAAATTATTTTCAGTATGTCAGCAAACAATGATATTAGGGTCGGTACCTTACCAACATAATTTGCATCATCCATCATCCATAAAATCTTATTTTTATTATTAATTACGAACTCTGTATTTATTCCTATTATTCATTTGTCATAATATATCTATTTAGATTTAATTATTTGTAATTTTTATGTTTTTTAATATCTATATCAATTTACCCCATGCATATGCACTGGTGGAATACTGAATATATTAAATTTGTAATCGGGTATTTTATATTGACTGTTCAGCACTCAGTACTCACCTAATTGATTTTCAACAATCTGTACATACAACCCATTTCAAGTGCTAAATTGGATCGGCCAAGGCATTTTTGGTTGCCGTTAAACAAAAGAAGGAACTGCTCTAAAATCTTAATTAGTTATGTCACTTTCAATATGGTATTGGCAGCTCTTGTCACTCATGGCTCAAATCGGGGTATAGTGTTTAAGTTTCCAATTTATGATTAATATATAGCAATGGCACATTACTGCTTCAACACTGAAAATGTTCATGGTGGGTACAAGAACCAAATACTAGTTGAAATGGATCAAATTAATGTTTATTTCTATATATTATACCGAAAAAAAAACAAATTAGATAAATCTATTATTTCTTTTTATGACGCCATTTTCGAAGATGGGGGAGGTGAATCGGGGTTACCATTCCGATCACAGCGAGTTTTCTAAACAATAAGGTCTAACAAAGCATCATATATAATTTATTGATTTGTTATGGAATAAAACGCAAGATTCAACATTAAATATCTTGCAAAATTTAGATTGAATATTAATCAGAAAGGGAACTACACTGACCATATGGTACATTGCACTTGGTATAACTTTGAAAAGATAGGGCATCAATGAATTTATGATTCCCAATATGTAGATAACAATTTCTAGTTATTCAAAAGCCAAATTACATATTTACATGTCATGATTTATCATTTATTTTAGTATTATGACTACAGAATTGAGTGTAGGAAACCTTTACTTCACATCAATAAGGATTAAATTCAATTATAAATAAAGGAACAACGAAGTATATCTGCAGTTATTTAACTTATTTTCTCAGTCAATCAGTATCTTGTTCAATTGCAAAATTAATATAAAATGCAAATATACAAATATTACAAGTACAGAACAGAACACGTGAATGCGGACGATGTGGGCCCACGTCGTATAACCACTCCGTATAAATACCTCTCTGATTCTCAACGTTCCTTAACCGTCTCACACAGTTCCCACATACACACAAACGCACGCGGAAAACATATCTCCAGCAAATTTCTAATTCGATCACGTCGTTGTTGATCGGAAATTCTTCCATCAGCGATGAAGCGTAAGCTCAATGCTAAACCTGTTTCAGAAATCGAAGAGCAATCGCTCTGTTTCAGCCGGAAGCAGCTCCGATCGCAGTTCTGTCGCCGCCGGCGGCTTCACATCTCACCTGTCGTTGTATTTTCCGTCAACGATTCACATTTTGCAACAGTAAGTGAGGTCTCGTGTGACTCTAGCATCGCCTCGGTGAGCAACCTGAATCCGCCGGAAACTGGGGACAAGTTTCGGAAAATTGTTACTAGATCATATTATAGGAAGAATTTTAAGAATGCGAGCAGAAATCACGATGAAGCGGTAGAGTTATCGGATGTTTCATGCGTGGAATCGTGCTCGTGCTCGGGAACGAACAGAGACTTGAATTTGAAGAGTTCGAATGTGGAAGAAATACAAGTTGAAGGAGTCGAGGTCACCAAATCTGAAGTTTCTAGCGCTTCGCGGTTTTCCTTTACCGCGAACGACGCGAAGGTGAAGGAAAATCAGACCTCTGTTGGAACTACTCAAAGCGAGGTTATGTTGGAGATTCCTGGCGTTAACGAGATTTCCTGCGAAGAAATTACAGATTCCTCAGCTAAAACGGTGGCGTACCGCTCAATTCCGCGACGAGAGCAACCGAAATCAGTGAAATGGAGTGTCGCCTGAAGAAATTCGACCTCCAAACCTCGTCGCTTTCGACTTCGATTTAGCTTGTTCGGAGCAGTTCTCCAGCGGTGGCGTCACTAATTGTTGTGAAGAAGTATATGATGAAGAGGACAACTCCTCGTCGTCGGGAATTTTCTTTGTGGTTTCGGATTCTGAATTCAGTTCCGATTATACGCCGTCAATCTGGAGTTGCACTTCCGGAAGTCAATTTTCCGAGAGGTCGTACAGAGATGAGAGTTCTTCGCCTACTTTTGAGTTATTCGGTCAATTTAAACAGTTGTTCTGCAGATCGACCTTTTCCTTGAAAGACAAAGACGATCATAATTCGGATGAAATCGAGGTGAGTTCCGAATAATTTTCTCTTACTGTAAAATAGATATTATAATAACAAGGAATATGGTGGTAACTATCTTATAAACGACTTGCTGCGTCTGGATGAATTTTAGTGTCTCGTTCTCATAAATTTGTGTTATTTTATAATTTTAGTTGTTTCTTCGTATTCTAATGTGATACTTATGCGCATGCGCAGACATCATTACTCTTCCGAGGTAATGCGCTTCTGGATCGTTTTGTGTGGCTATATCTTTAATGTGTTTTAATTCAGGATTAGGGCTAATTAAAGGTATAATAGTATTTATATCCATACTATTTACTAATGGCATACGAGCAAATTAAAAGCTAGCAACGTATTTTTCCGTTGCAATAATGATAATTAATTTGGCAATTGTTTGTGGATTAGGGATTGGGACTAGATGATGAAGAAGATGAAGAGAACTTCAGGTTGATGATGACGAGAGAGAGGAGGCAAGAATATGTGCACGATTATGCAGAGGAATACTGTAATAATACTGCCTACGGAGACCTAGTCATTCAGCAGCGCTTGCAAATGGTCCACTGGATTGTCGAGGTCTGTGCAGATTACTTCTAACTTTTCTTTTCAATTCATTATCTACAATTCAAACTGCTAGAATTAGTAATGATATCAGTATTAAGGAGAAAGTATTGGTCTAGTTTGGTCGGGAAATGATTTAGACTTTCAGGAGATTCCTTTTTAATCATTTTTAAATTTAAATTACCATTTCAACATGAACTAAAATTTCTAGGCGATCAAAAAATCTTGTATTAAGGATATAAAATAGGTCGTCGTACTTAAATCATTACTTTCTATTGAGTACTATTTCTGTGCAAAATAGTACTCAAATGACTAAGAATTCGAGAATCTGCATATTTTTGCTAATAGCATTGTGCCACGTCTATTGTAAAGTAATAGAAGTTACACTAATATGATAATGGGCTTTGATGGTACAATGGTGGTGAATTATTTTATTCTGGACTCGATCATGCAGCAAGCAACCAAGACGGAGCTTCAGCAGGAAACAATGTTTCTAGGAGTTAATCTTCTCGACAGATTTCTTAGTAAGGGATACTTCAAAAGCGCGAGAAATCTTCAGATTGCTGGCATTGCGTGCCTCACTTTAGCCACCAGGCTTGAAGAAAATCAACCCTACAACTGGTAAAGATTTAATGTGTTCGTTTTGTACATACAATAGGACGTTTACAGAAATTACATTGGGTATTGTTATCTATATAGATGTGTGGCTTTCTGCAAAAATCCCTTCTAAACCATAGATTTGATTATGTCCTTGCAAATTAGTTCAACCTGAAGATTGTTAGTGCAGGACTGACGTAAAACACAACAGACCTATAGAATGATGAAACAAATTCATCCAACAGAAAACATTCTATGGATATATATCTCACAATTACGAGAATGAGAAGCCTGGTGTTAGAAAATGTGATCGTGGTTTATGGCCAGGGGAAATGGTTATAAGCAAAACCAAGATAAATCCTACTTTACAAACTCATGTTGCTTATGTTTATATCCCTAGCCTGGTAAGATGGATATGGACCAAGTATTATCAATTATTTGGTAAAACTTTCTGAAAATAACTCCTATATGCCTGTTATGTACTTGTTATTTCTGTGTATAGTCAAAGTGATCCATCTTCTTCTTCCAATGTCGCTTTGTTTCAAGAATGACAAGGATATGGAATTGTTACTAACTCCAGAACCTTAATGAATTCAAGGCACTTTCTTGTAGAATTACATTTTTGTATCTGATGAAGGTCTTTGTACTGGATGTGATGATGTCTACCTTGTGTGTACATGAGATTTCACAACAATTCAAACACAAAAATGTTTTGTTTACTAATAGTGTAATAACAACAGAAGAGCTAAGCTTTGATTCAGCTTTGTTATGGAACTCTAACTTGAATAAATCTGTATCAGTATCCGAAAGAAGTCATTTTATGTCGGTAGCACTATATACGCCCGGTGTGAAGTGGTGGCTATGGAGTGGCTAGTGCAGGAAGTCCTCAACTTCAAATGCTTCCTTCCCACCATCTACAACTTCCTTTGGTATATATTTTCTTCTCGCATTGCTTTTTTTTATAACCTTCAGATTTAGATGGAGATACTTTTCACTTGTCTTTATATCAATCTAATCGTGGAAGCAAACGAGAGTTTTCTAATATTGTTTCGACTTTGAATTTACCCAGGTTCTACCTCAAAGCTGCAAAAGCTAACGAGGCCGTGGAGAAGACAGCCAAATACCTTGCAGTACTCACACTGATGGGCCACCAGCAGCTTTGCTATTGGCCATCAACTGTGGCAGCTGGACTTGTTATTATTGCTTCAATTGCAACTGGTCAAGATGCTTCCTGCCACCTAGTCACAAAGGTAGGCATATACAGCCTTGTTTCTAACTTCGAGTACCAATTTTGGATGTTATGATGAATTAAGGTCTACAAAAACAAAATTGAAATTCGATGGTTATGACGATTTGAGCTTTTGTTGATGAATCTCATACCTTGATTATGCAGATTCATGCAAAACATAATGATAAAGATTTACCAGAATGCATTAAGGTATTTGTTATGTTGCATATATACGGTTCTCATATTCTGCTTGGAAATTTTATTTTGGTCTTATCATTAAGTTTCACATAGCTTCATCTTCTGTGGTTATTCGCCTAAAACTCGACTTTGTTTATTCTGTGATAGAGTATGGAGTGGTTGGTGAAGTACCTGTAGTAGCTGTAGCATTCATGAACAAAATTTTGAAGGCCAATCACTTTTGTGCAGTAGCATCAATCTTTCATGTATACCGATTGTCATAAACAGCCAATACAAGCAAGATTGTAAATCAGAATAGAACTTGTAGGCAACAAAATACATTCTTACTGTAAGCAGCCCCTGATAAACTGTAGGGTGATCTTATTCTTGTCAACTGATCATAAACTAGTTACTACTCATGTAATTCCATTATTCCCACAGTTATAATTCTTTACATCTATTGTCATTGTTATGATAATGAATTTCGACTTTTTCGTCGGTATGATATCACGCAATCTTCTGCAAAAATCGGAACTAATCAGAAATGCTTGCTTACTCACATCAGCTGAACCGACAGGAAGGGCCGGGGACAAATTAAAATGGATTCTTTAAAAAAAGAATCTTTTCTTTACATTCTTTTCTATTCTGATACGAAAGCGCTCTTAGTTCAGTTCGGTGAACGCGGTCTCCAAAACTGCAATTAGCTTCCTGCCAAACCAACTAGTTCGATCCAACCAGCTGACTTAGAGCCAGAAATGCGTACTTTCTGAATAAGCGTATCATGTTTAAAGAGTTCCAACCTATTCTTTCTAACTAGACTTGAGTTGGTGAAAAAAAAGCTGACTCAGTCTTCTGTTCATTAATGCCCTTCGACTCCCATGCCTTTCTTGGTTGGCCCAAGGCTTGGAGTATCCAAGACAAGTCTTTCTTCATTTTAGAGGAAGAAGCGGAACTACAAGAAAGCTTTATCTTTGAGTAGTATTCAAGATTTCGATCTTAAACCACCCCTCAAATTCCAAAGGATCGAGGTGGACTTGGCCCTATTCATTCATCAATCTATTTAATGCTATATAGAGCATGGGCCATTCCCTTTCGGAGCCTCGCAATTTCATATAAAAGAATCGCACGAACGCGGCTGATTCCTCAATCTGAGGTTTGAAACTCGCATTTCGAGTCGCAACAACTGGCACTGATGAATTGGGAATATATTGCCTCCCCCTCTCTTCCTAGACTCTCCCTCTTCTCCTCCTCGGCCTTCTCCACTTTCCCCACTTTCGCAACAATGTATGCACTCCACCGTTCAAGACACAGCAATTGCTCATGATGGCAGATCCTGCACTGCTGGCCTTCTCCTCAGCAGCTGCGTAGGCGGACTTTGTCGTGTCCGACACTTGCAACACCTCATCTATTTCTCTCACCTTCTCGTTCACTGCAGCCGACCCCATGCTCAGCTTCTCACTCAGCCCATTCTTCGATCAAGGGAAGCAACGGTAGCCAAGGCATTTCCTGTCTATTTGTGCTTCTCATCGAGTGACTTTGCCCTTTTGAGGCCATCCTTCCCAAGACAAATCCCTAGCTAGCATGGTGCTCACCACATCCTCAGCCTTCTTCACGGCACTTGACTTGGGCAACTTCAGTGGAAGGAAAAAATGGTTTTTTTAACCAAATCTGCTCAATTTATGCACAAAATAGCTAGATGCAAAAGCTCAAGAAAAGAAAGCAAGAAAGGCCATTTTAAACTACATGTATTGTAAGTATAGTTAACTTACTGATGTCAAGGAAGCAACATAGATGGAGGCAGTTGATAATTCTTAATCAGAGTTATTGACGCATAAAAATCAGCTAACTTGGATCCCTGAAATTTTGATTTATCTAAAAATACTTAGTTAGTTATCATCTAAAAAAAACCTATATCTCTTGTCATTTGAAATAGTACTCTATCAAAATGCCAAGATTGCTTCAGAAAGTTACTATGTTGCTGGCAGAAATCTACATATACATCTGTATTTCTAAGTCTGTGTAATTGGATCAACTATCTTAATCTACTGATAACAGAATTCTCTATTTTCCTTAAGGTGGTGTTTACTTTTCATGATTAACATTTTGAAGGATTGATTATTTGATAGATTAAATGTGTGATAAGATAATTTTTATCTATCAATCATTTGTTTACTATAAATGATTAGTGAAGGATTAATATTGGGATAAATAATTCTACTTTTATTTGGATGATTATTTCAATCCTATCTATATAAGTTGGATTAAAATTAACGAAGAACAATTCAAAGGATTAAAATAATCTCGGGCTTTGGGATATCCTCAAATATTAATCCTTAAAAGTAAACACTTGATTAGGTTGGATTAATTTTATCTATCCAACCTAATCATGCAAAGTAAACACCACCTAAGAATTCATAGCAACTGATTCTGGAGTTGATCTAATAATACAAGAAAAGGAAAGATCCGTTTTTTTTTTGTTTCCTTTTAAAGAAACGCATATTCTTCACGACTAATAATCGCATTCATGTATATTGGAAACGAAAGCAGGAAAGAATCTAATGCAACACAATAAAAGGCGCATAAAAGAGTGATTCAACATGAACTTTTGAATTGAATCTGTTGAAGAACTCAGAGTTACTGATTCAAGAAATAAAATGTGAAAAACAAAGGACGTGATCTGCTTACATATGAAATATTATTGATGATGAATCTATTGAGAATCAGTCGGATTCTTCTTTTATCGAATGGGAATTACTTTCCTTTAAAAATTAATTAAACCGTTCTATAGTGATATTTTAGATGATAGTTGATACGTAGAAATGAAATTAGATAGGAATGAAATGGATTTTGAAATGAGATGATGATAGGAATGAAATGGAATGAAATATGTGATTCTTAATTAATAATAATACTATTACTTTAATATAATGTTTATCAGTATTAATTAATTTTATATGTTAATATTTTCAATATTATTATTAATTAATCAATAATATTTATTATTATTATTATTATTATCATTATTATCATTTTACTAATTTTATTATTATTATTATTATTATTATTATTATTATTATTATTATTATTTTAATGTAACTATTTATTGTATTAATTATTACTTATTATATTAATATTATTAATAGCTATAATTTTTATCATTATTATTATATTATAATTATTTATTTTTAATAGTTACTATTTGTTTATTATCATAAATATTATTATTTTATTATTTTATTATTATTATTATTAATTGTATAAGACAAAAAATAAATAAATAATAGTTTTGTTAGAAAAATAAAAATATGATTAATTTCATATTCATGAGAATAGCTATTACTAATTACCATGGAGGAGGAGAAATGGCTAATCTCATATTCATGAAATAAACGTTCATTCGGAATGGTGATTCCTACCGTAAAAATCTTATCAGCCATAGGATTGAGAATGAATGAAGAAATCACCATTCTATTTACATTCCATTACATATATCAATAAATTTAAAGGAGAAAAGTTGAGCTTCATCCTTCAATAGGTGGCAAATAATGCAGTTCTATCAACTCATTAGTAATGTGACCAGTATAGTTGGTGACATTATCACAAAAATATTGAAACATTATGATAATATATGATATTGATTCTAAATTTTATACAAATTGAATCTAATTCGATTTTAAAGATTTAAGAGTATTTATACTTCTCTCTATATATATATTAGTTTTCGAATATTGTGGATTCGTAATCCAAATTTTCCACATAATTTGGAGATTAGACATTTTTTACTCTATCAAGTGTGATAACATGTTCATTCCCTTTTGTTAGAAAAGAACATTGTATAATGTATCGATCGCATATGTACTGTATATTAGAGAGAGAGAAGTAAAAGCTACATTACACACATTTTTCTATAGAGAGAGAGAGTAGGGATGGTAATGGACCGGATCTGGACCGGATCTGACTAGATCCAGATCCATAATTTTTTGCTTGGGTTCGGATCCGGTTCAGATCCATTGTGTCCAAAAAAATTCATAAGATCCACAGGGTTCAAGGTCTAGATCCGGATCCATATATTTTCTCTTCTAAAATAAATCCTAAATCAAATATAATTCACAAGAATAACCATAATAATAATAATAATCTAAATACATATAACGCTATAATAATTATTTCAAAATTCTACAATCATCACTATACTGAAGATGTTAATTAAATTTACTTTTCTTTCATGACAAAATAATATTGTAATAGTAATAGAAGAAGTAGTACATATATTTTAGCAAATAGACCCTTATATACAAAATTTCCTCAATTACAAGGTACAAATTTCTAATATTATTAACATACTATCCAATTTCGTAACCTAGTTTATCCAATTTCGACTAGAAAAAAAAATAATATAATACACTCATAAATATAAATAAAAATTATATATACATATATATTATATGGATCCATGGATCGGATCTGGATCTCGATCTGGATCTCAGAAATCGAGATCCAGATCCGGATTTTAAAAGAATGGTCCGGATCCGGTCCAGATCCGTCGGATCCTATTTTTTAAAGATCCAGATCTTGAAAAATGGATCTGAATTTACGGATCTGAATCGGGTCCGAAATCCACTGCCATCCCAGAGAGAGAGAGAAAGAGAAGTAAAAGCTACATTACACACATTTTTGTATAGTTGCATACACAGCATATGCCTGTGTGAATTCAACGGTGGATATTATACGTGACGCAAGGCGCTTTATAGACGATCAATAAGGCAGCTTACAATAACTACTTTTAATATTTGAACTACCCATACAAAACAATCCCAATTAAACTTAACGATTACGAGAATACATTTTGAATGTTTGTATTTTGATTCTTCGATATCTTTGTTTATAAATGTAAGGTCGCATCACTCTTATGTTTTTACATATTCATAAGATAGTGGTGGCCTGTAGAAAATTTCTCTGGGAGGACTATTGTTCAAACTTCCTATATCAATATATAGAGATTCTTCTTTCTTTCTTTAATAACTAATAAAAATAATCTTTTCTATATACGACAATGAATTAAATACACCATATTAATTATTTATCATACATGGAATTTCTATGAGTTGATTCTTATTTTTCTAAAATCTCCAATCTCACATTGACTTTCTATGAGATTTCATCAAATGAAAACCTATAAAAAAGATACTTCTATTCTCGTAATAAAAAAATATACATTTAATTAGTGGAGTGGTTGAAATTAAAATCATTTGACGACCCGTACTGTTAATTTAATTTGGCAAAATTTATTTAGCCACATGACATTTGTTTAATTTAATTTGACCAAATAAATAGTTTTGTCTAGATAAATTATTTCTTCAATTTAATTGAGCCATGAAATGAGTTTGATGGATCCCGTGAATATGTATTGGTGTATGGAGGAGGGGGAGAATACATCAGTTACGTAAATTTTAAAACTTTTTCTTTCAACAAGACTAACTAGCTACAAACAATAGCTGATTAGGTAATCACATCCTGTCTTCGATGTCGATCACCGTCGATTCGTAAAATGAGCGTTTATATCGAATGATATCGCTTAGCAAATCTCATCGATCACCGAGGTAACTAGTCGGTTTGATCGATAACCGATGTGCATACAAATGTGGTGGTTATCAGATTTTTTTATCGAAAAACTGATTCAAACACTTAGTTGGGTATTTGCTTAGTCGGGCCAATAGATTCTTCAAGATCAAACCGATATCGATAGAGGATTTCAAAATTGTGTTGTGATGTCGTGTCGGTGATGATAGTTTAATAAAATGTAATTTAAATAGCGATACTGAAAGTAAATAATACGTTGAGTTTTACGTAGTTCAGAGAGATCAGCTCATACGTCTACGAACTGATTGCTCACTCAATTCACTCACTTTAGATTGGGTCTTGTTACGTATATAAGAGTAAACATAGATACTTGGTTAACCTTACAAGATCCTGCCTCACTTGCCATTCCTCATATGTTTTGGGTGCTAGTTAACCTCGACTGTTTGCAGTGCGGTCGACCTATTCATCTAGCTTGCGGTGCTAGATAACTAAGCTTTTAACAATGACACTTCATTGCTTACTTGTCCAAACTTCTACACAAACTTTTGGGGTTTTGTATAGAGTTTCCAACTAAGATTCTGAGTTGACACGAGCACCAAACTCAGTCAGTCTAGGCTTAAGATAAACAAGATGAATATCCTAGACTTAATGAAGTGAATACTGAGATCTCAAGCTAATAATTATATATGAGCTCTTAAAATTTATTGATAGCATTGTAAACTTCTTTCTTCAAATCATTATTTGATAGACTTGATCTTTGACCTTGAGAATCTTTGACAATTCAATTTCGTAGCGTTTGATAATCTTCAAAGGTTGGATTCAACACGTATGTATAGAGAGGAATAAGAATAGAGCCGTTGGAGGACTACCATTCAAATCCTTCTATTTTCGTCAATTCTTCCGTTAAGAATTCTCGCACGTCATTGTCGGGTTTGCATCATCGCACATCGTAGCTCTACAACTTCTAAAAGGTCTTATGTCATATCGTAATCTTCTACGACACGCTAACACACGTGTCAAGTCAAACACTCAAGTTTTAATTTCTTTCATTTTCTTCATTGAGTTGACAGTATTTTATCAAGACATTGACTTGAGTTGGGTTAGTCGAGGCTCGCTCTGCCTTTCATTAGCGGTGCCGGACTCTCTTCTTTATCGACCAAACCCGAGTTTACTACTATTCCTCATTTCCCAAACAATAGGAGGAAAACCAAGACTACTCGGTTTGACAAGAGGAAAACCAAATGCCCAACACTTGGGATATACAACCAAACATATTCTAAGAGCTCCTACATCAAGCGTACTAAATGTGTTTTTTATAAATCAAAGGCATGGAACCTTGATAGAAGCTAAACTTGATTTCGAGATACCAATGGCGCAAATAACTCGGTTTGATTTCCTGTTACATTTTCATATTAGTCTCATGTTTCACTTCACCATTTCATGTTATGTATAAATTTATGATGTCATCTAATAGTAGTCGATATTTAATAATATGGTCCGAGACATAATACAAAATGCACTAGGAATTTCTGAACCTAAATAACTCATTCTTTAAACTGCTTTATACTGTTAGCCAATCAACTTATAATCGCAACCTCTACCATTCGCAAAGCTAAACAACAGATCTTCGGGATGTATTCACGAAGATCAACCTGCAAGAGTGCACGTGTGATAGTGTGTTTGAGAGAAAAATGAAGAAACAATGGTAATTGATTCAAATTCAAGATCCGATTACAAAGTAAAGTTCTACCATTTATACAGATACTTCCATCTTCATACTATACTGATGACTTTTCTAACGGCTTCACTAACCAACTAACTAACTGTAGGGAAAACTGATTTTAACCCTCTCCTGATGATCTATCTTGGATGTTTAATTCACCATACATTGATTATATTCCTAGCATGCGTCTATATAATTAATTGCAACACGTAGGGGTTTTCTCGTACTTACCATTGAATCATCGGGGATGAACGGGATGAACGGATCGAGACTCGTGCTTTGATCTTCCGGATCGATCCCGCCGCCCAATCTCCAACGCCGAGTGAGGACGATCTATGGAGAATGCTTCGGAAAAAATCACCTAATCTCTCTTCTCAATTTTCGAGAATCCTCACTATGGAATATTAGTGATGCACGAAAAATTAGGTTAGAAGGATTAAAGATTAGCCTTGATCTTATCTCTTACCTTATATTTATAATGCATTACCATAATCCCATAAGGAAAGGATCCATGCATATCCCATAAATATAATAATATCCTTATGGATAAAGAGGATCAAATCCTATCCTTAGAGAGACATAGGGGCACCGATTTCTTCACGCTAAGCTACGGGCCTGGATGGGCCAGCCTAGGGATCAAATGCAAGGAATAAAGATGGGCCTCAAATAAATTAATTATCTTATGTTCAGCACAGAACATAAATTAATTTATAAACATTCATTCATGCCACTAGAGAATAAATGCCGATTTACCCCTTTATTACCGGCGGTGGTCTCAGTTTGCACTTAGATATTACGAATCCCGTATTTAAGATATCGCACGTCCATTAATTATTTAGGGCATTCTGACTTCTTAAAATAATTAATATCTTTAATTCATTAAGTAGTACCACTCAACCTTATTATTGTACTTGAGCTAACTCAACTCGCGGGTTTAGTACAATAAACCTTTGAGCTCCTTAAGGGACGCCATCATCCTAAATGGATACGGTGACTCGATACGATAACTAGCATGACATACAAGCATTGCCACCACCCAAGATACGGAGAATGTTGGGTTAGAACGATAACCTCACCCATAACAAGTCAAAGTGATGGTCAAGAACTCATACTCACCTAATACCTTATCGAGGTTTAGATCATCGTAAGTCACCGAGATCTTGGTTCTTCACGATGGTCGATAAAGAACCCATCTCATCGTGATCCATCAATCGTCGAGACGCATCAAAGATAGACAAGCAACCAAGTCAAGTCACTTCTATCTACACCGCAGCCTATACCGACAACTCGTCCTCAAGTTGTCTCACCGTGATACTTTTTATATCTCATTAAGCTCGACCAATCATACGGACTTACGTGATCTTCGCACAATCGTATGATCTAACTTATATATGAGATAAGGGGACACGATATATGCAATCAAGTATTCAATTCGGATAGGAGATTGTAATAGTGGTAATGAAACATTGTATACAAACTCAACCAAAACGCTTTCAAGATACAAACCAACACTAACGGACTAACAACATCCTAAAACCTAACTATTACCCTTCGTTGTCGACAACATGATTACGCTTTTATTAATGAAAAGCATTTATACTTGGCTAGTTATATTCATAACAAATACCTCTCTCCCTTACGTAAGGCATGCCTCAAGCCCATCACATGTGGATATTGTTGTGTAATAGCCGATAGTCCTCCCACGTAGCTTGCGGTGGACGGGCCCACTGATCAATAGATTCGCTGCATGTCTGTTGTTGCATTTGATAATCCACCAATCCAACACGCTTGTTGGTTTGTAGAATTGTAGCTCCATCATCGCCGAACTCATGCAAACCAATAGTGACTCGATCAATTGGTTGCACACTTCTTTTGAGTTGACGGACGTGAAACACGTGGTGAATTTTTCCATCTGCTAGTAGACAGTAGGCAACTGGTCCAAATGCGATCTATAATCTGGAAAGGTCCAACATAATGTGTCATGATGTATGCGAAATGACGATTGCTTATAATGTTTAAGTTTGAGGTAGACCAAATCATCGACAAATGAACTCCCTCGGACTATGCTTCCTATCTACAAAATGTTTCATTCTATCTTGAGCTTTCTACAATAGACCTTTGAGTCTGAATCAATATTTTTCTTTTCTTGCATGTATGCTTCCACCCAACGACTTGAGGTCGAGTGTAGGTGGATATGGCCAAAGCGCTGGGACATAGCCATTATAGCAATCCTTTCTTGGCGGTCGCATACTAAAACGAGTAATCACAGATCAATGTAAGACGCCCGAGATAAGCTCAACTTTTTCCTCTTGCGATCTCGGTAAACCTTGATCCCAAGAATGTAGTCGCATCTCCTAAGTCTTTCATTTGAAACCGATCGGATAACCAACTCTTTCGCCCGATAACAACTTCACATTGTTGCCAACTAGAAGAATGTCATCTACATAAAGTGCAAGAAATACCACATCACCGCTGACATCTAAACGATACACACAACTCTCGCTAGCAACTGGGTAAATCCATGGGACTTTACCACCTCCAAAGCGTAAGTTCCAGGATCGTGAGGCTTGGTTAAGCCCATAAATGGACTTCTTAAGCTTCCATACTAGATGTTCTTCACCCTTCACCACATAACCTTCTTTCTTTGCATATAGATGTCTCTACCTTCCTCAAGGTAACTGCTTAGAAAACGGTTTCACATCCATTTGCCAAACCTCAAGGTTCAGTGGGCTACTATGGCGTAAGAATTCTAATGGACTTGAGCATTGCTACGCGAAAAGGTCTCATCGAAATCGATGCCCTCAATGAGTGTACCCTTTCGCCACAAGCACGGCTTTAAAAGCGAAACCTCCATCTCGAATCTCTTCCTCTCAGATACCCACTTACTACCTATGACTTTCGCCATCCGGTAGAGGTGTCTTTTGTATACATCCATAGTTGTTATGGACTCAATTTCTAAGTCCATAGCGGTGTGCCATGATCTTGCATCAATGTCTCAGATCGCCTCATTTGACGTCCATGGGTCGATTATTGCTTGTTCGCTTCCGGACTAAATCAAGATTCACCCACGAACATAAATCGCTCGGGTTGACGAACAACCCTCCCACTCTGACGAGGCGCCACGGCACAATGGCAACGGTGGGTGCGAGAACTTGTGGTTCTCTATCTTGCACAACTTGTTGGGTAGGTACCACTGACGGTCGGTATCTCTAGTGGAACTCGACCCACTTCAATTTCTTGAAGTATCTCGTGTCGATCCTCCCACTAGACTCGACATCTCGCACCTTCGCCTAATCGGTGGTGGAATACGATCATCTTCTAATTCTGAAGAATGATTTCAACTTTGGATTTATGGTTTGTCATATAATCCTCTTCTAAGAATCGGGCATTAGTGCTAATAATGACCTTCGATCCTTAGACTATAGAATAAACCACCTTCGTCCTCTAGGATAGCCATAAACGACCTTCGCGTCGATCTAGCCTCCAACTTATCGCCTTTCTTGTTCAAAGACATGTTGGATCGCCCATATCCTATGTGGCTTAAACTAGGCTGCGCCCAAACCACAACTCGAAGCGGTCTTTTCGATCGACTGGATGGTACTAGATTTAGCAAGTATGCCGCTGTTTCAAGGCATACCCCGTAATCGAAATAGGTAATGTTGCATAACTCATCATTGATCTAACCATTTCCAAAAGAGTCATATTTCTTCGCCCGACACACCATTTTGTTGTGGTGTGCCGTCTGTAGTGAAATGAGGTAATCCCACACCGCACCAAGTAGTCCATAAACTCGTTCTCGAGGTATTCGCCACCGCGATCGACCATGATGACTTGATACTTTACCAGCTTCGCCTCGGCCCGCCTTAAACTCTTTGAATTTCTCAAAGCATTCGACTACGGTGAAAGCGGTATACGATCCGTACTCGAGTAATCATAAATGAAAGTGACAAAATACTCGTACCTCCACGAGCTTGTGTGGACATCGTCCACACAGTCGAATGAACTAGCTCCAACATTTCTTTGGCTCTATAACCCTTCGCTTTGAAGGTCCAGTCGACATCTTGCCTTCATACAAGATTCGCAGATCGAACCGAGTAATCATAGATTACCCAACGCCCATTCTTAGCCGGTCTTTGGATCCTATTTAGATTGATGTGACCTAATCTAAGATGCCGAGAAATGTGGTGTCATCTTCTAAGAAAACTTTCTTTTAAGGTTTGATGTAGATGCAACATAGTTATGGTATTATGTTTGGCGAGAAATAGTATAAAGCGAATTATATAATGTGCCAACACGATAACTTCGTCATTTCTTATGATAGAAACACTACTATCGAAAACAATGAATATCCATGAATAAATAATTTCAAACGAAACAAGGTTCCACTGAAAATCCGGCACATATAAAACGCCTTTTAAAACTAAACTGCTTTCTCAAAACATAAAGTAAAGTCTCCACCGCAACGGCCTCGACTTTCGCCGCGTTGCCCATGGAGATCGTTATCTCGCCATTACTCGCCTCCTTGTCCGCAGAACCCCTCGCAGGTGTAACAAACATGATCATCGACCAGATCTACTACCCATGAATGAGTAGAACAAGTCGCTAAACATGTTTCCGTTACTAAAACAACGACGTACCTCGAGCCTCGAGCTTGGGTCACTTAGCCTTCCAATGCCCGCCTCACCGCACTCAAGCATTTTCCTTCTCCTTTGCTTTTTCAAACCATTGGTAGAGCCACTTTGTATTACTCCTTTTTCTTTAGCCTTAGCATCTCTTGAATTCCACTTTCCTTTTCATCTTCGATAAAGCGGTGGTTTTCCTTGAGTGCGATTAAAGATCAGCAGCACCTTGCCCATTTTATTCTTCCGTTACTAGATCCTCTTGCAATGAATCTAGAGTGTAACTCTTATCATAAAGGACGCTTTATAACGAAGTCATCAAAAGACTTGGGCAAAGTGTTGAGATCATATTGATTCGACAATGTCATCAATATATCCTCCAACCAACTCGAGATCTCCAAGAGATTGATCATTTGCTCTACATGGTCATGCACTGAATCGCTTTCATTCATTGAACTTGATATTATAGATTTTGTCAAATTGTGACAAGCGATTACGTCCGACTCCCATACGATTTCATAAGACTTAGCCATATTGTGGTGCATCTTCCATCTCTTGATGTTGGAGTTGCGGGGACTCGCACATGGTGACCAAAAGAAGGCATTTGCCATTCTATTTGATTTGTCCCATTTGTCGTGCTCCTTGCGCCTCCTCATCGCAGATGAATCGCCTAGAGGCTTGGGACGGGTGTAGTGAGTACAAATAGATTTTCTTCCATGAAGAACATTCTCAATGTTTCGCTTCCACTCGATAAAATTCGGACCGGATAAGGATTTTGTGCGAGCATATTGATAATCGGTGTAAGAGACATATCGAAAAGACAATGTAAACACATAAGCATACGATCGCACATAATTAACGTAATAACAATATTGTAACCTTTTGATAAAACAATATTGATTGAAACCTCCAATCGCCCAAGGAATCCCACATGCAAGCCACGCGTGTGGGCGCTACACATGAACCCCCACCGAGTAAAATATACCTTTTAGTCGTTTAATTTCAATCCGCACCACATCACTCGCATCGCAAGCGGACTTGGCAGGAAGTTGTACTCGAGGTGATGTCTAAGCAATGATCACAATTTTAACAAATGAAATGAATTCTTAGAATTGGCATACCACTAGGACCATACCGCCCAATCCAAATTCTTTTGTTATCTTATTTTATATCCATCTCTAGAGAACTTATGAAAATCGCACATGCAAGCCACGCGTGTGACGCGTTTACATGAAACTCCCACTTCTCAATAGATTTAAAATGTTTTATTTAGAAATCTCATCTAACAAACTTATGATAAACAATGCAAAGCAAGCGCGTGTGTGGGCGTTTACTCACAAAGTCGTATCACTTTGTTTAGAGATCAAAAAGTGGAGGTCTTGACATTTTAATTTGAAAATTAATATGTCGAGTTACTTGCTTAGTCTTTTGTTTAAAAGGTTTGTCCATGCAGATCACGTAATCCTAGATGCTTTTCTATAGAACTCAACATGTAAAACATGCTCGCATGAATTCTAAAATATGCTTGAAAACGAGATAAACCTAGCATGCTTACTATGCGATCCAATCACGAAAACATATAATATGTTTGTCACCTAATTTAAACATACATAGCATGCTTCTACATAATTTAAACATCCACGACATGTAATGAACAATAAAAATAAAATAAAACGCTCATCGTGGCCACTCGTGGAACACACTTTCTTGCCTAATCTATTACATAGAAATGCAAAGCGATCTTCAACTCGGAACGGCCTCGCGTGCGGCACGGACGGATTCACAAACAGATTCGCCGGAAACGGTGAAATGGGGTCAACCGGTCAAAATTCGGATCCGGGCTGAAACGGTCGGGGCGAAACCGGTCGGGTCGACCTGAACAAACGGGCCGGGTCGAATCAAAGGCTGGTCAAGGCTGGGCACACCATGCGCGCCGCCAGCCCGCCCGCCCCTCTATCCGCCTGCCCGCTGCTGCCGAGAAAATCGCGGTGAGGTTTCTGCGAATCTCGCCCGCCGCCGAAATCCGTGCGCGCGTCGCGCGCCATCGCTGCAGTTTCCTCCAGGTAGCGCCGCGATCGCCGAGTGTCTCGCGGCGATGGGGCTCGCGCGACAAACGTCGCCCGTCGTCCTCGCAATCGCTCACGTTGTTGCTACCACGCAGATATCGCGCGCGTTGCCTCAGGCGTCCTCGCGATCGCGAGGTTCTCGTGAAATCGCCGGGATCTCGCACGAAAAACGCGCGCCTGCCGACCTCGCGCGCGACGATGCGCGCCACCGCGTCGCGTGCTCGCCGCGCGAACCGCCCGAAGCGCGTGCGCTGCGCGCGCCGCCGCCAGTGCGTTGATCTGCGGAGATCTGCTGAGCCCGCATGCTCGCGGCGCCGGCGGTGTCGGCGTCCGCCGCCAAGCGCACCCGCACCGCTGGCCGCCGAGCCATGCGCCCCGCCTCTCGCCCGCCCGCCGAGCCGCCGAAACGCGCGATCATGCGGCGCGTCCGCGGCGCCATGCACGCCGAGCGTGTTGTCGCCGCACGCCGTGCGACTGCTTCTCCGCCGCCTCGCTTCTTCGAGCTTTCGTCGTTTTCTTACATATAAGATTTACGAAAAACAAATCTAATCTAACCACGGATTTTCTCGTGGTACAAAACAAAATCCGACAAAAACAAAACGAGCCACGATGAACGATGATTCAACAATTAATTAATATGCACGTAATAATCAAACGTGAATTAATCCAATAGAGCCAAGATATCAAACCAGCTCGATACCAATTGTAGGAAAAGCGATTTAACCTCCCAAGGATCTATCTTGGATGTTTAATTCACCATACATCGATTATATTCCTGGATGCGTCTATATAATTAATTGCAACACGTAGGGGTTTTCGTGTTTACCTTTGAATGCATCGGGGATGAACGGATGAACGGATCGAGACTCGTGCTTTGATCTTCCGGACTGTATCCCGGTTGCCCAATCTCCAACGCCGAGTTAGACGATCTATGGAGAATGCTTCGAAAAAATCACCCAATCTCTCTCTCAATTTTCGAGAATCCTCACTATGGAATATTAGTGATGCACGAAAAATTAGGTTAAAAGGATTAAAGATTAGCCTTGATCTTATCTCTTACCTTATATTTATAATGCATTACCATAATCCCATATGAAAGGATCCATGCATATCCCATAAATATAATAATATCCTTATGGATGAAGAGGATCAAATCCTATCCTTAGAGAGACATAGGGCCGATTTCTTCACACTAAGTTACGGGCCCGATGGGCCACCAGGATCAAATGCGAGGAATAAAGATGGGCCTCAAATAAATTAATTATCTTATGTTCACCGAACATAAATTAATTTATAAACATTCATTCATGCCACTAGAGAATAAATGCCGACTTACCCTTTATTACCGAAGGTGAGTCGGGCATGCACTTAGACATTACGAATCCCGTATTTAAGATATCGCATCGTCCATTAATTATTTAGAGCATTCGATCGCTTAAAATGATTAATATCTTTAATTCTTAAGTAGTACCACTCAACCTTATTATTGTACTTGAGCTAACTCAACCGCAGGGGTTTAGTACAATAAACCTTTGAGCTCCTATGGGACGCCATCATCCTAAACGGATACGGTGACTCGACAGATAACTAGCATGACATAAAAGCACCGCCACCACCCAAGACGCGAGAATATTGGGTTAGAACATATAACCTCACCCATAACAAGTCAAAGTGACGGTCATCAACTCATACTCACCTAATACCTTATCGAGGTTTAGATCATCGTAAGTCACCGAGATCTTGGTTCTTCACGACGGTCGATAGAAGAACCCATCTCACCGTGATCCATCAATACGTCGAGACGCATCAAAGATAGACAAGCAACCAAGTCAAGTCACTTTATCTACACCGCACTATACCGACAACTCGTCCTCAAGTTGTCTCAATCATGATACTTTTTATATCTCATTAAGCTTGACCAATCATACGGACTGTGATCTTCTACACACCGTATGATCTAACTTATATATGAGATAAGGGGACACGATATATGCAATCAAGTATTCAATTCGGATAGAGATCGTAATAGTGGCAACAGAAACATCAGATACAAACTCAACCAAAACTACTTTCAAGATACAAATCCAACACTAACGGACTAACAACATCCTAAAACCTAACTATTACCCTTCGTTCTTGACAACATGATTACGCTTTTATTAATGAAAAGCATTTATACTGCTAGTTATATTCATAACAAATACCTCTCCTTACGAAGGCATGCCCTCGTGCCCATCACATGTGGATATTGTTGTGTAATAGCCGATAGTCCTCCCACGTAGCTTGTTGGTGGATGGGCCCACTTGATCAATGTATTCGCGCTGCGTCCGTTGTTGCATTTGATAATCCACCAATCCAACATGGTCGTTGGTCAGAATTGTAGCTCCATCATCGCCGAACTCATGCAAACTAATAAGGACTCGATCAATTGGTTGCACACTTTTCGAGTCGACGACGTGAAACACGTGGTGAATTTTTCCATCCGCTAGTGTATGGAGGCAATCGTCCAAATGCGATCTATAATCCGGAAAGGTCCAACATAACGTGTCATGATGTAATGCGAAATGACGATTGCTTATAATGTTTAAGTTTGAGGTAGACCAAATCATCGACGGTGAACTCCCTCGACTATGCTTCCTATCTACAAAATGTTTCATTCTATCTTGAGCTTTCAACAGACGCCGGAACCGCAATCAATATTTTCTTTTCTTGCATGTATGCTTCCACCCAATGACTTGAGGTTGAGTGTAGGTGGATATGGCCAAAGGCGTTGGGACATAGCCATATAGAGTTTGAAAAGGTGTTAGTAAAATGGATGAGTGAAAGCTAGTATTATACCAGAACTCAGCCAAAGGAATCCATCGAGCCCACTTCTTAGGATTTTGGTTGGTCATGCATAAAAAATAGTCTCCAAGCATTGATTAACTTGTTCACTTGATCATCAGTCTGAGGGTGATAGGATGTGCTGAGATGATGATGTATATCTAAAATAGAGTATATTTTCCTCCATAAAGATTGGTAAAGATCTTATCTCTATTGATGTAATACTAATAGGTATACTTTGCAACTGATAGATAGTGTCGATAAAAAGTTGAGCAATTTGACAAGCAGTGTAAGGGTGGTGTAGTGGTGTGAAGTGTGCATATTTGTTAAACATATCTACAACCCAAATGGAATCCTTACATTTTGTAATGTTTACGTTGTTTTTGTGGTTCTACCCTTATATAATTTTCTGATATTCAATGCATTGATTTAGTATATATTTGTGTAGGGTTGTTAATGAGTTATCTCCAACAAATTAAAGCTCAGTAAATCTGTACGACTCCATTTAACGAGATTAGTTAGCACAAATGAGCCAAGTTTGAAATTTACCTTTTATCTCTTCTCATTTTTTTAATACGAGAAAAAAATATAACTAGTCGATGTGATCTAGTGAAATTGTTAATTATCCGATAACACACTCTAGATAAAATCCTACGTAAGCAATAACCGTCAAATAAGAGATAAAATTCACATGCTACATCTTGATTTAGATGCAAATTAAATTTAAAATATTTTTGTTCCAATGCTTGTGTATAGACTAACACATACATATAAACTTCTAGGAAATATCACCTCAAGTCTAAATGTCTTTGTTCATTCTATGTTCATACCTAGTATATCTCATGAGTTTGACTAGAGCCGAAAAGGGTCGGTCGCTGCCAGCCCGACCCATCGGGCTTATTGTTTTACCGGCCTAATGGCTCACTAGAAATACTCATCAGGTGAAAATATGGTAGTCAGTGTATTTATCTCTGGCCACGGCCAAACCCGCCTAATAATTAATTTAATAAAACATTATTTTAGTTTCAAAAATATGATAACAATAAATAAATTAAATCTACTAACATTAATTTCAAAGTAATAAGATAAATTACGCCTAATAAGATCAATTCCAAAGTAAATAAAATAAATTAAGTCTACTAACAAGTTTAACATCAATTTCAACGTAAATGTGCGATGGGCTTTTAGGCCTGCTAACCCCGCTTTTTAGCCCTTAAAGTTCGGCCATTGGATGGGCTATGTGGTGAGCTTTTTAGACCGATTTTTTCTCCACTATTTTCATGGATTCAACCCGATCCCAATTCAGAAGACGGGCGTGAATTTTACCGGCTCTAAGTTTGACCCATAGGATACTAACCTACACTATCCAACAAAAAAGAAAACAAAAACTATGCAAAACATAGGTTATAATCGAATTTTTATTCTAAAGAATAATTTGAGGGGTGGTTGTGTCCTACCTCGGATGTGATCTTCTGTTTTATTGTCTCGTTGTATTCCATTATTAATTTCACTATGTTATAAAATATAAAAATATTAATATATAATAAATCCTAATTAATATTTATCATTAAACAGAATTATATATACCTAATTATGAATTAATTTACTCTAATAACCAATTAATAATTAAAATTGTAAAATAAATTTAAAAAATAATTATAAATCCTAATTAATAATCTTAAATCATACTAGAATATAAAAGTTAAAATTAAGATAAAAGTGAAACAAAGGTGGAACACCAAAAGTGAGATAGAGATATCATGTAGACCTAATATATCCTTTATCCGCACGTTGGTGTCACGCCATTTATTTATTTTTAAATATTTTATCATTTTTTTCGATTTTAATATATTATGATTTAGTTGAATTTTATAATTATTAACTAGAATCTTCCAATTTAGTTAGGGTTTACAATTCTTTTTATATTTGATGTGATTTTTTAGTTTAGAGGATGATTGTTTGGATTGATTCCCAGATTGGAATATATATGTTTGAAAATTTTCAATTTTTGTAATATACGTTGATTAAAGTTTATTATATTAGTAATTTCTTATTTTGTAATAAATATTTTTAAAATAATAAAATTATTATTGACACATGAATGATGAGATTAAAAGTTTGGGCATAAAATACTATATGAAGTACTAGTTCGTCGTGATAAAGAAATATCCAATATGGATGGACACGTGACCGAACTTACTGGATAGACCATGTAGGCGCGCGAATATCCAGAAGTATATATCCCATTATTTCAAAAGTAGAGTGGCACCCACACGCAGTAATGGATAAGTTTGATGGTATAATCTATGCATTCAATGACGGATCTAGAAATATTTTTGAGGATTCAAATAATTATAAATTTAAAATATATGAGTGTAATTTTAAAATAAAATAGAAACTAATTATAACAATTTTAATAATCGTTTAATATTATCTGAATTACACGACAACATTAAAAAATGTGATCATCTCATAACGCGAACAAAAAGAGCAAATCTAATGTATAACGTCGTTTTTGATATGGATTTTCTTGACCGAACGATGATTTTCAGACTTTCATTTAAATTTGGTGTAAGTGAGTAGTTTTACATAAAATTTGTATGATTGGAATATGATATGATAAAAACTACATAACATTTAGAATTTTAGTGTAGTTTAAAGTTAGACTAAAACGATACTTATTCGACATAAAGTTTGATAAAGAATGATAAATTTTATTCGTAGACTTTTGGAAAAAATTTGTGACGATAAAGATGTGATCAATACTTATGTTTAAAAATAATTGTCATATATTCAATCAATTTATATTTTGATTGTTTCATCATCAACAACATCTTTAGACTTAAAATAAGAATTCAAATAACTTGGATGTTTTCATTATTCTTTGTTAGAATAAGTTTATCATAATCTTTTAAAAATTAGTTTGATCATAATAATTCAATATAAAACTTTATTATTTGCATATATATTTTATTTTATCAACATAATACAAATTAAATAAAAAATAGAAGAGCATAAAATAAGGAGAGAGATTTTAAAAATTGAACAAATTTTAAAAAAAGAGAGCATAATTAATGAGAGAGATAAAGAAGATATAACCAAAAAAAAATTAAAAAATTGAACACATTAAAGGAAAAAAGAAGATCATAATTAATGAGAGAGAGAAAGAAGAAAAATCAAAAATAGGCTTTATGTCAGCCCTAGGATTCGACTCTGTTATCACAATTGGGAATAAGAACCTTACCTAACCCGACTAGATTATAACTTTGTATTATTTATAGATTATCTATATATTAGTAGTGTTTTTACAAAAAGTTGGGGGGGCCCATGAGCCCTCCCAGGCCCCAGTGTGGCTCCGCCAATGTATGCATTATATCTCTTTAGAACGAAGATATGTAATAAATTATAGAAAATTATCGAGATTATTGATTGGGATCAATTTAATTAAAATCTAAATCAATCGAAAGACAATGATTCCTCATAATTTATCATATATCCTCAAATTTAACAGGAATATAATGCATGAGATTGCTAGGTTGCCAAAGATAACTACAGTATACGGATGTCTCGAGAAAGAATATCGATGAAACATATAGATTATACAATATTTTATCCTCTTATCAACTTCTCTAACTCCTCTCACCAGAAATTATAAAAAACAGAAAAGCTAGAGCAAGAGAAAGGAAAAGTTTCTCCAACTCTTGCGCCATTTTCTTCGATGGTTAAAGTGAGTTTAGTAGTCGATGGGTCGTAACCACATCAATCATCTCTACGCTGGGTTTGACACACACCGATTTTTCAAGATGATTTACTTGTCCTATGCGTCTTATAGATAGCGGTAGAAATTCCATGATATTAAAAAAAAAAAATAATAATTAATATAGGATATTATTTATGCGATGACAAATTTTTGGACACGATTATAAATGGTAAGGTTATTGGTGCCTAAATACATAAAGTTTGGGTCTATTTTGTTTTCTCACGAATTTTAAAATTATCGAATAAATACACGAATTTAACATCATTGTGATTTTTGCACAAATTGAATGATGGTCAAAATTGAAGCAAACATGACAGTCGACGTGACGTCACTTCATAAAAACGACATCGCTTTATTTATATAATATATTAATTGGTGGTTTAATCATGAACTTTAGGTCTAGTTTGATTTTTCCACGAACTTTAGAAATTTGTCAATAAATACATACTTAATTTTATTGTAATTTTTCACAAATTGAATGACGACAAAACTAAAGTTGATATAACAATTAATGTGACATCACTTTATCAACACGACATCGTTTTCTTATACAATGCGTACTAAAAAAATCTTAAATCAACATTAATTCACATGCATCTGCACCCACCCCATCTCTCTCTCTAACCTTAACTTACGATAAGGCATGATGGAGAGATATGTGAGGTGCATTTGAGATTTTTAAAGTGGAAATACACTAATATAGCCATCCAAGTTAAGGAATGTCAATTATAGCGCGACATAAAATGTCAAATTATAGCTAAGTTGTTGGTCCTATTGGGACTATTATCACTAAATAGTACTGGAAATGGGACCATTTGGTCCTATTAGTGCTATTGGTACTATTGACTATAATTTGACATTTTATGTTCGCTAGCTATAATTGACATTCTTTAACTGGATGGCTATATAACACCAAGCTTTTTTAAATACATAATGTATAAGTAAAATGACATTGTTTTGATAAATTGGTACCCGATCGATTGTTATATCGATTTAGTTTGACCATCATTCAATTTGTAAAAAATGACAATAATATTATGTGTATTTATTGACAAATTTTAAAGTTATGAAACCAAAATAGATCTAAAGTTCATATTTAACCGCCAATTAATATATATTGTATAAAAAAAACGACGTTGTATTGATGAAGTGGCGTCATATCGACTGTCATGTCAACTTAAATTTTGACCATCATTCAATTTGTGGGAAAAAATACAATGATATTAAATTCGTATATTTATTGATAACTTTAAAGTTCGTGGAAAAAATAAAATATACCCAAAGTTCAAGTATTTAAGCGCTAATAATCCTTTTATATATTATAAGATTTAAGTTGTGTTTTTGTATTTGAGTATTTATACGTAAACTATTCATACTCAAAAAATAGATAGGTAATATCATTATTAAATATACTCACATCATATTTTACTGAACAAGATTAAAGAAAAGTATAATATTGTTAGCAAAATGTTAAACTGAATTGACAAATGGCGCCCAAAGCATTCGAGGTTCGTCAGGAAATTTAAAGAAGGATTTTCACCTTCATTTTGTGGACTAACAATATTTGGGCATTCAAGAACTACGTACAAAGTTTGGCATTCTCCTTAATAGTTATCGATTGAAAAATAATAAATTCAATCTTATAATTATGATGCCTTAATTTATTCGTCTCGTATTTTCTAAAATTCTTTTCATATTCTATAAACTATAACACAAGTAAAGAAGGTATTTGGAAACATTTTGTGTATAAAAATAATAAATCTAATATATGTAGATATGCGAGATTTATGTAAAGCGATAAAGAACACCAACGCTTTTACGTGGTTCGATCGTTAATGAGATCTACGTCCACGGATGAGTGATTTCTCAATACTTTCACCACGTTTTGATTACGGTGAGTATAGCTAAAAGCTCTTAGTATTCAAAAGTTGCTAACCCTTCTACCTTCGATCTAACTCCTATTTATACACATATGAGGGCCTAGCGAACCCATCCTCCCATGTGGGACTCTTAGCCTTCGTGTGTGAGGGATTGCCTCTTGTCCATGGGCCCGTTAGCCTTCCGCCAGGGACGCCCGCCTTGCAGGTGGTGCTCGATTAGGGTTTGGGGGTGATTAGGGTTTGAAGGTGGGCATTGGGCAACCGCGTGGGCCGCTACTAATGTCGTGCCCAGCTTGTTTGGGCTGTCGGTGGGCTGCGTGGTTGGGCCATATCCCATCATAGCCCTCCCCAATAGTCGGGAACGGCCGTGCCGAGTGAAGTGAAGAATGCGCGTTGCGATGTAGGATGTTGCTCGGTGATCTTTGTTCTCGAAGGTTTCTCGATCTCTTTGGTGTCGGGGATTTGATCGGTTCGCTTGGATTCGAATCGAGGTAGACGGTCGGCGCTTAAGGCATGCGCCGCTTGTTGGGGACCGAGCCGAGTCGCCGGTCGTTTGACAAAGATGTCTTTGCGAAAGTCAAGTCCGACTGGATAGGACCACATGCAGTTACACCGAGTCCGATCCGGGCCGCACCGCCTCGGAGGATGCCGAGGTCCACCGAGGCGCTTCGGATAGAGATATCATCTTGGATGATACCGAGGTCCGTCCCGAGTGACACCGAGCTGGATGGGATGTTCTTGCGGGCGATGTCCGTTGGTAGGGCCGAGGTCCGATCGAGGTGCAGCACTTTAATGTGGAGGCGGACGAGGTCAGGGTCCGAACCTTGGCGAGGTCAACGTAATCATCACACGATCTCGACCGCGGCGGTCTGCCTTACCATAGAGTCGTCATACAGCGCCGGTGGCGGCGCTCGAACCGCGGCGCGCGTGAACTCCACATCCAATCGCGGGTAGGCACGTGTAGAAGTTGAAACGGCCGCTTTTAGGCGCCACTTGCCCATAAATAGGCCCAAATAAGGCAATTGCTCACTTTCTTCTTCACACTTTGCATCGGAGATTATACTTTTCAAAATCTTCCACCTTTTCTCGAACTTGTTGAAGGAGCCAAACATCTCCTCGAAAAGTAAGTATGTATTCTTCATCTTCCCTTCTCGCTCGAAAATTCAGTTGCCTCGGTTTGCCCGCCGTGTGCCTCCGATGTAAAGGACTATATGTGTTATAACCGCCTGGGTAGGTCCATAGGGCTTAGTGCTAGGGTCCCGCCGGTATCATCGGTATGGACGGACTTAGGGTTGGCGTGGCGGTCGGGTTGACCGAGGAGCTGAGTTACTATGATATAAATTATCATCTAGGATATATATTACGTCATATATCTACTTATAGCATGAAGATGAAATTTTGGGCATTTATTTGTTAAAAATCGTGAGTTACTATGTGAGATAACATAGGATTTATTTTATTTTGATCGTCCAATTTGTGATATATCTTGAGTGTAGTATTAATACACACTTTCCAAGTAAATTTGTAGATGAATTATGTTTAGCATTTGGCTATATGAAATAGCGAAAACTTTGACTTATTTGTGTACAAATTAATCTTGATTTTCATACACTTGAGTGTATAATATTTGGGATAGAGTGTACACAATACACTTGTATACAACACCAAAATCTGAAAATTGTTTCTCCCATTCTTGATGGTCGACGGTTTGTATAGAGTATGGGACAAAAATTTATTTTGTTATTCCCAAAACTTTTATAAAGGATCGAATGAGTTAATATGTTGTAAGAGATATTTACCTGACCTAATCATCTTTGACTAACAATTGATTAATTGTGTCTTGTAATTTGAGAGAGTCGAGAGTGGGTTACAAGTGTGTCTTCAATTTCATTTCTTTTATTTACCTTAAGTATTTATTCTCTTGAAACACACACACTTACACTTTTATTTCTTTCATTTCCTTGCGTGAACACTCCTTGAAAAAACCAAACATATTTCTTCTTTCCTTCTCATTAGCTTGAGCTCTAGCTATCCTATAACAAATCGATACCGTTAACAAGGTTAGAAATCGAGCGAGCTTCGATTATACCCTAAGTTTTAATTTTCTAATGGTTAGATTTAATTTTCAAGCATGTGTTCTTAAGCATGAATTATGCTAAGCATGATACTTGTTCATTAATAAGTACATTAGAATGATTTTATAAGCATGTAGCATGTTGATTGTGATGATTAAAATGCTATGAAATTATTTCATATGTGTAAAATTTTCATGGAGGAATTAGGGTTGGATTAATGATATATGATATAGTAGGAGCTTGTTGTGATTTTTGAAATTTATAAAATCCTATGCAAAATTTTCAAAATTGCCGAAATGATATAGCCTTGGTACTTTGGTGTATAATTTTATATGCTTGATATAATAGCATATTATTGATCTAGGTATTGATTAAGTGTTGTAGGAATTTATTATAATTTTGGATATGTATAGCTATTTTATTAAAAATAGCGAGAGCTGTGTTATAAGTTCAATGTTTTATAATGTGTTATTATGTGATATTATGATGTATTAGTGTTACACTATAGTATATAAGTATAGTGTAATTTAATTAAATTTTATAAAATGTTTAGTACATAGTTGATGAAAACCAAACCTGAGCAATAAATACTTTGATGTAGAATTTAATTATATTGGACTTTAGGTTATAATTATTTTATAAATTAATGTTGGGGCCTTGTATAATTTAATTATAATTTTAGGAAGTTATTTGATAATTATTGAAATTTCGAGACCTATATAGTGATATAGGTGAATTCCAATTTTTCTAAAATGATATTACATATTAATGATTATAGTGTAAAATAATACACTATATGTATTTAAGGAAATTTTTGGAACAAGTTTGGAAATTTTAGCTCGTAGTGAGCTATAGTGTTGAAAATAAGGATTTTAAATCCTTTTAATCAATAAAATAATAAATTATATTAGAAATTAATTTAGACATATTAAAAATTTTCGAGTTATTAAACATAGAATATTATGTTTAGAAGAAACGTTATATTAAATAACGTTAAAAGCATAAATAATGCTTAAAGTATTAAAAGATTAATATTGAAAGAAAATATTAATTAAGTTTATCGATTTGCGTGAAAAATCAAGATTAAAGCTTTATGAAAAATCGATTGAAAATCGATTTATATTGATTAAAATATGTTTTATTGAAAATTTATTAAGAAAAGTCAAAATGGTTGACTTTCGAAATTAACGTCTAATCGTTCGTTAAATACGCTAATCGTGAAAACGTACTTTTATCGAATATCTCAATTGAGAAAAGATTTCATAATTGAAATCACTTTATTGAATAACGTTATTATCGTTAATTATTTAACCTAAAAGGTTAAAATGAGGCGTAGATCATATTACGTCTCTCGATATACGAAATTATTTTATTGATATACGTCGTTTCAGCGTATTAAGGCGTATAAAGAATCATCGAAACTTGAATTATTAATTTAATTATCAAAGTTGAATGAACTTTGAAAATCTCGGCGTGCCACGTCCTAGCGTCATTTTGCGTAAGGTGGGACGTGAAGTTCACTTCAGACGAGAAAACGCATAGTGAAATTAGTTCAAGTAAAGGTGGGCTTTATACTCCAGTAGAATTTTACCAAATAATTTATTTATGATGTTTTATTGAAAGCAAATAATTATGACGTTTATTTAATTACACCTGAAAATATTTATGTTTTATGATGTATCATTCATGATTGTTGATCATAATGTTGGGTACCCACTTTATGACATCTTGAATTAATATTCTTGGAAATAAGAATGATGGAGAATCAGTATCTGTCTTGAGATGGCTGGATTTTGCCTTGATTATTTTGTATTGTGTCTTTGGAAGGTGCTGGCGGTCGGCGTCAGTGAGAGGCCCTCTTGGTAGAGGGTGTGTGAATGATTGATTGTGGTGGATGTGGATCATACATACGTGGAAAATGCTTGCGAGCTATTATTATTAATGAGAAAATATTTAGTAAACACGGTATTTCAAATCAAAACCTCGTGTATTCTTGTGATGAGTAGTAATTCAAAGCGTGATAAATTATTTTGGCCTGAGTGCATTATTTGTACTCGACCGCATATTGTTTTAAATGTGCAGATTGAGTGATGATGTGATGGAGCGGAGATGTTGAGTAGTCGGGGACCTTTTGTATTTATTATGTTTGAAAGAAAGAACCTGGTGCGTATAATATATATGCATTCACGTCTTTCATTGCATATTTTGAATATCTTGTATGTTATTGTGACGTTATGTCATCGGATTATCGAACCCTCTTGTTAAAGGAACTCGTAGCCTTTACATATCTATATGACTTTGCCTTGTGAATAAGGGTTGAATTGTTTTGCTGTAAATAAGGTTTGATCATTGAAGTTCGATAAAAGTTATTATGAAATCTTTTGATTATTTTATCAATTGATTTGCATTCAACTTCCAGCTCGAGTTCTCTAATACATCCTTTGGATTAGGCGGTGTGACACAATCGCTCAATGTTTTAGAAGAATGAAGTACCAAAACATTATTAGTAAATCCTCATAGCTCAAATATATTTATTAGCTCGAGTTTCGATATTCACTTTATTATATTCTAGGTTACCATCTTGTATTGTCTCAATGCTAGAAATAGAATTGTGTTACTACTCAAACCCTAGTTGGAAAACCCTCCAAACCCCAAAAGGTTAAGTAGAAGTTGGGCAAGTAGAATGAAGTGTTTGTTGGTGAAAACTTGATTGTCTTCCACTGTAAGCAAAATGTTAGGTTTGTCAGTAAGTAGGAGAGGTTTCCTAGTACCGATGGCGTAGGAAGATATGTCGAGTTAGGAGGATACATAAAATATTAAAGTTTGTATCTATGTTTACTCTTATGCAAAACAGAGCAAATCCAGTAGTGGATTAAGCTGTTACCATCGTAGAAAACCAAGTATTATTTACGTTGTATTTTTACATATTATTGGCTGAACATCATCATCACATAGATCATATTATTTTGCTTTGTAACAATCTATCGATGTCAATTTGATAGTGAAGAGATAAGCGAAAACTAACTAAGAATATTTAAATAAGTATTTTTGTCGATTCGGTTTTATAAAGACAAAATGTAACCACCATTCGTATCCACATGATTATCTCCAATTATTAGTTGTTTATTGATTAGTAGGTTTGCTAATTGATATCACTTTATCGACTCCATGTACTTGAGCGATCAACAATACCAAACTAGTATTGAATTGGCTTGATTAACCGATGCCTACCGATCAAGTCAAAGGTCAAGTCTTGAGTTAAGCGAAAAGTTTAATTTTCTTAGCGGTGTATTCCTTTCTCCCATACGCGATCGTCCCCAAAGACCATCGAAAAAGTGACATAAAGTAAAAGCTGACATGTGATGTGATCTTGCAGCACTCGATGGGTCATAGTTGATTTGATGAGATTCGACAATCCTCTTTGTCGTCCCTTAGTTGAAACGTAATTGTCGATGTTGTGTCTTGTCTCCGACATTTAAGTCATAATCATAAGCTCTCATTCCTTTAAATATTTTGATTTCACATGATTAAATAAATTATCATAGTGGACTCGTCTTGAAAAATTAAGTGAGGTAGAAGTAATTTATACGTCGAGGTCGATTTTCGGTTTACGAAATCGATATTTAATATTTTAGGTCTCGTTATTCATCTTTGGATCGAAGCCCCAATTTTCGATATAATAATATTGGTCTCCTTGCGTTCGGTCGAATTGATTCGTTTTATTTCTTGGTTTCATTAGTCATAATAATGAATGCAAAATCTAATAAACGTAGATTAGTGGCAATACCGGTATTACACATTGAGTATATATTTATTTCAATTTTGGGTTATTGTTGATGTATTTATTTATTAACAGGGTTGTTAATGAACATACATCATATTATAATAAAACTCAAATCAACTGTATGTAATATACATACGAACTATTGTTTGTATTTTATTTGATATTATAATAAAATTAAAATAGTACACATGCATGAATATAGAAATTCGTATGTTTACTGTAAAACATGTATAGGCTTAAAATCTACTAAACTAACCAACTTTGGAGAAACTAAACAACCAAGCCAAACCCATGACCTCCATTAGTGGGTATAGTTAATTTATTGTTGGTTATCCAAAGTGGTTATGTAAATTTGCTTTTCTTTTTCGACGAAGTAAATTTTGCTTCTATTTATTAATTAAAGAAATTTGTAAAGCAAAGTATTTATTATATATATACGTATATCACTCTTAATAAATCAATTAGAAAACTTTAGAATTTATTATAAATATTTAAAAGTACATAGAAATGTAGAATGGATTGATGTTGAGAAATTCATAGAAAAGAAACTAAAATAAATCAGAAATGCTTCTTCGTAATTTACGAAAATTGCAAATACAAGAATAACTTATGAATATAAGACCATGAATTGAAATTTATAAACATAATAGGTAATGAGTTTACTATTTTTCTTAAAAATTTCTAGTTGTGAAAGAGAATAGTGGAGATCAAATTTCTTAATATATATATATAGTATTGATTCAATCTTAATTGATTATTAAGGTTTATTTTATCCTACACGAAATTGTCTTAAAGAGTTTTTGGTTATTAGTTGATTTGGTTTTAATATGATATATTTTACATATTTATTTTTGTCTTTAATGTGGAAAGTTTCTCTTTATACGATATATATTTCTATTAAATGTTCTTATTTATAAACTTAGGAGGCAATAAATCAATTGTACATTTTAGGCAGAACTAGTGGAAGAAATTCTTGGATTTTGTGGAGACAAGTCAAAACATCCAATTATTTTATGGTTCTTCACTTATATCGGGCCAAAATTTATATATAACAATACGTTAATTTTATTTTCAAACTTTTTGGTATAAATAAAATGAGCGATTGTATATCGCATTTGTAGATTTTGGGATATTTTAATAGTTTATTTTAAATTTTATGCATGGTGTTTGATAATTCTATTATGTATGTTCGATTAGGTTCACATATCTAACAAATTTTACATTACAAATATAATGTTGAATACAGAAATTCAGAGATATCTCAGTTTAAAGAAAATGTAATTTACATGTTTCATAATTACATATGTTATCCCACTTTAAACTTTAAAGAGTATCAATATGTATATTTTAAACCTTATTTGCATTGTAAAATTATTTTCAGTATGTCAACAAACAATGATATTAGGGTCGGTACCTTACCAACATAATTTGCATCATCCATCATCCATAAAATCTTATTTTATTATTAATTACGAACTCTGTATTTATTCCTATTATTCATTTGTCATAATATATCTATTTAGATTTAATTATTTGTAATTTTATGTTTTTAATATCTATATCAATTTACCCCATGCATATGCACTGGTGGAATACTGAATATATTAAATTTGTAATCGGGTATTTTATATTGACTGTTCAGCACTCAGTACTCACCTAATTGATTTTCAACAATCTGTACATACAACCCATTTCAAGTGCTAAATTGGATCGGCCAAGGCATTTTTGGTTGCCGTTAAACAAAAGAAGGAACTGCTCTAAAATCTTAATTAGTTATGTCACTTTCAATATGGTATTGGCAGCTCTTGTCACTCATGGCTCAAATCGGGGTATAGTGTTTAAGTTTCCAATTTATGATTAATATATAGCAATGGCACATTACTGCTTCAACACTGAAAATGTTCATGGTGGGTACAAGAACCAAATACTAGTTGAAATGGATCAAATTAATGTTTATTTCTATATATTATACCGAAAAAAACAAATTAGATAAATCTATTATTTCTTTTATGACGCCATTTTCGAAGATGGGGAGGTGAATCAGGGTTACCATTCCGATCACAGCGAGTTTTCTAAACAATAAGGTCTAACAAAGCATCATATATAATTTATTGATTTGTTATGGAATAAAACGCAAGATTCAACATTAAATATCTTGCAAAATTTAGATTGAATATTAATCAGAAAGGAACTACACTGACCATATGGTACATTGCACTTGGTATAACTTTGAAAAGATAGGGCATCAATGAATTTATGATTCCCAATATGTAGATAACAATTTCTAGTTATTCAAAAGCCAAATTACATATTTACATGTCATGATTTATCATTTATTTTAGTATTATGACTACAGAATTGAGTGTAGGAAACCTTTACTTCACATCAATAAGGATTAAATTCAATTATAAATAAAGGAACAACGAAGTATATCTGCAGTTATTTAACTTATTTTCTCAGTCAATCAGTATCTTGTTCAATTGCAAAATTAATATAAAAATGCAAATATACAAATATTACAAGTACAGAACAGAACACGTGAATGCGGACGACTGTGGGCCCACGTCGTATAACCACTCCGTATAAATACCTCTCTGATTCTCAACGTTCCTTAACCGTCTCACACAGTTCCACATACACACAAACGCACGCGGAAAACATATCTCCAGCAAATTTCTAATTCGATCACGTCGTTGTTGATCGGAAATTCTTCCATCAGCGATGAAGCGTAAGCTCAATGCTAAACCTGTTTCAGAAATCGAAGAGCAATCGCTCTGTTTCAGCCGGAAGCAGCTCCGATCGCAGTTCTGTCGCCGCCGGCGCTTCACATCTCACCTGTCGTATTATTTTCCGTCAACGATTCACATTTGCAACAGTAAGTGAGGTCTCGTGTGACTCTAGCATCGCCTCGGTGAGCAACCTGAATCCGCCGGAAACTGGGGACAAGTTTCGGAAAATTGTTACTAGATCATATTATAGGAAGAATTTTAAGAATGCGAGCAGAAATCACGATGAAGCGGTAGAGTTATCGGATGTTTCATGCGTGGAATCGTGCTCGTGCTCGGGAACGAACAGAGACTTGAATTTGAAGAGTTCGAATGTGGAAGAAATACAAGTTGAAGGAGTCGAGGTCACCAAATCTGAAGTTTCTAGCGCTTCGCGGTTTTCCTTTACCGCGAACGACGCGAAGGTGAAGGAAAATCAGACCTCTGTTGGAACTACTCAAAGCGAGGTTATGTTGGAGATTCCTGGCGTTAACGAGATTTCCTGCGAAGAAATTACAGATTCCTCAGCTAAAACGGTGGCGTACCGCTCAATTCCGCGACGAGCAACCGAAATCAGTGAAAATGGAGTGTCGCCTGAAGAAATTCGACCTCAAACCTCGTCGCTTTCGACTTCGATTTAGCTTGTTCGGAGCAGTTCTCCAGCGGTGGCGTCACTAATTGTTGTGAAGAAGTATATGATGAGAGGACAACTCCTCGTCGTCGGGAATTTTCTTTGTGGTTTCGGTTCTGAATTCAGTTCCGATTATACGCCGTCAATCTGGAGTTGCACTTCCGAAGTCAATTTTCCGAGAGGTCGTACAGAGATGAGAGTTCTTCGCCTACTTTTGAGTTATTCGGTCAATTTAAACAGTTGTTCTGCAGATCGACCTTTTCCTTGAAAGACAAAGACGATCATAATTCGGATGAAATCGAGGTGAGTTCGAATAATTTTCTCTTACTGTAAAATAGATATTATAATAACAAGGAATATGGTGGTAACTATCTTATAAACGACTTGCTGCGTCTGGATGAATTTTAGTGTCTCGTTCTCATAAATTTGTGTTATTTTATAATTTTAGTTGTTTCTTCGTATTCTAATGTGATACTTATGCGCATGCGCAGACATCATTACTCTTCCGAGGTAATGCGCTTCTGGATCGTTTTGTGTGGCTATATCTTTAATGTGTTTTAATTCAGGATTAGGGCTAATTAAAGGTATAATAGTATTTATATCCATACTATTTACTAATGGCATACGAGCAAATTAAAAGCTAGCAACGTATTTTCCGTTGCAATAATGATAATTAATTTGGCAATTGTTTGTGGATTAGGGATTGGGACTAGATGATGAAGAAGATGAAGAGAACTTCAGGTTGATGATGACGAGAGAGGAGGCAAGAATATGTGCACGATTATGCAGAGGAATACTGTAATAATACTGCCTACGGAGACCTAGTCATTCAGCAGCGCTTGCAAATGGTCCACTGGATTGTCGAGGTCTGTGCAGATTACTTCTAACTTTTCTTTTCAATTCATTATCTACAATTCAAACTGCTAGAATTAGTAATGATATCAGTATTAAGGAGAAAGTATTGGTCTAGTTTGGTCGGGAAATGATTTAGACTTTCAGGAGATTCCTTTTAATCATTTTAAATTTAAATTACCATTTCAACATGAACTAAAATTTCTAGGCGATCAAAAATCTTGTATTAAGGATATAAAATAGGTCGTCGTACTTAAATCATTACTATTGAGTACTATTTCTGTGCAAAATAGTACTCAAATGACTAAAATTCGAGAATCTGCATATTTTGCTAATAGCATTGTGCCACGTCTATTGTAAAGTAATAGAGTTACACTAATATGATAATGGGCTTTGATGGTACAATGGTGGTGAATTATTTTATTCTGGACTCGATCATGCAGCAAGCAACCAAGCGGAGCTTCAGCAGGAAACAATGTTTCTAGGAGTTAATCTTCTCGACAGATTTCTTAGTAAGGGATACTTCAAAAGCGCGAAATCTTCAGATTGCTGGCATTGCGTGCCTCACTTTAGCCACCAGGCTTGAAGAAAATCAACCCTACAACTGGTAAAGATTTAATGTGTTCGTTTTGTACATACAATAGGACGTTTACAGAAATTACATTGGGTATTGTTATCTATATAGATGTGTGGCTTTCTGCAAAATCCCTTCTAAACCATAGATTTGATTATGTCCTTGCAAATTAGTTCAACCTGAAGATTGTTAGTGCAGGACTGACGTAAAACACAACAGACCTATAGAATGATGAAACAAATTCATCCAACAGAAAACATTCTATGGATATATATCTCACAATTACGAGAATGAGAAGCCTGGTGTTAGAAAATGTGATCGTGGTTTATGGCCAGGAAATGGTTATAAGCAAAACCAAGATAAATCCTACTTTACAAACTCATGTTGCTTATGTTTATATCCCTAGCCTGGTAAGATGGATATGGACCAAGTATTATCAATTATTTGGTAAAACTTTCTGAAAATAACTCCTATATGCCTGTTATGTACTTGTTATTTCTGTGTATAGTCAAAGTGATCCATCTTCTTCTTCAATGTCGCTTTGTTTCAAGAATGACAAGGATATGGAATTGTTACTAACTCCAGAACCTTAATGAATTCAAGGCACTTTCTTGTAGAATTACATTTTGTATCTGATGAAGGTCTTTGTACTGGATGTGATGATGTCTACCTTGTGTGTACATGAGATTTCACAACAATTCAAACACAAAATGTTTTGTTTACTAATAGTGTAATAACAACAGAAGAGCTAAGCTTTGATTCAGCTTTGTTATGGAACTCTAACTTGAATAAATCTGTATCAGTATCCGAAAGAAGTCATTTTATGTCGGTAGCACTATATACGCCCGGTGTGAAGTGGTGGCTATGGAGTGGCTAGTGCAGGAAGTCCTCAACTTCAAATGCTTCCTTCCCACCATCTACAACTTCCTTTGGTATATATTTTCTTCTCGCATTGCTTTTTTTATAACCTTCAGATTTAGATGGAATACTTTTCACTTGTCTTTATATCAATCTAATCGTGGAAGCAAACGAGAGTTTTCTAATATTGTTTGACTTTGAATTTACCCAGGTTCTACCTCAAAGCTGCAAAAGCTAACGAGGCCGTGGAGAAGACAGCCAAATACCTTGCAGTACTCACACTGATGGGCCACCAGCAGCTTTGCTATTGGCCATCAACTGTGGCAGCTGGACTTGTTATTATTGCTTCAATTGCAACTGGTCAAGATGCTTCCTGCCACCTAGTCACAAAGGTAGGCATATACAGCCTTGTTTCTAACTTCGAGTACCAATTTTGGATGTTATGATGAATTAAGGTCTACAAAACAAAATTGAAATTCGATGGTTATGACGATTTGAGCTTTTGTTGATGAATCTCATACCTTGATTATGCAGATTCATGCAAAACATAATGATAAAGATTTACCAGAATGCATTAAGGTATTTGTTATGTTGCATATATCGGTTCTCATATTCTGCTTGGAAATTTTATTTTGGTCTTATCATTAAGTTTCACATAGCTTCATCTTCTGTGGTTATTCAGCCTAAAACTCGACTTTGTTTATTCTGTGATAGAGTATGGAGTGGTTGGTGAAGTACCTGTAGTAGCTGTAGCATTCATGAACAAAATTTTGAAGGCCAATCACTTTTGTGCAGTAGCATCAATCTTTCATGTATACCGATTGTCATAAACAGCCAATACAAGCAAGATTGTAAATCAGAATAGAACTTGTAGGCAACAAAATACATTCTTACTGTAAGCAGCCCTGATAAACTGTAGGGTGATCTTATTCTTGTCAACTGATCATAAACTAGTTACTACTCATGTAATTCCATTATTCCCACAGTTATAATTCTTTACATCTATTGTCATTGTTATGATAATGAATTTCGACTTTTTCGGTATGATATCACGCAATCTTCTGCAAAAATCGGAACTAATCAGAAATGCTTGCTTACTCACATCAGCTGAACCGACAGGAAGGGCCGGGACAAATTAAAATGGATTCTTTAAAAAGAATCTTTTCTTTACATTCTTTTCTATTCTGCGAAAGCGCTCTTAGTTCAGTTCGGTGAACGGGTCTCCAAAACTGCAATTAGCTTCCTGCCAAACCAACTAGTTCGATCCAACCAGCTGACTTAGAGCCAGAAATCGTACTTTCTGAATAAGCGTATCATGTTTAAAGAGTTCCAACCTATTCTTTCTAACTAGACTTGAGTTGGTGAAAAAAAAGCTGACTCAGTCTTCTGTTCATTAATGCCTTCGACTCCCATGCCTTTCTTGGTTGGCCCAAGGCTTGGAGTATCCAAGACAAGTCTTTCTTCATTTTAGAGGAAGAAGCGGAACTACAAGAAAGCTTTCTTTATCTTTGAGTAGTATTCAAGATTTCGATCTTAAAACCACCCTCAAATTCCAAAGGATCGAGGTGGACTTGGCCCTATTCATTCATCAATCTATTTAATGCTATATAGAGCATGGGCCATTCCTTCGGAACCTCGCAATTTCATATAAAAGAATCGCACAACGGCTGATTCCTCAATCTGAGGTTTGAAACTCGCATTTGAGTCGCAACAACTGGCACTGATGAATTGGGAATATATTGCCTCCCCTCTCTTCCTAGACTCTCCTCTTCTCCTCCTCGGCCTTCTCCACTTTCCCCACTTTCGCAACAATGTATGCACTCCACCGTTCAAGACACAGCAATTGCTCATGATGGCAGATCCTGCACTGCTGGCCTTCTCCTCAGCAGCTGCGTGGCGGACTTTTCGTGTCCGACACTTGCAACACCTCATCTATTTCTCTCACCTTCTCGTTCACTGCAGCCGACCCCATGCTCAGCTTCTCACTCAGCCCATTCTTCGATCAAGGAAGCAACGGTAGCCAAGGCATTTCCTGTCTATTTGTGCTTCTCATCGAGTGACTTTGCCCTTTGAGGCCATCCTTCCCAAGACAAATCCCTAGCTAGCATGGTGCTCACCACATCCTCAGCCTTCTTCACGGCACTTGACTTGGGCAACTTCAGTGGAAGGAAAAATGGTTTTTAACCAAATCTGCTCAATTTATGCACAAAATAGCTAGATGCAAAAGCTCAAGAAAAGAAAGCAAGAAAGGCCATTTTAAACTACATGTATTGTAAGTATAGTTAACTTACTGATGTCAAGGAAGCAACATAGATGGAGGCAGTTGATAATTCTTAATCAGAGTTATTGACGCATAAAATCAGCTAACTTGGATCCCTGAAATTTTGATTTATCTAAAATACTTAGTTAGTTATCATCTAAAAAACCTATATCTCTTGTCATTTGAAATAGTACTCTATCAAAATGCCAAGATTGCTTCAGAAAGTTACTATGTTGCTGGCAGAAATCTACATATACATCTGTATTTCTAAGTCTGTGTAATTGGATCAACTATCTTAATCTACTGATAACAGAATTCTCTATTTTCCTTAAGGTGGTGTTTACTTTTCATGATTAACATTTTGAAGGATTGATTATTTGATAGATTAAATGTGTGATAAGATAATTTTATCTATCAATCATTTGTTTACTATAAATGATTAGTGAAGGATTAATATTGGGATAAATAATTCTACTTTTATTTGGATGATTATTTCAATCCTATCTATATAAGTTGGATTAAAATTAACGAAGAACAATTCAAAGTTAAAATAATCTCGGCTTTGGGATATCCTCAAATATTAATCCTAAAAGTAAACACTTGATTAGGTTGGATTAATTTTATCTATCCAACCTAATCATAAAGTAAACACCACCTAAAATTCATAGCAACTGATTCTGGAGTTGATCTAATAATACAAGAAAAGGAAAGATCCGTTTTTTTGTTTCCTTTTAAAGAAACGCATATTCTTCACGACTAATAATCGCATTCATGTATATTGGAAACGAAAGCAGGAAAGAATCTAATGCAACACAATAAAGGCGCATAAAGAGTGATTCAACATGAACTTTGAATTGAATCTGTTGAAGAACTCAGAGTTACTGATTCAAGAAATAAAATGTGAAAAACAAGGACGTGATCTGCTTACATATGAAATATTATTGATGATGAATCTATTGAGAATCAGTCGGATTCTTCTTTTATCGAATGAATTACTTTCCTTTAAAATTAATTAAACCGTTCTATAGTGATATTTTAGATGATAGTTGATACGTAGAAATGAAATTAGATAGGAATGAAATGGATTTTGAAATGAGATGATGATAGGAATGAAATGGAATGAAATATGTATTCTTAATTAATAATAATACTATTACTTTAATATAATGTTTATCAGTATTAATTAATTTTATATTTAATATTTTCAATATTATTATTAATTAATCAATAATATTTATTATTATTATTATTATTATCATTATTATCATTTTACTAATTTTATTATTATTATTATTATTATTATTATTATTATTATTATTATTATTTTAATGTAACTATTTATTGTATTAATTATTACTTATTATATTAATATTATTAATAGCTATAATTTTATCATTATTATTATATTATAATTATTTATTTTAATAGTTACTATTTGTTTATTATCATAAATATTATTATTTTATTATTTTATTATTATTATTATTAATTGTATAAGACAAAAAATAAATAAATAATAGTTTTGTTAGAAAAATAAAAAATATGATTAATTTCATATTCATGAGAATAGCTATTACTAATTACCATGGAGGGAGGAGAAATGGCTAATCTCATATTCATGAAATAAGCGTTCATTCGAATGGTGATTCTACGTAAAAATCTTATCAGTAGTGATTGAGAATGAATGAAGAAATCACCATTCTATTTACATTCCATTACATATATCAATAAATTTAAAGGAGAAAAGTTGAGCTTCATCCTTCAATAGGTGGCAAATAATGCAGTTCTATCAACTCATTAGTAATGTGACCAGTATAGTTGGTGACATTATCACAAAATATTGAAACATTATGATAATATATGATATTGATTCTAAATTTTATACAAATTGAATCTAATTCGATTTAAAAGATTTAAGAGTATTTATACTTCTCTTATATATATTAGTTTTCGAATATTGTGGATTCGTAATCCAAATTTTCCACATAATTTGGAGATTAGACATTTTTACTCTATCAAGTGTGATAACATGTTCATTCCTTTTGTTAGAAAAGAACATTGTATAATGTATCGATCGCATATGTACTGTATATTAGAGAGAGAAAAAAGCTACATTACACATTTTTCTATAGAGAGAGAGTAGGGATGGTAATGAATGGGATCTGGCCGGATCATGATCCAGGATCCATAATTTTTGCTTGGGTTGGATCGGTTCGGATCCATTTGTAAAAAAATTCATAAGATCCACAGGTTCAGGTCTAGATCCGGATCCATATATTTTCTTCTAAAATAAATCCTAAATCAAATATAATTCACGATATAATAATAATAATAATCTAAATACATATAACGCTATAATAATTATTTCAAAATTCTACAATCATCATATATCTGAAGATGTTATTACAAATTTACTTTTCTTTCATGACATAGAAATAATATTGTAATATAATAGAAGAAGTAGTACATATATTTTAGCAAATAGACCCTTATATACAAAATTTCCTCAATTACAAGGTACAAATTTCTAATATTATTAACATACTATCAATTTAGTAACCTAGTTTATCCAATTTCGACTAGAAAAAAATAATATAATACACTCATAAATATAAATAAAATTATATATACATATATATTATATGGATCCATGGATCGGATGGATCTCGATCGGATCTAAATCGAGATCGGATCAGTTTTAAAGAATGGTCGGATCCGGTCCGGATCCGTCGGATCCTATTTTTAAAGATCGGATCTTGAAAATGGATCAATTCTGGATCCGAATCGGATCAAAATCCCATCGAGAGAGAGAAGAGAAGTAAAGCTACATTACACACATTTTGTATAGTTGCATACACATATACTGTGTGAATTCAACGTGGATATTATACGTGCGAGCGCTTTATAGACGATCAATAAGGCGACACAATAACTACTTTTAATATTTGAACTACCCATACAAAACAATCCCAATTAAACACGATTACGAAATACATTTGAATGTTTGTATTTTGATTCTTGATATCTTTGTTTATAAATGTAAGGTCGCATCACTCTTATGTTTTACATATTCATAAGATAGTGGTGGCTGGAAAATTTCTCTGAGGACTATTGTTCAAACTTCCTATATCATATATAGATTCTTCTTTCTTTCTTTAATAACTAATAAAAATAATCTTTTCTATATCGACAATGAATTAAATACACCATATTAATTATTTATCATACATGGAATTTCTATGAGTTGATTCTTATTTTCTAAAATCTCGATCTCACATTGACTTTCTGAGATTTCATCAAATGAAAACCTATAAAAAGATACTTCTATTCTCGTAATAAAAAATATACATTTAATTAGTGGAGTGGTTGAAATTAAAATCATTTGACGACCGTCTTGTTAATTTAATTTGGCAAAATTTATTTAGCCACATGACATTTGTTTAATTTAATTTGACCAAATAAATAGTTTTGTCTAGATAAATTATTTCTTCAATTTAATTGAGCCATGAAATGAGTTTGATGGATCCCGAATATGTATTGGTGTATGGAGGAGGAGAATACATCGATTCACGTAAATTTTAAAACTTTTCTTTCAACAAGACTAACTAGCTACAAACAATAGGCGATTAGGTATATCGTCTGTCGATGTCGATCTCTTCGTTGAAAAATGGCGTCTTATCTTGAATGATATCGCTTAGCAAATCTCTACTTGAGGTAACTAGTCGTTTGACGATAAGCGATGTGCATCGAAATGTGGTGATTCTTGTATTTCTCGAAAACGATTAAACACTTAGTTGGGTATTTGCTTAGTCGGTTTTTAGGTTGTTCTCAAGATATCAAGCGTCGATAGAGGATTTCAAAATTGTGTTGTGATCGTGTCGGTGATGATAGTTTAATAAAATGTAATTTAAATAGCGATCGAAAGTAAATAATACGTTGAGTTTCGTGGTTCGAGAGAATCAGGTACGTCTAGAACGATTGCTCGTCAATTCACTCACTTTAGATTGGGTCTTATCGTATATAGAGTAAACATAGATCTTGGTTAACCTACAGATCTGCTCCTTGCCATTCCTCATATGTTTTGGGTGCTAGTTAACCTGACTGTTGCGGTGCGGTCGACCTATTCATCTAGCTTGCGGTGCTAGATAACTAAGCTTTTAACGAACACTTCATTGCTTACTTGTCAACTTCTACACAAACTTTTGGGGTTTTGTAGGAGTTTCCAACTAAGATTCGAGTTGACACGAGCACCAAACTCGTCGATCTGGCTTAAGATAACAAGATGAATATCTAGACTTAATGAAGTGAATCGAGATCTCAAGCTAATAATTATATATGAGCTCTTAAAATTTATTGATAGCATTGTAAACTTCTTTCTTATCATTATTTGATAGACTTGATCTTTGACCTTGAGAATCTTTGACAATTCAATTTCGTAGCGTTGATAATCTTGAAAGGTTGGATTCAACACGTATGTATAGAGAGGAATAAGAATAGAGCCGTTGGAGGACTACCATTCAAATCCTTCTATTTTGTTTGAATTCTTCCGTTAAGAATTCTGCGTCGTTGTCGAGTTTGCATCATCGTACCTGTGGCTCTACAACTTCTAAAAGGTCTTATGTCATATCGAATCTTCACTGATACGCTAACACACGTGTCGTCAAACACTCAAGTTTTAATTTCTTTCATTTTCTTGATTGAGTTGGAGTATTTTATCAAGACATTGACTTGGTTGGGTTAGTCGAGCTCTGTCTTTCATTAGGCTGGACTCTCTTCTTTATCGACTGAAACCCGAGTTTACTACTATTCCTCATTTCCCAAACAATAGGAGGAAAACCAGACTACTCGGTTTGAGGAAAAACCAAATGCCTCACCTTGGGATATACAAACAACATATTCTAAGAGCTCCTACCTGGGCGTACTAAATGTGTTCTTTATAAATCAAAGGCATGGAACCTTGATAGAAGCTAAACTTGATTTACGAGATACCAATGGCGTCAAATAACTCGGTTTGATTTCCTGTTACATTTTCATATTAGTCTCAGTGTTTCACTTCACCATTTCATGTTATGTATAAATTTATGATGTCATCTAATAGAGTCGATATTTAATAATATGGTGCGAGACATTACAAAATGCACTAGGAATTTCGAACCTAAATAACTCATTCTTTAACGCTTTATCATTGTTGCCAATCAACTTATAATGACCTCTACCATTCGAAAGCTAAACAACGGATCTTGGGATGTATTCACGAAGATCAACTCTGAAGTGCAGCGTGTGATAGTGTGTTTGAGAGAAAATGAAGAAACAATGGTAATTGATTCAAATTAGAATCCGATTACAAAGTAAAGTTCTACCATTTATACAGATACTTCCATCTTCATACTATCGATGACTTTTCTAACGGCTTACTAACCAACTAACTAGCGTAGGAAAACGATTTTAACCCTCTCGATGATCTATCTTGGATGTTTAATTCACCATACATTGATTATATTCCTAGCATCGTCTATATAATTAATTGCAACACGTAGGGGTTTTCTCGTGCTTACCATTGAATCATCGGGGATGAGCGGATGACGGATCGAGACTCGTGCTTTGATCTTGGACGTATCCGGTTGCCCAATCTCGCGTCGAGTGAGGGCGATCTATGGAGAATGCTTGGAAAAATCACCTAATCTCTCTTCTCATTTTCGAGAATCCTCACTATGGAATATTAGTGATGCACGAAAAATTAGGTTAGAAGGATTAAAGATTAGCCTTGATCTTATCTCTTACCTTATATTTATAATGCATTACCATAATCCCATATGGAAAGGATCCTCATATCCTAAATATAATAATATCCTTATGGATAAAGAGGATCAAATCTATCCTTAGAGACATAGGGCACCGATTTCTTCACGCTAAGCTACGGGCTGGATGGGACTGAGGGATCAAATCGAGGAATAAAGATGGGCCTCAAATAAATTAATTATCTTATGTTGACAGAACATAAATTAATTTATAAACATTCATTCATGCCACTAGAGAATAAATCTTGATTTACCCTTTATTACCGAAGGTGGTCGAGCACTTAGATATTCGAATCCCGTATTTAAGATATCACGTCCATTAATTATTTAGGGCATTCGACTTCTTAAAATAATTAATATCTTTAATTCATTAAGTAGTACCACTCAACCTTATTATTGTACTTGAGCTAACTCAACTGCGGGTTTAGTACAATAAACCTTTGAGCTCCTTAAGGGGCGTCTCTCTAAATGGATCGGTGACTCGTCTGAGATAACTAGCATGACATCGACATGCCACCACCCAGATACGGAGAATGTTGGGTTAGACGTATAACCCTCCCCATAACAAGTCAAGTGATGGTCAGAACTCTACTCACCTAATACCTTATCGAGGTTTAGATCATCGTAAGTCACGAGATCTGGTTCTTCGATGGTCGAGAAGAACCCATCTCCTGATCCATCAATCGTCGAGAGCGTAGCATAGACAAACAACCAAGTCAGTCACTTCTTATCTACAGCGCTATCCGACAACTCGTCCTCAAGTTGTCTCGTGTATACTTTTATATCTCTTAAGCGACCAATCATACGGACTTACGTGATCTTACGCACTCGTATGATCTAACTATATGAGATAAGGGGACACGATATATGCAATCAAGTATTATTCGGATAGGAGATTGTAATAGTGGTAAGCGACATTGTATACAAACTCAACCAAAGCGCTTTCGTACAAATCCAACACTAACGACTAACAACTCTAAAACTAACTATTACCCTTCGTTGCGACAACATGATTACGCTTTTATTAATGAAAAAGCATTTATACTTGGCTAGTTATATTCATAACAAATACCTCTCTCCTTACGAAGGCATGCCCAAGCCCATCACTGTGGATATTGTTGTGTAATAGCACGATAGTCTCCCACGTAGCTTCGGTGGATGGGCCCCTGATCAATAGATTCGCTGCGTCTTGTTGCTTTGATAATCCACCAATCCACCACGTTTGTTGGTTGTAGTGTAGCTCCTCGTAATCGAACTCATGCAAACTAATGTACTCGATCAATTGGTTGCACCTTCGAGTTGACGGACGTGAAACACGTGGTGAATTTTTCCATCGCTAGTGAGCGGTGGGCAGCTGGTCAATCGATCTATAATCGGAAAGGTCGACATAATGTGTCGATGATGTATGCGAAATGACGATTGCTTATAATGTTTAAGTTTGAGTGCCAAATCATTGTGAACTCCCTCGGTATGCTTCCTATCTACAAAATGTTTCATTCTATCTTGAGCTTTCTACAATAGGCCTGGGCATGTTGAATATTTTTCTTTTCTTGCATGTATGCTTCCCTCAATGACTTGAGGTTGAGTGTAGTGGATATGGCGAAGCGTTGGGACATAGCCATTATAGCAATCCTTTCTTGGCGGTCGTACTAAAAGCGGTAATCACAGATCAATGTAAGGCCGAGATAAGCTCACTTTTCCTCTTGCGATCTCGTAAACCTTGATCCCAAGAATGTAGTGCATCTCCTAAGTCTTTCATTTGAAACTGATCGGATAACCAACTCTTTCGTCGATAACAACTTCACATTGTTGCCAACTAGAAGAATGTCTACATAAAGTGCAGAAATACCACATCACGTTGACATCTAAGCGATACACACAACTCTCGCTAGCATTGGGTAAATCCATGGGACTTTACCACTCGTCAAGCGTAAGTTCGAGGATCGTGAGGCTTGGTTAAGCCCTAAATGGACTTCTTAAGCTTCCATACTAGATGTTCTTCATCCACAAACCTTGGTTCTTTGCATATAGATGTCTACCTTCCTCAAGGTAGCTTGTTAGAAAAGCGGTTTCACATCCATTTGCCAAACCTCAAGGTTGAGTGAGCTACTATGGCGAGAAAATTCTAATGGACTTGAGCATTGCTACGGTGAAAGGTCTCGTGAAATCGATGCCCTCATGCAGTGTACCCTTTCGCCGCACGGCTTTAAAAGCGAAACCTCTCCATCTGAATCTCTCTTCATTGATACCCACTTACTACCTAGACTTTCTGCCATCGGTAGAGGTGTCTTTATACATCCATAGTTGTTATGGACTCATTTCTAAGTCCATAGCGGTGTGCCATGATCTTGCATCAATGTCTTGATCGCCTCATTTTCGTCCATGGGTCGATTATTGCTTGTTCGTTCCGGACTAAATCAAGATTCACCCACATAAATCGTTCGGGTTGACGAACAACCTCCCACTCTGACGGCCTCGGCACAATGGCGGCGGTGGGTGCGTAACTTGTGGTTCTCTATCTTGCACTTGTTGGTGGTACCACTTATGCGGTCGGTATCTCTAGTGGAACTCGACCCACTTCATTTCTGAAGTATCGGTGTCGATCCCCCCACTAGACTCGACATCTCGTACCTTTGCCTTCGGTGGTGGAATCGATCATCTTCTAATTCTGAAGAATGATTTCAACTTTGGATTTATGGTTTGTCATATAATCCTCTTCTAAGAATCGGGCATTAGTCTTTAATGACCTTCGATCCTTAGGCTATAGAATAAACCACCTTCGTCCTCTAGGATAGCGATAAACGACCTTGCGTCGATCTAGCCTCCAACTTATCGCTTCTTGTTCGACATTTGTGGTCCCATATCCTTATGTGGCTTAAACTAACTGCGCCAAACCACAACTCGAAGGGTCTTTTAGTGACGGATGGTACTAGATTTAGAAGTATGCGGTTCAAGGCATACCCAGACAGAAATAGGTAATGTTGCATAACTCTCATTGATCTAACCATTTCCAAAGAGTCTATTTCTTCGACACACCATTTTGTTGTGGTGTGCGGTGTAGTAGTGTGGAGGTAATCCCACCGCACCAAGTAGTCCATAAACTCGTTCTTGAGGTATTACCGCGATCGACCATGATGACTTGATACTTACCACCGTCTCGGTTCGCCTTAAACTCTTTGAATTTCTCAAAGCATTCGACTACGGTGAAGCGGTATACGTATCCGTACTGAGTAATCATAAATGAAAGTGACAAAATACTCGTACCCTCCACGAGCTTGTGTGGACATCGGTCCACACAGTCGAAATGAACTAGCTCCAACATTTCTTTGGCTCTATAACCCGCTTTGAAGGTGCGTCGACATCTTGCCTTCATACAGATTCGCGAGGAACGAGATGCTTTAGATTACCCAAGCTCCATTCTTAGCGGTCTTTGGATCCTATTTAGATTGATGTGACCTAATCTAAGATGCGGAGAAATGTGGTGTCATCTTCTGAAAACTTTCTCTTTTAAGGTTTGATGTAGATGCACATAGTTATGGTATTATGTTTGGCGAGAAATAGTATAAAGCGAATTATATAATGTGCCACACGGATAACTTCGTCATTTCTTATGATAGAAACACTACTATCGAAAACAAGAATATCCATGAATAAATAATTTGAAAGCGAAACAAGGTTCATGAAAATCCGGCATATAAAGCGTCTTTTAAAACTAAGCTGTTTCTCAAAACATAAAGTAAAGTCTCCACACGGCCTCGACTTCGCCGCGTTGCCCATGGAGATCGTTATCTCGCCATTACTCGCTCCCTTGTCGAGAACCCACGAGGTGTAACAAACATGATCGATCCAGTATCTACTACCCATGAATGAGTAGAACAAGTCGCTAAACATGTTTCCGTTACTAAAACAAATACGTACCTGAGCACGAGCTTGGGTCACTTAGCCCAATGCGATCTCGCACTGAAGCATTTTCCCTTCTCCTTGCTTTTCAAACCGGTAGAGCCCTTTGTATTACTCCCTCTTTTCTTTAGCCTGCATCTCTTGAATTCCACTTTCCTTTTCATCTTCGATAAGCGGTGGTTTTCCTTGAGTGCGTGCTAAAAGCTGTGCCTTTGCGTTCTTCCGTTACTAGATCCTCTTGCAATGAATCTAGAGTGTAACTCTTATCATAAGGGCCTTTATACGAGTCATCAAAGACTTGAAGTGTTGAGATCATATTGATTCGACAATGTCATCAATATATCCTCCAACCAACTCGAGATCTCAGAAGAGATTGATCATTTGCTCTACATGGTCATGTACCTTGAATCGCTTTCATTCATTGAACTTGATATTATAGATTTTGTCAAATTGTGACAAGCGATTACGTCAGCTCCTAATACGATTTCATAAGACTTAGCCTATTGTGCTGCATCTTCATCTCTTGATGTTGGAGTTGCGGGACTCGCGTGACCAAAAGAAGCGTTTGCCATTCTTTTGATTTGTCCCATTTGTGCGTGCTCTGCCCTCCTCGATCGAGATAAATCGTAGAGGCTTGGGACGGGGTGTGGTAGTACAAATAGATTTTCTTCCATGATAGAACATTCTCAATGTTTCGTTTCCACTCGATAAAATTCGGACGGATAAGGGTTTTGTGCGAGCATATTGATGTCGGTGTAAGAGACATATCGAAAAGACAATGTAAACACATAAGCATACGATCGCACATAATTGTAACAACAATATTGTAACCTTTTGATAAAACAATATTGATTGAAACCTCAATCGCCAGGAATCCCACATCGACGGCGTGTGGGCGTTTACACTGAACCCCTCGCCGAGTAAAATATACCTTTTAGTCGTTTAATTTCAATCGAGACCACATCACTATCGCGAAGGGACTTGGCGGGAAGTTGTACTCGGTGATGTCTAAGCAATGATCACAATTTTAACAAAAATGAATTCTTAGAATTGGCATACTCACTAGGACCATACCGCTTCCAATCAAATTCTTTGTTATCTTATTTTATATCCATCTCTAGAGAACTTATGAAAATCGCACATACTGAGCCCGCGTGTGCGTTTACAATGAAACTCCACTTCTCATAGATTTAAAATGTTTTATTTAGAAATCTCTAACAAACTTATGATAAGCAGTCAAACGCGTGTGTGGGCGTTTACTCACGGTCGTATCACTTTGTTTAGAGATCAAAAGTGGAGGTCTTGACATTTTAATTTGAAAATTAATATGTCGAGTTACTTGCTATCTTTTGTTTAAAAGGTTTGTCCATGCGAATCACGTAATCTGCATGCTTTTCTATAGAACTCACATGTAAAACATGCTCATGAATTCTAAAATATGCTTGAAAGCGAGATAAACCTAGCATGCTTACTATGCGCGTCGATCACAAAACATATAATATGTTTGTCACCTAATTTAAACATACGTAGCTGCTTCTACATAATTTAAACATCCACGACATGTAATGAACAATAAAAATAAAATAAAACGTTCATTTGGCCGCTCGTGGAACACACTTTCTTGCCTAATCTATTACATAGAAATGCAAATGCGAGATCTTGAACTCGGAAGCGGCCTCGCGTGCGGCACGGACGGATTCGTCAACAGATTCGGGCGGAAACGGTGAAATGGGTGACAACGGTCAAAATTCGGATCCGGGCTGAAGCAGGTCGGGGCGAACGGTCGGGTCGACCAGAACAAGCGGCGGGTGGAATCAAAGGTGAATTGCAGCGACTGACCATCGGCCCCATTCCTGCCGCCCTATCCTCGCTGCGCTGCAGAAAATCGCGGTGAGGTTTCTCGCGAATCTCGCCGCCTCGCCAGAAATCCGTGCGCGCGCGCGTCGCTGCGCGTGTTTATAGCGGTAGCGCTCGCGATCGCCGAGGTGCTCGCGGCGATGGGGGCTCGCGCGACAAGCGTCGCCCGTCGTCCAATCGCTCCGTCGTTGCTACCAGCATCTGCGCGCGTTGCCTGCGGCGTCCTCGCGATCGCGAGGTTCGTGAATCGCGGGGATCTCGCGCAGCGCGCCCGCGACCTCGCGCGCCGCGATGCGCGCCACCTCGGATCGCGTGCGCCGCGCGAGCCCTCGGCGCTGCGCGCGTCGCCGGCGTTGATCTGCGGAGATCTGCTGAGCCCGCATGCTCGGCGCGGCGGTGTCGGCGTCCGCTCGGCGCACCCCGCCGCTGGGCGGGCCATGCGCCGCTCCCTGTCGGCCGCGAGCAGCAGCGCGATCATGCGGCGCGTCAGGCGCCATGCACGTCGGCGTGTTGTCCCGCCGCCGTGCGACCTGTTCTCCGTCGTCTTTCTTGAGCTTTCGTCTTGTTTTACTTATAAGATTTACGAAAAACAAATCTAATCTAACCACGGATTTTCTGGTAGTAAACAAAATCCGACAAAAACAAAAGCGAGCCCGATGAGCGGCAGTTCAACAATTAATTAATTATGCGTAATAATCAAGCGTGAATTAATCGATAGAGCGAATCGAAACCGGGCTCGATACCAATTGTAGGAACGAGTTTAACCTTCGAGATCTATCTTGGATGTTTAATTCACCATACATTGATTATATTCTGGATGCGTCTATATAATTAATTGCAACACGTAGGGGTTTTCGTGTTTACCTTTGAATCATCGGGGATGAGCGGGATGAACGGATCGAGACTCGTGCTTTGATCTTACGGTGTATCCGGTTGCCCAATCTCGCTCGAGTTAGGACGATCTATGGAGAATGCTTGGGAAAAATCACCCAATCTCTCTCTCAATTTTAGAATCCTCACTATGGAATATTAGTGATGCCGAAAAATTAGGTTAAAGGATTAAAGATTAGCCTTGATCTTATCTCTTACCTTATATTTATAATGCATTACCATAATCCCTAAGGAAAGGATCCATGCTATCCTAAATATAATAATATCCTTATGGATGAAGAGGATCAAATCCATCCTTAGAGACATAGGGCCGATTTCTTCACACTAAGCTACGGGCTGGATGGGCCACCAGGATCAAATCAGAGGAATAAAGATGGGCCTCAAATAAATTAATTATCTTATGTTCGCGAACATAAATTAATTTATAAACATTATTCATGCCACTAGAGAATAAATCGACTTACCCTTTATTACCGAAGGTGAGTCGGCATGCACTTAGACATTCTGAATCCCGTATTTAAGATGCATCGTCCGTTAATTATTTAGAGCATTACATGCTTAAAATGATTAATATCTTTAATTCTAAGTAGTACCACTCAGACCTTATTATTGTCTTGGCTAACTCACTGCGGTTAGTACAATAAACCTTTGAGCTCATTAGGGGCGTCATCATCCTAAGCGGATACGGTGACTCGTCGGATAACTAGCATGACATAAAAGCACGCCACCCGACGGAGAATATTGGGTTAGAACATATAACCTCACCATAAGTCAAGTGATGGTCTCAACTCATACTCACCTAATACCTTATCGAGGTTTAGATCATCGTAAGTCACGAGATCTTGGTTCTTCACGGCGGTCGGATAGAAGAACCCTCTCCGTGATCCTCAATACGTCGAGCTACGGCATAGACAAACAACCAAGTCAAGTCACTTATCTCACCGACTTATCGACACTCGTCCTCAAGTTGTCTCATCGTGATACTTTTTATATCTCATTAAGCTTGACCAATCATACGGACACGTGATCTTCTACACTTGTATGATCTAACTTATATATGAGATAAGGGACCGATATGCATCAAGTATTGATTCGGATAGGAGATTGTAATAGTGGCCGAGAAACATTGTACAAACTCGACCAAAACTACTTTCGTATACAAATCCAACACTAACGGACTAACAACATCCTAAAAACCTAACTATTACCCTTCGTTCTTGACAACATGATTACGCTTTTATTAATGAAAAGCATTTATACTTGCTAGTTATATTCATAACAAATACCTCTCTCCTACGGCATGCCTCGGGCCCGTCACGTATGGATATTGTTGTGTAATAGCGATGGTCCTCCTCGTAGCTTGTTGGTGGATGGGCCCACTTGATCAGCAGTTACGCTGCGATGCATTTGTTGATAATCCACCAATCGACATGGCTTTGGTTGTGTGTAGCTCCGTCTCGTCGAACTCATGCAACTAATGGTGACTCGATCGATTGGTTGCACACTTTGAGTTGCGGACGTGAAACACGTGGTGAATTTTTCCATCGCTGGTAGCGGTAGGCGGTCCAAATCGATCTATAATCGGAAAGGTCGACATAACGTGTCATGATGTTGCGAAATGATTGCTTATAATGTTTAAGTTTGAGGTAGACCAAATCATTGACGTGAACTCCCTGGACTATGCTTCCTATCTACAAAATGTTTCATTCTATCTTGAGCTTTCTACAATGAGTGGGCGCATTGAATATTTTCTTTTCTTGCATGTATGCTTCCACTCAATGACTTGAGGTTGAGTGTGGGTGGATATGGCGAAAGGCGTTGGGACATAGCCATATAGAGTTTGAAAGGTGTTAGTAAAATGGATGAGTGAAAGCTAGTATTATACGAACTCGACAAAGGAATCCATCGAGCCCACTTCTTGGGATTTTGGTTGGTCGTGCATAAAAATAGTCTCAAGCATTGATTAACTTGTTCACTTGATCATCGATCGAGGGTGATAGGATGTCTGAGATGATGATGTATATCTAAAATAGAGTATATTTTCCTCCATAAAGATTGGTAAAGATCTTATCTCTATTGATGTAATACTAATAGGTATACTTTGCAACCGATAGATAGTGTCGATAAAAGTTGAGCAATTTGACAAGCGATGTAAGGTGGTGTAGTGGTGTGAAGTGTGCATATTTGTTAAACATATCTACAACCCAAATGGAATCCTTACATTTTGTAATGTTTACGTTGTTTTTGTGGTTCTACCCTTATATAATTTTCTGATATTCAATGCATTGATTTAGTATATATTTGTGTAGGGTTGTTAATGAGTTATCTCCAACAAATTAAAGCTCAGTAAATCTGTACGACTCCATTTAACGAGATTAGTTAGCACAAATGAGCCAAGTTTGAAATTTACCTTTTATCTCTTCTCATTTTTAATACGAGAAAAAATATAACTAGTCGATGTGATCTAGTGAAATTTAATTATCCGATAACACACTCTAGATAAAATCCTACGTAAGCAATAACCGTCAAATAAGAGATAAAATTCACATACTACATCTTGATTTAGATGCAAATTAAATTTAAAATATTTTTGTTCCAATGCTTGTGTATAGACTAACACATACATATAAACTTCTAGGAAATATCACCTCAAGTCTAAATGTCTTTGTTCATTCTATGTTCATACCTAGTATATCTCATGAGTTTGACTAGAGCAGCAAAGGTGGTCAGGCTGCAGACCAGAACTTGTTTTTTTCTAGTTGGTGGCTCAGTAGAAATCTATCAGTGAAAATATGGTAGTCAAGTACTCTGGAGAAGACCCGCCGATAATTAATTTAATAAAACTTATTTTATTTCAAAAAATATGATAACAATAAATAAATTAAATCTACTAACATTAATTTCAAAGTAATAAGATAAATTATCTAATAGCATCAATTCAAAGTAAATAAAATAAATTAAGTCTACTAAGTTTAACATCAATTTCAACGTAATTGGTGAAGTAGACTTTTAGGCAATTAACCGAACAGCCCAAAGCGGGATGGGTATGTGGTGACTTTTAATAGATTTTTTGGTCATTATTTTCAATCAACCGTCCATTCAGTACCGCGTATTTACCGGCTCTAAGTTTGACCCATAGGATACTAACCTACACTATCCAACAAAAAAAGAAAACAAAAACTATGCAAAACATAGGTTATAATCAATTTTTATTCTAAAGAATAATTTGAGGGGTGGTTGTGTCCTACCTCGGATGTGATCTTCTGTTTTATTGTCTCGTTGTATTCCATTATTAATTTCACTATGTTATAAAAATATAAAAATATTAATATATAATAAATCCTAATTAATATTTATCATTAAAACAAATTATATACCTAATTATGAATTAATTTACTCTAATAACCAATTAATAATTAAAAATTGTAAAATAAATTTAAAAAATAATTATAAATCCTAATTAATAATCTTAAATCATACTAGAATATAAAAGTTAAAATTAAGATAAAAGTGAAACAAGGTGGAACACCAAAAGTGAGATAGAGATATCATGTGAGACCTAATATATCCTTTATCCGCACGTTGGTGTCACGCCATTATTTATTTTAAATATTTTATCATTTTTTCGATTTTAATATATTATGATTTAGTTGAATTTTATAATTATTAACTAGAATCTTCAATTTAGTTAGGGTTTACAATTCTTTTTATATTTGATGTGATTTTTTAGTTTAGAGGATGATTGTTTGGATTGATTCCCAGATTGGAATATATATGTTTGAAAATTTTCAATTTTTGTAATATACGTTGATTAAAGTTTATTATATTAGTAATTTCTTATTTTGTAATAAATATTTTAAAATAATAAAATTATTATTGACACATGAATGATGAGATTAAAAGTTTGGGCATAAAATACTATATGAAGTACTAGTTCGTCGTGTGATAAAGAAATATCCAATATGGATGGACACGTGACCGAACTTACTGGATGAACCATGTAGGCGCGCGAATATCAGAAGTATATATCCCATTATTTCAAAAGTAGAGTGGCACCCACACGCAGTAATGGATAAGTTTGATGGTATAATCTATGCATTCAATGACGGATCTAGAAATATTTTTGAGGATTCAAATAATTATAAATTTAAAATATATGAGTGTAATTTTAAATAAAAATAGAAACTAATTATAACAATTTTAATAATCGTTTAATATTATCGAATTACAACAACATTAAAAAATGTGATCTCTCATAACGTGAACAAAAGAGCAATCTAATGTATAACGTCGTTTTGATATGGATTTCTGAGAAATGATGCGTTTCGCTCTTCTAGAAATTTGGTGTAAGTGAGTAGTTTTTAAAATTTGTATGATTGGAATCTGATATGATAAAAACTACATAACTTTAGAATTTTAGTGTAGTTTAAAGTTAGACTAAAATATCTTATTCGACATAAAGTTTGATAAAGAATGATAAATTTTATTAATAGACTTTTGGAAAAAAATTTGTGACGATAAAGATGTGATCAATCTTATGTTTAAAATAATTGTCATATATTCAATCATTTATATTTTGATTGTTCATCATCAACAATTCTTTAGAACTTAAAATAAGAATTAATAACTTGGATGTTTTCATTATTCTTGTTAGAATAAGTTTATCATAATCTTTTAAAAATTAGTTTGATCATAATAATTCAATATAAAACTTTATTATTTGCATATATATTTTATTTTATCAACATAATACAAATTAAATAAAAATAGAAGAGCATAAAATAAGGAGAGAGATTTTAAAAATTGAACAAATTTTAAAAAGAGAGCATAATTAATGAGAGAGATAAAGAAGATATAACCAAAAAAATTAAAAATTGAACACATTAAAGGAAAAAGAAGATCATAATTAATGAGAGAGAAAGAAGAAAAATCAAAATAGGCTTTATTATTCAAGGATTCGACTACTTTATCACAATTGGGAATAAGAACCTTACCTAACGATTAGATTATAACTTTGTATTATTTATAGATTATCATATATTAGTAGTGTTTTACAAAAAGTTGGGGGCTGAGCCTCAGCTGGATATATTCCACGATGTATCATTATATCTCTTTAGAGCGAAGATATGTAATAAATTATAGAAAATTATCGAGATTATTGATTGGGATCAATTTAATTAAAATCTAAATCAATCGAAAGACAATGATTCCTCATAATTTATCATATATCCTCAAATTTAACAGGAATATAATGCATGAGATTGCTAGGTTGCCAAAGATAACTACAGTATACGGATGTCTCGAGAAAGAATATCGATGAAACATATAGATTATACAATATTTTATCCTCTTATCAACTTCTCTAACTCCTCTCACCAGAAATTATAAAAAACAGAAAAGCTAGAGCAAGAGAAAGGAAAAGTTTCTCCAACTCTTGCGCCATTTTCTTCGATGGTTAAAGTGAGTTTACGTAGTCGATGGGTCGTAGGTTGAACCACGTCAATCATCTACTATGGGTTTGACATCACTGATTTTTCAAGTATGATTTACTTGTCCTATCGTCTTATAGATAGCGGTATAAATTCATGATATTAAAAAAAAAAAATAATAATTAATATAGGATATTTATGCGATGACAAATTTTTGGACACGATTATAAATGGTAAGGTTATTGGTGCCTAAATACATAAAGTTTGGGTCTATTTTGTTTTCTCACGAATTTTAAAATTATCGATAAATACGAATTTAACTGTCGTTGTGATTTTTGCACAAATTGAATGATGGTCAAAATTGAAGCAAACATGACGATCGCGTGCGTCACCTAAAAAGCACATCGTTTATTTATATAATATATTAATTGGTGGTTTAATCATGAACTTTAGGTCTAGTTTGATTTTTACGAACTTTAGAAATTTGTCATAAATACATACTTAATTTTATTGTAATTTTTCAAATTGAATGCGATCAAACTAAAGTTGATATAACATTAATGTGACATCACTTTATCAACACGACATCGTTTTCTTATACAATGCGTCTAAAAAATCTTAAATCAACATTAATTCACATGCATTGCGCACTCTCTATCTCTACTCTTAACTTACGATAAAGGGCATGATGGAGAGATATGTGAGTGCATTGAGATTTTAAAGTGGAAATACTTAATATAGCCATCAAAGTTAAGGAATGTCAATTATAGCGCGAACATAATTATATTATTTAAATTCCTATGATTATTTTATGTAATAAGATCATTATTTAGCATTAAAATAATGCTAGAGAATTAAAGAATAAAGATTGAACAATTTAGCTAATTTTTGAAAACCCTAATTTCGAAAATTAGGGTTTTATGAACTAGAACTGTTCTAAATATTTTTCTATGATGTAATTCATCATATAAGACTTATAATATGTCACATAGCTATATATTAGATATTTATTACAAGAAAAAAATATATAGCATTGCTATACATATAGTTCTCGAAAATTCATATATGAGAGAAATTGAATTTAATTTTATCCAAATGATGATGTATAGTAATAATTATATTATGGAGATATTATTAAGTATAAGATAAGGTATATTATGATTTATACAGTGGGAGGCCACTTGTGTGGAAAGGCTTAAAATTATGTGATTTTATGTGACATAATTGATAAATATCATGCTTTAATTAATGAGAGGATATGATTATGATATTAGCATGATATTAGGTGTAAAGTAGTGATGGTTATCAATCAAACAAGTAATCTAAGGTCAGTATCATGATGATGACCAAAATTTCAATGCTTTAGGTGTGAAATGAAGAAATATCATGCTCTAATTAATGTTATGTTATTATTATGTTGATAAGATATTATTATAAGATAAGTGTAATATTCCAAAGAAACGAACGACAATTACGGTATTTTAAACCTGTGAATTAGGGCTTCTTACGTATTTTATTTCAATACGACATCGAATATTGTGATTTCGATCCAGTACCTTAATAACGAATTCCTTTTTTTTTTTATTCACTAAGGATTGTGAATTCAGGAATCGAATATCGCGAAGTAATTCGACAGCTTATCTTTAACGTCAAACCCGTACCAAACGTTAGTATTTTGTGAAATTTTCTGAGCAGTGAAGCTTGGAATTAATTTCCATATTAATTCCTATGATAATGGAATTTTATTTATAAAGTAAGTATGAACTTATCTGCGACCATTTTGAGATGAGTCGATTTTGAACGTTTTGAGACGTTTTGAACGTCAACTTCTAGAGACGTTTTGAAAAATGAGTTTAATGCTCAGGAAATTATCATAATTAATTTCCTACTATTATTTTATATAATTGCAGTATTATTAATTATTAAAAATCGAATTTTTAGCTATTAAAAATTTGATATTTTCGAAATGGATTTTCGAAAACCCTAATTATATAAGCTATGGTTTTTCACATGAAATGATACCATTAAATTATCCCATGGTATCTAAACTATATGTTATGATAATATATGAATATTATTAAGCATTAAAATCATTTTGAACGATGAAAACTCGATATTATGATTTATATGGGTTTCGAAACCCTAATTTTGAAATTAGGGTTTCGTATGCATGAAATGACACTATTATTTTATCATATGCTATTATTTATTATCTAAATCATACATTATGATATGTATGTGTATATATGGGACGAAAATGCCTTGTGTAGTATTTAATGGTGTGATTTATAATTTTATACCTATTATTATCGGTATTTTCGAATAAATACCTATATGTTAATTTAATTATTTTTATGGCATGTATTATATATCTATGACTTATATTTGATTAATACATTATATTATGGTACAAAAATAAATTAAATCCACCCTAAACCCCCCCTAAACCGTCGGCCATTATGAGTGAACAAGGCATGAGGATCACCTTTTTTTGACCAACCCATGAAGAGCCTTTCTAGCCTAGCTCATGATCACTATATCACAATCATTTGGCTGCAGATTTTTACTCCTTCTTGGAAGCAAAATCGAGAGAGAGAGAGATAATGGGAGGACTCTTCCCTTCACTCCACTACACTCATTGATTTCTCAAACCATTCAAACACAAAACACTTCCATTTTCTCTCCAAAACCTCACGAAAACCTAGAACTCCCCCCCCCATTTTCGAAAATATTTCTTTCTTCTCTTCTCATTTCTTCCCAAGTTTGATATCTACCTTATTCTTGTGAACATATACCATTCTAAGGTAAATGAGACACCATAGCCTCGATTCTCATCCCTCTTTGTTCGAAAATACCGAACATGTTTTTTATAAGTGTATGTATGTTATTATTGTTCTTATGTTTGAGCTATTGTTTACACATATTGTTCTTGGTGATTTTTATTTCCAAATATGGGAATATATGTTAGAATGAACATAGATGATTGTATATTAAATTTTTGAAAGGATCTAGCATGTATATGTCATTTTCGAACCATAGGATATGTTTAATAAAATTTTTGAAAACCTTATAAAATCATTTGGTAATGACCGATTATTGCTTATGTATTTTAGTAATGGATTATTGATCTATGATATGTTTTAAGACTATGGTATGATATTTAGAAATTTTTGAAAACCCTAGCATTTATTTTTAAATTACCGAGATATATGTGACTTGATACCTTACTGTATGATTTTTATTTTTATCATGCAATGGTATATTAATGCTTTAGTATATTGTTTATGTATTGTATGATTTTGTTGGAATTTTGGAGATCAAATGCTATATTAAATCAAACAAACCGTGAGCTTCAAGCTCTGAAGGTGATGATTTAATTAGTTTTGATAAATATTATGAGGTTATATTATTATACTATAGTGTATAAACATAGTGTATAATTGTTAGAATTTTGAAAATCAAATACCTATTTTAAATCAAAACCTAGAGCACCTATGTGCATAAGGTGATGATTTAATTGGTTTTGATGATTAAATGATGTTATATTGTTGTACTACAAGATATAAGCATAGTATATAATTGTTGAATTTTGGAAACCAAAACCAAAATAATCAAAAAGCTTAGAGCTATATGCTCATATGGTGATGATTTCAATTGGTTTGGTTAATACTATGATGTTATAATGTTATAATATAATGTTTAGTCATGATATGATTTAATTAGAATTTTGGGAATTATTTGATAATTGTTTGGTATTAAATTCGAAAATACCGTGAATGATTTGAGTTTATTCATGAATGAATGGTTATGATGGACTATAGGTTATAATTATGACATATATTAATATTGGGATATTATACTAAGTGTACATCAATTTTAGGAATTTTGGATAATTATTCCTAATTTTTCAAATTACAGTAGCATATGTATATATATATATATATATATATATATATATATATATATATATATGTTAATAAATGACAAAAATATCATATGGATGTTACTAATTCATATTCGGACCATAGTGTATAATAATACACTATAGTAATTTGGAAAAATTTAGAAAATCATTTGGTAATTTTAATCAATTACCGAGAATTTTTCGATTATTAATAAGGATTTTAAATCCTTTTAATTCAGTTTAATAATAAATTATATGTCTAATAATTATTTTAGACATATTTGAATTTTATAAAAATTTTATAAACATAGATTACTATGTTTGAGACAAACGTTTATTCAATAACGTTTTCAAATCGAAAATACGTTTTTAATTATTAAAGGGATTAATAATTGTGAAAATTATTTATAAGTCCTTTGATTTACGTGATAAATCGAGAAATAGGACTTTACGATTTTTAATCGATCGAAATTCGATTTATAAAATGAAATGGTAAGAAATTACTATTTAAAAGTCAAAATTGTTGACTTTGTTGACCAGTATTGACTTCGTTGACTTTTAAAGTCAAACGTACGATTATACATTCGATAAATACGCCAATACGCGTAAGATGTACTAATTGAGTATAATACCTCATTAGTAAGAAAAGATTTCACAAATGAAATCCTTATATCGAGAAACGACTTATACGCCAAATGTTTAAACCGGAAGGTTAAATCGAATAGTCGAACGATCTCGAGGGCGAGAACAATTCAATTTATATACGATTCAAAAACGTATTGAATTCATTATGAATTCAGTTTACATCGATATAAGATATCGAAGTTTATCTTGACTTTATGAGTCTCGATAGGCGCGACAACGCATTAAAATATCGCTTTTGCGTAAAGCGTGGACGCGAACGAGACGATTGGGCATCGACGAACAAACAAACCTAGACCCGCCACGACGAGTTATAGTCCGGTGGGCTTTTTTTCAAATAGCAATGACTTGCTACTCCTTACAAATGAATTCATTTACAAAGACTATTCCAATCATTATCAATCGCTTACAATATTACCCGCCAAAATATTCGCTTTGTGTGAATCCTATCCGGCGTGAAGGTTGGAACTATATGTTATGAATTTTGTTGGGTCGCCCAACCTTTTATTAATGTCGGGTCCCGAGCCGGAGGTTAATGCCTGCTAGGATCGGGCGTGAAGGTTGGAACGATATGATTGTTAACGGTACACTGAATGAGATCTGTCTTTGTGTGGGCCACGGCGGTTCCGGCGTCGTTGAGGAGGCCTCCTTCACGACGTTTGAACATTGATCTTTGACATTATGATGATTTATGATATCGATACGGATCATACACACCAAGAAAATGCTCGGCGAGCGATGTTTACTTAACCGAAAATGTTTTAGTAAGCACAAGGCATTTCATCTAAAACCCTCGTGTCTTACCTCGATATTGGCAGCAGAATTCAAATATTATCAAATGTTTTCGCATGAGTCCACCGAGTGCAATTTCTTGTACTTAGCCACCGCAAGTTTGTTTTAAATGTGCGGGTTGAGCTCGATGGTGATGATGGAGGATGTGTTGAGGAGTCCGTGTCCTCGATGCTTATTTAGAATTTGGTTTTCACCTCGATACATATCATCACATATGTATTCACACACTTTCCACCGCTAAACTCGAACTCGCTACATTATGTTACTATTTTGAACTATTGAGGTCCATCATACCATGGTAAGTTTTGTCCGATGGCCTAAACCTCAATCATCGATATCAGACATTGAACCCGTCAAGCATGCTAGTTTATAATCGATATGTACTCTATCTTAGTCTGTTTGTCCTATAATACTATTCCTAGTATTAGTCACCCTCCAGTCCGGGCTATCCGGAGTGGGGGCGTGACAATAAGATAGACTATGTATCAAAATTGAACAAGTAACTATTGCTTTGGTCTTGTAATAGGCGAAAATTTTGAAAAAAAGTGTGAACAAATGTGAAACCAAATTAAAAGTCATAGTGTAAAAATGTTGACTTTTCAAATATGATCTTATCTTATAATATTAATATAGTATATGATTGAATAAAAATAAAAATCATACCTATGGATTCAAGGTGGCTTGTTATATATGAATAAGGATTTAATTGATTTTCTTGATTTTGTGTATTTTGATAAAGATGATGTACATTAATTACATGATAAGGTGACATATTGAAGTGTATAAGATAAGATTAAAATCCTTGTCTTATTCTAATGGAGGTGCCGATTTATTCGACTAAATAAACAAGTGTAATAATTGTGATTTTATGTAATAATTAGCTACAAGTGGACATGCTTATAAATATGAGATAGGATCCTCATTCTCTCATTTTACAACCCTAAATACCGAAAATAGAGAGGGAGAAATTGAGAGAGTTCACAAATTATCCTTCACAAACCTTAGATCAAAAATCGTTGCCGTTAAAATTCGACGCCGATTAAAGTTTAGAAATCATACGAGCTTTATGTATACGTTAGAATTTTCGAGTTTCATCCATTAAATCTTGTATTATGAGCTTAGTTCATTTATGATGAAATTTTAGGAAATTATGTTCATATGCTAAGATGTTTAGAAATAATGTTTATATGATATATTAAGCATGTATTACAAAATTAATGCAAAGTTAAGCATGTTATGAATTTCTTTGTGAGAACCGAACACATATGAGTAACATATGTTGATGAACATGATTTTAATTGTTGATTTGAGCATGGAATAATGTTCTATGGTATTAAATATGCTTCTATGATTTTATGTAAAATTTTTGGAGAACAATAGTATGTATTTATATAAATACCGAAAATTTTGGGAAAAATATTATGATGAGATATAATTCATGATTTAATGATATTATAGCATATTAATGATATAGATTCATAGTAAAGTGTTGTATGAATTTATTGGAATTTTAGAAAATTAATTTGACCTAAGTCATATTTTCGAAAATATGTACCTAGAGTATCTTAATGAATAATTCATGATTGATAAAATTATGTGATAGTGATGATTTATGGTGATGATTATGTGTTATGTGATTTAATTGGAATTTTGAAAATGTATAGTATGCTTTTAAAATTACCGAAACAATATGGTGAAATTAAGTGATGTATAATTTTTCTATGATCAATATTATTACATATTATTGATCCTATGTTAATATAGTGTGTTATGTGAATTTATGAGAATTTATGCACAAGTTTGGTATAATTACTCAATAATACCGAAAACTATAAGTTATAGGTATTAATGTTATAAATTTATTTTATAAAGTATAATCACATAATATGTTCTAAAATAATGTTTTAGGCATACTATGATTTTATGTGATTTTTAGAACAAGAAATATTATGTTTACGTCAAAATATTTTATTAAGTGACGTAAGATTGAAAATAAAGTGCTATGGGTGAATTGAATCATATTTATGCGTATTATTGAGTATGATTGTTGAATAACGTGAATCGAGACTTAAGATAAAATAATTAGAAATCGATTGAAAAATCGATTTGTATGGAAGCTTATTGATATAAATACTTCAAATATATATATATATATATATATATATATATATAAATATGTTAATAAAGTTAAAGACGTTGACTAAAGTCAAAACTTATGAAATACGTTAGTACGCGATCAAAGTGACGTGGTATGTCTAGTAGGAATATGGTTTACGTTGATTAGATACGCTAAGACGTATAAGACGATTGAGATGGTTAGAGATTTACGAATATTGATAGACCTCGACGCTCTAGAAAAACATGACCAACGATCAATTAGTTTCTTACGTAAAGGTTGGACGCGCCTCGATCATTCACGCTAAGAGGAAAAGTCTTTTGAAAGCACATTCCATGGGGATTTTCTTCAAAACTCTTTATTTACGATGCTTTCTTCGAAATGAAAAGTGTTTATTTACAAAGCTTTCAGTTGAGAAATGATATTGAGAAGTGATATGATTACCTGCCCAAAGTGTTTATGTTTTATGTATGAATCCTATCGAGCTGTTGGTTCGCCAACTGAGAAATGACTTAAGTTGTCGGGTCACTCCCCAACTTATGAGAAATGACTTAAGTTGTCGGGTCGCTCCCCAACTTATGAGAAAATCGATATCGGACCCTAAGCCGGAAGTAGAATACCTGGCTAGGGTTACGTGCACGAGAAAGGTGACTGTGTGCTGAAAGGACAATTCTCGGCCGGTCACTGCGCCCGTAGAAGGTGGCCACCTTCTACGGTGCGAGATGAGTTTATGAGATAGTGATGTTTATATGAGAAAAATATGGATCATACAAAGAGAAAATACCTGCAGGCGATCTTTTGAGAAATGATAAAGTGTTTTGGTAATCACGAGTTATTTCAACTAAAAACCTCGTGTTTTACTAAGGGCCTGTGTAATTTAAAGAAAATGTTTTGCATGAGTCCTCCGAGTGCATTATTGTACTCAAACCCGCATGTTTGTTTTTAAATGTGCGAGTTGAAATGAAGACGGGATGGAGATGTGTCGACCACCGGATCTTTGTCGATAGTTAAACTTGATATACATCGTCATATGTGTATTCCACATGTTTCACCGCAGTACTTTAAGTTGTGTTTTGAGTTTTGAACCTTATTACCTTCGATCAATCAACCCTTTTGTTAAAGGTCCGAGTGGTCCAGTTTCATATGTAAGTTATGTGTGTTATACTAAATGGTATAAAGTTTCGAGAGTTTGCTTATCATATGCCTCACGATCCCATAATTAGTTATTTTTCCTGTTGTTAATCCTCGTAATTAGTAACAGTCCCCGCAAATCATCCTTTGGGTCATGGCGGGCGTTACAAAGTGGTATCGTAGCGCCGTTCCTCGAACCCAAATCCTTTCAAAATTAAGTCTAGATTCACTCACTAGACTTCTAGAAATCACCGACTATGCTCAACACTCCATCACATCAAGCTCAACCGGAAAGAGGTAAATGACTTTCTCAAAGTTTTGAGAATGAGAATGAGAAGATTGAAAGTGAAAGTTATTGAAGTAGAACAATTTTTCAAGAAAATGAAAGTTTTGAAATAAGAGAGATTCTAAGAATATGTAGGTATGAGACTGCATATTCAAGGAATGCTCAAAGGATTCCAAGAATATGCAGGTATGGGACTACATATTCATAAAAAACTTAAAAGAATTCATACACATTAGGAAAATGATTTTCACAGTTTTGAAAATGAAAAGTTTGAAAGTAAATGCCTCTTTTCAAAGTTTTGAAATGAAAAGTGTGAAAATGGAAAATAATGCTTCCAAAGAAATGAAAGTTATGAGAATTGTTGAAAGTGAAAGTAATTGCAAATGTTGCAATGATGTTTTATGTTGAGAGGAGTTGAAAGTGATATGAGAAAGTATTGACATTGATATGTCAAAAGAGAAATCTTTGAATTCATGGAATTCAATGAGAATGATTGTTATCGACATTGAAATGTCAATGAGAAATATTTCAATTCGTGGAATTCAATGAGAATTTTGTTATGAAAGTTGTTGGTTCGCTACCAACGATTATTATGTTATGATAATGTTATATGAGAAAGTGTTGACATTGATATGTCAAAGTGAAATCTTTGAATTCGTGAAATTCAATGAGCATGATTATTATGAAAGAGTTATGTTATGAATGTTTAAAGTTCTGAAATTCTAGTTATTTTGATGATAGATATGTTATCCCAAAGAACATAGACTGTTTAAGTCGCATGATCCCATTTTGCGAAAGAACATAGAAAAAGAACTATGAGAATTTTAGTCTGTCATGAGACAGAAACGAGATCGAAATGAGAATCTCGAGTTGAATGACGAGAACAGAGGAGAATATCAAAGAGCAAAGACGAGAATGATGATTTAGAAATAATGAATGTCACTATACTACAATGACCTGAGTATAGTCTTTTGTTTGGATATTCACGTATGACGGAAATCCAAATTGACTATGACTTTTTCTTTAGAAACGAAATAGAAATGGGATTAAAGAATCAGTTGAGTTTAGCATTATGGTTTACACAGAATAGGTAGACCACAAGGTAGTAGATCAATGACCTTTACAAATTATGATGACCCATTCCGAGTCATATGAAGTTTCAAATTTTATTCATTACCCAAATTCTGTCATTGAGTTTAACTCTATGATCTAGTTCCAATTGAGATATCACTTGAATTCTCACCTTTTCTGAAAAGAGTTTATAACCAGAAAATTTCATAAAAGCATCCTCTTGAAACCAAACCTGCATGTGACTGAGAAAGTATTTGTGACGGGTCTGGCCACCCCATATGACCAAAGGAATCTCAGTAGTCGTTATTCTGGTCTTCGGACCCTATCTCCCAATTATTCAGTTCAAAGAACATGATGATTCAAACCTTCAAATAATGTCATCTTGAAATTCGAACCTTTATCATTTGTAAGTTGCCCTGATGAGTTTTCTTCAATCCTTGAAACCAATAAGTATGACGTTGGATGACGTATTTTATCACCTAAAAGTTTCAGATCAGTAAAGTGATAAACATCAAGATATGATGTAAAGAAGTTCTCGATGAGATGAGATATATTTTTATGATACACATAGGTGGATCGACCCTTGATGGGCTTTCCCAGTACTGATAACAGTAAAGTTATACCTCCATGTGAGTGTATGATGATTAAGTTATGAACGAGATACTCTTTAGCATTGAGTGCTAGAGTAGAAGTAAAGAAAAGTATATTATATCCTTGGGATATCACCTCCCCTTATTATGGGATAAAGAGAGAGATATTACGACTTATCTGTAAGATAGTTGATTGTCCTTAAAACCTCGTTAGAAGGTTGGACGAGTCTAAAATTGGGAATACATGAGATTATTCTAAATGGATATGTAAGAGATAATGGCATCTTCGCTAACAGGACACTCATTATACTTCCACCCATACGATCATGCTTAAACAAAGTTGTTTTCGAGTAATTAAAACTTTCGTGAAACCACGGATAGTGAGCATGAAAGGGTGAATGGTTTTACTAAAACCGCTTTATGATGGGATTGCATGAAGATGTTATGTATAAATTACGATAAGCATTATGCGAATGCTAAATTACATCTTGTAATTCCAGAATGCCGCCTAGACGCAAGCCTGTGCAAGAAATTAGAGGAAGAGGTGGGAGAAGGGGCAGAGTCTCACAGCCCGAAAGAGAAATACCACAACCACCCCCACCTCCACCTGATCGTAGGATTGAAGAACTTTTTCTAAGACAAAATCCTCCTACCTTTAATGGAAAAGGGAGTCCCGAGGATGCTGAGCAATGGGTAAGGACAATAGAAAGGATATTTGATTTCCTTCGTTGTACAGCACAAGAGAGACAATCTTGTGTGACCTTCCAACTCACTGGACCAGCTGATTTCTGGTGGGAAGCCCGAAGGAAAACCCTAACACTAGAACAAATAGATGAATTCACTTAGGAAGACTTTAAGATGGAAATGTATGAGAAATACATTCCTAAAAGCTATAGAAGGAAAAAGGAAATTGAGTTCTTCAACCTAAAGCAAGAACGCAAGTCCGTGACAGAATATGATCACCTCTTTTGTGATATGTCAAGGTATGCTCTGGACCAAATAAATACTGACATGAAAATGTCAGAGAAATTTAGATCTGGTCTAAGGCATGAGATAAGAATGTCTCTTGCCAGTCATGGAGACTTAACATATACTGAAGCTCTTGGTAGGGCTTTAGACATTGAGGCAAAGAATGCCGAGGATAAGCTCTGCCCCACTCGGTCACATAATGCTAGTGACAAAGGCAAGAGAAAATGGGAAGGCAATCTTACTGATTACAACCGAGGAAATGTTGGAAGTTCAAACAACAAAAGGCCATGGAAAAGAAACATAGCACCACAAGGACAAATTAGAATTCCTCTTTGTCCAAAATGTCATAGACCACACAGAAGTGTATGTCTAGCAGGCAATACTGGTTGCTATAAATGTGGCGTGAAGGGCCATTATGCGAATGAGTGCCCAGGAGTACGCCCGAGAGGAATGGGAAAACCCAACCCACCATGCCAAAACCAATATCAGCCCCAATATCGGCCACAACAGCGACGACAAAGGCAGCCACAACCAACACATGCTAGAGCTTATGCTCTATACGAAGGACCGAACGACCAAAACCAAGGAAACCTAGAAGGTATGGGAAACTTCTCACCATACGTATAATACTTTTATTCAATGCAAGTGCGTCATATCTTTCAACGCAAGAGCATGCGTAGATATATTAGAACTTAAGTTTGAATAAGCAATTCAGGAAACGAGAATCATTTCACACATAGAAGGGACTAAGGCTGTCACGCTTGTTGCTCGAACTTAGAATTGAACCTAGGATCACTTAAGGTTAGTAAATGACTTGAACGTAATACCTATAGAAGATGTAGATATGATCCTAGGAAAGGAATGATGAGTCGAAAATCATTCTATGATCCTGTGCAAGAAAAAGGTAAATACGTTCCATTTTCGGTCAAGAGGCTACGATTCCTACGAAATCAAGCATAGAGAAGAAAATTCCAATAATATACACACTATATATATATATAAGGGAATGATGAATAAGAATGGATGTCAAACATTCCTTGTTTATCTAAACAAAGGAGAAAGAGTGGAAATAAAGATCGAAGATATGGAAATTATTAAGGAAAATTCCAAACGTTTTCTTGGTGACTTCCCAAGATTACCCCCTGATAAGTAGCTAGAATTTCACTATCGAACCTAGTGTATTACCTTAGGAAATACCCAACTTGTTTGTCAAGAAGAAGGATGGATCTGGAAGAATATGCATTGATTATCAAGAATTAAACCAATTAACGCTCAAGAACAAATATCCACTACCAAGGATAGACAAGTTGTTCGGTTGGAAGAAACGAGAGTATTCTCGAAAATTGATCTTAAATTGGGTTATTATCAACCTAAGGTACGAGCTGAGAATGTACCCAAAATGGCGTTCCGAACAAGTTATGGCCACTATGAGTTTATAGTTATGCCGTTCGGACCAATTAATGTGCCAACCGCGTTCTTGAACCTCAAAAATCGAGTGTTAATAAAGTTAAAGACGTTGACTAAAGTCAAAACGTATGAAATACGTTAGTACGCGATCAAAGTGACGTGGTATGTCTAGTAGGAATATGGTTTACGTTGATTAGATACGCTAAGACGTATAAGACGTATTGAGATGGTTAGAGAGATTTCTGAATATTGATAGACCTTGACGTTCTAGAAAAACGTGACCAACGTACTGAATTAGTTTCTTACGTAAAGGTTGGACGCGTCTTGATCATTCACGTTAAGAGGAAAAGTCTTTCTTGAAAGCGCATATTCCAAGTGGGCTTTTCTTCAAAACTCTTTTATTTACGATGCTTTATTCGAAATGAAAAGTGTTTATTTACAAAGCTTTCAGTTGAGAAATGATATTGAGAAGTGATATGATTACCTGCCCAAAGTGTTTTTGTTTTATGTATGAATCCTATCGAGCTCTTGGTTCGCCAACTGAGAAATGACTTAAGTTGTCGGGTCACTCCCCAACTTATGAGAAATGACTTAAGTTGTCGGGTCGCTCCCTAACTTATGAGAAAATCGATATCGGACCCTAAGCCGGAAGTAGAATACCTGGCTAGGGTTACGTGCACGAGAAAGGTGACTGTGTGCTGAAAGGACAATTCTCGGCGATCCATCGCGCCTGAAGGGTGGCCACCTTCTACGGTCGACGAGTTTATGAGATAGTGATGTTTATATGAGAACAATATGGATCATACAAAGAGAAAATGCCTGCAGGTGATCTTTTGAGAAATGATAAAGTTTTTTGGTAATCACGAGTTATTTCAACTAAAAACCTCGTGTTTTACTAAGGGGCAGTGTAATTTAAAGAAAATATTTTTGTCATGAGTCCACTGAGTGCATTATTGTACTCAGCCCTGCATGTTTGTTTTTAAATGTGCAGGTTGAGTTGAAGATGGGATGAAGATGTGTTGAGCAGTTGGATCTTTGTCACTGATAGTTAAACCTTGGATATACATCGTCATATGTGTATTCCACATGTTTCAGCGCTGCAAAGTACTTTAAGTTGTGTTTTGAGTTTTGAACCTTATTACCTTCAGATCAATTGAACCATTTTTGTTAAAGGTCTGAGTGGTCCAGTTTCATATGTAAGTTATGTGTGTTATATTAAATGGTATAAAGTTTCGAGAGTTTGCTTATCATATGCCTCACGATCCCATAATTAGTTATTTTCCCGTTGTTAATCCCGTAATTAGTAGATTTGGCAAAGGGACGGTCGGGTGGCCTGGCCCAAATGGGCTTGTGGTTTTACCGGTCATGGCCCTACCGAAATGCTATCGGTCGAAAATGTAGTTGCCATTGAAATTTCATCTGGGCCATCCAGCCACCGGCCAATCCCGCCCAATATTTAATTTAATAAGATATTATTTTTAATTTCAAAAAAATATGATAACAATAAATAAATTAAATCTACTAACATCAATTTCAAAGTAAATAAGATAAATTACGTCTATTAACATCAATTCCAAAATAAATAAAATAAAATAAAATAAATTAAATCTACTAACAAGTCTAAATCAATTTCAACGTAAATAAGATAAACTTAAAGTTACAAATATCATCAAACATCAAACATCGACCTTAAAGAAATGTAATAGAGAGGATGGACAAAAGGAGGAGTTTTAATAGTCATTCATTTTATTTTCTCAGATTTACTATTTAGTATTTACTACTAATATAAAATATTAAACTTTAAATGTGTGGGGGCTTTTGGCCCGAAACCCCGGCTTTTTAGCCCCAAGTCTGTGTGAGGCCAGCCTGCTATGTGGGGACTTTAGGCCCGATTTTTCGGCCACTATTTTACGAGTCCAACCCGACCCCAATTCCGGTATTCTGTCGCCCACCGGCCGGCCAATTTTTCCACTCTAGTAATTAGTAATCAGCCCCGCTAACTGTCTTTGGGTTGGCGGGTCATTACACGTCACGACTCGATGCGTCACGAACTCGTCAACTTCGGAACGGAAGCGCCGCCGATGCATGAAGTCTCTGGAAGATCTTCACATCCTTCGCAGCGCCGGAGCAATGTAGCGTCGGACGCGACAAGTCTCTGACGATCACTTTGGCGCCACCGACGGATCGAAGCTCTCGGATGATTTCAACAGCGCCACGGACGGGATCGCGGCGCCTCGAATGCAAACCCAATTCCGGACGTGGGTCTTCTCGATACTTCCTGGCATCGCGACGCGCACCCAACACCGGCTACACCGAGTTCGGCGCTTGGGTGCGCTTTTTGTGCACAAAAAAGGTTCAAATGCTATCATTCCCTACAAAACAAAAACGAACATGATTCCAACAAAAAGATATTCAAATATAAACCTAAAGGAACCAAATCGTCAAAAACAAAAGAAGAAAAACAAGACAAAAACATGCAAAACATATTAGATGTCGAATAATTTGATGCACTGACTAAATTCGTCATGGTTAGCAAATATTGAATGTCAGATTATAAGCCAAAATGTTCCTCTCAAGAATCTCATCAAAGCGCAACATTTGATTTCTAGATGTTCCTATTCTCGTGCCCATCAGAGTCCAACCTCTAATTTCTAGAATTAAAGCTTGAACGACAAGAATTTGTTTAAAATTAAAGGTTTAGACAAAATGGTCAAAGTTTGGGTGATTCTATTGCAACAAATTAAAAGAATGAGTTATTTTGCCAATTGAGATTTGAAAACGGTATTGTAATTGTAGTTTGGCCTAAAGCTCATGCCTTTTAGTGTAATCAACCCTTTTATCAAAGGTTGGATTGAGTTGTAAATGGAGATAATGTAAACGTCGAGCATTCTCTCTTGAGAAAAATTAAAAGTCGAGGATTATGGTTTTTCCTAGTTTACAATGCAAAAACTTCCATTTCATCTCAGAGTTCCCGACAGTTAAAAAAGATATGAATAATGTGTTTTTACATAAAACATAACCTAACTATAAAAACGTAATAAAAATATAAAAGAAAACTTGGAAAGTTAAAAAAGTAGCACTACAAATAAGAGATCTTAAAAATAAATAAAAAAGATAAAGAGATAAGTGTTGAAATCGGTGTATATATATATATATATATATATATATATATATATATATATATATATATATATATATATATTATTATATATATGGTCAAGTTGTCGTGAAGCTATTTTGACCAAGATTTTATGACGAACGCTTAATTTTGTTAAATTCAACGGCATAGAATCGATCTACGTTTCGAGTAAATGATCGTGGTGTATTCACATTCTCAAATCCGATTTCCGGTGAGTGAGAAATAGTAGATCAAAGTTGGTCACTTAAACATGGAGTTATATGCTTAAGGGATTAATTTATTATTATCCCACATTGATTAATGTACCTTCACTAATTGTCTATATAAGTGGTTCATTGAACACTTAGTATAATTATGTGCACAAGTGATGGGCTTGAAAAGCCCACACGCGCGCCGCCGAGCTCGAGCCCAGGCCCGGCCCGGCCCGATTTCGTGATCCGTGGATCGTGGATCTTGGTCTTTGGGCTTGTTCGTGGGCTTGTTTCGTGGGCCTGGTTCCATGTCCCATTGCCCGCATATTTTGGATCAATGTTTGATCGAGCCCAAAAATGGAGTTGGTCTGAGGCCTAACTCGTGTGGCCCAATCCGTTGGGCCTGCTGTGCACTTGAAGAGACGTCCGGATACGTCCAATGAACCTGGACGCACGCGTTGTCCAGATTCGTTGTAACTGTCGGTAACGTCCGACATGATGGCTCTAAGGGAAACGTGGGTGTAACTCCCACCTTGTCTCCAGAAACCGCCACGTAATCCCTCTGCACTCAATGGGGGACATAACTTCGTAACACCCGACATCAATGTTGGGTGTTGACTCCAGCATGCTCCCCAAGAGGGGGACGACGCCTATAAATAGGACATGTTTCCCCAGCTTTAGCCACCTACTGTCAACCTGCATTCCAGCATTCCAAACTCCTTGCATACATAGTTCGTGTCCAAGCTCTGTCCTCGTCTCCATCCAGTTCGTCGGAACTCGTTGGTCTACAGTGCTGCCACCCACGAGACGCTGCCGTTTTATCTTTGAAGACGATACGTTAGAACCGAGAGCACTATCGGGGTGTATCTCGCTAGCAAAAAGAGGCCTCCTCGACTCGGCATTAGTATACAGTTTAGTTTTATTTGTATTTCAATTCAGTTTAGTTCAATTGTTGTTTGATCTCCTACTTCTATATTTCTTTTAAGTTGTAACACGCCCGGTAAGTTGTACTATTTGTACACGTTTTTCCAACAATCGCAAGATGAGATATTACTTGCCACAAGGAGTTCAGACTTTAATTAACTTAAAACTTTCTAAACTAATACCTTTGCTTGGAGATGTCGACTGTTCCTGCCACCGACTCTGATTCCACCGGCACCGCCGCTGCTGCTGCTGCCACTTCTGGCACTATGGCTATGGTCATGTTTGGTTCGATGTCTTCGGGATCAACCATAAGGCCCTTTGGTCGATTGTTGGTTCCACTTTTAGTGGTTCCATCGCTCGACGATCGCACTTTTCGATGGTCAACTGTTGGATCCACGGGATCTAACACTGGTGGTTCTCATACGAGTTCCATGTTTCAGCACACTTCAAGTGGTGCTGGTGGATCCGGTTATGGATCGATCTCGGCGCCTGTTCATACTACTAGGATGATGCCGCCACGAGAAGCCGTGAGTTTGGAGGATCCGACTTCAAGAGATGGCAGAAAGATGTTGTTCTACCTCACGACGTTGGGCTTCGCCAACTACTTGGTGGAAGATGAGCCCATCGCATCGGGGTCAAGTGACCGACTTTCACGTCCGAAAAGATATGACAACAAGACCGCGACTATCTTTATAAAAACTTTATACTTGGTAGTTTAGAAGATAGCTTGTATAGTGTATATGTTGTTGTAACGACATCCAAATGTATGTGGGATGTGTTAGAAAAGAAGTACCGTAGTGATGATGCAGTATGAAAGAAGTTCATTGTAGCCAAGTATTTGGACTACAAGTTGGTCGATTCTCACCAATCATGGACCAAGTGCAAGAGTTCCAACTCATTGTACACGAGGTTCAAGTCGAATGACATACTGTTTAGGACGGCTTTGTCATCGCTACAGTGATTGAGAAGCTACCCCCGGGGTGGAGAGACTTCAAGGTCTATCTTAAGCACAAGCGAAAAGATATTACGCTTGAAGACTTGATCGTCAACTGTGCATCAATTCTGACGTGAAGAAGCAAGAATTAAAAACGAAAGGCTTGATCGATGCTAAATCCAACCTGTTGGAGAGAGGCGGTCCCTCCAACAAATGTGTTCGTCCCAATGCCAATGACAAAGGTAAAGGGAAGATGGTTGCCCGTAAGTTTGACGGAGACTGTAACAATTGTGGCAAGCATGGCCACACGATGAAGGACTGCCGTCAGCCTAAGAAGAAGAAGGTTAAGTAAGTTGTCAACGTTGTCGAGAAGGACTTCGACAAATGGGACAAGGATGACTTGGCTGTTGTGGTGACTGAAGAAGTCAATCACGTCGAGAATCAAGGTGGATGGTACATCGACACTGGCGCAACTGCTCACGTCTGCGCCGAAAAGAGACGTTTCTCCACCTACAAGCTTATTGAGGGGAGGAAGCTCAACATGGGGAACCAAGCTTTTTCCGAGGTTGCCGGAGTTGGTGACGTGGTGCTCCAGATGTCATCCGGCATTGAGATCACGTTGAAGGATGTGCTGCATGTCCCGGATATTCGCAAGAATTTAGTGTCAGGCTCGATTCTAGTTAACAAGGAGTTTAGACTAGTTTTTGAGTCGGACAAGTTTGTCTTGACTAAGTTTGGGAAGTTCCTTGGTAGGGGTTATCTCACCGGGGGTCTTTTCAAATTGAATGTAATGGCTGTGCGCCATGTACCCAAGATTGCTATGAATGAAAATGCATCTACTTCATTTTACTTGAATGAGTGCTCTGATTTATGGCATTGTAGATTAGGACATGTTAATCTAAATGCAATAAAAGATTACTAAATTTAGATTTACTAAAGTTAAACGAAGTTAATACACAAACAAAATATGAGATTTGTGTGAAGCCAAGATGGCTAAGTTACCGCTTTCATTCGGTAGAACAGAGCACTAAGCCTCTAGAACTTATTCACACCGATGTGTGTGATTTAATGTCTGTACAAACTAGAGGTGGTAAAAGTACTTCATCACGCTTATTGATGATCGTACAAGATATTGTTATCTTTACCTTCTAAGAAGTAAAGACGAGGCTATTGAAGCTTTTAAAACTTCAAGAACGAAGTCGAGAATCAACTAAGCCGCCGAATTAAGACTGCTCAAGTGATAGAGGGAGAATATGTAGCCCGCTTGAGGCATTATGCAACGAAAGTGGTATAATACATCAAACGACAGCCCTTATTCACCTCGCCTAATGGCGTTCTTGAACGTAAAAATCGAACACTTAAGGAGATGATGAATGCTTTGTTGATTAGTTCAGGGTTGCCCCTGAACTTGTGGGGGGAAGTTGTTTTGACAGCCAACTACATATTGAACAAGATTCCACTTAAGAGTAAGGATGTCACTCCTTACGAGTTGTGGAAATGAAGAAAGCCATCATACAAATATCTCAAAGTGTGGGGGTGTTTGGCAAAGGTTGAGGTGCCTCTTCCTAAACATGTTAAAATTAGACCTAAAACAGTCGATTGTATCTTTATTGGGTATGCACTGAACAAAGAAGACCTATAGTTTTCGATCAACAGTCGAGGTACTGGGATATGACCGTGGGGACGACGATTGAGTCAAGGAATGCTATATTCTTTGAAAGTGTTTATCCCTGTAAAGACAATGATAAAAGTGAAGCCAGTTCTAGCAATAGAACTAATGGTGAAGCTTCAAGTTCTAAACCTTTGAAGGAAGAACCGATATCGTATAAGCGATCGAGGTCTGATCCAGAGGGGTCGGAACCGAGACGTGGTAGTAGAGTCAGAAAGCCAAAGGATTTTTGTCCTGACTATATTGCGTTCATGTTGGACGAAGAACCAACATCGATCAAAGTAGCCTATGCTCGACTAGACGGAAAGCTCTGGCGAGAGGCTGTTCAAAGTGAGATTGATTCCATTCTGCAAAACCACACTTGGGTGCTGGTTGATTTGCCAGAAGGTTGTAAGCCCTTAGGATGCAAGTGGATCCTTGAAAGAAAGTACAAGACAGATGGATCAATTGAAAAGTATACGGCACGTTTGGTTGTCAAAGGGTTTAAACAAAGAGAGGGGTACGATTTCTTCGATACCTATTCACCTGTGACGAGGATTACGTCTATTAGGGTGATTCTCGTAATTGCTGCTTTGCACAATCTTGAGATTCATCAAATGGACATTAAGACTGCGTTTTTAAATGGTGACCTCGAGGATGAGGTATATATAGAGCAGCCCGAAGGGTTAGTAGTACCTGGTCAAGAGGGCAATGTATGCAAACTCGTGAAGTCTCTATATGGTTTGAAACAAGCGTCGTTGCAATGGCACTTGAAATTTGACAATGTAATGTTGGCAAATGGTTTCAAGATCAATGAGTGTGACAAATGTGTCTACGTTAAGAATACTGATAATGGTTATGTTATAGTGTGTCTGTATGTAGATGACATGTTGATCATAGGTAGCAATACTCAAGTCATTAATGACACAAAGCGCATGTTAAATAGAAATTTTGACATGAAGGACATGAGATTAGCTGATGTAATTCTTGGAATCAAGATTCTAAGAAGATCAGACGGAATTGTCTTGACACAATCTCACTACGTCGAGAAAGTGCTTAAGAAATTCAACGTGTTTGATAGTTTGCCTGCTAAGAACCCATTGGATCTCAATGTTCACTTGAGTAAGAACAGCGGTGAACCTGTTGGGCAAGAAGACTATGCTAAGGTCATCAGGTGTTTGATGTATCTTACAAATTGCACCCGACCCGACATAGCTTGCGCTGTGAACAAATTGAGTCGTTACACGAGCAATCCAAGCAAAGAGCATTGGAAGGCTCTAGTGAGAGTTTTGAGGTACTTGAAGTATACTCAAAATCATGGGCTGCATTTTACGAGATATCCCCCAGTACTTGAAAGGTACTGTGATGCCAATTGGATATTTGACACGAAAGATTCACTTTCTACAAGTGGGTATGTGTTCAAGATTGGGGGAGGTGCTGTTTCTTGGAGATCCACGAAATGCACGCGTATAGCCCTATCCCCATGGAATCGTAATTCATAGTTTCGATAAAGTCGGTGAGAAGCCGAGTGGTCTCGTAATTTTTGGAAGATATTCCATGTTGTTCTAAACCCGCCCACCGTGATGATTCACCGTGATAGCCAAGCAGCTATTGGAAGGGCAAAAAATGGTTTGTATAATGGTAAGTCTCGACATATACGTCGGCGACATAATACCGTGAGGTATTTGATCTCAAGTGGGGTTATCTTAGTTGACTATGTCAAGTCAATAGATAATCTGGCAGATCCTTTAACCAAATGGTTGAACCGGGATCAAATGATCAAGTTGCTAGAGGGAATGGGATTAAAACCCACATCTTAAGAACAATCATAGTGGTAACCCAACCATGATGACCGGAGATCCCAAGAACTTGGTTCAATGGGAGAACTAAGCTATAGGAGTTTGTGTAAACACTCAAGCTTAGTCTGTTCCTAGAAAGCAAACGAGTGTTGGAAAACTTGCTTAGTGGTGAGGTTGAGTCATTGACTCTTAATGATTCCTAAGATACCTCGAGAAGGTTGAGTATGGCAAGATACTCGGTAAAAATCACCTATGTAAGTGCGAGTGGGGCCGCTTCAAACAAAACACTTATGAATCCAAAGTGGATGTCCATGGCCAAATGGAATCAAACGTGAGAACGGATGAGGTTGAGGTGTTAAAGTGTTAATACCATTGTCTTAGTGCACGCTGTGGGGAATAGTTCAAGGCATCGTGTCCACTAATCCATCTCGTACTGATGGTACCGACTATGGAAGGTTCAAGGCCATAAACCACCGTCCAAATATTTTAACATCTCTTGATGATCGAAATGGTCTCGCATACATGCATATGGCTATTTCCACTCATGTGGAGGATTGTTGAAATCAGTGTGTATATATATATATATATATATATATATTATATACATTGTCAAGTTGCTAGGAAGCTACTTTGACAAAGATTTTAAGTGACGTAACGTTTAATTTTATGAAATTAAATATAGGATCGATCTACGTTTCGAGTAGATGATCATGGTGTATTCACATTCTCAAATCCGATTTCCGGTGAGTGAGAAATAGATGATCAAAGTTGGTCACTTAAACATGGAGTTATGTGCTTAAGGGGATTAATTTATCATTATCCCACATTGATTAATGTACCTTCATTAATTGTCTATATAAGTGGTTCATTGAACACTTAGTATAATTGTGTGCACAAGTGATGGGCTGGAAAAGCCCACACGCGCGCCGCCGTGCTCGGGCCCAGGCTCGGCCTAGCCCGACCCGATTCCGTGGATCGTGGATCTTGGTCTTTGGGCTTGTTAGTGGGCTTGTTTGTGGGCCTGGTTCCGTGGCCTATCGCCCGTATATTATGGATCAATGTTTGATCGAGCCCAAAATGGAGTTGGTCCGAGGCTCAACTCGTGTGGCCCAACCGCTGGGCCTTGTGCCTTGAAGAGACGTCCCGATCGTCCAATGAACCGACGCACGCGTTGTCCGACATCGTCGTAATTGTCGGTAACGCCCCGACATGATGGCTCGCGAAACGTGGTTGTAACTCCTACCTTATCTCCATAAACCGCCGTAACCCTTCGCACTCAATGGGGACATAACTGTAACACTCGACATCAATTCGGTGTTGACTCCAAAGATGCTCCCATGAGGGGACGACGCTTATAAATAGGACATGTCTCCTCAAAGATTAGCCACCTACTGCCAACCTGCATTCCAGCATTCCAAACTCCTTGCATACATAGTTCGTGTCCAAGCTCTGTCTTCGCCTCCGTCCAATTCGTCGGAACTCGTTGGTCTACGGTTCTGCCACCCACGAGATGCTGCCATTTTATCTTTGGAGACGATACGCCAGAACGGAGAGCACTACCGGGGCGTATCTCGTCTTGCAGAAAGAGACCTCCTCGACTCGTCATTAGTATACGGTTTAGTTTCATTTGTATTTCAATTCAGTTTAGTTCAATTGTTGTTTGATCTCCTACTTCTACATTTCTGTTAAATTGTAACACTCCCGACAAGTTGTACTATTTGTACACGTTTTTCCAACAATAAGAACTCTTCAGCTCAGGTCTCCAAAACATTTCTCCACATACTAAAAACTCAGCAAATGCGAAAGTGTAATTCATCATCATCAGAGTTCAATTTTTCAAACTTCGATTTATTGAAAATGCAGATAAGTAATATAAAAGCAACAAAAAAAGGTTGTGAAAATGGTTTAGTAGGAAAAAGGGTGATTAATATTGAACCTCTTAGACAAACGCCTCAATTTTCATCAATATTTTAGAGAATGGATATCAGACTCGTCATTTGTAGTTTCATCATCACTGAGATCAATAAAACCCTTCCGAAATTTAGATAAGAACAAAAGTGATTGAAAAAGACCTTAAATCCATCATCAGAGAAAGAGAAAACTAAGTGCAAAATGAAAAGAATAGAAAGAAATAAAGGAATTGAACTGTAAATGATTCGAAACAAAGTAAAATTTGATATGACTGGGCCCACAAGTTTGGGTCTAGATATGAAATAAATATCAACTATGCAAATCATCCACATGGATTATGTCATGATATGAAGATGCCAAATCATTGTGATAGACCTAGGATATAGGTCCGACACCCAAATATGCAAGTCCGATCCAAACAATCGAACCGCTCTTGTTAAATGAGAAACGACATCATATATGTTAGTAATCATAATTACAAAGACTCATGTCTCCTGGATAAGAGTTAACTCCTTACATACTCACCTGCTCCGAATTATACGGCATAAGTCTCGGAGGATTTGTACATATTCTATTCCAATACGGTCCCAGACTACCTTATCTCAAGCGATATTTACACCTATAAATACCATCGTCATTTAAGGGCCAGATACTTAATCTTAAGCTAATAAATAAGCCTTAAGCATAATATAGCGTCGGAGTGTCTACTTGGATACTCCATCCGGCTTTGTTTTACAACGGGTTCAATCCTTACGCATTCTAACGGTCCTAAGAGACTTTCCCACCACATGTCCATAGTTACTGTCTAGTTATTACCACAAGGTATGCCGTTTATATTTATTAGATTTATGAATTGAATCTAACAACTTGCCATCTCGTAGGAAACACCTCAAGTCGAGACTTTGATGTTTTCTTAAAATATGAAAAGATTCATACTGTAAATGTATGCAAAACTCATTATCATAAAATCAACTGTGATTTCTTTTTTTTTTTTTTTTTTGGTCAATTACTGAAATTTTTAAAGGCTGCGTCACGGTGGACTCGAACCCAAGACCTTTGGCCTCGGACATTAACCACTCTACCACTAGGCCAACACACACACACATCAATCTGTGATTTCAATACAGAGTATGGTGCATGAACAACCACATGCTTAAATACACATTATAAGATCTGATAAAAATATATCCCCACAAGATACTTAATATAGGTACTCATATTACCACACAAGAATACAAATCTTGATATAGCAGGAGAGTTCCCAAATGCAGGAACTTCATGGGATGCAACCCTCACACCCAAGGGGGATGAAACCGTCCAGCTAATCAAGAATCAGTCGTGGGACATCGATCTACTCCTGTATCACCTAAAAGCTTGGTGGCAGCAGTCAAGATGCTACTAGAGGAAGCTTTGAATGCTAGAAGATTCTCGCCAACCAACACGGCTTCACAGCCCATTAATCTAAACATAAGAGAGAATCTGAATAATAGAAGGGCATAAAATCAGAACTTTATGAATTTCAACAGAAGATATAACCCTGATGGGATAGCTAAAGTTGATTCATACCAGCTATCCCTCTTGACCACGGCGCTTCCTTCTTCCCTCTTTGTTGGAGAGCATTTGCAGAAGTAATACGCAAGTCAGGTCATGATCTACCTTACACTTCTCCAGAGCAGCAATATGCTCACGGTCAGAATAGGCCAAGGTCTCTTACATGGTGTGCACGTCTGACTCAATTTAGACTATTGTTTCTCTAACTCCACGACTCGAGCTCTCGCCCTCACCAATGCTTGATCTTTGGCCTCCAGTTCTTAGAAACAGCTATAGTACTTCTCTCGTGAAAAGCTCAGCTCATGCTCATAATTAGATAATCGGGTGTGATCCACCTGAACACCCAACATGACATGAAAAGAAACGCACACTAAGTACATGGGCAATCACAATAAAAGACAAGAAAAAGCTCATGGAACTATGATTACCTTGATCATATGACTATAGATGATATCGCGGGTCTGGTTAATAGAATACTGGACTACGTCCGCCACATCTACGTCAGTGCCATATGCCCCAACAACTCACTGCATTGTTCTCACGACTGATGAATCAATTCACCAGGGAATCTGACGGAGATGGGCGAAGCTTCTGGCCAGGGTTCTGAAGGTAACTTGCCATTCCCAGAAGTAGAAATAACCCTTTTAGGAGCAGAACTGACAAGTTCATGAATCACTATTCCTTTCGCCCTTGAGTGGGACAAAGTGGGACGACGAGAAGAAGCCTTCCTCAAACACTTAAAAGGACGCTCGACCTCAGTCCCAATAGGGAAAGAACCTCCGAAGTCAATTTTCTTCGCTGGGTTTTCCTCCTAACCAACAACGGTTGCAACCTCGAGAGGCTCAGAACCCTGCTGAGGATCAGATCCAACATCTACACTCAAGCTAGTAATTTTCACCTCCAGATCAGTATTGAGAGCAGGCTCAGTAGGACCACAGAGAGGAGGTTGATCAGACGTAGGGATGAAGGAAGCCTTAGAAGAAGGATGACTTTGAGCCCTTGAAGAGCTAACAAGAACACTTTTCCAGGATAGGACAGGACAGGACAGGACAGAGGAGCGCAAGACCTACGACAAGCCAATAAACCCTCATGGCATTCCATATTTGCAAAAGGGAATAAGCCATATCAATCTAAATTCAACAAGATAAACATAGATATGTTGTACACCAGAAGGATTACCTATATCATCACTCCACTCATGATCAAGAAATAACCCTTAATAGACTAAGGTTTTTTCATTTCGTATTATTTTGGCCAGCAAGTCATGTCCATGGCCAAAATCTCTATGAATTTCCAAGAGGATTTTCATGTCTTCAGGCGATATTCCGCCAGGATCGAGTGTCTTAATATGCAATAGCTGAACATGCAAACCAACTTTCCTGAAAGGCCAGGTCTGATCGCCAACAAGAGTAACAAAAAAATATTGGTGAATTAAGTCCTTATCTAAGCTAGGATCTCAACCATATAAATGCACAAGACTGGTGTGTTTCCCATGAAATAATAGAATATGCCACGAACATAGGCATCATGGGTAAGGAAGAAGATGCAAGAAGTATCAAAACTTCCATATTCTCAAAGAATGATATGAAAGAAGAAGACTTTGAGGATGGAAGAATGATATAATTGGTTTAGCGAAATACTGTAAAGCATATACAGATCTAGGGCTTTGCAACGGTCAGTTTCGGTTAAAAATCAAGTCGAACCAATTAACCGAATTATATTAAAATTTAGACTGAACCGAACCGATCTTTTGTCTTCGATCGAACCAAAACCAACCAAAAATCACGTAGACTAAACCGTTGATCGACCGAAATATATATAGTAATCATCATTACCTACTTCGGTTAGTTCTAACCAAACCGAAACTCATTTTATCCAAATCGTCGACCGACCGAAATAGATTTCGGTTCTTGGTTTTTTAATTGAACCGAAATTGAATCCCACTCCAAACTGACCGAAGCCCATCAATTCGGCTTGGTTTTTCGATTCCGGTTCGATTATGCTTACCCCTCCACTAAGAAATGGTAAATAGGAAAACGAAGACCAACTTCACCTAACGCCAAAAGTTCATGGTATGAGGAACAATAGCCGGGGCCCTTCATTTTGCGATGGAGATTTGAATTCAAAATAGGAGGAGAATAGAGGTTCCTATCAATTCATCAAATTTCTTACCACGCACGGAAGAAGGTTTAAATCTCTATTTTTCGATAGTCATAAGCGTTTATTTGTTAGAGGCTTTATAAATCTTTTTACTAAAAGAAAAACTATCAACTACCTCTAATAAATCTACGGAAAAGAAGATGATGAAAAGGGTTCAAACATAAAATACCTGGTGAAAATGTTCGAAGGAAACAACTATCTCTTGTCGTAAATGCAGAACGGACTATTTTGCATGTTTTTGTTATGTTTCTTTGGTTGTTATAGATAATTTTGTTCCAATTTGTTTATTTTTGAATATCTTTTGTTTGAATCATGTTAGGTTTCGATTTGTGTAGGGTCTGAGCGTGTTTGAAGCTTTTGGTGCATAAAAATGCACCCCAACGCCAGACTCGATTGTAATACCCCGCAATTAAATGCTAATTACGGTATTTAAAACCAGTAAATCAAAGCTTTGAGATATTCAATCGAATGATATCGAATAATGACTTGATTAATTACGAAGGAATGAAATCCTATTTTATATTCACCGAGAATTGTGAATTAAGAAATAAAAGTATATGAAATATATCGGCAGATTATTTTAACGTCGATCGCAGACGATAGTTAAAATTATGATATTTTCTAAGCAATTAAGCTTAGAATTAAATTCCATTATTAATGGAATAGTGTAATAAAGTGATGACGATCATTTCAAGATGAGTCGATAATGAACGCGTTTTGCAACGCTTACAAACGTTAACGCTTTTGAGATGAAACAGCGTTTTAATCGATCAAGAAATTATAGGAATTAATTTCCTATGATTAATATATGTAATTACAGTATGATTTAGCATTAAATCAATGCTAGATCATCAAGATTCGATAGTTACCAATTTTTCAAACGCTCGAAAACCCTAATTTTCGAACTCGATTTTGTCGCATAAAATGATGCCATTAATTTATCCTATGATATTATGTATCATCTAAACTATATGTCATAACATATATCAATGTTTGGCATGGAAAATAAAATTTGGACCTTTGGCATAGTGTAATAGCCGAGAGCTATATACACATATATACTAAGCACTTATTTGTTGATTTATCTACTACATGTATCTAAGTGACATTGGATTAATTATATCCTAACTACACTAATTAAATACTGAAATTTATATATATATGTGCACAAAAATCGTGCATATATGTGTGTGTAGAGAGGAGTGCAAGAGTGTGTGCATGTGTGTTGTTTCTATGCATGTACAAGAGGTGACAAATGTCACCCACAAGCACACCACTACCACATACCCCCAAACTCCAGCCACTCTCTCCTCATTTTGCCGTCCCTCTCCCTCTCTCTTTCCCCATTTTCGTCCATTTCCCCTCCAAGAACAGCTCCAAGATCAGCCACTCCACCATCAAAAAGTGGACATAAGCTCCTAGCTCAAGATGGACAGCCGTCCCTTCCTCTTCATCCTCTCGATTTCGTGGCTAAGGTAGATACCATCTCCTTAGATCCTAGGGATGATCAAGATATACACATGCATGTTCATCAATATGCTTGAATGTGTTGGGTCTATGCTTGAAAGTGATTGCATGTTGATTTAATAGGTAGATTCAATACTTTTGATCATTGCATGTTGATTTCCTGGACGAATAGAAACTTCACGAATTTATTTGACTAAGTTTCAGTGGTCCGATGATTGTGAATTTTTGATATGTTGAAATTATATGTGTCTAGTATGCCTCTGTAAAATTTCAAGTCCATCCAACTTGATTTGATATTTTATTTGTATTTATCAAAAACACTGCACAAATCTGCGAAATCGCCGTGTTCATCACCCATAATCCGTGGCTTTCGTTTTAAGTTTGGCTAATGATAAAACTCTGAAATTTTTTAGAAACATAATTCAGCATGTCTAGAAGATGTATGTAAATTTTCAGAATTTTATAAAAATTCTTACTATTTATTCCAGATTTTACAAGTTAACTGCACAAAACTGTCACGGGAGTGATAGCTTGTGGTAAAATATTTTTAGCTCCCAATCTATTGTGAATCATTGAGTGAGGCTTTTTCTGGATAAAACTAGACTTAAGTGGATTCTCAATATGATTGGTTTCATTTCCAGATTCCTTATAATGAACTCACGGTGAATTTTTAAAGTTGACGCATTTCAGTAAGCCTTTTTGGACAAACTGCCTTAGAAAATTTTTATGTTAATAGGCTGTTCGAGTATGACTTTTACGTGAGGTGTTCAAGCCATTTGTAGTCCGATTTGGACTTGGGTTTCTTCATAAGAAATGTTCCTCACCATGTCTAGTTATGATCTGGAAAGTTTGATCCCAAACCAAGTTTTATAGGTATACCTTTCATCGACCCAAAGTCACCTACTGGAAACTGTCCATTTCCAACTAGTCAACTTTGGACTTATGTATTTCTCGATGCGTTAGATATTTTCCAGTGTGGTCTTCATGACATATGTAGTACTTGTTACAAGGTTTCTAAATTGGTAGCCTGCAGCCATTTTGGTATTGTGAGTCAAAAGTTACGAGCCTCGTAAAACCCCTCGTCGTTAAGCTAAAACTGGAAATTCTGAAAAATTTCTAAGTATAGAAGTCAGTTTGAGTTGCCCACTTTGAGACCCTATATCTTCAGAACCACGACTCTTTTGGATTTAATTCTTCTTAGAACTTGTAGTACATGTTTAGAGGTTTCCAGAATGTATCTTTGTGCGACCATACGTATTCTGAATCGAGAGTTATGGATCGTCAAAGTACGTCACTTGGGTTGTTTCAAGCTGTTTTTGCTGAAATTAAAACACTTGAAATTTGACTAAGTGTTGGAAACCCTATGTGAATTATGCCTTATGTGACTAACATGCTATTAATCGATGCATTCATTATGTTATGTCGCAAGGTGCGATAGAGCATTATAAGATGTACAATTATGATATAACATCATGATACGATATTTTAACGAAAGCAGACCTTAACGTGAAATATTTGACTAGGTCTACCACATGGTCAATTGAGTGTATATCATACCATGATATACACTAAAATAGAAATATGGGTTCTAAGACCCAATGGATTTTTCCACTCCAAAACCTCAAGGCCAAGAATAGATAGGCTAAAGCTAGGACTTACAGGTCAAGAAATGGATTAAGGCAATCTACAGGTCGGTGGGCTTTACTCTACTCAAAATAAAATGCTTCAAATATTTATTTACGATGCTTATTTCAACTGATGATAAAATGTTTACAAGATTACCTGCCAAAATGTTTATGTTTTGTGTATGTATCCTATCCATGAGATATTATGAGATGTTATGAAATGTTATGAATGTTGTTGGGTTATTCCCAACTTATGAATGAAAATCGATATCGGATCCTGTGCCGGAAGGACAATACCTGGCTAGGATTAACGTGTACACCTAAGGTGACTGTGTGCTGTAAGGACAATTCACGGCCGGTCACGGCGTCGTAGAGGGAGGCCTCCTTCACGACGTTCGACTATGATGATATGACGAAAGGATGTTAAGGGATATGGATCATACACACCAAGAAAAATGCCTGGCCAGGCGATGATTTTTATGAACTGATAAAATGCTTTAGTAAGCGCAAGGCATTTTCAACTAAAACCCTTGTGTCTTACCATGATGTGGCAGTGTAATCTTCAAATGATAAAATATTTTTGGCATGAGTCCACTGAGTGCATTCTTGTACTCAGCCCTGCATGTTTGTTTTTAAATGTGCAGGTTGAGCAGATGATGGATGGAGCAGTGTTGAGCAATAGGATTATTGTCGCTGAAAAGTTTATACCTTGATAGTACATCGTCATATGTACTTATCACATGTCTTCCGCTGCAAGAACCTAAATTTATGTACTAAAGTCCAAAAATATAAATGACATATGTATTATGCTTTTTATTAAAGAGAGTCTCCATGTTGTTCATTCATGTTTACAGTTATAGTCCCTGCTAATCCGTACTTAGGGTTGTGGGGCTGTGACATCGATGTAGCCGGCGCTGGGTGTGCCTTCGTGTCGCGTAGGAGAGTCCAGGGAACGACCACGTTCGATGCTGGGTGCTGAAGTTGTTTCCTCTAGAGAGCACCCGCATCCGACCGGGCAATCAAGATAAGCCGTCCGAGAGCGCCCGTCCGACCGGGCGCCCAAATTGAAGATCATCCCGAGAGCATGCGTCGTCCGGCGTTGGCGCGAGTGTCCAAAGAACGCCTGCATCCGGTCTTTGGGCGAGCCACCTTCGCCTTGTTTTGAAGCGCGCACGTCCGGTGCTAGGTTTGCCTCCGCGTTGTCGTGAAATTTCGTGAGCTATATATATGTTTTAAAACACGCTGAACCATAGTTCAAAATCATTATTCACGCATCCTTCACGAGAATTCTCTCTTCCAAGTTTTTTCATTTATTTCTTTTGCACTTTGTGATTCAAGAACACTTGATTGAAGAGATTCATCAACGACATTGGTATTGTAAGATTCATTATCTTCTTTTTCCATTGGATTATTAAGTTGATGATTTTTATGAATTTCAATTGTTTGATCCGTGAGATGAACATAAACTAATATTCTATCTAGGGTTTGGTGATTCAAATTGATTGATTAATTATTTGTATTGATTTTAAGTATACTAATTGAATCATAGGGTTTTCTTTTGAGTGATTGGCCACCATTTAATTGTTTTTGTTTCGTGTGTGATCGAGAGATAGATACGTTGCATCCATACGAATCAATTGGGTTAGACGTTACCGAAAACGAGTACTCTAATAGTTTATTTATTTGTAAAATTTTATAACTTAGGTTTTAATCTATGGAGCGAAAGTCGAGTGTTTAAATTGAAGGTTAGAGGATTGCATGAGTATGTAAATTTCTTAAGCAAAGCATTAATTAATTAATCAAGGCGAAGAACCTAATGCCCTAGTTATTCTCACATTCTTGAATTACTCTTTTCTTAACTGAATTACTTTGATCGCTTGGTTTGAGTTGTCCTCTTGATTTAATTTACGCTTATTTTATTTCAAGATCTCCCAAACAAGTTTAGATTTAGATTTCTTGTTATAATCGTAACACATCATAAGCCCCGCTAAGTCTTCCTCGAGAGATTCGACTTGGGTCGACCTTACCACTCTATAAGGACCTCGTACTATTGTGAGCGACTTAAAAAAAATTGGTCGGAAAATTTTTGCTCGAACGAGACTGAAAAGTTAAGTTGCAGAAGAAACAATGGAAGACGGGTTTTAAATGAAGAAGATGATTTCAGTTTATATAAAATCTTGCAACAAATATGAACTCAACGTCTCTTGAAGTGTGTAAGGCTTGGATTCAAGGAGATCAAACGTTTTCAAATCAAGGGATGAGATTAAAAAGGCAGTTGGAGAGTTGAAGCGGAATTTCAAGAAAAACAAGTGCACTTTTCAGAAAAAGCTGCCAAAAGTGTTCCACGAATAATGCACGACAAGAGTGCATGATAGATATGATACCAGGTCTGGTCCTTCAGATTGGCTCCGGACTTATGATCTACGCGATAGATAGCTCTTGATAGACAGATCTTTCGGAGTAGGGAAAATAGTTGATATGGAATAAATATTAATTATGTCATGTCATCCACATATAGACGTGGATTGCTCATGTGTGTCGATTATGTGATGACATGAAGACGCCAAGTCACTATGATAGGCCTAGGATACATGTATGACATCTAGATCTAGAAGTCAATATCCAAACAATTAGAACTGCTCATGTTAAATGAGAAACGATATTGTATGTGTTAGTAGCCATAATTGTAAGGACTTCTGTCTTCGGATAAAAGTTGACTCCTTGCATACTCAAATGCTCCAAATTATGCGGCATACTTCTCGGAGAGGATCTGTACATATCCTATTCCAATAAAGTCTCATACTACCTTATCTCAAATCATATTTACACCTATAAATATCCTTGTCATTCAAGGGTCAGGTACGCAATCTTAAGCTAATCAATAAACCTTAAGAATAATATATGGCTGACTTTAGCATCGGAGTATCTACCCGGAGACTCCCTCCGACTTTATTTTGCAATGGGTTCAGTCCTTACTCATTCTGGCGATCCTACGAGACATTTAACAACGTGTCCATAGTTACTATCTAGTCATTACCACAAGTTACGCCGCGTGTATATTAATTTTTTGAATAAAAAATTACCAAGAGATGATAAGTCGCAAGCATTTTTTTGTGTGTGGAAGACATAAGTCAACAAGCACTTGGAATTTGAAAAAAAAAAAAAAACAGATCATTCCGCTACTATAGTCCTCTTTCCAAAATTGTGCCTTATAATTTGAATTTTATAAAAGTTGTATTTCAAATATGAAGTTGAGATACACTTTAATACATTCAAAAGTACTGTACCTCGGTCTTTATTATATAATAATTGAGATCTAATTTCTAACTAGAAATTAATAGATTCTAATTAAGAATTTATAAACTCTAATTGGATTTAAAGTTTTTTCCATGATGATCAAAATATAACCGGATATTGATTACAAGAGAGATGATAATTTTCACTCGCGCGAATTGCACATTGATGAGATTTCATGTGGAGTTAGAATATTTTATTGATTCTAAGCCCACATTTTGACTTTGGGATTGGAAAAGGCAGAGATAATGTACGAGTAGATTGTGATTTCTTGTTGAAGGAGTGAGGTCATCAGGTAAGTTTGATGTTATAGTCATTTTAAGATGATAATATATGGTAAATTATGGAAAATTATCGAATCTTTATCAATTGAGATCAGCTTAATTAGAATCTCAATCGCTGGGGAGATCGACTATTTCTCACAATTTATCATATGTCATCATCCTTAAAAGAAATGCAATATAGGTCCTACAATTTTCCATATATCGTCATCCTGAAGGAGAATGCAGTACAATGCAATGCGAGAATAATCGAACCAAATCGTTGTATTTTGGTTGGTTCAATTCGGTTTTAAGTTTATTCAGTTTCGGTTCGGTTATAATTTTGGACAAATCAAACTTTGTTCGATCAGTTCGATTTGATGAAGGAAAAAATTTGATTGAACTCGATCCGACCAAAGTTTTATAAAATATCTATTATTTTATTATTTAGATATACAGATTAAAAAATCCTAGACATGTCGTTTGATTATTGTTGGGTTTAGGTCGTTTTTAATTGATTTATTTTACTGTGATGGTTATGCTTATTTTCGTAAAAAAATTATATTTTGAATTTCTAGTTAATTTCAAATTTTATTGAAAGTAATACTTTGTTAAATTTTAGTTAAAAAAAAAATCAAACCTAAGTCGAAATTTAAATTCCAATTGGTTTAGTTCAATTAGAATGAAAAGTTTGATAGATTCGGTTGGAAAAATAAAAAACTTAGTTAATTCGATTTTTAATTTTCAATTCAGTTTCCAACTAAACCGACCAAATGTTCACCCTTTTGTTTTGTGGTCTGAGATAATTTTCGTGGTAGTGATGTGTTTGCGGGACGGTAGCGGCTGTTAAAAGAAGGAGAAGATGTTGTGGTGGAAGAGAATCAGAATGATGTGGAATATCATCTTCGCTTTTTTCTATTTATTTAAGTTGATTATATAAAACAATATATTGCCACGCCAATTTCGACTTCCACGTTTAATTTTGATTGGAAATTTCAATTTTATATGTAAAATTGGACAATACTAAATTTATATATTTTAGGACTGAGAATAAAATTATGCACAATTACAAAAAGTGGCCAAAATTCATAAATTTACAAATAATTATCCATTAAAATAGATTTATTTCTCTTCGAAATTTAATTTTGAAATGATTATTCCTTCAATTTCGATTATTCATAAAATAGTCTCTTCTATTAAAATAATTCAAAATTATGATTAAAACAATTCACGTACATCATAGTTTGCAGATGCCCCTACAATCTAGCAATAAGGGGAAAAAATTTAATTCCTGATATATTAACTTAGATACTCTTATATCCTACATCTAAAATTATTACTCTTTTTATTCAAATATACTCCATTATCCCTACAGACAACTCTGTCGAATTTTTCTTTTCTTTTTTTGCAATGTGTTTTCTTGTTTTGTATGTTAATCAAGATTCTGAATACTTCAATCAATAATATTCTTTTACTTTTTAAACTAAATTCATCAAATTCTTCAATAAAAACTCCTCAAACTAACACCCACAAAAACAAAGACATTGTGCCTCGTCGGCTAACCTCCATTGGACATTGGCTACCACCGACCAACCTCTCACACACTTTGGCCAACCTTGAGCCAACCATCTCCCACGGCCAACGCCTTCTTCCTCTTCCAAGCGGTGGCCGCGGTTAGCGATCATTTAGCCATCGATGTGGGCAAAGACGGCTAACCAATTTTTTTTTCAATTTAACTTATAATTTTATCATTAAAATTCATGTAAATATATTATAGAATACTTAAAAATGTAGAAAAGATAATTTAATTTGTGATTAAATTATGCAAAAATATTAATAATATATTATATTCGACTTTGACGGAAATCACTCTAAGTCGTAATTTATAAATTTGATTTTAAAAATTAGTCAATATTTTTATTTTAAATTGGTAATTTTTTGATAATTTATTTAAAGTAGTATTAGAAACAAATAAAATTATGATAGAAAAAATTTAGGAGGGTGTTTGTTACAAAAAAAAAATCACCACTTTCTTCAACTTCAAGAAGCAAAAAAAAAGTAACTAAACATATGTTTAAAAAATTAATAATACAATATTTATCTAAATATAGAAAGTGAAGTAATTAAATATAAAATTTATCTAAAATATGAAAAATTAGCTTGACAATTACATCACAATCAGTCGAAAGTTTCATCATACACCACGTTGGTTGTTATATCATGCGCATGACTATCATCGTCATATATTAAATTGAATCATCTTTTGCTAGTAACTTGTGAGATTACATATATTCTTTATCTATGGCTGAACACGGACTTAGTTTATTTTTACATTCGAAATTATCTAGCCATGTCTCTTGTTAATGATTATATATCTATATGCGTATGGATTTGATATAGAAATTGTATTCGACGGAGAATCATTTTACGTTCCAATTTATAAGTAGAAATCCAAAAAATAACTTAAAACTCCCTTCGTTCTATATTAAGTGTCCCATTGACCCTTTTAACTTTTTTTTGTTATTAAGTTTCATAGTTCGTAATTTAAGAGTAAAATTATGATTAATTTATTATTTTATCCTTATTTAATATTTTTGAAATTTGATAATTAGTTTTGTGTATGCATTTATTATGCTAATTAATAAGGTTACAAAAACAAATTTCTTTATTTTATTAGTTTGTGGGATTTGACGTCATATGACACATTTAAAATAGAATGGAATGAGTATTTGGCTAGGGTTCAGCCACTCTGAGTATGAATCCAAATGATATGTTGAGGTTCGACCACTTGAACTCGTCTATAATGTATATACCCGTACTCATCCTAATCTTGATTAAAAGTGATTTGTTACTCATTCTCATCACAAACTCATAGATAATGCTCGTTTTACCCAAACCCCAAAAATATATAAACATAAAAAAAATATATTATAAAGTAAACATTAATAATAAATAGTAAAATTATAAATGAAAAAAAATCATGTAGAAATCGTATCCCTTTAGGATTTATATACCCGCACATGTCTCAAATCTCATTAAAAAGTAATTTTACTATTCATTCTTATCTCAAACATGTGTAGTAATTCTCACTAATTATTTAAACTCATTTGAATTTATAAAATATCTAAGTAGATGTGAGATTTAGAATTAAAAAGGCACACCAACATAGAAAAAACTTAGTAGATTCAATCCAAATTACTTTTTCATTCTAAATATAAAACTTAATAGATTTTGTTATTCCAATTATACAAGATTATATAATAGTGTTAATGATGAAAGTTACTCCCAAATAAAAGAAGTATACTTAATCTACCCCTCACATTAAAATTTTTATGAAACTTACCCAATTATCCTTTAATTGACAAAATTATCCTCATTATCCGCATCATCACTCTGTGCATTCTATCAACTGCTTCTATAAATAATCAAATAATTTGTATACAAATTTTATTTAAATTATCTCACATAAAAGTCATTTTAAAATAATAATTAGAATGACAAAAATTATTAAATTTTATATTTAGAATAAAAAGTAATTTGGAATGAATCAATCATATTAGTCGTTGTAAGATGTCATGGTCATGGTTAGCGATCATTTAGCCATCGATTAATGGGCAAAGGCGGCTAACCAATTTTTTATATTTTTCAATTTAACTTATAATTTTATCATTAAAATTCATGTAAATATATTATAGAATACTTAAAAATGTAGAAAAGATAATTTAATTTGTGATTAAATTATGCAAAAAATATTAATAATATATTATATTCAGCTTTGACGGGAAATCACTCTAAGCTGTAATTTATAAATTAGTCAATATTTTATTTTAAAGTGGTAATTTTTTGATAATTTATTTAAAGTAGTCTTAGAAACAAATAAAATTATGATAGAAAAAAATTTAGGAGGGTGTTTGTTACAAAAAAAAATCACCACTTTCTTCAACTTCAAGAAGCAAAAAAAAGTAACTAAACATATGTTTAAAAAATTAATAATAAAATATTTATCTAAATATAGAAAGTGAAGTAATTAAATATAAAATTTATCTAAAATATGAAAAATTAGCTTGACAATTACATCACAATCAGTCGAAAGTTTCATCATACACCACGTTGGTTGTTATATCATGCACATGACTATCATCGTCATATATTAAATTGAATCATCTTTTGCTAGTAACTCGTGAGATTACATATATTCTTTATCTATGGCTGAACACGGATTTAGTTTATTTTTACATTCAAATTATCTAGCCATGTCTCTTGTTAATGATTATATATCTTTATGCGTATGGATTTGATATAGAAATTGTATTCGACGGAGAATCATTTTACGTTCCAATTTATAAGTAGAAATCGAAAAATAACTTAAAACTCCTTTCGTTCTATATTAAGTGTCCCATTGACACTTTTACTTTATTTTGTTATTAAGTGTCATAGTTAAGTAATTTAAGAGTAAAATTATGATTAATTTATTATTTTATCCTTATTTAATATTTTGAAATTTGATAATTAGTTTTGTGTATGCATTTATATGCTAATTAATAAGGTTACAAAAACAAATTTCTTTATTTTATTAGTTTGTGGGATTTGACGGCATATGACACATTTAAAATAGAATGGAATTAGTATTTGGCTAGGGTTCAGCCACTTTGGGTATGAATCCAAATGATAAGATTGAGGTTCGACCACTTGAACTCGTCTATAATGTATATACCCGTACTCATCCTAATCTTGATTAAAAGTGATTTGTTACCCATTCTCATCACAAACTCATAGATAATGCTCGTTTTACCTAAACCCCAAAAATATATAAACATAAGTTATTATAATAATATGTGATTCTTTTAAAAAAAATATTATAAAGTAAAAATTAATAATAAATAGTAAAATTATAAATGAAAAAAAATCATGTAGAAATCGTATCCCTTTAGGATTTATATACCCAGCACATGTCTCAAATCTCATTAAAAAGTAATTTTAGTATTTATTCTTATCTCAAACATGTGTACACTACTACAAAAATCAGTATAGACTACGTGTTATATGTGTAGTCTATGTGCGTTTCGGAGTGTAGAGAAAAGTGGTGTAGAGAAAAATAGGCGCGCATACACTACGCTTTTTATGCATAGTCTATACCCACTATAGACTACGCTTTTCACATAGATTACTCTTTTACGCGTAGTCTATACCGACAGCACTACACAAACGCACATACACCACTTTCGGCGTAGTCCATACCCACTATAGACTACGCCGGCATAGACTACGCTTTTACGCGTAGTCTACACCGATGAACTACATAAAATTTCGCACATACACTCACGCTTTTTATGCGTAGTCTATACCCACCATAGACTCACGCCGCACGTGAGGCTACGCTTTTCTGCCGTAGTCTATCTGACAGAACTACACAAAATTTCGCACATACACTACGCTTTTTGTCGTAGTCTATACCCACCATAGGCCACGCTTTTCGCACATAGACTACGCTTTTACGCCGTAGTCTATACCGGCTGAACTACACAAATTTCGCACATACACCACGCTTTCGGCGTAGTCTCTATGTATTAACTACGATTTTGAGTTTATTTAATTACTACGGTTTTAATGCCAAATTTACTACGCTTTTTCTATTACAACCGTAGTCGATTTAATAACAACTACGGTTTTCAATTTCAACCGTAGTTAATTTCTTTATTTAAACTTGTACAATTAATAGCGCACAAGCAAATGAGATTAAAATATACTTGCGACTACGTTTAAAATCACTATTCAAAATATACAATCTGCTTTCATTACATTACAAAATCACTATACAAAATATCTGATCTGTTTTCATTACTGTTCTACAAAATCACTATACAAAAATACTATGCACATCACATAACAAAACAATAAAACCGTATCCCCATATCACGGTACAAAATAATTGAAAAGATCGATAACTTACAACTAAAACATCACAAGACTATATGTGAAGAAGCATGAAATTTGCACATTCAACGCGAACTTCATCAATGTCCTCTTGAGAGTAAGACCGATTTTGAAACTATTAACAATTCAAAAATAGAATATTAGCACTCTTGTATGAAAAAATGATTATATTAAAGAAATGAAATGTTTATCTTACATGTGAGCGTAAAGAAATGGAACCACTCTTCATAACTTTTCAATTATATCTTTCATGAAGCGTGAGTACAAAGAACCGCATTGCTTGGAATCGGGTTGTCTTGGACACTTTTAAAATATCAAATATTAGCAACATGTAGATGTATATGAAATCCAACATAAAACAAATGTGATTTGATAAATGAAAATACCTTTACAATTTCCCAAGTTGGTTCTTCTTCCTCTTTTCTCCAATTTTGCATTAAACATAAAATTGCCCTTCAAGCAATTAATAGTAATTAGATACTACCACAAATACACACATTTCAAAGTCAATAAACAATGTCGATAAATGCTCAAACATTATGTTCATGGCAATGCGATAATAACATCACAATTCCAAGTATAGTTTATACATAGAATTTGCAATGAACATCTGTATCTTTTGAATTTAGTATTCAAACTATGTACATATGTATGGAATCAGCCCACACGAGAATATTGCAATGAACATAAAGAATATTCATTACCTCATATCTTCTTGAGGAAGCGTACACATAATATTACGAGACACAATGTAGAACTTTAAAAGAAAGAAAACAAACTTTCATGGAATGAGATGTCATAGATGGGATATTAGTGTTAAAATGTGCTCGAGAGCTAAACGGCTAAACACATTTCATAAGGGTGATCAAATGGTCTTTGTTTATTGCACTTGTATGGCTGTAAGGAGATAATGGTGTGTGTCTTGTGTTGGTAGCAGTGTTCATGTTTGCGGAAGGCTATTCTAGACTGTGTACATGGTGGTTGCACTATTTCTAATTCTTTGTAGACAAAGAACCGATCACCTTACTCTTGATGATTACATAAGCTAGAGTTTTGGAGAGTATGCTATCTACTTAGAAAAAGTGTAGTAGTTTTGCAAATTCTTCAAATACAGAATATTAAGCAACAAGCTATTTAAATGTGTGCGGAAGCATGAAATACGATCTGTCAAATGTTCTTTTTTGGGGTTTTCTTAACAATATATATATTTAGTCATCAAGGTCTACAACGGTTTTCCCCGTTTATAGAAAGTTGTCCTGTTTCCCATGTCATTGGTGAAGCACAGACTATATGCTATCACATTTTCCCCCAAGTATGTAATATAATTCTCTACTGGCCTTGATAATCAACTTTAGCTGTCAAACCTACTAGCTTTAGATTACATCTTATACTATTTTTGCCTATTAGATCTTGCCCACCTTCCCCGCTTCACATTTACGTGATATCTTCTAGAATGGGCTTGGATGATAAGGTGATTGTTCATTCTAATTTAAACGATAATTATTTTCATTATAAAGTCTTATAATTGATAATCTTCTTAATGTCCGAAATAGTTGCTCTTTCGGTGCCCACTCTTGGAAGATCAAGGCGGATCGCGATGGATGGGGTAAACCGAGACCAAATACAGATGACGGAAAGTTGACATTTATTGAACTAATAACATTCTTACAATCAAAACTTGAGGATCCGAGGCGAAGAATGGAGATAAACCCACAATCTCTGGTTTCGAAACTCGGCAATAGTAGATATTCTAAGGGTCATGTTTCAACTTTATCATCATTGGTGAAGCTCGGATATATTAGTCACTATTTTTCTTGATTGTAAGAACGTTATTAGTTCAATCAAAACATGCTATTAATGCGAAGGATCAGTAGCCAAACATGTGACGATGGGAACAGAGAACCACCTTTCATACTAAATGGGAAGGGAGAAATTAATAACATCCACACTAAGTAGTAACCTTTCTCAAATCACATTACTACAACAGCACCAAACAAAACCCAGATAAACCCTAACCACGGAACCACTCTCATCCACTAAAACCTAACAATTGTCTCAAAACCCAACAAATAATTTCCAATTCACGAAAAGAAAAGAAGGAATTAAAGGGAGTCAATCTTACGTGTTGACAATATATTTCCAATTATCATCACGAATGCGACGACTAAGAGGTCAAGAAGATAAATCATTTCTCCATAAGGATCAACTCATGAAGAATCCAATGTTCCTAATCAATAGAAAACATATAATATTAGACATGTTGAGAAAAAGAACATAATGATGATGAACTAAGATTTAAGACTTACCCTACATTGCACGTACTATCACTAATTGATTTTGAGATACACCTCAAACCTATCGCCAAAGCACGTGTTCGTGCATCTTGATCGCCTTGGGAACATATGATATCTCAAATGGATTCACAAATCGCAATCGACCAAGTGTAGTTGTACTCTCCTTGAACTCTTGGAATAAGTGACTAACAAATAAATAAAATGTATTAAATAAACATATACTTAACATTGCAAAATAAATTTTGAAAGAGTAAATTCTTACCACATATAAACCACAATGCAATTTCACGGAATTGGTCAGAAATCACAAAAGCGGATGATGTCTTCCGGATGTACGAAAATCTCAAAGGGCTTACCAAAGATTTCATCTTCAAATGGAATTAATATCCCTTTCCCATCCGTCAATGTTTTTTCAACATGTAAATCTGATACTTTCATTGACGAATGCAAAGTGTCAAAACACTTCACATTTCTCTCATAACAACTCTTTGTCGTACTTTTCTTTTCTTGGCAGAAAAGACACCCTAATTTGCATAAGCATAAATGTAACTTGAAGTTTATGAAGTAATAATAATAATAATAACAAATGATCATGTTAAACTAAAAAATAATACCTGTAACGTATCAACTTTCTCAATGAAGATCACTTGGCAATCATCTTCCTTCTCATTCTCCTTCACTTTCTCCTTGAGGTCTTCATCCACCTCAAAATTCACTTGTTTGACCGAACAACTTCCCTTTTCTTCATAATCTTTCTGGTCTTTGAAATTTTGTAATTCTACTTCAAGTTTTCTCACTCTATCATGTAGGTGACATATCATTTCTTGTTTTTCTCCAATTTTCTTATCTCCCCCCTTCAACTTACCTTGTCTAAGCTCCTTGGATTGTTTGAAAAAATTAGTAGGAGTAACATAACTACCTACTCCCCGAACATGCCCAGGGCGTTCGCGCTTTTGTAGTGCACACGTAAGCAAATCTTCTTCCAAAGTATTAGTCTTCAATTCACCTTCTTCCTTTAGGCGTATGCAATCATCCTTTAGTATACAAATGAAGATTCATAACAGTTAAGTTCAAGGCAGTTAGTATATGCAATACAGACAAGAACACTGAGGGGATCATCATCATAATAGCAAGAAAATTTTATAATGCGTGTATTATAAAAAAAGCATGGAACATCTTACAATCCTTTGCAGTTTGCTTTAATTTATCGTCTTCTATATCACCTTTCTTCGGAATTCGTGCTTTCTTCCACATGACAGCCCTATCTATATCATCATCTCCACATAATTCATCCTTCTACAATAATAAAAAAAAGTATGTACATAGGATATGAAGCATAAAGGAGAATGTATCAACTGGTGTTCGAAGAAAATAAATAAGAAATGAGCAAGTAAGGAAAAACTACCATTGTTTCATTAAACCCGCATAGCCTCTTCGTGAAAGTGCGTGTGGGTACATGTTCTTCTTTACCCTTTACATTTGCTCTTCACTCCATTTCTACAATATGAAGTGAATTCATCATTAAAATAATGTAAAAATGTGTCTATATTACATACATGTAAAATCATGATTTATCAACATAGCTTAGAAAAGCGAAATAAGTGACTAATAATTACATATGCCTTAGTTGTCGATCATTAGCGAGCTTATGGTGAAATATGTTGCCGCAAAAACTTGAGGAAAATTTCCAACGGTGGATCCATGAGTCTATTTACACTATAAAGATCCATAGACTACATAATGAGATTATGAAAATCTAGAATTAGTTGGAATTTACGAAGAAAAATCGAAGATAGTATGCTTTCCATTGCTATACTCAACAAGAACTCAAAATCCAAGTCTATATCTTATTGTGTTTCCCAATATATCCTCATAGTGCAAACATACATCATATTCTCATACAATGTTATAACGTTTTTCTTAGTAACAATTCCAGCAGTGGATATGCATGTCTTTTTAAGCAAAGCCTGGTAAAATGATTCCAAATGCATTACACACTCAGACATTCAATATTGAATGACGTTACATAAAGTCCCAAAACCTTAGTAACATGCACATGCAAGCACACATCAACTCCCTAAAGGGCTGATAAGATTTTCGGGGTTCATGTTTCAATTACTTTTGCAGGCAGTACAAGCATCAAACAAACTACAATAAACAAACTACAATAAACAAGCTCAGAACTGAAGCGAATATTCTTATTCAATCAAGTTTCGTTAGTCTTTGGTTGAACATCCAAGAATGATATGAGACAAAATGTTATGATTTCACATTAAAACTATCACATAAGTCATTTGCTTACCTTAAAACCTTCATTACTCTAGAGCACAAATTCATCCAATCTTCACGTAGAATACCCTTTGGATGGGGTGGATCATTCAGGTTTTCGAGGATTGTCTATGTTGGGAATAATGTATTTTTATATAATTTATATTTCCACTATCGCCACTTTGTGCTGCAGATTCTTCACATCCCGCCCTCCAAGTCTTTTGAACTACATATGCTACCTAATAAACCAAAAGAGAATTTGGTCAAGTTATTCCATAAAAATCGTGCAATATTAAATAAATATACATATAAAACCTAGTTATCACATCACGTGTACTAGTTATCCATTAAAAAGAAGCGGTCGAAAATGAAATCAAAGTGATATAACAAGTAGGTATATCTTGCTGGCTCGAACTAATGCTTGATTAGAGTCAGTGCTCCATCGTGGAAAATAATTCATTTGATTCACGTCGCCAATTTTTATGTTTTCCAAACTTAACCTAGTATGAAGCGGTGAAGAGCGGATTCATATAATTGCCAAGAAATCACATGATATGATACGGCCCAACTACCACTACTACAAAAAGTTTATTGACTAATAGATTTGAAAAAGGGCTAACCACACATACTCGGACATTGTTGGGTGTGGGGGCGGGGAGTGAATGCCCTATTTCGGTTAAATGGGATTGCCAGTTGATTGTTCTGCTGTTCCCTATATTCCCTAACTTTTTGGTTGGGGCATCACGGTTGGACGATATAGCACGGAGGACTTCGGCATATAATTCTTCATTTGATTCTCTTGTAATATGTTGCCATTGTTTAGTACATTCTCTTGATCTAAGGTGAATTCTAGAACTTAAGGTGCTTAACAACGTTTTAGGTTTTGCTTGGGGATCTTTGCTCGGATACTTCACGGGTTTGGTATTTCGTATATCTGCACCAAGTTTCTTGGTGTTGGATGTTGCCAATTCATTCAAATCTTTCACAGGGTTGCACCATATTGAGTGGAGACGTAATCATTAGTCATCTGGCAGAACACTTAAGACCTGACTACGTCGTGTCTCTTGTATCACATATTGAGTGGGCCGTATTATATATGATCAGCAAGAATAATTTAAACAAGCATACTTACATTCACATGCTCCCAAATAATGTCTTTCACTTCTTTTGGCACCATTTTCCAAGTCTTATAACTTATCTTCACCTCTTGTCGAGCAAGAAGACCAATATAGCTTTGCATTTCCGCTGCAACTCGACCAATTGGTTGTCCTCGCACATTAAATTCAACAACTTCTTTTATCCCTTTGGCCTTTCGCTTTGCAAGCTCAGTCAAACACACATTTCCTCTTGTTGATTGTGTTTCTTTGGAGTCCAATCAATTGTGATCATTATCACCGGTAACCATAGTAACCACAAGACCTATTGAAAAAAATATCAATACAAATAATTAGCTTACCATAAATAAAATAAGCAATGTACAATGCAAAAACACACAAACATGGGATTGTACCAGTTTAAGAGTTCAGATTGTTAACCCCAATTCCATCACAATCTTGAAGAACACATGATGGTTCATTTTCATCACGGTCATCATTTAAATTCATTTGTGGAAGCTCATTATTGAAAGCTTGGTAACTAAGAGCAATATCTTCCAACTCTGCACCATTAATCATTTCACGGTACTCTTTATTGGGACATGAGAGTACCAAAGACCATATAGGATCTTGAGGGTCTTCAACGTAGAACACTTGTTTAGCTTGACATCCTAATATAAGCGAATCCGGTTTGAACCCAATTCTTTTCAAGTTCACTAAGGTAAAGCGAAGATCATCTACTCTCACGCCACCATTATTCTCAACCCAATCACACTTAAACACTACCATCCGAAATGCTTGATAATCAAGCTCCCAAATTTCGAATTACCCCATAGAACGTCATATCTGTGACAATTGGGTTTTTATCCTTGCACTTGAAACTGCATTGTCTTTGCAACTAAGTCGACTCAAATTTTGAACAACTCGTAGATTATCGCGTTCTTTTGTATTGTAAGTAACACCATTAATCAAATAGCTTTGATATTTTAGAACACTTTTGCTAGGTCCATCGCCATCCACTTGACTTTGTTGAGATTTGACTAATGAATGTGCTTGATTCTAATGAATGTGCTTGATTTGATGAATGTCTTGATGTCACTCCAAGCTTGAAGAAACTAAAATTAATACAAAAGGATTTGTTGTTCTAATTGTTTAATATTTTTAAACTATAACACTTACACGTTCACGAAACCAATCGATGAAAGTTTTGTTATGTTCGACTTGTTGCCAAGTTAAAGTTTTGATGCGATATGTTTTCTTCACAAGTTCGGATGTTCTCTGTCGAAAAGATACATCCATGAAAATTAGTGCATAATTATTTAAAAATGAAGGCTATCATTAAGTCGGGCATATGTTGAGGACATACTCGGTATATGGGTCGACCTCAATATCATTGTTCAATACATATCGATGTGCCTGCTTCCATTCCTCAACACTGATTGTGTGGTGTTGAGCACTTGTTAAAGGCCTTGTTCGGATGGCTTGCGAGTAACAGACGGGATTCCAATCGTGTGGACATTAGATAAGTAATCTGCGCAAAATTCCACCGCCTCTTGATAATATAGCATTCAGCAATACAACCTTCAGGCCGATTACGATTGCGCACATATCCTTTAAGGATTTTCATAAATCTTTCAAACGGATACATCCATCTATACCAAACTGGCCCACATAATTCCACCTCTCGCACAAGATGGACCACTAAATGAATCATTATATCAAAGAATGACGGAGGAAATTCCTTTTCAAGCAAGCACAAAGTCGTCACAATATCTCTTTGAATTTTCTCTAACTTTGACATATCAATAACTCTCTCACACAACACATTGAAGAAGAAACACAACCTAGTGATGGTATACCTCACATGTTTTGGTAAAACACCACGGATGGCAACTGGAAGCAATTGTTGCATTAAAGTATGGCAATCATGGGACTTGAGTCCAACTAGTTTCAAATCCTTCATGGACACCAAGCTGGAAACATTAGATGAATAGCCCATAGGCACCTTCATTCCATGCAAAGAACTGCATAATTTTCTTTTCTCTTCTTTACTTAATGTATGATAGGCAGGAGGTAAAAATGTTCTAGATCCAATCACTTCGGGTGCCAACTCAAGTCGGACACCTAACTCCATCAAATCTTGTCTCGCTGCAATTCCATCCTTCTTCTTTCCCGGAATGTTTAGTAATGTGCCAATCAAACTTTCACACACATTTTTCGCAATATGCATCACATCAAGAACATGTCGCATATGTAGATGTTCCCAATCAAGATCAAAGAATATCGACTTTTTTCCAACATGTTTTGCCTTTATCCATTTGTGGTGGTTCTTGTGTCTTTGGTTTTCTTTTGCCTTTCTTTTACCTTGTTGCCATCATCATAATTTGACTTATTTACATCCTTTTTCCCCATGAACAAGTGATGTTCTTAACTCTTTCAATTACCTCGTGGCCACTCAACGGATTATGGGCAAAGTCAAACTCTTGTTGACCATCAAAGCCTTCTTTGTCGTCGATAAGGATGATATGCGGTAGGAATCTTCTATGCCCGTCTATGATATTTTTCTAGAATGTTTCAACATCTTCGCATATGTTTCTTCTCACATACTGGACATGCTTGATATCCTTTTACAGAGCACCCTGATAGGTTTCCATAGGTAGGAAAATCATTGATTGTCCACAACAGAACATCTTTGAGCAAGAAACTTTCTTCTCGGTATACATCATATGCTTTGATACCCACATCCCATAACTCCTTTAAGTCATCAATTAAAGGTGACAAATACACATCAATGTCATTCCCCGGTTGTTTTGGACCAGATATTAAACACGTCAGCATCATGAATTTTCTCTTCATGCATAACCAAGGAGGTAGATTGTACGTGACAAGTAACACTGGCCAACAACTATCGTAGAATTCATTAGGGCGTGTGGATTGACACCATCTGCAGATAGAGCTAACCTAAGATTACGATTCTCTGAAGCAAATTCGGCCATTTTATCCACTAATCTCGGTGGTGCATTAGCGGGATGTCGTGATACCGTCGAACATCTTTCATTAGCATGCCGGTTAAGTCTTTAGATGTTTCCTTATTTGAAACATTCTCAAAAATCTTGGTATTGGTGGAAAGTACCACAATAGCTTTGCGGAGCATGATATGTAAACTAGTTGTCTTCTCACTCTTCTTCCATCTTGACAATCCACATGTAGGACACTCATCACAGTTCTTATATATCTTTCTATATAAGATGCAATCATTTGAGCAACATGGATTTTCGATAACTCATGCCCAAGGTACTTAAGATTTTTTTTTTTCATTGTATAGAGATGAAGGCATCTCATTGCAATTTGGAAGCATTTCCCTTAATAAATCTAACAGTTCATTGAAGTCGGTATCGCACCACCTATACTTTGCCTTCAAATTGTACAACTTCACAATTGCGATAACTTTGAGAACTTTATATGACACGAATACAAAGGTTTTCGGCATCCTCAAGTAACTTCCTAAATTCATTTGGATTATTCGATAAGTCTCATACACATCATGTATCATATCAATAGGATCTTCATTCTTACGATATTGACCATCTTCCCATATTCTATCTTTTCATTGTCTACGCTTGCGGGCATCGGATTTTCCCCATGAAATGTCCATTCTTGGTATGTTAGATCCATACCATGACAACCTGAAGTCGCCCCTTATTGCGGATACATTTTCTTTTTAAATTACCACATTTTGCACAAGGACATGGTATTTGGTTAGAATCTCTCACATTTTGCAATGCAAATTGTAAGAAAGATTCTGCCCTATGCTCGTATTCACGTGATAATCTATTCATTGACATCCATGCTTTGTCCATCTTGAACAATCAAAAATTCACAACCTAATAGTACCATCAAACATAAATTTAGCAAATTCACATCATTATCATCTCTTCTACCAACCAAAATTAAATTTTATATTCTAACACATAACTTGGTGAACTTATCACCCCAATCCATCAAAAACTTAAAGGCTTCAAACACTGGAAAAAGTGAGTATGTAAAAGAAACAGCAGCAAGATCCTTATGGAACTCCAATTCACACCAGCATATGAAGTTTTATTCAGCAAATCAATCACTATTGACATAATGGAAACTGGAAAGACAAATACTTATTGACCATCATAAGATTCTGAAAAATATCTTTACTAAAGAGGTAAAACTTACCTTGTCGTGTACACTTGCGCCTTTAAGCCTCTGCGTGTAGATATACCATCCAGGGAATACAATGTACTGCCTAGATCCAACCTAAGCAAGTAAAAGGCCAAAAGAACAAGTTCTAAGTCCAGGGAATACCTTATGCAGATTCAACCTAAGCAATCTCATGAGAAACAAGCAGGATACTTTACAAAGTTTATAAATCATAATTCACGACTTAAATTTAACATGCTGGTTACTTCAAAATATGTAATGCACCTCTTATCCTCCCAATCAGATCAAACTATCAATATGTCAATACCGCCAAATTCATAAGATAATTACATATTCAAAAATAAAGTTGCATCATTATACCTTATAGGAAAGGTATGCATCATTATGTTCTTATAGTCAATTCTTTAGTCTTGTAAATCTGGATACATTTCAAATGACTGATTTTTGGTGCTTCACCTTCTACAATTTCATCATCAGCTTTTCGGACTTTTCACTTTCAAGAATTGATAACTGAAGAACCAAATCTTTTTTTACATACATGGGGAGATGTATATATTTAGATATTTGTTCAAGTATAGACAAGTATGCTATTGGTTGATTGGACATAACTGTGTTAGGCATTGGTAGCTATAAATTTTAGAATTTGTATTGAGTTACAGAATGTTTCTTGGGAGCATTTTGGGTTATTCAACCTCATTTGGTTGAAGACCATATACTCCTTTAGCTTGACTTTTTGTTGTCATACTGAGCACTCAGAATCTGTTATAGAGAGAGGTGGCAGGTAGACTTAAACCCAAACTTCTCCTTTTGGTTCTCTGATGGCATATTCAGTGACCAACCAATGAGAAGCTTAAGTTAGACTGGAAATACATATAATATTGAATGTTTCAATGCTTGTACAAATAATGTCTCTTACTCGATAGGTTAGAAGCACTTACTGTGTTCCGGTTCCACTTGGTTCAGTAGCGGTCTATTATGTGTTATTCTGAACTTTTGCTTGAATGATTAATCAATTTGTTATAGCAGAAATCCTAACAGTTTGAATTTTCAGGAATGAATGGTTTAATTTAGCTTGTTATTTATGTTCCCTTGAATTTAAATTTGGCGGGCAGCTGAAAAATGAGAAGCTTTTGTTATTTTATTTTTTAAGCTAAAAATTAAGTAACACTACTCAAGATTCGAATTGTTTATTTGTCTTTGGATTCACATATACACTATGACGAAGTAGTAACGATGGAGTTACTCCAAAGCATATGCTCCTTTCTGGAATATAGCCCAACATGAGGAATAAAAGTTGTAGGATATTTTTAGTTCAGATTTTGGGTAACCTATTTTAGTTAAGAATTCAATGCCTTACTTTAGTTTGTTCTTCCTTCTGTGGTTTGGCATCTTAGTTTTGCTTGTCTCAGAAGCAAGCAACAATAGTTTCAGAAAATAAGTTCAAGCTGCTGGGCAATATGTCCATTAGTTCTCACCTAGTGCAGATTCAAGGTGAACTCATTTGCAGTAGTTTCAAAACTTCTACAAATATCAAATATGCGTGATAAAATCATAATTGTGATATTTTTGTTTTAATGGCCCTATCTTGTAAATGAATTCAAAATCGAGAACTCAAATTAGACGAGCAAATAATATATATAGGCACTATGATTCAAAAATATATATAGGCACTATGATTCAAAAATAATCGAGAACCCTAGGTTCTTCACAAGAAAAGCATAAAGTAACTCTTTTAACATCTAAAGACAGCGAGAACTCACCGAGCGGCGGCGGCGACGGCGACGGCGGAAGAGAATGAGGAGTGCGGCGGATGACAGCGGAGAGAGGGAAAATGTGAACAGCAGTGGTGGCGCAGCGGCGGTGGCGCAACGGTGGTGGCTCTCGACAACGAGACCGCCGTCGATGGAACAACAGTGAGCGGCAAGGAGGGTAAGTCGCCGGCGGGGTGACAATCGCCTGGCGGAAGATTGAGTGATGGTTCGAAAATAACTAAGTCCGAAATAGCTTAGTGCGTTGCAATGTAAATAGGCTTCAAACTTATACATATAAAAATAAATAACGTCCAACATAATAGATATTTAGGTGTTGGTGAAAATGGTTAAGCATTTTCTTACTAACTCACAAGTCGTGAGTTCGATTGTTGAGGATTGAATTATTTTTTTTAAAAATTTATTCACATAGACTACGCTTTTTTTAAAAAACACGCACATAGACTACGATTTTTCAGCGTAGTTAATAGTTCATATAGACTACGCATTTAAGTATAGCGTAGTCTATATTTCAAAAAAAATCGCACATAGACTACGATTTTGATAAAAAAGCGTAGTCTATAAGGTGTAGAGAAAAGTGATATTTGTAGTAGTGGTAGTAATTCTCACTAATTATTTAAACTCATTTGAATTTATAAAATATCTAAGTAGATGTGAGATTTAGAATTGAAAAGGCACAAGAACAAGAAAAATAAGAATAAAAATTATAAAATTTCACATAAAGATCCATGATTATTGTGGTGCTTGAATTCGTAATTATTTAGGTAGATATAGATAGATCATAAGTTAAATCATATATATATATATATATATATATATATATATATATATATATATATATATATAGGAGATGGTTCACCTTCGACAACATCTCTACATTGTCTCAAATGATCAAACCTCTTTCCAAAATCTGATCCATAATTTTCACATTCCACTTCACTCTTAATGAGATCCCCATTAGTTGCAGAACCTATAAAAATTAAACACGAGCTTGTTCAAGAACAAATGACAATAAATGCACTTACCTATGATATGAGTGTGAAAAGTGAATCAACTTGAATAATATCATATGTTATTGTATAAGCCAACATAGCACACATGAACCACATCAGATTAAAGATTCAAGCAATATAAAAGAAAAAAATAAAAAGTTGAATCATCAAGCTTATGTGTGCATATATTATCTATATACAAGGTTGTATAATGTTCATTTGTTTTTTCCCCAACTGTTTTTTTTAAAATTGATTTCAATAGTTCCTTTTATAGTTGAGAGAGAAAATATAAATTATAAAATAATAAAATTTGCACCAATCAAGTTCTACGTGATTAATGTAATAATTGTGAATATAATACCAAAACTTTTAATGCATAGCATAAAATTAATGCGGATATTGAATTGATATTAGGGTAATAAGAAAACTATAGTTTGTGAGGTTATTATGGAATAACGATACATATAGAAATATAATTAAGTTCATACAAAGACATAGATACCTTAATTATAGCAGTGTATATCCTGCATATCTATATATTATTCCATTAACACGTATCCATACTATGTATAATTAATTACATTGACTAACATAATAAATTAATAAGAAGTTCTAAGAGAAAATTATCAAAAATTGTCATAAATTGTGAAATTTAGAAAAATAAAATTCTATGAAGTTGTCACATAGGATAAATATGATATTTCCAATGTGTAATGGACTATACGGACACTATATAAAGCATATTAAGATAATGGATAAATTTGATACCAATTTAAATATGAGAGGTAAATTAAGTAAACTTTTTTTATTTTGGCGTAATTTGTGCCATTAATACTAATTATATTTAGTTTGTACAATCATAAGAATATTTAAAAGATTAAGCCCGTGCCCGACACACCTCCCACGACTTTGAATTTAGCAGTACAAATCGCCTCAGAAAAGGTACGTCGTTACTTTCTTCGCAATTGCATCAGTTTCTCCACGGCGAATTGATTTTGCCCTAACTTGCGTTGCGTCAACTGAAATTTCTACTATATGGAACCTAATTTGGGAATATCAATAAACACTTGCATTTCCTACTCAAATCTCGAGACATTTTAATAAAAAAAATAAAAGAAAACCAGAGCACAACATTAGAGATCTTCAAATAAAAATGAACTCTTCAGCTCAGGTCTCCAAAGATTTCTCCTCATACTACAAACTCAGTAAAGGCGAAAGTATAATTCATCATCATCAGAGTTCAATTTTCAAACATCTTTTTAAATGAAATGCAGGTAAGTAAGATAGAAACAAGAAGAAAGTTGTGAAAATGGTTTAGTAGAAAGAAGGGGTGATTAATATTGAACCTCTCAGACAAATGCCTCGAATTGTCATCAATATTTTAAAGAATGGATATCAGACTCGTCATCTTTGGTTTCATCATCACTGAGATCAATAAAACCCCTTCCACTTAAAAGCAGACAAATTCTGAATATAATAAAAGTGATTTAAATTACAATTTCATTATGAAAATATAAAAAACTCACAATCACTTCGATTTAGGGATCTGAACTAGTTTCAAGAAAAAACAACTAAGAGAAAATAAAGTGTTAAATTCATTATAACTAAAATTGGATGCCTCTTCAGTTCAGGTCTCCATAAATCTTCCGCACGAATAAATTCTCAGAAGAACGAAAGTTATGATTTAATCATCATCAGAGGCCAATACATGAGGATAAAGAAAATAATTGGGAAAAAAATCGGTAAATAATAATCAGATGCAGAGGAAAAATCAAAAACAAAATTTGAATTGTAGCCGATGAATCTCTTCAGTTCCATATAGATTCAGCACATAAATTTATCTCAGGAGATAAAAGGTCTTTACTCAAACGCATCATCAGAGTAACAAAGGATAACATAAAAACAATTGAAGAAAGAGATAAAGAAACAAATGAACAGAAATGAGAATATTCAGAATTAATCTTGCAGGCGAGATGAGAGTTGCCGAGGGGGTTTTGCAGCTATATAGAGCACAAGATCAAAACCCTAGAGCAGAATCTAATATGGATTGGGCCGATATGTTTGGGCCTGTGAAATATTTTATTTAAAATAATAAGATATATTCTTTTGCAACAATAAATTCATAAAGTGAGTCGACAATATATTCTTTTGAAACAATAAATTCTTTGTATCTTTAGAGATTGTAGAAAACAAAGACTTAGCACATGAATTTCAATCATAAGTTATGAAATTGAAATAGTCCATATATGGATCGTGATCAGATTATGAAATTTTAGAAGACATGAGTCAATTTTAATATAAATTTAGAGGTTAAGATATAATGTTTTGATGTAATCGTAATTTTCTTTAATCACATGACAATAATAACAAAAAAAATCAATCAATGAAGTTGAAGCTATACAATATATGATATTCTGTTATAAAAGTATCTCATTAAAGGAAAATCATACAATATTGAATTGTGAAAAATATACGTATATCTTACGCTAGAAAAATTATGTGAATGCTATAATATTGTACTATTAACTATTCATAAAACTAAGAATCAATATCATAACTTAATTGGCTTCCCAAGTCTATATCTATATCTATATCTATATCTATATCTATATCTATACACTACATAATAACGTAGTGGATTGTCATTTTAGAAACTTGGTGGATTTCGGTAGCTACCGGAGGATCATACGCTATATTAGTACACGATGGAAATCAACCTATCACACTACTAATAGATTTGTGTATACGATTCACACATGACGTGTTAGGTTGATGCGGGAACCTCAATCAATTCAGGAGAGGCATTGAGCGTAGCGATAACATACATATAAAGCATTTGATTGGACACTATGCATTTTCATATAATATTTGAGCTTCACGGCTCAACATACATTTGAGAGAAATTTACCAAGCTTGCAAGAAGAGACTTGCTTGAAACATCAATTGACTTCGTCGAAGAGGTGGCACCTAATTCGTCGCTTCATCAAAGCCTACAAGATAATCTATCTCAAAAGGGTTCTGACACTAGTCTCGACCAAGAGGTAGACTAAATAAATCCTAAATTCTCTTAAGCTAAGTTTTCAAAGTTCTAATATTTGAAAACTCCAATTTTTAGTGAAGGGTAAATAAATAGTCCTTGCTCGTTTTATCGGAAAATTCTATTTAAATTATTTGACATCAAAGTATCATTCACATATATGCAAAAAAAAATCATGCAAATTTCACTCGCTTACATAATCACATAGAAATTTGATTTCACAACTATTATATCAGCATAAATATTTATTTCATATAAATTCATAACTAAAATATTCTTAACATATCATGAAGAATATTTCTTAATACTTAAGTAATTCTTATTAAACTCATAATTCATAGTAAGTCAAGTTTCACACTCATAAACAAGTAGGATAATATTTTCAAGTTCATTTTCAGCGTATACACTTATTCTCTTTATTTTAGAAAATTTCTAGAATCTCACTATAACACTATCAAATTTAAACACCTACGGTTTTTGACTCAAGACGTTTTAGGAGATGAGACACACTTTTTTGAAATCCTAGGAATGTCTAGTCTCGTTCAAAAAAAACTGAGCTCAAAAATTCGAAGTGGTTTAAGAGATATGTCCGTTTTCCAAAGATCTACCAAACACATGACAAGATCATCATTGAAAAAATTCTAAGTATCAAAAATCCTGGGAAATTCCTGAGTGTCAGGGATTAATCTATAAATAGCGTGTTTTGATTAGATCTCAAAACCTCTGATAATTGTCTTGCTGAAGTAACTTATGGTACTGACTTGTTTGCGAGTTAGGTGTTTATATTACAGGTTTCAGCATCGGAAATACCAGTTTGGACAACCCCAAGACTAAAGGGTTCAAGCAGTCCTGAGAGTCAGTCATACTGATAGTAATATTAGTATTAGCACATCTGACAATAGCTCAACTGAAGGATTGCATCTTGAAGACTAAAGGCGATGGAAGGCCCAACGATGTCGAGGGCCGAGATGTACAAGCGATGTTGAAGATCGAGCTACTAGAGTAAGTCTAAGGCGAAGATTGACGTCGGAAGACCGAGCTGAAGTTAGAAGGCGAAGACTCAACGCTAAAGGACTATTGGTTGTATCTTTGGAAGTAGATTGGTTGAGCTTGTATCGATGTTTCTGTTACCACTATTACAATTTCCTATCTGAATTGTTTACTTGATTGCATATGTATGTCCATTTATCTCATATATAAGTTAGATCATACAGTGTGTAGAAGATCACATAAGTCTGTATAATTGGTTAAGCTTAATGAGATATAAAAATGATCACAGCTAAGACAACTTGAGGACGAGTTGTCGGTATAGCCTGTAGTATAGATAAGAAGTGACTTGACTTGGTTGCTTGTCTATCTTGGTATGTCTCTAACGTATTGATGGATCACAATGAGATGAGATCTTTTATCTGACCGTTGTGAAGAACCTAGATCTCGGTGACTTTACGTTGATCTAAACCTCGATAATGTTTTAGGTAAGTATGAGTTGATAACCATCACTTTGAGTTTTTATGGTGAGGTTACATGAGATAACCAATTCTCCGCGTCTTGGGTGATGGCAATCTTGTAATGTCATGCTAGTTACATGTCGAGTCACCGTATCCGTTTAGGATGATGACATCCCTTAAGGAGCTCAAAAGGTTTATTGTATTAAACCCCGCAGTTGAGTTAGCTCAAGTACAATAATAAGGTTGAGTGGTACTACTTAAGGAATTAAAAGATTAATTATTTTAAGCGATCGAAAACTATAAATAATTAATGGACGTACGATATCTTAAATACGGGGATTCGTGAAGTCTAAGTGCAAGCCCGAATCAACTTCGGTAATAAAGGGGTAAATCGGCATTTTTTCTCTAGTGGCATGAATAAATGTTTAGAATTAATTTATGTTATGGGCTGAGCATAAGATAATTAATTCATTCTAGGCCCATCTTTATTCCTTGCATTTGATCTCTGGGTTGGCCCATCAAGGCCTTTGCTGCTGGAGAATTTTGCCCATCCCTAGTAGAGTCCCTTTGGGACTCTGTTCTAATTCTCATATATCTAGATAGATTTTATCGATATCATTAGATGTCAAATGATATTATTCTAGATATGATTTAATTGAAAAGATATGATTGTATTTATTAGATATGCAGAGATCTATACTAATAGGATTCTAGGGATGCATTATAAATAAAGGTGAGAGAAAATCAGTTGTAATTCTATTATTCCTAAGTGAGATTTTCGAAAATCGCTAAGTAGAAGAAGATGAATTTTTGCAGCATTCTCCATAGATTATTCTCACTCAGCATTGGAGTTTTGGCAATCGGGTTACAGTCCAAAAGATCAAAGCACGAGTCTTCATTGTTCTTTATCCGAGAAATTCACAGGTAAACACGAGTAAACACCAACGTGTTGCAATTAATTACATAGATGCATGTTAGGTATATAATCAATGTATGGTAAATTAAACATCCAAGATAGATCCTCAGGAGAGGGTATAATCAGATTTCCCTACAAGGGCGACTAAAAGTCGAGATATGACTAAGTGTCATATCAGGCAGCTGACTATCTTTGTAGAAGTCAAAGCTGGGTACCAGAAGTCAAAGCTGACTGCCACTAGTCAAAGATATCCAGGAATCAAAGCTGTCTATCGATAGTCAAGTTGACTATCAATTTCTACGTCTAACTGAAGCATCATACTGACTCATAAGTTCTAGGCTGACAATACACAGAGTCAAACTGGCGGCGATAAGGATATGCGACCTCATTGGACCAACTGAAGTCGATTCTAACAAAACACGGTCAGTGAGAATCAAGAAACACGGAAAGATTTTAACCTTGAGTGTTTGAATCGCCATGTGTTGTAGCGTATCTGCATAATATTATGACATGCCATACCACCTGTTGGGAAAATTCCTATGTTTCAGGAATTAAATCAGTCTTAACTATGAGTTTTGATTAGATCACAAAATCTCTGATAACTATCTTGCTGAAGTAACTAATGTTACTGACTTGTATTCGAGTTAGTTGTTATTGTTATAGGTTTTCAGCGGTGGAACTATCAGTTTGGATAGACCCATTGAAGAAGTTCAAACAATACAAAAACCAGTTATACTGATAGAAGTATTAGTACCGACACAACTGATGAACAGTTCGACTGAAGGATCACAAATGAAGACTGAAGACTGGATGAATGCCAACGTAAGTGCGAAGGCAAGTACAAGTGAAACTAAAGAGAATAGCGATAGAAAAGTCGAAGATCAAGGCGGCGTCGTGATACGAAGCTTGAAGATTGAAGAATGAGACTCATTCTTGTTGTGACGACCCGACTTCTCAAAGAAGTGCGGATTAAGCGGATCGCCACTTGTATGACAATGCGGCGGATATACACATAACTAAACCAATACAATTAACCATCAACTACGAATAAATGCACGGTGAAAGAAATAAGTTGTTTCGATACAAACTCAAGTCGCGAAGGACTTGCCCAAAAGGTTCAACGTTCAAATATAGCTCAATCGGGCGCAATTCGAGGAATGATGCGACCTCAAGTTGATACGATATGAAAAGCGGTTATAATCAAAGACATCAAACAATATCGAGTTAGCGACAATAAGCGTGTGGACATACATATGACGATACATGCCCAAGGTTCTAGAAATCCTTTCTATTATAGCAACAAAACAAGCGCCACTCGGCACCACCTCGCACCCATCATCAATCCACTCAACACAACATCAAAAGCGAGATGCAAGGCTAAGTACAAAAGTACTCGGTGGACTCGTTCTGAAAACATTTTCTTTGTTAAAGTTATTGAGCGCCCACAATAGCGCATGAGGATTTTAGTTGAAAAGACTCATGCTATCAAATATTTTATCATTTTTCCAAAAGTATTCGGCCGGACTATTTCGTCCACGTTGTTCCATATCTGATCATTTATTCATTCATTCATTCGCGCACTATGGAGGTGGCCACCTAAACATAGTCGCCGTGACTAGTCGAGATAGCTAACCTTAACACACAGTCACACGTGTACACAATCTGAGTTAGTCCTTAACTAAGTCGGATCCGATCGTTACCCTTTTTTAACGTTGGTGGACCAACACATTCACATACCACATTGGATATACCAATCTCAGATAGGATCACAACAAAACATAAACATTTGGCAGTCAATAACAATTTATGTAATAACATTTCATAAAGCTTTTGTAAATCATGCTTTGAGATAGACATGCATGTCATTTTTGTTTCAAGAGAGTCCACCTACTAATCCGAAGCTATTAGTTCTAAGTGAGCAGGTGTGATTGTCCTTCCTCGCCAACTACGTATGATCAAACCCTTCATAAGAAAATAGTATTTCTTACACACTTTCTATCGATCGAATGTCGTTTACAAATTACGACTTAAAGTTCCCAATTAGGGTTTCTTTATGATTTCATATGATGATTTTAAGATAATTTCTATTATCTTACATTCCCAAATTCCCAAACTATTTTACTTCATCATTCATAGATGAACCTCAACTTATGAATCGTATACTCCGAGTCTATCCTCGACTCTTAACCTTAGTGTTCTTCTAAACATTATTACGTTATAGATTGTTAGTATTCAAGTTGTGATTGGTAAATTAAGATATTCTCAAGCCACTAACTAGACTTAACAATTGTAGTTACGTCTTAGTAGGTTATGCTTGACGACTTGTCGTATTAGCACGGCGAATAAAAGGGGAGTCTTGACTTATGATTCAAGTGATCACATGCCACCATGTAAGTAAATACTTAGGAATAGATGAATTTCTTCGGGAATATTGACTCGACCTTTGAGACATAATGATCGACATCTTATGTTCGAATCTTTGTTTACACTTTACGACATTGTTTATTTCTCTTAACTCGTCGATTATTATATAAGTTGTATAATCTCTATTCGTTGTCGATTTGTCTTAACGCTTAATCTAACATCGCATTAGGTTGTCGTTATTGAGTATTAACATCGTAACTCGACTTTTGGTTTCTTTTAACTTAGGATCTCACGTTTGAGTATCCTATTGCTAATAGAAAGCCCTAATTTGTGTCTAACTTCGATTCTCATTAATTCTTTCTTAAGTTATCGAAATTTGTCGATTTCTTTTGGATTCTCGTACATAAAGTATTATGTTGTTTACGTTTGGGGTTTTGTTTGTCGGCACAACATAAACATAACCATTTAACACCATACACAACATAACTATACTAAAGCATTAGAAAACCCTAATTTCTAACATAATGCAAACCATTGTGTATGTGTGCATAAGTGTTCAATTCATTCGTCACAATCACAACCATTCATTCAAAGCTTATAGTTTAACTATCATAGCATTGTTTACCATTAAAATTAAACTCATACTTAACCATTTTGCTACGTTTTTGATAATTAACAATAATTAGTATAAGTATCCAATAAATTCCGATAAAATCATGTTATGCTCCTATCATACTATAGAATTTAATTACTAATTCAATATCATCAAATAAAATTTAAAAACATGAGTAATTAAGCATATAGTTTTCGGTATTTATGATTTATTGATCATTGGTGTTCAATAAATTCACAAAAATCATATCATGCTTATATCATATACTAAACTTGAAATATCACCTCATATCATACATTAAAATTAAAACACATGCTTTTTACTACATGATTATTTTCGATAATCTTAATATATATACATATATATTCAATAAATTACATTCACTTCACAATATGTTTATATTATGCAATAAACATGTAATATTAACATTAAACATCAACTAATATTTATAATATGAACCAAATGCTTGGATTTCTTTTTGTCCTCACACATATATTACATATGTGTTCAATAAATTCCCATCAATGCATATTAGGTTCATATTATTTCTACACATCACATATCATATTATTTTCAACAAATAAAATCAAATAAATCCTTATATATATATATATATATATATATACTTTCGGTCCCTATAGAAAAATAGGAGTAGTGCCTCAATAATTTCAAGATTAATATATGATATTCATATCATATATTAAACACTATACCTCAACTATTTTTTAATAAATAAAATAAAAATAATTTCCAAAAATTATATATATATTTCGGTTTCAACATGAAAATAGGAGAAGTATTCCAAAAATTTCAAGATTAATATATGATGTTCATATCATATATTAAACACTATATCTCAACTATTTTCAACAAATAAAATCAAACAATAGTCTAAAAATATGTATATATATTCGGCCTTTTTGAAGAAAATAGGAGATGTGTTTCAAAAATTTCAAGATTAATATATGATGTTCATATCATATATTAAACACTATATCTCAACTATTTCAACAAAAAAAATTAAAACCATGGCCTAAAAATTCAACATAGGTCTCGGCCTTCAAAAAAAATTTCAAGAAAAAATCCAAAAATTCTCATATTTATTCTACATGCTCCTAATACATCAAAAAACAATAATATCAAATAATATTCACAAAAGCATGCTTTATATTCTATAAAAAGAATTCTAACAAAATCGAAACATAATAAACATGCTCCAAAAATTCTCAAACTTTAAACACAACCTTAGAACACATTTATAAGCATATTTAATTCATGGCTTGAGAGCATTTGATGGCTCAAAAGTCATGAAGAAAATAAAGAACAAAACTAGGGTTCTTCATGAAATAAATTCAAAAAAAATCTAAAAAAAAAACTTCTACTCCATTAACAATGAAGAGAATGATGAGTACTACCTTTGTATGGTATTAGAATAATTATTTGAGATTTGGAATGATTGGGAAATAAGGATTAAAGCTTAAAAGTTTGAAGAACAAAAGAGAGAAATTTCAAAATAGAGAAAGAGATGGCGTTTTGGCCTTTAAAATCGATCCAAATGAGTGGTTTCACTTATATGGAGTGCCCATTAATGGTGGTTGGGAGGAGACTAGTCAAATTGCTCGATTTGGCATGTTAATACCGACTCTCTAAGTTTTATCGGAATGGGTAGAAAATCGCGCTTTTGAACAACGATCGATGATGACCTAAATAGCGGTATTTCCTCTTTGTGATTTGGGTAGCCGGTAACAAAATCCATAGCGATATCATTCCATTTCCATTCCGATATGTTCGTGGTTGTAAGGTTCCATACGATCATTTGGTGGAGTCTTTCACTTGTTGTACGTCGAACAACGTTCTAGAATGAAGCTACGTCTCGCTCATTCCATCCCACCAAAATTTCTCCTTGAGATCTTGGTACATTTGGTGCTTCAGGGTGTCTTGATGTAAGAAGTCTCATGGGCTTCTTTCAAGATCTCGCCTTAAGCCCTTCGTCTTACGGAACACACTCTCTCTATCACACAACAAAGCGTTATATGTTGCTTCTTTAAAAGTTTTGTGGTTGTTGTCCTTGATCTTGGCTTCTAAGATTCGGGCTCTTAAGTCTGGGATTGCAATCAACGTTGCAATACGACCTTCTATCATCTGAGACGGGTCCATGACTTCGATATTCATCTTCTGAAATTCCTTTATAAGTGTCTCTTCATGACTGAGGAAACATCCCAAACTAGGGTGGGATTTGCGACTCAAAGCATCGACTACAACATTAGCCTTACCTGGGTGGTAATTGATACCACCGTCGTAATCTTTCACCAATTCTAACCATCTACGTTCCTCATGTTAAGATCTTTCTGCTCAAAGAAATACTACAGGCGGTGTCTCCAAATCTTTAAGGCATGTACGATCGCTGCTAATTCCAGGTCGTGCGTAGGATAGTTCATCTCATGTAGGCGTAATTGCCTTGAAGCATAAGCAATAACTTTGCCTTTTTGCATCAGAACACATCCTAGTCCATTCTTGGAAGCGTCTGTGTAGATTGTGTACTCCTTATCTACTTGATGCTGCATGATACAGTCTTTGTTGTTAGCAACTCCTTCAATCTCTGGAAACTAGCCTCACACTCGGCGGTCCAAGTGTACTTGATTCATTTTCTCAACAATTGGGTCATGGGTCGGGCTATCATTGAAAATCCTTCGATAAATCTTCGATAATAGCTGGCAAGTCCTAAGAAACTCTGAATTTCATTCGGGTTCTTTGGTGATTATTCTCGAGCGTCAGTCGATCTTGAGGGTCTACTTTGATTCCCTCGGCGGACACGATATGACCTAAGAATGTCACCTCGCTAACCGTAATTCACACTTGCTAAACTTGACAAAGAGTTGCTCTTGCCTCAATGTTTGCGACACATTTCTCAAGTGCTCTTTGTGTTCTTGGTTATTCTTGGAGTATATTAGGATATAGTCTATGAATACTAAGACAAATTTGTCTAAGTATGGAATACCCTATTCATGATATCCATAAATCTTCTTTGGGGTATTTGTAAGTCCAAAGGGCATAACGATAAATTCGAAATGACCATACCTTATGCGGAAAGCCGTTTTAGGTACATCCTCTGGTCTAATCCTTAGTTGATGGTATCCCGACTTTAGATCTATCTTTGAAAAGACTCCTGCTTCCTTAAGTTGATCAAATAGATCGTCGATTCGAGGCAAATGATACTTATTTTTAAGTGTTATCTTGTTTAACTCTCGATAGTCTATGCACATTCTCAGTGTACCATCATTCTTCTTCACAAAAAGGACAGGTGCTCTCCATGGAGACATACTTGGTCTAATGAAACCTAACTCCAAGAGTTCTTGCAGCTGGATCTTCAATTCCTCCAGTACTTTTGGTGCCATCGGGTATGGGGCTTTCGACACAAGGCGAACACGATTCGAGGTCGATCATGAACTCAATATGTCGGTTTGGCGGTAATCCACATAGTTAAATGCGAAAATACATTGGGATACTCCTTCACGATCGGACGTCTTCTATCATTCTTTCATTCGATCTTCCTCACGGAGATAGACAAGTTAGGCGTGGTTCTCGATCTTGTTCAAGAACGTCCTTGCTTGTACGGATATGATTGGGACTCTCATCCTCATGCCGATCCGTGAAAGTCATTGGTTTCTCTCGGGATGTTGGAAAAATTTTCCTTTCATTACAGGATGGTCGCATTATGTTCGGTTAACCAATCCATTCCTAGGATTATGTCCACATCTGTCATAGGTATGACGTGAAGGTTATCTGTCATGACCTTAAGTGAGTTAGTCCAAGTTCTAGGTTTGAGCATGTGTGGGTTACCGTTCTTATGCCTCCTACTGGTGAAGAAATTCCTATGATTTGTTCAACGCGTTTAAGATCTAATCCTAAGTTCTCTACGCATGTTTCAACAATAAAAGAATGTGAGGCGCCAGTATCAAATAGTAGGATAACAGGCAATTGGAAGAGCGTTCCTATACCTGCCAAGTTTCCTTGGTTCATTAGCGACTCTGTAGAATTCCTTTCTTGGTTGAGGCGTGGGCCACAGCTTGATGTGATTCTTTGTTGTTGATGATGTTGTTGTTGTTGCTACGGTTGTTCTTCTTTGTTGTTGTTGGGGTCGGTAATGTTGTTATGGTATGCCGCCTTGTTGTTGTCATTATCACCGTGGTTGATCTGATCGTTGGATCGGTGGAAGTAATGAGCCGGAGGCTATTCTTTGAAAGCAGTTGAGCTTGGATAGCCGGACGGTGGGACTCGATTGAGCACATTAGGACAGACCATTTTCCCTAGCGCGTCGGGGCGGTCCACAGGTAGTGACCACCGGCCACACTTGAAGCATCCGTCATTCGTAATCGCATGCCACTTGTGACTCCTATGGCACGAGGGACACACGAAGCCTCGCAAATTTTGGTTTCCCAAAAGTGCGGTACCATGAGCGTCCATTTCCTTGCCGTGCCGGATGGCACGTTGTTCCTGCCATGGCCTCCACGTAGGCACAGTCGATCATTGGATCCTTGACCTTGGTGGGGTCCTTCCCACTTCCTCTTTCCACGATCCCCTGGTGATTCGGGGATGTATAATAAGCGCTTTGTACGTTTATTGTTGATTATTAAGATGATTTTAGATGTATTAAGTGCGTTTATGTATCGGATCTTAATGCTTTATATATTTTGGAAGATCTTGCTCTTGGGTTCCTCTTTGGTATTTTGTAGGCTTATAAGATGATAATCAAAGCATGGAGCAAACACGAGCAAAGAAGGCAAAACAGGGGCTAGCGGCCACCTTGGCGACCGCTAGCGGTCGCGAGCCGAAGATTGGCACCGAGATGATGCCTGCAACCGACCTAGCGACCGCTAGGTCGGCGATGAAAATGCCATCTGACGCGAGCACACCACGCGACCAGCGAGGCGACCGAGAGGCGTCTCGAAGAAAAGTCTACGCCCAATTTCTCGCGACCATGGCTGGCGACCGCGAACCAGTCATGAAGCTCACCTAAGCGACATGAAGTCCTATCGCTAGCTAAAGAAGACACGCGCGCGAAGATACCTAGCGACCGAGCTCGCGACCGCGAGCTCGGCCGTGAAGCGTAGTGGACATACCAAAAATTAGGGTTTTCACACTTGCCTATAAATAGGGCTTCGTCCCCTCGCGTCCCCAAGCCGCTCCAGACCGATTTTACACGTTTTTCCTCAGTTTTTCACTATTTTTCCTTCTTTTGCACTCTAGCTTTGATTTAGATTCATTCTACCATTAGTTTTCATTGTTCTCGTGGGTTTTATGTATTGTCGGCGCTCGAAGCGCTTTTGTCCGAACAATTTACGTGTTTACCGTTTTATTTGAGGTTGGGATCTGAACCCAGATTGTTCTTCCGACGCTACACTATGGGTTTATCTATATAATTTCTATTCCTATAATTATTTCGCATTTAATTTCGTTTATTATGTCAGCTAAATTTCGTGTGGATTATCCACTCTAAGTCCACAATGGATACGATACTACCTTACCTTTATACTTGCGTGTTTCGTGTTAGAAAAGTGATTGTAACTCCAACACGAAAATCTGAAGCTAACTCGACAATAATTCATCATTATCGAGGAGCAGTTTGGTTTGAAAGGTTTAAGGCTTGGATATTAAATCCAAGCAAAGTGACAACGAAAATAAACAAAAGGCGATAAATACTCGAAGAGATAATAAACTAGAAAGACTAACCTAGGGATGCATTAATCCTACCCACAACGTATGTTTATCCTGCTTCTATTAACGAATTTTAATCCGCACAAGATGGAAGATCACACATGTAACCAACAACTTGATTCACGACAATTGTGGCGATTGATTACAAATTTTCCTATTCTTATTCGTCTCTAGGTGAAAATAAGCAACTCCAAAAGGATCACAAAGAATATGCTTCTTACGAATGTTCCTATCTCGGCTACAACTCGAGAACTTATTCATATCATGCATTCGAGATCGATTGAAAATTAAAGCGGCTAAGTAATTAGCGGCAACTAGATATGCATCAAGATTGATCGAAATTAACACATATAATTAAACACCAGAATCATAAATCAATGCGGGAAGGTAAATAACGATAGCGAGGAATGACAACATTTAGGATAGAATCATGCAAACCCTAGGATTAGAGCGAAATTTAGCTAGACATAATAAGCGAAATTAAATGCGAAATAATCATAGGAATAGAAAATATATAGATAAAACACAGTGTAGCGTCGGAAGAACAATCGTTGGGTTCAGATACCAACCTCGGTGAAAAACAGTAAAACACAGAAATTGTTCGGACAAAAACGTTCCGAAGCATCTACATTACGTAAAACTCACGTAGAATAATGAAAAACTAATGCTAGAATGAATCTAAATCAAAGCTAGAGTGCAAAAGAAGGAAAAATAATGAAAAGCGATGAAAACGTAAAATTGGTGCAGGTGGCTTGGGCGCGGTGGCCTGTTATAAGCGGTGAAAACCAATTTTTGGCTTGTCCGCTATGCTGTGGCCGAGCTCACGATCGCGACTCGGTCGCTAGGTGTCTTCGGCGTGTCTTCTTTGGCTAGCGATAGGACTTGCGGCCGCTAGGTGAGCTTCGCGACACTGTTCGTGATCGCTAGCTATGGTCACGAAATTAGGCGAGACTTTTCTTCTGGGCGTCTTCGCGGTCGCGTGGTGTGCTCGCGTCGTATGGCTTTCCTCGCGGCCGACCTAGCGGTCGCTAGGTCGCGAGCATCGTCCGGCGCCAATCTTGACTCGCGGCCGGGCTAGCGGTCGCGGTGGTGGCTAGCCCTGTTTTGCCTTCTTTGCTGGTGCTTCGTTCCATGCTTGATTATCATCTTATAAGCCTACAAAATACCAAAGAGGAACCCAAGCGCATATCTTCCAAAATATATAAAAGCATTAGATCGATACATAAGCGCACTTATAGATCTAAAATCATCTTAAATAATCAACAATAAACGTGTACAAAGCGCGTTTATCAATGTCAATGACAGTCCTATCTTGGGTATGGCGACCTCGATGTCGATGCCGGCGAGGGCCTCACGGTTAGTGATGGCAATGGGCGGATCGGACCGGATCGGCTGGGTCGAGATCGAGATCCGATTTTTTCTTTAGTGCGGATCCGATCCGGATCCATTGGGTTCAAAAAATTAAATCGGATCAAGATCCATAAGATCCACATGGTCCGTGGTCTGACCCGGATCCATATGTTTTAACTTCTAAAATAAATTCTAATCAACTATAATTCACGATAACACCATAATAATCTAAATGCATAATAATACTATAATAATTATTTAGAATTTCTACAACTATCACTGTTTGGTATGTTTTTGTGATGATTCTTGGTATTGTTTTACATGTCATTTCTATGGTTTGTCTATTTATGCCTTTGGTTCGATTAATATTTATCGATTCGAACTTACTTCGTTCGTCTCGATGTTTTGCAGGAAAACGGCAGAAAATAGGATGAATTGGATCTTCAAGGATCAGATATAATTGAAGAGCATCTCGATAGGAGTTCATAGGCGGCAGATCGTAATCGGAGTTGAGACGAAGGAGAGCGGGTCGAGCGACCAAAGTCGTGCACGCCCACTTGCAGCGTCGCGCCACGCCCAGCGCACCCGCACGCCAGCGCCTCCCGGCCAAGTGCGCTAACCGAGCACGCGTTCATGAATTTTGCGCGCGCGTTCAATCGCGGTCGGCGTTCGCTCGTCGCCCTCGCCCGCCAAATACTCACGTCCGCGCCACTCATGCCCATCCGTGCGAGTCACGATGCCCAACCAATAGCAGCATCTCCACGGCGCTCGCTTCGTGCGGCGCCCGCCAGCGCTTCGCCGCATGCATTCCTCGCCGCGCGACGCGGCTCGGCGCTCCTCAACGCGTGTTTCCCGCCAGCCTTTCCTCGCCGCGCCCGCGCGCCCAGCCGCGCTCCGTCCGTGGCGGGCCGCGCCAGCGCCAGCCGCCTCCGCTTCGCCCGTCGCCCGGCGCCTCGCCTCGCGTCGCCTCGCCTTGCCTTCTCGGCGGCGTTCATTTCGAACCGGCACTCAAGTTGAAGGCATAACGTTTTCAGCGTCGCTCAATCGAAACCGGCGCTCACCTTTATTTTAATATATAAGCAGCGCTTAGGTGGCTCGATGCGGCTTACGAGTTTTTGGTTCACGCAGCCGCGGAGCTGTTCTTCAGCTTTCTTCCACAGTTCTTCGACAGATCGATACAACAGATACAATTCTTATTTTAATTCATTCTTATTTTCATCATTGAATAATCTTGTTATCAATTCATGCTTTGGATTATCGCCTTGTGGAATCAATTTCTGATTTATTATTTGATGATTTTTGTCAATTCAATTCATAGTGACAGTGGATTGGATTTTCATGTTCCGTTGGTTTAATTTGCTTAATGATTTACTGCTTTCGTTTATTTGCAATTAGATTTAGATTAGGGATTGACAAACCTTATGAATAATATGATTGCATATGCTTTTGTTTATCGCTTTTGATTTATCGCTTTCGTAGTTCAACTAGGGATTGACAACCCCTGGTCTAAATTTATCGCTTTATTAGTTTAGCTCGGGATTGACAACCCCTAGCTTAGGATGCTGTTTAATTCTTCGTATTTCAATTCCAGCATGTTCAACCCCCGTTGGCATTAGAATGTTTAGGTTTTAATCGCTTTACGTATGCGACACGAACAATCATACATTAAGTTTTCCTTGAGAGGCGACTCGTGTTAACTTATCACGCTACAATTACCTCGCATGCGATTGCGAGTAATTTGAGTGTGTTTTAGCTCGATCAATTTTGGCGCCGTTGTCGGGAAAACTTTAGGCGTATTGTTTGTGTTGTTTGTTCTGTGTTTATTTTCTTTACATTTGGTTATTTTCTCCCGCTGGTGCGTGTAATTTTTTTTTTGTTATTGGTATACATTAATGCGGGGTTATCAGCGATGCGAATATGGTCAACCCGGCTGGGGGGAGGAAAGTTCATCGTATTGGACAAATTCTTCTTGCGAAGAAGGAGCCCAATTCGGCTATTACGAGGAGTATCCGTCGGGCCGGGGCGACAAGCCTACAATCCATCTTGGGATCAACCACCTCCACCGTACTATGAGGATCAAGCCTCTAATCCCTACTAGGAACAAGCGCCTCCAGCGACTATGAGGATCAATCCTACAATGCCTCACGGGAGCAACCACATCCTCCACCTCAATATGAGTACCCACACAATCACCTCGATACTCGTATCCACAACACCTCCTCATTTCTTCCACATAATCATACCCGCGACCACCTCCACCTCAAATGCCGACTTGGGATGTGGATCTTGGCGACACCAAAATCAGGCGCTTGCAAGCAAAATTAGAAATGATGGTGAAAAGTTGGACGAGTTGTTGCAACAAGATGCGATAGGGGAGCTCCAGCTCACTTTATGAGGCTCGGCGACCTTGACCATCGAGTTCGCCATTAGATGATAGAGGCGCAACTCTTGGCGTTTAGAGGAACAAGTGAGGCCGGTTCTTTGCGAAGTGGTTTGAGTATCAACAACGTGCGCGAGGAACTTCAAACCAATCCGGTCGGTCGGTGGTCCTTGTTCTTGAAAGTGACCCAATTGTTGAAGATGTGGTGGGAGACACACGAAGAGCCGTTGCGGCGGAGGGGTGGAAATTGATGGAGAATGGACACGTGAGGATGAGGAGCAAAATCGAGCCACGAGGAAGTTGACACCGGGGCGGTGACGAGGAAGAGTGGGCACTCGGAGTTGATGACATGCAAAACCCACTCGGAGGTGGAAGAGCTACCCAAACACTTGGAGAAGATGAAGAAAGGTCGAAGGTTGAGGTAGTTTCTATAATTTGTCAACATCTTAATTTACAAAGTATTGTCTTTGTAGGAGTTGAAGTTATTTATTTTACTTTGGAAAATAGGATGTTTGATTTGAGCTTAATTAATGTATTACTTGCTTTCTTTACTATCCTCTGTTCTTATAAGGTTGCTCTTGATGCTCTGGTGAGATGGTATTCTGCGGTGAAGGACTATGGATAGTCCGTTGTTGGCTGGAACACGTCGGACTCACGACGTTAAATTGAGTACTACGTGGGGTTTACCCACGATTTTTTCTTTTTTTTTCTTTCTTTCTTCTTTTGCTTTTTCGTTGTTCTTTGATCATTTGTTATCTTTGTGTTAGTCTTGTTTGAATTTTGGAAGGAAGGTTTTGCATATTTTGATCGGTGAGATGAAGGATGCTCAATTCTACATCGCACATTAAATGGATTATCGAAGTATCATCCTCTATGGTTATTTTGAGCTTTTAATGTTTTGAGCACCGGGGCGATGCTCGATTTAAAATAATGAGGATGTTTACTCGCTTTTGTATGCGTGATGTATTGTTTTGTTGCTTAATAGCGTGCCCTTGTGCTTATTTTGATTGTTTGGACGTAGCTTTGTCTATGCGAGTAAGTTAGGATCTTGATTTGTGCAATTGAACTACGTGGTATTAGTCATCCGATTTTGAATTTACGAAACTTTTGGTGATATATGATTTGAGTATAATGTGAATTGGCGAGGCGTGATTGATAGAAAATGAATAGGGAAAAATTGATGTGATTTGTCCGGCTAATGTTAGGGAGTGTCAACATTGTGGTTGCCTATATACTTGTTTCATTTATTTATAAAAAATAAAAAAATGTGAAAAGAAGAAGAAAATGAGGAGAATGAAAGCTCCGATTATCTTGTTGAGATTGTTGAAATGGAGGATGGGATTACATCCTCTTTCTCGTAATTTGAGAAATGGACATGGGAAACCACGTTAGGAGACTCGAGTTCATCGAGTGCACCTTCGAATATTATTCAAAATCTGTTAAAACATTCTTTATGCTTTATAAAAGAAACTTGTTGCTAAAGGTGACCACATTAGTTAGTTCACCACAACGGAGAGTTGGAGTGCGGCGAGATTACCTTTTATTTATTGGAAGTCGATTGTGGTTCTTGATTTATTTCGCATTATCTTTGAATTCGTAAACACCAAGTGTGGAAATGCAATAAGGCTTGATTGATTAGAATAAGGGTAAAGTTGCATGAGTTATCTTTCGACTCTTATTAGTATAGACTTTGCTTGAGGACAAGCAAATGGATAAGTATAGGATTTGTTTGGTATGTTTTGTGATGATTACGGGTATTGTTTTACATGTCATTTTCTATGGTTTTCCTATTTATGCCTTTGGTTCGATTAATATTTATCGATTCAAACTTACTTCATTAAATCTCGATGTTTTGCAGGAAAATGGTAGAAAATAGGATGAATTGGATCTGCCAAGGATCATATATAATTGAAGACATCTCGATAGGAGTTCATAGGTGGCGGATCGTCGTCGGAGTTCGAGACGAAGGAGAGCGGGTCGAGCGACCAAAGTCGTACACGCCCGCCGCTGCGTCTGGCGCCCGCCCGCCGCACCAGCCGCGCGCAAGCCGCAGCCCCACGCACCAGCGGCGCGCTGCCTCCCGGCCAAAGCCGCTAACGGCGCGACATTCATGAATTTATTTCGCGCGTTCAATCGCGGCGGCGTTCGCTCGTCGCCCTCGCCCGCCGCACGCCTCACGTCCGCGCCACTCCGGCTCGCCCATCCGTGCCGAGTCGCGGCCCAACCAATGCGACATCTCCACGGCGCTTCGCCGTCGGCGCCAGCACCCTTCGCCAGCGTATTCCTCGCCGCACACAGCGCTACCAGCGCCCTCTCCCAGCGCGTCCCGCCAGCCTTCGTCCTCGCCCGCCCGCCGGCGCCGCGTCGCCTCGCCTTGCCTTCTCGGCGGCGTTCATTCGAACCGGCGCTCAAGTTGAAAGCGAACGTTTTCAAGCGTCGCTTCGGTCGAACCGCGCTCACCTTTATTTTAATATATAAGCGCTTAAGTCAAAGCTCGATGCGATTCGAGTTTTTGGTTCCGCGGCCGCGGAGTCGTTCTTGACTTTCTTCCGATTCTTGACGGATCGATACAACAGATACAATTCTTATTTTAATTCTTGTTCTTATTTTCATCATTGAATAATCTTGTTATCAATTCATACTTTGGATTATCGGTTCTTGTGGAATCAATTTCTTTGCTTATTATTTGATGATTTTTGTCAATTGATTCATAGTAATGATGGATTGGATTTTCATGTTCCGTTGGTTTAATTTGCTTAATGATTTCTGCTTTCGTTTGTTGCAATTAGATTTAGATTAGGGATTGACAAACCACATGAATAATATGATTGCATATGCTTTTGTTTATCGCTTTTGATTTATCGCTTTCGTAGTTCAACTAGGGATTGACAACCCCTGGTCTAAATTTATCGCTTTATTAGTTTAGCTCGGGATTGACAACCCCTAGCTTAGGATACTGTTTAATTCTCCGCATTTCAATTCCTGCATGTTCAACCCCCGTTGGCATTAGAATGTTTAGGTTTTAATCGCTTTCTGTGTGCGACACGAACAATCGCCCTGTTAAGTTTTCCTTGAGAGACGACTCGTGTTAACTTATCACGCTACAATTACCTCGTACGATTGCGAGTAATTTGAGTGTGTTTTTAGCTCGATCAATCACTCTATTGGAAGACGTTAGTTACAGATTTACTATAAAGTAGGAAGCAACAAACAACTCGATTGTCGGTGGTGTAAGTAACGCGACCGCCGTGAATGCCGATAGATACATAATTGGGAGTATTTGAAATGAACTTTGGAACATATTTGTTTGGAATAATTTGAAAAAGAAAATTGAAGAGTTTTAAGTTGGGTTATGTATTTAATTATAATAAAATAATATATATATATATATATATATATATATATATATAAACTAAATGGATTTTGGAATGAGAAATTGGGAATGACGACGAGACGCATCGAATAGAAATTATTTAGGTTAACTAATATATATATATATATATATATATATATATATATATATATTGGCGGGTCCAGGGCGGATCTGGGCTGGATCAGGGACTTAAAACCTAAACTCTAGATCCAATCCGAAATATTGATATATGTTCGGATCCGGTCCGGATCCGTCGGGTCCAGTTTTGAGATCGAGATCCTTAAAAATGGATCGGATCCACGGATCTGGACCGGTCTGGATCCGTTGCCATCCCTACTCATGGTAAGTTTGGTTTCAGTGGCGACTAGCGAAACCACGATTTCATAATGATCCTTGAAACTTTATGTCCTCTTCTCGTTGGTGTCGACCGGTGGGCGCATATCGCGACATCTCACAGAATCTGCAGTCGTGATCTCAGACCGTTGTCTTTCCCTAACGCAGTTATAGAACTCGTGTTCTTTCTTTCTTCGGTAGCTCTTAGGAATATACTTCTTGTATACTTCCTCCTTGAACTCTTCCCAGGTGTACTCTTCAAGTTCTTCTTCGGTTAGAGTCTTCCTCTTCGCCTCACACCAGAAGTCGACGACACCAGTCATCTGGAAAGCAACGCATGACAAGCATTATTGAGAGGTGCAGTGAAGGAAGTTAAAGATTCGCTCCAGTGAACGAATCCAGAGTTCAGCATCCAAGGGATTCCCAGTCCCGTTGAAAGTGGGTGGGTTCTGCCTGAGGAATTGTTCCTCAATCCGCCTCGCCGGTGGTGGTGGTGGTGGTGGGGATGGAGTGTCTTCTCTCTCATGCGTTACTTCACGATTTCTTTTCTCGGCGGCATCATATCCTTCATAAATACACGCAATTAAATATCGCCTTATACTATCCATCGGGATCAATGTATATATATATATATATATATATATATATATCACGATATTTATATAATTATGAGCATAAATCTAGCACATCATCGAACACCACATATCACAAGAAGAAACTGCGGTCGAAGAAACTCGAAGATAAAGGCGAAAATGAGGTCTTTGCGGTGGCAAGGCAACAACCTTGGCGAGGACACGGGAAGCAGGAGGCGTCTGCAAGCTCTGCGGTGGCGTAAAACGTCCATCGATCACCCACTACCCTATAACCGCCCAACCCGTTCTATTACCCCCATATTTCGCCTACCACTTCCCACATTCAAACCACACCCAAAACTTCCCAAACCTCGGTACAAAACCCTACCCTCTTACCCATGGCGCCCGAGGAAGGCTGTAGCCCGTCGTATAAAATGGATAGGGCGCTACCGAGACACCACCGAGCCACGCTGAAGGGCCCGTCGTTCGGTGTGGAGCTCTCCCACCGAGTTCGCCGAAGGAGCGAAGAGGCGCCCGTCCTCCACGACATTCGCGTGGAGGTGGGCCGAGGAAGAAGAACAACCCACACCGAGAAGACACCGAGAAGGAGCCGGGCGGAGAAAAAAGAAGGAAGCCACCCTCTGGGAAAAAGAAAAGCGAAGACTCCTCTGACCTCATCATCAAAGAAGGCAGCGACCTCCTCTCACACTGGTGCGCCAAACGAAACCAGGTGCCGGAGAAGAAGGAGGTTTGAGAGGAAGGAGTTCAAGCGATGCTCTCGGAGAAGGCAAGGATGAAGGGGCGACCCGCGAAAGAGATCGAGGATGGAGCGTCTTCCTCATCGGAGAACGACGGCGAAGAGAGCAAAGATCGCGACGCGTTCGTCAAAGAGAGAAGGCCTACACCGTGAACAACAAGAACTCATCAAAACCAAGGAGTTGGTTGTGCCAGCGTCTGGAATCCGCCCTCCTCGAACAGCGGGAATCGAGGAGGATGTCGAGAGGTTGTTTAAGGGAATAGGATGGGGAAGTTTCTCGAATGGGACACCACGATTATGCTGCCGATGGTGAAGGAGTTTCACGGGTATCTTGACATAGATCATGACAAAGGGGTGCGAGGGTGTCCGGTTTACTACGCTCGGGGAGTGAAGGGAGTTCTGATTGATGAGCTCAACCAAGCTCTCAACATGGTAACATTGATGGAAGCAAAGGAGCCGGCTACAAGGGCGACCAGGTGGTACCCAATTTCAGCGACGGAAATGGTCCGGGTTGGGGAAAATTGATTGGAAAGGATGGCGCGACAATTGAGTCGTGTGGCGCCAGGGGCGACCCTCAAGGACCCGGCCATGCAAGTATGCCACGGATCCTCTCATATAATCTCTTTGGCAAGAAGGATAGCGGTAGCAACCGTGTCGAAGGCGAGTTGTTCATCCTCCGGCAATGCACGAAAGGATGAGGTTGAACTTGGCGTCCTTCGCGATCTCGCACATGAAGAGCATAATGGGTGAGAACAACAGAGGCTCTCCTTGTGCCATTTGCCGACTAACTTTGCCAAAGAGAACGAGATGCTTGGCCCCGACTTTGCCATGACCCCGAGAGAGGACACTTTCGACACGAAAGTCTTGAAGAAGATGCTCAAGATTGTAGAGGGCGAGGATGACAAGCTTACCATCCAAAGAGCTTGAGAAGCCCGTTGCCAAGCCGGCCCGCTCAAGGCTATTGATAAGCGCGCATTTACGTATTTAGTTGATATTTGAAGATGAGTTTAGCTCGTTTAATGTGCGTTTATGTATCGATTCGTAATGTTTCATCTATTTCTAGAAGATATTGCTCTTGGGTGTATTTTGGTGTTTTGTAGGGTTATGTATTGAAAATCGAGCAAGGAACGAAGCACGAACAAAGCGAACATACTCGCGGTGTTCTAGCGACCGGTCTAGCGGTCGCTAGGCTGGCCGCTAAGCAAGCCACCGAAAGCACCCGTAAGGGCGCGGCGCAACCTCGTGCCCGCGAGCGAAACTAGCGTCGAGAACTCACCGGGCGATTTCTCGCGACCGATTCATAATGGCTAGCGACCGCCTTTGGTCGCGAGTTCAAAGCGAGCGCAAGAAGGCGAAAGCGAGCGAAATCGCGAGATTACTAGCGATCGCCCTAGCGATCGCGAGTACCGTCGTCGCGGTAGCGTCGAGGCAAAAATTAGGGTTTCCACCTTTTCTATAAATAAGGCGACCTCGCGCCCCGAGCCCCCATTCACGCCCAAACCTAGTTTTTACTTGATTTTCCTCGGTTTTCAATTCTTTAGCTTTAATCTTCGTTTAGTTTAATTCTAGTATTGTTTTACGTTATTCTAGTTTAGTTTATCGTTTCGTTGTCGATCGGAACGTTTTGTCCGATCGTTTTCCTTTGTTTTCCGTTCGTTCGCTTGGGATTGGATTCAAGACCAACCATTGTTCATCCGACGCTTCCTACGGGTTTATATATTTAATTTACGCTTTTATGGTTAATTCGTATTTCATTCCGTTTATTATGTCGGCTAGTTTTCTATTCTAATCTAGGGTTTGCATGATTCGATCCTATATGTTGTGAGTTCTGTTTGTTGTTATTTACCTTCGGGCATGATTCATGATTCATGGTGCTTATTTATATGTGTTGATTTCTAATCAATCTTGATGCATATCTAGTTGCGATTAATGACGTGCTCAGTATTAATTGTCAATCGATCTTGAATGCATGATACGATTAAACCTTGAGTCGTAATTGAGATAGGGCGATCGTAGGAAGCATATTCTTAGTGATCCTTTTGGAGTTGCTTATTTTCCTCTAGAGGCGTAAGCGTGATAGGGAAAATTAGTAATCAAGCACCGCAATTATCGTGGCGAAGTTGTTGGTTATATATGTGATCTTACTGTCTTATGCGGATTAAAGCGGTTAGTAATAAGCGGGATAAACATCGTTGTGGATAGGATTGGTGCATCCTAGGGTTAGTCTTTCTTTATAATCATCTTCGTGATTTTATTGCTTTATTTATATTTCTCGCTGGTTACCTTTGCTTTGGATTAAATTCAAGCCCTAAACCTATCACCCAAATTACGTGCTTGGATAATGATGAATTGTCGTTGAGTTAGCTTCTATGTTTTCGTGATACAATCTCGTGGATCGATACTTAACTTACCCATACTTACACTTTTACGTGTGAAAAGGAGCGATCAAATTTTGGCGCCGTTCGGGATTATTAAGATCACATAGGAATAATTTGACGATTTGGATTTATTAATTCAAGTTATATATATATATTATTATTTATTTTGAAAGTGCTAATTTCTCTCTTTTCTCGGTGGTTTATGCGTCTGAGATCTCGGGGACCTCACAGTATTTTTAGATCCCGAGATCGAAAGCTCTCAAAGGAGAAGAGGACGAGAGAAGAGGCGGTGAAATGGCGGCCGATCCATAAAGCAGGGGCATTCCTCCCGAGCAAGTTGCACGTATGCTGGTGACTTTGAGAGATCAAGTCGGATAGCGAACATGGAATCATTGTCCTGCTCCAGAGGAAAGACCCACGAACCACATGTACCGACATCCTACGAAACAGTTCAAGGAGGCGGTTGGGGTCCTGCGTAGATGCAAATAATTTCGAGCTCAAACCGTACGATCGGTATGGTCGAGGGGAGCGGTTTGGGGAGGAGTCACGGAAGACCAGAATGCGCATCTCGAGACGCTCGACATTTGTGACACCATCAAAGCGAGAATGGGGTGCCACAAGACACAATCCGGATCGCATGTTCGGTTTCTCATTGCTTGTGACCAGGCGAAAGATTGGTTCAAAGTTTGGACCGGTGGCATCGACACTTGGAAACTTTGTGAGAAGTTTCTTTCGAAATACTTTCCGCCGTGGCCTTGAAGATCATTGCGAAATCTCTCATTTTGCGAACCACGGCGAATCATTATTCGAGGCATGGGAGAGATTCGGAGGTCTATTGAGACGATGTCCACAAATGGGTTCTCCAAGGAGCAACAAATCACTCGGTTCTACGGTGGGTGACATGGCGAGGCGAGGGCATGGTAGATGCATCGGTGGGGGCTGCTATTAAACCGACCGGTCGGCGAAGCAAGCGGAATTGTAGAAGAGATGGTGCGACAGCTATCAATGGCCAACGGAGAGAACGCCATCATTCAAAGCATTTCTTTGTTGAGAGTGATTCAGTATGACGACCTCATGAAGAAGTTCACTCTTTTGAAAAGTCAGATTGAGACAGAAAACGTCAGCCACATCAATCAGAGGAGTCATTCGAATTTCCAACAACCTTCAGCAGGCTTCAATAGTCAGAATTCAATTCAAGAGCCGAGGAAGCCAAGTCTCGAAGATATGATGCAGCAGTTGGTTGTAAGCAACCAACAATTGGCAACGAATCAGAATTCGTTCATCAGCAACACCGGGCAAAAGATAAGTCACTTGGAGTCGACTATGACAGCTATGGGGAAGCACATAAAGATGTTGGAAGCTCAAATCGGTCAAATTGCCGTACAAGTGAATGCACTACAAAAGACGGGCCAATTCCCGAGTGTCGGAGGTGAACCCGAAGAGTCGATGCTTCGCCATTCGAGACGAGGAATGGACGAGCCTACCCGAGCCCCACAGAAAGAAGAGCGAAAACATTACGGCGAGAACTCGCGACCGAGCTCGCGACCATGAGCCCGATCGCGACCATCATAATTTTGCTCCACAGGCGCCCGACGGCGGCGCGCCAGCGCATCCGACCGCGAGCCACCCAAGTATCCGCTACGCGAGTTGTTCGCGGCGTCGGCGCTTCGCAAACCCGATCGCGAAATCAGCGAGGCGATTCGCGGCGACCCGTAGCTCATGAAACCACACATAAGCTTCGCGCGAAGACGAAGATCGTACACAGCAGCATACTCCTCGCGACCATCCAGCGATCGCGAGGTCGACCGAGGCACACCTGAGGCTAAACCTCGCGCGTACATTCCTCCGGCCCGTTTACGAGTCGACTTGTCAAGTCGAAATATGACGAGGAATTTGCTCGTTTCAAAGAGGTATTTTAAAGTTGAGATAAATTTGCCTCTCTTTGAGCGTTATGAAACATGCCTGACTACATGAAGTTCTTAAAAGGCAGCTTGCGGAAGAAGAAACTTGGGAAATTTGAGAAATTTCCCTATCCAGAGTGCTGATGCCGTCTTGCAAAAGAAGCTCCCTTTGAAGCGAAAGATCCGGCGGTTTCACGTTAGAGTGCGAGATCGCCGAGCGATTTTCCCAAATGTTTTATGCGACTTGGGGCAAGCATCAATCGATGCCGTTGAGCGTTTTCAACCGGCTACACCTTGGAAAGATGAAGCCGGCGAAGATCTCGCGATGATGGTGACCGATCGGTCACATATCCAAAAGGTATCGTCGAAGGCGTGTTGGTAAATTCGGGTTTTGTTTTCCTGCTGACTTTGTTATTCTTGATATTCCCGAATTCAAACAACAACCACTAATCCTTGTAGACCTTTTCTAGCAACTGGTAGATGCGTTGATTGATGTGCGGGAAGGAAACCTCACGTTTCGTGTTAACAATGAGGAGCTCAAAATTTCCATATCTGACGCCATCAAGCAACCCGGCGTTGGGAAGCGGAAGATTGTTGCTCGATCATAGCTCTTCTTGCCGCTCCGTCCCGCGTTTAGAGGTTCTCGACCTATTGAGGAAGCGTGAGAAGAAAAGTGGACTCGGCATGGAACTCCAGTGTTTCATTCAAGTTTGGGGGCCACTTCCATAGTCGGTGGTGGTCATCCGTAAATCACGAAGTTTAAAGGTTCCACAAGTCGAGAAAGATGTCAAGTACTACTAAAGCGCCCAGATTAGCGAGGTTAGTGATGGTCTAGCTAAAGGCGTTAAATAAAGCACTTGTTGGGAGGTAACCCAATGTTTGTTTTGTTTTGTGTTTTGTTTTTGTTTTCGTTTGTGTTGCTTTTTGTCGTGTTTTTCTTTTCGTTTTAGTAATACGTCGATCAACGAGTTAAGTGAAGTGTGTTAATCCATGTGGCCAATGACGATAGAAAATTTGAGTGAAATTTAATGATAGTGCACATGATATGTTAGAAAATAGCGCATGAATGACGTGAGATGGCTTAGGCTTGTTGTTTTTTTCACCATTTGCTTAACCCGTGAGACTTGAGCTTCCTTGTATACATATCTTGATCTGATTTCTTTTAATTGTGTGATATCATGCATGTGATTATCTTCTAGAACTTGCCGTGTTTACGTGTCGAGGCTGCGGATGTGTTTAATTTGGAAAGGATAAAGGCCGTCTTTGTTAACCACATATTCACCCAAACACTAACCCGATGATATATACCATTTGTCGCCTTCTTTGAGCCTTTATTAGACTTTTCTTTCGATTAACGGACGATAGGAGGTGAGGATGGATATAGGAATCAAAGGGGTTGAAATTTTGATGTAGTATGGCGAGAAAAGTTTATTTTAGAAAAATACATACGTGGTGAAGAATAGTACCTTGTTAGTGAAAAATTAAACCCTATAAGCTCTAGAAAAGAAAAGAAAGAAAAATGATAAGTTCACTATGAGTGTTGAGCATAAAGGGTGGTTAATCAAAGTATAGGTACCTTATGAGGCATAAAGCGTCGATTTATCACGTTGGGAAAGAAGAAAAATGGACAAAGTTCATATGTGTGAAATATCTAAATGGTGGTGCTTGGAATATTTTTGAGTCACTTAGCCATATATTATCCTACCTTAACCAATGTGCCTACATTACAACCTATGAAAAGACCTCTTTGATCCTAATTTGAACACAATGGCGGTGGAGATATTAGAAGCGGCAAGCCTATGGTAAGATGTTGCATTGCATTGTTCGTTGAGTGTATACACATCCTTAATTTCTTTATGAGTTTGAGTGTATCCTCTATATTTTACACACATGCCGTTGTGAGGGTTGAATTAAATGAGTTTTTGCCTTCAATTGTTGTTTGTGATGAGTTGACTAATGTCGTCATGTGCGCTAAATCTTTTTGAGCGTTGAGATGTTTCCGAGGCTTATAATGATTATCCTCTTTGCTACGCTCGTTGATCTTTCGTTTGTCTTTCTATTCTGTTTTTGTTTGAGGACAAACAATGCTTTAAGTTTGGGGGTTTGATAAACGCAGCATTTTACGTATTTAGTTGATATTTGAAGATGAGTTTAGCTTCGTTTAATGTGCGTTTATGTATCGATTCGTAATGTTTCATCTATTTCTAGAAGATATTGCTCTTGGGTGTATTTTGGTGTTTTGTAGGGTTATGTATTGAAAATCGAAGCAAGGAGCGAAGCACGAACAAAACGAACATTACGCGTGTTCTAGCGACCGCCTGGCGGTCGCTAGGCTGGCCGCTAAGCAAGCAATGAGCACCCGAAGGCCGCGTGACGCAACCTCGTGCCCGCGACGAAGCTAGCGTCGAGAACTCAGCGGGCGATTTCGCGACCGATTCATAATGGCTAGCGACCGCTACTTTGGTCGCGAGGTTCAAGCGGCGCAAGAAGCGGCGAGAAATCGGCGAGATTACCTAGCGATCGCCCTAGCGATCGCGATACCGGTCATGGCGGCGGCGTCGAGGCAAAAATTAGGTTTCCGCCCTTTTCTATAAATAGGCGACCCTCGCGCCCCGAGCCCCCATTCACGCCCAAACCTAGTTTTTACTTGATTTCCTCGGTTTTCAATTCTTTAGCTTTAATCTTCGTTTAGTTTAATTCTAGTATTGTTTTTACGTTATTCTAGTTTAGTTTATCGTTTCGTTATCGATCGGAACGTTTTGTCGATCGTTTTCCTTTGTTTTCCGTTCGTTCGCTTGGGATTGGATTGAAGACCAACCATTGTTCATCCGAGCGCTTCCCTACGGGTTTATATATTTAATTTACATTTTTTATGGTTAATTAGTATTTCATTCCGTTTATTATGTACGGCTAGTTTTCTATTCTAATCCTAGGGTTTGCATGATTCGATCCTATATGTTGTGAGTTACTCATTGTTATTTACCTTCCGAGGCATGATTCATGATTCATGGTGCTTATTTATATGTGTTGATTTCTAATCAATCTTGATGCATATCTAGTTGCCGATTAATGGCGTAATCAGTATTAATTGTCGATCGATCTTGAATGCATGATCGATTAAGCCTTGAGTCGTAATTGAGATAGGACGATCGTAGGAAGCATATTCTTAGTGATCCTTTTGGGTTGCTTATTTTCCTCTAGAGACGTAATCGTGATAGGGAAAATTAGTAATCAACTACCCGCAATTATCGTGGCGAAGTTGTTGGTTATATATGTGATCTTCATCTTATGTCGGATTAAAGCGGTTAGTAATAAGCGGGATAAACATCGTTGTGGATAGGATTGGTGCATCCCTAGGGTTAGTCTTTCTTTATAATCATCTTTCGTGATTTTATTGCTTTATTTATATTTCTGCTTGGTTACCTTTGCTTTGGATTAAATTCCGAAGCCCCTAAACCTATCACCCAAATTCTGTGCTTGGATAATGATGAATTGTCGTTGAGTTAGCTTCTATGTTTTAGTGATACAATCTACGTGGATACGATGCTTGCTTACCCCATACTTACACTTTTACGTGTGAAAAAGGAAATGATCAGCTATAGCAAGGCGGGACCTTCACAACACCGAACTCGTCCAAGGAGATACTCAAGCCGCCCTTATCAGAATACATGAGACCTTGGTCAAATCGAGACCGCCCACTCGCATTCTTTGCCCACCAAGGATCTGTACCCACCGTATCCCCTAAGCTATCCTCCATTTTGTTTTGTTTCTTTTTGTTTTGTGTTTTTTTTCTTGTTTTTCGTTTCTGCTTTTTTTTTGTGTTTGTTTGTTGTGTGTTTGCGTGTTTATGTTTTTCGGGACCATACTCGCCTAACACTTTGCCACGAGCAAAGTGTGTGAGTGTGGATGGCCCCTTATTTTGTTGTTGTGTGTGTTGACCAAATGTTGAGATGAGCATGATAGTTATGATCTTGGCATAGGCTTTGTAATACATGTTTAGCTTGTATCAATAAGGTTAGTATGACGGAAAAGGCATAGCATGCACACCGTGAGAAATTGAACTGTATATGCTAAATCATTGCAAGCATGAATTCTATTCATGTGATATTCGGATGCTTGACTTGGTTGTGCTAGAACTTTTCTTGTCTTGATCAAAGCCCAACCGCTATAGGTGCGAGTGCTCTAGATGATTTAGGCGTTGTTTTCATAGCCATGGTCAACAATGAAAATAAACCGAGATATACATGTCCCTTGCTAGCCCTTTGAAATGTTCGTTTTCTTTTAAAATTATCTTGTGCTCTTCCCGACACGGGATTGAGAGAAGAAGAATAGGGAAGGGATATGTACGTCTTGGGTATCATTCTAGGCAAAACACAACATTAGATGCCTTGGCCTTCGGCCGGCATAATGAGTTTAAATTCAAAACGTGTAGAAAAGAAAAGAAAAAGGGTGGGGGAACATGTGATAAAAAAAAAAAGAAGAAGAAATTCCCCCCAAAATATAAAGTGTGCTCAGGCCCGTAAGTATCTTGCCAAGGGAAATGGGAAAATATTCTGCCCAAGACCTAAGTCAAAACAACCTTATCCCAAGATTAAATACTTCCAACTCAGCCAAGAAGCCACTCAATACAACCCTAAAAGACCTAAAGATAGAGAACTCTAACCAAGCTATAGGGCAGAGAAAGTAGACGGCAGGCAAGCCTATGGCACTTCCTTGATCAAGTCATCACCGAGGTGAAAACCACAAACACGAGAGAGTTTGAGTGCTTGAGAGGAGCTCCCACAAACTTTCTTTGCCCGATCTTGATTAACCTTGATGCATAGTTTGTATTAATCGCCATGCGGATTATCTTTATTATGTTTTCATCTTATTCTTGCAGGTCTTTTGCGTGTGTTGTTTGTGTGTTTTGTTTTTTTTTGGGCAAGGAATGCTTGTACGCTTGAGGACAATCGTGTTCAAGTGTGTAAGTGTGACGAGCCCGTTTTTCGTGCTCTTTTTGGGGTAGTCCTTGCCATAGAAAGAGTATATTTTGTGTGTGTTCTTTGCGTGTTTTTGTGTCTGGGAAGACACGCTTGGGATGTTGCAGGTTGGGGTGGACTTTGGGCAAGATCAGGCCACCTTTCATGAGAGACGTAAAATTCCCGAAGACTATCTTGGCAAGGTACTCTGACATCTTGCCAAGACACTTGCACTGCATGGGAGCCGAGCACGATCAAAAGTCGACTTGAAGTCAAGAAGGTAATCGAGGCGAGGAAGATAGGTGAAAAGGACGAGGAGTGGCGCAGCGGGATGAGGGTAAAGTCGGGATGCACTGGGGGCCAGAGCGAGATCTCTGGCGGACTTGCGCGCGAAGGAAAGATTCAGGCAAGGTCCTCTGCGCGCCGCTGATTTTTGCCGTAAAGGGAAAGTCAACTGCAGCGCACGGAATGAGACAAACACCGCCAGGCCGGCCGAGGAGCCTTTTGGTGTCCAGAGATCAAGCCGACTTCTCGCCCACACCACCGCCGCCGAGATCGCCGTGACCAAGCCAAGTGGGTTTACTTAGGCTCCCACAACAACTACACTCCATATCCGATACACAATTCGCTTTGCACATTCGGGAGTGGAGAGCATCATCCGCAATTTCTCTCAACTTCTCTTTTATTTTCTTGCATTTCATGAGCGAGCCGAGGAAGAAACAAGTCCTATAGGCAAACAATTTATATTATGTATTTAATCTACTTGAGCAACCGATTGGCGAAGAATGCTTTTGATTCGCTTGATTTTATATTCAAGCATGGTTTCGATTATGTTCTTGTTTATTGATTTTATGTTTATGTCGATTATCGTGAGTAGTCGGTTTGGTTGGGCTCGGGGTGAAGCACGCTGAGTCAAGGTCATACAAATCGTGAGGTCTAAATGTCCTTAGAACCTTGAGTGGGTGTTCCAAGCTCGTGCCTTTATACATGTTATTCCTTTCCTTGAGCGTTAACTCGGCCGGTAGCCTTGGGGAAGGGTAGCTACAAGCAATAGCCGGAGTAAGACATCGAGTGTCTCTTTGTCCGGGAAGTCTGGCTGGAGTGGGTGATTGTAGCCGTCGGCCTTGGGCGAAGGGTCATGCGAGCCACTCCTCGGACCGGTGTGGCTAGTTGGGTGTCTAGTGAGTAAAGCTGTTAGGCGGACGAACCAATCTTGGAGACCGTCTTGGCAAGGGGGCGGGGGCCTCAGACTTAGTCCTAGAATCTACGGCAAGTCAATGGGGCACGTGTGCGTGACAACCTAAAGGCGTCTACCCTTGGTACCTTTTAACCATGACATACACTCTAGGTGAAAACCCTTGAACCTATGACCGACATCTTGACCAATATCTCAACGTGCGGAACCATTGGCCCAACTACTTGTTATTTAATCTCTTTACCTTGTGTTTAAGTTTCAGTTTTATATTCTGCTCAAGATCTATCTCTCAGTACATTACTACTGAGACCGTCAGCCTGACTGACACCTTGCCCTCTGGGCAACCTCTTACTCAAACTGTGACAACTCGAGTAACAACACAACCAGCTCTCTTGGGTTCAACCCCTTAACTTGCCATATACGGAACTATGTGTTCAAGTTGGAGGAGATTATAAATGTATCTTGACGAGTCTCGGGACCTCTAACGACGGGTAAACCGAGAGGTCGCCGATTAGCACCGTTCTTAGGGAGTGCGCTATTCTAGTGTTGTTATTCACTTTTTTTTTTTGTTTAGTTTTTGCATGCTCCGACCTAACCTTGCAGGCGAGGACGGAGAGCTCCTGTTTGACCCAGAGATTGAGAGAACCATTCGGAGAAGAAGAGGTAAGTTGAGGAGAAACGCCCCCGTCTTGAGGAGGCACGTACCAAGGCAAGACAACATGTAGGAGAGGAATCCACAAAACCCACCACCTCCAGGAGAGCAGACTCTTCGGAGATAATGTTCGAACAACAACAGCCTCCGTCCCTTGGGCATCACCTTGCCCGAGATCGAGGACAACCGGGAGCCGAGGCACTCTTTATGCGATCTTGCCAAGCTTCAATGATATGGCGGAGAGGACCCCGAATACATCTCCGGACTTGAAATGGTGTGTAGCACAATAAGGTGTGCGGACGAAGTCAAGAAAGAGTACATCCGACTCATATCCTTTCCATTCACTCTCATGACGGTGCTCGAGAGTGGTCAGACACTTTGCCTACGGTAGTGTCACTACTTAGGCGGTGGCTCTAACAAATTTCTTGAGAGATACTATCCCATCTCAAGGATACAAAGCGTGAGGAAAAAGGATGAGTTCCTCCAGATGGGGAATGGCGAGACGGTACGACTATTGGTGTCGTTTCAAGTCCATCTTGGCAAAGTGTCCCAATCACCAAATCTCGACCAAGATCCGATCCAATATTATGTGAATGGCTTGAGGGCAAGTCAGAGGCAGCTCGTGAGTGCTGCGTGCGGAGGTTCCATACTCAACAAGCAACCCAGCGAGGCATTCAAACTACTCGTAGACTTGGCTGAAGAGTCTCGGGATGATGCCAACGCAATGGTCAAGACGATGCCCAGCCAAGAAGCTACCACTTCAGACGGATCCGACATGAAAGATATGAAGGCCATGATGAAACAAATGATGGACTTTATGAGGCCCTCTATGGCCAAGAAGAATGTCAAAGCGTGTCAGCTTTGTTTTGCCACCACCCACAACACGGACGAGTGTCTACAAGTGGCTGAAGAAGAAGAAGTAAATGCCTTTGGGCATGTCAACAACGGTGGTGGAGGAAACGCTCAAGGTCAGAAGCCCCGCTTTGACCCGTACAACCCACCGTGGAAAAATGATGAGAAATTGAGGTACGGAGGCACACACTATCAAGCACCTCCCGGCGTAATCCACCTCAAGCTCGGCCATCTTTAGCCGAGATAGTACACAATCGAGGCTACCCAAGGAAGGATAGTGCAAGACCTCGACAAGTTCAAAATAGAGACAAGGAGTCACGCAATCGGTGCTTACCACCGAACACCTCGACGCAAGAGATATCAAAGCTCAACCAAAACAAGGGCGCCCCCTGCTCAAGTGCAAATCAACCCAATGCACACGCCAACGCAATCAACTTGAGGAGCGGAAAGAAATTGCCGAGCGGTGAGGGCCCCAACGAGGAGGCAGTCGAGGGCAAGACATAACCGAGGAAGTCGAGGACTTGGCCAAGGAACCCGAACCCGAGGCGAAGGCTCACTTGCCCAAGGTGGCGAATAAGACGGAGATCAAGATCGACCTCCTTCCTGGGGAGGTTGGCAAGAACAAAGAAGCCAAGAGATGAACGAAATGATCAAGATCTTTAAAAGGTGAGATCAACATACCTTTGATCACCGCTGACCTTGATGCCGAGGGCGCCAAGTTCCTCAAAGAGTCGTGTACCAAGAGAGTCAAGTACACGGACGATGCCAAGTTTTAGACGGGGAGAACGTCTCACCGCCAAGCGAGACCTCCCAATCAAGTGTACCGATCCCGGATGTTCTATATACCTTACGTGATCGGGAAAATAAGGATAGATCAAGCTATGCTTGATCTCGGGGCATCAATCAACGTGATGCCCCTATCTATCTATCAAGAGTTGAAACTCGGACCTCTCCGACCATCTTGTGTTGAGATTCAACCGCGCATAAGTCAAGTGTCTATCCCGGCGGATCGCTGAGGATGTTCTCGTCAAGGTGCAGGACCTTATTTTCCCAACCGATTTCTACGCTCTAAATATGGGCAAGACTGGACCAAGAAGCGACTCATCTTTGCTAGGCGAGCCTTCTCAAGGCGGCTCGGACATTGATCGATTGAGATACGGTGAAGCTCACATGCAAATTATTTGAGACGCGGTCACCTTGACATCTACAAGGCCGAGCAATTTCCGATCGACACCGAGATGGTGGACTTTGTCGATCTCGAGAAGGATGTTGAGAGATACTACGCCAAAGTGATGGTCAAGGACGTGTACGAAAGAGTCATCCAAGGACACATCAAAATTTGGAGTATCTCGACAAGGAGGGTCGAGGCAATCAAGTGCTTGAGGTAGAAGCCGACCAAGGTGGGGACGATCAACCAAGCTATCAATCACCGCTAGTGCATGACAAGGAGAGATGCAACCGTCCTCAAAGAAAGCCCCAAGCTACAAACTCAAACGCCACGAAGCACTTGAAGTATATCTACCTCTGAGTCAACGAGACGTTGCCGCGATCATAAGCTCGGAAATGGCGCTCAAAGAAGAAGAAGAGACGAGGGCCGTCTTGAGCAAATACAAAGAGGCCATCGGTGGACCTTAGTCGACCTCAAGGGCATCGACCCCACTTGCTTGTCAACACTACATCTTGCTCGGGGACGAAGCCATACCGTCGAGACCCCGGATAAGCTCAACCCGTAATGAAAGAAGTTGTCAAGGTGGAGATACTCAAACTCCTCGAGTTGGGCCTCATTTATCCCTGCTCGGACAAATCGATGGGTCGACCGATCCACGCCGTGCCAAAGAAATCCGGTGTCTGTGGTCGAGAATGAAGGCGAGGCGGTCGCGATGAGACTCGAGGCAGTGGAGGTTTTCATTGATTACGTAAAGCTCAACAAGGTGACCGGAAGACCACTTCCCATTGCCGCTCATCGACGGATGCTTGAGAGACTCACGGGACAGTATTTCGCTTCGACGGCTACTACGGTTATATGCAAATATGTGTGGCATTAGAAGATCAAGATAAGACTACATTCACTTACCGTTTGGCACATTTGCGTATCGTCGTATGCCATTTGGTTTATGCAATGCTCCGGGGACATTTCAAAGATGCATGATGAGTATATTTTCTGATTTTCTTGAGCAATGCATTGAGGTGTTCATGGATGATTTTACTGTGTATAGCAAGACGTTTAACCAATGTATAGAGCATCTTGAGTTAGTTCTGCAGAGGTGCGTGGAGAAGGATCTTGTGCTGAATTATGAGAAATGCCACTTTATGGTCAGAGAGGGAATTATCCTTGGGCATGTTATCTCGAGAAGGGCATTGAGGTAGACAAAGCGAGGTGGAGATAATAGCCAAGTCGCTTTATCCCACTAACATCAAGCGACTTCGGGATTCCTTGGCCACCGATTCTATCGGCGGTTTGTCAAGGACTTCGCCAAGATAGCACAAATAATGAACCGCCTCCTCCGAACGATGTACCGTGGGAGTTCGACGACGCATGTAAAGAAGCCTTCCAGATATTGAAGGAGCACCTTGTCACAGCGCCCATCATAAGGCCACCCGAATGGGGCATGCCCTTTGAGCTGATGTGCGACGCAAGTGGATACGCTGTTGGCGCGGTGCTTGGGAAGAAAATTGGCAAGGAAATCTTCGTCATATACTATGCATCGAAGACCCTCACCGGACCACAAATCAATTACACGACCATGGAGAAGGAGCTTCTTGCCGTGGTGTTTGCCTTCGAGAAATTTCGCTCCTACCTCTTTGGGAGCAAGATGGTGGTTTACACCGACCACGCCGCCTTGAAATATCTCATGGCAAAGAAGGACACAAAGCCAAGGCTTATACGGTGGATACTCCTCCTCCAGGAGTTCGACGTTGAGATCAAGGATAAGAGTGGATCTCAAAATCAAGTGGCCGACCACTTGAGCACAATTATGAGAAAAGATGAAGGAGATCCAATCCGAGCCACATTTCCAGACGAGGAGCTGCTCGAGATCTACGCCAAGGAGCCGTGGTACGCTGACTTGGTGAATTACATCGTGACCAGAGTGTTGCCCGTGGGGATGCCAACGCACCAAAGGAACAAACTCAAGAAGGAGAGTCGACAATACGTATGGGATGACCCATACTTGTGGAAACAATCCTCGGACTTGATCTTGAGGAGATGTGTTCCGGAAGGCGAGCAAAAGAGCATCCTTGAGCACTGCCATGAGAAGGAGTGCGGCGGACATTTTGGGCACAATAGAACGGCAAGGAAGATCCTTGATTGTGGGTTCTACTGGCCCACTATCTTTAAGGATAGCTACGAAAAGTGCCGAGAATGCGATAAGTGCCAACGCGAGGGCAATGTCTCAAGGAGGAATGAGATGCACTTGGTACCTATCTTGCCAGTAGAAATATTCGACATGTGGGGCATGGATTTCATGGGCCCCTTGCCAAACTCAAAAGGAAACCAATACATACTCCTAGCAGTGGACTACGTGTCAAAATGGGTAGAAGCCAAGGCCACAACCAAGGCGGACGCAAGGAACGTAGCCATTTTTCTCAAGTCAAACATCTACACCGGTTCGGTGTGCGAGCAAGAGCCATGATCAGATCGGGCACCCACTTCTACAATGCCACCATTGGCGCTTACTCAAGAAATATGGGTGCATCACCAATGTCCACCGCCACCATCCTCAAGCCAACAACCAAGCCGAGCTCTCAAACCGTATTGTAAAGACCATCTTGAGGAAGGCCTTGGGAGAGAGCAAGAAGGAGGAGCACTCACCTCGACGACGCACTATGGGCATACCGACAGCCTTCAAAACACCATTTGGAATGTCTCCTTACGGATGGTGTTTGGCAAGACGTGTCACCCGCCAATCAGCCGAACACAAGGCGATTGGGCAATCCGCAGTGAACTTTGACCGACGAGGCGGGGAGAAGCGCAAGCTTGACATACAAGAGCTCGAGGCATTTCGCCTTGAAGCCTATGATAATGCCGCTATATAAAAGGATAGGCTCAAAAGATCCCATGATCTTTAATCAAAGAAAAGAAGTTCGAGAATGGGCAAATGGTGCTACTCTATCAAAATAGGTTCCGCTATGCCTCAGCAAGCCGACCACCAAGTGGGTGGACTCGACATCGTGCGCCCAACATCCGAATGGAGCCGTGGAGATAAGCGACATGGGCGGCAAGAAAGTGTTCAAGGTAAACCAAGCGGACTTAAACCTACCATGGGGACGACGAAGGCTCGAGAGAGGGGGCGAGCAAGATGAGCCTACCAAGGTTCCCCAAGAGGATCCTCAAGATGCCTAAGCTCAAGGAAGACGTCGAGCTAACGACGTTAAACAACACGCTTCCCGGAGGCAACCCTGGGCAGCGATTTTAATAAACACATTTTATCCCTTTTTGTCGAGGGGTGGTCTTGACCACTTTAACACTTTGCCTCGTGCAAAGTATGTGAGTGGGGAGGCCCACCTCGTTATTTTGACTTGCTCCTTGAGCGGATTGATTCTTCCTCGAGGAGCGTATTTTCTTAAAACTGCAGGTCAAGAAGAAACTCAAGATAAGGCGAAAATGAGGTGCTGCAGCTGGCAAAGCAACAACCTTGGCCAAGGACACGGGAAACGAGGAGGCATCTGCAAGCTCTGCGGGCTGACGTAGAAACGTCCCATCAGTCAGCCCACTACCCTATAACCGCCCCAACCCACGTTCTATTACCCCCCATATTTCGCCTACCCACTTCCCACATTCAAACCACACCCAAAAACTTCCCCAAACCTCAGCACAAAAACCCTACCCTCTTACCCATGGCCCCAAGGAAAGTTGTAGCCCGTCGTATAAAAATGGAGAGGACGCCTACCGAGACACCAGCCGAGCCCGCCGCTGAAGGGAGCCCGTCGTCCGGTGACGGAGCTCTCCCCACTGAGTTCGCCGAAGGAACAGAAGAGGCGCCCGTCCTCCACGACATTCACGTGGAAGTGGACGCTGAGGAAGAAGAACAACCCACACCCGAGAAGACACCGGAGAAGGAGGCGGGAAGCACGAGAAAAGAAGGAAGCCACCCCTCTACCGAAAAAGAAAACGCGAAGACTCCTCAGCCTCATCATCAAAGAAGACGACGCCGACCCCTCTCACACCGGGTCTCGCCGGCGACAAACCAAGGTGCGGAGGAGAAGGAGGTTTCGGAGGAGGGAGTTCGATGATGCTCGGAGAAGGCAAGGGCGAAGGGACGACTCGGCGAGAAGAGATCGAGGATGGAGACGCCTTCCTCGGAGAGAACGGCCGCGAAGAGAGCAAAGATCGCGACGCGTTCGTCGAAGAGAGAGAAGGCCTACACCGTGAACAACAAGGAGCTCGTCAAAACCAAGGAGTTGGTTGTGCCAAAGCGTCTGGAATCCGCCCTCCTCGAGCAACTGGGAATCAAGGAGGATGTCGAGAGGTTGTTTAAGGGAATAGGATGGGGGAAGTTTCTCGAATGGGACACCACAGTGTACGCGCCGATGGTGAAGGAGTTTTACGGGGATCTTGACATAGATCATGACAAAGGGGTGCGGTGGGTGTCAGGTTTACTCGCTCGGGAGGCGAAGGGTTTACAATGATGAGCTCAACCAAGCTCTCAACATGGTAACATTGATGGAAGCAAAGGGAGCCAGCTACAGGGGAGCAGCCAAGGTGGTACCCAATTTCACTGACGGGAAATGGTCCGGGATTTGGGGAAAATTGATTGGAAAGGATGGCGCACAATTCAAGTCGTGTGACGCCAAGGGGACAGCCCTCAAGGACCCGGCCATGCAAGTATGCCACCGGATCCTCTCATATAATCTCTTTGGCAAGAAGGATAGCAGCGCAACCGTGTCGAAGAGCGAGTTGTTCATCCTCTGGGCAATGCACGAAAGGATGAGGCTGAACTTCGCGTCCTTCGCGATCTCGCACATGAAGAGCATAATGGGTGAGAACAGAGAGGCTCTCCTTGTGCCATTTGCCGACTAACTTTGCCAAAGAGAACGAGCTGCTTGGCCCCGACTTTGCCATGACCCCGAGAGGACATTTTCACCGAAAGCATCAAGAAGATGCTCAAGATTGTAGAGGACGAGGACGCAAGCTTACCATCCAAAGAAGAGCTTGAGAAGCCCGTTGCCAAGCCGACCCGCTCAAAGGCTAAGGCAAGGGCGGGACCTTCAAGAACACCGAGCTCGCCCAAGGAGATACTCAACCGTCCTTATCGAATACATGAGACCTCGACCAAATCCAACCACCCAGCTCGCATTCTTTGCCCACCAAGGATTCAGGTACCCACCTGTAACCCCCTAAGCTATCCTCCATTTTGTTTTTGTTTCTTTTTGTTTTTGTGTTTTTTTTTTTTCTTGTTTTTTCGTTTTGTTTTTTTTTTTTTTTTTTGTTGTGTGTTTGCGTGTTTATGTTTTTCGGGGACCATACTCAGTCTAACACTTTGCCACGAGCAAAGTGTGTGAGTGTGGATGGCCCCCTGTTTTTTGTTGTTGTTGTGTGTGTTGACCAGCATGTTGAGATGAGCATGATAGTTATGATCTTGGCATAGGCTTTGTAATACATGTTTAGCTTGTATCAATAAGGTTAGTATGACGGAAAAGGGGCATAGCATGCACACCTGTGAGAAATTGAGCTCAGATATGCTAAATCATTGCAAGCATGAATTCTATTCATGTGATATTCGGATGCTTGACTTGGTTGTGCTAGAACTTGCTCTTGTCTTGATCAAAGCCCAACCGCTATAGTCCGAAGTGCTCTAGATGATTTAGGCGTTGTTTTCATAGCCATGGTCAACAATGAAAATAAACCGAGATATACATGTCCCTTGCTAGCCCCTTTGAGCTGTTCGTTTTCTTTTAAAATTATCTTGTGCTCTTCCCTGACCTGGGGATTGAGAGAAGAAGAATAGGGGAGGGATATGTACGTCTTGGGTATCATTCTGGGCAAAACACAACATTAGATGCCTTGGCCTTCGGCCGGCATAATGAGTTTAAATTCAAAACGTGTAGAAAAGAAAAGAAAAAGGGTGGGGGAACATGTGATAAAAAAAAAAAGAAGAAATTCCCCCAAAAATATAAAGTGTGCTCAGGCCCGTAAGTATCTTGCCAAGGGAAATGGGAAAATATTCTGCCCAAGACCTAAGTCAAAACAATCTTATCCCAAGATTAAATACTTCCAACTCAGCCAAGAAGCCACTCAATACAACCCTAAAAGACCTAAAGATAGAGAACTCTAACCAAGCTATAGGGCAGACAAAGTAGACGGCAGGCAAGCCTATGGCACTTCCTTGATCAAGTCATCACTGAGCGTGAAAACCCTAAACACAGAGAGTTTGAGTGCTTGAGAGGAGCTCCCACAAACTTTCTTTGCCCCGATCTTGATTAACCTTGATGCATAGCTGTATTAATCGCCTATGCCGGATTATCTTTATTATGTTTTCATCTTATTCTTGCGGGTCTTTTGTGTTGTTTGTGTGTTTGTTTTCTTTTGGGCAAGGAATGCTTATGCGCTTGAGGACAATCGTGTTCAAGTGTGTAAGTGTGACGAGCCCGTTTTTCGTGCTCTTTTTGGGGTAGTCCTTGCCCTAGAAAGAGTACATTTTGTGTGTGTTCTTTGCATGTTTTTGTGTCTGGGAAGACACGCTTGGGATGTTGCAGGTTGGGGTGGACTTTGGGCAAGATCAGGCCACCTTTCATGAGAGAGGTAAAAATCCCGAAGACTATCTTGGCAAGGTACTCTGACATCTTGCCAATACACTGTACCGCATGGGAGCTGAGCCTGATCAAACAGCTGACTTGAAGTCAAGAAGGTAATCGAGACGAGGAAGATAGGTGAAAAGAACGAGGAGTGACGCAGTGGACAGAGGGACAAGTCAGGATGCAGCTGGGGGACGCAGACGAGATCTCCGGACTTGCACGCGAAAGGAAAGATTAAGGCAAGGTCCTCTCTCGCTACCGCTTTATTTTGCCGTAAAGGGAAAGTCAACTGCGGCGCTGGAATGAGACAAACCCGCCGACCGAAGCCGAGGAGCCTTGTCGGGTGTCCAGAGACTGAAGCCTGCTTGCTGCCCTCACCACCTGCCGTCTCGAGATGCGCACGTTGACCAAGCCAAAGTGGAGTTTACTTAGGCTCCCACAACAACTACACTCCATATCCGATACACAATTCGCACAACACATTCGGGAGTGGAGAGCATCATCCAGAATTCTCTCTCAACTTCTCTCTTTTATTTTTCTTGCATTTCATGAGCGAACGCTGAGGAAGAAACAAGTCCTACAGGCAAACAATTTATATTATGTATTTAATCTCTGCTTGAGCAACTGCTTGGCAGAGAATGCTTTTGATTTACGTTTGATTTTATATTCAAGCATGGTTTCGATTATGTTCTTGTTTATTGATTTTATGTTTATGTCGATTATGCGTGAGTAGTCGGTTTGATGGGCTCGGGGTGAAGCACGTTGAGTCAAGGTCATACAAATCGTGAGGTCTAAATGTCCTTAGAACCTTGAGTGGGTGTTCTCAAGCTCGGTGCCTTTATACACATGTTATTCCTTTCTCGAGCGTTAACTCGGCCGGTAGCCTTGGGGAGGGTAGCTACAAGCAATAGCCGGAGTAAGACATCGAGTGTCTCTTTGTCCCGGGAAGTCGGCCGGAGTGGGTGATTGTGGCCGTCGGCCTTGGGCGAGGCTGCGAGCCACCGCTGGACCGGCCGCAAGGCTGGTTAAATTTGTCTAGTGAGTAAAGTCATTGGGGCGGACGAACCAATCTTGGAGACCGTCTTGGCAAGAGGGCAAGGCAGGGGGCCTCTGTACTTAGTCCTAAAATCTACGGGCAAGCAATGGCTGGGGCTGGGGGGCCTGGTATACGTGACAACCTAAAAGGGCATCTACCCCTTGGTACCTTTAACCATGACATACACTCTGGGTGAAAACCCTTGAACCTATGACCGACGTCTTGACCAATATCTCAGCGTCACGGAACCCTTAGCCTAACTACTTGTTATTTAATATCTTTACCTTGTGTTTAAGTTTCGCTTTATATTACGCTCAAGATCTATCTCTCGTTACATTACTCTCGAGACCGCCACCGATCGATACACTTGCCCTCCGGGCAACCTCCTACTCAAACCGTGACAACTCGAGTAACAACACAACCAAGCTCTCTTGGGTTCGACCCTTAACTCGCCATATACGGAACTATGTATTCAAGTTGGAGGAGATTATAAATGTATCTTGACGAGTCTCGGGACCTCTAACGACGGGTAAACCGAGAGGTCGTCGAGAAGATTCATCGATCCGAACCAACGACGTACTATCCTTTCACCATTCCTTAGTTCAAATCGTTACGTCGTTACGCACGAATCTTAATTTCATCTCTAACGTCGTCGCGTCTTGACTTTATTTCTCTTCTTTACGTATATACTTAAATTCGTATTCACGGACATAATTCCCTATGTCTCAACTTTTCCACATATCATATCGTATGATTCACGTACCACATATCATAATGACGTCACAACTCCTTTACTTCAAATTTTTGAAGATTTATAAATATTTTTCAAAAATATTATTTTATTCACATAATATATTATTATCTATATATATCAATAATATGACATAATATTCATCATGTATAACTTGTGCATCACTATTTCATTCTTTTGTGATTTTCAAAATTTCCATCTCATAGTATTTCATATTTTTCCAAAGAATTCCACATAAAATCATAGAATTTTGAACATGAACATCTATCATTATTTCATGCTTAAAACAAAAATTAAAATTCATGTACATCAACATATGACTCATGCTCATTTTCGGTCATATCATAGTGTTTTAATACATGCTTAATTTTGTATTAAAATCATAATACATGCTTATAAACGTCGTATAAACATATTTAATTCATAACTTCGACATATAGCATAAATTTCACGTATTTCACATAATTTTCAAAGCATGTAACAAAACACATCACATATGATTTTCTAATATTTTTGCATGAAATAATAAGAGTAGTAAGATTTCTAACCTTCTATTTGTTTTGGTCGACGTCGGCGACGTTTTCTATCTACGATCGAAGACAACTTTGGAGAACACTCTCTTATTTTTTTTCTCTATTTCTCACTAATTTTCGGTTATGATGTGTGTGGGGTCTCCTATTTATAGATATTATAAAGTGTATTTAATCATTACTTTGTAAAATATCTTAATATAAACTCAAAAATTACAACTCCTTTATCTTCTTAATTTTTGAACCCTATGAGTTGTCAATGAGTCATTTTTGTTCTTATCTTATACTTTAATTATTCATCATATCTTATCTTTTTGAAATTATAACATATGTAGTTGTAAAATCAAAATTTACAACTCATTCCTTATCTCTTTGATATTTTCGATCACTTCTTTATATAAGAAACAAATATTTTATTTTATCCTATAGTTTATTATGCTATTTTATTATTTAATTAATGTATTTTATATCTATCATAGAATAATTGAATTACCACTTTATACCATGTTTATGGAATTTTGAGCACTATTAGAACCTTAGGATAGAATTTTATTTTTTCTATATCATATACTATAATATTATCATGTAATAATATCACATTTGAAAAGTCAAAGTTTTCAACTTAGGATAAGGTGTCATTAACATAAGGTTGGAAATTAAATTTTCTAACCTTATAAAGTCTAAAATTTCGCCATATGGTTCCAAATCCATAGGTTACTTGTTTAATTTGATAACCATCTCTACTTTACACCTAATCTTATCCTATCTTTATAATTATAACCCTCATTAATTAAAGTATGATATTTATATTCATTTCACACTAGAAAGTCTAAATTTTCGCACTTTTATTAATATGATGCCAAATATTTTATTTTCTCCAATTAATAGCTATGTGACATAATATTGATCTTAGATGATAAAATAAATTATAGGAAAATTAATTAAGATCAATTCTATGTACTAAAGTAAAGTAATCGGCAAATAATTGAAATTAAAGATAAATTATCAAACTATTATTCTTTTCATAACCAATATTATTTTATGAGTAATTATATAAATATAATGATATTATATCATAAAATAAATTTTTGGAACATTTCTAAGCAATTTCCTAATTTTTCTAAAACTAGGTTTCTAGAATTTAAATTTTTATAAAATTCCATTCTTACCCTATTTTATCTATTTCGAAATTTATACTATTTATAGGAGATAAGATTGATCTAGAATTCATGATATTTATCAAGTATATAATTAAATAAATTATTTAATACAATTATCACATAAGCTTTGTGATTTTCGAAAATCACATGAAATCATACCTAAATTTCGAAATTAATGAGCTTCTAGAACCAAGATATTATCTCCTATGATACTTATCACATTTCTACACATTTCTAAGAGATAAGCATTATCTCTTAATTAATTATGATCTTATCTTATCATTTTATAAAAATATCATAGCATATTTATCACAAAAATGTCATTTCAAATCCTTATCACATACAACTCATAAATTTCGAAATTCATGCTTGATTTGTAAAAGATAATTATCTTATCGTATACTACAAGATAGACATGACAACTCATCACATAAAATAAAGTGATCACATATTAAATCATAATTTAATCACTTATTCTCATGAATTTCGAAAATCATCAAATAATAAGGAAAATATTTCCTTTTTCTTCCTTAGTGTAAATATTATCCCAAATATACTTAAAAACATATTTAAAAATTATTTCATGTGAAAAAGATTAAGAAATTTTCGATTTTCCTCAAAATCGTTGACTACCGACGTTCATTTTCGTTCTCGTTCTATCGTAATACTCCTTCTGCTTTTCGAAATTTTTAAGCCCAGAAATTCGGGGTATTACACCTAGTCACGGTGCGTATAAAAATCTAAACGCTACCGTGGACGTCAAAATAGGGTTTCATGTCGGAACAACTCATCGTTTCCGCAAGCATCAAAAGATATACAAAGTATATAGACAAAAAGACTAACTAGTCCTAAGAACTAGATCCATGATCGCCAGGGGTGTAGACAGGGCTCCATGTGTCGGAGTCAGGACTCGAAGTATGGGAACTATCCACTCCCTCAATCTCATCATCAGCTGATAGGTCCTCCTGGTCTTCCTCTCGAGTCGTCCTCGGATCTTTCTGGGATCTTCCTCCGGATCTTTCTCCGGATCTTCCTCCTTAGCGTTGAGTGCGAGCCACGGGCTCTGACTCTAATGACCCTGGCGTCTTCCATAGCAGCCAGGTCTCGGCGGATCTCGGCCATGAGTTCCTCAAAAGCGTTGGTGGGAATGGGCGGCGGACCAAACGAGTACAAGCTTCTCTCACAAAGTGCTACGGCTGGGCACGTGGATCCTCGATCTCCACTGAATTGTGGTACAGTGCATCTTGGGGTGGTGGCGGGGCGGGCCGGGGAGAGCCGGCGGTGGAGGTGGTGCGGGCATGGCATGACCGACGGCGATGGTGTGGGTGGGAAATGACGAGGATAGAACCCTACTGGTGGTAGGACCGGAAAGGTGTACTGTCGGGGACGAAGGTCCAGTCTCAAACATGTTCTGCCATCGCCGGTAAGAATACGAGTCCATCAGCTGCCAAGCGGGACACCTCTGGGTGGAGCAACTATGGAATCTCATCGTGCAAAGTGTATTCCCGCGCCAAAAGATACGGCCCACGTAGTGCAACTTCGTACACCGTGAATACATAGCTCAGGTGGCTAACAAAGTGAGGCAGGTCTCATCCAGATCGAAAATCTCTCGGCGTCGATAGATATAGTCCGCCGATATCTCATGGGCATACCTCTGCTAGTCGAAGCACACCGTCATAATGCGATGTACCACAGGTGTAGTAGCCCGAAAATTTTATAGTAATTAATAAAGTTTAATTTAGTATTATTAAAGGCTTAAAAGTTATTTAAGCCTTAAGAATTCGTAAAATTTAATATAGTAAAATATTAATCGGTATGAATCCGATTAATTTAAGATTTGATTATATGGAATCGAAAAATGTAGAGAAATATTAGAAATGAGTTTATTTGTGATAAAATGTGAATTTTGTGATTATTAATAAATGTTTGTATGAAAAATGCTATAAATTAGAAATTATGCTATGAATTGCATTAATTATTTTTGCATGTTATTTTTCTTATAAAATGAGATAAAATATTATTTAAGATATTAAAGTCTTGAATAAATTTGTTTTATTAATAACTAATGATTAAAGAAATTATTTATGTAATTTTCGAAAATTTAAGAAGTATTATAGTAATGAAATGAATTTTATTAAATAAAGTGATTTAAATTGTGCTATATGAATCTAAATTAAATTATGAATATAAGTTGTATTGGATCTTATAATTTAATTGAAACATAATCCTATTAAATAAATTATATTAAAGTATGGAATTAGTGAAATTGGAGGTGTAATTATAAAATTTTTGAAATTTGTGTTTAATTATTTTGAAATTTGGAATAAATGTACATTAAATTAAAATTAACATTCTAGAAATCTAATGCATGAATTATATCATCTTCCACCCCTATTTTCCTCCCCATTTCGGCACCTTCACACACACTAACACACAAATTTTTAATCTTCAATTTTAATCCATAATCAAAGGTGGAATTAAAGGATAATCACTCTTAGCAAGGTAATTACCTCATTTAACCAAAGTTTTCATTGTTTAAATTGATAAATATCATGTTTGAACACCTTAGAATTTTCGAAAATTTTAATATGTTGAGTATGGATGATTTGTTTCATTTTTATTATGTTTATTGATTTAATTATGTTTATGAAGCTTAATTAACATATGCTATGGTTTTAATTCCTTTAAATTCATGAAATTAAAAAATTAAAGAATCTAACCTAAACCCTAATTTTTGAATATGACTCATATGTTATGATATGAATGAATTAAGCTTGAATATATGTTTAGAGATGATTATAAACATCATATAAATGAAGAAATTAAAAATTAAACCATGCATGTTTAATAGGTGAAAATTTCGAAAATTTTAAGGTGTAGGAACTTAATGATTTTGATTTTATTTGATCTATTTGACATGATAATTATGTTTAGAGATATAAATAATGTATAAAATGAATTTATAGGAATTTAATTTAATCATATGCATTATGTCCAAATTTTCAAAAATGAAGGGGGCATTAGGAACTATGATTTCTTGATTTTATTTGATGGATTTGAATTGATATTTGAGATCTATGATAAAAATAAGGCTTAAATAGAATTTATGGAAATTTTTGAACATAGGTATCAAAAGTTAGAAAATTAAAGTTTAAACTCAAGTTATACTTATAGGTGATATACTTGATCTATGATTGAATGAATCATGAAATTATGATTATTAATGTTAATTGAGTATAATTATATGATATTTGATGTTTAATGGGTTGTAGATACTCAAAATATTAAAATGTATATATATATATATATATCTAGTTAAATCCCCTTAGGCGATTAACATTGAATTAGATGATATTGGTTTTGTATAAAGTTCTTAAGTGTATGTTTGATGATATATTGATGACATTGGGGAGTTAGGGATGATATTGGTATAGTTGGTGTATTTGGGCTATACCTATTCTAAACGTTACTCTGCCGAAATTTCGGTAGAATTAGACGTTAGTAAGACAAATTATATGTTAATTGATAGTTGTTAGAATATATCTAAATTAGAAAGGAAGATTACTAAAGATTGACCATAATCTTTATGTTTAAGGATCCAGCAAGGGAAACCGAGAAGTAAAGGAAGAAGAAACGAAGCTGTTAGATTAAACGTCACGAGGTGGGTAATGCATTACGAACTTTATTTTGAAGCTAAACCCATGATATGTTATGAGCTTGATTTCTTGTGAAAGCATTTGATCACCACATGATAATTATGCTAAATGTTTTACCACATTGTGGGTATGACGGAAATTACCTATCTGCGGTAGGAAGATGTTATTCTTGTGCAGTAGATGGTCGTGAGCTTGCAAATGTAGGCCGCCATGGTATTGGGAGAGGCCTACTTCCCTTTCTTGTATGACGTAGATAGGGTATGACCGTAGTTGCTATCCTTCGGGACCAACTCGGGTATGTTATGCCGGTATGTTTCAAAATAAAGTGTGGTGATATGTTATTATGTGAAAGTTTTTCTTATGAATCACTGATTAAATTGTCTTACGAACTGCTATTTGAAAGAAAGGTTTTCTTGAATAAAATATTTAAACTTTGAATATTATATTGGCATTATCCACTGAGTACTTTCTGGTACTCATGCCCTCCAAATGTTTTTATTATGCAGGTTGAGTATGAAGGAGATGTGGCAGGGAAACCGAAATGAAATATCGTTTTGATCTTTACATTTTGTTGGTTATGTCTAAATATCATGTCTTCATACATGATATTCATTGATCTTCCGTTGCTTTGGAACCTTGAAACTTTGAACCTGTACTTTTGATAAGCGATGTAAATATTTTGAAACTTTGATGCATATAATTTGAGGTGTGCCTCGTTTGTGATTATATGGTTGTTGGATATTTTTTTAGCGCAGGTCGGCTTATTCCATTTTCAAACGTTAGACTGTCCGTTTGTTTCCAAAATTAATCCTCTTAATCACTCATTTTTAGAAAGATTATCGTTAATTAAACCAGTCACGGCTTGATTATTCAGACACGGTAAACATAACGGTGTATCTAGAAGAAGGTATGTACACAATAAACATATGTACAAAGAAGGTTATAGCAATATATATTATCATATGACCTACATCCCTAAATCCTTATGGTATTACTTTCATGGTTTGGTCTCCGGGAAGAGACGGTATGGTTTCTCAGAGTAGAGCAATGATCGATGTCTAGCCTTCAGGTAAAGGCTAAGTGGTCACCTTATCTTATTGGGTTATGGATTCCTTATTTCTATTCGCGTTATAGCATCACATCATATCCGTTCTCATTATGTACTTACAATCCATTTTTTTCATTTTGTACTTCCTTAACGTTATACTATGATTCTTTTCATTATAGCCATGATAGAGGCAACACGCATGGTGTTCGGAATTCCTTCGCGTAGAGAGGTTGGGACTTATAGCAGTGCGAACCTCCAGTTAAGCAATCGCTTCGTCGTCGTAGACTCGTCGCGTTCTCATCCTCGAATCAGTTCGGATTGTGATTCTTAAGATTTCTATGTTCTCGTTCTTCCTTAGTATTTCGTTCAATTGGGGATACCTTATGTTCTCATACTAAGTTCGGCGCAAAAGGGATCATGCGTCTTAAGAGTCTATGTTCTCATGGGGAAACATACTCATTTACATCCTACTTCTAGCATGCTTAGATATAGCAAGAAACATAGATCATAACATGTATTATACAAACAAGTATTCATACATTACTCCTTACCAACTCCTAAAGTTTGCAACTTTCTTTCAAACTAATGACCAATAATTTGAAACAACTTTTCAATTTCACAAAATCCCTTTTTCCAAAATGTGTTTCAACTTCCCAACAAGGCAATATTGAAATTTCAATTCACATTTCATATACTTCCATCATTTCAAAACAACTTTTAATTGAGATAGTTACCTTCTTCCTCGTTGAGCAGGACAACGATGGAGTGCGAGTCGATGTGATAAAACACAAACAATTTCTAGACTCAACTTTCAATTTAGGATTCAAGGAAAGACTTTCTAGGGTTCAGAGCGAACAAGTGCTCTGATACCACTTTGTGACGACCCGACTTCTGAAGGAAGTACGGATTAAACGGATCGCCACAGGTATGACAATGCAGCGGATATACACATAACTAAACTAATACAATTAACCAATCAACTACGAATAAATGCATAGACTGAAAGGAATAAGTTGTTTCGATACAAACTCAAGTCACAGAAGAACTTGCCCAAAAAGGTTCAATGTTCAAATATAGCCCAATCAGGGCGCAATTCAAGGAATGAGGTACGACTTCAAGTTCTATACGATATGAAAAGCAATTATAATCAAAAGACATCAAACAATATCAGAGTTAGCAGCAATAAACGTGTGGACATACATATGACGATACATGCCCAAGGTTCTAGAAATCCTTTCTATTATAGCAACAAAACAACTGCCACTCTGCACCACCTCGCACCCATCATCAATCTCTGCTCAACCTGCACATCAAAAACGAGATGCAGGGCTAAGTACAAAAGTACTCAGTGGACTCATTGCCGAAAACATGTTCTTTGTTAAAGTTATAGAACTGCCCACAATAGCGCATAAGGATTTTAGTTGAAAGGACTCATGCTTATCAAATATTTTATCATTTTTCCAAAAGTATCCGGCCGGACTATTTCATCCACGTTGTTCCATATTTGATCATTTATTCATTCATTCATTCGCGCACTATGGAGGTGGCCACCTACACATAGTCGCCGTGACCGGTCGAGGTAGCTAACCTTAATACACAGTTACACGTGTACACAATCCGAGTTGGTCCTTCACTAAGTCGGATCCGATCGTTACCCTTTTTTAACGTTGGTGGACCAACACATTCACATACCACATTGGATATACCAATCTCAGATAGGATCAAAACAAAACATAAACATTTAGCAGTCAATAACAGTTTATGTAATAACATTTCATAAAGCTTTTGTAAATCATGCTTTGAGATAGACATGCATGTCATTTTTGTTTCAAGAGAGCCCACATGCTAATCCGAAGCTAGTTGTTCTAAGTGAGCAGGTGTGATTGTCCTTACTCGCCGACTACGTACGATCAAACCCTTCATAAGAAAATAGCCTTTCTTAGATTCTTTCTATCGATCGAAGGTCGTTTATAAATTACGACTTAAAGTTCCCAATTAGGGTTTCTTTATGATTTCATGTGATGGTTTTAAGATAACTCTATTATCTTACATTCCCAAATTCTCAAACTATTTTACTTCATCATTGATAGATGAACCTCAACTTATGAGTCTTATACTCCAAGTCTATCCTCGACTCTTAACCTTAGTGTTCTTCTAAACGTTATTATGTTATAGATTGTTAGTATTCAAATTGTGATTGGTATATTAGGATATTCTCAAGCCACTAACTAGACAAAACAATTGTAGTTACGTCCTAGTAGGTTATGCTTGACGACTTGTCGTATTAGCACGACGAATAAAATGGGATTCTTGACTTATGATTTAAGTGATCGCATGCCATCATGTAAGTATGTACTTAGGAATAGATGAATTTCTTCGGGAATATTAACTCGACCTTTGAAACATAAGGATCGACATCTTATGTTCGAATCATTGTTTACACTTTACGACATTGTTTGTTTCACTTAACTCGTCGGAGATTATATAAATTGTATAATCGCTATTCGTTGTCGATTTGTCTTAATGCTTAATCTAATATCGTATTAGGTTGTCGTTATTGAGTATTAACGTCGTAACTCGGCTTTTGGTTTCTTTAACTTAGGATCTCACGTTTGAGTATCATATTGCTAATAGAAAACCCTAATTTGTGTCTAACTTCGATTCTCATTAATTCCTTCTTAAGTTATCGAAATTTGTCGATTTCTTTTGGATTCTCGTACATAAAGTATTATGTTGTTTATGTTTGGGGTTTTGTTTGTCGGGACAACATAAACATAACCATTTAACACCATACAATACCATACACAACATAACTATACTAAAGCATTAGAAAACCATAATTTCTAACATAATGCAAAACCAATATGTATGTGTGCATAAGTGTTCCATTCATTCATCACAATCACAACCATTCATTCCAAGCTTATAGTTTAACTATCATTGCATCATTTACCATTAAAATTAAACTCATACTTAACAATTTTGCTACGTTTTCGATAATTAGCAATAATTAGTATAAGTATCCAATAAATTCCTATAAAATCATGTTATGCTCCTATCATACTATAAAATTTAATTACCAACTCAATATCATCAAATAAAATTTAAAAACATGAGTAATTAAGCATAGAGTTTTCGGTATTTATGATTTATTGAACATTGGTGTTCAATAAATTCCACAAAAATGATATCATGCTTATATCATATACTAAACATGAAATATCACCTCATATCATACATTAAAATTAAAACACATGCCTTTTACTGCATGATTATTTTCGATAATCTTAATATATATACATATATATTCAATAAATTCCATTAACTTCACAATATGTTTATATTATGCAACAAACATGTAATATTAACATTAAACATCATCTAATATTTATAATATGAACCAAATGCTTGGAATTCTTTTGTCCTCACACATATATTACATATGTGTTCAATAAATTCCCAACAATGCATATTAGGTTCATATTATTTCTACACATCACATATCATATTATTTTCAACAAATAAAATCAAATAAATCCTTATATATATATATATATATATTTATATACTTCGGTCCCTATTGAAAATAGGGTAGTACCTCAATAATTTCAAGATTAATATATGATGTTCATATCATATATGAACATCATATATATATTTCGGTTTCAACATGAAAATAAGAGAAGTATTCTAAAAAATTTCATGATTAATATAAGATTTTCATATCATATATTAAACACTATATCTCAACTATTTTCAACAAATAAAATCAAACAATAGTCTAAAAATATGTATATATATTCAGCCTTTTTGAAGAAAATAGGAGATGTGTTTCAAAAATTTCAAGATTAATATATGATGTTCATATCATATATTAAACACTATATCTCAACTATTTCAACAAAAAAATTAAAACCATGGCCTAAAAATTCAACATAGGTCTCGGTCTTCAAAAAAAATTCCAAATATTCTCATATTTATTCTACATGCTCCTAATACATCAACAAGCAACAATATCAAATAAAATTCATAAAAGCATGCTTTATATTCTATAAAAAGAATTCTAACAAAATCGAAAAATAATACACATGCTCCAAAAATTCTCAAACTTTAAACACAACCTTAGAACATATAAGCATATGTCATTCATGGCTTGAGAGCATTTGGTGGCTCAAAAGTCATGAAGAAAATGAAGAACAAAACTAGGGTTCTTCGTGAAATAAATTCAAAAAAAATCTAAAAAAAAATTCTACTCCTTTAACAATGAACATAATGATGATTACTACCTTTATATGGTGTTAAAATAATTATTTGAGGGTTAGAATGGTTGGAAAATAAGGATTAAAGCTTAAAAGTTTGAAGAACAAAAGAGAGAAATTTCAAAATAGAGAGAGAGAGAGGGCACGGTTTGGCCTGTAAAATCTGATCCAAATGAGCTGGTTTCAGCCTATATGGAGTGCCCATTGTGGTGGTTGGGAGGAGACTAGTCAAATTACCCGATTTTGCATGTTAATACCGACTCTTTAAGTTTTATCGTGCTTTCGATTGATTTCTCGGAACCTTAAGGTTTTATTTTATTAAATAGCCTTAAAAAGACTTATTTCATAGTTTATAATAATTTCATGAAGTTCAGATGGCATCCGGCAAGTCAATTCTGAGTTATCGCTGAAAAACAGCGTCCGACGATTAAATTATGCTCATTCGAAATTCTATTGAATTCTTGAGCTTTCATAATTAATTTGAGTCTTATAAATCATTTCTTATTGATTTAGACCCTTGGTTTGAGTTTCGGTTCGTTCGGATCAGTTTAGGAGTTTTTCGGTATATATTCCCGGCGTTCGGTTAAGTTCTTCAGAAATTTCGTTCATAAATTGATTCTTATGGATGCTAAATTCATAATAATATATTTCTTCATGATTTTAATTGTTATCATAAATTTTCATGAATAGCACGGATTGGAAGTTGATCCGGCTCGTGAATAGTACTTTTGAGACTGACCGGACGAGTATGCCCGAAAATTTCAATTCTTTGGCTTCTCACATATTTTTGTGAGACGATTCTAGAAATGAAATACTTTTGTTGAGATTCATTCTCGATCTTTCATTCTATTTTCAGGCTACTCAGAAAACCCTAATCCGGTAGGACTAGTCACTAGTTTTTTTACTTCTCTAGTTTTCAATCTCCGAATCGATTCTAATTCGTCTCGATGGTCACCTTAAACATAATTAAGGTCTTATAGCTCTAAGTAATTGGTTTAAGCATCGCTAATAAAAGTTTTAAATTTTTCGGGTTATTACATACCATCCCCCTTAAAATAAATTTCGCCTCGAAATTTGCTAAACTTGGAAAAGATCTGGGTATTTCTCTTTCATAGCTGATTCTAATTCTCAGGTCATGGTGTCGCCATAGAACTTTTACTAACGGTATCTCTTTGTTCCTTAGCTTTTGGGTACGTCGGTCCAAGATTTTCGTAGGCAGTTCCACATAGCTCATATTGTCATCGTGGACAATATCTGTCGGTGATATCATATGGCTGGGGTCATGTATGTACTTCTTGAGTTGCGAAACGTGGAACACATTGTGTACGTTCCTAAAGCTTGGCGGTAATGCCAATCTGTAGTCACCGCCCTATCCTTTCCAAAATTTCATAGGGTCCTATGAAGCGTGGTCGCAGATTTCCTTTAATTCCGAATCTCATGATTCCTTTTGATGGAGAAATCTTCAAGAAGACTTTGTCTCCCACTTCAAAATGCAGCCTGTACGACGTTTGTCGGCGTACGACTTCTGTCGGTCTTGGGCCTCCTTGATCCGTTGGCGGATCTGTCTCACAATCTCGATCATTTCTCCCATAGAGTCAGGTCCTAATACTCTCCTTTCTCCCACCTCATCAGCACGGTATTTATATAATTATGAGCATAAATCTAGCACATCATCGAACACCACATATCACAATATTAAAACGAAAGGCTCTCGGGGAGCTGTCATCATATCACATCAATTGCCTCCACGAGGACTTTCATCAGTGTTTTGAAGATTTCCAAAAGACCAGGTACATAGTATGATGCCCAAAAACAATTATCAGCATCACTCCGTGTACCTAGTCACGGTGCGTACAAAAATCTAAACGCTACCGTGGACGTCAAAATAGGGTTTCATGTCGGAACAACTCATCGTTTCCGCATGCATCAAAAGATATACAAAGTATATAGACCAAAAGACTATCTAGTCCTAAGAACTAGATCCATGATCGCTCGGGGTGTAGACAGGGCTCCATGTGTCGAAGTCAGGATTGGAAGTATGGGAACTATCCACTCCCTCCATATCATCATCAGCTGATAGGTCCTCCTCGGGGTCTTCCTTTGGATCTTCCTCGGGATCTTTCTCATGATCTTTCTCAAGATCTTCCTCCGGATCTTTCTCTGGATTTTCCTCCTCAACGTCGAGAGCGGGAGCCATGGGCTCTCGGAATCTAATAACCCTGATGTCTTCCATAGTAGCTAGGTCTCGGCGGATCTCGGCCATGACTTTCTCAAAAGCAGTGGCTGGGAATGGAGCAGCAGCCAAACGAGTATAAGCTCCCCTCACGGTGCCTACAGCTAGGCCACATGGATCCTCGATCTCCACAGAATTGTGGTACATAGGTGCATGCGGGGGTGGTGGTGTCTGGACTAGGGGAGAGCCGGCAAGTGGAGGTGGGTACGTGCATGGCATGGCCGTGGCGATGGTGCAGGCGGGCAATGACTAGGATGGAACCCTACTGGTGGTAGGACCGGAAAGGTGAGCTGTTGGGGACGGGAAGGTCAAACCTCGAACATGTTCCTACCACTGCCAGGTAAGAATACGAGCCCGTTAGGCACATCAAGCGGGCACCTCAGGGTGGACCCACTCTAGAATCTCATCGCGCCAAGTGTATTCCGCGCGATAAGATATGAACCACGTGGGGCAGCTCCGTACACCGTTAATACATAGCTCAGGTGGCTAACAAAGCGAGGCAGGTCCGCCTCGAGATCGAAACTCTCTCGGTGTCAATAGATATAGTCCGTCGATATCTCACGGCATACCACCGCGATCGGATGGCGGTCTCATGATCGATCGAGCACACCGTCATAATGCGATGTACCACGGGCATGTTCAGCGGCCCAATGACGTGTGAAGTGTGCCAAGAACTCACCGAGGTCGTCTCCTCGGCACATCTGGTAGGTACGGTATGAGCGTACGACCTCTTCGGGTGTGACCCTTGAGTATAGAAGGCGCCTAGTCGTGAAGACAGTCCGAGCCATCTGAAAATGAAAGTATCACAAAGGTCAGACACCGTAAATATAACGGTGTATCTAGAAGAAGGTATGTACACAATAAACATCTGTACAAAGAAGGTTATAGCAATCTATATTATCCTATGACCTACATCCCTAAATCTTTATGACACTACTTTCATGGTTTGGTCTCCGGGAAGAGACGGTATGGTTTCTAAGAGTAGAGCAACGATCGATGTCTAACCTTCGGGTAAAGGCTAAGTGGTCACCTTATCTTATTGGGTTATGGATTCCCTATTTCTATTCGCGTCACATCATATCCGTTCTCATTATGTACTTACAATCCATTTTTTTTCTTTTGGTACTTCCTTAACGTTATACTTTAATTCTTTTCATTATTGCCACGATAGAGGCAACACGCATGGTGTTCGGAATTCCTTCACGTAGAGAGGTTGGGACTCATAGCAGTGCGAACCTCCAGTTAAGTAATCGCTTCGTCGTCGTAGACTCGTCGTGTTCGCATCCTCGATTCCGTTCGGATTGTGATTCTTAAGATTTCTATGTTCTCGTTCTTCCTTAGTATTTCGTTCAATTGAGGATACCTTATGTTCTCATACTAAGTTCGCGCAAAAGGGGTCATGCGTCTTAAGAGTCTATGTCCTCATGGGGAAACATACTCATTTACATCCTGCTTCTAGCATGCTTCGTATATAGCAGTAAACATAGATAATAACATGTATTGCGACAAACAAGTATTCATACATTACTCCCTTACCAACTCCTAAAGTTTGCAACTTTCTTTCAAACTAATGACCAATCATTTGAAACAACTTTTCAATTTCATAACATCTCTTTTTCCAAAGTGTGTTTCAACTTCCCAACAAGGCAATATTGAAATTTCAATTCACATTTCATATACTTTCATCATTTCACAACAACTTTTAGTTGAGATAGTTACCTTCTTCCTCGTTGAGCAGGACGACGATGGAGTGCAGTGCAGTGGCAGTCAAACACAAACAATTTCTAGACTCAACTTTCAACTTAGGATTCAAGGAAAGGCTTTCTAAGGTTCAGAGCGAACAAGTGCTCTGATACCACTTTGTGAAGACCCGACTTCTCAAGGAAGTACCGATTAAACGGATTGCCACTGGTATGATAATGCAGCATATATACACTAACTAATTAAACCAATACAATTAACCAATCAACTACGAATAAATGCATAGACTGAAAGGAATAAGCTATTTCGATACAAACTCAAGTCACAGAAGGACTTGCCGAAAAAGGTTCAACGTTCAAATATAGCCCAATCAGAGCGTAATTCAAGGAACGAGGTACGATCTCAAGTTCAATACGATATGAAAAGCAGTTATAATCAAAAGACATCAAACAATATCAGAGTTAGCGAAGAATAAACGTGTGGACATGCATATGACGATACATGCCCAAGGTTCTAAAATCTTTTCTATTAAAGCAACAAAACAAGCGCCACTCTGCCACCTCCCACCCATCATCAATCCTCGCTCAACCCGCACATCAATAACGAGATGCGGGGCTAAGTACAAAAGTACTCGGTGGACTCATTGTCGAAAACATTTTCTTTGTTAAAGTTATTGAATCGCCCACAATAGCGCATGAGGATTTTAGTTGAAAAGACTCATGCCATCGATATTTTATCATTTTCCAAAAGTGTCCGCCGGACTATTTCATCCACGTTGTTCCATATCGATCATTCATTCATTCATTCGCACTATGGAAGTGGCCACCTACACATAGTCGCCGTGATCGGTCGAGTAGGTAACCTTAACACACGATCACGTGTACACAATCCGAGTTGGTCCTTAACTAAGTCAGATCCGATCGTTACCCTTTTTTAATGTTGGTGGACCAACACATTCACGTACCACATTGGATATACCAATCTCAGATAGGATCACATCAAAACATAAACATTTGGCAGTCAATAAAAGTTTATGTAATAACATTTCATAAAGCTTTTGTAAATCATGCATTGTGATAGACATGCATGTCATTTTTGTTTCAATAGAGCTCACCTGCTAATCTGAAGCTAGTAGTTCTAAGTGAGCAGGTGTGATTGTCCTTCCTCGCCGACTACGTACGATCAAACCCTTCATAAGAAAATAGCATTTCTTAGATTTTTTCTATCGATCGAAGGTCGTTTATAAATTACGACTTAAAGTTCCCTATTAGGGTTTCTTAATGATTTCATGTGATGGTTTTAAGATAATTTCTATTATCTTACATTCCCAAATTCCCAAACTATTTTACGTCATCATTCATAGATGAACCTCAACTTATGAGTCGTATACTCCGAGTCTATCCTCGACTCTTAACCTTAGTGTTCTTCTAAACGTTATTATGTTATAGATTGTTAGTGTTCAAGTTGTGATTGGTATATTAGGATATTCTCATGCCACTAACTAGACTTAACAATTATAGTTACGTCCTAGTAGGTTATGCTTGACGACTTGTCGTATTAGCACGACGAATAAAATGGTAGTCTTGACTTATGACTCAAGTGATCACATACCATCATGTAAGTAAGTACTTAGGAATAGATGAATTTCTTGAGAATATTAACTCGACCTTTGAGACATAAGGATCGGCATCTTATGTTCGAATCTTTGTTTACACTTTATGACATTCTTTGTTTCTCTTAACTCGTCGGAGATTATATAAGTCGATAATCGCTATTCGTTGTCGATTTGTCTTAACGCTTAATCTTACATCGTATTAGGTTGTCGTTATTGAGTATTAACGTCGTAACTTCGGCTTTTGGTTTCTTTAACTTAGGATCTCGGGTTTGAGTATCTTATTGCTAATAGAAAACCCTAATTTGTGTCTAACTTGATTCTCATTAATTGTTCTTAAGTTATCGAAATTTGTCAATTTCTTTTGGATTCTCGTACATAAAGTATTATGTTGTTTACGTTTGGGGTTTTGTTTATCGGCACAACATAAACATAACCATTTAACACCATACAATACCATACACAACATAACTATACTAAAGCATTAGAAAACCCTAATTTCTAACATAATGCAAAACCATTGTGTATGTGTGCATAAGTGTTCCATTCATTCATCACAATCACAACCATTCATTCTAAGCTTATAGTTTAACTATCATAACTCATTTACCATTAAAATTAAACTCATACTTAACCATTTTGCTACGTTTTCGATAATTAGCAATAATTAGTATAAGTATCCAATAAATTCCGATAAAATCATGTTATGCTCCTATCATACTATAAATTTAATTACCAACTCAATATCATCAAATAAAATTTAAAAACATGTGTAATTAAGCATATAGTTTTCGGTATTTATGATTTATTGAACATTGGTGTTCAATAAATTCCATAAAAATCATATCATGCTTATATCATATATTAAACAGGAAATATCACCTCATATCATACATTAAAATTAAAACACATGCTTTTTACTGCATGATTATTTTCGATAATCTTAATATATATACATATATATTCAATAAATTTTATTCACTTCTCAATATGTTTATATTATGCAATAAACATGTAATATTAACATTAAACATCAACTAATATTTATAATATGAACCAAATGCTTGGAATTCTTTTTGTCCTCACACATATATTACATATGTGTTCAATAAATTTCCAACAATGTTTATTAGGTTCATATTATTTCTACACATCACATATCATATTATTTTCAACAAATAAAACCAAATAAATCCTTATATATATATATATATATAGTTACGGTCCCTATAGAAAAATAGGAGTAATGCCTCAATAATTTCATGATTAATATATGATGTTATATTAAACACTATACCTCAACTATTTTTCAATAAATAAAATCAAAATAATTTCCAAAAATCATATATATATATTTCGGTTTCAACATGAAAATAGGAGAAGTATTCCAAAAATTTCAAGAATAATATATGATGTTCATATCGTATATTAAACACTATATCTCAACTATTTTCAACAAATAAAATCAAACAATAGTCTAAAAATATGTATATATATTCGGCCTTTTGAAGAAAATAGGAGATGTATTTCAAAATTTCAAGATTAATATATGAAGTTCATATCATATATTAAACACTATATCTTAACTATTTTCAACAAAAAAAATTAAAACCATGGCCTGAAAATTCAACATAGGTCTCGGCCTTCAAAAACATAATTCAAGAAAAATTCCAAAAATTCTCATATTTATTCTACATGCTCCTAATACATAAAAAAAACAACAATATCAAATAATATTCACAAAAGCATGCTTTATATTCTATAAAAAGAATTCTAACAAAATAAAAAAATAATAAACATGCTCCAAAAATTCTCAAACTTTAAACACAACCTTAGAACACATTTCTAAACATATTTTATTCATGTCTTGAGAGAATTTGGTGGCTCAAAAGTCATGAAGAAAATGAAGAACAAAACTAGGGTTATTCATGAAATAAATTCAAAAAAAATCTAAAAAAAAAATTCTACTCCATTAACAATGAAGAGAATGATGAGTAATACCTTTGTATGGTCTTAGAATAATTATTTGAGGGTTGGAATGGTTGGGAAATATGGATTAAAGCTTAAAAGTTCTAAGAACAAAAGAGAAATTTCAAAATATATATATATATATATATATATATATATATATATAGAGAGAGAGAGAGAGAGAGAGGCATGGTTTGGTCTGTAAAATCTGATCCAAATGAGCTGTTTTCAGCCTATATGGAGTGCCCATTGTGATGGTTGGGAGGAGACTAATCAAATTACCCGATTTGGCATGTTAATACCGACTTTTAAATTTTATCGCTTTCTATTGATTTCTCGAACCTTAAGGTTTTATTTTCTTAAATAGCCTTAAAATACTTATTTCATAGTTTATAATAATTTCATGAAGTTCGGATGGCATCCGGAAAGTCAATCAGAGTTATCGCGGAAAAAATGTCCGTGATTAAATTATGCTCATTCGAAATTCTATTGAATTCTTGAGCTTTCATAATTAATTTGAGTCTTATAAATAATTTCTTATTTATTTATACCCTTAGTTCGAGTTTTGATTCGTTCGGATCGGTTTAGGATTTTTCCGGTATATATTCCCTGCGTTCGGTTAAGTTCTTCAGAAATTTCGTTCAAAAATTGATTCTTATGAATTCTAAATTCATAAAAATATATTCCTTCATGATTTTGATTGTTATCATAAATTTTCATGAGTAGCACGGACTGGAAGTTGATCCGGCTCGTGAATAGTACTTTTGAGACTGACCGGGCGAGTATGCCCGAAAATTCCAAGTCTTTGGCTTCTCACATGTTTTCGCGAGAAGATTCCAGAAATGAAATCCTTTTGTTGAGATTCAATCTCGATCTTTCATTCTATGTTCAGGCTACTTAGAAAACCCTAATCCGGTAGGACTAGTCACTAGTTTTTTATTTCTCTAGTTTTCGATCTCCGAATCGATTCTATTCATTTCGTTGGTCACCTTAAAGATAATTAAGGTCTTAGAACTCTAAGTAATTGGTTTAAGCATCGCTAATAAAAGTTTTAAATTTTTCGGGTTATTACACTGACGGACCGAGAAGAAATCAGGATGACTAAATATCATATCGGATAGCCGATAGAGTTTGTGAAAGTTAAAGCGGGTACCGTGTCAAAGCCGGGTACCGCAATCAAACCGACTATCGTGAGTCGAGGCGATGTTCATGAGTCAGTTGTATGTCGGCGGTCAGTCGACGACTAGAATGAAAAGTCAAACCGGAAAGATGAAAGGTCAAAGCTGACTACATATCTACGTCTGACTGAAAGCATCATATTGACTCAGGTTGTTCAAAGTTGATAAAAGATGGAGTCCAGACTGCTAAGAATATGTTGAAGCGGACTCGATTGACCAAACCTTAAGTACAATCTGAAGAAACACAAAGTCTACTCAACTGAAGAAACACAAAAATTATAAAGTCTTGAGTGTTTGGCTCGACACATATTGTAGCATATCTGTAGAAGATCCTGATATGCCACTACAAACTTGAAAGTATACACAATAGCACTTAAGAAGAAAGTCGGATCCAATTAGATGTCTACGGACAAACTCTTCTCAGCGTTGAAAGATGACGAGTACGACACCATACGTACTCAAGAGTCATCAAAGCTGAAGCTTCTGAAGAAAACGCTAAAGTCAGCACAAGCAAAGACGTCGCCCTTAAAGCTGACAGGAGCAAGGAAGCAAAGAGCCAACAAAAGATAAATTTGAGTGCAACAACGAGGAGTTGCTAACCCATTATACCTTAATGGCTGATAGATTCAGGAAGATGAAAGCCCGACTAAAGAGGTACAATGAGTACCGGAAAAAAAGTCGCAGAACACGATAGGAGCCATAGAGAAAGAACTCAAAAGGATCGGAATGACGAGAAGCCCAGTCGACCTGAGTATAAAGATAATGAGTACTTCAACTGTGGCAAGAAAGGGCATTTCAGATACGACTTCCCCGAGCTAAGCCACAAAGAAAGAAAAGGTTTACGTGCCAAGCGCGATAAAAATATGATCGAGCGCAAGGCTATGGTTACTGAGAAAACTGAGACTTCAAGCTCATCCAGTTCCAGTAACTCCTCCAGCACTGATGATGAAAGCAAGTGCTTGATGGTAAGAGAAATCAACAACTATGAGGAAAGTTGTATTGTGGGAATTGACAATGGCCTTGACGAACCTGAGGTCACATCCCATCTCTCTATTGATAATTTCTCCCAAACTATTACTTTATCTAAGCAGTGTCCGACTCAGAACACTCACCAAATGGGACGAGATGGAGCAAATCATGATCGACTACCGAGCGGTCATGAAAATGTATGAAAGAGCTATGATGAGAATTATAGTGACGATGAAAAGCTTCACTGTCGAACAAAGTCAATAGTCAATTGGCCCTTCAAGAAGAGATAAAGTTCATTCCTGAGCTGACTAAGCTAAAAAAGGAAAATGTTGATCAAGTCAGTGTGATCAAGGAACTAAAGACTGAGCGGTCTCAACAAGAAAAGGAAATGGTTTAACACAAAACTGAATTAACTGAGACCAGCCTGAAGTTCAGTACACTTCAGCAGAGCGAAGCTTCACTCCAACAAAGAATCAACACTCTGAATGGAGCTACGAAGAAAATAAAGACCATCCAATCAGTTTAGATGTATCCGTTAATCAGAAGTGGATTAGGGTATAATCCTTGTTTAGAGATGAATGTTTCATGCATCAGTGGCACCAAAACTGTGTTCGTAAAGTCAACTGAGAAACTGAAGGCTCTAGTGACTGAGCGAAAGGATACAAAGCATGTTGTGCCTAACTCAAGGCCTAAGTATAAATTACTTAGAAGACCTGATCTTATCAGCACCAGAGTTACAGTGAGGCACTCTCGGTATGCCTACTCAATGAAGAATCCTATGCCGAAGCACCTCCTACCAGGAAATATGCCCAAACATATGTTCTAGTCTACCAAAGACATCCTACACATAGTAAAACCTTTTTTACACCTCCATAGCACACTCGTGCAGCACATCAACATGTGCACAAACCCAAGCCCCTGCTCAATCAACACAGAAGTTCAAGGCTCAGCAAAGAAAGCCAAGGATAGTTTACATCGGCTTCCATGGAAGATCAATCAAGCCTGACCCTAATGTTAAAATTATCAGGCATATTTAGGTTCCCAATGGAACTACTAATTTTCAAGGACCCACTTCATACTGGGTACCTAAAATATGATTTTGCAGGTTGTGTTGATCAATCAGAAGAAGAAAAAAGACCTTCCAGCCCAGAAGCACATATGGTACTTAGACAGTAGATGTTCAAGACACATAACAAGCTACAAGGAATACCTGACTGACTATGTGGAGAAGGAATACGCAAAAGTGGCATTGGTGATAACTCTATCGGATACACCAAAGGCTACGGTACTCTTTCGATCGGTAACACTAATATTTTCAATGTCAATTACGTTTTTGGTCTTAAGCATAATCTCCTATCCGTTAGCCAATTCTATATAACAACTTCACTGTCAAAATTTAAAAAATGAATTCTGCTAAGAACAACCAAAGATAGGTCGTCCTAAGAGAAACCGGATATGAGAACTTATATGTTGCATCATGGAAGGACTGCCCTCCAGATACATGCTTGGTGTCCAAGTCTTCCTCAGAGATTAACTGGTTGTGGCACAGAAGGCTGAAACACTTGAATTTCAAGACCTTCAACAAGTTGGGAAAACACTCGTTGGTCGAAAGCTTACCAAATGCAGGATTCCACAAAGATGGCTTAGCCGGGACTATTACTCGGGATGGGGATTAAGAAACGGGGAAAAATGGGTTATCGTGTTATGAGACATACATCAAGGAAACATCCATAAACATCGAGATGTTGAAGATCAAAGTAGAAATAATTTACATACAAGAGACTAGTCTATCAGATCTTTAACGAAAGAGTTCATCTGATCTGAAAGAAATCTAGTTCTCTAAACAAAACATAACTTAGTGTTCTTACAACGGAATAACGTGTGAGGTACACATGTGAAGATGTATACTCAAGGTTCTATCTATCATCGACAAAAGATTTCTACTGCTCAACATATCTCCATCTCATCACCCGCTCAACCTGCACATTTAAAAACAAACATGCAGGGTTGAGTACAAAGACTCAGTGGAGATATGACAAACATGCATCTTTAATTTAAATTGCACTGCCTCATCACTAACACACATAATTTTATTTAAAAGTTCTGTGTTTACTAAACATTTTATGTCATTTTTTCATAAAAGTTCTCTAGCCAGATACATTTTCTATCTGCATGATCCATATCCGTATCATCTTGCGCTGTAGAAAGAGGCCTCATTCCACAGACGTTGTGACCGTTTGAGAGAAACTCTCGGCGCACAGTCACCATTAGTATACACATTAATCCTTACTAGGAATTCTCCGTCTAGCATTGGATCCGAATTCGATTAACATCAAGTTGGCGAACCAACACAAATAGAATACATACATAAAACAAACATTTTTGGGCAGTTTCAATTATTCAATAAAACATTTCAGTTCATTTGATTTTCATTAAAGCAATGTAAAGGTAAGATTTGTCATTTTATATTGTCCTTATGGAGAAAGTTCACATGGTACATTCTCCTTCTTATCTGTGCCCTTTCTATCTTCTTTGATCACTTATGTGCTCCACCTTTACGTAAGAAACTAGTTTAGTACGTCGGTTAAATCTTTGATAAATGTCAAAATATAACAGACTCGATAGCTTCTTAAACCTTATTAAGGTTCGTTTACTAAACGTAAATAATTTTTAGGTTTTTGCATCCTTAACCAAAATTAGGGTTGTAGTTTCCTCGAAAAACCCTAATTTATAAACTCTCATTTCTAAATGAGACGAAGCATCACTTTGGACTTCATAACAAATTAGGTGAATCCTTTGAATTCGTCTTAGCCCATTTTCCGATAAAATGATTTCAGTTATGAAATCAGATTCATATAAACGAGATATAGTCATACCTTTAATTCGTTTTGTTCGAATGTAGCTAAATTACCGTTTTCTTTCTTAGTAAATTTTTCTCTTTGTTTTTAAATCCTTATCAAGAAATCGAGCTTATATTTTCCATTATTAACACGTATATTCAAGTCGAGTAACAAAAGTCTAAGTTTTGAAATTAAGAATTTAAGTTTTGTTCTCGTCTCACGCGTCTTAATTCATCTATTCAGAAAAACTCATATTTTACTAGGCGTAAAACATAATTATGTGCTTTAAATATAACTCTACTCACGCACTAACATACTTCATTCCTATAACATGCTCAAGTAAACATGCTCAATGCATTCATAATTTAAACAAATCATTTCAAACTTCAAACTTACGCATTTTTCATATATATGAATTTGTTTGTGTATTGAAATTCACATAATCTACATTAGAACATATGAAACAATTAACTACTATAATAAGCTCTAATTCAAATTTATTACCCAACATGCTCAAATAAATCCCATAAACTCACATCAACATTTGATCATGCCCATATATATATATATATATATATATATATATATATATATGGAATTGATTTATGCATAGCACTTATAATTTCTAAATTCTACGTCACTTAGTAAAACGTCTCAACGTATAAAATTCTTGTACTTCATCCCAAAAATCATATATATTCATGTCATATCTCATACGTATAAATATGTGATCATATTTAATAAAATAAATTTGAACTTCTAAATCCTACAACTTAATGTTTTTTGAAATTTTTGAAAAAATTAGTAAAACATTTTCATAAATTCCTGTAAATTCACATCACACTCTATATTAATGTAGGATCAATAATATATAATAACATTAGGTAAAGAAAATTTGGACATCAATTCCCTACGCTATATAGGTCTCAAAAATTTTATAAAAATTTTCATATAAATTCTCAAAAAATTTAATTCACACTATATATTATCCTCCTTATATACCAATAATATGCATTAACATCAAACATATAAAAATCATACATCAATAACCCACAACCTCGGGTTTTCGATTTTTTCAGAAAAAATCTTAAATGTTTGCAAAAACTGTGAATTAATTCATATAAGCTCAATTAATACTCAACATCATTAATCCATATCCAAAACAACTATTAAAATCATAGTCACCTCACGAATTCCTTAAATAAATTAGATCATAAATAAAACATTTCAAACCTAAACATACTTGCATCAAACTTGAAAAATATACTCTATAACATGATTTCTAGAACATTAATACCTAAACCTAAAGCATTTGAAAATTCTCTAAAATTTCCTCAATAATTTCGAAACATGCTTCATGCTTAAACTATGATGGATTTCTATTTTTCTTGTAAATCTAAGAAGGTTAGATAATTTCCAACCTTTTATTTTGTAATATCCCAAAGTTTTAAAACTAGGTTACGATATTATAAGTCGTCAATTAGAGTTTTTGTTTCGATAATCGAAATAGTAATTTATCGAAGCTCAATTTCGACTATTCATAATACGAGAATTTTCATATTATGTCTATAAATAATTAGTAAATTAAGGAATATATATATTATTCATTCGAGAGCGTTTTTCCAATGTCGATTAATTTTCGATAGTTAGTCTTACGTTATTTTCTAAGCGATGAAACTTATAATTTAATTCCATATTAACGAATAACGAATAAGGTGATTACAACTTTATTATCAACGTTTTAGAGAATTCGAAAAGTTCGTATAACGTTTAAAGAATTACAATATAGAAAGTCCTATGATTATTTTATGAAACAAGAACATTTTTTTTATATATTCTTTCACTAAAACAATTTTATTTATTAAAGAAATGAAGATTGGATAATTTATTCCTATTTTCTAGCTATAGTTCGAAAATTCCATCTTAGAACATAGAATTGTTCTTATTCATTTTTCTTATGATTTATTCAATCATCTAAGATCTATATTATATCACATTGCTATTAAATGGAAAAAAATAAGATATGTAGCATATTACTTCATAGTGGACGAAAATTTAGTGTATAGGTGTGAAAAGAAGAAAATTTCCATCTTTTGTGATAGTGACGTGTATTTATTATGATAATGAGAGGTTATTAATGTAATATTAAGATGAATTATTAATAAATAAAGTGATAAGTGATATTTTAAGGTGATAACCGAAAATGTAGTGTGCAAGTGCAAAAGGAAGAAAAATCAAATTGTGTTGATAGTGATAGTTAATTATGTTGAAAATGAAAGGTATTTAATTTATGTATAATATAAGATGATTATTTAATAAAGTGATAAGTGTTATTTGTTTGGTAGTGAGGGTGTAGGATTTTAAAGATAAGGAAGTGTATATTGTTGACTTTTTTTTTAGATATTTTTCCTAAAGTTTGATTAATGTATATTATCATCAAAAAAATAAAAAAAATCATCTCATTCCCATTTTGAAAGTGCCGAAACCTTGAGAGAGAAAAAGAATGAGAGTTCTTCAAATTTTCTCTTCAATCTTAAGTTAGAAAATCGATTTCTTCTCCGATCGGCTCCGATTAAAAGGTTAGAAATTGTATAAGCTTCTTAGATATACAAAAATATTAGAAATTCATCCATGAAAAATGAAGTTATATGCTTTTGTTATTTCATGTGAAATTTGAGAATTTTTGTTAAATGTTTAAGTTGTTAATTAAATATGTTTATATGATGGTTGTAAGCATATATTATGAATTTAGTACAAAGTTGAGCATGTTAGAATTTTTCTTATTATAGTTGAGATATATGAGATTTATATGTTGGTGATCATGATTTTTTATTGTCGTTTTGATCATGAATTAATAATAATGAGTATTGTTTAAGCATGCATAAATTAATTCATAATTTTTGAAAAATGTTGGAAATTATTTCAAAATAATTTTGAAAATCTTAGTGTATGATTTATTGAGGTATGATTTTTGTATGATTATAATAATGTATAGTGTGAATTAATTAGAATTTTTGAAAATTCTTTAATTGATTTTTCAAAATTTTCGAAAACTATAAAGTGTAGGGTTTTGATGTCAATTTTTTGTCTGTCTAATGTTATTAAATATTATTGATCCTATGTTAATATAGTGTGTTATGTGAATTTATAGGAATTTATGAAAAAGTTTTGAAAATTCTTCCAAAAATGCCGAAAATATTAAAGTGGGAAGTTTAGAGTTTCAAATTTATTTTATTAAATGTGATCACATATTTAGGCACAAAAATATATTTAAGATATGCTATGAATTTATGTGATTTTTAAAAATGAGATACAATATTTTTACGTTGAAACATTTTGTTAATTGACGTAGAAATTTGAAATACAAAGTGATATGCTTAAATTAGTTTCATATATATGTATATTTGGGCATGATTGATTGTTAAAGTGAAATTATGAGATTTATTGGAATATGATTAGTAATCAATTAATATTACAGTATATATGCAAGTTAATTGTTCTAAAGGTGAATTTTGAGAAATGCATGTATTTGAAGTTGAAAATGACTTGGTTAAAAAATAAATGTATGAAGCATGTTAGTGCGTGAGCAGAGTTATGTTTTACGCCTAGTATAAATATGGGTTTCTCTGAATAGATACACTAGGACGTGTGAGACGAATTAGAGATATAACAATATCTCTTTTATAAGAATTGATTTCATAATTGAAATCATTTTATCGAAAAATTGCTAATATGAGTTCAACGATTGACCTAATTTATTAGTATGAGGTCTGAAGCAATGTTTCGCCTCAGTTAAAAACGAGAAGTTATAAGTTAGAACTTTCGATAAAAGGCGAACCAAATTGGTTAAAGATCTGAAAGGCTTTAGAAGGTCTATATTTAGTTAATAAATCTTGGTAAGATTTAAAAGTTATCGAGCTCCATTAATCTTTGACGATTTTCAAATATGCGACCGACGTACTAAATTAGTTTCTTACGTAAAGGTGGAGCACAAAGGTGAGCAACGAAAGTAAAGGAAAGAAACTCGTTTTGAGAAGGAGAATATACCAGGTGGGCTTTTTCTCCTCAAAGATAAAATGAAATGATAAATGTTTTATTTATGATACTTTCTTTTAAGAAATGATGATGAAATGCTATTATTTAATTACATGTCCAAAATGTTTATGTTTTATGTATGGATCCTATCAGTGTTGGTTCGCTAACGTAAGTTTAAATCGAATTCGGATCCTGTGCTAGAAGAAGAATTCCTAGCAAGGGTTAACGTGTACACTAAGGTAATCGTATTTCTTGAAAGGTTTGCTCGATCGATTCGGTGATTGTGTGTCTTTGAAAGGTTTGCTCGGCCGATCACGACGTCCGTGGAAGGAGGCCTCCTTCTACCGCGCAAGATGAGTTATATGATATAGGATATGGGTCATACAGACAGAAAATATGTCTGGCCAGACAAAGTTTATGAAAAATGACAGAAAATGTTTAGTAAGCACGAGCATTTCAAATAAAACCTCGTGTGTTACTGATGGGGCAGTGTAATTCAAAGTTATGATAAATGTTTTTGGCATAAGTCCACTGAGTCTTTGTACTCAGCCCTGCATGTTTGTTTTTAAATGTGCAGGTTGAGCTGGTGATTAGATGGAGCAGTGTTGAGCAGTAGGAATCTTTTGTCGCTGATAGTAGAGCCTTGAGTGCACATCTTCATATGTGTACTTCACATGTTTTCCGCTGCAAGAACACTAAGTCATATTTTGATCAGAGAATTAGATTCCTTCAGATCAGTTGAACCATTTTGTTAAGGATCTGATGGTCTAGTCTCTCGTATATAAATTATGTTTGCTTAATCTCAAACGCTTTGAAGTTCTAGAAGTTTTCTTGATATATGTCTCACAATTCAATATCTCATTTTCTTTTCCCGCTTCTTAATTCACATCCCAAGTAATAGTCCCTGCTAATATGTCTTTAGGAATAGTGGGTTGTTACATAATTGGACTTAGATTTGAAAACCTAAAGATTAAGCTTGCTCTTGAAGAAAAAAAATGGAGAAAACTCCTTCACTTCAATTCTTTGGTTCGGCAGAGAGAGAAATGAGAGATTATTTCTTTTTGTTTTGATGTATCTCCATACTCCTACTAAGTATAAAAAATATATAGACATGTGGTCAAAGTAGGATTACCATGCTTGCATCATCCTTCTCCTTTTTTTTCTTAGTTTCGGCTGATCACAAGGAAAATGGAAGCCTTATGTCCTTCATGATGTATTTTAATACTATAAACTAGCTTCTAGATATAGAGATTAATCATGTGGTAAAAAGCTATAAAATCCTTTCACATCATTTTTGGATATGTGTTCGGTCATCACATTGAAGTGGAAAATTTTGTTTCAATTAATCTTTTTTTTAATATAATGTAGAAAAAGAAAACGTGGGAAAAAATTGATTTAAAAGCTACCTCTTATGTTTCTAAAATGTTAATATAACTTTAAAACTTAAACCTTTTGAAATCAATACTATAAAAGTCGAGCCACGTAAATAAGCTAATATGGAAGTCGTATTCACTTTATTTCGTATTTTATTAAGTTGGAATTAAATTTCAAGCTTCGTCGTGTAGAAACCGACGTAAGATTAATTATCAAAATTAATTATCATTAGAAAATAGTGCTCTAACGGAATAATATGTATTACTTGGTTTACTAATAACTTAATATCGTAAAATAAAACTTATCACACTATGATCGTCTCATAATAATAAGATATTTTCCAAAAATAGGTGCGCTAGCATTTCCATGCGTGAATAGAATTTTCATGCACTTGAGACACAGACTAGTTCGCGTTATTTATTAATAGAAATTGATCTTCGATATCTTAATCTTTTAATTATTGAGGCAAAACCTTATTTAACGACCTAATTAATCTTAAACCGATTTTAGACGGTCGGGGTATTATAATTTGACTTGCATGTGTCGTAACATTTCTACAGAAGATCCTGACATGCCAGAACCACTTTTCAGAGTTGTAGAGCTACAATTTACGATGATGTAGATGCCGAAAGCGACGTCACGAGGATTGAAACGAGCGATTTCAAATGACAAATGGAATAGATGTTATTGGTGTTCCTCCAATTACTATTCATTGTGTCACTACAAGAATTTTGCTCATAGACCACGCATTAGTCTAAAGTGGTCTATTATGACATAAACAACGTGGGTGGTGAAAGCGCGTGATCTATAACCATATTTTTAAACGGTTATAGATCCACGGCTGGAACCGCGTGGTACTATTAGCGTTTTTTCATATAATGAACCACGGTGCCCTTCTGCGTGGTATTAACGCATAACTTTTATTAACCACGCTTTTTCGCATCGCTCAACATCCACGTCATTAAATCTGGCTTAGATCGCGTGGTCTTTCGCCACTTAACCATGTGGTCTTTTAGCCCATCTAAAATTAGGGTTTTTCCTTCCACAATTTCTACTCCCAGAAATCATCAAAAGATTTCAAAACACTCAAGAAATCCTAGAAATTAATGGGACCGTCTTACTCCCTCCTACTCCTCGCCCTCGCTCTCTCCACCATACTCACCTCCTCCACCGACTACTCAGCCCTCGTCTTCAAAGGCTGCGCCGACCAGAACTTCCAAAATTCAGACGCTATTTACAGCGGAACGCTTCGAACTCTCTTCGACTCGCTCATCTCCCAATCCTCCTCCGCGAAGTTCTACAAAACGACGTCGGGCGACGGGACACCGGCCGCCGTCAGCGGCCTCTTCCAGTGCAGAGGCGATATGTCCGGCGGCGACTGCAACATTTGCGTGAAGAAAGCCCCCAGCTTGGCGCAGAAGCTGTGCGGGCAAGCAACCGCGGCTAGTGTTCAACTCAACGGCTGCTACCTACGGTACGAGATCTCCGGGTTCAGGCAGGTGAGCGGGGTCGAGCTGCTATACAAGATTTGCGGGTCGAATCGGGCAAGCGGGGCCGGGTTCGGAGACCGGTTGGATCTGGCCTTGGGTGAGATAGTGAAGGGAGTGGGGAGGGGCGGCGGGTTCTACGCCGGCGCTTATGAATCGGTGTATGTGCTGGGACAGTGCGAAGGTGATCTGAGCAGCGCCGACTGCGTGAGCTGCGTGAGAATTGTCTTGATCAGGCAACAGAGCAAAATCAATATTTACAAGGGATTCCACAACCTGGTGGAACATCAGCAGCTATATGGTCTAAGCCTACTGTCGGCCGCAAGACAAAGATTGTTTGCACAATTGGTCCCTCCACTAACACCAGGGAAATGATATGGAAGCTCGCAGAGGCTGGAATGAATGTTACTCGTCTCAATATGTCCCATGGAGACCATGCATCTCACCAGAAAGTCATTGATTTGGTCAAGGAATATAATGCCCAATCCAAAAACAATGTCATTGCCATCATGCTTGATACCAAGGCAAGTCCCTTTTTAAAGTTGGGAAGGGAGTAGAGGGTTGTGTTTAGTTGGTCAAGTTAGTCACCATATCTGGTATGTTATTGCCATTACTTCGAATTCATGTTGTATATCACAAGAGTGAGTGTCATTCACTTCATGTTGACTCCTGGTAGTGGATGGTTTTCTTAAAATTAAAACACTGAAACTAAGCATTTTTAATGATGTTTTCAGCGTGTTCAATGAATTTGCTTCTAATGCTTTGTGACGTGTGACAGGGTCCTGAGGTTAGGAGTGGTGATTTACCTCAACCTATTCCACTTACAACTGGTCAGTAATTTACTTTCACCATTCGAAGAGGAGTTGGCACGACAGATTGCGTCAGTGTAAATTATGATGATTTCGTTAATGATGTTGAAGCAGGGGACATGCTTCTTGTTGATGGTATAATATTATTAACTTCATTAACTGTGAATAAGTTTATCCAAAATTCAGACTTTACAAATACTTTTGTTATAAGAATACCTCTTCCTTACTGCTTTGTACTAGACGAGGAAAGGAGTTATTGAGTGATTGGTTAGGAAGGCGAGAAATTGCAGCTACAATGCTATAGAATTCCTTTTAGTAACTATGTCCTGCATTATTCGTTTTATATGTTATTTAGTGAAGTATATATTTTTCTAGCTTAAATAGTGATTAAGGGCAGGGCTACCAGTGTCAAATTTAAGTGTTCTTTTATTTATTAGCTGGGCAGATCCTCTCGTATTTGTTCTCTAACCATCTTAATCCTTGCTCGGCCAATTAGTGACGATTCTTGCCATTAGTCAGCCAACTCTGTCACTCACTTTCTCTCGTCTAGCATAAATGCATAAGAAAGGTGTATCCTCTCTCACGTAATTATACTTTAACTATCATTTTAGATTGAAGGTGAGTATGATTTTCTATAGAATTTTTCGAAAGCTATTAGAGTATGATTTTCTATAGAATTTTTCGAAAGCTATTATTAGAAGATCACATTCAAAAATCAAATTTTTGGAACTTCTATGCCATAAACTATTCATGAAAATTTATCACTTAGTTCTTTGTCTCCTGCCAAATGGGTGACAATCTTCATGTGTGTGGGCATGGGTGTTTGTGTTTCCCTTCTATCTTTGTAATTTATCTTTGTAGATTATTAGGGGTCAGGGATGGGGAGTGGGTGGGGGCACAATATTAAAGTTCAGATCAAAAGTTTCTATAAATTGTAGAATGCAGAGATCAGTTATAGAAACTTTTATGCAGATGCCTTTGTTTAACCTCTGTTTAATGTCTACTGCCTGATGATGCAGGTGGTATGATGTCATTCTTGGTAAAATCTAAGACTAAAGATTCAGTGAAATGTGAAGTTGTTGATGCTGGAGATCTTATGTCTCGAAGACATCTCAATGTACGAGGAAAAAGCGCAACGCTTCCATCAATTACTGGTTAGATCAGCAATTATACTTTCTGACATCTTTTTTACTTCTAATGCTCACTAACCATGTTGCATATGCATAATGAGTAAACACTTTCTTTGACTGCTGAGCATTACTTATTCCTCTTCTAGTACCTTTCGTAAAAAATGAGTTGACTTTGTCAATTATCTATTATAGAAAAGGACTGGGATGATATCAAATTTGGAGTGGATAACGAAATCGACTTCTATGCTGTTTCCTTTGTCAAAGATGCAGCTGTGGTCCATGAACTGAAGAATTATCTAAAAGGTACAAACAGCATTCATACTTCAGATTGTGAGTATTTATTGTATGTTGGACATAATTAATGCTGAATGTTTAACTGATTATCTATCCCTGTAGATGCTGGCGCAGATATTCATGTCATTGTGAAAATTGAAAGTGCAGACTCAATACCAAATTTACATTCAATTATAACAGCATCTGATGGGGTAAGAACAACAATAGTTATATCACTTTTTGGAAAAAGGAAATGTTGTTATTTGCACTAATGACTAAATTTTCATTTTATAATTAGATAGAATGCTTTGATTGATCTTGATATAACTCGTTCCTTTATTATATATCACTTCTTCTAAATATATTCTTGTTTAAGATTTTGAGTTTATAGAAGTTCAAGTTGATTTGAGTCATCAATTGTCAATTATCGAGTGTTTTTACAGTTGTTTATTGAGGTATGAGATAGTTTACTTATTTTCCAAAAACAGTACTGGAAATAGCATATCTTCTGCTATGTGATGAAATGGTATCAGTCTCTTTCTTGATTTACTAGTTACTACTGCCCTTTTTCCTTTCAATTTAGATCTATATTGATGCTAGACTACAGATTTAGCTGAAACTTGACTTTTTTTCAGGCTATGGTTGCCAAGGGGGATCTTGGTGCAGAGTTGCCGATTGAAGAGGTCCCTTTATTGCAGGTAACATTGTTAATGTGGTTTTAAGGAAAGCATATCTTTGCTATTGGCCTTTGGTGCTTGTCTAGACTCTAGACTGCTGGAAACATGGGTCACTGGATTTATGTATGCTAGTGACGTCACTCAAGTCCATATATCATGCTACAAACACAATTATGTCAATTTGTCGCATTTGCAGGAACAAATTATCGGGCTATGTCGTAGTATGGGCAAGGCAGTCATAGTGGCAACAAATATGCTGGAAAGCATGATTGTATATCCCACTCCTACCCGAGCAAAGGTATCAGATATTGCTATAGCAGTTAAAGAAGGGGCCGATGCGATTTTATACTGTGTTATTCTTTCTTTCTCTTTTACTCCTAGTTTTTAGTTAGGGTAAATTGGGATATGTGGTGATTGGTGAAGGATGGGGGATTGTAAAGCTGTCTATTTCAGAAGGAATGTAAAAACTGCTGCTTTATGATAGTGGCGTATAGAGTGGTCCGAGTTAGTCGTTGATTCTATGGTGGTTGACGATGGTAAGTTTCATACTTTTTGTTGAACATAATGATTTTGATGTACTAAATTTTATTTCTTACCATTTTACATCTTATTCTAATAATGTAGATGAGATCAAGTTAGATGATTGATGTTGTTGAAGCAAAGATGGTGAAATGCTTGAAGATGGTGAAGTTGATTTTTTTTTTTTTTATGAATTTTAGTAGCTAGTTAGAAAATACTTGTAGCTAGTTAGAAAATACATGTAGATTGAGAATTTCCCGGATATAACGTTTTGAATGCTTATGAAATGTGTACCTTGATTTTGATATAAATATTATGAGAAATATTATATATATATTTTTGGATTATTATTTTAATTAGCAGAAACATGCATTCAAATTATGAAATCAAATACTCCCTCTGTCCCATTTAAAATGTCCTACTTTCCTTTTTGGGTTGTCCCATTACAAATGTCTCATTCCATTTTAGGAAATAATTAACCCTTCAAAATGTGTGGACCCTACCATTTTTTAACACTTTAACTACTTTATACATTTCTCCTAAATAACCGTGTCCAAAAGAAATAAGACGTTTTAAGTGGGACGGAGGGAGTATTAAATAAATAATAAAATAACAAAAATATATTATTCGCTTATGACCACGGGAAATGCGGCGTGGTCATTCGATTATGGATCACGGTGAAAACCGCGTGGTCTATAATGTCATAGACGACGGGGAAAAGCTGCGGCTCACCATCAGGTGGCCCGTTGTCTATAACATTATAGACCAAGCGATTTTCACCGTGGTCTATAACTGAATAGACCATGGGGAAATCCGCGTGGTCTATAGCCGCACGTAATAGACTACACCTTTGTAGACCACACGGATTTTTGAAATAGACCATGCGCATTCTCCGTGGTCTATTAGCGAAATTCTTGTAGTATGTGCTCTATAAATACGCATAAAATACCTCCTTTGAAGCACTCAAAGCTTAAATATCAAGAACAATATCAAGAACAATAGCTCAATGTTTTTAGAAGAATGAAGTACCAAAACATTATTAGTAAATCCTCCTAGCTCAAATATATTTATTAGCTCAGGATTTCAGTATTCACTTTATTATATTCTAGGTTACCATCTTGTATTGTCTTAAGTCTAGAAATATTGAATTGTCGTCTGTTACAACTCAAACCCTAGTTGGAAAACCCTCTACCAAACCCCCAAAAAAGGTTAAGTAGAAGTTGGGCAAGTAGAACGAAGTGTTTGTTGGTGAAAACTTGATTGTCTTCCACATGTAAGCAAAATGTTAGGTCAACTGCATCTGTAAGTAGTCAGAGGTTTCCTAGTACCAGTAAGCGTGGGAAGATATGTCAAGTTAGGAGGATACATAAAATATTAAAGTGCATATCATGTTTACTCTTATACCCGTAAACAAGAGCAAATCCCAAGTAGTGGATTAATTGTGTTACCAGTCCGTAGAAAACCAAGTATTCTTTACTTTCAGTATCGTATTTACTTTACATATTATTGAACTGAACATCATCATCACACGCATCATATCATTTTGCATTGTAACAATCTATCAGTATCAATTTGATAGTGAAGAGATAAACTGAAAACTAACTAAGAATATTTAAATAAGTATTTTTGTCAGTATTAGTTTTCAATAAAGACAAAAATGTAACCACCACATTCTGTATCCACATCAGTTATCAGTCCAATTGACTAGTTGTTTCAGCAGTTAGTAGGTTTGCTAATTGATATCACTTTATACAAGACTCCATGTACTTGAACTGATCAACAATACCGAAACTAGTATTGAATTGGCTTCAGTTAACCGATGCCTACCGATCAAGTCAAAGGTCAAGTCTTGAGTTAAACGAAAAAGTTTTAATTTTCCTTAACTGGTGTATTTCCTTTCTCCCATACACCAGTACGTACCCCCAAAGACCATCATAAAAAAAGTGACATAAAGTAAAAGCTTGACATGTGATGTGATGCTGCAGCAGCTGCAGCTCAATGGGTCATAGCTGATTTGATGAGATTCGACAATCCTCTTTGTCGTCCGTTAGTTGAAACGTAACTGTCGATGTTCGGTGTCTTGTCTTCGACATTTAAGTCATAATCATAAGCTCTCGTTCCTTTAAATATTTTGATTTCACATGATTAAATAAATTATCATAGTGGACTCGTCTTGAAAAATTAAGTGAGGTAGAAGTAATTTATACGTCGAGGTCAATTTTCGGTTTACACGAAATCGATATGTAATATTTTTAGGTTTCATTTTTTTTATTCTCGTTATTCATCTTTGGATCGAAGCCCCAATTTTCAGATATAATAATATTGGTCTCCTTAATGTTCGGAGTCAGAATTCGATTCCGTTTTTATTTCTTGGTTTCATTAGTCATAATAATGAATGCAAAATCCTAATAAACGTAGATTAGTGGCAATACCAGGGTATTACACATTGAGTATATATTTATTTCAATTTTGGGTTATTGTTGATGTATTTATTTATTAACAGGGTTGTTAATGAACATACATCATATTATAATAAAACTCCAAATCAACTGTATGTAATATACATACGCGAACTATTGTTTGTATTTTATTTGATATTATAATAAAATTAAAATAGTACACATGCATGAATATAGAAATTCGTATGTTTACTGTAAAACATGTATAGGCTTAAAAATCTACTAAACTAACCAACTTTGGAGAAACTAAACCCCAACCAAGCCAAGCCCATGACCTCCATTAGTGGGTATAGTTAATTTATTGTTGGTTATCCAAAGTGGTTATGTAAATTTGCTTTTTCTTTTTTCGACGAAGTAAATTTTGCTTCTATTTATTAATTAAAGAAATTTGTAAAGCAAAGTATTTATTATATATATACGTATATCACTCTTAATAAATCAATTAGAAAACTTTAGAATTTATTATAAATATTTAAAAAGTACATAGAAATGTAGAATGGATTGATGTTGAGAAATTCATAGAAAAGAAACTAAAAACAAATCAGAAATGCTTCTTCGTAATTTACGAAAATTGCAAATACAAGAATAACTTATGAATATAAGACCATGAATTGAAATTTATAAACATAATAGGTAATGAGTTTACTATTTTTTCTTAAAAAAATTCTAGTTGTGAAAGAGAATAGTGGAGATCAAATTTCTTAATATATATATATAGTATTGATTCAATCTTAATTGATTATTAAGGTTTATTTTATCCTACACGAAATTGTCTTAAAGAGTTTTTTGGTTATTAGTTGATTTGGTTTTAATATGATATATTTTTAAATATTTATTTTTTGTCTTTAATGTGGAAAGTTTCTCTTTATACGATATATATTTCTATTAAATGTTCTTATTTATAAACTTAGGAGGCAATAAATCAATTGTACATTTTAGGCAGAACTAGTGGAAGAAATTCTTGGATTTTGTGGAGACAAGTCAAAACATCCAATTATTTTATGGTTCTTCACTTATATCGGGCCAAAATTTATATATAACAATACGTTAATTTTATTTTTCAAACTTTTTTGGTATAAATAAAATGAGCGATTGTACATCGCATTTGTAGATTTTGGGATATTTTAATAGTTTATTTTAAATTTTATGCATGGTGTTTGATAATTCTATTATGTATGTTCAGATTAGGTTCACATATCTAACATATTTTACATTACAAATATGATGTTGAATACAGAAATTCCAGAGATATCTCATTTTAAAGAAAATGTAATTTACATGTTTCATAATTACATATGTTATCCCACTTTAAACTTTAAAGAGTATCAATATGTATATTTTAAACCTTATTTGCATTGTAAAATTATTTTCAGTATGTCAGCAAACAATGATATTAGGTTCGGTACCTTACCAACATAATTTGCATCATCCATCATCCATAAAATCTTATATTTATTATTAATTACGAACTCTGTATTTATTCCTATTATTCATTTGTCATAATATATCTATTTAGATTTAATCATTTGTAATTTTTAGGTTTTTTTAATATCTATATCAATTTACCCCATGCATATGCACTGGTGGAATACTGAATATATTAAATTTGTAATCGGGTATTTTATATTGACTGTTCAGCACTCAGTACTCACCTAATTGATTTTCAACAATCTGTACATTTCAACCCATTTCAAGTGCTAAATTGGATCGGCCAAGGCATTTTTGGTTGCCGTTAAACAAAAGAAGGAACTGCTCTAAAATCTTAATTAGTTATGTCACTTTCAATATGGTATTGGCAGCTCTTGTCACTCATGGCTCAAATCGGGGTATAGTGTTTAAGTTTCCAATTTATGATTAATTGTTATACTGTATATTTTTGTGGGGACTTCTATGCTTAATATATAGCAATGGCACATTACTGCTTCAACACTGAAAATGTTCATGGTGGGTACAAGAACCAAATACTAGTTGAAATGGATCAAATTAATGTTTATTTCTATATATTATACCGCAAAAAAAAAAAAACAAATTAGATAAATCTGTTATTTCTTTTTATGACGCCATTTTCGAAGATGGGGGAGGTGAATCGGGGTTACCATTCCGATCACAGCGAGTTTTCTAAACAATAAGGTCCAACAAAGCATCATATTTAATTTATTGATTTGTTATGGAATAAAACGCAAGATTCAACATTAAATATCTTGCAAAATTTAGATTGAATAGTAATCAGAAAGGGAACTACACTGAACATATGGTACATTGCACTTGGTATAACTTTGAAAAGATAGGGCATCAATGAATTTATGATTCCCAATATGTAGATAACAATTTCTAGTTATTCAAAAGCCAAATTACATATTTACATGTCATGATTTATCATTTATTTTAGTATTATGACTACAGAATTGAGTGTAGGAAACCTTTACTTCACATCAATAAGGATTAAATTCAATTATAAATAAAGGAACAACGAAGTATATCTGCAGTTATTTAACTTATTTTCTCAGTCAATCAGTTTCTTGTTCAATTGCAAAATTAATATAAAAATGCAAATATACAAATATTACAAGTACAGAACAGAACACGTGAATGCGGACGACTGTGGGCCCACGTCGTATAACCACTCCGTATAAATACCTCTCTGATTCTCAACGTTCCTTAACCGTCTCACACAGTTCCCACATACACACAAACGCACGCGGAAAACATATCTCCAGCAAATTTCTAATTCGATCACGTCGTTGTTGATCGGAAATTCTTCCATCAGCGATGAAGCGTAAGCTCAATGCTAAACCTGTTTCAGAAATCGAAGAGCAATCGCTCTGTTTCAGCCGGAAGCAGCTCCGATCGCAGTTCTGTCGCCGCCGGCGGCTTCACATCTCACCTGTCGTTGTATTTTCCGTCAACGATTCACATTTTGCAACAGTAAGTGAGGTCTCGTGTGACTCTAGCATCGCCTCGGTGAGCAACCTGAATCCGCCGGAAACTGGGGACAAGTTTCGGAAAATTGTTACTAGATCATATTATAGGAAGAATTTTAAGAACGCGAGCAGAAATCACGATGAAGCGGTAGAGTTATCGGATGTTTCATGCGTGGAATCGTGCTCGTGCTCGGGAACGAACAGAGACTTGAATTTGAAGAGTTCGAATGTGGAAGAAATACAAGTTGAAGGAGTCGAGGTCACCAAATCTGAAGTTTCTAGCGCTTCGCGGTTTTCCTTTACCGCGAACGACGCGAAGGTGAAGGAAAATCAGACCTCTGTTGGAACTACTCAAAGCGAGGTTATGTTGGAGATTCCTGGCGTTAACGAGATTTCCTGCGAAGAAATTACAGATTCCTCAGCTAAAAACGGTGGCGTACCGCTCAATTCCGCGACGAGAGCAACCGAAATCAGTGAAAATGGAGTGGCGCCTGAAGAAATTCGACCTCCAAACCTCGTCGCTTTCGACTTCGATTTAGCTTGTTCGGAGCAGTTCTCCAGCGGTGGCGTCACTAATTGTTGTGAAGAAGTATATGATGAAGAGGACAACTCCTCGTCGTCGGGAATTTTCTTTGTGGTTTCGGATTCTGAATTCAGTTCCGATTATACGCCGTCAATCTGGAGTTGCACTTCCGGAAGTCAATTTTCCGAGAGGTCGTACAGAGATGAGAGTTCTTCGCCTACTTTTGAGTTATTCGGTCAATTTAAACAGTTGTTCTGCAGATCGACCTTTTCCTTGAAAGACAAAGACGATCATAATTCGGATGAAATCGAGGTGAGTTCGAATAATTTTCTCTTACTGTAAAATAGATATTATAATAACAAGGAATATGGTGGTAACTATCTTATAAACGACTTGCTGCGTCTGGATGAATTTTAGTGTCTCGTTCTCATAAATTTGTATTATTTTATAATTTTAGTTGTTTCTTCGTATTCTAATGTGATACTTATGCGCATGCGCAGACATCATTACTCTTCCGAGGTAATGCGCTTCTGGATCGTTTTGTGTGGCTATAGCTTTAATGTGTTTTAATTCAGGATTAGGGCTAATTAAAGGTATAATAGTATTTATATCCATACTATTTACTAATGGCATACGAGCAAATTAAAAGCTAGCAACGTATTTTTCCGTTGCAATAATGATAATTAATTTGGCAATTGTTTGTGGATTAGGGATTGGGACTAGATGATGAAGAAGATGAAGAGAACTTCAGGTTGATGATGACGAGAGAGAGGAGGCAAGAATATGTGCACGATTATGCAGAGGAATACTGTAATAATACTGCCTACGGAGACCTAGTCATTCAGCAGCGCTTGCAAATGGTCCACTGGATTGTCGAGGTCTGTGCAGATTACTTCTAACTTTTCTTTTCAATTCATTATCTACAATTCAAACTGCTAGAATTAGTAATGATATCAGTATTAAGGAGAAAGTATTGGTCTAGTTTGGTCGGGAAATGATTTAGACTTTCAGGAGATTCCTTTTTAATCATTTTTAAATTTAAATTACCATTTCAACATGAACTAAAATTTCTAGGCGATCAAAAAATCTTGTATTAAGGATATAAAATAGGTCGTCGTACTTAAATCATTACTTTCTATTGAGTACTATTTCTGTGCAAAATAGTACTCAAATGACTAAGAATTCGAGAATCTGCATATTTTGCTAATAGCATTGTGCCACGTCTATTGTAAAGTAATAGAAGCTACACTAATATGATAATGGGCTTTGATGGTACAATGGTGGTGAATTATTTTATTCTGGACTCGATCATGCAGCAAGCAACCAAGACGGAGCTTCAGCAGGAAACAATGTTTCTAGGAGTTAATCTTCTCGACAGATTTCTTAGTAAGGGATACTTCAAAAGCGCGAGAAATCTTCAGATTGCTGGCATTGCGTGCCTCACTTTAGCCACCAGGCTTGAAGAAAATCAACCCTACAACTGGTAAAGATTTAATGTGTTCGTTTTGTACATACAATAGGACGTTTACAGAAATTACATTGGGTATTGTTATCTATATAGATGTGTGGCTTTCTGCAAAAATCCCTTCTAAACCATAGATTTGATTATGTCCTTGCAAATTAGTTCAACCTGAAGATTGTTAGTGCAGGACTGACGTAAAACACAACAGACCTATAGAATGATGAAACAAATTCATCCAACAGAAAACATTCTATGGATATATATCTCACAATTACGAGAATGAGAAGTCTGGTGTTAGAAAATGTGATCGTGGTTTATGGCCAGGGGAAATGGTTATAAGCAAAACCAAGATAAATCCTACTTTACAAACTCATGTTGCTTATGTTTATATCCCTAGCCTGGTAAGATGGATATGGACCAAGTATTATCAATTATTTGGTAAAACTTTCTGAAAATAACTCCTATATGCCTGTTATGTACTTGTTATTTCTGTGTATATCAAAGTGATCCATCTTCTTCTTCCAATGTCGCTTTGTTTCAAGAATGACAAGGATATGGAATTGTTACTAACTCCAGAACCTTAATGAATTCAAGGCACTTTCTTGTAGAATTACATTTTTGTATCTGATGAAGGTCTTTGTACTGGATGTGATGATGTCTACCTTGTGTGTACATGAGATTTCACAACAATTCAAACACAAAAATGTTTTGTTTACTAATAGTGTAATAACAACAGAAGAGCTAAGCTTTGATTCAGCTTTCTTATGGAACTCTAACTTGAATAAATCTGTATCAGTATCCGAAAGAAGTCATTTTATGTCGGTAGCACTATATACGCCCGGTGTGAAGTGGTGGCTATGGAGTGGCTAGTGCAGGAAGTCCTCAACTTCAAATGCTTCCTTCCCACCATCTACAACTTCCTTTGGTATATATTTTTCTTCTCGCATTGCTTTTTTTTTATAACCTTCAGATTTAGATGGAGATACTTTTCACTTGTCTTTATATCAATCTAATCGTGGAAGCAAACGAGAGTTTTCTAATATTGTTTCGACTTTGAATTTACCCAGGTTCTACCTCAAAGCTGCAAAAGCTAACGAGGTCGTGGAGAAGACAGCCAAATACCTTTCAGTACTCACACTGATGGGCCACCAGCAGCTTTGCTATTGGCCATCAACTGTGGCAGCTGGACTTGTTATTATTGCTTCAATTGCAACTGGTCAAGATGCTTCCTGCCACCTAGTCACAAAGGTAGGCATATACAGCCTTGTTTCTAACTTCGAGTACCAATTTTGGATGTTATGATGAATTAAGGTCTACAAAAACAAAATTGAAATTCGATGGTTATGACGATTTGAGCTTTTGTTGATGAATCTCATACCTTGATTATGCAGATTCATGCAAAACATAATGATAAAGATTTACCAGAATGCATTAAGGTATTTGTTATGTTGCATATATACGGTTCTCATATTCTGCTTGGAAATTTTATTTTGGTCTTATCATTAAGTTTCACATAGCTTCATCTTCTGTGGTTATTCGCCTAAAACTCGACTTTGTTTATTCCTTGATAGAGTATGGAGTGGTTGGTGAAGTACCTGTAGTAGCTGTAGCATTCATGAACAAAATTTTGAAGGCCAATCACTTTTGTGCAGTAGCATCAATCTTTCATGTATACCGATTGTCATAAACAGCCAATACAAGCAAGATTGTAAATCAGAATAGAACTTGTAGGCAACAAAATACATTCTTACTGTAAGCAGCCCTGATAAACTGTAGGGTGATCTTATTCTTGTCAACTGATCATAAACTAGTTACTACTCATGTAATTCCATTATTCCCACAGTTATAATTCTTTACATCTATTGTCATTGTTATGATAATGAATTTCGACTTTTCGTCGGTATGATATCACGCAATCTTCTGCAAAATCGGAACTAATCAGAAATGCTTGCTTACTCACATCAGCTGAACCGACAGGAAGGGCCGGGGACAAATTAAAATGGATTCTTTAAAAAAAGAATCTTTTCTTTACATTCTTTTCTATTCTGATACGAATTAAAGCGCTCTTAGTTCAGTTCGGTAGAACGCGGGTCTCCAAAACTGCAATTAGCTTCCTACCAAACCAACTAGTTCGATCCAACCAGCTGACTTAGAGCCAGAAATGCGTACTTTCTGAATAAGCGTATCATGTTTAAAGAGTTCCAACCTATTCTTTCTAACTAGACTTGAGTTGGTGAAAAAAAAGCTGACTCAGTCTTCTGTTCATTAATGCCCTTCGACTCCCATGCCTTTCTTGGTTGGCCCAAGGCTTGGAGTATCCAAGACAAGTCTTTCTTCATTTTTAGAGGAAGAAGCGGAACTACAAGAAAGCTTTCTTTATCTTTGAGTAGTATTCAAGATTTCCGATCTTAAAACCACCCCCTCAAATTCCAAAGGATCGAGGTGGACTTGGCCCTATTCATTCATCAATCTATCTTATGCTATATAGAGCATGGGCCATTCCCTTTCGGAGCCTCGCAATTTCATATAAAAGAATCGCATCTAACGCGCTGATTCCTCAATCTGAGGTTTGAAACTCGCATTTCGAGTCGCAACAACTGGCACTGATGAATTGGGAATATATTGCCTCCCCCTCTCTTCCTAGACTCTCCCTCTTCTCCTCCTCGGCCTTCTCCACTTTCCCCACTTTCGCAACAATGTATGCACTCCACCGTTCAAGACACAGCAATTGCTCATGATGGCAGATCCTGCACTGCTGGCCTTCTCCTCAGCAGCTGCGTAGGCGGACTTTGTCGTGTCCGACACTTGCAACACCTCATCTATTTCTCTCACCTTCTCGTTCACTGCAGCCGACCCCATGCTCAGCTTCTCACTCAGCCCATTCTTCGATCAAGGGAAGCAACGGTAGCCAAGGCATTTCCTGTCTATTTGTGCTTCTCATCGAGTGACTTTGCCCTTTTGAGGCCATCCTTCCCAAGACAAATCCCTAGCTAGCATGGTGCTCACCACATCCTCAGCCTTCTTCACGGCACTTGACTTGGGCAACTTCAGTGGAAGGAAAAAATGGTTTTTTTAACCAATTCTGCTCAATTTATGCACAAAATAGCTAGATGCAAAAGCTCAAGAAAAGAAAGCAAGAAAAGGCCATTTTTAAACTACATATATTGTAAGTATAGTTAACTTACTGATGTCAAGGAAGCAACATAGATGGAGGCAGTTGATAATTCTTAATCAGAGTTATTGACGCATAAAAATCAGCTAACTTGGATCCCTGAAATTTTGATTTATCTAAAATACTTAGTTAGTTATCATCTAAAAACCTATATCTCTTGTCATTTGAAATAGTACTCTATCAAAATGCCAAGATTGCTTCAGAAAGTTACTATGTTGCTGGCAGAAATCTACATATACATCTGTATTTCTAAGTCTGTGTAATTGGATCAACTATCTTAATCTACTAATAACAGAATTCTCTATTTTCCTTAAGGTGGTGTTTACTTTTCATGATTAGCATTTTGAAGGATTGATTATTTGATAGATTAAATGTGTGATAAGATAATTTTTATCTATCAATCATTTGTTTACTATAAATGATTAGTGAAGGATTAAAATTGGGATAAATAATTCTACTTTTATTTGGATGATTATTTCAATCCTATCTATATAAGTTGGATTAAAATTAATGAAGAACAATTCAAATGATTAAAATAATCCCGGGCTTTGGGATATCCTCAAATATTAATCCTTAAAAGTAAACACTTGATTAGGTTGAATTAATTTTATCTATCCAACCTAATCATGCAAAGTAAACACCACCTAAGAATTCATAGCAACGGATTCTGGAGTTGATCTAATAATACAAGAAAAGGAAAGATCCGTTTTTTTTTGTTTCCTTTTAAAGAAACGTAATCGCATTCATGTATATTGGAAACGAAAGCAGGAAAGAATCTAATGCAACACAATAAAAGGCGCGCATAAAAGAGTGATTCAACATGAACTTTTGAATTGAATCTGTTGAAGAACTCAGAGTTACTGATTCAAGAAATAAAATGTGAAAAACAAAGGACGTGATCTGCTTACATATGAAATATTATTGATGATGAATCTATTGAGAATCAGTCGGATTCTTCTTTTATCGAATGGGAATTACTTTCCTTTAAAAATTAATTAAACCGTTCTATAGTGATATTTTAGATGATGGTTGATACGTAGAAATGAAATTAGATAGGAATGAAATGGATTTTGAAATGAGATGATGATAGGAATGAAATGGAATGAAATATGTGATTCTTAATTAATAATAGTACTATTACTTTAATATAATGTTTATCAGGATTAATTAATTTTATATGTTAATATTTTCAATATTATTATTAATTAATCAATAATATTTATTATTATCATTATTATCATTTTACTAATTTTATTATTATTATTATTATTATTATTATTATTATTATTATTATTATTATTATTATTATTATTATTATTATTATTATGTAACTATTTATTGTATTAATTATTACTTATTATATTAATATTATTAATAACTATAATTTTATCATTATTATTATATTATAATTATTGATTTTTAATAGTTACTATTTATTTATTATCATAAATATTATTATTTTATTATTTTATTATTATTATTATTATTAATTGTATAAGACAAATAAATAAATAAATAAATAATAGTTTTGTTAGAAAAAATAAAAAAATATGATTAATTTCATATTCATGAGAATAACTATTACTAATTACCATGGAGGGAGGAGAAATGGCTAATCTCATATTCATGAGAATAAACGTTCATTCGAATGGTGATTCCTACCAGTAAAAATCTTATCAACCATAGGATTGAGAATGAATGAAGAAATCACCATTCTATTTACATTCCATTACATATATCAATAAATTTAAAGGAGAAAAGTTGAGCTTCATCCTTCAATAGGTGGCAAATAATGCAGTTCTATCAACTCATTAGTAATGTGACCAGTATAGTTGGTGACATTATCACAAAAATATTGAAACATTATGATAATATATGATATTGATTCTAAATTTTATACAAAGTGAATCTAATTCGATTTTAAAGATTTAAGAGTATTTATACTTCTCTCTATATATATATTAGTTTTCGAATATTGTGGATTCGTAATCCAAATTTTCCACATAATTTGGAGATTGGACATTTTTTACTCTATCAAGTGTGATAACACGTTCATTCCCTTTTGTTAGAAAAGAACATTGTATAATGTATCGATCGCATATGTACTGTATATTAGAGAGAGAGAGAGAAGTAAAAGCTACATTACACACATTTTTCTATAGAGAGAGAGTAGGGATGGTAATGGACCGGATCTGATTAGATCCAGATCCATAATTTTTTGCTTGGGTTCGATCCCATTCGATCCATCGGCCCAAAAAAAATCCATAAGATCCACAGTGTTCGTGTCTGACTGGATCCATATATTTTCTCTCTAAAATAAATCCTAAATCAAATATAATTCACGAAGAACACCATAATAATAATAATAATCTAAATACATATAACGCTATAATAATTATTTCAAAATTCTACAATCATCACTATACAAGAAGATGTTAGTTACAAATTTACTTTTGCTTTCATGACAACAAATAATATTGTAATAGTAATAGAAGAAGTAGTACATATATTTTAGCAAATAGACCCTCATATAAAAAATTTCCTCAATTACAAGGTACAAATTTCTAATATTATTAACATACTATCCAATTTCAGAACCTAGTTTATCCAATTTCGACTAGAAAAAATAATATAATACACTCATAAATATAAATAAAATTATATATACATATATATTATATGGATCCATGGATCGGATCCGGATCTCGAAATCGAGATCCGCATCCGATCCGATTTTAAAAAGAATGGTCCGGATCCGGTCCGATCCATCGGATCCTATTTTTAAAGATCCGATCTTGAAAATTGATCCAATTTACTGGATCCGAATCGGTCCAAATCCACCGCCATCCCGTGAGAGAGAGAGAAGTAAAGCTACATTACACACATTTTGTATAGTTGCATAGACAAAGATATGCCGTGTGAATTCAACGGTGGATATTATACGTGACGCAAGGCGCTTTATAGACGATCAATAAGGCGACTTAGAGCACCTCCAACAATACCTCCCAAATTCGTGTTTTCTTGACATCATCACGTATACATCATCATATTCCTTCTCCTATTTTCACCCCCAACAATACCTTCTCAAACTCGTGTTTTCTTGACATCATTATGGACCCACTTTTCACTCACTTTCAACTCATTCATTATCTATTCACAATTTTATTTAAATTTTATATTTATTATTCTAACTTGATAAAATTAATTTTAATATTATTTAAAATTAATATCAAATAACAATTATTATATAAATATTAGTACATATTAAAATTGCACAATAACATGGAAACTTTTAAAAAGAACTTATACGATATAAAAGACAATTTAAATCTAACAAATTAAAATACAACATACAAAATAAACTAATATTAAACCTAATTATTACATTTTACTCTTCGTCCGCTTCCCACTTTGCTTGGATTTGGGCGCAATACTTAAGATGAAGTCGTAGTTGGGTTTCCGTCATCTTTGAAGTATCTTGCATGAGAATTTTATGCTCTTTACCTTCGCTTTTGCCTCCATTGCCTTCGCCACCATCATCATTGCTGTTGCTCGCTTGCGTTGATCGCATCGACCACCTCTTTGGCTTCACATGTTGATTTTTCTTTTCCTTTCACGCCTTCCTCTTGCCGCCTTATTTCCAATTGGACGAGTGTGGGTTGTTTCATCACCATTTTCATCTTGGTTGGAAGCGGAGGTGTAGGCACCGATCGTAAGACTTGCCTTTTTGTTGCTCGAATCTCACTGTCTTGATGAGCGAATTTCGGACATTCTTTGAGCAAATTCCATACTCCGATATGTCTGAAACCGCGTGTTCCGTGAGTCTCTTTATATTCATCTTGTGCCTTTTGAATGATGTCAGCTTCACTTGCACCGCTTGGCCACATCTCTGCGTTCCTATAATAACATGAACTAAACCATTTAGTTTCCTTTGCAAGTTTGTAAAAAAGTGTTTTGAGCGAGGAAGATGATCTCTCTGGAGTTCTGCTCGGGCGACCCTTGTTGTAGGCATTAGTAATTCTCTCCCACATTTGATCTATCTTTTGATCATTTCCGACGATCGAATCAATGCTAATATCGATCCAACACCTTGTAAGATGTTCGCACTCTTTCTCCGAGTACAAAATCTTCTTATACTTCGTATCATTGTTCTCTTCATCGGATTGTTGATCGAAGTTCAGATTTATGGCCTCGAGACCTTGCGGAGAAGAAAAATTTTGGAAAGACGATGCTCTTCCGGAAGTAGGCGTTTCTTGGTCGGTGCTTCCTCCATCTATGCTGGTCTTTCTTGATGAGTCAGAAGATGGAGCTCGAACTTGGTAGTGATAGCACGGATGGAAATGGATGGATAGCTTGGAACATTCACTTTGGATATGTAGGATCTTGTTGAGGACGAAAGTTTGAATTTTGAGAATCGAAGTTGGGATTTTGATAATAAAAGTTGGGATTTTGCAATTCGAAGTTGGGATTTTGTTGACGAAAGTTGGAATTTTGAGAAAGAAAGTTGGGATTTTGAGGATTAGAGTTGGACATTTGAGAAGCAGAATTTGATCCAAAATATCCAGAATTGGACCAATTTGAGAAATCGTTATTCATTCTGATAATAGGAAAATGTTTAGGAGAAGAAGAAATATTAAGGTAAATGGAGAAGAAAATATAAAAGTTGATAGGAATAATGTTGTTTAGTGATTTATATTTATAAGCATATTTTTATCCGTTGATCAACGGTCATATTTTTATCCGTTGATCAACGGTCATATATTTGTCCGTTGAGTTAAGTTACAAATTAAATTAAATTTAAATTAAATTAAACTTATTAGTTGGGTGGGTTGGCCGTGGGGTGGGGTTGGCGGTGGGGAGGTTGGTAGGGGGGTGGGGTTGGCAACCCTCCCCGGCCAACCCCACCCCACGGCCAACCCCACCCCCACCAACCAACCCCACCCCAACAACCCTCCCCGGCCAACCCCACCCCATGCCAACCCACCCCCACCGGCCAACCCCACCCCGCTGGCCAACCCCACCCCCAATGGCCAACCACACCCCGTGACCAACCCCACCCCGGCCAACCCCACCCCCCCACCCAACCACACCCCATGGCCAACCCCACCCCCCGGCCAACCACACCCCCACGGCCAACCCCACCCCCACCGACCAACCACACCCCCACGACCAACCCCACCCTCAAGAAATAAAATAAAAGTGAAAATACATAAATAAAAGTGAAAACAGAAAAAATAATAAAAAAATCAAAACGAGCCCACAATTTGACTTGCCTTCCGGGAGGTGATTCCACCTTTTCTCTCTCATCTCTCCTCCCACTACCTTCCCACTACCTTCTCACTCCACCTCCCCCCAACGGTAGTTAATGAGGATGCATCCCCAATGCCTCCTTGCATTGGAGATGCTCTTACAATAACTACTTTTAATATTTGAACTACCCATACAAAACAATCCCAATTAAACTTAACGATTACGAGAATACATTTTGAATGTTTGTATTTTGATTCTTGATATCTTTGTTTATAAATGTAAGGTCGCATCACTCTTATGTTTTACATATTCATAAGATAGTGGTGGCTGTAGAAAATTTCTCCGGGAGGACTATTGTTCAAACTTCCTATATCAATATATAGAGATTCTTCTTTCTTTCTTTAATAACTAATAATAATAATAATCTTTTTCTATATACGACAATGAATTAAATACACCATATTAATTATTTATCATACATGGAATTTCTATGAATTTTGATTCTTATTTTTCTAAAATCTCCAATCTCACATTGACTTTCTATGAGATTTCATCAAATGAAAACCTATAAAAAAGATACTTCTATTCTCGTAATAAAAAAATATACATTTAATTAGTGGAGTGGTTGAAATTAAAATCATTTGACGACCCGTACTGTTAATTTAATTTGGCAAAATTTATTTAGCCACATGACATTTGTTTAATTTAATTTGACCAAATAAATAGTTTTGTCTAGATAAATTATTTCTTCAATTTAATTGAGCCATGAAATGAGTTTGATGGATCCCGCTGAATACGTATTGGTGTATGGAGGAGGGGGAGAATACATCAGTTACGTAAATTTTAAAACTTTTTCTTTCAACAAGACTAACTAGCTACAGACAATAGCTGATTAGGTAACTGTCAGTCCAGTACTGATGTCAGTACTGCTGGTCGATTCAGAAAATGAGCGTCTTATACTGAATGATATCAGTTAGCAAATCTACTGATTGCTGAGGTAACTAGTCAGTTTGACTGATAACTGATGTGCGTACGAAATGTGGTGGTTATTGTATTTGCCTTACTGAAAAACTGATTTGAAACACTTAGTTGGGTATTTGCTTAGTCAGTTTTTCAGTTGTATCTCTTCAGTATCAAACTGATACTGATAGAGGATTTCAAAATTGTGTTGTGATGCTGTGTGTTGGTGATGATAGTTTAATAAAATATAATTTAAATAGCGATACTGAAAGTAAATAATACGTTGAGTTTTACGTAGTTCAGAGAGATCAGCTCATACGTCTACGAACTGATTGCTCAGTCAATTCACTCACTTTAGATTGGGTCTTGTTACGTATATAAGAGTAAACATAGATACTGGTTAACCTTACAGTATCCTGTCTCACTTGCCATTCCTCATATGTTTTTGGGTGCTAGTTAACCTTGGACTGTTTACAGGTGCGGTCGACCTATTCATCTAGCTTGCGGGTGCTAGATAACTAAGCTTTTAACAACAGACACTTCATTGCTTACTTGTCCAAACTTCTACACAAACTTTTGGGGGTTTTGTATAGGAGTTTCCAACTAAGATTCTGAGTTGACACGAGCACCAAACTCAGTCAGTCTAGGCTTAAGATAAACAAGATGAATATCCTAGACTTAACGAAGTGAATACTGAGATCTCAAGCTAATAATTATATATGAGCTCTTAAAATTTATTGATAGCATTGTAAACTTCTTTCTTCAAATCGTTATTTGATAGACTTGATCTTTGACCTTGAGAATCTTTGACAATTCAATTTTGTAGCGTTTCGATAATCTTTAAAGGTTGGATTCAACACGTATTTATAGAGAGGAATAAGAATAGAGCCGTTGGAGGGACTACCATTCAAATCCTTCTATTTTTCGTTTGAATTCTTCCCGTTAAGAATTCTCGTACGTCATTGTCAGGGTTTGCATCATCGTACACTGTAGCTCTACAACTTCTAAAAAGGTCTTATGTCATATCAGAATCTTCTACAGATACGCTAACACACGTGTCAAGTCAAACACTCAAGTTTTAATTTCTTTCATTTTTCTTCAGTTGAGTTGACTCCGTATTTTATCAGCACATTGACTTCAGGTTGGGTTAGTCGAGGCTGCTCTGTCTTTCATTAGCAGGCTGGACTCTCTTCTTTTATCAGCTTCGAAAACCTGAGTTTACTACTATTCCTCATTTCCCAAACAATAGAAGGGAAAAACCAAGACTACTCAGTTTCAACAAGAGGGAAAAACCAAAATGCCCAGTCACCTTGGGATATACAAATCCAAACATATTCCAAGAGCTCCTACACTGGGGCGTACTAAATGTGTTTCTTTATAAATCAAAGGCATGGAACCTTGATAGAAGCTAAACTTGATTTCTGAGATACCAATGGCGTCAAATAACTCAGTTTGATTTCCCTGTTACATTTCCATATTAGTCTCATGTTTCACTTCACCATTTCACGTTATGTATACATTTATGATGTCATCTAATAGAGTCTGATATTTAATAATATGGTCTGAGACATAATACAAAAATGCACTAGGAATTTCTGAACCTAAATAACTCATTCTTTAAACTGCTTTATACTGTTAGCCAATCAACTTATAATCGCAACCTCTACCATTCACAAAGCTAAACAACGGATCTTGGGATGTATTCACGAAGATCAACCTCTGAGTGCACGCCTCGATAGTGTGTTTGAGAGAAAATGAAGAAACAATGGTAATTGATTCAAATTCAAGATCCGATTACAATGTAAAGTTCTACCATTTATACGAGATACTTCCATCTTCATACTATACCGATGACTTGTCTAACGGCTTCACTAACCAACTAACTAGCGTAGGAAAACTCGATTTTAACCTCTCCGAGGATCTATCTTGGATGTTTAATTCACCATACATTGATTATATTCCTAGCATGCGTCTATATAATTAATTGCAACACATAGGGGTTTTCTCGTGTTTACCTTTGAATCATCGGGATGAATGGGATGAGCGGATCGAGACTCGTGCTTTGATCTTACGGATCGTATCCGGTTGCCCAATCTCCAACGTCGAGTGAGGACGATCCATGGAGAATGCTTCGGAAAAAATCACCCAATCTCTCTTCTCAATTTTCGAGAATCCTCACTATGGAATATTAGTGATGCACGAAAAATTAGGTTAAAAGGATTAAAGATTAGCCTGATCTTATCTCTTACCTTATATTTATAATGCGTTACTATAATCCCATAAGGAAATGATCCATGCATATCCCATAAATATAATAATATCCTTATAGATAAAGAGGATCAAATCTTATCCTTAGAGATATAGGGCCGATTTCTTCACACTAAGCTACGGGCCTAGATGGGCCAAATTGAGGATCAAATCACGAGGAATAAAGATGGGCCTCAAATAAATTAATTATCTTATGTTCACCCGAACATAAATTAATTTATAAACATTCATTCATGCCACTAAAGAATAAATCTTGACTTACCCTTTATTACCGGGTGAGTCGGGTTGCACTTAGACATTAGGAATCCCGTATTTAAGATATCGCACGTCCATTAATTATTTAGAGCATTCATTTGCTTAAAATAATTAATATCTTTAATTCCTTAAGTAGTACCACTCAACCTTATTATTGTACTTGAGCTAACTCAACCTGCGGGGTTTAGTACAATAAACCTTTGAGCTCCTTAAGGGCGTCATCATCCTAAACGAATACGGTGACTCGTCGAGATAACTAGCATGACATATGACAAGCCACCACCCAAGATGCGGAGAATATTGGGTTAGAACATATAACCCTCACCCATAACAAGTCAAAGTGATGGTCAGCAACTCATACTCACCTAATACCTTATCGAGGTTTAGATCATCGTAAGTCACCGAGATCTTGGTTCTTCACGACGGTCAGATAGAAGAACCCATCTCACTGTGATCCATCAATACGTCAGAGACGTACCAGCATAGACAAGCAACCAAGTCAAGTCACTTCTTATCTACACCGCAACCTATACCGACACCTCGTCCTCAAGTTGTCTCAGCTGTGATACTTTTTATATCTCATTAAGTTTGACCAATCATACAGACTTCTGTGATCTTCTACACATCGTATGATCTAACTTATATATGAGATAAGGGGACATGATATATGCAATCAAGTATTCAATTCAGATAGGAGATTGTAATAGTGGTAACGAGAAACATTGTATACAAACTCAACCAAAACTGCTTTCAGTATACAAATCCAACAATCTCCCACTTATACTAAAGCAAACTTTTAGTATACAATGTGTCTCTCTACTAGCTATTACAAACAAAACCATCACTTTGCTTCTCCCACTTATACAAAAGTTTCCTTTCTAAGTGGGTGCCATCAAGCGCAATCGAGTCCTCGAGCGTGCGCCGTAGACTTTTGCGGTGAGCTCTTTATGAATGGATCCGCTGGGTTATCCGTCGTATCAATCTTTTCAATCAGCCGTCCCTCGTCTAACGATTTCTCGTATGACATGGTACTTTCTCTCTATGTGTTTGGTCGCGTGGGTCCGTGGTTCCTTCGAGTTTGCCCTCGCACCGAGTTATCACGAGAAACTATGATACTCTTGGGCAAACCAGTACCACACCTAGATCCATGAGGTAGTTCTTGAACCATACTGACCTCCTTAGCGACCTCCGGCGGCTACATATTCGGCTTCCATGGTAGAGTCCGCAATGCATCGCCGCTTTGCACTCCGCCAGATCACAGCTCCACCTCCCAAGGTAAACACATAGCACGAGGTAGACTTTTTTCTCATCTCGGTCGACTTGAAATCCAGTGCAGATAACCCAGGCATTAGACTATCTGCATGGTAAACCGACCTATAATCTCGAGTCCTTTTCGGTGCTTGAGTATATGCTTCTTGCGAGTCAATGAGCTTGTCCGAGGTTAGGCGATATCTAGCTACTATGCCTACCGCATAGCATGATATCGAACTCGTACATAACATTGCGTACATGAGACTTCCTACGGCGGAAGCATAAGGAACTTGTCTCATTTCCTCTATCTCGCTTTGCGATCATGGTGATCGCTCCTTAGATAAAAAGCGCCGTATCGAAAGGTAGCAATCCTTTCTTGGCGGTGCATACTAAAATGAGTAATCACAGTATCAATGTAAGGCGCTGAGATAAGCTCAACTTTTTCCTCTTGCGATCTCGGTAAACCTTGATCCCAAGAATGTCGCTGCATCTCCTAAGTCTTTCATTTGAAACGATCGGATAACCAACTCTTTCGCCCGATAACAACTTCACATTGTTGCCAACTAGAAGAATGTCATCTACATAAAGTGCAAGAAATACCACATCACGTTGACATCTAAGCGATACACACAACTCTCGCTAGGCAACTGGGTAAATCCATAGGACTTTACCACCTCGTCAGCGTAAGTTCGAGGATCGTGAGGCTTGCTTAAGCCCATAAATGGACTTCTTAAGCTTCCATACTAGATGTTCTTCACCCTTCACCACATAACCTTCGGTTCTTTGCATATAGATGTATCTACCTTCCTCAAGGTAACCATTTAGAGCGGTTTTCACATCCATTTGCCAAACCTCAAGGTTGAGTGGGTACGCTATGGCGGAAGAATTCGGATGGACTTGAGCATTGCTCTGGTGAAAAGGTCTCATCGAAATCGATGCCTAAATCTGAGTGTACCCTTTCTCCACAAGCCTAGCTTTAAAAGCGAAACCTCTCCATCCGAATCTCTTCCTCTCTTATACCCACTTACTACCTATGGCTTCCTTGCCATCCGGTAGAGTGTCTTTCGTATACATCCATAGTTCTTATGGACTCAATTTCTAAGTCCATAGCGGTGTGCCATGATCTTGCATCAATGTCTTGTATCACCTCATTTGTCGTCCATGGGTCGATTATTGCTGTTCGTTTCCGCGACTAAATCCGAAGATTCACCCGAGCATAAATCGTTCGGGTTGACGAACAACCCTCCCACTACTGACGGGCGCCATCGGCACAATGGCAACGGGCAAATAACTTGTGGTTCTATATCTTGCACAACTTGTTGGGTAGGTACCACTTATGCGGTCGGTATCTCTAGTGGAACTCGACCCACTTCAATTTCTTGAAGTATCCGTGTCGATCCTCCCACTAGACTCGACATCTCGCACCTTTGCCTAATCGGTGGTGGAATACGATGATCTTCTAATTCTCAAGAATGATTTCAACTTAGGATTTATGGTTTGTCATATAATCCTCTTCTAAGAATCGGGCATTAGTGCTAATAATGACCTTCCGATCCTAGGACTATAGAATAAACCACATTTCGTCCCTCTAGGATAGCCATAAATGTCTTGCGTCAGATCTAGCCTCCAACTTATTAGCCTTCTTGTTCAGCACATGTGCTGGACTGCCCCATATCCTTATGTGGCTTAAACTAGGCTTGCACCCAAACCACAACTCGAAAGGGGTTTTTTCGACTGACCTGGATGGTACTAGATTTAGCAAGTATGCCGCCGTTTCTAAGGCATACCCCCAGAACGAAATAGGCAATGTTGCATAACTCATCATTGATCTAACCATTTTCAAAAGAGTCCTATTTCTTCGCTCTGACACACCATTTTGTTGTGGTGTGCCCGGTGTAGTGAGCTGGGAGGTAATCCCACACTGCACCAAGTAGTCCATAAACTCGTTACTGAGGTATTCGCCACCGCGATCAGACCCCAGTGACTTGATACTTTTACCTAGCTTCGTCTCCACTTCCGCCTTAAACTCTTTGAATTTCTCAAAGCATTCAGACTTGCGGTGAAGCAGGTATACGTATCCGTACCTTGAGTAATCGTCAATGAAAGTGATAAAATACTGTATTCTCCACGAGCTTGTGTGGACATCGGTCCACACAGTCGAAATGAACTAGCTCCAACATTTCTTTGGCTCTATAACCCTTAACTTTGAAGGGTCTGTCGACATCTTACCTTCTATCACGATTCGCAGATGGGAGCAGAGTGGCTGTTAGATTACCCAACGCCCATTCTTAGCCGGTCTTTGGATCCTATTTAGATTGATGTGACCTAATCTAAGATGCCAGAAATGTGGTGTCATCTTCTGAAGAAAACTTTCTCTTTTAAGGTTTGATGTAGATACAACATAGTTATAGGTATTATGTTTGATGAAATAGTATAAAGCGAATTATATAATGTGCGACATAGATAACCGTCATTTCTTATGATAGAAACACTACTATCAAAACAACGGAATATCCATGAATAAATAATTTGAAACAAACAAGGTTCCACCAAAATCCGGCACATATAAAACGTCTTTTAAAACTAAAGCTGTTTCTCAAAACATAAAGTAACATCTCCGATCGCAACGGCCTCGACTTTCGTCGCGTTGCCCATGGAGATCGTTATCTCGCCATTACTCAGCTCCCTTGTCCGTAGGAACCCCTGCAAGGTGTAACAAACATGATCAATCGCACCCGTATGTACTACCCATGAATGAGTAGAACAAGTCGCTAAACATGTTTCCGTTACTTAAAGCAAAAGCGTACCTTGAGCCTCGAGCTTGGGGCACTAACCTTCCAATGCCCGTCTCACCGCACTTGAAGCATTTGCCCTTCTCCTTGGCTTTTTCAAACCGCCGGTAGAGCCCTTTGTATTACTCTACTCTTTTCTTTAGCCTTAGCATCTCTTGAATTCCACTTTCCCTTTTCATCTTCGATAAAGCGGTGGTTTTACTTGAGGTGCGTGCTTAAAGATCAATGCACCTTGCCCATTTTGCGTTCTTGGTTACTAGATCCTCTTGCAATGAATCTAGAGTGTAACTCTTATCATAAAGGACTGCTTTATAACGGAAGTCATCAAAAGACTTGGGCAAAGTGTTGAGGATCATATCGATTCTGACAATGTCATCAATATATCCTCCAACCAACTCGAGCTCTCCGAAGAGATTGATCATTTGCTCTACATGGTCATGCACTGAATCGCTTTCCTTCATTGAACTTGACATTATAGATTTTGTCAAATTGTGACAAGCGATTCTGTCCGACTCCTCATACGATTTCATAAGACTTAGCCATATTGTGGCTGCATCTTCCATCTCTTGATGCTGGAGTTGCAGGGACTCGCACATGGTGACCAAAAGAAGGCATTTTGCCATTCTATTTGATTTGTCCCATTTCTCGTGCTCCTTGCGCTCCTCATCAGTAGATGAATCGTCTAGAGGCTTGGGACGGGGTGTAGTGAGTACAAATAGATTTTCTTCCGCAGTAAGAACATTCTCAATGTTTCGTTTCCACTCAATAAAATTCGGACCGGATAAGGGATTTTGTGCGAGCATATTGATAATCGGTGTAAGAGACATATCTGAAAAGATAATGTAAACACATAAGCATACGATCGCATATAATTCGTAACAACAATATTGTAACCTTTGATAAAACAATATTGATTGAAACCTCCAATCGCCCAAGGAATCCCACATGCAAGCCACGCGTGTGGGCGTTTACATGAACCTCTCGACTGACTAAAATATACCTTTTAGTCGTTTAATTTCAATCCATGTCAACTTATCCTTATGACAAATGAAATTAATGATTGGACCTTACTAGACCACATCACTATTGCAAGAAGGGACTTGGCGGGAAGTTGTACTCGAGGTGATGTCTAGCAATGACCACAATTTTAACAAAGAAAAATGAATTCTTAGAATTGGCATACTCACTAGGACCATACCGCATCCAATCCAAATTCTTTTGTTATCTCATTTTATATCCATCTCTAGAGAACTTATGAAAATCGCACATGCGTAAGCCACGCGTGGACGTTTACATGAAACTCCCACTTCCGATAGATTTAAAATGTTTTATTTAGAAATCTCATCTAACAAACTTATGATAAACAGTGCAAGCAAGCCACGCGTGTGGACGTTTACTCACAGTGCGTATCACTTTGTTTAGAGATCAAAAAGTGGAGGTCTTGACATTTTAATTTGAAAATTAATATGTCGGGTTACTTGCTTAGTCTTTTGTTTCAAAAGGTTTGTCCATGCAGATCACGTAATCCTAGCATGCTTTTCTATAGAACTCAACATGTAAAACATGCTCACAGAATTCTAAAATATGCTTGAAAACGCGATAAACCTAGCATGCTTACTATGCGAATCCAATCACGAAAACATATAATATGTTTGTCTACGTAATTTAAACATACATAGCATGCTTCTGCATAATTTAAACATCCACGACATGTAATGAACAATAAAAATAAAATAAAACGTTCATCGTGGCCCACTCGTGGAACCTGCACTTTCTTGCCTAATCTATTACATAGAAATACAAAGTACAGATCTTCGAACTCGAAAATGGGCCTCGCGTGCACGGGCACGGACCGGATTCAAAAAAAGCGATTCGGGCGGAGCGAAGAAACAGGCGAACCGGTCAAAATTTGGATGCGGGTGAAAAATGGGTCGGGGCGAAACGGGTCGGGTTGACCCGAACAAATGGGCGGATCGAATCGAGGGGGCAGCAGCGTAGGGCAAAACCCATGCGCGCGCCAGGCTCACCGCCGCCTATCCTCATGTGCGTCGCTGCCGAGAAAATCGCGGCCGAGGTTTCTTGTGCGAATCTCGCGCCGCCTCACCGAGAAATCCGTGCGCTCGCCCGCGCGTGTTTCCATAGCGGTCGCTTCGCGATCGCCAAGGTACCATGAGGCGCCGGGAGCTCGCGCCACGACAAACGCGCACTCGTCGTCGTTCTCGCGATCGCTCCCGTCATCGCTACCAGCAGCGCGTACTTCTGCGCGTTGCCTTGCGGGCGTCCTCGCGGTCGTGAGGGTTCTCGCTAAGATCGCCGGGATCTCGTCGCGACAAACGCGAGCCCGTCGCCGCGCGCGATGCGCGCCACCGCGATCGCGTGCTGCCCGCGAACCGCCTCCGGCGCTGCGCGCTGCGCGCCGTCGCCAGTGCGTTGATCTACGGAGATCTGCTGAGCCCGCATGCTCGGCGCCGATCGGTGCCGAGGTGTCCGCGCGCAAACGCGCCCGCACCGCTGGTCGCCGAGCCATGCGCCCGCCCTCCCCGCCATGTCCGCCGAGCTACCGAAACGCGCGCGGTGCGTGCGGTCGCTGAGCGCCATGCACGCCGAAGCGTCTTGCCGCCCGCCGCCAGGCGACCTATTCTCCGTCGTCTCGTTCTTGAGCTTTCGTCTTCGTTCTTCTTTACGGATAAGATTTACGGAAAAACAAATCTAATCTAACCACGGATATTCTCGTGGTAAAAATAAAATCCGACAAAACAAAGCGAGCCACGATGAGCATGATTCAACAATTAATTAATTGCGCACGTAATAATCAAACGTGAATTAATCCAGCAGAGCGAAGATCAAACCGTGCTCGATACAAATTGTAGGGAAATCGATTTTAACCTCTCCCAGGATCTATCTTGGATGTTTAATTCACCATACATTGATTATATTCATAGCATGCGCTCATATAATGAATTGCAACACGTAGGGGTTTTCGTGTTTACCATTGAATCATGCCGGGGATGAGCGGATGAACGGATCGAGACTCGTGCTTTGATCTTCCGGATCAGATCCGGTTTCCCAATCTCCAACGTCGAATGAGGGCGATCTATCAGAATAACCCGAAAATTTAAAACTTTAATTGGCGATGCTTAGACCAATTATTTGTAGTAGTTAGTCCTTAATTATGTTTAAGGAAACCAATGAAACAATTAGAATCGATTCGAGATCGAATACTAAAGAAATCAAAAATTGATAACTAGTCCCACCTGATTAGGGTTTTCTGAGTAGCCTGAACATAGAATGAAAGATCGAGAATGATTCTCCACGAACGGATTTCATTTTTAGAATCCTCACACGAAAACATGTGAGAATGCAAAGAATGAGAATTTTCAAACATACTTGCCCGGTCAGTCTTAAAAACACTATTTACAAGCCGGAACAACTTTCAGTCCGTGCTAATCGTAATAAATGGTGAAAACAACCAAAATCATGAAGGAATAATTTATTATGAATTTATAAATTATAAGAATCAATTTCTGAAGGAAATTCTCAAGAACAACAGAACGCCGGTAAAATATACCGAAAACCCTAAATTGATCCGAACGACCCGAAACTTGAACCAAGGATCTAAATCAATAAAATATGATTTATAAGACTCAAATTAATTATGAAAGCTCAAGATTTCAATAGAATTTTGAATAAGCATATTTTTAATCGCCGAACGCCGTTTTTCCGCGATAACTCAGAATTGACTTATCGGACGACGTCCGAACTTTGTGAAATATTTATGAAAATTAAAATAAGTCTTTTAAAGGCTATTTAATAAGATATAACCTTAAGGTTCCGAAATCGATCGAAGTGCGTTAAAACTTAATGAGTCGGTATAACATACCAAAGCGGGTAATTGACCAACCCACCTCTCAACTACCACCAAGACCTTACCAAAATGGGAAATGACAGCTCTAAGGTCTGAAATAACATGGGAAAAACGTTCAAGGTCAGACCTCATTCATCCTTTCACTTTTTCTCTCATTTTCAAATTTCTCTCAACACTTTTCAAACTCCCAACACTAAATCCTCCTCCCAACCTCTCCCACACTCAAATAATCCTTCTAAGACCATAAGAAGGTATTATTCATCATCCTCTTCCATCCTAATGGGTGGAATTTTATTTTGAATTTTGGGTTTAAAAACCTAGTTTGCTCCTCATTTACTTTCGTGACTTTAGAGCCTTCAAATACTCTTAAGCCATGAATGAAAAATTCTTAGAATAATGTTCTAAGGCTATTATAAAATTTCATAATTTTGGAGCATGTTTATATTTTTCGATTTATGCTTTATTTATTTTTAAATATGTTAAAGCATGATTTTGTGAATGTTATTTGATATTGTTACTTGCTAATGTGTTATAAGCATGTATAATAAATATCATAATTTTCAGTAATTTTGGATTTTTATAAAAAAGCCGTGAGTTTATAGCTTTATTTAAGCTTTGATTTTAATTTTTTGTGGAAAATAGTTGAGATATGGTGTTTAATATATGATGTAAACATCATATATAAATCTTAGGATTTTGAAACACATATCCTATTTATTTTGAAGGGGCGAATACTATATATATATATATATATATATATATATATATATATATATATATATATTTTATTGTTTGATTTTTGGTTGAGGAAAATAGTTGAGATATGATGTTTAGGGTATGATATGAACATCATACATTAACCTTTAATTTATTCAAACACCTCTCCTATTTTTTCTAGAAACCGTGGCTTATATATATATGTAGTTATTTATTTGATTTTTATTGTTGAAAATAATAGGATGTGTAATATTATGAATATTGGTTAATGTTTGGTGTTAATATTACATGCTATTACATATATAACCATGTTGTGCAAGATTGGGAATTATTGAAAATATATATGTATATCCTTAGAACTACCGAAAATGTTTAAGGATGCAAAGCATGGTTTTAAAATTCTAATGCATGATATGAGGTGATATTCCATGTTTAGTATATAGTATAAGCATGAAATAATTTTTGTGGAATTTATTGAACACAAAAGCTTGTTGATTTGAAATTGCCGAAAGTTTTAAGAATTTTAACCTATGGTTTAAAATTTTATATGATGATATTGAGTTGATAATTAAATTCTATAGTATGATAGGAGTATAACATGATTTTATTGGAATTTATTGGATACGTATGCTAATTGTTGCTAATTATCGAAAACGTAACAAAATGGCTAAGTATGAGTTCGATTCTAATGTTAAATGATGCTATGATAGTTAATTATAAACTTAGAATGAGTGGTTGTGATTAGGGTGGATGAATGGAACACTTATGCACACTTACACAATGATTGTGTATTACATTAGAAATTAGGGTTTTCTAATGCTTAGTATAGTTTATGTTGTGTATGGTTTTGTTGATGTTGAATGTTTATGTTTATGTTGAACCGACAAACCAAAACCCCGAACGTAAACAAAATAATACTATATGAACGAGAATCCAAAAGAAATCGACAAATTTCGATAACTTAAGACGGAATAAACGAGAATCGAAGTTAGACACAAATTAGGGTTTTTATTAATGAAATGATACTCAAACGTGAGTTCCTACGTTAGAAAAACCAAAAGTCGAGCTACAACGTTAATATTCAATAACGACAACTCAATACGATATTAGTTGGGCGTAACGCAACTCGATAATGAATAACGATTATACGACATATGTAACCTCCGACGAGTTAAGTTAAATAGACAATGTCGTAATATGTAAGCAACGATTCGAACATAAGATGTCGATCCTTATGTCTCAAAAGCCGAGTTAATATTCCCGATGTACTTCATTTATTCTTAAGTACTAATTACTATAGCATATGTCCACTTGAATTGTAAGTCAATATTCCTCTTTAATTATCGTAATACGACAAGTCGTCGAGCATAACCTACTGGGGCGTAACTATAATTGTTAAGTCTAGTTGGTGGCTTGAGAATATCCTAATTTACCAATCATAATTTGATTACCGATAACTATAACGTAATAACGTTATAATAAAACTAAGGTTAAGAGTCGAGGATAGACTCGGAATATGTGATTCATAACCGAAGTTCACCTATGAGCGATGAGGTAATATAGCTTGAGAATTGGGGATGTAAGATAATAGAAATTATCTTAAAACAATCACATAAAATCATAAAGAAACCCTAATTGGGAACTTTAAAGTCGTAATTTATAGCGACCATCGATCGATAGAAAGAACCTAAAACGGCTATTTTCTTATGAAGGGTTCGATCGGGCGTAGTTCTTTGAGGAAGGATACTCACCCCGCTCATTTAGAACCACTAAGCTTTGGATTAGCGGTGAGCTTTCTTGAAACGAAATGTTATGCATATCTCAAAGCATGTTTTACAAAGCTTTATGAAATATTATCACATGAAATCTTATTGATCGCCAAATGTTTATGTTTTGTTGTTATCCTATCCGAGATTGGTATATCAATGTGGAATGATGAATGTGTTGGTCCACCAACGTTAAAAAGGGTAACGATCGGATCCGACTTAGTTGAGGACTAACTCGGATTGTGTACACGTGTGTGTGTGTTAAGGTTAGCTACTCGACGGTCACGGCGACTATGTGTAGGTGGCCACCCATAGTGCGCGTATGAATGAATGAATGATCGATATGGAAACAACGTGAATGAAATAGTTCGCCGAACGCTTTTGGAAAACGATAAAATGTTTGATAGGCGTAGTCTTTAACTAAAATACTCATGCGCTATTGTGGGCGCTAATAACTTTGACAAAGAAAATATTTTCGCAACGAGTCCACCGAGTACTTTTGTACTTAGCCCGCATTTCGTTTTGACGTGCGGGTTGAGCAAGGATCGATGATGGGTGCGGTGGTGCGAGTAGCAGCTATTTTGATGCTTAATTAGAAAGGTTTCTAGAACCTTGGGCATGCATCGTCATATGCATGTCCACATGCTTATTTGTCGCCTAACTCGACATTATAAATGTTTTGATTATAATTGCTTATTTAGTATTGAATTGGAGGTCGTACTGTACTTTAAATTCCTTACTGGTTGGGTTATGTTGAACTGAACCCTTTTGACAAGTCCTTCTACGACTTGAGTTGGTATTGGATGGTTTATCCTTTTTAACCTATGTGTTATTAAGTAGTTGATTGGTTGATTGCCTTGATTAGCTATGTTTATTTCACGCTTTATCATACCGGTGACGATCCATATGATCCGTACTTCATTGGAAAGTCGGTCGTCACAAAGTGGTATCGAGCACTTGTTCGTGAACCCTAGAAACCCTTTCCTTGAATCCACAGGTTGAAAGTTGAGTCTAGAAATTGTTTAGGTTTGATCACTCTTGCACCGCACTCCATCGTCGTCCCCTTTCAACGAGGAAGAAGGTAAATCTTGTTTCAACTAAAGGTTGTTTTGAAATGATTGAAGTATATGAAATGTGAATTGGAATTTCAATATCGCTTTGTTGGGAAATTGAAAATATTTGGAAAATGGAAATTTTGAAATTGAAAAGTTGTTTCAATTGACTAGTCATTAGCTTGAATGAAAGTTACAAGCTTTAAGAACTTGATAAATGAGTAAATGAGAATGCTTGAGTATCGCACAATGTGTCGCGATTTATGTTTCTTGTTGTATCTGAGCATGATAGAAGCATGATGTAAATGAGTATGTTTCCCACGAGAACATAGACTCTTAAGACGCATGATCCCTTTTAGCCAAACTTAGTATGAGAACATAAGATATCCCCAAATGAGCGAAATACTAAGGAGAAACGAGAACATATGAATCTTAAGGATCACAATCCGAATGGAATCGATGATGAGAGCGCGACGAGTCTCTGACGGCAGGCGATTACTCAACCGGAGGACTACACTGCTACGAGTCCCAACCTCTCGACATGAAGGAATTCAACATCACGCGTGTTACCTCTATCGTGGCATATGTAAAAGAATGAGCGTATAACATTATGGTTGTGTAAAATGAAATAACGATTGGTAAGTGCATAATGAGAATGGACATGATGTGATACGATAACATGAGTAGAAATAAGGATTTCAAAACCCAATAAGCTAGGGTGACCTCGTAACTTCTACCCGAAGGCTAGACGTCGATCGTTACCCTACTATAAGAAACCATACCGTCTCTTCCCGGAGACCCAACCATGAAAGTCATACAATAGAATTTAGAATTTTAGGTCGTAGTAGAATCTGATTGCTATAACCTTTGTTGTATAGATGTCTTTGTATACATATCTTCTTTTAGATACACCGTTATGTTTACCGTGTGTCGACCATAGTGAAACTTTCCTTTTCGGATGGCTCGGACCGTGTTCACAACTAGCGCCCTTTGTCCTCTAGGGCCACCCCGAGGAGGTTATCGATCGTCGCTTCCTACCGATGTGCCACGAGACGACCTTGGCGAGTTTTGGCACACTTCACACGTCGATGGCTGCGGCACATGCCCGGTACAACGCATTATGACGGTGTACTCGCACGATCATGAGATCGCCATCCGATCGGCGGTTACGCCTGTGAAATATCGGCGGACTACATTTACCGCGTCGAGAGCTTTGACACGGGGCGGATTTGCCGCTTTGCTAACCACTGAGCTATGTGTTCACGGTGTGACGGAGCTACACCACGCGGACCGTATCTTCCCGCGGGAATACACTGGCGTGATGAGATTCGGAGTGGCTCCATCCAGAGGTGCCTCGCTTAGCAGCTGATGGACCGGTGTTCTTGCCTGGCAGCAGCAGGAGCATGTTCGAGGCAGGACCTTCCCGTCCCCGACAGCTCACCTTTCCAGTCCTACCACCAGTAGGATTCCATCCTCGCCATTGCCCGCCTAGGCCATCACCGCCGGTCATGCCATGTCCATCTCCACCTCTATCTGCCGGCCCCACCACCCAAACCGCCACCTCCGCTTTGAGCCTTTGGACTATGATCTTGTGAGGATTTATGATCCCGTGACATAGCTACTGGTATAGTGAGAGGCGATGTCCGCCCGCTGCTGCCCTTTTCGGATGATGTCTACGAGGAAGTCATGGCCGAGATCCGCCGAGACCTAGCGGCTATGGAGGCCGGGCCGCTAGAGACCGAGAGCCTGTTGTCCCGTGCCCGACGCCGAGAGGAGGACCCGGAGGAAGATCGAGAGGAGGACCCCGAGGAAGACCCGGAGGAGGATCCGGAGGAGGACCCCGAGGAAGACCCCGAGGGCGATATATCACCGATGACGAGATGGAGGGAGGGATAGCTCCCATGCTTCGATCGACTTGATGCATGGAGCCCGATCTACACTCGGCGACCATAGATCTAGTTCTTGGGACTAGATTGTCTTTTGTCTATATACTTTGTATATCTTTTGATGCATCACGAAACGATGAGTCGCTCGACATGAACCCATTTTGATGACCACGATGGCGTGTTGATTTTTGTACGCACCGTGACGAGGTACAGTGATGCCGTGTTGTTTTGGGCATCATACTGTACCGGTATTTTTGTAAAGTTTAAAACACCGATGAAATGATATGATGATAGCTCTTGAGAGCCTTTTGTTTTAATATGGTGTTTTGTGGTATTCGATGTTGTTTTTAAATTTTTGCTACGTATATAAATACCCGTTGATATATATATAGATACATTAACCACGATGGATGGTATAAGACGAGATCTAATTTCGTGTGTTTATGAAGGATAGGATGCCGAGAAGGAGGAATCGTGCGATAACACCGAAAGAGAGCCACCCACCACCACCACCACCACCACCACAGTGCAAGACGGATCGAGGAACTGCCTCGTGCAAAACCCGCCCACCTTCAACGGGACCGGAATCCGTGGACGCCGAACTATGGATTCGCGCTGAGCGAATCTTCATTCCTCCACCGCACATCACAGAACGCTTGTCATCGTTGCCTTCCGGATGATCGCGCGCCGACTTTTGGTGGAGGCGAAGAGAAAACCCCGACGGAGGAAGAATCGGAAGGTTTCTCCTAGAGGAATTCAAAGAGGAAGTGTACGAAGTACATTCCTAAGAGTTACCGAAGAGAAAGGAGCACGAGTTTTACAACTTGCGCGGAAGACCACGGTCACCGATTACGACCGTGCGTTACGTGAAATGTCACGGTATGCACCTCACCGGTCGACACCGACGAGAAGAGGATCGAGAATTTCGGGACTCGCCATGAGATCGAGGTGTCGTTGGCTGGTCGCGAGATCCGACTTACCGTGAGGCCCTCGATGGGCATTGACATCGAGGCCGCATCGCCTCAAGATAGAGTCGCCACTGCATCCCCGACTCATCAAGGAGATCGCAGAAGAGAAGTGGGAAGGACCCCACCAAGGGCAAGGATCCAACACCGTCAGCCGATGTAAGGCCATGGCAGGAAATAACGTGCCATCTAGCAGCACGTGCAGGAACGGACGCCCCATAGTACCCGCGTCGGCGGGAAACCAAAATTGTGAAGCTCCCCATGTGCCCGTGTGCCATAGGAGTCATAAGGGGCATGCGATTCACGAATGACGGATGCTTCAAGTGGCCGGAAGGGGCCACTACCTGTGGATCGCCTGACACGCCAGGAGGAAATGGCGGTCCGAATGTGCCCAACCAAGTCCAACCGGTGCGGGCTATCCAAGCTCAACCGATCCAACAACCCCCCTTGCTCAAGATTATCACCCGAATCAACGACCATATCAACCACGGCGGCAACGACGACAACAATGGCGACAACCGCAGCAGATCTTCGATAAATTTCAACAACCGCAGCCACAACAACAACAACAACAACAACAACAAAGAAGCAGCGGCCGCATCAACCACAACAACTTTATCGGCAACAACAATAGCCCAAGAAGCGAGGGCTTACGCCTCAACCAGAAAGAGAGTTCCGCAAGAGCCGCCAAGGAACCAAGGAAACTTGGCGTATGGGAATACTCTCCACCACCGTTATCCTCTTGCTTGATCCGCGGCGCGCACTCTTTTATTTACAAGCATGCGTAGAGAACTTAGGATTAGATCCTAAACGCATCGAACAAATCATGAGAATTTCTTCTCGATGGGAGGCATAAGAACGGTAACCCACATATGCTCGAACCTAGAGCTTGGACTAGGCTCACTTAAGGTCATGACAGATAACCTTCACGCCATACCTATGACGGATGTGGACATAATCCTAGGAATGGATTGGTTAACCAACATAGTGCGACCGTCCTGTAATGAAAGAAAATTTCTTTCCAACACCCCGAGAGGAATCTACCGACTTTCACGGGATCAACATGGGGAGGAGAGTTCCAATTATATCCGCACTACAAGCAAGGGGCGTTCTTTGAACAAGACCGAGAACCATACCTACCTCGTTTACCTCCAAGAAGAAGATCGAATGAGAGGAGGATAGAAGGCGTCCCGATCGTGAAGGAGTATCGATGTGTTCCCGCATCGAACTACGGGATTACCGCCAAACCGACAGATCGAGTTCACGATCGACCTCGAACCGAGTTCCGCCTTGTGTCAAAAGCTCCATACCGGATGGCACCAAAGAGCTTGAGGAATTAAAGATCCAACCGCAAGAACTCTTGGAGTTAGGATTTATTAGACCCAGCAGGTCTCCATGGGGAGCACACGTCCTTTTCGTGAAAAGAAGGATGGTACATCGAGGATGTGCATAGACTATCGAGAGTTAAACAAGATAACCCTTAAGAATAAGTACCCTCGCCTCGAATTGACGATCTGTTTGATCAACTTAAAGGAGCGAGTCTTTTCAAAGATAGATCTAAAGTCGGGATATCACCAATTGAGGATTCGACCGATGATGTACCAAAACGGCTTTCCGTACAAGGTATGGTCATTTCAATTCATCGTGATGCCCTTTGGACTTACAAATGCCCTTAGTATTTATGGATATTATGAGCAGGTGTTCCACCCATACTTAGACAAATTGCCTTAGTGTTCATAGACGATATCCTAATATACTCTAAGAATAACCAAGAACACAAAGAGCACTTGAGAACGTACTACAAACGTTAAGGTAAGAGCAACTCTTCGCCAAGTTTAGCAAGTGTGAGTTTTGGTTAGCGGTGACATTTTGGGTCACATTGTGTCCGCCGAGGGAATCAAAGTAGACCCTCAAGATCGACATATTCGAGAATGGGAGTCACCAAAGAACCCGAATGAAATTGAGTTTTAGGACCCAGTCGGCTACTATCGAAGATTTATCAAGGATTCTCAACGATAGCCGACCCATGACCCAACTATTGAGGAAATGAATCAAGTACACCGAACCGCCGAGTGTGAGGCTAGTTTCCGAGATCAAGGAGTTATCGACGACAAGACTGTACTAGCGATGCGAGGCGATAAAGAATACACAATCTACACGGATGCTTCAAAGAATGGACTAGGTTGTGTAGTAATGCAAGAAGGTAAGGTTATTGCTTACGCTTCAGGCAATTACGCCACATGAGTTGAACTATCCTACGCACGACCGGAATTAGCAATGGTCGACATGCCTTAAAAATATGGAGGCATCACCTTTATGGAGTTAGATGTGAGATCTATACTGACCATAAGAGCCTGAAATATTTCTTTGAGCAGAAGGATTTTAACATGAGGCAGCGTAGATGGTTAGAACTAGTGAAAGATTACGACTGTGGTATCAATTACCACCCGAGCAAGGCTAATGTTGTGGCCGATGCCTTGAGTCGTAAATCCCATCCTAGTTTGGGATGTCCTCCGATCATGAGGAAATATTTATAAAAGAATTTCAGAGGATGGACATCGAAGTCGTAGACCCGTCTCTGACGATAGAGGGCTGTATTGCAACATTGATTGCAATCCCCGACTTAAGAGTCCGAATCTTAGAAGCTCAGAGGAAGAGCAAGAAGCTAGAGGAAATACGAGCTAAGATTAAGGACAATAACCACAAGAATTTTACAGAAGCAACAGATAATGTTTTGTTGTATGACGGGAGAGTGTGCGTTCCAGAAGACGAAGAACTTCAGAGCGAAATCTTGAAAGCCCATGAGACTTCTTATACCGCACACCCCGCAAAGACCAAAATATACCAAGACCTCAAAGAGAAATTTTGGTGGGATGGAATGAAGCGAGATGTGGCTTCATTTGTGGAACGTTGTTTGACGTGCCAACAAGTGAAAGCACTCCACCAACGATCGTATGGGACCTTACAACCGCTAGACATACCGGAATGGAAATGGGATGATATAGCCATGGACTTTGTTACCGGGCTACCCAAATCACAAAGGGGGAATACCGCTATTTGGGTCATCATTGATCGGCCCGACCAAGAGCGCATTTCCTACCCATTCCAATAACACATGGGTCGATGACTCAGCGGTTATGCGTTCGAGAAGTTATCCGTCTACATGGAGTTCCAAAGACTATCACGTCGATAGAGATTCAAATTCACGTCCGATTCTGATGAGTTTACAAAGGAACGGGGACACGACTACATTTCATGATCGCTCCATCCGCAGACAGACGGACGGTCAGAGAGGACCATTCAAACGTTGGAAGACATGCCGAGGACCGTTGTCCTCGGCGAGGAGAATTTGGGAACAAGTGTTACCACTTGTGGAATTCGCCTACAATAACGGCTACCGCGACTATTGGAATGGCCCGTGCGAGCGCTTTACGCAAGGAAATGTCGGTCACCACTTTACCGGGATGAAGTGGGAGAAAGGAGAGTGTTAGGACGACTGTGGGAGAAATGATTGAGATCGTGCGGCGGATCCGCGAGCAGATCAAGGAGGCCGGGACCGACGAAGTCGACGCAGCCGACAAGCGTCGCCTGAGCTACATTTTGAAGAGAGACAAGGTCTTCTTGAAAATTTCTCCGTCTAAAGGGATCGTGAGATTCGGAATCAAAGGAAAGTTATACCACGTTTCATAGGACCCTATGAAATTCGGAGAGAATAGGACCAATGAACTACAGATCAGCATTGCCGTGAGTTTTGAAACGTGCACAATGTGTTCCACGTTTCACAACTAAGTACATACATGATCCCAGCCATGTGATACCGTCGACGATATTATCCTCGATGACAATATGAGTTACGTGAACCTGCTACGGAAATCTTAGGCCGACGTATCCAAAGGCTAAGGAACAAAGAAATGCCGCTAGTGAAAGTCCTATGGAGACACCATGGACAAGAAGAAGCAACACGGGAGCTAGAATCAGCCATGAGGAGAAATACCGGATCTTTTCAAGGTTAGCAAATTTCGGACTAAATTTTTTAAGGGGATGGTATGTAATAACTCGAAAAATTTAAAACTTTAATTGGCGATGCTTAGACCAATTATTTGTAGTAGTTAGTCCTTAATTATGTTTAAGGAAACCAATGAAACGAATTAGAATTGATTCGGAGATCGAATACTAAAGAAATCAAAACGATAACTAGTCCCACCTGATTAGGGTTTTCCGAGTAGCCTGAACATAGAATGAAAGATCGAGAATGATTCTCCACGAACGGATTTAATTTTAGAATCCTCACACGAAAACATGTGAGAATGCAAAGAATGAGAATTTTCGGGCATACTTGCCAGTCGATCTTAAAACACTATTTACGAGCCTAACAACTTCCAGTCCTTGCTAATCGTAATAAATGGTGAAAACAACCAAAATCATGAAGGAATAATTTATTATGAATTTAGAAATTATAAGAATCAATTTCAAGGAAATTCTCAAGAACTTAACCGAATCACGGTAAAATATACCGGAAAACCCTAAATTGATCCGAACGACCGAAACTCGAACCAAGGGTCTAAATCAATAAAATATTATTTATAAGACTCAAATTAATTATGAAAGCTCAAGATTTCAATAGAATTTTGAATAAGCATATTTTTAATCGTCGAACGCCGTTTTTCTGCGATAACTCGGAATTGACTTATCGGACGACGTCCGAACTTTGTGAAATTTTTATGAACATTAAAATAAGTCTTTTAAAGGCTATTTAATAAGATATAACCTTAAGGTTCCGAAATCGATCGAAGTGCGTTAAAACTTAAAGAGTCAGATAACATACCGAAACGGGTAATTTGACCAACCCACCTCTCAACTACCACCAAGACCTTACCAAAATGGGAAATGACAGCTCTAAGGTCTGCAATAACAAGGGAAAAACGTTCAAGGTCAGACCTCATTCATCCTTTCACTTTTTCTCTCATTTTCAAATTTCTCTCTACACTTTTCAAACTCCCAACACTAAATCCTCCCTCCCCAACCTCTCCCACACTCAAATAATCCTTCTAAGACCATAGGAAGGTATTATTCATCATCCTCTTCCATCCTAATGGAGTGGAATTTTTATTTTGAATTTTTGGGTTTAAAAACCCTAGTTTGCTCCTCATTTATTTTCGTGACTTTAGAGCCTTCAAATGCTCTTAAACCATGAATTAAAAATGCTTAGAATAATGTTATAAGGCTACTGTAAAAATTTCATAATTTTTGGAGCATGTTTATATTTTTTTGATTTATGCTTTATTTATTTTTAAATATGTTAAAGCATGATTTTGTGAATGTTATTTGATATTGTTACTTGCTAATGTGTTATAAGCATGTATAATAAATATCATAATTTTTCAGTAATTTTTGATTTTTATAAAAAAAAAGCCGTGAGTTTATGGCTTTATTTAAGCTTTGATTTTAATTTTTTTTGTGGAAAATAGTTGAGATATGGTGTTTAATATATGATGAACATCATATATAAATCTTGGGATTTTTGAAACACATCTCCTATTTATTTTAGAAGGGGCCGAATACTATATATATATATATATATATATATATATATATATTTATTGTTTGATTTTTGGTTGAGGAAAATAGTTGAGATATGGTGTTTAGGGTTTGATATGAACATCATACATTAACCTTGAATTTATTCAAACACCTCTCCTATTTTTCTAGAAACCGTGGCTTATATATATAGTTATTTATTTGATTTTTATTGTTGAAAATAATAGGATGTGTAATATTATGAATATTGGTTAATGTTTGGTGTTAATATTACATGCTATTACATATATAACCATGTTGTGCAAGATTGGGAATTATTGAAAATATATGTATATCCTTAGAACTACCGAAAATGTTTAAGGATGCAAAGCATGGTTTTAAAATTTAATGCATGATATGAGGTGATATTCCATGTTTAGTATATAGTATAAGCATGAAATAATTTTGTGGAATTTATTGAACACCAAAGCTTGTTGATTTGAAATTGCCGAAAGTTTTAAGAATTTTAACCTATGGCTTAAAATTTTATATGATGATATTGAGTTGATAATTAAATTCTATAGTATGATAGGAGTATAACATGATTTTATTGAATTTATTGGATACGTATGCTAATTGTTGCTAATTATCGAAAACGTAACAAAATGGCTAAGTATGAGTTCGATTCTAATGTTAAATGATGCTATGATAGTTAATTATAAACTTAGAATGAGTGGTTGTGATTAGGGTGGATGAATGGAACACTTATGCACACTTACACAATGATTGTGTATTACATTAGAAATTAGGGTTTTCTAATGCTTAGTATAGTTTATGTTGTGTATGGTTTTGTTGATGTTGAATGTTTATGTTTATGTTGAACCGACAAACCAAAACCCCAAACGTAAACTACATAATACTATATGAACGAGAATCCAAAAGAAATCGACCAATTTCGATAACTTAAGACGGAATAAACGAGAATCGAAGTTAGACACAAATTAGGGTTTTTATTAATGAAAGGATACTCAAATGTGAGTTCCTACGTTAGAAAAACCAAAAGTCGAGCTACAACGTTAATATTCAATAACGACAACTCAATACGATATTAGTTGGGCGTAAACGCAACTCGATAATGAATAATGATTATACGACATATGTAACCTCCGGCGAGTTAAGTTAAATAGACAATGTCGTAATATGTAAGCAACGATTCGAACATAAGATGTCGATCCTTATGTCTCAAAAGCCGAGTTAATATTCCCGAAGTACTTCATTTATTCTTAAGTACTAATTACTTACATGATAGCATATGTCCACTTGAATTGTAAGTCAATATTCCTCTTTTAATTATCGTGCTAATACGACAAGTCGTCAAGCATAACCTACTAGGACGTAACTATAATTGTTAAGTCTAGTTAGTGGCTTGAGAATATCCTAATTTACCAATCATAATTTGATTACCGATAACCTATAACGTAATAACGTTATAATAAAACTAAGGTTAAGAGTCAATGATAGACTCGGAATATGTGATTCATAATTGAAGTTCACCTATGAACGATGAGGTAATATAGCTTGAGAATTGGGGATGTAAGATAATAGAAATTATCTTAAAACAATCACATAAAATCATAAAGAAACCCTAATTGGGAACTTTAAAGTCGTAATTTATAAGCGACCATCGATCGATAGAAAGAACCTAAGAACGGCTATTTTCTTATGAAGGTTCGATCGGGCGTGAATTCTTGAGGAAGGATACTCACCCCTGCTCATTTAGAACCACTAAGCTTTGGATTAGCAGGTGGGCTTTCTTGAAACGAAAATGTTATGCATATCTCAAAGCATGTTTTACAAAGCTTTATGAAATATTATCACATGAAATGTTATTGACTGCCAAATGTTTATGTTTTGTTGTTATCCTATATGATATTGGTATATCAATGTGGAATGATGAATGTGTTGGTCCACCAACGTTAAAAAGGGTATGATCGGATCCGACTTAGTTAAGGACTAACTCGGATTGTGTACACGTGTGTTGTGTGTTAAGGTTAGCTACCTCGATCGGTCACGGCGACTATGTGTAGGTGGCCACCCATTGTGTGCGTATGAATGAATGAATGATCAGATATGGAAACAACGTGAATGAAATAGTTCGCCGACGCTTTTGGAAAACGATAAAATGTTTGGTAGGCATGAGTCTTTTAACTAAAATCCTCATGCGCTATTGTGGGCAGTTAATAACTTTTGACAAAGAAAATGTTTTTGGCAATGAGTCCACTGAGTACTTTTGTACTTAGCCCTGCATTTCGTTTTTGACGTGCAGGTTGAGCAAGGATCGATGATGGGTGCGAGGTGGTGCAGAGTAGCAGCTATTTTTGATGCTTAATTAGAAAGGTTTCTAGAACCTTGGGCATGCATCGTCATATGCATGTCCACATGCTTATTTGCTGCCTAACTCTGACATTATAAATGTTTTGATTATAATTGCTTATTTCCGTATTGAATTGGAGGTCGTACCTCGTACTTTAAATTCTGCCCTGGTTGGGTTATGTTGAACCTTGAACCCCTTTTGACAAGTCCTTCTACGACTTGAGTTGGTATTGGATGGTTTATCCCTTTTTAACCTATGTGTTATTAAGTAGTTGATTGGTTGATTGCCTTGATTAGCTATGTTTATTTCCGCTGCTTTATCATACCGGTGACGATCCATATGATCCGTACTTCATTGGAAAGTCGGGTCGTCACATCTATGGAGAATGCTTCGAAAAAAATCACCCAATCTCTCTTCTCAATTTTCGAGAATCCTCACTATGGAATATTAGTGATGCACGAAAAATTAGGTTAAAAGGATTAAAGATTAGCCTTGATCTTATCTCTTACCTTATATTTATAATGCATTACCATAATCTCATAAAGAAAGGATCCATGCATATCCCATAAATATAATAATATCCTTATGGATAAAGAGGATCAAATCCTATCCTTAGAGAGACATAGGGCGCCGATTTCTTCACACTAAGTTACGGGCTTTGGATGGGCCATTTCAATGATCAAATGCAAGGAATAAAGATGAGCCTCAAATAAATTAATTATCTTATGTTCAGCCTGAACATAAATTAATTTATAAACATTCATTCATGCCACTAGAGAATAAATGCCGACTTACCCTTTATTACCGGCGTGAGTCGGGACTTGCACTTAGACATTACGAATCCTCGTATTTAAGATATCGCACGTCCATTAATTATTTAGAGCATTCTGACTGCCTAAAATAATTAATATCTTTAATTCCTTAAGTAGTACCACTCAACCTTATTATTGTACTTGAGCTAACTCAACCTGCAGGGTTTAGTACAATAAACCTTTTGAGCTCCTTAAGGGGACGTCATCATCCTAAACGGATACGGTGACTCGATACAGATAACTAGCATGACATACAAGCACTGCCACCACCCAAGATGCGGAGAATATTGGGTTAGAACATATAACCTCACCCATAACAAGTCAAAGTGATGGTCAAGAACTCATACTCACCTAATACCTTATCTAGTTTAGATCATCGTAAGTCACCGAGATCTTAGTTCTTCACGACGGTCGGATAGAAGAACCCATCTCATCGTGATCCATCAATACGTCGAGACGTACCAAAGATAGACAAGCAACCATGTCAAGTCACTTCTTATCTACACCGCATGACTATCCGACAACTCGTCCTCAAGTTGTCTCAATTGTGATACTTTTTATATCTCATTAGCTTGACCAATCATACGACTTTTGTGATCTTCTACACACGTATGATCTAACTTATATATGAGATAAGGGGACACGATATATGCAATCAAGTATTCAATTCAGATAGGAGATTGTAATAGTGGTAACATGAAACATTGTATACAAGCTCAACCAAAACTGCTTTCAGTATACAAATCCAACACTAACAGACTAACAACATCCTAAAAACCTAACTATTACCCTTCGTTGCTAACAACATGATTACGCTTTTATTAATGAAAAAGCATTTATACTTGGCTAGTTATATTCATAACAAATACCTCTCTCCCTTACAGAAGGCATGCCCTCAAGCCCATCACATGTGGATATTGTTGTGTAATAGCCTGATAGTCCTCCCACGTAGCTTGCTGGTGGATGGGCCCACTTGATCAAAAGATTCGCCTGCGGTCTGTTGTTGCATTTGATAATCCACCAATCCAACACGGCTGTTGGTTGTAGAATTGTAGCTCCATCATCGTCGAACTCATGCAAACTAATAGTGACTCGATCAATTGGTTGCACACTTCTTTTGAGTTGACGGATGTGAAACACGTGGTGAATTTTTGCATCTGCTAGTAGACAGTAGGCAACTGGTCCAAATGCGATCTATAATCTGGAAAGGTCCAACATAACGTGTCATGATGTGTACGAAATGACGATTGCTTATAATGTTTAAGTTTGAGGTAGACCAAATCATTGACAGCGAAGTCCCTCGGACTATGCTTCCTATCTACAAAATGTTTCATTCTATCTTGAGCTTTCTACAATAGACGCTGGAGCTGCAACTGAATATTTTTCTTTTCTTGCATGTATGCTTCCACTCCAATGACTTGAGGTTGAGTGTAGGTGGATATGGCCAAAGGCGTTGGGACATAGCCATATAGAGTTTGAAAAGGTGTTAGTCAAATGGATGAGTGAAAGCTAGTATTATACCAGAACTCAGCCAAAGGAATCCATCGAGCCCACTTCTTAGGATTTTGGTTGGTCATGCATAAAAAATAGTCTCCAAGCATTGATTAACTTGTTCACTTGATCATCCGTCTGAGGGTGATAGGATGTGCTGAGATGATGATGTATATCAAAAATAGAGTATATTTTCCTCCATAAAGATTGGTAAAGATCTTATCTCTATTGATGTAATACTAATAGGTATACTGTGCAACTGATAGATAGTGTCGATAAAAAGTTGAGCAATTTGACAAGCAGTGTAAGGGTGGTGTAGTGGTGTGAAGTGTGAATATTTGGTAAACATATCTACAACCCAATGGAATCCTTACATTTTGTAATGTTTACGTTGTTTTTGTGGTTCTACCCTTATATAATTTTCTGATATTCAATGCATTGATTTAGTATATATTTGTGTAGGGTTGTTAATGAGTTATCTCCAACAAATTAAAGCTCAGTAAATCTGTACGACTCCATTTAACGAGATTAGTTAGCACAAATGAGCCAAGTTTGAAATTTACCTTTTATCTCTTCTCATTTTTTTAATACGAGAAAAAAATATAACTAGTCGATGTGATCTGGTGAAATTGTTAATTATCCGATAACACACTCTAGATAAAATCCTACGTAAGCAATAACCGTCAAATAAGAGATAAAATTCACATGCTACATCTTGATTTAGATGCAAATTAAATTTAAAATATTTTTGTTCCAATGCTTGTGTATAGACTAACACATACGTATAAACTTCTAGGAAATATCACCTCAAGTCTAAATGTATTTGTTCATTCTATGTTCATACCTAGTATATCTCATGAGTTTGACTAGAGCCGGCAAAAGGGACGGGTCGGCCTGGCCCGGCCCGACCCATCGGGCTTATTGTTTTTACCGGGTCGGGCTGGCTCGGCCCGAAATACTATCTACTGAAAATATAGAGTGGTTCTCACCATTATCCAACCATCTAGCCAAACCCACCCAATAATTAATTTAATAAAACATTATTTTTAGTTTCAAAAAAATATGATAACAATAAATAAATTAAATCTACTAACATTAATTTCAAAGTAATAAGATAAATTACGTCCAATAGCATCAATTCCAAAGTAAATAAAATAAATTAAGTCTACTAACAAGTTTAACATCAATTTCAACGTAAATGTGTGGGCGGGCTTTTAGGCCCGTTACTCTGTTTTTTAGCCCCAAAGTTCGGTCACCCGATGGGCTATGTGGTGAGCTTTTAGACCCGATTTTTTTCGGGTCACTATTTTCAAGAGCCCAACCCGATCCCAATTCCGAGTACCCCGGCCGGCCCAATTTTACCGGCTCTAAGTTTGACCCCATAGGATACTAACCTACACTATCCAACAAAAAAAAAAAAAAAAAACTATGCAAAACATAGGTTATAATCGAATTTTTATTCTAAAGAATAATTTGAGGGGGTCGTTGTGTCCTACCTCGGATGTGATCTTCTGTTTTATTGTCTCGTTGTATTCCATTATTAATTTCACTATGTTATAAAAATATAAAAAATATTAATATATAATAAATCCTAATTAATATTTATCATTAAAACAGAATTATATACCCTAATTATGAATTAATTTACTCTAATAACCAATTAATAATTAAAAATTGTAAAATAAATTAAAAAAAATAAGTATAAATCCTAATTAATAATCTTAAATCATACTAGAATATAAAAGTTAAAATTAAGATAAAAGTGAAACAAAGGTGGAACACCAAAAGTGGGATAGAGATATCATGTAGACCTAATATATGCTTTATCCGCACGTTGGTGTCACGCCATTTATTTATTTTTAAATATTTTATCATTTTTTTCGATTTTAATATATTATGATTTAGTTGAATTTTATAATTATTAACTAGAATCTTCCAATTTAGTTAGGGTTTACAATTCTTTTTATATTTAATGTGATTTTTTAGTTTAGAGGATGATCATTATTTGGATTGATTCCCAAATTGGAATATATATGTTTGAAAAATTTCAATTTTTGTAATATACGTTGATTAAAGTTTATTATAATAGTAATTTCTTATTTTGTAATAAATATTTTTAAAATAATAAAATTATTATTGACACATGAATGATGAGATTAAAAGTTTGGGCATAAAATACTATATGAAGTACTAGTTCGTCGTGTGATAAAGAAATATCCAATATGGGTGGACACGTGACCGAACTTACTGGATAGACCATGTAGGCGCGCGAATATCCAGAAGTATATATCCCATTATTTCAAAAGTAGAGTGGCACCCCACACGCAGTAATGGATAAGTTTGATGGTATAATCTATGCATTCAATGACGGAGCTAAAAATATTTTTCTGAGGATTCAAATAATTATAAATTTAAAAATATATAAGTGTAATTTTTAAAATAAAAATAGAAACTAATTATAACAATTTTAATAATCGTTTAATATTATCTGAATTACACGATAATATTAAAAAAATGTGATCATCTCATAACGTGAACAAAAAAAGCAAATCTAATGTATAACGTTATTTTGATATGAATTTTGCACCGAAATGATGCATTTTCGCACTCGCACGAAATTTGGTGTAAGTGAGTAGCTTTACATAAAATTTGTATGATTGAAATACAATATGATAAAAAACTACATAACATTTAGAATTTTAGTGTAGTTTAGAGTTAGACTAAAATGATACTTATTCGACATAAAGTTTGATAAAGAATGATAAATTTATTCTTAGACTTTTTGGAAAAAAAACTTGTGACGATAAAGATGTGATCAATACTTATGTTTCTAAAATAATTGTCATATATTCAATCAATTTATATTTTGATTGTTCTATCATCAACAACATCTTTAGGACTTAAAATAAGAATTCAAATAACTTGGATGTTTTCATTGTTACTGTTAGAATAAGTTTATCATAATCTTTTTAAAAATTAGTTTGATCATAATAATTCAATATAAAACTTTATTATTTGCATATATATTTTATTTTATCAACATAATACAAATTAAATAAAAAATAGAAGAGCATAAAATAAGGAGATAGATTTTAAAAATTGAACAAATTAAAAAAAAGAGCATAATTAATGAGAGAGATAAAGAAGATATAACCAAAAAAAAATTAAAAAATTGAACACATTAAAGGAAAAAAGAAGAGCATAATTAATGAGAGAGAGAAAGAAGAAAAATCAAAAATAGGCTTTATGTCAGCCCCAAGATTCGAACTCTGTTCTCACAATTGGGAATAAGAACCTTACCTAACCCGACTAGATTATAACTTTGTATTATTTATAGATTATCTATATATTAGTAGTGTTTTTACAAAAAGTTGGGCCCCTGCGCCTTCAGCATGCCGCCTAATGTATGCATTATATCTCTTTAGAACGAAGATATGTAATAAATTATAGAAAATTATCGAGATTATTGATTGGGATCAATTTAATTAAAATCTAAATCAATCGAAAGACCAATGATTCCTCATAATTTATCATATATCCTCAAATTGAACAGGAATATAATGCATGAGATTGCTACAATAATGTGAGGTTGCCAAAGATAACTACAGTATACGGATGTCTCGAGAAAGAATATCGATGAAACATATAGATTATACAATATTTTATCCTCTTATCAACTTCTCTAACTCCTCTCACCAGAAATTAGAAAAAAACAGAAAAGCTAGAGCAAGAGAAAAGGAAAAAGTTTCTCCAACTCTTGCGCCATTTTCTTTCGATGGTTAAAGTGAGTTTCTGTAGTCGATAGGTCATAGGTTCGAACCACATCAATCATCTCTATGGGTTTGAACCTATCACACTTGATTTTTCAAGTGTGATTTACCTGTCCTATATAGCGGCTATGGATTCCCCATGATTTCAAAAAAATGAAAAAAATAATAATTAATATAGGATATTATTTATGCGATGACAAATTTTTGGACACGATTATAAATGGTAAAGTTATTGGTGCCTAAATACATAAAGTTTGAGTCTATTTTATTTTTTCTCACGAATTTTAAAAATTATCAATAAATACACGAATTTAATATCATTGTGATTTTTTGCACAAATTGAATGATGGTCAAAATTGAAGCAAACATGGCAGTCGACGTGACGTCACTTCATAAAAACGACATCGTTTTATTTATATAATATATTAATTGGTGGTTTAATCATGAACTTTAGGTCTAGTTTGATTTTTTCCACGAACTTTAGAAATTTGTCAATAAATACATACTTAATTTTATTGTAATTTTTTCACAAATTGAATGACGGTCAAAACTAAAGTTGATATAATGATATTAAATTCGTACATTCAATTTGTGGGAAAAAATACAATGATATTAAATTCGTATATTTATTGATAACTTTTAAAGTTCGTAGAAAAAAATAAAATATACCCAAAGTTCAAGTATTTAAGCGCTAATAATCCTTTTATATATTATAAGATTTAAGTTGTGTTCTTGTATTTGAGTATTTATACGTAAACTATTCATACTCAAAAAAATAGATAGGTAATATCATTATTAAATATACTCGCATCATATTTTACTGAACAAGATTAAAGAAAAAGTATAATATTGTTAGCAAAATGTTAAACTGAATTGACAAATGGCGCCCAAAGCATTCGAGGTTCGTCGGGAAATTTAAAAGAAGGATTTTCACCTTCATTTTGTGGACTAACAATATTTGGCATTCAAGAACTACGTACAAAGTTTGGCATTCTCCCTTAATAGTTATCGGTTGAAAAAAATAATAAATTCGAATCTTATAATTATGATGCCTTAATTTATTCGTCTCGTATTTTCTAAAATTCTTTTCATATTCTATAAACTATAACACAAGTAAAGAAGGTATTTGGAAACATTTTGTGTATAAAAACATGCATAATTTTCGCTAAGCCGAGTTCTAGAAACAGCAATGGCTAAATATGACTCTCAATTGTATATTATTTCAACTTGGTCTTATTATTTTTCTTTTCATGCAGGAACTACGCCTCTTAAATAAAAAGGAACAAAGTACATTCAATTCAACCCTTAACTTATCGAGATTAAGAAATTTGGTTTGACTATATGTTCCATCAAATCAAACTCATTTTAGTTGTTTAATATTTATAATACCATTTAGGGTTATTGATGCTAAATACATGAACTTTAGACATATTTTGGTTTTCCTATTAACTTTGTGATTTTTCCCAAAAATTGAATAACGGTCAAAATTGAAACTGACGCGGCAGTCGATGTGGCGTCACTTCATCAAAACGAAATCGTTTTACTTATACAATATATATTAATTGGCTCTTAAATACATGAATTTGGATCTATTTTTATTTTTTCACGAACTTTAAAAATTTATCAATAAATACACGAAATTAACGTTATTGTAATATTTTTCACAAATTAAATGATGGTCAAAATTAAAGCTGACATAACAATCGACGTGGCATCATTTTATCAAAAAAACATCGTTTTACTTATACAATATATATTTAAAAATCTTAAATACACCGCACAATTCTTTTCAATCCAAACATTATCGTAAGTTAAGGTTGGAGAAAAAGAGATGGGGTGTGGTGTGGGTGAGTTTAGGTGAATTTAAGATTTTTTTAATACATATTGTATAAGAAAACGATGTTTTTTTAATAAAGTGACATCACGTTGATTGCTATACCAGCTTTAATTTTGACCATCATTCAATTTGTGAAAAAAAATTATAATAATGTTAAGTATATATTTATTGACAAATTTTTAAAGTTCGTGGAAAAAACTAAAATAAACCTAAAGTTCATGTATATAACCGCCAATTAATATATATTGTATAAATAAAATAACGTCGTTTTAATGAAGTGGTGCCACGTCGACTGCCATGTAAGCTTCAATTTTGACCATTATTCAATTTGTGGGAAAAATCACAATGATGTTAAGTTCATGTATTTATTGACAATTTTTAAAGTTCGTGAGAAAAACCAAAATATGTCAAAAGTTCATGTATTTAGATATCAATAACCATAATTTATATATGTTATCAATAATTTACTACATACAAGCAAACATAATATTGATAACTTGTATAATAAAAGATAATTCAATTAAACGTATCAAAATTTATCTCATACTTTCAAGGAAAAACGAGCTCTAAGTATATTATTTAAATAAAATATTAATAATATGAAAGTACTTTATTTGTAGGACGGAAACCAACTGAGGAGAGTAAAATATTTTGTAACGTATTTAGAAATACATGCACACAAGATATAGCCATATATTTCTATTGCGTGTTGTCTTGTCTGTGTGATTTTGGACGCTATAATTACGGTTAGGCCCCTCGGTCTAATAGACCTGTGTTTAATTTTGAGCTAGTTCGCCTCATTTTTTTGGAGCTAGTTCACATCTCTGGACCCAAAGAGAAGAAATAAAATAAAATAAAAGTTAATTTAATTAGTATTGATTGAGCCTTTGAATAATTGATACAAAATAAATTCGTTTTACTTTACCCAAACACTAATGCAATGTTTTTGGCCACGTATGCATAATTTTCAACTTGTAAAATTGCAATGTGCCGAACTCCCATTTAAGGCTATTCCACCCTATTAAATAGTTGGAGTGGAAATATTCTTGCACATAAATAACATGTGGAGAAATCCAATTAAACTGTGAAATTATCGTGTGAGAAAAAATGTGGAGAAATCCAATTAAACTGTGAAATTAAAGTGATGGTTGATACGCATGATTGAAATTGGATATGAATGGACTTTAGAATAATGATGATACGAATGAAATTGAATGGAATATGTGATTATTATGACTAACATGTACAAGTAATGAATGAATACGATTTGAAATAAAATAAATAAATTAATAATTATTTTTATAATTTATTTTATTAGTAATGTAATATTACTATTAATATTAATAATAATAACAAACTAATAACAATAATTATTGTTATTAATTATTAATAGTAATTTATTATTATTTATGAGTATTATTTTAATATAATGTTTATTGTTGTTAATTATTATTTTTATATTAATATTTTTTATAATTAATATTAATTATTATTAATATTATTAATTACTATTATTTTCACTATTATTATATTAGAATAATTTTTTAGAAAAAATTAATTTAAATTAATCTTATATTCATGAGAATAACTAATACCGAAAAGATGAATGACTAATTTCATATTCATAAAAATAAGCATTTTTTCAAAAATTATGATTACTGCTATAAAATCATAACAGCCATAACATTGAAAATATAAATGTCAATGGCGTCATAATCATAAATATTAACTCAATCCTATTGGCCAGCTACTACTGTCTGGAATAAATATGCTTTTGTTTCATTTTTTCTTCCGACAGATAAATATTGCATTCCAATTTTTCCTGTAAAAAAGGAATCAACACTCTGTTTAGCAAAAGTTAGGAGATCTATATATTTTTTAAAATGAATTACTTAATGGAATTCACATTTTATAGTTTCATGGAAAACAATTTCAGATGAATAATATTAAACTACACAAAAAGTTGTATACCAAAATCCTTAACAGTAAATACTTTGATGCATGACTTCAGTTATGAATATATTTCAAGAAAATGTGTTGAAATATTCAATTTTTATTTGGACTTCTAATGAATAGAATATATGATCTCATCAATATTTAAATAAGGTCGAGTTTGATACAAAATATTTGATATTTTTATATAATTTGTGATTTATTGCACGTATCACATATAATGAGTCCTTTCAATTAAATAACTGTACTATTTCATATCGAAACCTGAACATGAAAAATGAAAAATATTGGGAAATTCAAGAAGAATTTATAATTGTTATTCAGTTTTTCTTGATTTTCTCGCCCCATTTGACTAATAAAAGGAGGAATCTAAGCCGTCTAAGATGCAACAATGGACCACTTTGCCAGCTGTTTACTGTAATTATTTTAAGTTATCTTTGCAGTTATCCATATTCAATACTAATCGTTAATTCCATTTTATAGTCTCTATTTTATTAAATACAAACTCAAAAAAATATTCTCAATATATTCCTCCTCAATTAATGAATTAGTTTGAAATTTTTACCTAAAAAAAATACGCTTGTAAATAGTACAAACTCATTTATACGTTTATAAGAAAGAGAAAAGCCATAAAACTCAAAATAAATATGCATTTACAATTAAGCTGAAATTATTTCTTTATTGTATTTCGAGTTTACAGTTGAATATTGAAAATGATCTTAGTGTCAATGAGGTAGGTAGACAAAACTAAAAATCAAATACTCTCTTCGTTCCCAATTTTCTTCTTCGTTTTTCTCTTTGGTACGTTCCTCAAATTTTGTCATACTATTTATAAAAATTATTTCACAAAATATTTTTTATTTATTATCCTCAATAATCATAGCTTTTACCATTTCAATACCTCTCATTCTTATCTTCAATAACACTATTTATTTATATTTTTTATCATCCATAGTCTATCATTAACTAATTTAACTACTTATTTATATTTTTATCACTCATTATCTATCATTAATTAATTTAATATTACATTAATATATAATTTTACTTTTTATAATATACTCAATACCTTTTATTAATATTCGTACTAAACATTCCCGAAAATAAATTGAGGGAGGGAGGAAATATAATTTTTTTTATTATTTTGCTCTCATCTGTGTCGGACTGTACTAGATTTCCAGTGTATATTAGAAGCTTTTGATGCAGCTCCACTACAAATAAAGATAACAAAAAGGGTAACAATTTTGAGCACTCAGCTCTGCCCACTTTTATTTGTATCTGGTTTTATTTCAAGTAAATTTGGATGAATGTTTCTTGAAATATCATCAGTTGTTTGTCCCTTGCTATTCTTTGTGTCATATCTTTATGTGGGCTCTTGCTTTTACTCCTGTCATATGAGGTATTATCTTCTACTTGTCCCTTTTTATGGTTCTCTGTTTTGTGACCTGAAATTATTCTATTTCTTGAATTCTAAATTTCCATTTGTATGACATGATTTTTTATTTTTATTTTACTTGTGTGTTGCAGTCTATAGCTTGATTGGATCCTCACAAAGTCAAATCTTGAGAGACCCCTTTTAATCTTATCCTGGCAGGCAAATAATTGAACCTTAATTCTTGCTCTATGTTAAGAAACTGTTTTTATCTTGGATGTCAACTAATTGTTCAGTTTCAAGCTTAATTTCACTCTCAAAAGGGGTCTTTGTTTATGTTCTTGGAAAGTGGTTTTGTCAAAATAAGGTTTGAGGTTGTTGAGGGTAGTGTTATAGAGAGAGAGGGAGGGAGAGTACGATCCATTTCAAGCAAAATTTCATTATGTTCTTGGAAACTGGTTTTGAGAGAATAAGGTTTGAGGTTGTTGAGTAGTGCTCTAGCTCTAGAGAGAGAAAGAGAGATGGTGTCTAGATCATACTCAAACTTGTTAGAGCTAGCTTCCGGCGAAGCTCCATCGCCATCGTTCAGCCGTATGAGTCGCCGTATCCCTCGTATTATGACAGTAGCTGGGATAATGTCCGACATCGATGATGATGGCTCGGAGAGCGTTTCCTCGGATCCATCATCTTCATCTTCTCAAAAGGATAGGATAATCATAGTGGCCAATCAGTTGCCTATAAAGGTGCACAAGAAAACGGATAGTAGTAAAGGTTGGACCTTTAGCTGGGATGATAATTCCCTTTATCTCCAACTAAAAGATTGTTTAGGAGATGAAGACACCGAGTTCATCTATGTGGGTTGTCTCAAGGAAGAGATACATCCCAATGACCAAGATGAGGTCTCTCAGATACTCCTCGAGACGTTCAAGTGCGTCCCCACCTTTTTGCCACCTGATCTGTATAGCAGGTACTACCACGGGTTCTGCAAGCAACAACTATGGCCCTTGTTCCACTATATGTTGCCTCTTTCGCCCGATCTAGGTGGTAGGTTTAACCGCTCATTGTGGCAGGCTTATGTATCCGTGAACAAGATTTTTGCGGATAGGATCATGGAAGTGATTAATCCGGAAGAGGACTACGTGTGGGTTCATGATTATCATCTGATGGTGCTGCCTACTTTCTTGAGGAAGAGGTTTAACCGGGTGAAGCTTGGGTTTTTCCTGCACAGTCCGTTTCCTTCTTCGGAGATTTACAAGACTTTACCAATAAGAGAGGAGATTCTGCGAGGCCTGCTTAATTCTGATTTGATTGGCTTCCACACTTTCGATTATGCCAGGCATTTCCTTTCCTGCTGTAGTCGAATGTTGGGGATTTCATATGAGTCAAAGAGGGGTTACATAGGCCTCGATTATTATGGCCGCACAGTTAGTATCAAGATTCTTCCTGTTGGCATTCATATGGGCCAGCTTCAATCGGTTTTGAGCCTTCCTGAGACGGAGACGAAGGTGGCAGAGCTCGTTAAGCAGTTTTCGGGGAAGGGGAGGACAATGTTACTCGGGGTTGACGACATGGATATTTTTAAGGGCATCAGCTTAAAGTTATTGGCAATGGAGCAGCTTTTACTGCAGCACCCCGAGAAGAAAGGGAAGGTCGTTTTAGTTCAGATAGCTCTTCCTGCTCGGGGAAAGGGAAAAGATGTCAAAGAAGTGCAGGACGAAATGTATGCAACGATGAAGCGGATAAACGAGACATTCGGAGAACCGGGATACGATCCGGTCATCCTAATTGATAAGCCGCCTAAATTTTACGAAAGAGTTGCTTATTACGTCGCTGCTGAGTGTTGTTTGGTTACTGCAGTTAGGGACGGAATGAATCTTATACCTTATGAGTATGTTATCAGTCGGCAAGGCAATGAGAGATTGGATATGATATTGGGACCCGAAGCATCCACCCCGAAAAAGAGCATGCTGGTTGTGTCCGAGTTTATTGGATGTTCGCCATCTCTGAGTGGGGCAATTCGAGTCAACCCGTGGAATATTGATGTGGTGGCAGAGGCGATGGAATCGGCCATTGTAATGGCGGAGCCAGAAAAACAACTGAGGCACGAAAAACACTATAAGTATGTGAGCACGCACGATGTCTCGTATTGGGGTAAAAGCTTCTTACAAGATCTGGAAAGGACTTGTAAGGATCATGTGCGACGCAGATGCTGGGGTATTGGATTCGGCTTAAGCTTCAGGGTTGTTGCGCTGGATCCTAATTTCAGGAAACTGGCCATGGAGCACATAGTTTCGGCGTACAAGAGGACTGCAACTAGAGCTATTCTTCTCGACTATGATGGAACTTTAATGCCTCAGAATTCAATCGACAAGAAACCAAGCTCGAAAACACTTGATATCTTAAATAGTTTATGCAGAGATAAGAACAATGTGGTTTTTATCGTAAGTTCTAGACCACGAAACAAGTTGGATGCGTGGTTTTCGTCATGTGAAAAGCTGGGAATTGCAGCTGAGCATGGATATTTTATGAGGTATGTAAGTTCACTTTATTTAGTGTTGTGTATGGCACAACATCACTTAAACTGTTAATTGGTTTTTCCAGGATGAAGTGGGACGAAGAATGGGAAACCAGTATTCCGGCAGTGGAATGCAACTGGAAGCAAATAGCGGAGCCGGTAATGCAACTGTATACGGAGACAACTGATGGATCAACGGTTGAACTTAAGGAAACATCAATGGGTTGGTGCTATGAGGATGCTGATCCCGATTTTGGATCCTGCCAAGCGAAAGAACTTCTTGATCACCTGGAAAGTGTGCTTGCTAACGAACCTGTTACTGTCAAGAGCGATTCAAACTGTGTAGAAGTTAAGCCACAGGTATCTCATATTTTCTTTCAGAACTAGTCGCACATTTTCTTGTTGATGATCGATAAACTGCTTCTATTTAACTGAACGCATCCGATAAACACTATATTGTGAAAGTTTGTTGAACTTAATTGAATTTACATGATATATTCCGCACATGTCACACTGCAGTCTGCTTCTTTCGCCTTCTTTGATAATGTTTGGAGGTGATCTAGGCATATACTATCTTTATTTATACTTTGATAATGATATCAATTCTTATGTTCCATGTCACAGAAAATTTGTAAGAAATTCTGATGACCATAGCTCAATATATCTTTCTGGAGGAGAAATAGGGACAGAATTTCGTGTTGAAACTATTTACGAGTCATGACTTTATGTGACCTGTTACATAAGTAGGTGGTGTCTAGCCCTGAGCCGAAGACAATAACCTTCCCTTGCTTATGTTGGTCGAGTAATCATTTCATTCTAAATCTTTAGCAGTTGTTAAGAGAGGGAAGAAGAGATTAAGCCTATTAACATTCTTAGTATTTATTAATACTAATACTATAGTATTTTATGACGTAGAATAGTTTAAATCCATTAGCAATCCTCCCTGGCTGAGGTTTTTCATGCATTTATTGCAAGGCCACGGCAATCTTAAGGCCGTTAAGGCGAGATACTATAGTGGAAAGATCAATTACAATCTTGGTGGTGTAACGAGTTTGCCGAATGCAGGGAGTGAGCAAGGGTCTTGTAGCGAAACGGCTGTTATCCTCAATGCAAGAGAGAGAAATGTTGCCCGATTTTGTACTCTGCATCGGAGACGACCAATCCGACGAAGATATGTTCGAGGTCATTAGCAACTCAACCACCGGCCTGTCCATAGCTCCTCATGCGGAAGTATTTGCATGCACGGTCGGCCGCAAGCCCAGCAAGGCGAAATACTATCTTGACGACACAGGGGAGATCGTGAGACTGATGAAGGGGCTAGCTTCTGTTTCGGAGCTTATGATACCTCTCTTGTAAGCATGCATCTGCTCGTCTCTTCCCTTTGGTTCATTGTTAATTGTAAATTATAGACTGAAAGAAGCTGCAAGATTGTGGTCTTCCTCGTTCTGGTTTGGTCGTTTCAATATTTTGACATCATACGCACGTTTGGTGAATTCTGGGTGTATATATAAGCCTTAGAAATATTAATTTTTATCTCTCTGCTCTCTCATATGATATAGGCTCTTTCTATCCACTGTTTGTGGAAGCAGGATTGCTAACCTGTTGTTTGGTCTTATACATCTTTTTACCTTTTTTGTCAAAACAATAAAAAAGATTACCTTCTAGTTTCATCCCTCGGGAAATATTTACTTTACATGATTAGAATTGATTAGACCGAATAGATAAAAATAGTCTAGTTTGATCTAATACATACTTTTAAGGATTAATTCTTGAGGATATTCTAATGTTTGAAATTATTTTGATCATTGAATTGTTCTTAATCAATTTTATTCCAATAAATGCGGATGAGATTGAAATAATTCTCTAAACAAAAGAAGATTTATTTATCTTAATTTTAATCTTTAATTATCTCTTGTAGTAAGTAAATTGATTGATAAATAAAAATTATCTTATCATACATTTAATTCATCAAATAATCAATCTTTTAAAATACTAAACATGAAATATAAATGCTTTATTATTGCACTGTTGCTTTTTTTTATGGATTAGTTGGAGTTTTCAGGTATTTTCTTTGGGAGGTTAGTTTGGATAATTATGAATGTCTCGTGATTTACTGATTTAGGTTTCTCGATTATTTAAAACAAATGTCGAGTTTATATAAACAAATGTTGAGTTTATATATTTTTCTTTACTGCCACATATGAAATTGAGTACAATTTTGTAAAGAAATAACTCACTTATTTCTCGAGAGGATATGAGAAACATGCTCAATATCATTTGATTGAATAGTTGATTCAATCCTTTATTGTTTGAAGAAATTCTCCGCTTCAATTGGTATTTTTTCACGAAAAGCAGACATGAGATAAGAAATCCAGTGTTATCATAAACAGTGTATGTATATCATTCTCCAAAACACGTATGAAACACCTATTTAGCCCTAAAATATATGTATAAAAGATAAGATGCATAAAAAAAAAAATAGATGCATTATGTTCATGACGAAGCTATTTTCATTCATGACTTTTATCGAACGTGTCTTTTATACATGGGAAATGCATGACCTACTCGGCCATCCAACCTCAAAGTCATTGACTATCAATTTATCCAACTCTTCGACGTCAGTTTATTGGTGTATGAAGATTTATTTAGATAAAATTTAACTACATAATATTAAAATTAATCCTCCATAAGAAATAAAAATTATATCAGAATTTATATTGATTTGTTCTCTATAAATGGAGCTAAATTTTTATATATTTTTGTTAGATCATTTAAATATAATGAAACTTGTTATAGATAATATTTAGTTAAAAATGAATAAAAAAAAATTAAGATTGAGTTGGTTTCTTTGACAAATATAAATTAGATTTTGAATTATGTATGTGAATGAGAAATAAATGAGTATTTATGAAAAAATAGATTGGGTTGTATTCAGTGGCGGAGCCAGGAAAATTTAACTGGGGGGTCCAATTATTTATAATTTTAAAAGATAATAAAATATAATATTAAAAATAATTAAATAATAATAATAATAATTTAAATAATAACATAATATTATTTGAATAGAGGTAATTATTTATATTAAATTTCTTTTCATTATGTTCTAATATCTTGCAAAATAAAATAATAAGATTAACTTATAAATAACTAAACAACCAATGAATAATATCTACAAAATTAAAATAATTAGAAAATTATAAATATTAATATTGTAAATTGTATTATCTTATAAAACTCAAATCTTGATTTTCTTGTACTCATTACAAATATACAATGAAATATAGAATTAACTCAAATATATAACTTATTAAAATAAATTTAAATAAATATTACCTATAACTATTATAATAAATTCATCATAATATTTTTAGAAATTGAATTGATTTTATTAATTTATATATAAAACTTTAGTATTTGTATATATATTTTATTTTATCAACATAAAACAAATTATAGAAAAAAGAAAAAGAAAAGAAAGTGAACAAAGTGGAGAAAAAAAAAGTGAACAAAGAACATAAAGTAGGAAAAAAAAGGAGAAAAATAATGAAAAGATAAGACCTAAGGATTCGAACCCGGGGCAAATGAAATGAAAGACAAAGCCTAAACCAACTGCGCTAGCAATACTATTATGAATTGTTTAATGTTATATGGATATATACTAGTAATAATTTGAAAAAATATTGGAGGGCCCCAAGCCCCAACGTGGCTCCGTCACTGGTTGTATTGGATTATGGATGAAGGTAGTCTTACGTAGTGTTAATTGGGTTCGCGGGTCTGGGTGCCCACCAAAAGTTAGGCTCGCCCTGGCCTGGGCCAGCAATTGAGTCCGGCTGACCTATGTTGGGTTTTCAGCAATATATGCACCATGCCTAACCCAGGGTCATCTATAAAGTAGGCTTGAACAGGGATTGCGGTATGCATGTGCTATTTTTTTAATTAAATTTATTTTCTTCGTACTTTTAGTTGTATTTCATACTCAATTTACAAATTACATAGTTTTATCAAAATATAAAATAAGATTACACGAAAATTTCCAATTTTACCTAACAACGAAGTAGAAGATCCCATTGAAGTCCACCGAAAACACAAAAGGATAAAACAAAACAAGAGGACATGCATGGAATGATCATTTATTCAAACACACATATGTTATACAAAAGTGACACATATCACCCTATATTATTTTCAATATTACAGTATATATCACAACACTGATGCATCATAATTGGAATTTGGAATTTCAAAAATACTACAGTACATTCGTCGTATCGTGCGGATGGACAAAAACATCATTTGTTATTAAGAAAAGTATCATTTACATTAAAAAAAATCATTTATTTAAGTATCATTTACATTGAAAAAATATCAAATATCATTTACATTGAAGAAAAGTATCAAAGTCCGCAATACGGATGGATGTACAAGAGATCACCTCACTTGGATGATTTCTTGTCCTTTATTTTCTGTGATCTTGACTAGAAATTAGAAAACAAGATATGGTGACCAGGAAAGAATTGTGACATAAAAATGTGTTCATACTTGATATTGAGTTCCAACAAAAGATCACGCGTAAGATGTCTCTTTCTCCTTACCCACACGCAAATTTCTGTCTCGTAAACTCTAAATATTAATTCCACTGATTCAAGACTACTTGGCTTTATAGTCACCCTTTTTTCCTAACATTCACACTTTTTTTGTTTGGATAAAACGATTTGAGTGTGAAAAAGTATTTGGAAAATTGTGTGCAATCCATATATTTCATGTTTGATCGAATTATTATATGGATTTTGAAGTTTATGAATTACCATTAAACTTAATTATTGTCAGTCGAACAACTTAGTGAATTGTTACAAAAATTAAGCTCCTTAAAATTGAAAAAAAAAACAGAAAAATGTCACTATAGTGCAATTGTGAGTTTCAATTATGAGGTTGAATAATAAATATATAGTAGTGTCATAAAAAGGCAAGTGATACGTGTTTTGTGGATGCCGAATATAGCAATTGTGATACACTTATTGTAAATGGATGAAGTATATATATGTTTTTTATATGAAATTTTTTTATAAGTATATGGCATATAATTAATACGAAAATATAACATAAAATCTCTTCTTCTTCTTTTTCCTTTTTCACGTCAAACTATAGGACTTCATACCGAAATATTGAAGCCAAATTTCCGGATTAATTATAGGTTTGGTCAAAATAATTTTCCTCGTACAAGATCTTCAGTAATAGCAAGTTGAAAAACGAACATATGTCTTAAATAACCTCCACAAATCCTCACGAAAATTTATGAAGGCGAGAACGTTTACCGAATCAACCCACACGGAAACCAGACACAGTTCATCAGTCAAACGTACCATATAATTTTAATATAAACGGAAACATCTTCAAACAAGACAAGAAACGGAATGAATCAAATCTCTTCCAATTTTAAACTCGATCACCCATATATATATATATCAATATTAGCCATACTCCACACACAAATCTTTCTGCACAAAATCGGTCATATATATCATCTATGGTTTATCACATCTAGAAAAAAATAAAAATTCTGTATTAATAAATAGAATGAATGATGGAATTGTGCAGAGGGCTCTCTCCAGCCTCGGCAAAGGCTTCGATTTATCGTCAGATTTCCGACTCAAATACTGCAAGGGCGACGGCGGCCTCGTCGTCCTCAACGATTCTGACAACCGGGAACTCCGGGTCCCGGGTTTCGGATCCTTTGCTGATGTGTCCAACGACATAAAATGCGACAAGGGCGACCGTACGAGGTACCAGACCGACATCCTCGACTTCAAGCAGGTTAGAAACGAAACGACCTCCTCGTCTAAGCTGGGTCAAAAAAGTGTCAAACCCTAATATTCTTTCGTGGTTTTTCAGATGTCGGAATTTTTCAACCAAAAATGCTCGGTGCCTGGGAAGATCCCGTCCGGGCTTTTCAATGCGATGTTCGGGTTCCAAAGCGGGTCGTGGGCTGCGGATGCTTCGAATACGAAGAATTTAGGGTTGGATGGATATTATATCGTGCTGTTTTCACTTCATATTGATCGGTATCCGTTGATTCTTGCTGATCAAGTGAGGAATGCAGTTCCTTCCAAGTGGGATCCTGCTGCTCTTGCCAGGTAATTCATTTTGATTTTAGTTGGGATTAGGTTACGTGATTTGCTTATTGATTAAGCATTGAAATGACCTTAATCAACTTCCATTATTTGGTGGACCCGCATCATTCGGCTTGATTTTTTTATCTCGTATTAATAGTGAAAAAGACAGTTACTAATTTGTCTCTTACGACCAAGAAAATTTAAAAATTACAATTGTTAATGTGTTTAAAGGAATTAGTGGGGAAGATTTTGTCCATTTAGTTAAACGTCAATTGCACAGAATATTAGGTGGAAAATGCTCAATAAAATGATAGCTTTCTGTTAGTCGTTGGCTGATTTTGTCAGTAAGTTGATTTCTCGAAATGGGTATTAGAGTTATTAGTTCGTTGAAGATTTCAAAGTTCGAAATATACTTTAAGTTTCAAAAGCATCGAGATTTTGAAAGCGAAAGCCATCTTTAGTCCTATGGACAGTTTCAATTTTGCCACTTCAGTTATTCTAATTTTCTATTTCACCACTCCAATTTAATTTTCTTTTAGATCAATTGATACTTAATTTCTTTTCTGTTCTTGTACATGATTTCGAAGTTTTAACCATTAAATTGAAAGTTCTACTTATTCTAAATGTGGGACATAATTTTGGGGATTTATATTTAACAAAAATAAAAAGTAGATTACGACAAAGAAGTTGAAGTAGTAGGATAAAAAAAAGAAAAGAAAAAAGAATTAGGCTAAAGAGGCAGGATTTGTAATCGGAAAAGTCCCCACCCACATATGAGTTTTTCACCAAATTTGTCAGTTTACCTTTGACAACTTCTCAGTCTTCAAAATTTATAAAAGTCGGCAATATCAATTTAGGAAAATGATACTAATCTAGAGGGCCTTGATTAATATGGTCGTAATATAGCATTATATTTAACTGATTACTATATTTAAATTAATATTTAGAGGCCTTTTTGGTCATTTCAGCATGTTTTTGACATTCCGAGTTCAGTTATATTTTTTCTACATATAAATTTAAGCTAAAAATAGAATGTTGATGAATCTGTCAAACCAAAGACTTTTAATAAACTAGAATATATCGTTGTACTCCTTCAATTAATCTTCTATTAATTCCACAATTTTGAAGAAAGTGGTTCAACTGCCGAAAATTCAATTTATAGAACACAATTTATTGCTCAAATAATGAACATTCAGAAGACACGAACTAGCACGTCAACGTCACCCACTAGTAATATATATGGCAATATATATATATATATATATATATATATATATATACACACATATATATATATATACTCCTATATCCGAGCGTGCAAAAAGCGATGAATTAACGAAAAGTTGATGAATCAAAAATTACTATCAAAAAAATTTACCTCATGGGATTGAAGAAAAAATTAATTTTCAATTTTTAACTTTCTTTAAAATATCATTTATATTGAAGAAAATATCATTTTAGGATAAGAATATACTTATTTGAACATCCATCATATATATATATATATATATAGGAAGAGATCGGGTTGGTACATAATTACTATCTATGACAATAACAATAAAATAAAATAGTATAGAAAAAAACACTTTCATTATGCAGCATGATATGTGACACCAACACATGATTGTAAATTAATTGGTAAATGACAGAAACTTGTGTGTATGCATTCACCTTCATTAAATCTCAATATAATAATTAATTTTCAATTAAAATGTATTAATTCACAAATAGAATTTATTAATTTCCAATTATGATTTAGTTAGGATGGATATATGATGCATACCAGATGTGTACCCCTTTAGGTAAATTGTTGGTTTTGATAAATGATTGTATTAGAAAAATATTATGGAGCAATCATGCATTGATTCTAGAGATATAGATAGCATCTTGGTGACGATGCTGAATTATTTTGGAATGTGACAGATTTATTGAAAAATATGGTACTCACATAATTGTGGGGCTGAGCATAGGTGGAGAGGATGTTGTATTAGTAAAGCAAGAGAAATGTTCAAACATGGAACCATCACAGCTCAAGAATCATTTGGATAATCTTGGAGATCAATTGTTCACTGGGGCATGCAACTTTTCTCCACATCATTGCACCAAAACTAAACAACAAAAGAACAAGGTTAATAATTTTTTTCTATTTAATCTTTTAGGAATTCAGTTCTGCTTAATTTGAAACTGAACATCAATTAATCCAGGCACCACAGGCTTTCACTGAGATCTTTGATCCACAGCCAAATCTTTTCAGCAACTACGCCTCTGCAACCGCAAAAGATGTAGGTTTCATCATCTTTCTCACTTTTAATGCATCGTGAAAAAGTAGTAAGTGTGGAAAATTAGATTAATAATAAAATATATGGGAGATTGCAGGGAATAAGTGTGATATGTTCAAGAAGAGGTGGAGACTCGTCAGTGGGCACGCATTGTGAATGGCTGCCGACAGTTGCATCAAAGCCAGACGCCATTCATTTCAACTTCATTCCAATTACTTCTCTTCTTACAGGTGTTTCCGGCAGAGGCTTCTTGTCCCACGCCATCAACCTCTACCTTCGTTGTAAGCACTTCTTTTCATCAAATCTTATTTCAAGAACAAACTATTGATGATTAGTTTAAATAGATAAAGAATTGTATAGGCTAATCTGTTGTTTATTTAATAGATTATAAATTTGGGATAATATGTTCAATTCATATCACGTAAGATTGTAGATGTCCTTGTAATGAAGATTAAAATGTATAATCAAACACATAATTATCAATTATAAATAGCATACGCTCTCTAAAAGTTTAATTGTTGGCATCCTACATGTATAAGCTCCCCTTATTTATTATAGTTGTTTTTTTGGCTGAAGAAAATTGTGATTTTTGGGATGGACAGATAAGCCTCCAATAGGTGACTTACAATACTTCCTTGACTTTCAAGCCCATAAAATATGGGCCCCCATTCACAACGATCTCCCTTTGGGCCCCAAAATGAATAAGGCTTTTCAAACCCCGTCTCTCAACTTCAACTTGATGGGCCCAAAGCTATATGTTAATACGACTCAGGTATTTTTACACGCAATTTCCCTTCTTTAAATATTTAATTAATTCCCTAAGTCAATGATTTATTAGTAGAATGATTTATTTTAATTAGTTAAGGTCTCAGGTTACGGCGGGAAACACCCCCGTCACTGGAATGCGGTTATATCTCGAGGGCATCAAATCTAATAGGTAATTTTCAATCACGTCCTATTTAATTTTTGATTAATTACGGATTTAATAAAATATTTATTTTTTATATGACTTTTCAATACTTTGCATTTTTCCGTAATTACAACGTCCTCAATGATTATTCAGGTTAGGCATACACCTCCAACAGTTGGTAAACCCGCCGGTTCTCCTAGAAGACAAGCTCCACCACCTGGGCATGTGGCGGAGCACGGAGGAGACACCCGACCACCACCGCTACCTTGACCCAGTCCAATGGAAGAGATTCTCCCACGTCTGCACCGCCCCCGTCAAGTACGACCCACGGTGGCTCACCCCGGGGGCCGACGCCGCCTTCATCGTCACTGGGGCCCAGCTCCACGTCAGCAGCGACGTCCTCCACCTCCGCCTCCTCTACTCTAGTGTCTCCGCCGCCTACATCGTCCAGTCCAACTGGATGCAAACCGCCTCCGGCAACCACTCTTTGAAATCGGGGTTTTTCTCGTCGATCAGCACTTCCATTACCGGGAATGCCGAAAAGGAGAAGTCGGCGCTGGTGATCGTCGACTCTGGCGTTTACCCAACGGGGCCGCCTGCCCCGGTGCAGGCGCAGAAGCTGCTCAAGTTTGTTGACACGACGCAGCTGTGCCGGGGGCCATCGGATAGCCCCGGGCATTGGCTGGTGACGGGGGCCAAGTTGGACGTCGAAAAAAGGAAGATATGCTTGCGGGTTAAGTTCTCCTTGTTGAATCTTTCGTCGCAATGACCAATATTACGACGAAAGGATCGAGAATGAAGTGCTATCTGGAATACAGAAACATACGTTAGTATTGCGTTCACGTGCATATAGAAAGTTATGTGTAAAGAAAAGAGGGTTAGAATTTCTTGATTCTTTTATTAGTTTTTGTCTGTTTTTTTTGAAGGGAAATATGAATGCCTCTACATTTTTTGGGTGGTTTTTACCCTTTATCGCAATTGAATGTTGAGTATTAGGATTTGTGGTTATAAAAGGGTTTTATTATATTGAGGTTTTTAATGTAATATGATCCAAAAGAAACGTAAGACTCATCAAAATAGCATAATATTCGAATTTATTCCATCTGTACTTAATTATGAAGTATAACTTCATAAAAGTTACATTTTTATCTATTAATATGTATATCCATGAATCCAAATTGATCACTCATTCTCTTATACCGATGTTTTTAATGTAATATGATTCAAAAACAAAGTACAACTCGTTAAAATAACATAATATTCGAGTTTGTTCCACCAAGCTCTATTTTGAAGTGTAAATTCATAAAGATTGTATTTTTATCGATTAATACTCATACCCAATGATCCAAATTGACCACTTGCTCTCTTATACTGAGGTTTCAAATATAATGCGATCCAAAAGAAACGTAACACTCGTCAAAATAGCATGATATTCGTCAAAATAGCATGATATTCAGAACTTCATGAATAAACAAGAATATCTTATTATATATGCATACTGCAAAAACTTCCACTATACTTATAATAGATCATGAAATAAATCTCCTAAGCCAAAATACTTTCGTTTACTGAAAAAATGAAGTCAGTGAACTACAAAACATACGAGTTTTGCTTCTTCATACCCGCAAACAAGGAACACAAAATTTCTCACCATAAATATTCTACCAAACAAATACAAGTATAATTCTACAGCAACAACTCAGCAATCTGGACGGCATTAAGCGCAGCACCCTTGCGTATTTGATCTCCACAAACAAAAATGTCCAACCTATTTTCAAAACAGACTTTATGTTGGTATTGATAGCACATTTCATAAACTAGTCATTATATAACTGATTCTTACCCGTAGTTCCCTTCTTGAGATACATCTTGTCGTATTCTTCCTACAGCAACGTCATCTTTGTTAGAAACTTCTAGTGGGGTGGGGAAGTTGTTCTCTGCACGATCATCAATCACCACTACACCCGGGGCATTGCTAAGAATCTCTCTTGCTGCATCCTAATAGAATAAGAGGTTAACATAAAAGAAGAATTCTTGCACATTATTTCTGGTAGATAACTGAGCTGCAGCAGCCAAGTACTAAACATTGGGCAAACATCAAGTAGAAGGACTTATCAGAACCTTGCATCTAATATATTTGAAGTAAAATGTTTTACCTCATCCAGAGGTGTCTCGAATTGAAGATTCACACTCTCAGCATGAGCACGCATGACAGGTACTCGTATACAGGTGGCAGTAACTTTGACATCCTTATTATTCTGAAATGGATGATATAAATATCGCTTACATAGCTGATATAGTATGCTAATACATCAAATAAAATCAGTAGAACTGAACCTAAAGTGTTACCCATATCTTCCTCGTCTCTTTAACTAATTTCATCTCCTCTTCATTGTATCCATTTGAAAGGATAGGTGCATTATGTGAGAACAAGTTGAAGGCATACTGTAGATTTCAGAAAATTATTAGAATAGTATTACTGAGTAGATGAAGAGAAATGGTTCCTAAACCCAAGAAGAGTTGCAATACGAACGAAGAAGAGAAATTTGTTGACCTGCTGCCTAAAGATTTTACAAGTCGGCTCTTTGCCTTCCAGTACCTGTTAATGAACAAGTCGTTTCATTCATCCACAAATTGGCTGATAGACTAGGTCAAAACATGGAAAGGAAAAAAAGGAAAATACCTCACGAGTCTGCAGTTCCAGCTCTTCCATAGCTGCAGCACCTGCACCACTAGCTGCCTGGTATGTACTGACAACCATACGTGTTACCTGCATAGCATAATTGGCAGTACAGGACAATAATACATACACTCTGCATGAGAACACTTCTAAACATTATCGAGTGTAAATATATATTTTGAATATTATTCTGGGATTCCAAAGAAAGTGAGAAAAAACACAACCAAATTGTAAACAACAATGGTGCTATATGAGTGCAACTTATAGTACTACCAGGACTCTGCTGCAAATTTTGAAGTAAGTTTTTCACTGAAGCAGTAGTCTAAATTGTGCCACTTTTGTAAATCAAATACCACAAAAAATACTTGAATCAGGATCATAATAAGATATATACTGTCGCTCAAATATATCAGATGAGACAGGTAACAAAAACCAAAGATACAAATCATACAATTCAGTACTTCAAGCTGAAAATTTTGAAAGTTTCTCAGTACAAATCAATTTCCTTAGTTATCTATTGATCAATGACTATAGGCAACTTACCTAACCAAGATTTAAGAAATTGACACTTTCCTATTTTGTACATTAATCAAGACTCATTAGCCTGAAGTAAGAAGGCGCACTGTTCTCAAGGATTGGTCCACTTAAAATCTTTACAAGTAAACTGATTATTATCTGAACTAGTTTCATGAATATTGTTTTAACAGTCTGCAGAGCCTGAAACTTACCTTAAGAGAACATCTTAAACTGTATAAGTCGCTTGTAGTGACTGTATTATACTATGGTCACTCATCACAGACTTGTGCATTATCTAGTTTTCCATGTAGCAATCCTTGAATGGAGCAATGTATCTAATCTATAGCACAGCACAAAATCTGTTCAAGACTAGCACCGAGCACACCCAGCATTCGACAAGTTACAATTTCAGGGCCAGAAACAGAGACAAAATGTCTAAATTCTCCAAATCTCCTTATGCAACCAACAACCATCCACCCCTACTTATCTTCATCAACTAGCTTACGACCTTCAAATTCCACTTCAACTCAATCTCTGTTAAATATTGCAAGCATCATCAAAGACTCAAAGCACTAAGCTGATTTTAGTGAGCATTAATCCCATGTCCCGATACTCACACTTGGCTAAAAATCATTCAATTAAGCATCTCTCTACACAAACAGCACAGAAAGGGGGAATACAAGCAGAGGAATGTAGGGCAAAGAAAAACGATACTTTTGCACGGCGATGCAACGGCGTGGCGGCCATGAGACAAATAATCGTCGAGCAATTCGGATTGGCAATGAGCGCCCCTTTCCCACTCTTGAGCTTGATTCCCGCCATGGCCTCCGGATTAACCTCCGGTATCACAAGCGGAACCCCCTCGTGCATTCTGAACGCGGAGCTGTTATCCACCACAATGGTGCCCTTCTCCGCCGCAATCAGCCCAAACTTTTTGCTTATGCTCCCGCCGGCACTGAACAGGGCAATGTCGACGTCGTCGAAGCTGTTCTCAGTCAATTCCTCGACGGTGTAATCCCTATTTTCATAATTGACCGATTTTCCGGCGGAGCGCTTGGAGGCGAGGAGCTTGAGGGATCGGTAGGGGAAGTCTCTGTCGGATATGACGGAGAGGAACTCCTGGCCGACGGCGCCGGTGACTCCGACGATGGAGACGGAGGGGCCGTCCTCTCGAAGGGACATGCGGACGACGAAGGGGGCATTGGAGGCGTGAGCCGAGCAGGGAACGGGGAGGGTGGTGGTTTTGTGGAGGAAGGGGGTGGTGAAGTGGAGGTGGTGGTGGTGGGAGAGTGAGGGGAGCTTCATTTCTGTGCAGCGGCGGGCGACGGCGGCAGAGATGAGGATATTTGGAAAAGGGTGGCGGTCTGCGTTTTTACTTAGGGTTTATAATTGAATAAGCGGCCGTTAAATGGGGCGGAAAGTGACCCGGTTGGAGGCTGTTTTGACATTTTAAAAAGGGTTCGTAGCTTATTTACCCATTTTTTTGTAAAAATATTTGTTGTATATATCCATTTATAAAAATAAGTGTCATCTATATCTATTTGATTATTTTAATATATTTTCATCAAAATCATCACACTATTGCACACGAAAATTTGTGCCCCGTCTAAATCATCAGAGAATCTTTGTCCTTGTTGAAGTGCATGCAGCTTTAATTCAAATTTAGTTTTAAAACAACACACACACAAGGCTAAGCTCTCTCTCACTTCTCGGCTAAGTTTTCTCTCTCTCTCATAAGCTCTCTCTCTATCACCGCCAACCCTCCTCCCTTACTTCTGGCGGCCAACCTCTCCCATCGACCAACCTCTCCCCAACGACCAACGGCCAACCCTCCCCAATGACCAACCTCTCCTCACCAGTGAACCCGTGGCTAACCCTCCTCACCCGTGAACCCGTGACCCAACCCATCCTGAACCCGTGAACACGGTCCGCCAACCCTCTGTCCGACTGACCAACCCTCCGTCCGCCCCTCCTCACCTGTGAACCCGGGGCCAACCCTCTGTCCGTGCCAACGCCCTCTCTCCCTTCCCAACCCTCTCCCTCATGGCTATGGCTTCTTCTTCACAACAACAGGTAAATTTTTTGTTTTATTGTTTCGAATTGTTTGTATATTTCGAATTGTTTCATAGAAATATTTTTGTTTCGAATTGTTGTTCATTATTTTTATGTTTGAATTATTTTTGTTTCGAACTGTTTCGAATTATTGTTCATTATGTTTATGTTTGAATTATTGTGATGTATATTTCGAATTGTTTGAATTATGTTTATGTTTATGTTTGAATTATGTTTATTGTTCATTATGTTTATGGTTATGTTCATTATATTTCGAATTTGTTTGAATTATGTTTGTATTTCGAATTATGTTAATTATGGTTATATTTAATTATGTTCATTATGTTTGTATTTCGAATTATGTTAATTATGGTTATATTTAATTATGTTCATTATGTTTGTTCATTATGTTTGTATTTCGAATTGTTTGAATTATTGTTTCGAGTTGTTTATTGTTTATATATTTTTGTTGATGTATTTGAATTATTGTTCGAATTATTGTTCATTATGTTTATGGTTATATTTAATTATTGTTCATTATGTTCGTTATGTTTATGGTTCGAATTGTTGGATGAATGGTTGTTATGAAATCTTGTACTTCATAAGATTTTTTTCCTTATTTAATTTGGACTTCATAAGCACAAATGCACAAAAGCAATATAAGATTACCCAACACGCCTCTGAACGAATTAAAACAAAATCAACGATCATAAAATTTGTTTGAATTTTATTATTTTACTACAAAAGCTTTTTTTAGATGGAATCGCTTTCAAACACATCAAAGATGAAATATTCTTGTCAAGAGACATAAAAAATGCCATAATTCAACTTCCTAACCGGGAAATGGTCAATCACATATAGTAAAATTCAACAGTATTTCTATGAAATTTCAAAAGCATGATTCACACACCAATCATTGATTCCAAATTCAATGAGAATAAAATCAAAAAGAAAACAAACAAAATTCAAGTCGTAATACGTTTCTCTCAATGTTTCTTCAATGAAACAACCAGATTCTTTGCCCATTTAGTTTAGGCAAAAGATATAAGACCCTTTTCATAGACACAAAAAAATAAAAAATAAAAACAACATTCTAATTTAAAATTTCTCATATGGAACAAAAATTTCCAATTCTATGTTACATCAAGACACAAAAAAGTTCACCACCAATAATGATACAAATTCAGACTACCCTAGTGAAATATAACTCCTAGTCTGGCAGAGAAAATTGTCATTTTCCTTAACCAGAAATATAGGATAAATTTATATTTGATTGATATTTTGAAATTAATTTCACAATATGTGTGCAACTCTTGAACACACTAATTGACATATTTCTTAATTAAGCATAGTTAATTTTTTTAATAAATAGGAAATCGAGTTCTTAAGGCCCGAGACCATCAATCGTTCATCCACAATCAGCACGTACTTCAAGCCCAATTATTTCGAATGGTCATTATGAGATTGAGAGATATAGGCGGTGAAGAGCTGGTGGATAGGTTTAAGCGAGGTGTTTGATCACTTAGTTGGTTGGGAACACGGATCCAAGTCGAACATGAGTTTGCACCATGTGGTATCCCGATAGATTAAGCCCCAAGGTCTTGAAGATCGAGCGATATGGTTTTTTATCAATGGGAGGAGCATTTGTTTTTCCTTCTCGGATTTTGTGCTCGTGAAGGGTTTGAGTTTTGGGACGTCATCTTTCGATCCTACAGCCGAGTACGATCCGCGATCCGTTGAGGTTTATCGAAGGTTTGCTGGTGGCGGAGGGACTAGTATAGAGAATCTAGGTGTGAGATTCTTTGATACGGACCGTCCGATTGATGATGATGACGGTCATCTATATCTCCGTGTGGCCCACATCTTAGTTCTTTACGCATTCGTCTTAGGTATCAACTTGCCACGACCTGTAGATCCGTGGATTTGGGTCTTAGTTGACGATCCGGACGTGTTGCGATTTCCATGGGCTGCATATGCATATAAAATTCTGATACTACATGTGGAATATGAAGACCAATGCCAAATATCACTTCTACGGACCGTGGTGGGCATTATATATTTGGTCACTAGAGATCATTCCGTATCTTGCACGACGGTTGCGAAGTATGTCCGGGGATCGTATCTAGATGCGTGAGGTGGGGTTCGATAACTTTATTTATTCATTATATTATATGTTTCTATTGAAATATATAATAATACGAAGATGATTGACGAGGATACACAACCCCCGTTCGATCGTGAGGTATTATTATTGTTCAATAACTTTTATTTATTCATTATATTATATGTTTTCTATTCAAATATATAATAATACGTTTTGGTTTATTGTAGGGCAATCGTTTTGGGGTTAGTCGGGACGACTTTGAGAGGAGCATAAATAGCGATAACAGAATCACAACATATAGTCTCATAAGGTACCTATACTTTGATTAACGACCCTTTATGCTCAAAACACATCTCTTTTCCGGGTGCATAGGGTTTAGGCGTAAACTACGGTAGACCCGTTCCCTATTGAACAATAATTCATCATTATTGCACGCCTGGGGGCTTCTTGACAACCCCATGCGCCCGCTACTAGGGATGCACCACAACGTATGTTTATCCTGTTCCTATTAACCATTTTAATCTTGTTCGGCGATCCCTACCATTCTAGGTGAAAACAAGTAACTCCAAAAGATCACTAAGAATATGCTTCCTGGGACTCGAGGCCTTCGATTGACAATCTTGCATCAAGATTGATCGTATAGGAATCATGAATTGGTCGACGGCCAACATATATGATCGAATCATGCAAACCCTAGGATTAGAGCGGAAAACTAGCCGAGACATAATAAACGGAATAAAATATGAGGGTTGGTCTTGAATCGTGAAAGAGCGGAAAACAACGGAAAACGATCGGACAAATTGTTGAAGAGATTGATGAAGAGCAAAGCGAGGGAATAAAGCCACGGGTCGTGCGTCGATCCGCGCGACCGTGGAGATAGGCTCGCGTCGCGGGGTAACCTCGCGGCCCGGCTAGCGACCGCTAGATCTCGGCTTTGGGGGCTGCTCGCGTCGCGCGCTCTTTGCGAGGGGTCGGCGAACCGGCGAGCGTTGTTTTGGCTCGTTCCTTGCGATCCTACAAAACGATATAGATAAAACATTAAGAATCGATACATAAACGCACATTAAATGATCTAAACTCATCTTTAAATATCAACAATAAGCGTGTAAAATGCGCGTTTATCACTGGTTCTAAGCGGGGCCTTCTCTGATCTTGGCGTGAGGTTAGTCGACGGCCGTGCGTGTAATGCAGGCACGTATCATTGTTGAAGAGATTGATAGATGAGAGGAAGACGATTTGATATAGCGAGGGGATCGTCGTTGATCACGAACCGATCCATGATGTGGTTAGAGAGAATATTCGAGGACTCAAGACATGTAGATGCCGATACGCCTCTTCATCTAGCGATGGCGGTGAGCACCACGACGTGACGAGTCGGGATCATCGTTGGATCACGAACACGATCCATGATGTGGTTAGAGAGAATATTCGAGGACTCGAGACGTGGTTTTAGTCTATCTAGAAAGACTCGATGTAGATGCTCGCAATGGCTTGAGCTAACTCAACCCGTCGAGGCATATCCTACGTCGTCTCGATCTTACCGTCATATCTAAGGAACTACCCCACCGTCGATGGTACGATCCACAATCGAGGATGGCGTAAGTCACCTTCTTCACTCGTACTCCTACGTCGGGTTCGGACAAGTATGTACCCTTATCTATCGAGGTTTAGATCATCGCACAAACACTCTTCTAGCGGATCCGACGTGATCTTCTCACATGTATGATCTAACTGCACTATTGATTCAGATTGTAATAGTGGTAACGAGGAAACATTGTATACAAGTCAACCAAGCGCTTTCGGTATACACCTCATCGTCGGCCTCTCACGGGAGCATGGATCTAGCTCGGATTCATTAGCCCATCACACGATGAGGATCCACTCGTCATTCCATGCCAAAGATGCATATGAAACAGTAGAGACAATTGGTAAATTATCTTATTTTATATTATTGCATCATATTTGATATGTTTACTTTTTCTAACTATGTTGCTTAAACAAAAAATTAGCCAACTCGTAGAAGCGAACGAGTAAGGTTCGCTGCGCCTGCATTGAGGTCACCGTACGTGAATAGTCTTATACCTGGTCCTAACCCCGATAGTGTATTCGCTTCGTATGAAAATTTTCTTGAGGCAAGGACGGGTTCAGTGATTATTAGAGACAGTGGATGCACGCTGACCTACAGTGATTTTGTTCGCATCGAAGACCCTTCTGGCGATCTTGACGTGGGGGTAAGTATCACTTCTATTTCTATTTTCATATATGAAATCGTTATTTAAAAAACAAATTATTTATTTCAAGATCTTGATTTGTACATGATGCATCTGAGGATCAGATTAATAAACAGGCAGGACTTGTTGGATGAGGTCAATAGTGCGAACACAATTATTTTGGACACCGATTTCTTTGTAAGTATATATTTCGTATTTCTTATAGATGTGAATATATATGTATATATTCTATATATATATTTGAATTTCTATTTCTTGCTGAACAGTTGTACATTAGTCGATCATGGCTGCATATTTTTTAGAATAATCAAACACAGCAGTCACTAGACCATGCTATATCTACGTGGGCTCCATCTAATAATTGGTATCGGGCAATCCGTGGTAGAAGGGTGGGCCAAAGTCATAGACCATGGCTTCTTGCTGAACAGGTAACTTATTTATACAGTGACTAATTATAAAATAGATTTTTATTTGTGCCTTTACAAAATTGAATCTCTTTTTACAGATCATCATCCCTTGTTTTAGCAGAGGTCGCATCATTTTGGCTCGAATGCACATGAGGGACGGGGTGTGTGAAATTTTCGATTCGGTACATTATTCATTAGACCACCGGCAACAAGAGCAGCGGTTGATGCATTGGTATGGCTTGAAGATGTTATGGCCACAGTTCTTACTCAGATCTTGTTGGTTTGAAGAAAACTCACTCGGTGTTCGTGCCTTTCCGCATGAGGTGATATTTACAATGGCGCTCGATCTACGCTTAGACATAACAAGATGTAATCGGTCTTAACGTACATGTGCATGTATGCCGAACGCATCATTTCAGGTTCCCCGATCATTGAGTGGGGTAATGAGAATGTATATGCCTACCGAAAGAAAATAGCTGTTTCTATCTTTGAATTATGTGAACGAGAGTCATAGAAAGTGGTCGAAACTTGTTACTAATTATTATGTAATAACCTTATTTGTATTTGAGTGTATTTTCTTGAATATTGTAATATTTGAATTAATGATTGAACATATATAGCCGCTTTTGTATTACATGTCATGTTTTCACTATTATTGGCTTTTATGTTACATTTTATCACTTTGCAAATACACACATGCATAATTCTAATTGATAGCTTATGAGAAACGGAACAATAGATTAATTAGTAATACAAAAACAACATCAAAATGAAGAAACAGAACAATAGATTAATTGATAGCTAATATGAGAAACAACAAAACAAGAGAAATGATCGCTCACTTTTCTAACACGAAAACGTGCAAGTATATAGGTAAGACGAGTATCGTATCCACATGGATTGTAACACGAAAACACAGAAGCTAACTCAACAATAATTCATCATTATCCAAGCAACATAATTTGGTTTGAAAGTTTTAGGGCTTCGAATATTAAATCCAAAGCAAAGGTAGCAAATTGAAAATAAACGAAAACAATAAATACTCAAGGAGATAACAATCTAGAAAGACTAACCCTAGGGATGCACAAATCCTACCCACAACGTATGTTTATCCTGCTTCCTATTAACCAATTTTAATCCAGACAAGATGGAAGATGACATATGTAACCAACAATTTCAGTTACGATAATTGTGGCAGTTGATTACTAATTTTCCCTATTACTGTTACGTCTCTAGGTGAAAATAAGCAACTCCAAAAGGATCACAAAGAATATGTTTCCTACGAATGTTCCTATCTCAGCTATGACTCAAGGCTTATTCGTATCATGCATTCAAGATCGATTGACAATTAAAACGATTAAGTAATTAACTAGCAACTAGATATGCATCGAGATTGATCAGAAATTAACACATATAATTATGCACCAAGAATCATAAATCAATGCCAGGAAGGTAAATAACGATAGCAGCAATCACAACATTTAGGATATAATCATGCAAACCCTAGGATTAGAACAGAATTTAGCTAGACATAAATAACGAAATTAAATACGAAATAACCATAGAAATAGAAAATATATAGATAAAACCCGTAGTGTAGCGTCGGAAGAACAATCGTTGGGTTCGTATCCCAACCTCAGCGAAAAACGGGAAAAACATGGAAATTGTTCGGACGAAAGCGTTCCGAAGCGATAACGATGCAAAGAACTAATGTAGAATGATGGAAAACTAAAGCTAGAATGAAAATCTATGGAAAATAATGAAAAACTGAAGAAAAAGGTCCAAAATCGCACTGGGTAAGGTTTAGGCGCGCGAGGGGGCGAAGCCCTATTTATAGAATTAGGGTTAAAACCCTAATTTGGTAGACTGCCGCCACGCCTCGCGGCCGAGCTCGCGATCGCGAGCTCGGTCGCGAGGGATCATCCTCGCTCGGCTGCTCTTCGTCTTCTCGGTGGGCTTGCGCCATAGCGTGCCTCGCGACCTTGCTCGCGGTTGCTAGGTATGGTCGCGAGAAATCGGGCAGTAGCTCTTTTCGCACGTTGGGTAGCTCGCGGGCACGTCTCGCGGTCGCTGGGAGTGGTCGTGTCGCATGGAGTTTCCTCGTGGCCGACCTAGCGGTCGCTAGGCCGGTCGCGAGCCATCAGTTTTGCGTAGTTCTCGCTCGCTGGCTTTCGGCGGCGCACAAAGCGGTCGCTAGGCCTGCTTTCAACCTTCTTTCGCTCGTGCTTTGTTCCATGCTTCGATTTTCAACTTATAAGCCTACAGAACACCAAAAAGGAACCCAAGAGCAGTATCTTCCAAAAATATATAAAAGCATTAAGATCCAAGACATAAATGCACTTTATCGATCTAAAATCATCTTTAAAAATCAACAATAAACGTGTAAAATGCGCATTTATCAACCCCCCCAAACTTAAAGCATTGTTTGTCCTCAAACAAAAACAAAACCAAAAAGAAAGAGAGACACAACAAAAGATCAACGAAGGTCAAGAAGGTGATTAACACAATCAAAAATCTCAAAGCTCAAAATCATTAGCCTCGAAAAATCTCATTCAATTCCACCTCACAACAAGACATGCGTAAAATCTCAAAGCTCAAAATCATTAGTGCACACGAAGACATTAGTCAACTCGACAATGTACAACTATTGAAAGCAAAATCTCATTCAATTCCACCTCACATCATGCTCATGTTTATACTCTAAACAGGCATATGCGTAATATATAGAGTACACTCAACTCATAAAGAAATAAAGGAACGTGTATGTACTCAAAAATCAATGCAATGCAAAATCTCACCATAGGCTTGCCATTTCTCTAATATCTCCACCACATCAAACGCGTTCAAATTAGGATAAAAAAGGACTTTTCATAGGTTATAATGTAGGCACATTGGTTAAGGTAAGATGATATATGGTTAAGTGACTCAAGTATACTCCAAGCACCTCCATTTGTACATTCAACTCATATGGACTTTGTCCATTTCCTTTTTCTTTCCAACATGTTATTTCAACATTTATGCCCTCAAGGTACCATATACTATGATAATTGACTTCCTTTATGCTCACATTGTTCACAAATTTTTTCTTTTCTTGGCTTTGTAATAGAGCTTATAGGGTCTATTCTTTTTCACACGGGTATCATTCTCTTACTCTCCATCTTTTATCCCAACTTAGAATATCAAAAACCAATTTACCCCCTTTTGATTCCCATATTCATCCTCACTTCCTATCATCCGGTTAACAAAAGAATAAAGTCTAATAAAGGCTCAGAGAATGTGACTAACGGTATATATCATTGGGCTAGTGTTTGGGTAAATATGTGGTTAGCAAAGATGGCCTTTTATCCTTTCCATATTCGAAACACATATTGCAGCCTCGACACAGAAAAACGGCAAGTTCTAGAAGATAATCACATGCATGATATCACACAATTAAAAGAAACTGTAATAAGATGTTTATACAGTAAAGCTCAAGTCTCACGGTTTTAAGCAAATGGTAAAAAAAACAACAAGCTAAGCAATCTCAAGCCATTCATGCTTCGTTTCCTAACACATCATGTGCACTATAAACAACATTTTTCAGAAAATTTCTATCATCATTGGCAACATGTATTAACAAATTTCACTTAACTCGTTGATCGACCTACACAACAAAACAAAGACTGGACAAAAGCCCCAAAGCATAACAACTTTTCAAGAAAACATAAAAACATAAACAGGACTCTCAACCAACTAAACTCGACCACTCCCCCCAAACTTATTGTGAACAGGTGTGAAATGGAAGCAATAAGGTTTGCAGAAAAGAGTAGTTGGGAGAGAGACCTTACCTCGTATGCCGTACTACTTCGGTGGCGGATAGAATCCTCGCCACTGATCCCATCGCTGCATCATCTCCATCATTTGACGTTGGTTTTCTTGATGTGCTTGGTGTTGGGCGAGGAGGGCTTGTTGTTGCTCGAATTGGGCCTGCTGCTGGGCCAAAATGGATGTCAGGCGCCCGTCAATGTGGTCAAGTCGACCATCTATGCTATCCATGCGCTCATATAATCCGGGGTCGCCTTGAATGGGTGGCGGGTGTAATATGCCGCCTGTCTCGGGTGCCACTTCCGGCTCGGCTTCCTCCTCCTGCCTTTCTTCCTCGATCTCGCCTTACGCATTCAAGCGCCGAACCCAGGTGTAGTGAACACGGGAGCTCAAGTTCCAATTGGACTGTGGTGGCCTAAAACTGCTTAGACTGGTGATATCCGTGTTGGGCAGGCGAAGAATAGACTGGCCGTGCTTGTCGTATAGCAGCCAGAGGTAACGGCTCGAGTGTCTTTTCAAGAACGTCTGGACGTATAGACAGGGTTTGTCCAGGAAAATATCTTGAGAGATAGGACTCTCACGTATCGTCACCCCAAAAAAAATCGGCAATGGGGGTAACGAATCCCCCTATGCATATCCTTGCGTTCCCCGAAACCTCTGCTTGCATCTGAAAGTGCCGTGCAAGGAACATACCGGCATGCATCTTTTGTCGAGTCGCAGCTCCAATTAAGAGACTCATGTCCTGTGAGAGGATCAGGCTGGCATTTTGCGCCATGGATGGTGAAGGTGATCGGTCGGTGAAAGTAGCGCACCGCAGGTTCCTTAAGGAACTTGCCTGGCTCGGGCGTCATATGACGGGTTACTCGCCGAGAGATGTGTCCACGAACAAAGGCCACACATTCTGAAGCGAGGTCTCTAAATCTCCGATGTATTGACCCTGGGATCACCATTGATGATACCATTCAGTTCATCCACCGAGAGTTGGCGGGGCTCATTGTCAACTGAATGTGATATAGTCCGCGACCCTTGTGTCTTGTGTACTCGGACGGTCGACGAAATTCCGAGTGAGGATTCGGTATGTCGATAGTTGGCCGTGATAATGTAATCACGACCGCCCTCTCGCCTAGCCACGTGACATCGTTGGCTATCCCCTTGGCACGTCTCTATGCACATAAATCGTGAGTGCCTATGTCGTAGTTGCACCAATCTCCTCCACCGATCCCTTGATAAGGAAGTTGGCAATCGTATCCCAAATGTTTCGGGGTCGAATGCATAATGTGGCTCATCATGAGAAGAGGAGGTGACCTCCTGCCCTTTCGTTTGTGACCGGATGCACGTGACATAATGTACCTAAAGATATTTCAACGTTAGCTCATGTACTTTATTAAAAAGGAATGTAAATGTAAACGACAACCCATAGCAATATATATACCTCCCCCGAACTTGAACTTAGCAAAAATTTCCCCCCTATACTAACATATGGTCTAACAAGGTGAAACACGGGTGAGAAAACGCACACACATAAAAAAAACCGCATGAAAACATGAAACTGGGGATGCCTCGCGGCCAACCTCGTGGTCGCGAGGTAGCACTGCAGCCGCGCAAGCTATGCTCATGAGGACGATTCACGTGTTGTGTGACAGACATATGGCCGGGCTCATGATCATGAGCACAGGTCATGAGGTTCATACGACAAGAAAAATTTGGGATTTTTGAAATTGTTCAACCCAATTCAACAATGCGAGCAAATTAAACCAATAATATGCATCTAGAAACATCAATAGACCTAACATTGAAACAAACATGCTCAAACACCAAGTAAATTTAGCAATAGAAGCCCTAGTTCCTCAAATCTTCAATAACCCACAACAAGAATATATAATGGACAAAACTCTTCTAAAACATGCTAAAAAGCTTAAACCCATGAAGAATTAAGGAAATGTAGCATACCTTGAGGTAATGTTTACTTTGCATGATTAGGTTGGATAGATAAAATTAATCCAACATAATCAAGTGTTTACTTTTAAGGATTAATATTTGATGATATCCCAAAGCCCGGGATTATTTTAATCCTTTGAATTGTTTTTCATTAATTTTAATCCAACTAATATAGGTAGAATTGAAATAATCATCCAAATAAAAGGAGAATTATTTATCTCATGTTTAATCCTTTACTAATCCTTTGTAGTAAACAAATGATTGATAGATAAAAATTATCTTATCACTTATTTAATCTATCAAATAATCAATCCTTCAAAATACTAATCATGAAAAGTAAACACTGCCTGAGTGGATTATATGTGAAAATTGCAAGCAAAGTAAAGAACTAGGGTTTTGGTGCTTTGAGAGGGTGTATTTGCTGAAGTTTGCGTATGTGTGTGTCAAAAATGGGGGAAAGGAGGTAAAAAAATAAGCTAAAGCACGCGGGTCGACGTCCGGGCGTGGGTCGGGTCACGCCTCACGATCGGGCTCGCGGTCGCGAGCTTTGTCGCTAAGCGTGGGCGTTCAGCACATATAGCTACTGCCCGAATTCTCACGGCCACTCCTCACGGTCGCGAGGGTTGTCGCTAGGTAGGCTTTATATATATATATATATATATATATATATATAAAAGCCATTAAACACCTTGGGACTTAAAAAGACCAACAAGACACGACACAAACAAACAAAAATAAAAACAAAAACGACAAAACAAAAAAACATGTAAAACTGTTGGGTTACCTCCCAACCAGTGCTAGAGTTATCGTCGCTAGCTCGACGCTACCTTTCATCAATCGGGCGATTTGACAACTGTGGTCTTTCCAAACTTTTTCTTGCCCTTGTACTTAGCATTGACAACAGACCACCATTTAGTGTATGAGTGGCCTCCACTAAACTTGAACGACTCACTCTGGTTTTTTTGCCGAGTCCACCTATTCTTTGCAGCATGCTCGTCCGATGGTCTATTGAAATTCGAGCTCAAAAATGGGCTGGTTGTGGTAGTGGTGATCGAATAGCAATCTTCATGTGTTGAGTTATCATCTCTCGTGATAGCATCATAGATCGAAATGGTTAACTCATCTTTATTCACACGAAAGTGAGATCACCCTCTTGCGTCGATCAAAGCCACACTGTGGCTAAGAACGGTCTTTCTAGAATGAGAGGCGTGTTCCCATCCTCTGGCATATCAAGGACTACAAAGTCCGCAGGGAAGATAAATCCTTTTACTTTGATCAACACATCTTCCACTATCCCTTTTGGCCTTGTGACTGATGCGTCTGCCATTTGGAGAGTAATTGTGGTAGGCTTCAATTCTCCAATCTCCAATTTGTTAAAAATGGACAACGGCATCAAATTGATGCTTGCCCCCAAATCACACAGAACTTTGGAGAAAGTATGCCCTCCAATGACACAAGGTATAGAGAAGTCGCTCGATCTTTCTGCTTCAATGGCAACTTCTTTTGCAAAGACAAGACCGCACTTTTGAGACAAATTAATCGTCTCGAACTTTTTCAGCTTCTTCTTGTTGGTGACGGCATCCTTGAGGAATTTCATGTACCCCGGCATATCTTTGAGTACATCTAGAAAGGGAATATTGATATTCACCTTCTCGAACATTTCTAGGAATCGGGTTAGCCTATCATCATGCTTGGGCTTGGCCAAACGACTCGGAAACGGAATCGAGGGGTATATGTCGGATACGCCTTTACTGGAGTCGCCTCGCAGCCGCGAGGGTGGTCACTAGGCTTATGGGCAGCGTTAACTTTCTTCTTCGCGGCCGGGCTCACGGTCGCGAGCTCGGTCGTGAGGTGCTCTTCCGTTGCTCCTTCTTCGTCCGGGTGGTTCTGATACGCTTTTCCACTTCTCAACTGGATAGCAAAGCACTGATTCTTTGGGTTCACTTCCGTATTACTCGGAAATTGGCCCGTCTTTGGCTATGCATTTTGTTGTGCAGCTATTTGACCGATCTGGTTCTCCATTATCTTCAGGTGTTTGCCCATGGCTGTTATGTTGGATTCCAACTGTGTTATCCTCTGGCCAGTGGCGCTGGTGAATGAAGTTTGCTGGGTCTCCAGTTGTTGGTTACTCACAACCAACTGCTGCATCATATCCTCTAGGCTCTGCTTCTTCGGCTCTTGAATCATACCATTTTGCACAGCGAAGCCTGCTGGAGGTTGTTGGAAATTATTGGGGTTGGCATACGATAGATTGGGATGATTCCTGTTGTTCGGATGGTATGCTTGATTTCCTCCATGATTCATCTGATTGATATAATTGACATCCTCTGTCTCGATCTGGCTCTTCAAAAGAGTGAACTTCTTCATAAGATCGTCGTATTTCGAGTCGACCTCTACAAAGAATCGCTTTGACCATCGGCGTTCTCTCCATCGACCATTGATAACTATTGGCCGCCATCTCTTCTATGATGCGACTGGCCTCCTCTACTCGGCGATTCAACAGGCATCCCCCTACCGACGCTTCTACAATGCTTCTCGTATGCAATGTCAGCCCACTATAGAACTGTGTGATTTGCTGCTCCCTGGAGAATCCATGTTGTGGGAACTTTCTCAATAGGCCCCTGAATCTCTCTCATGCCTCGAATAATGACTCGTCTCCTTGTTGGCAGAAATGAGAGATCTCGGCTATTATCTTATGCGCTTTCACCGTGGAAAATATTTGAAAAAACTTCTATAAAGTTTCCAACTATCTATCCGGTTGGTCCAGGATCTTGAACCAATCTTTCACACAGTCAGAGAGAATCCGAACATGCGCATCCGGATTGTGTCTTGAGGCACCCCATTCTCATTTGATGGTGTCACATATGTCGAGGTATGTCTCAAGATGCGCATTCGGGTCCTCTGACTCCTCCTCCGAATGTTCTCCTTGAACCATGCTGATCAGGGTCGGCTTCGCTCAAAATTGTTTGCATTAACTTTCGACCCCATCCGCCTCCTTGGAATTGCTCGGTGGGAGGTCGGTACATATAATTCAAATGATCTTCTTTGTTGGATTTGTATCTTGAAAGCGCTTTGGTTGAGCTTGTATACAATGTTTCTGTTACCACTATTACAATCTCCTATCCGAATTGAATACTTGATTGCATATATCTGTGTCCACTTATCTCATATATAAGTTAGATCATACGATGTGTAGAAGATCACAAGTGCGTATGATTGGTCGAGCTTAATGAGATATAAAAGTTTCACACCGAGACAACTTAAGGACGAGTTGTCGGTTTAGGCTGCGATATAGATAAGTGACTTGACTTAGTTGCTAGTCTATGATGGTGCGTCTCGGCGTATTGAAGGATCACGGTGAGATGTGTTCTTCTTTCGACCGTCGTGAAGAACCAAGATCTCGGTGACTTACGATGATCTAAACCTCGATAAGGTATTAGGTGAATATGAGTTCATTCATCACTTTGACTTGTTATGGGTGAGGTTATATGTTCTAACCCAAGATTCTCGCGTCTTGGGTGATGGCGGTCTTGTATGTCACGCTAGTTATCTCAGTCGAGTCACCGTATCCGTTTAGGATGATGGCGTCCCTTAAGGAGCTCAAAGGTTTATTGTACTAAACCCCGCAGTTGAGTTAGCTCAAGTACAATAATAAGATTGAGTGGTACTACTTAAGGAAATGAAGTTATTAATCGTTTAAGTAGTCGATTGCTATAAATGATTAATGGACGTTCGATATCTTAAATCTGGGATTCGTAATGTCTAAGTGCAAGCCCGACTCAACTTCGGTAATAAAGGGTAAGTCAACATTCTTTCTCTAGTGGCATGATCGAATGTTTATAAATTAATTTATGTTCGGGTGAACATAAGATAATTAATTTATTTGAGGCCCATCTTTATTCCTTGCATTTGATCCTCGGGTTTGGCCCATCCGAACCCTTTAGCTTGTATGAAAATCCACGCCCATCTATGCTCTCTAAAGCAAGATTTTATTCTCTTTATCCCACAAGGATATATTTATATTTATGGTATATGCATAGATCCTTTCCATATAAGATTATGGTAATAATCACGAGAGTATGGTAATAATCCTGGGAGTATGGTAATTTTCCATATAGGATTATAGTAATTTTCATATAGGATTATGGTAATTTCCATATGGGATTAAGGTAGTGCATTATAAATATAAGGTATGAGATAAAGTCTAGGTTAATGCTCACATAATTAACATAGAATTTTCGCCCTCATAGTCGATTGAGAGAGTTTGAAAATTGTGCAAAGAGAGCAAAGGGTGATTTTGAAGCATTCTCCATAGATCGTCCTCACCGACGTTGGAGATTGGGCAATCGGGATCTGATCCGGAAGGTCAAAGCACGAGTCCGATCCGTTTGATCCATTCATCTCGTTCCATCGACCTCTTGATCGAAGGTAAACACGAGAAAACCCTACGTGTTGCAATTAATTATATAGACGCATGCTAGGAATATAATCAATGTATGGTGAATTAAATATCCAAGATAGATCCTCGGGCGAGGGCTAAACATACGTTTACACTACAATTGGTATTAGAGCCTGGGATCAGAATCTTGGCTCTGTTGGATTAATTCACGTTTGATTATTACGTGCGTTTTATTAATTATGGATCCGCTGCTCATCGTGGCTCGTTTTTGTTTTATTGGGTTTTGTTTTACACCACGAGAAAATTCGTGGTTAGATTAGATTTTATTCGTAAATCTTATCCGTAAAGAAGAACGAGACGAAAGAACGAAGAACGAAATGACGGGAAAATAGGTCTCGGCGGTCCACGGGCGGTTTCTCACGAGCGAGCCTCGCGGTCGCGAGGGCGATCGCGGGGCGGGGCGGCGGGCGTGCGTTCGCGCGAGATCCTGGCGCAACGCGGCGAGCGAGCTAGCGGGGCGACGGGCGCGTTCGCGGCGAAACCCGGCTTCACGAGCGAACTTCGCGATCGCGAAGTTTCGACCGGGCGGCGACATCTCTCGGCGGATGTTCGGCGCTCGGGCATGGCGCGCAGCGTGCTCGGCGGGTCGCGATCGCGTTAGCGACCGCGGTAGCCCGCGAGGAACACGCGGCGACAGCGCGCAAAGGCTTGCGCGCGCCCAACGACATTTGGGCGACCCGGCCCGCACCCGTTTTCCAGCCTTCAACCCAGATTTTCCGGTCCGTGCCCGTACACGCGAGGCCCATTGTTGAATCGGTCCGTGCGTGCACGCGAGGCCCGTTCAAGTTTAATTACATGCTTTGTAAATCTATGTAATAGATCGGACATGAATATGCGGGTTTCACGATTGGGCGCGATGAGCGTTTTATTTTATTTTATCGTTCATATGCATGTCGTGGATGTTTAAATAATGCGATAGCATGCTATGTATGTTTATATTACGTTGACAAACCTTTAAGTGTTTTACGTAATTGGATGCGCATAGTAAGCGTGCTAGGTTTATCGCGTTTATCAAGCATATTTTAGAATTACTGCGAGCATGTTTTACATGTTGAGTTCTATAGAAAAGCATGCTAGGATTACGTGATCTGCATGGACAAACCTTTTGAATAAAAGACTAAGCAAGCAACCCGACAAATTAATTTTTCAAATTAAAATGTCAAGACCTCCACTTTTGATCTCTAAACAAAGTGAGACGCATGCTTGTGAGTGGCGACGCCCACCCGCCGGCTTGCTTGCCTTGTTTATCATAAGTTTGTTAGATGAGATTTCTAAATAAAACTTTTAAATCTATTGAGAAGTGGGAGTTTCATGTATGGCGTCCACACGCATGGCTTGCATGTGCGATTTTCATAAGTTCTCTAGAGATAGATATAAAAGAGATAACAAAAGAATTTGAATTGGGCGGTATGGTCCGAGTGAGTATGCCAATTCTAAGAATTCATTTTCTTTGTTAAAATTGTGGTCAATGCTTAGACATCACCTCAGTACAACTTCCGCCAAGTCCTTCTTGCGATAGTTATGTGGTCTAGTAAGGTCCAATCGTTAATTTCATTTGTCATAAGGATAAGTTGACATGGATTGAAATTAAGCGACTAAAAGGTATATTTTAGTGCAGTCGAGGGGTTCATGTGTAAACGCGATCACGCGCGTGGCTTGCATGTGGGATTTCTTGGGCGATTGGAGGTTTCATTAATATTGTTTTATCAAAGGTTACAATATTATTATTACGAATTATATGCGATCGTATGCTTATGTGTTTACATTATCGTTTCAGATATGTCTCTTATGCCGATTATCAATATGCTCGCACAAAATCATTATCCGGTCCAAATTTTATCGAGTGGAAGCGAAACATGGAATATGTTCTTATCATTGAGAACACATGTTTGTTCTCACTACTCTAAACCCGATGCCCTTCGACGATCGACTAATGAGGTGAGAGTCAAGCGGACTTTGGAATAAGTCAAACAATATGGCTAAATGCTATATGATGACTACTATGTCTAAAGGCTTGCACCGCGACATCGATCGATGGTGAGCCGACGATATTTGGTCAGTCTCGAGTAAGTTTGGGCGGTCGGATCGGACGATCCGCTTCCACACAATGAGAGAAATCTTGGCGTGTAAGATGGAAGAAGGAAGTTCGGTCCATGAACATGTCTCCCACATGACTCATCTCATGGATAGTCTTGATCGGTTGGGAGAAGGTATTGACGGCGACCAAGGTCGATATCATCCTCAATACACCGCCCAAGTCTTTTGAGAACTTTCGGCGTAAATGCGATCATGAGCAAGACCGAGTTTACACTTAGTCAGTTGCTTAATGATCTCGTGGCTGCGGAAGGAGTTATGGGAAAAGGAGCACATGCTCTTGCTAGCACATCTAAGGGCCCAAAATTTTCGTTGCAAAATGGAAGTAGAAAAGGGTACCAAAGGTGGAAGAGGCGAGGCAAATAGTGGGAGTAATGGGAACAAGAACATGGTTGCCACCGAGGCTTGAAGAAGCCAAAGGAGAAGGCAAGTGCTTCAGTGCGGTGGGCGGGCATTGGAAGGCAAGTGCCCTATGCTCAAGGCTCAGTGCGCGCCGTTTGCTTTAATAACGGAAACATGTTTAGCGACTTGTTCTACCCATTCTTGGGTAGTAGATACGGCATAATCGATCATGTTTGTTACACCTGCGAGGTTCCTGCGGACAAGGGAGCTGTTTGATGGTGAGATAACGATCTCCATGGGCAGCGCGAAAGTCGAGGCCGTTGCGGTTGGAGATGTTACTTTATGTTTTGAAAAAGCAGTTTTAGTTTTGAAAGACGTTTTATATGTGCGGATTTTCTATGGAACCTTGTTTCGCTTTGAAATTATTTACTCATGGATATTACATTATTTTTGATAGTGGTGTTTCTATCATAAGAAATGACGAGTTATACGTGTTGCACGTTATATAATTAACTTTATACTATTTCTCGCCAAACATAATACCTATAACTATGTTGCGATCTTCATCAAACCCTAAAAAGAGAAAGTTTTCTTAGAAGATGACTCTACTTTTCTCGGCATCTTAGATTAGGTCACATCAATCTAAATAGGATCCAAAGGCGGCTAAGAATGGGCGTTGGGTAATCTCACGGTTACTCGGCTCCCGATCTGCGAATCTGTATAGAAGGTAAGATGTCGACCGCACCGCAAAGCGAAGGGTTATAGAGCCAAAGAAATGTTAGAGTTAGTCCATTCGACTGTGTGGACCGATGTCCACACAAGCTCGTGGAGGGTGCAGTATTTTGTCACTTTCATTGACGATTACTCGAGTGCGGATACATATACCGCTTCACCGAAGTCCGAATGCTTTGAGAAATTCAAAGAGTTTAAGGCGGAAGTGGAGCGAAGCTAGGTAAGAGTATCAAGTCATCTGCGGTCGATCGCGGTGGCGAATACCTCGATAACGAGTTTATGGACTATCTAGTGAAGTGGGGATTACATCCCAAATAAGACTTCACCCAGCACACCACAACAAAATGGTGTGTCGAGGCGAAGAAATAGGACTCTTTTGGAAATGGTTAGATCTATGATGAGTTATGCTACATTGCTTATTTCGTTACGGGGTATGCCTTAGAGGCGGTGACATACTTGCTAAATCTAGTATCGTCCAAGTCGATCGAAAAGACCCCTTCGAGTTGTGGTTTGGGCGCAGCCTAGTTTAAGCCACATAAGGATATGGGGCGATCCGACACGCGTCTTTGAACAAGAAGGCGATAAGTTGGAGGCTAGATCCGGCGCAAGGTTGTTTATTGGCTATCCTGAGAGGCGAAGGTGGTTTATTCTATAGTCCCAAGGATCGAGAAGGTCATTATTAGCACTAATGCTCGATTCTTAGAAGAGGACTACATGAAAATCATAAATCAAAGTTGAAATCATTCTTCAAGAATTAGAAGATGATCGTATTCCACCACCGAATAGGCGAAGGTATGAGATGTCGAGTCTAGTGGGAGGATCGACACGGATACTTCAAGAAATTGAAGTGGGTCGAGTTCCACCGGAGATACCGACCGTACAAGTGGTACCTACACACAAGTTGTGCAAGTTAGAGAACCACAAGTATCTGCACCCACCGTTGCCATTGTGCTGTAGAACCTCGTCGTAGTGGGAGGGTTGTTCGTCAACCCGAGCGATTTATGTTCGTGGGTGAATCTTGGTTTAGTCGAGTGAGAGCAGGCAATAATCGACCCATGGACATACAAGGAGGCGTCTGAGATATTGATGCAAGATCATGGCACACCGCTATGGACTTAGAAATGGAGTCCATAACGGCTATGGATGTATATGAAAGACACCTCTACCGGATGGCAAGGAAGCCATAGGTAGTAAGTGGATATACAAGAGGAAGAGAGATTCCGATGGAGGGTTTCGACTTTCAAAGCCGTGGCTTGTGGCGAAAGGGTACACTCAGATTGAGGGCATCGATTTCGATGAGACCTTTTCGCCAGAGCGATGCTCAAGTCCATCGTAATTCTTCTAGCCATAGCAGCCCACTTGAACCTAGAGGTTTGGCAAATGGATGTTAAAACCGCTTTTCTAAGCGGTTACCTTGAGGAAGGTAGAGACATCTATATGCGACAACCTCAAGGTTATGTGGTAAAGGGTGAAGAGCATCTAGTATGGAAGCTTAAGTCCATTTATGGACTTAAGCGCCTCCCGATCATGGAACTTACGCTTTGACGAGGTAGTAAAGTCCCATGGATTTACCCAGTTGCTAGCGAGAGTTGTGTGTATCGGTTAGATGTCAACGGTGATGTGGTATTTCTTGCACTTTACGTAGATGACATCCTTCTAGTTAGCAACAACGTGAAGTCATTATCGACGTAAAGAGTTGGCTATCCGATCGGTTTCAAATGAAAGACTTAGGAGATGCGCAATACATTCTTGGGATCAAGGTTTACCGAGATCGCAAGAACAAAATGTTGAGCTTATCTCAGCGCCTTACATTGATCTTGTGATTACTCGTTTTAGTATCACGCACCGCCAAGAAAGGATTGCTACCTTTCGGATATGGCGTTCCTTTATTCAAGACGCAGATCACCTATGACCAAAGGAGATAGAGGAAATGAGACAAGTTCGTTACGCTCCGCCGTAGGAAGTCTCATGTACGCAATGCTATGCACGAGGCCGATATCCGCTATGCGGTAGGCATAGTAGCTGATATCGATCTAACCTGGACAAGCTCATTGATTTGCGATAAAGCATATACTCAAGTACCGAAAAGGACTCGAGATTATAGGCTAGTTTACCATGCAGATAGTCTAATGCCTTTGGGTTATCTGACTCGGTTCCAAGTCGACCGTGATTAGAAAAAGTCAACCTCGGCCATGTGTTTACCTTGGGAGGTGGAGCCGTATCTGGCGGAGTGGCAAGCAATGATGCATTGCGGACTCCACCATGGAAGCCGAATATGTAGCCGCCGGAGGCTTCTAAGGAGGTCAGTATGGTTCAAGAACTACCTCATGGATCTAGGTGTGGTACTGGTTTGCCCAAGAGTATCATAGTTTCTCGTGATAACTCGGTGCAATGGCAAACTCGAAGGAACCACGGACCCACAAGCGACCAAACACATAGAGAGAAAGTACCATGTCATACGAGAAATCGTTAGGCGGTGTGACGTCTTGATTGAAAAGATTGATACGACGGAAAATCTAGCGGATCCATTCATAAAGAGCTGCCGCAAAAGTCTACGATGGACACGTTAGAGGACTTGGATTAAACGCTTGATGGCACCCACTTAGAAAGGAAACTTTTGTATAAGTGGGAGAAGTAAAGTGATGGTTGTTTGTAATAGCTAGTAGAGACACATTGTATACTAAAAGTTTGCTTTAATATAAGTGGGAGATTGTTGGATTTGTATCTTGAAAGCGGTTTGGTTGAGCTTGTATACAATTTTCACATTACCACTATTACAATCTCCTATCTGAATTGAATACTTGATTGCATATATCTCGTCCACTTATCTCATATATAAGTTAGATCATACGGTGTGTAGAAGATCACGAAGTGTCTGTATGATTGGTCGAGCTTAATGAGATATAAAAGTTTCACAGCTGAGACAACTTAAGGACGAGTTGTCGGTTTAGGCTGCAGTATAGATAAGAAGTGACTTGACTTAGTTGCTTGTCTATGCTAGTACGTCTCTGACGTATTGAAGGATCACAGTGAGATGTGTTCTTCTTTCTGACCGTCGTGAAGAACCAAGATCTCGGTGACTTACGATGATCTAAACCTCGATAAGGTATTAGGTGAATATGAGTTGTTGTCCATCACTTTGACTTGTTATGGGTGAGGGTTATATGTTCTAACCCAAGATTCTTCGCATCTTGGGTGATGGCGGTCTTGTATGTCACGCTAGTTATCTCAGTCAGTCACCGTATCCGTTTAGGATGATGGCGTCCCTTAAGGAGCTCAAAGGTTTATTGTACTAAACCCTGCGAGTTGAGTTAGCTCAAGTACAATAATAAGGTTGAGTGGTACTACTTAAGGAAATGAAGTTATTAATCGTTTTAAGCGATGATTGCTATAAATGATTAATGGACGTTCGATATCTTAAATACGGGATTCAGAATGTCTAAGTGCAAGCCCGACTCAACTTGGTAATAAAGGGTAAGTCAACATTCTTTCTCTAGTGGCATGATCGAATGTTTATAAATTAATTTATGTTCTGGGCTGAACATAAGATAATTAATTTATTTGAGGCCCATCTTTATTCCTTGCATTTGATCCCTGGGCTGGCCCATCCAGGCCCTTTAGCTTGTATGAAAATCGGCGCCCCATCTATGCTCTCTAAGGCAAGATTTTATTCTCTTTATCCCACAAGGATATATTTATATTTATGGTATATGCATAGATCCTTTCCATATAAGATTATGGTAATAATCCTGAGAGTATGGTAATAATCCTAGGAGTATGGTAATTTTCCATATAGGATTATAGTAATTTCCATATAGGATTATGGTAATTTTCATATGGGATTAAGGTAGTGCATTATAAATATAAGGTATGAGATAAAGTCTAGGTTAATGCTCACATAATTAACATAGAATTTTCGGCCCCCTCATAGTCCAATTGAGAGAGTTTCGAAAATTGTGCAAAGAGAGCAAAGGGTGATTTTTCGAAGCATTCTCCATAGATCGTCCTCACTCGACGTTGGAGATTGGGCAATCGGGTTACACTCCAGAAGGTCAAAGCACGAGTCCGATCCGTTTGATCCATTCATCTCGTTCCATCGACCTCTTCAGATCCAAAGGTAAACACGAGAAAACCCCTACGTGTTGCAATTAATTATATAGACGCATGCTAGGAATATAATCAATGTAAGGTGAATTAAATATCCAAGATAGATCCTCGGGGCGAGGGCTAAACATACGTTTACCCTACACTTGCCTCAGGAGCAGGGACAATGAGTCCCATGTTCGCCATCTGGCTTTGCGTCTGTAAACTCGCGGAAGAGGCGTGCGGCTGCTGGGAGGTATACCCCCATTGGGAGGAACACCCCCGTTGTTCGGATTTGCTACCATCTCTTGCCTTCTTCTTTCTCGTCTCCTTCTCCTTTAGGTATTTTCGAGTTCGGGGTCTAATGGTTCTTCAGGTTGTCCCCGAGATCTTGTGATCATATACTAACTGGAGAAAAAGGAGAACTTAACTCTAACAAGAACAAATAAATAAAATAAAATACAACTTAAATTAATAATTCTAAATTGTCAAGTTATTCCTATATGATCTTAACAATCCCTGGCAACGGCGCCAAAATTTGATCGCTCACTTTTCTAACACGAAAACGTGCAAGTATATAGGTAAGACGAGTATCGTATCCACAGGAATTGTAACACGAAAACAAAGAAGCTAATTCAACAATAATTCATCATTATCCAAGCAACAGAATTTGGTTTGAAAGGTTTTAGGGCTTGGATATTAAATCCAAAGCAAAGGTAGCAAATTGAAAATAAGCGAAAGCAATAAATACTCGAGGAGATAACAATCTAGAAAGACTAACCTAGGGATGCACAAATCCTACCCACAACGTATGTTTATCCCTTCCTGTAACCAATTTTAATCCGCATAAGATGGAAGATGACATATGTAACCAACAATTTCGATTCACGATAATTGTGGCGCTTGATTACTAATTTTCCCTATTATTTATTCGCCTCTAGGTGAAAATAAGCAACTCCAAAAGGATCACAAAGAATATGCTTCCTACGAATGTTCCTATCTCAGCTATGACTCAAGGCTTATTCGTATCATGCATTCAAGATCGATTGACAATTAAAACGGTTAAGTAATTAACTGGCAACTAGATATGCATCAAGATTGATCAGAAATTAACACATATAATTAAGCACCAAGAATCATAAATCAATGCCGGAAGGTAAATAGCGATGGCAAAATCACAACATTTAGGATAGAATCATGCAAACCCTAGGATTAGAGCGAATTTAGCTAGACATAAATAGCGAAATTAAATACGAAATAACCATAGGAATAGAAAATATATAGATAAAACCCGTAGTGTAGCGTCGGAAGAACAATCGTTGGGTTCGTATCCCAACCTCAGCGAAAAAGGGAAAAACACGGAAATTGTTCGGACGAAAGCGTTCCGAAACGATAACGATGCAAAGAACTAATGTAGAATGATGGAAAACTAAAGCTAGAATGAATCTAAATCAAAGTTAGAATGAAAATCTATGGAAAATAATGAAAAACTGAAGAAAAAGGTCCAAAATCGCTACCGGATAAGGTTGGGGGGGGCGGTAGCCTACTTATAGAATGGGGTTGAAACCTAATTTGGTGAGCTGCCGCCACGCCTCGCGGCCGAGCTCACGATCATGAGCTCGGTCGCGAGGGATCATCCTCGCTCGGTTTCTCTTCGTCTTCTCGGCTGGGTGCGCGCTCGCTAGCATGCCTCGTGACCTGGCTCGCGGTCGCTAGGTATGGTCGCGAGAAATCGGGCAGTAGCTCTTTTCGCATGTTGGGTAGCTCGCGGGCACGTCTCGCGGTCGGTGGGAGTGGTCGCATCGCATGGAGTTTCCTCGCGGCCGACCTAGCGGTCGCTAAGCCGGTCGCGAGCCATCAGTTTTGTGTAGTTCTCGCGCTCGTGCTTGGTCTAGCGGCCGCGAAGGCGGTCGCTAGGCCCTGTTTTCAGCCTTCTTTCGCTCGTGCTTCGTTCCATGCTTCGATTTTCAACTTATAAGCCTACAGAACACCAAAAAGGAACCCAAGAGCAGTATCTTCCAAAAATATATAAAAGCATTAAGATCCAAGACATAAACACACTTTATCGATCTAAAATCATCTTTAAAAATCAACAATAAATGTGTAAAATGTGCGTTTATCAAGAAACAATGGATCCTAAAATTCTAATTATCCCCTCTCCCAGCACACGTTGTACGCGTATGGGGGCGTTACAACGCTTGAACAAGACACTATCACATTCAATTAATGGGATGGTAAATAAGGACATGATTGTCGCGTGTGATCTGTGGAACCACACAAGCCACACCTCCTATGTGCATGACTTGTACTGCTTGACCCCATTTCTCATCCACTAGATCTTCGATGGGGACGTTCGGTTGGATGACGATGGCGCCCAACTTTCGGACGACCCTCCTGTCGGACCACAGCAAGTGGCAGTACTTCAACGCCTGCGACATCTATAGGAAGCATCCAACTGGATTGGGGCGGAACATGATTTACTCTGTATGAGTAGGCCTGTACTAGCTTCTCGGCGTGGTAGTATTCTCCCACATAGTTGGAAATTTGGTCATCTTTATGCCTGCACAAATTAAAATTCAGTATCAAAAACAATGATAAAGTTGTTAGTTATAAATTGGCATACCGTACTAAAAAAATTATATTTAGTATGTAGCTCCATACCGTATAGCTACAACTGCATGAGAACACGGGATCAGATCCATGTCCCACTCCAAGCACGAGCACGATTCCGTCCCGAGATTGACATTGAAGGTTTGGTTTCGACCTTGACTTTGAATGTCGTTACTTTTGGGCACTATAGTATACCGGCGTGATCTCTCGACTCCGCCGTATCTTGCAAACGACTTGAGGTTAGGTCGGTGGGGTATGTTCTTGCTACTTCAAGTCTTTGATCTACCATTTTCTATGATATGACGAATCGCTTCAACCATAGAGCAAATGGGCAATCGTCTTACCCACAACAACCGAGCATTGAAGGACTCGGCAATGTTGGAAGTAAAAAGGTATAAGCGCTCACAGGCACTTTGATCGGCCCACTTCTCAACTCCGACCTCTGTCAACTTGCCATATACCACCAAGTGGGTCTATCTTTAGGCACGAGGACTTTAACATGTTCATTGCTTTGTCAAACTCCGTCTCCCGATATGCATAAGCCGTACAGTACAATGCCACAGACGGTTTCCCAAAAGGCGTGATTTTTTTTAGCAGATGGTAGTTGTAGGGAAAACATATGTTAAGCCCTCGCCCAGAGGATCTATCTTGGATATTTAATTCACCATACATTGATTATAAACCTAGCATGCGTCTATATAATTAATCGCAGCACGTAGGAGTTTTTCACGTGTTTACCTTTGGATCTGTCGGGGTCGATGGAACGAGATGAATGGATCGGACTTGTGCTTTGACCTTCTGGACTGTATCCCGGTTTCCCAATCTCCAACGTCGAGTGAGGACGATCTATGGATAATGCTTCGGAAAAATCACCCTTTGCTCTCACTTCACAATTTTCGAAACTCTCTCAACTTAACTATGAGGGGCGAAAATTCTAGGTTAAAATGTGAGGATTAACCTTGATTCTATCTCTTTACCTTATATTTATAATGCACTACCTTAATCCCATAAGGAAAGGATCTATGCATATACCATAAATATAATTATATCCTTGTGGGATAAAGAGAATAAAACCTTGCCTTTGGGAGCATGAGGCGCCGATTTTCCTTGCTACGGGCTGGATGGGCCGACCAGGGGATCAAATGCAAGGAATAAAGATGGGCCTCAAATAAATTAATTATCTTATGTTCACCCGAACATAAATTAATTTATAAACATTTATTCATGCCACTAGAGAATAAATCTTGACTTACCCTTTATTACCGAAGTTGAGTCGGGCTTGCACTTGAACATTACGAATCCCGTATTTAAGATATCGAACGTCCATTAATCATTTATAGCAATCGCTTAAAACGATTAATAACTTCATTTCCTTAAGTAGTACCACTCAACCTTATTATTGTACTTGAGCTAACTCAACTGCGGGGTTTAGTACAATAAACCTTTGAGCTCCTTAAGGGGCGTCATCATCCTAGCGGATACGGTGACTCGTCATGATAACTAGCGTGACATACAAGACCGCCACCACCCAAGATGCGGAGAATCTTGGGTTAGAACATATAACCCTCACCCATAACAAGTCAAAGTGATGGACAAGAACTCATACTCACCTAATACCTTATCGAGGTTTAGATCATCGTAAGTCACCGAGATCTTGGTTCTTCACGACGGTCGGAAAGAAGAACTCATCTCATCTGTGATCCTTCATACGTCGAGACGTGCCGGCATGACAAGCAACTAAGTCAAGTCACTTCTTATCTATCTGCGGCTAAACCGACAACTCGTCCTTAAGTTGTCTCACCGTGAAACTTTTATATCTCATTAAGCTTGACCAATCATACGGACTTACGTGATCTTCTACACCTTGTATGATCTAACTTATATATGAGATAAGGGACACGGATATATGCAATCAAGTATTAAATTCGGATAGAGATTGTAATAGTGGTAACGAAACATTGTATACAAGCTCAACCAAACTGCTTTCGGTATACAAATCCAACAATCTCCCACTTATACTAAAGCAAACTTTTAGTATACAATGTGTCTCTACTAGTTATTACAAATAACCATCACTTTGCTTCTCCCACTTATACAAAAGTTTCCTTTCTAAGTGGGTGCCATCAGCATAATCCAAGTCCTCTAACGTGTCCATCTTAGACTTTTGCGGCAGCTCTTCGTGAATGGATCCGCTAGATTTTCCGTCGTGTCAATCTTTTCAATCAAGACGTCACCTCGTCTAACGATTTCTCGTATGACATGGTACTTTCTCTCTATGTGTTTGGTGCGCCTTGTGGGTCCGTGGTTCCTTCGAGTTTGCCATCGCACGAGTTATCACGATGAAACTATGATACTCTTGGGCAAACCGGTACCACATCTAGATCCATGAGGTGGTTCTTGAACCATCTGCCTCCTTAGAAGCCTCCGGCGGCTACATATTCGGCTTCCATGGTAGAGTCCGCAATGCATCGCCGCTTTGCACTCCGCCAGATCTGGCTCCACCTCCCAAGGTAAACACATAGCCGAGGTTGACTTTTTCTCATCACGGTCGACTTGGAAATCCAGTGCAGTGTAACCCAAAGGCATTAGACTATCTCGCATGGTAAACTAGCCTATAATCTCGAGTCCTTTTCGGTGCTTGGTATATGCTTCTTGCGATCAATGAGCTTGTCGAGGGTTAGGCGATATCTAGCTACTATGCTACCGCATAGCGGATATCGAGCCTCGTGCATAGCATTGCGTACATGAGATATCGGGCCTCGTGCATAGCATTGCGTATATGTCGCTGCATCTCCTAAGTCTTTCATTTGAAACGATCGGATAGCCAACTCTTTACGTCGATAACGACTTCACGTTGTTGCCAACTAGAAGGATGTCATCTACATAAAGTGCAAGAAATACCACATCACCGTTGACATCTAACCGATACACACAACTCTCGCTAGGTAACGGGTAAATCCATGGGACTTTACTACCTCGTCAAGCGTAAGTTCCATGATCGGGAGGCTTGCTTAAGTCCATAAATGGACTTCTTAAGCTTCCATACTAGATGCTCTTCACCCTTTACCACATAACCTTGGGTTCTGCATATAGATGTCTCTACCTTCCTCAAGGTAACCGTTTAGAAAAGCGGTTTTAACATCCATTGCCAAACCTCTAGGTTCAGTGGGCTGCTATGGCTAGAAGAATTCGATGGACTTGAGCATTGCTACGGTGAAAAGGTCTCATCGAAATCGATGCCCTCAATCAGTGTACCCTTTCGCCACAAGCACGGCTTTGAAGCGAAACCTCTCCATCGAATCTCTCTTCCTCTTGTATATCCACTTACTACCTATGGCTTCCTTGCCATCCGGTAGAGGTGTCTTTCATATACATCCATAGCCGTTATGGACTCCATTTCTAAGTCCATAGCGGTGTGCCATGATCTTGCATCAATATCTTGTATCGCCTCCTTGTATGTCCATGGGTCGATTATTGCTGTTCGTCTCACGACTAAATCCAAGATTCACCCACGAACATAAATCGCTCGGGTTGACGAACAACCCTCCCACTCTGACGAGGTTCTACAGCACAATGGCAACGGGTGGGTGCGAAACTTGTGGTTCTCTAACTGCACAACTTGCGTGTAGGTACCACTTGTGCGGTCGGTATCTCGGTGGAACTCGACCAGCTTCAATTTCTTGAAGTATCGGTGTCGATCCTCCCACTGACTCGACATCTCGTACCTTTGGCCTATTCGGTGGTGGAATCGATCATCTTCTAATTCTTAAAGAATGATTTCAACTTTGGAATTATGATTTTCATATAATCCTCTTCTAAGAATCGGGCATTAGTCTTAATAATGACCTTCGATCCTAGGACTATAGAATAAACCACCTTCGTTCCTCTAAGATAGCGATAAACGACTTTGCGTCGATCTAGCCTCCAACTTGTCGGCCTTCTTGTTCAAAGACGTGTCTTTCGCCCCATATCCTATGTAGGAAAACATATGTTAAGCCCTCGCCCGAGGATCTATCTTGGATATTTAATTCACCATACATTGATTATAAACCTAGCATGCGTCTATATAATTAATCGCAGACGTAGGGGTTTTCACGTGTTTACCTTTGGATGCAGCTTGGGTCGATGGAGCGAGATGAATGGATCGAATGGATCGGACTCGTGCTTTGACCTTACGGATCAGATCCGGTTTCCCAATCTCCAACGTCGAGTGAGGACGATCTATGGAGAATGCTTGGAAAAATCACCCTTTACTCTCACTTCACAATTTTGAAACTCTCTCAACTTAACTATGAGGGCCGAAAATTCTAGGTTAAATGTGAGGATTAACCTTGATTCTATCTCTTACCTTATATTTATAATGCACTACCTTAATCCCATAAGGAAAGGATCTATGCATATACCATAAATATAATTATATCCTTGTGGGATAAAGAGAATAAAACCTTGCCTTTGGGAGCATGAGGCGCGATTTTCCTTGGCTACGGGCACGGATGGGCGGCCCGGGGATCAAATGCAAGGAATAAAGATGGGCCTCAAATAAATTAATTATCTTATATTCAAATTTGTATAAATTAATTTATAAACATTTATTCATGCCACTAGAGAATAAATCTTGACTTACCCTTTATTACCGAAGTTGAGTCGGGCTTGCACTTAGACATTCTGAATCCCGTATTTAAGATATCGAGCGTCCATTAATCATTTATAGCAATCGATCGCTTAAACGATTAATAACTTCATTTCCTTAAGTAGTACCACTCGACCTTATTCTTGTACTTGAGCTAACTCAACTGCGGGGTTTAGTACAATAAACCTTTGAGCTCCTTAAGGGGCGTCATCATCCTAAACGGATACGGTGACTCGACTGAGATAACTAGCGTGACATCAAGACCGCCACCACCCAAGATCGGAGAATCTTGGGTTAGAACATATAACCCTCACCCATAACAAGTCAAAGTGATGGGCAACAACTCATACTCACCTAATACCTTATCGAGGTTTAGATCATCGTAAGTCACCGAGATCTTGGTTCTTCACGACGGTCGAAAGAAGAACTCATCTCATCATGATCCTTCAATACGTCGAGACGTACCGGCATAGACAAGCAACTAAGTCAAGTCACTTCTTATCTATCTCGCAGCCTAAACCGACAACTCGTCCTTAAGTTGTCTCACCGTGAAACTTTTATATCTCATTAAACGACCAATCATACGAGACTTCGTGATCTTCTACACCTTGTATGATCTAACTTATATATGAGATAAGGGACACGATATATGCAATCAAGTATTCAATTCAGATAGGAGATTGTAATAGTGGTAACAGGAAACATTGTATACAAGCTCAACCAAACTGCTTTCAGTATACAAATCCAACAATCTCCCACTTATACTAAAGCAAACTTTTAGTATACAATGTGTCTCTCTACTAGTTATTACAAATAACCATCACTTTGCTTCTCCCACTTATACAAAAGTTTCCTTTCTAAGTGGGTGCCATCAAGCGCAATCCAAGTCCTCTAACGTGTCCATCGTAGACTTTTTGCGGCAGGCTCTTCGTGAATGGATCCGCTAGATTTTCCGTCGTATCAATCTTTTCAATCAGAACGTCACCTCGTCTAACGATTTCTCGTATGACATGGTACTTTCTCTCTATGTGTTTGGTCGCCTTGTGGGTCCGTGGTTCCTTCGAGTTTGCCACTGCACCTGAGTTATCACAGTAAACTATGATACTCTTGGGCAAACCAGGTACCACATCTAGATCCATGAGGTAGTTCTTGAACCATCTGACCTCCTTAGAAGCCTCAAGGCGGCTACATATTCGCTTCCATGGTAGAGTCCGCAATGCATCGCCGCTTTGCACTCATGAGATACGGCTCCACCTCCCAAGGTAAACACATGGCAGGAGGTTGACTTTTTCTCATCACGGTCGGCTTGGAAATCCAGTGCAGTGTAACCCAAAGGCATTAGACTATCTGCATGGTAAACTAGCCTATAATCTCGAGTCCTTTTCGGTGCTTGAGTATATGCTTCTTCGCAATCAATGAGCTTGTCCGAGGTTAGGCGATATCTAGCTACTATGCCTACCGCATAGCGTATATCGGGCCTCGTGCATAGCATTGCGTACATGAGATATCGGGCCTCGTGCATAGCATTGCGTACATGTACGCTGCATCTCCTAAGTCTTTCATTTGAAACTGATCGGATAGCCAACTCTTTACGTCTGATAACAGCTTCACGTTGTTGCCAACTAGAAGGATGTCATCTACATAAAGTGCAAGAAATACCACATCACCGTTGACATCTAACCGATACACAACTCTCGCTAGGTAGCTGGGTAAATCCATGGGACTTTACTACCTCGTCAAAGCGTAAGTTCCATGATCGGGAGGCTTGCTTAAGTCCATAAATGGACTTCTTAAGCTTCCATACTAGATGCTCTTCACCCTTTACCACATAACCTTGAGTTCTTGCATATAGATGTCTCTACCTTCCTCAAGGTAACCGTTTAGAAAAGCGGTTTTAACATCCATTTGCCAAACCTCTAGGTTCAAGTGGGCTGCTATGGCTAGAAGAATTACGATGGACTTGAGCATTGCTACAGCGAAAAGGTCTCATCGAAATCGATGCCCTCAATCTGAGTGTACCTTTCGCCACAAGCACGGCTTTGGCGTCGAAACCTCTCCATCGAATCTCTTCCTCTTGTATATCCACTTACTACCTATGGCTTCCTTGCCATCCGGTAGAGTGTCTTTTCATATACATCCATAGCCGTTATGGACTCCATTTCTAAGTCCATAGCGGTGTGCCATGATCTTGCATCAATATCTTGTATCGCCTCCTTGTATGTCCATGGGTCGATTATTGCTGTTCGTCTCACGGGACTAAATCAAGATTCACCCACGAACATAAATCGCTCGGGTTGACGAACAACCCTCCCACTCTGACGAGGTTCTACAGCACAATGGCAGCGGTGGGTGCGAAACTTGTGGTTCTCTAACTTGCACAACTTGCGTGTAGGTACCACTTGCAGTCGGTATCTCGGTGGAACTCGACCCACTTCAATTTCTTAAAGTATCGGTGTCGATCCTCCCACTGACTCGACATCTCGTACCTTTGGCCTATTCGGTGGTGGAATACGATCATCTTCTAATTCTTAAAGAATGATTTCAACTTTGGATTTATGATTTTCATATAATCCTCTTCTAAAATCGGGCATTAGTGCTAATAATGACCTTCGATCCTTAGACTATAGAATAAACCACCTTCGTTCCTCTAAGATAGCGATAAACGACTTTGCGTCGATCTAGCCTCCAACTTGTCGGCCTTCTTGTTCAAAGACGTGTGTTTTGGGCCCCATATCCTTATGTAGGAAAACATATGTTAAGCCCTCGCCCGAGGATCTATCTTGGATATTTAATTCACCATACATTGATTATAAACCTAGCATGCGTCTATATAATTAATCGCAGACGTAGGGGTTTTCACGTGTTTACCTTTGGATGCATCGGGGTTGATGGAGCGAGATGAATGGATCGAATGGATCGGACTCGTGCTTTGACCTTCCGGATCGTATCCGGTTTCCCAATCTCCAGCGTCGAGTGAGGGCGATCTATGGAGAATGCTTGGAAAAATCACCCTTTGCTCTCACTTCACAATTTTGAAACTCTCTCAACTTAACTATGAGGGGCGAAAATTCTAGGTTAAAATGTGAGGATTAACCTGATTCTATCTCTTACCTTATATTTATAATGCACTACCTTAATCCCATAAGGAAAGGATCTATGCATATACCATAAATATAATTATATCCTTGTGGGATAAAGAGAATAAAACCTTGCCTTTGGGAGCATGAGGCGCCGATTTTCCTTGGCTACGGGCTGGATGGGCCACCAGAGGATCAAATGCAAGGAATAAAGATGGGCCTCAAATAAATTAATTATCTTATGTTCACCAGAACATAAATTAATTTATAAACATTTATTCATGCCACTAGAGAATAAATCTTGACTTACCCCTTTATTACAGAAGTTGAGTCGGGCTTGCACTTGACATTCGAATCCCGTATTTAAGATATCGAGCGTCCATTAATCATTTATAGCAATCATTGCTTAAAGCGATTAATAACTTCATTTCTTAAGTAGTACCACTCAACCTTATTATTGTACTTGAGCTAACTCAACTGCGGGGTTTAGTACAATAAACATTTTGAGCTCCTTAAGGGGCGTCATCATCCTAGCGGATACGGTGACTCGTCTGAGATAACTAGCGTGACATACAAACCCGCCACCACCCAAGATCACGGAGAATCTTTGGTTAGAACATATAACCTCACCCATAACAAGTCAAAGTGATGGATGACAACTCATACTCACCTAATACCTTATCGAGGTTTAGATCATCGTAAGTCACCGAGATCTTGGTTCTTCACGACGGTCGAAAAGAAGAACTCATCTCATTGTGATCCTTCATACGTCGAGGCGTACCGGCATAGACAAGCAACTAAGTCAAGTCACTTATCTATCTGCGGCTAAACCGACAACTCGTCCTTAAGTTATCTCACCAGTGAAACTTTTATATCTCATTAAGCTTGACCAATCATACGGACTTACGTGATCTTCTACACAATCGTATGATCTAACTTATATATGAGATAAGGGACACGATATATGCAATCAAGTATTCAATTCGAGATAGGAGATTGTAATAGTGGTAACGAAACATTGTATACAAGCTCAACCAAACGCTTTGATATACAAATCCAACGGTAGTAGCGAGACGGTTTCACGGCATTGGATATATTGACGTGCGCATCAGACACAATCAACATCTCGGAATTCGATAGTAGCGGTCTTCACGGGTTGCAGAAACCAAGTCCATGATAAATGATTCTCGATCGGACCAATATTCCATAAGCCATGGAAAACTTACTCGTTGTCGCCCTTCGTATAAAGAACAAACAATATATCCTTATTGCGTCCCTTGATGCGTGCCATCCACAACAATAACAGCCTCATGCACAACGTAACCGAGTCGGTGGAACCGAAGCGCTACAAAAAGGTGGCGAAACGACCATCTAGTCTAATATCCAAGTCAATCAACGAACCGGATTAGTTGTCCACAACATGTGAAGATAACCCGTAACGGTGATAGGATTGTTCATGCCACCATATATCATCTCGATTGCCTATTACGAGCTCTCACCGCGACAAGATATGACGCTTTGACGCCATACTCTCGTTGTAACTCGACCATAATCGATCTCGCTTAATGACTTCACCGTCCTCGTATATTTTTGCTATGTATGTTGCGATCACACCGCATCGACCTTGCGATTCCGATATCGACGAGATCATCTACATAGTGTGTACGGCATCAAACTTGCGCACAAACCAAAACCACCTGTTGCGATGCGCGCAATAAAATGGACACCGATCACGATATACGCATTTGAACGTAATCCGGTCCGGTCCGATCACGAATAACAAATTACGCTCTTTGTTCCAAGTGCCACAACCCGACCGATATCTTAACGTCCACCTTGTTGTCGAAGATGGAACCTTCGCTCACCTCGGGGTTCTGGAATAGAGTCGAGAGGACTAGCAAAAGATTGTTCAAGCTTCACGAGGAATAACGAGGAGCTAGCCAATTGCTCATCTCTTCCATTTGTTCTACCTCGAGTCCCCGGTTACCCTCTGCGTGTTACTCTGCATAATCATTCCAAGCAACTTTTCTATTCCACCCTCTCGACGTATCCACGCATCAAATTCTACAAATGTGCCAGAGATCACATTTGCAACCGCACGCTCCTCCTCCTCCTCCTCCTCCTCCTCTTCTTCATCAGACTCTGTTTGTTCTTCACTGTCGACGACGTATTCGTCATCATCACTATCGTCAACGATCGCGTTAGCCACTTCGCGCACATGTTGCGGCACTTCTTGAGGTGTATCTTGCTCAAACCAATCATATGCTCCAAATTGTTGTGTGAATGACTCATCCAGAGATGAGTATTGTGAATTGTAGTCATACGCTGTATCACGTGGTTGTTCGAATTGTGGCATATATGCTTCAGTTCCTTGGGGCGACGCCTCCGTATGTCATATACACCTCTGGTTGGGCATAAACCTCACACAATTGAGCTAGCTGATCATCGGTAGTCAAAAGTGATTTGATAAGTCTACCACTTCGAGATCTCGATATATAATGTATTTAGTAGTCAAAAGAATTTGCTCCCAGAAGGGAATTAATGCTTCTCTTAACTCCCAAATAAGTACATTATCAATCCGAACATAGGTATATGATGATGCACCGCAGTAGTTCAAACAATCATCCCAACATCCTCCATATCTAATGATTATATTCTTCCATTCCGTCATCTAATTAAATCCTACAAATGCACAATAATTAATTAAAAATTCATCTAACATTAATTATAAAACAAATATCTAAACTAAATAATACAAATTAAATATAAAAACAGTAACATTGATCACGAATGTTTAATAATAAGAACAATAAATTATAATTCACCTAAACTTTGAAGGAATCGAGAAAAAATATTATAAACTAAACTAAACTAAATGAAAAATTCAATAATGAATGTGTATAAATCATGATTCACCTAAACTAAATCAAACAATAATTCACCTAAACTAAATAAATAATACAAATACACAATAATGAACGTGTATAAATCATTTACATTAAGTATAAAACAAATCTCTAAACTAAATTATAATTAAATATTATAATTCATTGAGGACTGATTTAAATCATAATTCACCTAAACTAAATTAAATAATAATTCACCTAAACTAAACTAAATATTATAATTTGTTTTAATTCTCCATTTACATGTTACAATATTTTTATGAGAAACACGATAATATTCAAAATCAAGCAATTATAGGATTGCAATTTATAATTAATTAATAATAAATCGTATATTCACAAAACAGAAGATCAAAATCACAAATAAAATGGCTTTCAAAAATAGGTTGGCGCCGAACCTCTCCGCGTGAGTGCTCACTAACCTCGGCGGCACTTCGCCCAACCTATTTTCCCGAAAGTCATGTCATTTTATGCGTGTTTGTGGTTTTTATTTTTTAAAAATGTTAAAATAAATTATTAATATTATTCACATAATTCAATCACAAATTCAATAATTAAACTAAACTAAACTAAATTAAACTGCAAAACTATAATTTAATTTAACTGCAAAACTAAACTAAACTAAACTAAACTAAATAATAATTAAATATTATAATTTAATTCAACTGTATTGGGACATATTTAATTCATCTAAAAATTCATAATACACAATAAATCATACAAATGCACAATGGTTAATTAATTATTCATCTAACAATAATTATACGAATTATTGATTGAAATTAATTAAAAATTCACCTAAATTCATCTAACAATAATTAAGGAATCATATATATTGAAATTACCTTTTATGATCCGCTGAGTGAGAGCGACGATATTTGATAGAGAAAAACGATTGCAAGTATAGATATGCGCAAGATGCAAGTGAGTGCTTCAGTGAACGAAACGAAAGAATGAATTATATAGATAGAAGTCCGGTCAAAATTTTACTGCACAAATTCATGTCATTAATGGTGAAGTAAATTCACTGATGCAATTCATGTCTATTAAATATGAACTTGTTGGTTTATTTAATTTTCATCAGTATACAAATTCACCACAGTGGTCTTCGTACTTTGTTGAATTTTACAGTAAAAAAATAAAATGTAATGTAATGTAATTAATTAATTAAAACCCGGCCAACCCCAAAACCCGTGAACACCAAAACCAAAGGCCAACCCCTAAACCCGACGGCCAACCCCCTTCCCCGGCGGTCAACCCCCAAAACCCGACGGCAAACCCCCAAAACCCAGCGGCCAACCTTAAACCCGGCGGCCAACCCCCTTCCTCGGTGGCCAACCCCAAAACCCGGCGGCAAACCCCCAATTTTACAGAATGAATATACACGGAATCAGTTTTTAAATCAATCATCTCAAATTTATGTGTTTTTAACTAAAATTAACCGTATATTCTGTTATGTTTGAAATGATTGTATTAAATTATGTGCAAAGTGCTCCAAAAATATATTTAAAAAAAGATTTGGGTATAGGCTGCACTAATTTTTTCAAATGGATATAGACGGCATACACTTTTTAAAAAATGGGTATTCATATATATTTCCACTTTTAAAAACTTATTAATAGTAACCATTTCAATTATTATTCGTTTCGTGTATCACTTATAGATGATATGAATTTTAATAAAATTATTGGTAGGTATTATTTGAGTAGAGAAATAATTCCATCATATATTAGGTTGTGAGTTGTAGAAATATTTTTTTAATAAATAATGAGTGGAATGAGGTTGAATAATAAAGAATAATTCCTAAAAAATGAAAATGATACACTTTTGTAAATATTGAATAAGACAATTATGATACATTTATTGTGGACATAATTAATGTTGTTTAAGCTAAATTATCCAATATAACTTAAACTATCAATTTAACCAAAAAAATACCTTATCTACTATTAATAATATTCCAATGTACTCATATTTAGTATTGTCATTTTTTAACACGGCTACAACATAAGTCGCACAAAATTAATGAATTATATAGCCTTATCATGTTCATGTTTTATTATGTCAACGTATGAAATACAATAATTTCGTGTCAACTTCATATCGTGTTTGTATAACATAAAAATTTCGTGTTAAATATGTGTTTATATCGACTTGTATCATTTTCATATAACACGATAATATTTTTTATATATTTATTCTTAATTTTATTATTAATTTTTGTAGTTTATTTTATTTTTGATTTATTTTCTGTTTAGGGTTGAAGTACTATGTCGAGTCACATTTAGGTTGGTATCCTCCTCGTATTTTGTTCGTATCGAATATACTCTTAACGGGTTGTATTCATATTTGATCTTATCGTATTGTGTAGATATTATGTCGATACAAGAACAACCTGATATGCACAAATTAATAACCCTACTCATACTTTTAAATTTTATCTCAATCCAACATATGTCTATTTTCACTAAATTAATATTTGTTGGCGGTACAAATTTCTCACGCCGCTGTTACACTTTTTCTCATAGATGCTGCGTCATCAGTATTTGCACGCCTTCAACGGAAATTAGAGTTATTTTGAATAATTTAGCCTATTTTTTTAACAGGTTTTATTTTTATTTTGATTTATATGTGAATAAAAAAATTGTATTTTGTATGCATTAAAATGATTTGGTTAAATCCACAATTCAAACTATCTGAAAATCTTATTTAAAACCAAACTCCATTTCTTAGATAAAACAAACATAATCTGAAAGAAGAGGCGACTTGTATTTTGTATCCACCGATATAGAGGTAGAAAGTTTTAACATACGTTGCTATTTTTGTCTCCCATCTTTGAAAGATTCTTTACTCTTCTAACTTTAAGATTAAAAAATAAAAATTATGATTGTCAAACATGTCTTTTATATACACTAAACTTATCTTCCTTCTTCACATGATAAATAAATAATTTAAATTAATAATCATCAAACTGTTATTAGCTTAAAATATTGAGTTGATATTTACTTATGATCTGCAACAACTAGAAAAGTGCCCGCGTGAAATTAAAATAAACTTAAAAGAATCAGTTCAAAATTACAAATATTGCTCAAAATTCTATTATGTACTACCTCTCTCCCCCAAATTCTTTCCTGAAAATCTTGAGCACGGATTTTAATAAAAGTTATTAAGTGTATTATGAGTAGAGATGTCAATATGGGTCTAAATCCACGGGTTGGCCCGAATAGCCCGATAAAATTAATGGGTTGGACTATAAAATTATAACCCGAATATAAAATCGGGCTATTCGGGCTAGCCCATTCGGGTTGACGGGTTAATCGGGTGGCCGGTCGGGTCCTGAGTCGGCCGTGGTGAAAAAAAAAACTCAATTTTTTTTTTCCTTTATCTAATAGTTAGAAATTCAAAATTCTTGATTTCAAAAATTTACTTTTCATGTTTAATTATCTTAACTTTTGTAGCTATTATAGATTGTTTATTTAGTTATTTATAGTGAATTAATTTATTAATTTTTTTTCAAGTTATAAATTTTAATTGGTATTATAGTGAATTAACTTATAAAATATATATTAAATAGTTAATTAGCTATTATGGAATATGAATATTCAGATATATTAAAAAATAATTTAGTTGTGAGCATTATTTTCTATTTTGATATTGTAATATATTTTAAATAGTATTATATTGAATTAACTTATTAAATTTTTCTAGATATAAGTTTTAATTCGCTATAATTGAATTATATTATTAGAGATCATTTAGTTACATGGAATGCGACATTAAAGCATATTAGAAAAAAGAATTTAATTATGAGCACTATTTTAATTTTTATTGTTTGCTCTTCAAAGTTAGTATAATAAGATTAAAAAAAGAACTTGTGAAATGTATTATATTTATTTTTCAATTATTTGTTTTTACTCCAACGCTTAATATAAAATATTTGATATATATATATATATATATATATATATATATATATATATATATATATAGTTTATTTTATTTTTCTTAAGCTTTCTGGACCGATTGACCCGATGGGTTAGCCCGAAACCCGAGAGTTTAGGGTTAGGGTTGAATATTTCTAACCCAAAAAATGTCAACCCGAATAGCCCGAACCGAATAACCCGATAGCCCGAGTGGGTTAGCCCAAACCCGAGCGGGCTGACCCGATTGATATCCCTAATTATGAGTGAAATAAAGATCAAACATTAGTATAATATTAATTAAATTAGTGGTAGGTCATGAGTAGTAAAATGTGTAAATAAATGGTGTTATTGAAGGTAATAAGTAAATATAGTTGTGGATCATGTATGGTAAAATATGTAAATAAATGATGTTGTTGGGGATAATAAGAGAGAAGTATTTTGTGGAATAGTTTTCATAAATGAAATAGAAAGAATTTTGAAGGACGTACCGAAAGAAAAACTAGGAAGAAAAAATGGGGGAGGGAGTATAATTTATTTCCAATTAACACAAATATGCTACCATAGTAATTTATCAGGTAGGGATGTCAATCCAATTCGAAATTGACGGGTTGACCCAAATACTTGGAAGAAAAGGTTGTGATAAATTTATAACTCGAAAAATATTAATCAGATTAGCCCGAACTGAAAATAGACCGATCCCAATGGAAGTAGCCCTAAATCCGAGTTGTGTGGTCCGATTAACCAATATATTCCTCGCTACTTTGTCAAACTTCATAAATTTGCTTCCGAATTTCATAACAAGATATTGTGTTTATGAGGTTGATATTAATCTATTATACTCATTTATTCATCTAAACGAGCTGAATTATTTTGATTGAGAAAACATGACTTATTTTTATTAAAAGAATATAGTTATCAAGGAAATTTATATATATTCCAAAAAAAATGTAAACTTTCTGGCCCGAAGGAATAGTCCGAATATCAAAAGTTTAAGATAGAGGTCGGAAATTTTAGGCCTGAAAAAAATTTAACTCGATTAAATTGAATCGAAAATAATGAATCTAACTAGAGTGATCCAAAGTCGACTGGTTGGCCCGAGATTCCTACCAATTGGTAAATATTTTACAATTTAACTGTAGTTTTTACGAAATCAAATTTGGAATATATTTCTTAATAATATTACTTGATAGTGTTAACAAATTTCTGAATAGAAAAATTAAAAACAATGATAATAAGGCTACCTATCACCTTTAATGCGTTAGAATAATTTTCAAATAGTGCGTCGGTTGGCAGCCCACCTCATTTACGTATTATTTATTTGTCAATTGAGATTAATATTATATTATTAAAAGTAAAGTTTTTCTTTTAAATTTATTTGAAATTTTAATAAAATATATTGTATTATCTAGCTAACAAAGATATACATAATATATTTTACAATTTTTCAAAAAATGGCTGGGGACCAAGCTAAAAACTTAAACCCCAACCAATTTAATGGAATATGACGTTTCCATTTAACATTATTTCACAATGTTAACATGCATAGTTCAGATGTAAGTATTGATTCTTTTATTTTGATTATTTTCAGAGAGAGAGAGAGAGAGAGAGTTTTTTTCATTATTGTTCTTTTGAGAGAGAGAGAGAGAGAGAAGAAGAAGAATATTTCGAAACAAACAAAATCTTGTATTCAATAATATCATTGCGTTGAGTTCTAACAAAAGAAAGTAGTTAATCGATTACGACTAATAGACTTCAAGCTTGAAGGATCAAACTTGAAGGATCATACATTCCACACTACGTAGACAATTTTGCAATTACAAGCTAAGTTAATTTGTTCCTTGCGTTTGCAGTATATATAACATGGAGGGGCTCGTTTTTATACAGATGACTTTGACAACATAGAAATATAATAATTGACCACATTAGTATGCAGATACAATACAGCTATTAAAGGAAAAAGTGTGACGAGTAAAATCATTAATCTCTTGATCCTTGCATGCATTCCTTTCTGATTCTTCTTCTTCATAAATCCATAGATGGAAGAAACCTACTCAAATCAGCATCTGGTTAGGATCAACTCAAATCATTAGTTAGTCATTCTGTTAATGGCTGAAGCTCCACATCTTGAAGAAGGGTGAGCTTGGCTTTCCCACCATACTCCTCTGGCAACACCTCTTCACCAACCTCCCTAATGAATTCCTCTCGTTCCTCCTCGTTTGTCACGATCACGATCTGAAAGTTTATGGAATGCATATTGAGTTCTTCAAACAAGACGCGTAAGCTAAAAGAAAATAAATTATGATCATAGACAGTTCTTGTTTTAGCTTATGTTGTCTCAAGTTGTATCAGTGTTTGTATTAGGGGTCCTCATTATATTATGCCATCTATACCTTCTCCAAAGTTGCTTTCTCAAGGAACCGGGAAACCAGTCTCCAAACGCGCACGAAAAAGCCAGGCATGTGTAGCAGGTAACACTTGGCTAAGCGCTCCGGATAATATGCCTATTCAGATTAATCATAATGTGACAATCAGTACATACATATCGTAGTGATCAGACCAGAATATACTTTGCATTGTTCAAATGAACGAACATAACAGTAGTGGGAGAAATTACTTGCAAGAACTGAAAACCAGTGATTAAACCACGAGCATCAACGTTCTTGTAGCCAATTTGTTGTAGATCAAGAATGGCAATCAACTTTTCGTTTCCTATTTCTTTGCCTCTAAAACCACTGAAATCATCCATACAAGTCCAGGCCATAAATGTCAATTTTTAAACAAAAAAATGTAAGTGGTGTAGGAATATGAATAAGAACTTTATTCAGTAACTCCTGACTCTCAGGACAAACTAAGTTGCATCACCCATGAAAAACTGTGTCTTATACGAGTGTGGAAATAAAAGAAAATGATTTAGATTTCAAAACATAAAATGAGTGTAGCTCGTGAACCACTGAAATTTTTCTTAACTGCAAACAACTTGTGCTAACAGTAAAACATTTTAGGCCAGCAGTTTTAATGACTTGAACAAAATTATAAAATGGACTTTCTTATACAACTCAACTAGATGTATGGTTTACTTCACCAGAGTTAACTGAAAACTATACCTTGCTATGGTTTTGTCGAGCAGATGTACCACAAATTCTGCACCATGAGAGAGATTTGCATCAGAAACAAAGTTTTTTGTCACCACAGTTCTCTAAAAGCGTCTCCTTCAAGCACAGTTTTGTTTTGAAGTATTTTCTCGGAAACTCATGTTCAATACAACTATTGGTGTCTTTCAGTTAACAAAATTCAGTCCAATTGGCAGAAGGTCTTAGTCTTACTACTGACTAATTGACTTCTCTAACTTACACTCTTGTAGCAACATCAGTTTTCATAGGCATTTATACAAATTACAAGAGGACACGGCGAGTCCAAAATAGAACATGATATGTGTCATAGCATGTGCGTATGTCTAGCCAAATCTCATCTAGTAGAAAACACAATATTAGGCCCACAGACGAGACGACCCAACAACAGTCGACATCCATTTCGTGACATCCCACTACCCACCCATAGACTCTCAACCAATGATCAGGAATACATATTTCCAAAGTTCAGCAACATATCATAAGGTACCGACTAATTGACAAACAACTTTATTATTATAGGAAACCATTGCTTATTAATCCGAAATCCATAAATGGCTGTACAATATATCAAAGAAAGGAGCCCCAATCGTTAAGACACTAACAGTAGGTGGTAGATATTGCCTAACTATGGAGGAGAGGACCACCATATTCAAACTTATCATTAAACTTCTCCACAATTCTTAAACCTTTAACCAGCCTAGAAGATAATCTAATATGCATTAGGTCAGATCACAAGACAAATAGCTAACAAAGGCATCATCCCAAACTCCATAATTTAATCCACACAAACTAAACCAAAAATCATATTGACTAAGGAATCAAATTTAAGAACCTAAAAAAAATAAAAAAATTACTAACTCTTAAATTGAAGTGCATCCTTGGCAGGAAAATGCTTATTAGCTTTGCAAATCACCAAAGGGTGCCCTTTTGTTGAAAGGCCCTGCAAAAATATCTTTTCTGCGTTCAATTCATCGGTAACCTCGGACGCAGGGATGCAATTTTGGGGCACAAACGAAGCCCTCCAATTCTGCCACTGCACAAACATCTTTGCAGCCTTGTCTATGTCGAATGATCTTGCAATCAAGAATCTCGTCAGAGTTATATCCCCACATCTCTGCACATAATTTTTCTTCTTTGTTAAAAAGAAAAAAAAAAACCATTTTTCTCTCTTATCATAAATTTGATTCTGTGAAAATGTGAAAGAGTAAAGAGTACCTCGGTGGTTGAGCCGAGATTGTGAACTGCTCTCCTCAACTGGGCTACTGCCAGTTCTTGATTTTGGTCCATTTCTTGCTCTTACACTTGAGTTGTATGCTGCAAAAATGCTGCGGTGTAGCACCCAACGCTGTAACGATGATAATTTATTGCCGTTTTAATATGTCAAGACAGACGCCAGTTTAGACACGAAGTTATTAATGTCCTTGCAATTGACATTATTAACTGATTTGTTTTTCTTTCATTTTCTGTTTTTTTGTGGGGCTGGAATAAAGTGAGGAGTGCAATTAACATCTCCCACTGAATATGTCTTATTCATATTTAATTGTTTCTATCGTAGTATTTTTCTTTTCTTTTAAAGGAAGAAATGTGCCATGTTACATGTGATTCGTAGTCCAAACAAACTCTATTCTTAGGTGATTATTGGGAAAAATATTATATATTGTTATAACATTTGAGCATATTTCTAACATTTGAAACATAATATAACAAATGTTATAACTATATGTTTCACAAAAATATCATGAAGTTCATTTTCATTCTTGGAAATCTATATTTGTCTGTTTATCCTATTAGACCGCGTCTTAGACCTTACCACCTCCACCACCGGCTGTTATCACCGCGACACATTGTATTTTCGAAACTTGAAAATTTCCTTCATGACATTTTTTTGTGACACTATTCAAACATTAGGTTGTTATAATTTAAATACTGACAATTTTTCAAAATAAAAAGCTTAAATGCTGGGACAGTATTTTATATTTTTATAAATTAAATAAATAAACAAATTATACAATTTGACCAAGCTACTGAGTACTGACAGCAAATGTCTGAAAAGTAAAACTACTTTTCAGTTATAACGAAATTGTGTATTTGGCCTTGTTTCTTCTTTACATTCTCTCCATCTTCAAAAATTGCTTATTGATTTTTGTGATAAATTATATAAATGTAACGTGTGTAAAATAAATGAAGAAGATGACACATGTTATGAAATATATTATGTAAGTGAATCATGAGTGATTTTTTATAAATAAATAGATAAATTATAGGTAAAAATTCTGGTATTTATGTAGGATAATGTCAAAACATTTGTGGATAAATCGAAACAAAATTAGAGGAACTTTTTTCGCAAATGAAAGGAGTACTATTTTTCAATATAAATTTAACTATTTGCTCTATACAAGAATTGCGCTAATAAGAATATAAATTTAAATACTCAGTATTTAATTTAATTAATTAATTAATTAAAATAATGCCGGTATGCATGTTTTGTTCAATATTATTGACAAAAAACAATGAATATTGAACACTCTATTTTTTAATAGAAAAGTCAAATGCAACTCAATTATTAGAATCACTCTTTAAAGTCATACAGTATATATTTACATTACACGTAGCTAAGATATTTTCTTTATGTTATTTATGTAATAATAAAATGATGAACCAACTCCAGATTGTCAAACTGCTTATTCCAGCTATAGAAAATTAATATGTTGAAAACAATGACATGATTAAGATATCCTTATGTTAATGTATAAATTGAGTGTATTACTAATTAAGTATCGTTCTTAATAATTCACTTGTTATAATTACATTTCAAAGGAAAAGATTAGATGTATATTGTAATAAATATAAACAGTTAACTTAGTTTTGACTAGAAAGAACTCACATGTAGATTCATTGTCTCGTTTGCTTAGATGCTCTAAGTTTTCTTCATGTTTGAACTTCGAATTACTCTACAATATTTTATTTAGCATTTGGCATATTCTTGTGCATTAATGGCTTCCATTGTCCTATAAGTACATTTATGTGTATTAAGGCAAGAATATAATATCTCTCCCACACACTCTATATATAAGATTATTCCGTGATTATTGTAGATTATTGTCATTCTTAAAGTAGTCATTCTTAAAGTACAAGAAAATTTATGTATTAAAAAAAAATGAAATTTCACCCCTCATGAGATTTCAGCTCAAGTGTTTGAATTCATCCAACAAAATGATGAATTTACCTTAGATTTTCATGAATTGAAGGCTGAAAATTGTTTCTATTTTATATGTTATATTATTATAAAAATCTCTTTTAAAGTATAAACTACGAACTGATGAAATCGTTTGAATTCATTGTGAAAGTGTATAAATTCAAAAAGATGAAATTTTGCCTCTATCATAGATCTTCACGGATCAATGGCTGAAAATAGTTCATATTTTATACTGTAAGATTTGATTGCATTTAATCTAATTCCTACACACACACACAAAGAACCATTTTTATCCTAAACTAAGAACTAAATAAATCCGCTATAAAAGTTGATGAATTCGTTGGAAAAATTAATGAATCGAAAAATTCAAAAAATTTCACCTTGGTTCAAATCCCATGAGAGACGAAAATTTAATTTTTTTTGGATTCAATAACTTTCCCGACTGATTCATCAACTTTCATTGTGTATTCATCATTTTTTTATTCTCACATTCTCACGATAAAGATGGTTTTACGTTAAACCTCCCCTATATATGGGGGATGGTTAGGGTAAGAATGATATTATGTGTAAGAAATATGAATAAATTATAACATTAACTAATATGTAATTAACATTCCAGATTTTATGCTTCATTTTAAACAAGATTGATGATACCATCATCAATCTATTCATCAACATTCGACTAAGGGTAAAATGACCCAAATGAATCTTCTCAAATATATGGAATTCTTTCAAATCATGTATATGTATCGTTGTTGCACACACTTATCATTTTGTAGCACATATTTCACTGATTCTCTTCACAATTACATATATTATTTAATTTTCTTTTTATTTATGTGTAGCATTATAGTTGTAAATTGTTGCATGTGTTGTACATAGTTTAGCATGAATATAATAGTAATTTGATGATTATTTTAAACAGTTAATCCTTATTATTATGGTATTTGATATCTTATATTATGGATGTATTAAGATCAATTTTTATGTGATAATCAGTATATTTTTTCTTATTTTCAATACTAGAATCGCCAAGTATAATTTTTATTTCAATGCTAAACTGTCATGAACATTGTGTAAAGATTTTAACCTATAATGCTAGAACACAAATAAAAATAAAGGATTAACAAGATATGTAGTGCAACGGTTGTCTTAATCTTGTGATATAGTAAATGATAAATAGTGCAATATCGAACAAATTAAATATGATCTAAAATTAGAATTAACAAAATATATAGTTGTGCAAAGTTTGTGTGAAAGTTGTACAATATATTGATAATCGTGTGCAACAACGACGCATCATAGATGATATATGATAGAGAATAGCAAATCCCATAAGGATAGATGACATAGAATAGCATATCCCATAAAAATAGGAATTAAAATATTCATCTAATAATAAAATTATAAAAATATCATTTATAATTTCTTCAGTAGCAACAAACATAGCACATATAATTATAAATATCAACACATGAAGAATTAACATTGTCCATCGATCTGGAGGATCAAGGGCTACGATTTATTCATATTTATCACCAATATTTGCATTCTTATATGATCCAAATCACATACACACACATATATATGTGTGTGTGTATATATGTATATATATATATATATAAACATAACATATATATGAGGGATCATATAGTACCTAATTTCATTCGTTGGTTTTGTTGATCCATGGTTGAGATTTTCCACATTTTTTAAGCTTTAAACGAATTTTTATGGTAAGAAGGTTAGAAGAGTTTTTTTAATCACATTTGATATTAAAAAAATATGCATATTATTAAACACAAATATTTATGATGTCGAACTGATCGCTATAATTTCTACCAAAATAATGATAGTAACAACAGCAAGTATTATATCGTATCCACAGAGACTGATAAAAAACACAGTGAATAATTAACACATAATCTTTACTTATTATCCAGGCGACAAATATCAAGAGAGATGATTGAACTAGACTTAAATAAAATAGGAATGAACTCAGATGAGAAAGACTGATCATAGGGATGTATTTAACCTAACCAGATTCACACAATTAACCTATTAATATGTTAACTAATTTAATACAGTCATAATGAAAGATCACATAAGTAACCATCAATTTCAGTTACGACAATTGTGGTTGTAGATTACTAATTCACCTATTACTGTTACATCTCAAGGTGGAAATTAGTAACTCCAAAAAGCTCACAAAGAATATGCTTCCTACGGATGTTCCTATCTCAGTTACGACTCAAGGCTTACCCGTATTGTGCATTCAAGATCGATTGACAATCAAAATTGTTAAGTATTAAATTGGCAACTAGATATGCATTAAAGTTGATCAGAAATTAACACATAAGATTAAGCTCCATGAACCACAAATCGATGACTGGAAGGTAAAGTAGTATCAACAGATAAATCACAGAAATCTAGTCAGACATACAAACCCTAGGATCAATACAAGATTTAGCTATGCATAATTAAAGTACTAAAGCAAGAATTAAATAAATGAAATATAAACTGAATTGAAAAGATAAAACCGTAGGAATCCACGACGAATAATGTAACAACTCGAATCCGTATATAATCTGAATGCTTGTAGGAAATTAAAGATGGAACTGGAATGAAAATAATCTAAATCTATGCTATCAAATTGAAGGACAAGAATGAAAACTATGAAAACTAGGGTAAAAACTGAGAGAATGAGTCATGGGGGCGCCAAAAGATGTCTTGGGGTATATATAGGCAATGGGCTGAAACCCAAATTCACGCCAGGCCGCAGTGCCTAGCTGCCGGGCTAGCGGTCGCTAGCTGTGAGACAGAAGCTTTTCGCCTGAACTCGTGGCCACCCTCTCGACCGCTAGTGTGGTCGCTAGCTTCAGTACGCGACTTCGCTGTTTTGTTCCGCTCTCGCGTCCGAACTCAAATTACGATCCGTTTGCACATATGGAATCCTATCGAGATGCTCTTTAACATTGTAAACTTTTCACATCCATACTTGTCATATCCATTTCATCATATTTAACATCATTTTTAAATAGTTCTTCTTCGCGCGAGCTCGTGACCGAGTTAACGGCCGCTAGGGTGGCCGCTAGCCTCCTGTTCCTTTTCATCTTTGGTTACTTCTTTGCCTTGTGCATCGATTATCACCTGAAACATCTACAAAACACCAAAAAGGAACCCCAAGAGCAGTATCTTCTCAAAATGGCTAAAAGCATACGCACTTAAACTGATCTAAATTGATCCAAATATATCATTCTTAAACTAGTAAAAAGTGCGTTTATCACACCCCCAAACTTAACACATTGTTTGTCCCCAAACAATGTGTTAAGTTTAAAACAAAAGATTCACATCAAATGAATCAAATCACAACATCTTCCGTTAAACTCCACATATCATAATAATAATAAGCACAAGCCTTTTCAAACTTTAATCCTCACGACATGGATATATATATAAATTCTCAAGCACTTAACTGTAAGGAGGATGTGTATACTCTCAAAGCTTAAAAACACACGGAATCTACCATAAGCTTTGATAAACGCACATTTTACACGTTTATTGTTGATGTTTAAAGATGAATTTAGATCTGTTAAATGCGTTTATGTATCGGATCGTAATGTTTTTACCTATTTTAGAAGATACTGCTCTTGGGTGTTATTTTGGTGTTTTGTAGGTTTATGAGTTGATAATCGAAGCAAGGAACCGAAGCACGAGGCTAAAATAGCGATCTGTCAGGTTTAGCGACCGACTGGCGGTCGCTGGGCCAGTCGGTCGCGAGGTTCAACCCAGCCGAGTGCCCGGAGGAGTCGCGCCGTGAGTATTGCACGCGAGGATCGCCCAACCGAGATACATTCTCGCCCTAATTCTGCGGCCATGGCTAGCGACCGCTAGTCGCCGCGAGGCTACCTCGGCGAGCGAGCATCGACGCGAGAGGAGCTACTGGGATGATGCCTAGCGACCGAGCTAGCGACCGCTAGCCACGGTCATGGCGCATGGCGGCAGGCATATTAGGTTTCCACCCTTCATAAATAGGGATCACCCCGCGCCTCCTCGCACCAGCACGCCCCAGACACGTTTCCACGCCTTTTCCTCGCTTTTATAGCTTTTAGTCTTTAGTTTTCATCCCGCTTAGTTCTAGCATTAATTTTCCGTTGTTCTAGTTTAGTTTATCGCTTTGCTATCGTTCGGAATGTTTTGTCCAATTGTTTTCCGCTTTCCGCTTGGGATTGGATTCAAACTCAACAATTGTTCATCCAATGCTTTTATCCGGTTTTATGAATTGTTGATTTGTATCTTGAAAGCGCTTTGGTTGAGCTTGTATACAATGTTTCTGCTACCACTATTACAATCTCCTATCTGCTTTGAATACTTGATTGCATATATCCGTGTCCCCTTATCTCATATATAAGTTAGATCATAGTGTGTAGAAGATCACATAAGTCCGTATGATTGGTCAAGCTTAATGAGATATAAAAGTTTCACACCGAGACAACTTGAGGACGAGTTGTCGGTATAAAGCCTGCGGTATAGATAAGAAGTGACTTGACTTGGTTACTTGTCTATGCCGGATGCGTCGACGGCGTATTGAAGGATCACATTGAGATGTGTTCTTCTATCCGACCGTCGTGAAGAACCAAGATCTCGTGACTTACGATGATCTAAACCTCGATAAGGTATTAGGTGAGTATGAGGTCGACCATCACTTTGACTTGTTATGGGTAGGTTATATGTTCTAACCCAAGATTCTCCGCATATTGGGTGGTGGCGGTGCTTGTATGTCACGCTAGTTATCTCAGACGAGTCACCGTATCCGCTAGGATGATGACGCCCCTTAAGGAGCTCAAAGGTTTATTGTACTAAACCCCGCAGTCGAGTTAGCTCAAGTACAATAATAAGGTTGAGTGGTACCGCTTATGAATTAAAGATATTAATTATTTTAAGCGAATGTAATGCTCTAAATAATTAATGGACGCTCGATATCTTAAACACGGGATTCGTAATGTCTAAGTGCAAGTCCGACTCACCTTCTAATAAAGGGTAAGTCAAGATTTATTCTCTAGTGGCATGAATAAATGTTTATAAATTAATTTATGTTCGGTCGAACATAAGATAATTAATTTATTTGAGGCCCATCTTTATTCCTTGCATTTGATCCTCGGGTCGGCCCATCCAGCCCGTAGCTTCAATGAAATCGGTGCGCCTATATGCTCTCTAAGGATAGATTTTATTCTCTTTATCCTATGAGGATATTATTATATTTACGGATATGCATGGATCCTTTCCTTATGGGATTATGGTAATGCATTATAAATATAAGGTAAGAGATAAAGTCTCAGGTTAATCCTCAATTATCTACAAGCATATTTTCGAGAATCTCATAGTTCTCTTTGAGAGGATTTTTCAAAATTGAGAGGATTTTTCAAAATAGATGTGTGAGAAAGATCGGGCAACCGGATACAATTTTCAAAGCAAGCATTCTCCATAGATCGACCCTCCAAAGGTAAACACGAAAACCCTCACGTGTCGCGACGATACTAGGTTTATAATCAATGTATGGTGAATTAAATATCCAAGATAGATCTCGGGCGTATACATATGTCATCCCTACAATTGGTATCGTAGTCCGGATCGAGCTCTGCTGGATTAATTCACGCTTGTTTAGCTTAATTAATTGTGGATCCGCTGCTCATCGTGGCTCGCTTTTTGTTTTTGTTGGTTTTGTTTTTCCACGAAAATCCGTGGTTAGATTAGATTTTTGTAAATCTTATCCGTAAAGAAGAACCAAGACGAAAGCACGAAAACGAGACGACGGAGAATCGCCAGAGAACCGGACGCACGGCACCCTCGGCGCGCGCGAGTCCTGCGGGCAGATGCGGCGGCGGGCGACAGGGCGGTGTTGGCATCAAACAGCGGCGGCGCTGCGCCGACAAACCTCGTCGGACGCGGGCAGCAGCCTTCTAAGCCTTCAGACGCTGCCGCGGCGGGTAGCGGCATCGGCGGGCGTCATGCGCGCGCTATCGCGCGCTGGAAACCTCGGCGCTCGTCCGCACTCGGCAAACCGCGACGGAAACCTCAACGAGGTCTCGGCACGGGCGCGGCGCTCGCATACATGAGACGCGCTACCGGCGCTTCTTGCGGGTCAGCAGCCAGCGTTCGGCAGCTTTTGACTGGCACACGGCTTGCGCGATGAAACCTCAAAGTGTTCGGCGGGGCACGCGACGGCGACGCGAGGCGCGCGATTCGCGAGGCTCGGCGTTGCTCGGCGCCTCATCAAAGTCGCCGAAGTTTTCTCAGGCGGGCGGTGCGATGGCGGCAAGGTAGCGCATGGGTCTGGTGTTCAGCCGCCCACTTTGTTTCGACCCGACCCGCTTTTTAGTTCTCGGTAAACCCGACCCTGCTCGCCTGCACTGCCAGATCCGGCTCCGGCCGACCTTTTAATTGCACTTTGCAATTCTATGTAATAGATTAGGCAAGAAAGTGCAGTGTTCCACGAGTGGGCCACGATGAACGTTTTTATTTTATTTTATCGCTCATCGCATGTCGTGGATGTTTAAATTATGCAGAAGATGCTATGTATGTTTAAATTACGTTGACAAACCATTAAGTGTTTTACGATGGCGCGCATAGTAAGCATGCTAGTTTTGTTATGCTTTCAAGATTTTTAGAATTCTCACAAGCATGTTTTACATGTCGAGTTCTATAGACAAGCATGCTAGATTACGTGATCTGCATGGACAAACCTTTGAATAAAAAGACTAAGCAAGCAACCCGACAAATTAATTTTTTCAAATTAAAATGTCAAGACCTCCACCTTTGATCTCTAAACAAAGTGAGACGACTCGCGAGTAAACGCCCACCCATGCCAAGCTTGCTTGCACCGCTTATCATAAGTTTGTTAGATGAGATTTCTAAATAAAACATTTTAAATCTATTGAGTAGTTGGAGTTTCATGTAAACGTCTCGCGACGCGTGGGCTTGTATGTGCGATTTTCATAAGTTCTCTAGAGATAGATATAAAATGAGATAACAAAAGAATTTGAATCAAGCGGTATGGTCCGAGCGAGTATGCCAATTTAAGAATTCATTTTCGTTAAAATTGTGGTCAATGCTTAGACATCACCTCAAGCACAACTTCCCGCCAAGTCCCTTCGCGATAGTGATGTGGTCAGTAAGGTCCAATCGTTAATTTCATTTGTCATAAGGATAAGTCGACATGGATTGAAATTAAATGACTAAAAGGTATATTTTAGTCCGGTCGAGGGTTCATGTAAACGCCCACACGCGTGGCTTGCATGTGGATTCCTCGGGCGATTGAGGTTTCAATTAATATTGTTTTATCAAAAGGTTACAATATTATTGTTACGAATTATGTGCAATCGATGCTTATGTGTTTTCATTATCTTTTCGATACGCTCTTACTCCGATTATCAATATGTTCGCACAAACTGCTATCCGTCCAAATTTTATCGAGTGGAAACGAAACATGGAATATGTTCTTATCATCAAGAACACATGTTTGTTCTCACTACTCCTAAACCCGATGCCCTCATCGACGATTAATGAGCAATGAGAGTCAAATGACTTTGGAATAAGTCAAACAATATGGCTAAATGCTATATGATGACAACTATGTCCAAAGGTTTGTAAATGCAAAGATCGCCGATGGTAGACGCGACCGATATTTGGTCAAGTCTCGAGAGTAAGTTTGGGCTTGATCGACGTCCGACTTCCACACAATGAGAAATCTTGGCGTGCAAGATGGAAGAAGGAAGTTCGGTCCATGAACACGTCTCCCACACGACTCATCTCATGGATAGTCTTGATCAGCTGGGAGGAGGTATTGACGGCGGTTGCAAGGTCGATATCATCCTCAATACACCGCCTAAGTCTTTTGAGAACTTTCATGAATGAGATCATGAGCAAGACCGAGTTTACACTTAGTCGGGCTGTTTAATGATCTCGTTGCGAAGGAGTTATGGGAAAAGGAGCACTTTATCTGTGGTTGCACGTTATATAATTCGCTTTATACTATTTCGCAAAACATAATACCTATAACTATGTCAGATCTTCATCAAACCCTAAAAGAGAAAGTTTTCTTGTGAAGATGACACTACTTTTCTCGGCATCTTAGATTAGTCACATCAATCTAAATAGGATCCAAAGACCTGCTAAGAATGGAGCGTTGGGTAATCTCACCTGTTAGTCCGCTCCCAACTGCGAATCCGTGATGAAGGTAAGATGTCGACTGCACCCTTCAAAGCGGGGGTTATAGAGCCAAAGAAATGTTAGAGTTAGTCCATTCGACTGTGGACCAATGTCCACACAAGCTCGCGGAGGTACGAGTATTTTGTCACTTTCATCGACGACACTCAAGGTACGATACATATACCGCTTCACCGCAAGTCCGAATGTTTTGAGAAATTCAAAGAGTTCAAGGCGAAGTGGACGAAGCTTGGTAAGAGTATCAAGTCATTGCCACCGCACACCACAAAGAAATGGTGTGTCGAGCAAGAAATAGGACTCGCTGGAAATGGTTAGATCAATGATGAGTTATGCAAATTGCCTATTTCGTTTCGGGGTATGCCTTAGAACAATGCATACTTGCTAAATCTAGTACCATCCAAGTCACGAAAAACCCCTTCGAGTTGTGGTTTGGGCGAAAGCCCGCTTAAGCCACATAAGGATATGGGCAGCCCAAGACACGCGCCGAACAAGAAGGCGACAAGTTGGAGGCTAGATCCGACGCAAGGTCGCTTATTGGCTATCCTTCATTATTAGACTAATGCTCGATTCTTAGAAGAGGACCACGAGAAATCATAAATCCAAAGTTGAAATCATTCTTCAAGAATTAGAAGATGATCGATTCCACCACCGATTAGGCCAAAGGCACGAGATGTCGAAGTCAGTGGGAGGATCGCACCGATACTTCAAGAAATTGAAGTGGGTCGAGTTCCACCGAGATTACCTACCCGAAGAAGTTGTGCAAGATAGAGAACCACAAGTTTCTCGCACCCACCGCTCACGTCAATTTAGTCCCGTGAAACGAACAGCAATAATCGACCCATGGACATACATATTGATGCTACTTAGAAACGAGTCCAAATGGATGATATGAAAGACACTTACCGTATGGCAGGAAGCCATAGGTAAGTGGATATACAAAAGCAGGAAGAGATTACGATGGAGAGGTTTCGCTTTTAAAGCCGAGCTCAGGGAAAGGTACTTTCAGATTGAGGAATCGATTTCGACGAGACTTTTTTCCTCAGTAGTAATGCTCAAGTCCATCGTAATTCTTCCGCCATTGCACCACTCAACCTAGAGGTTTGGCAATGGATATTAAAACCGCTTAAACGGTTACCTCGAGGAAGGTGAGACATCTATATGCAGAACCCAAGGTTATGTGGTGAAGGGTGAAGAGCATCTAGTATGGAAGCTTAAGTCCATTTATGGACTTAAGCAGCCTCCTCGGTCATGGAACTTACGCTTTGACGAGGTGGTCAAGTCCCATGGATTTACCCAAATTGCTAGCGAGAGTTGTGTGTATCGGCTAGATGTCAACGGTAATGTGGTATTTCTTGCACTTTATGTAGATGACATTCTTCTAGTTGGCAACAACGTGAAGTCATATCGACGGAAAGAGTTGGTTATCCGATCGCTTCTAAATGAAAGACTTAGGAGATGCAGCGACATTCTTGGGATCAGCGTTTCATCGAGATCGCAAGAAGAAAATGTCGAGCTTATCTCGTGCGCCTTACATTGATACCGTGATTACTGCTTTAGTATGCACCGCCAAGAAAGGATTGCTACCTTCGCATACGGCGCCCTTTATCTAAGACGCAGCCACCCATGACCGCAAAGGAGATAGAGGAATGAGACAAGTTCCTTACGCCGCCGTAGAAGTCTCATGTACGCAATGCTATGCACGAGGCCGATATCTCCATGCGGTAGGCATAGTAGGAACCTCGACAAGCTCATTGACCATATACCAAGCACCGAAAAGGACTCGAGATTATAGGCTAGTTTACCATGCGCCTAATGCCTCGGGTTATACTGACTGATTTCCAAGCCGACCGTGATGAGAAAAAGTCAACCCTGGCATGTGTTTACCTTGGGTGGTGGAGCTGTATCCTCAAGTGCAAAGCAATGATGCATTGCGGACTCTACCATGGAAGCCGAATCTTCTAGATGTGGTACCGGTCATAACTCGGTGCGATGCAAACCTCAAGGAACCACCGGACCCACAAGGCGACTCAAACACATAGAGAAAGTACCATGTCATACGAGAAATCGTTAGACGAGGTGACGCGCCGATTGAGAAGATTGATACGATGGATAACCCAATCCATTCACGAAGAGCCTCGCCGCAAAAGTCACGATGGACACGTTAGAGGACTTGATTATGCTGATGGCACCCACTTAGAAAGGAAACATAAGTGGGAGAAGCAAAGTGATGGTTGTTTGTAATAGCTAGTAGAGACACATTGTATACTAAAAGTTTGCTTTAGTATAAGTGGAGATTGTTGGATTTGATATCGAAGCGCTTTGGTTGAGCTTGTATACAATGTTTCGTTACCACTATTACAATCTCCTATCTGCTTTGAATACTTGATTGCATATATCCGGTCCCCTTATCTCATATATAAGTTATCATACATAAGATCATATGATTGGTCAAGCTTAATGAGATATAAAAAGTTTCACAAATGAGACAACTTGAGGACGAAGTTGTCGGTATAGCAATCAAGGATCACATTGAGATGTGTTCTTCTATTCGACCGTCGTGAAGAACCAAGATCTCGTGACTTACGATATCTAAACCTCGATCATTTATTCTCAGACGAGTCACCGTATCCGCTAGGATGATGACGCCCCTAAGGAACTCAAAGGTTTATTGTACTAAACCCCGCAGTAAACTAGCATGTGAAGGCGAAGAGCATTATAAATATAAGGTAAGAGCCTCCCGGTCATGGAACTTACGCTGACTTAAGTGTAAGGAGGATGTGTATACTCTCAAAGCTTAAAACACACGGAATCTACCATAAGCTTGCAAATCGTCTAATTCTCCATTGCTCAAATATGTGTTCAAGAACTAAGATAAAAAAGGTCTTATACAAGGTGATAATGTAAGCTCTTTGGTAAGGTAGGATATATTTAGGCTAAGTGACTCATAATCCCATAATGAAAAACACAATCAGTATCATAAGACACAAATCCCAAATTTTCATAATTCATTTCGATTTTCATACCAAGAAGTCATTTTTCTCTTAAGAACTTCACACTTATTATATAAGTGATATACTCATCTCAAAGCACTAGCTACTTACCCATTTATGTTCTTTTCGCACACTTGTGCCAATCCCTTTTTTTTCTTTTCTTTCTTTTATTTATTTATTTATTTGAACTTATATGGGTAAGCAACTATTTTTTATTATCACTTTTCATCATCTATTTTCTTTTTCTTTTCTTTCTTTTTCTCAACCCTCAATTCAAGCAGCTAAAACTCGCACTAACGAAGACAACCCAACCCACGACTTCATGAAAGAATAAGGTAGGCTCAAACGGGCTTATCAAAGGATACAATGATTCACATGTTAGTGTTTGGATAGTATATAGGCTAAGAAAAGAATGCTTAATATCATCTCTCAATTCTTAAGCACATCAATGCAACCTCGAAAAGAACCAGAGCAAGTTCTAGAGAAACACATGCTATTTCAAACTATTCACACGTAAAGAAACAAGATCTAAAGGATATGACAGTCAAAAGCTCAAGTCTAACAGGTTTCAAATATGTGATCAAGTTCTCAAAGGCTCAATACTCACAATAATCATAACATGTGTCGTCTCCAAAAATCAGTTGCAATCGAATTTTCTAATAAAAACAATTCTCATCATCGGCTGCTCGTCATTCAACTCAAGCCCAAACAGACACAAAACCAAACAAGAAAAACAAAAACAAAAACAACAAAACGAAACAAAGCAAAAACAAAAGCAAAAGCAAAACAAAACAAAGAAAAACATTGGGTTACCTCCCAACAAGTGCTTAATTTAACGTCTTTAGCTAGACCATTACTAACCTTGATCAATCTGGCGTTTTGGCAATTGACCTCTTCCCAAACCTGTGCTTGCTCCTATACTTAGCATTCACTGTAGACCACCACTGAGTGTGGAAGTAGCCTCCCCCAAACTTGAACAAATCACTCGGGGTTCCATAGCGAGTCCACTTCTTCTTTGTAGCATGCTCGTCAAATGGTCGGTTGATATCCAAGCTCGAGATTGGGCTAGCTGTGGCAGTGGTGATGGAATAACAATCCTCCTGCTTTTGGCTATCGTGTTCCTTGATGGCTTCATATATTAAAATTTTCAGCTCCTCATCGTTGACACGAAAAGTGAGATCACCTTCATACACATCAATTAAAGCACGACCAGTGGCTAGAAAAGGCCTACCCAAGATTAATGGTTGATTCTTGAATTCAAGTATGTCTAAAATAACAACATCAGCAGGAAAGACAAAGTCCCGAATTCTTACCAACACATCTTCAACTTTTCCTTAGATATGAGATCACCCTATCACCATCATCAATGAAATTTTAGTCGACTTCATTTTCCCCACCCAAGCGCTTGAACACAGATAATGGCATCAGATTGATGCTCGCTCCCAAATCACACAACACGTTGGAGAATGTATGCTCAACAATCTCGCACTCCAATGTGAAGCTCCCCGGATCCTTTTGTTTCAGTGGCAACTTCCGCTGTAATATCACGCTACATTCTTTAAAAAGGTTATTTTTTTTTTCAAATTTCCCTAATTTCTTCTTGTTTGCTAATGCATCTTTGAGAAATTTAACGTATCCAGGCATATTTCTGAGCACATCAAAGAGAGGTAGGTTGATGTTTACTTTTTGGAATATCTGTTTGAATCGGGCGAACTCCTCGTCATATTTTGACTTAGCTAGCCGACTTGGGAAAGGGACCGGAGGAGTGTAAGTTGGAAGAATCTTCTTCTGGTCTACCTCGCGGCCACCCTCGCGACCGCTAGGGTGGTCGCGAGCTCTTGCGGACTCGTCTCTGTCGTGCTTCGCGGCCAGCCTAGCGGTCGTTAGCTCCTTCAGAAAACGTTATGTATTAGTTCTCGCGGCCGGGCTAGCGGTCGCTAGGGTGGCCGCTAGCATCTCCTCGTTCAGCATGCGACCTTCTTCTCGATCTGGGTGGTTCTAGTATGATTTTCCACTTCTCAAGTAGATGACATTGCACTTATTTATCGGGTTTACCTCCGTAATGCTAGGAAATTGGCCTGACTTTTGTTGCGCATTCTGCTATGCAGTTATTTGGCTAATCTGGTTCTCCATTATCTTCAAATGCTTGCCCATATGCCATCGTGGATTCCGTGATCGTAATCCTCTGACTAGTAGTACTAATGAATGAATTTCACTGAGTTACCAATTGTTGGTTACTTGCAACCAATTGCTGCATCATCTCTTCAAGGCTCGGATTTTTAGGTCCCATGATTATCCCATCATTAACAGCAAAACTAGATGGTGGTTGTTGAGTATTCTGCGTATTTGCATAGGAAAAATTAGGGTGATTCCTATTGCTGGGATGATATGCTTGATTCCCACTCTGATTTCCTTGGAATTGATTCATTTGGTTCACATAGTGAGCCTCTTCTATGTTATGTGCCATGGCAACAGTCATTTGCCATTTTCTCTCATCTTCATACTCTTTCTGCAACAAAGTGAATTTTTTAAACAAATCATCATATATGTCATCAAGCTCTGCAGCGGCAACTTTTCTGATAGGTTGTCTCTCCATCGGCCACTGATAGCTGTTGGATGCTATCTCCTCAATAATTCTCAATACTTCATCTATTCCTCGATTAAGAAGGCATCCTCCGGCTGAAGCATCTACAATGCTACGGGTGTCAGCATTGAGTCCACTATAACACTTTCGGAGCAGGTTTCTGAATCGCTCCCAGGCCTCAAACAATGACTCATCTCCCAATTGTGAAAAGTGGGAGATCTCAGCAATGATTTTCTGCGTCTTGGCAGGTGGGAAGTATTTGGCCAGGAATTTCTCGCATAACTGCTCCCATGTGGTGATTCTTGATCTATCCAAGCTCTTGAACCATTCTTTTGCGTGGCTCCTCAATGAGAATACAAACATCTGTTTGGTTTCATTTTGTGCATATTCTTGGTATTGTTTTGCATGTTGTTTTCTGTGGTTTATCCTATTTATGCCGTTGGTTTGATTAGTATTTATCGATTCAGACTTACTTGGTTTGTTTCAATATTTTGTTGAAAAAAGGCATTAAATAGGATAAAATGGATCTATCAAGAGTAAAATATATTGAAGACCATCTCGATAGGAGTCCGTAGGTGTAAACGGATCGTAATTCGGAGTTCAGACGAGGGAGAACGGAGCGATTCATCAAAGTCGCGCACGTGCGCCCAGTCGCCCAACGAGTCCGGCGACATGTCCCGTTTTGTGCCGCACACCTCGTCCAGCACCCGCGTGCATCCGGCACTAGCCTCTCCAACGCCCGTTATTTCTAACGCCACAACGCCTTCTCCTGCACAATGTACGCCGCCGCCATCTCTACGCTGCGTTCCAAGACATCTCGTGCCGGGCACGCCAACGCCCACTTTCGTCCGGCGCTCGACCAAGCCCACGCGCCCAGTACCCGCTCTAGCGCCCGCCTCCACCACCACGCGCTGCCTCCAATGCATGCTGGGAGTCCACCCGGTGCTTACTCCGCTCCAGCGTCCGTGCGCGTTGGCCCTCCAGCCCCAGCGCTTCACCCGACGCTCGACACACAAACGCCCGCTCACCCAGTAGCTTCTCGTCTGGTGTTGTGATCCGTCCGGTCCAGCGCCAAGTCCACGCACCCGCTCAGCTCCGCGTGCTCGCTCATCTCCCTCTCCAGTCCGAGTGTCGGCTGATCACCAAGTGCCCGCTCACCTATATTTTCCTCATGCGTTCACCCCTGAACGCTCGCTCGCTCACCTCAAACTAGTGCTCATGCTCAATACAGAACGCCTCCCACAACCGGCGCTCCCTCTAAACTGACGCTCACCTTTTAGTCAGAACACCTGTTCAACATGCGCTCAGCGTGAATCGACGCTCACACGCTTTATATATATAAATACGCAATGTTGAGTTAGGGCATGATTTCATTTTTATTCAGTTCTTTTCATCCGCCGCTGTTCTTCAATTTCAATTTCTGGGTGCTACTTTCGATCGACGACGCAGATAAATCTTAGTTTAAATTCCTGCTTTTATTTCTTCGACTAAAACATTTGTTCATCGATTCATGCTGTTAGATTTATGCTATTTGATTTACTGATTTATGCTATTGGATTTTCATTTCTTTGATTTACATATTATTGCTTTGTGATTTCTTGCTTTATGATTTCTATGGATTCAATTATTTAGTAGACTTTGAATTATTGATCTTTACATTGATTCTATTTCTCCCGGCATTTATATACATTCACGTTCTATGCAATTGATATTGAATTTTAGTAGTATATTTAATTGTTCTCCGATGAATTTTATTGCTTAATGTTTGATGATCTAGTTTAGTTTGTTCTATGCTTGGCTTCCTGTATTCGTGTTTTTCGTAGATTCTCAACTAGGGATTGACAACTCTTAGTTAGATTGCTTTCATTTATATTTTATTTTTCGCTTTTCAATTTCCGTTTGTTTCAAAAACCCCCGTTGGTATTAGAGTATTTAGAATTTACCGTTTTTATGTGTGACTTGAAATAAGCCCTATTAAGTTTTCCTTGAGAGACGACTTGGGTTATCTTTCCCTCTACAACACCTCATTCGATTATGAGTAAATTAAGAGAATATTTTTAGTTGAAACAAATTTTGGTGCCGTTGCCGGGGAAAACTTTAGGCGTATTGTTTGTGTTCATTATTTTCTGTGTTTCTTTTCATTTTTATTTTGTTATTCTCCAGTTGCGTGTGATCTTTTTTGTTTGGGTGTTGTGTATTCTAGGTCGTCTCTATCTCAATAGACCGCTTGCTACCCCTTTGGACCGCAATCGAAGGTCTAAAAGATCGCTTCTTCCGGAACTGGAGGAGTTTGGTGCCACTTCTGTGAGTGGTGAACATTCAGAGCCGTTTATCAGAGATCATCCATCTGTTGAGAATTCACCCCACCGAGAGAGATGGGTGAAAATGCACGAGCATTGCGTGACTTCTACAGACCTGTGATTTGGGCCGCTACTTCCCCAATTGTTCTTGGACCGGCAGCCCGTGACTTTGAGCTTAAGCCGAATCATTTCTCGCTCATGCCTACTTTTCATGGGCTTTCTAGTGAGGATGCCTTGGGGTTCATCGGGAGTTTTGTTCGGTGTTGCAGTCCTTCCCGTTGGGAGGACTAAATGAAGATCAGTTGAAGATGCGTTGTTTCTATACCCCGGCGACGTGGCAAAGTCGTAGTTTCTTGACTTCCCGCTAACTCTCTACAGAATTGGAATGCCGTGGTAGATAAGTTCATGACTAAATACTACCCAAACAAGAAGAGTCAGGAGTTAAGGTCGCAGATCATGACCTTTAATCAGACGTCCGATGAGTCATCCATGAAGCTTGGGAACGGTTCAAAGACTTATTGCAGAAGTGCCCACACCATGCTTTGCCGGATGAAATTCTCTATCAGTTTTTCTATGACGGATTGACTCAGAGTTTTCAATACATGGTGGACAATGTTGCAGGTGGAGATATTAGTTCTCGAACGGCAGCAGATATTGCTGAAATTTTTGAGGCTATGGCTGCTACTTCACAGCAAAAATCCAGTAAAGGTGGAAGAGTCAAAGCACATGCCGTCACCCTCTCTTTCGACATGACTAAGCAAATGGTTGAGATAGCTTAAATTGAGGAAGCCTGATCCACCAGCTCAGCACAAGGAACTCATGGAACCTTGTGGAATCTGTAATAAACCTGTGCATAATGTTGATACTGTTGGATTTGTATATTGGAAGCAGTTTTGGTTGAGCTTGTATACAATGATTCATGTTACCATTATTACAATCTTCTATCTGAATTGTTTACTTGATTGCATATGTATGTTCCTTTATCTCATATATAAGTTAGATCATACAATGTGTAGTAGATCACAGAAGTCTATATGATTGGTCAAGCTTAATGAGATATAAAAAGAATCACAGCTGAGATAACTTGAGGACGAGTTGTCGGTATAGGCTGCATTATAGATAAGTGACTTGACTTGGTTTCTTGTCTATACCGGCACGCGTCTCGACGTATTTATGGATCACAAAGAGATGAGTTCTTCTATCTGACAGTCGTGAAGAACCTAGATCTCCGTGACTTTACGTTGATCTAAACCTCGATAAGGTCTTAGATGAGTATATGAGTTGCTGACCATGACTTTGACTTGTTATGGGTGAGGGTTACATGAGATAACCCAATATTCTCCGCATCTTGGGTGTTGACATTGCTTGTATGTCATGCTATTTACCTGTATCGAGTCACCGTATCCGTTTAGGATGATGACGTCCCCTTAAGGAGCTCAAAAGGTTTATTGGACTAAACCCTGCAGGTTGAGTTATCTCAAGTACAATAATAAGGTTGAGTGGTACTACTTAAGGAATTAAAGAGATTAATTATTTTAAGCAGTCGGAACGCTGTAAATAATTAATGGATGTGAGATATCTTAAATACGGGAATTCGTGAAGTCTAAGTGCGAGCCCGACTCAACTTCGGAAATAAAGGGGTAAGTCAGCATTTATTCTCTAGTGACATGAATAAATATTTATGAATTAATTTATGTTCTGGGCTGAACATAAGATAATTAATTTATTTGAGGCCCATCTTTATTCCTTGCATTTGATCCCTGGGCTGACCCATCCAGGCATGGAGCATTGAGAAATTTCGTCCACCACATAGAGAGTCCCTTTGGGACTCAGTTCTGATCCTCTCTATCTGAAGAGATATTATTATATTTATTAGATATGCAGAGATCCTATCCATAAAGGATTTAGGGTTGCATTATAAATATAAGGTGAGAGAAAATCAAAACCTAATCCTAAGAGAAGAATTTTCAAAATTATACTATTCCAATAGTTAGTTTTTTTTTCGAAAATCTCAAGGTGTGGAAGAAGGCGAATTTCTGAAGATCTCCATAGATTGTCCTCACCGACATCAAGTTTAGCAATCGGATACGATCGAAAGATCAAAGCACGAGTCTTGATCCAATTCTTGCCAGACAAATTCATAGGTAAACACGAGAAAACACCAACGTGTTGCAATTAATGGTATAGGTGCATGCTAGGTATATAATCAATGTATGGTGAATTAAAATCCATGATAGATCCTCGGGAGAGGGTTAAAATCGCTTTTCCTACACTGGTATCGAGCCCGGATCGAATCTCGGCTCTGCTGGATTAATTCACGCTTGATTATTACGTGCGTAATTAATTAATTGTGGATCTATCGTTCATCGTGGCTCGTTTTATTTTTGTCGGATTTCGTTTTTCACCACGAGAAAATCTGTGGTTAAATTAGGATTATTTTTTTGTAAATCTAATCTATAAAAGAGGAACGAAGATGAAGAACACGAAGAACGAGACAATGGAGTCCCGTCGCACTGTGCGACGAGAGGCTGGTCGAAACCGGACGCACGATGCGACGGCATGCGGACGACGACACGCTGAATGTGCTCGGCGCTCACAGCACGCCGCTCGGCAGCGTGCGCGTGTTTCTCGATAGCACCCGAGCGGACAGGTCTCGGCGCCCCTCGGTAGTCCTCGGCAGAGTCTTCGATAGACATCGGCAGTCGTGCTGGGCGCATGAATTTCCACACGGATGCCTCGACGCTGAGCGTGCGGGGTGCGCGATTCATGCACGGATGCCTCGGTGCTGGACTTATGTGTGAGAATTCTCGACAGCGACTGGGTTCCCTCGATAGCGCTCGGCGGGTTCCCTCGGCAGCTCTCGGTAGGGGTGGGTGGCACAACGCGCAGGCTTTCTCGGCCAGGCTGCACGACATTGCTTGGCATGCCTCGACAGCTCGAGTCGGCAGGCTAGGCGATGGCGCGCGAGGCGCGCACAAGTTTTTCTCGGTAGATTTCGGTAACTGCGCGCATACTTCTCGGTAGGCTGTGCGAGATACCTCGACAGCTCGACTGGGCGATGGCGCACGAGTCGCGCACAGACTTCTCGGCAGGGCGGGCGGCCGAGCTGCAGGGCCTCTCGGCCGTCAGGACGCCGGCGTTGCTCGGTATCTTCGGCAGGAGGCGTGAGCATGCTGGGATGGAGAGGCGGGGTAGAAGCTGGGCGGCGGCAGTGTGCGGTTGGGCGTGCGCATGGGCTGTGCCCTAGCATGCGCGGCCCAGTCCATATTGGGCCGACCTCGCCCAGTTTTGGCCCAGACCCATTTTTTGACCCGGTTCCAGATTTTTGACCCGACCCCCTACCCGATCCACTGTTCTGGCCCGTTTTCAAATTTTCTTTCCAAATCCAGTTTTGACGAACCCGGTCCGTGCCCGTGCATGCGAGGCCCGTTTTAAGATTTTTGAAGATCTGTACTTTGCAAATTTATGTAATAAATTAGGCAGGGAAGTACAGGATCCACGAGTGGGCCGCGATGAACGAATTTATTTTATTTTTATCGTTCAAAGCATGTCATAGATGTTTAAATTATGCAGAAGCATGCTATGTATGTTTAATTACGTAGATAAACATGTTGTATGTTTTCGTGATTGGATGCGCATAGTAAGGATGCTAGGTTTATCGCGTTTTTGAAGCATATTTTAGAATTCTGCGAGCATGTTTTACATGTTGAGTTCTATAGAAAGCATGCTAGGATTACGTGATCTGCATGAATAAACCTTTTGAAACAAAAAGACTAAGCAAGAAACTCGACATATTAATTTCTAAAATTAAGATGTCAAGACCTCCACTTTTTGATCTCTAAACAAAGTGATACGCATTGTGAGTAAACGTCCACACGTGTGGCTTGCTTGCACTGTTTGTCATAAGTTTGTTAGATGAGATTTCTATATAAAACATTTTAATCTATTGAGAAGTGGGAGTTTCATGTGTAAACGTCCACACGCGTGGCTTGCATATGCGATTTTCATAAGTTCTCTAGAGATAGATTTAAAGTGAGATGACAAAAGAATTTAGATTGGAAGTGGTATGGTCCAAGTGAGTATGCCAATTCTAAGAATTCATTTTATGCTGTCAAAATTGTGGTCATTGCTTAGACATCACCTCAAGTACAACTTCCCGCGAAGTCACTTCTTATGATAGTGATGTGGTCTAGTAAGGTCCGATCATTAATTTCATTTGTCATAAAGATAAGTTGACATGGATTGAAATTAAATGACTAAAAGGTATATTTTAGTCTGGTCGAGGGGTTCATTTGCAAACATCCACACGCGTGGCTTGCATGTGGGATTCCTTGGGCGATTGGAGGTTTTAACTAATATTATTTTATCAAAATGTTACAATATTATTGTTACGAATTATGTGCGATCGTATGCTTATGTGTTTACATTGCTTTACAGATATGTCTCTTACACCGATTATCAATATGCTCGCACAAAATCCTCTATCCGGTCCAAATTTTATCGAGTGAAAACGAAACATTGAGTTTGTTCTTACTGTCAAGAAAATTTATTTGTACTCACTACACCCCATCCCAAACCCCTGGACGATTCATCTACTGATGAGGAGCGCAAGGAGCACGAGAAATGGGACAAATCAAATAGAATGGCAAAGTGCCTTCTTTTGGTCACCATGTGCGAGTCCATGCAACTCCAGCATCAAAAATGGAAGATGCGGCCACTAAATGGCTAAATCTCATGAAATCGTATGGGGAGTCGGACATAATCGCTAATCATAATTTGATAAAATTAATTACATCAAGTTCAATGAAGGAAGGCAATTCAGTGCATGACCATGTAGAGCAACTGATCAATCTCTTCGGAGAGCTCGAATTGGTTGGAGGATATATTGATGACGTAGTCAGAATCGATATGATCCTCAACACTTTGCCCAAGTCTTTTGATGACTTCCGTTATGGAGTAGTCCTTTATGATAAGAGTTATACTCTAGATTCATTGCAAGAGGATTTAGTAATGGAGGAATACAAAATGGGCAAAGGTGCACAATCTTTAGTACGCACCTCAAGGAAGACCACTGTTTTATCGAAAGATGAAAAGATAAAGTGGAATTCAAGAGATGTTAAGGCTAAATAAAAGAGTGAGAGCAATACAAAGGGCTCTACCAGCGGTTTAAAAAAACCAAAGGAGAAAGGCAAATGCTTCAAGTGCAGTGAGACTGGGCATTGGAAGGCTAAGTGCCCCATGCTCAAGGCTAAAGGTGCGACATTTGCTTTAGTAACGGAAACATGTTTAGCGACTTGTTCTACTCATTCATGGGTAGTAGATACGGGTGCGATTGATCATGTTTGTTACTCCTTGCAGGGGTTCCTGTAGACAAGGGAGCTGATTGATGGCGAGATAACGATCTCCATGGGCAACGCGGCGAAAGTCAAGGCTGTTGCAATCGGAGATGTTTCTTTATGCTTTGATAGGACAGTTTTAGTATTAAAAGATGTTTTATATGTGCCGGCGTTTCGACGGAACCTTATTTCGGCTTCCAAACTATTTATATATGGATATTCTGTTATTTTTGTTAGTGGTGTTTCTATCATAAGAAATGACGAAGTTATCTGTGGTGGCACTTTACATAATTCGCTTTATACTATTTATGCCAAGCATAATACCTTTAATTATGTTGCATCTACATCAAACCTTAAGAAGAGGAAGTCTTCTTCGCTAGATGACACCACATTTCTTTGGCATCTTAGATTAGGTCACATTAATCTAAATAGGATCCAAAGACTGGCTAAGAATGAGCGTTGAGTGATATTACAGTTACTCTGCTCCCACCGCGAATCCCGTGATGAAGGAAAGATGTCGACTGCACCCTTCAAAGCAAAGGGTTATAGAGCTAAAGAAGTGTTGGAGCTAGTCCATTCTGACCTGTGTGGACCGATGTCCACACAAGCTTGTGGAGGGTACGAGTATTTTGTCACTTTCATTGACGATTACTCAAGGTACGATACATATACCTGCTTCACCGCAAGTCTGAATGCTTTGAGAAATTCAAAGACTTTAAGGTGGAAGTGGAGACGAAGCAAGATAAGAGTATCAAGTCGGTCTGATCGCGGTGGCGAATACCTCAGTAACGAGTTCATGGACTATTTAGTGCAGTGTAGGATTACTTCCCAGCTCACTACACCAGGCACACCACAACAAAATGGCGTGTCAGAGCGAAGAAATAGGACTCTCTTAGAAATGGTTAGATCAATGATGAGTTATGCAACATTGCCTACTTCGTTCTGGGGGTATGCCTTAGAAACAGCGGCATACTTGCTCAATGTAGTAACGTCCAAGTCACTCGATAAGACCCCTTTCGAGTTATGGTTTGGGCGCAAGCTGGTTTAAACCACATAAGGATATGGGGCGTCCAAAGACATGTGCCGAACAAGAAAAGTCGACAAGTTGGAGGCTAGATCCGAAGCAAGATCGCTTATTGGCTATCCTAGAGGAACGAATGGTGGTTATTTCTGTAGTCCTAAGGATCAGAATGTCGTTATTAGCCACTAATGCCCGATTCTTAGAAGAGGATTATAAGAAAAACCATAAATTCAAAGTTGAAATCATACTTCAAGAATTAGAAGATGATCGTATTCCGCCACCGATTAAACCAAATGTACGAGATGTTGTGTCTAGTGGGAGGGATCGACACAAAATACTTCAAGAAATTGAAATAGGTCGAGTTTCACTGGAGATACCGACTATATAAGTGGCACCTATCCAGCAAGTTGTGCAAGATAGAGAACCACAAGTTACTGCCCCCACCGTTGCCATTGTGCTAGTAGCGCCTCGTCGTAGTGGGAGGGTTGTTCGTCAACCCGAGCGATTTATATTCGTGGGTGAATCTTCGGATTTAGTCCCAGGAAACGAGCAGGCTGTAATCGACCCATGGACATACAGTGAGGTGATACAAGACACAGATTCAAAATCATGGCACACCGCTATGGACTTAGAAATTGAGGCCATAACAGCTATGGATGTATACGAAAAGACACCTCTACCAGATAGAAAGAAGCCATAGGTAATAAGTGGGTATACAAAAGGAAGAGAGATTCAGATGGAGAGGTTTCAGCTTTTAAAGCCAGGCTTGTGGCGAAATGGTACACTTTCATTGAGGGCATCAATTTCGATGAGACCTTTTCACCGTAGTAATGCTCAAGTCCATCGTAATTCTTCCGTCATAGCACTCACTTGAACCTTGAGGTTTGGCAATGGACGTGAAAACCGCTTTTCTAAACGGTTACCTTGAAGAATGTAGAGACATCTATATGCAAAGAACCGAAGGTTATGTGGTGAAGGGTGAAGAGCATCTAGTATGGAAGTTTAAGAAGTCCATTTATGGACTTAAGCAAGCTTCTCGGTCATGGAACTTACATTTTGACGAGGTGGTAAAGTCCTATGGATTTATCCAGTTGCCTAGCGAAAGTTATGTGTATCGTTTAGATGTCAACGATGACGTGGTATTTCTTTCACTTTACGTAGATGACATCCTTCTACTTAGCAACAATGTGAAGCTGTTATCAGATGTAAAGAGTTGGTTATTCGATCAATTTCAAATGAAAGACTTAGGAGATGCAACGTACATTCTTGGGATCAAGGTTTACCGAGATCGCAAGAAGAAAATGTTGAGCTTATCTCAGGCGTCTAACATAATTCTGTAATTACTCGTTTTAGCATGCAGACCGCCAAGAAAGGATTGCTACCTTTCAGACATGGTGTTCATTTATCTAAGGAACAGTCACCTATGACTGCAAAGGAGATAGAGGAAATGAGACAAGTTCCTTACGCTTCCACTTGTAGGAAGTCTCATGTATGTAATGCTATGTACGAGACCCGATATCCGCTATGCAAGAGGCATAGTAGCTAGATATCGATCTAACCTCGACAAAGCTCATCGATCGCGGTAAAGCATATACTCAAGCACCGAAAAGGACTCGAGACTATAGGCTAGTTTACCAAGCGATAGTCTAATGCCTTTGGGTTATTGAGACTCGATTTCTAAGTCGACCGTGATGAGAAAAAGTCACCTCGGCTATGTGTTTACCTTGGGAGGAGGAGTCGATTCATGAGTGCAAAGCAACGATGCATTGCGGACTCTACCATGGAAGCCGAATATGTAGCCGCCTTGAGGTCAAGCAGGAGGCTGTATGGTTCAAGAACTACCTCATGGATCTAGATGTGGTACCTTGTTTTCCCAAGAGTATCTTAGTATATTGTGATAACTCAAAGTATGGTAAACTCGAAGGAACCACGGATCCACAAGGCAACCAAACACATAGAGAGAAAGTACCATGTCATACGAGAAATCGCTCGACGATGAGACGTCTTGATTGAAAAGATTGGTACCGCGGATAACCTAGTGAACCATTCACGAAGAGCTCACCGCAAAAGTCTACGAAGAGCATATTCGAGGACTCGATTGCGAAGATGGCACCCACTTAGAAAGGAAACTTTTGTAGAAGTGGGAGAAGCAAAGTGATGGTATTGTTTGTAATAGCTAGTAGAGACACATTGTATACTAAAAGTTTGCTTTAGTATAAGTGGAGATTATTGATTTGTATAATCGGAAGTAGTTTTGGTTGAGCTTGTATACAATGATTCCTCTTACCACTATTACAATCTTCTATCCGAATTGTTTACTTGATTGCATATGTATGTTCCTTTATCTCATATATAAGTTAGATCATACAAGGTGTAGTAGATCACGTAAGTCTCGTATGATTGGTCGAAGCTTAATGCGATATAAAAGAATCACAACCGAGATAACTTGAGGACGAGTTGTCGGTATAGGCTGCGGTATAGATAAGAAGTGACTTAACTTGGTTGCTTGTCTATACTGGTACGTCTCTGACGTATTGATGGATCATAGTGAGATGAGTTCTTCTATCTGACCGTCGTGAAGAACCTAGATCTCGGTGACTTTACGTTGATCTAAACCTCGATAAGGTCTTAGATGAGTATGAGTTGCTGACCATCACTTTGACTTGTTATGGGTGAGGGTACATGAGATAACCCAACCCAATATTCTCCACATCTTGGGTGGTGACAGTGCTTGTATGTCATGCTATTTACCTGTATCGAGTCACCGTATCCGCTTAGGATGGTGACGTCCCCTTAAAGAGCTCAAAGGTTTATTGTACTAAACCCTGCAGGTTGAGTTATCTCAAGTGCAATAATAAGGTTGAGTGGTACTACTTAAGGAATTAAAGAGATTAATTATTTTAAGCAGTCAGACCATTGTAAATAGTTAATGGACGTGCGATATCTTAAATACGGGGATTCATGAAATCTAAGTGCAAGCCCGACTCAACTTCGGAAATAAAGGGGTAAGTCACCATTTATTCTCAAGTGGCATGAATACATGTTTATGAATTAATTTATGTTCTAGGCTGAACATAAGATAATTAATTTATTTGAGGCCCATCTTTATTCCTTGCATTTGATCCTTGGGCTGGCCCATCCAGGCCTGGAGCAATGAGAAATTTCGTCCACCACATAGAGAGTCCCTTTGGGACTCAATTCTGATCCTCTCTATCTGAAGAGATATTATTATATTTATTAGATATGCAGATATCCTCTCCAGAAAGGATTTAGGGTTGCATTATAAATATAAGGTGAGAGAAAATCAAAACCTAATCCTAAGAGAAGAATTTTCGAAAATTATACTATTCCAATAGTTAGGTTTTTTTTCCGAAAATCTCAAGGTGTGGAAGAATGCCAATTTCTGCAGTACTCTCCATAGATTGTCCTCACTCGACATTGGAGTTTAGGCAATCGGGATACAGTCCAGAAGATCAAAGCACGAGTCTTGATCCAATTCTTGCCGGACAAATTCACAGGTAAACACGAGAAAATACCAACGTGTTGCAATTAATGATATAGGTGCATGCTAGGTATATAATCAATGTATGGTGAATTAAAATCCAAGATAGATCCTCGGGAGAGGGTTAAAATCAGTTTTCCTTACAGATACGTGCCCCAGGATGGGAGAGCATACTTTTGAAGGCGAAGCAGAAGCCTATGCAATGCAAGGATTCCAACCCCGACAACAGTTCGAGCCTAATCAGCAACAATTTAACGTGGAATGGAGGAATCAGAATCAAGGGCAGAGTTCAAACCAGAATGCACCATACCAAAGACCTCCACAGCAGCAGCAGTTTCAGCAGCAGAGGCACCATCCTCAGCAACAACAATTCCCACAACAGCAGTTTCCACAACAACAGCAGTATCAGCGAGAACCTCCACCACCACCTCGGGGCCGGCTTGGGAGGATATGTTCGCCCAAAGATTGGATGCTCAAGACTCTACAATTAAGCGTTTAGAGATGCAAATGGGATAAATTGCTAGCAAGCTTGATGAGTTTTTGCAGCAAGGTGCAGTGAGGAAGCTTCCAAACCAGTCCCATCAGGCTCATGCGATCATTGTTCTAAGGAGTGACCGAATTGTTGCGAATGAAGTGGGAGAGTCATCAGACAAGCCGCTGCAGTCACAGGAGGTGGAAAAGAAGAAAGAGACCGAGGGAAAACTGCATAAGGCAATAGATCCTTACATTCCACCAATACCCTTCCCACATCGATTAAAGAACGAGAAGCAGGACCGACGATTCAATGAGTTCTACAAACTCCTATCCAAGGTGAATGTTAATTTGCCCCTGTTGGACGTGATCGGAAATGTGCCAGCTTACGTCAAGTTTTTCAAGGAGCTAGTCTCAAAGAAGAGAGGGGTGGGGAGCACGAGAAAGTCATGGTATCCGAAGCAGCTAATTCCATCCTACAGCACCATCTGTCTCCCAAGCTCCGGGATCCAAGTAGTTTTATTATTAAGATTGCTTTAGGTAATGGGAAAGAAGCTTCTGGCATGCTTGATTTGGGGGCCGGGATTAATCTTATGCCTTATTCAATGTTCAAACAATTAGGATTAGGTGAACTTAAACCTACTCAGATGTGTCTACAGTTAGCTGATAGGTCCGTGAGATATCCCAAGGGTATTATCGAGGATGTATTAGTAAAGGTGGATGAGTTGATTGTACCTGTTGACTTCGTTGTTTTGGATATTGGTGAGGTTAGGGAAGATGGAAAGGAACACACACTATTATTGGGAGGCCATTCATGGCCACAACCAATACACTTATAGACGTTAAGAGTGGCACATTAAAAATGACTGCACTTGGTGAATCAGTGTCTTTCTCTGCACATGATAGTGTGATATTTCCTTCTGTTAATTTTATTGATAATCGTGCTTCCATAGATACTGTTGATCCCTTAGCCGAGAATGTTTTGTTGCAGGTGAGAATGCCAATTTTTACAAGGGGAAAGTGAAACAAATACATGATCGGCAGAGAGTTAACAAGGATTTAAAGCCGGGAATGAAGATTTTACTTCTTCAGTCTCGTTTGAAACCCTTCCCCGAGAAGCTCAACTCCAGGTGAAGTGATCCTTACATAATTGAAAAGATGTTTCCTTACGGAGCAGTCTTACTTCCCGATCCCAACCCAACGGATCATTTACTATGAATGGACAGCGGGTGAGACCTTACTTTGATCGAGGGGATGGTCCGAAAGGAGTAAAGAACTCCATGCTCATCGATCATATCTGTCTCTGATTGGATTACGTCGTGCTCACGATGTTAAACTGAGTACTATGTGGGAGTTTACCCATAGATTTTTACATGTCTTTTTCGTTCTTTCTCTTTTGCTTGTTTCGTTGTTCTCTTTGATCTTTATGTTGTCTTTGTGTCAGGTTTGTTCTGTTGTGGGAAGTTGTAAGTAGTGAGGTGAAGCCGAGATACTCCAGCTATGCAGCGCACTCTCACACTCCAGCCTTGTTTCCGCCATCTAATATCAGGGAAGTCCCCTCCTCTATTGGCCATTTTGTGTTATTAATATTTTGAGCATTGGGGACAATGCTCGAATTTAGTGTGGGGGGAGATTATTTGGTTTTGTGTGCGTATCTTATCTATTTGCATGCTTGGTGATGTGTCTTTGTGCTTATTTTGATATCTTGGACTTAAGTTTTTGTTTATGCGAATAAGTCAGGATTGTGATTTGTTCAATTGAAATCTGTGGTATTGGTCAAACCTTGATGTAATTCCATTTTTCTTGGTGATATGCGATTAAAGTGCAATGTGAATTGACGAGATTGTGTGGATCGATCTTAAATCGGGGGTTATTGACGTGATTTGTCCGGCTAATGTTAGGGGAGTTTTAACATTGTGATTACTTATATACTTGTTTCATTTTATATATATTAAAAAAAATAAAAATTGAGGAGAATGAAAACTCCAGTAAATTGTTGAGATTGTTGAAATGGAGGATGAGATTCTGTCCCTCTTTCTCGTAAATTGAGAAATAGGCATGGAAAACCACGATAGGAGTCTCGAGTTCATCGAGAGTTCACCTTTCGAACATTGTTCCAAAATCTATGAATACTTTCTATATTATCAAATGAAACTTGTTGCTAAAGGTGACCACTTTAGTTAATTCACCCCTATCGGAGAGTTGGGTCTGAGCAAAGATAACATACTTGTTTATTTGATATTTCCACAATCTTAGATTTGTTTCACGTTAATTTTGATTATGCATTCATCAAGTTTGGGGGAAAGGCAAAAAGAGGTTTGATTGATTCTAGTAATAGTTAAGTTACACGAGTTATTTTTCTACTCTTATTAGTATAGACTTTGCTTGAGAACAAGCAAATGGATAAGTGTGGGGGAGTTGTTTGGTTTCATTTTGTGCTTATTCTTGGTATTGTTTTGCATGTTGTTTTTAGTGGTTTATCCTATTTATGCCGTTGGTTTGATTAGTATTTATCGATTCGGACTTACTTGGTGTGTTTCGATATTTTGTAGAAAAATGGCATTAAATAGGATGAAATGTGATACGATCCTCGCTGGTACGAAGGATCTATCGACCTGAACGGAAGAACAAACAAGATGGATATCCCAAAACCTCGAATCTAACCCTCAAGTGATATAGGTCAAGATTTCGCCTATACCCCAACTAGATAGTCGACGCATCAACTCGGGGCGATGAATGACACACGAACGAGGATGAATGTCTCGTCGACATGTCGATAATTGAATTTCTTGCAAATACAAGAAAATTCAAGAACTAATGAAGAGAGAATAAAACTCACATATATTCGTAAATCAAAAGCTGAATATTTTCGTATGCTTACAAGCCTTTATATAGGCTGGAAAATGGAACTTTAATCATAATGAAAGAAGGACTCCTTATCAAAGAAGAACTCTAATTTACAAAAGAAGTTGTAATAGACTAAGACTCTAGATAATCAAGCCTAAAAATGCTGTGAAAATCTTGATACAAAAACGTGACCCATATGCCACATAATAATTAAATTCACAAGACTTGGGCTGCATCATTCTCCTTCTCTTGAGAAGGATTTGTCCTCAAATCCCAGTCGTCACCTACATCAAACGGACTCACCCACTTCAATTCACTAGCCCTCGCAAGAAAAGACTTTTGGGCTACTCCCTTCTCCTTACTCCCTTTGCCCAACCGACTTCACTAGCTCCGACTCTTTTTGCAACATTACTCACGATATGGATAATGTATAATTATGATATGGATAATGATATGGATAAAGATATGGATAATGTATAATCACAATATGGATAATGTATAAAGATATGGATAATATATAATCACGAATACATAGCCCAGAAACAGACGCGAAAACGAACGACGAACAGATAGGATGGATACTCCAATACCCTTGAAGTCGACCCTCAAAGATCGGCAGGCAATACTTGACCCCTACGACCCAAAGAGCAACTCGCCTCAACAACACGGGAGCGATGAATGGATGGACGACGAACGAATGGATGGATGGACGAACGAACGGATGGCTTTGATACCAAATGATACGATCCTCGCTGGTATGAAGGATCTATCGATACGAACGAAAGAACGAACAAGATGGAATATCCCAAAACCTCTGAATCTAACCCTCGAAGTGATATAGGTCAGTATTTCGCCTATACCCCAACTAGATAGTTGACGCAGCAACTCGTGGACGATGAAAGACACACAAACAAGGGATGAATGTCTCGTCGATACGTCGATAATTGAATTTCTTGGCAAAAGCAAGAAAATTCAAGAGCTAATGAAGAGAGAATAAAACTCACATATATTCGAAAATCAAAAGCTGAATATTTTCGTATGCTTACAAGCCTTTATATAGGTTGAAAAATGGAACTTTAATCCTAATGAAAGAATGACTCCTTATCAAAGAATAACTCTAATTTACGAAAGAAGTTTTAATAGACTAGGACTCTAGATAATCAAGCTTAAAAATGCTGCGAAAATCTTGATAAAAAACGTGGCGCATATGCCACATAATAATTAAATTCACAAGACTTGGGCTGCATCAAAATGGATATGTCAAAAGTAAAGTATATTGAAGATCATCTCGATAGGAGTCCGTAGGCGCAAACGGATCGCAATTCGGAGTTCAGACGAGGAAGAACGGGGCGAATCATCAAAGTCGCGCACGTGCGGCCAGTCGCCCAACGAGTCCGGCGACACATCCCGTCGTGCGCCGCACACCTCGTCCAGTGCCCGAGTGCATCCGGCGCTAGCCTCTCCAGCGCCCGTTCTTTCCAACGCCACAACGTGTGCTCACCTCGCACAACGTCGCGTGCTCGCCATCTCCGCACGCGTTCTCCAGCATGTCCGGTGCTGGGCATTGCCCATCGCCCACTTTCATCTGGCGCTCGACCAAGCCCGTGCGCCCAGCCCCATCTCCACCCGCATGTGCGCTGCCTCCAACGCACGCTAGGAGTCCACCCGATGCTCACTCCGCTCCAGCGTTCGCGCGCGTTGGCCCTCCAGCGCCCAGGGCTTCACCCGATGCTCGACACACAAACGCCTGCTCGCCCAGTAGCTTCTCGTCCGGTGCTGTGATCCGTCCAGCGTTGGGCGAGCCAAGTCCACGTGCCCGCTCAGCTCCGCGTGCTCGCTCATCTCCATCTCCCGTCCGAGCACCGGCTGATCACCAAACGCATGCTCACCTGTATTTTCCTCGTGCGTTCACCCCTGAACGCTCGCTCGCTTCGTTGCCGCACTCGCTCACCTCGAACCGACGCTCATGCTCAATACAGAATGCCTCCCACAACCGGCGCTCCCTCCAAACTGGCGCTCACCTTTTAATCAGAACACCCGTTCAACCTGCTTTCAGCATGAACCGGTGCTCACTCGCTTTATATATATAAATACGCAACGTTGAGTTAGGGCATGATTTCATTTTTATTCAGTTCTTTTCATCCGCCGCTGTTCTTTAATTTCAATTTCCGGGAGCTACTTTCGATCGAAGACACAGATAAATCTTAGTTTAAATTCTTGCTTTTATTTCTTCGATTAAAACATTTGTTCATCGATTCATGCTGTTAGATTTATGCTATTTGATTTACCGATTTATGCTATTGGATTTTCATTTCTTTGATTTACAGATTATTGCTTTGTGATTTCTTACTTTATGATTTCTATGGATTCAATTATTTAGTAGACTTTGAATTATTGGTCTTTACATTAATTCTATTTCTCCCGGCATTTAGATACATTCACGTTCTATGCAATTGATATTGAATTTTAGTAGTATGTTGAATTGTTCTCCGATGAATTTTATTGCTTCATGTTTGATGATCTAGTTTAGTTTGTTCGATTGTTGGCTTCATGCATTCGTGTTTTTCGTAGATTCTCAACTATGGATTGACAACTCCTAGTTAGATTGCTTTCATTTATATTTTATTTTTCGCTTTTCAATTCCCGTTTGTTTCAAAAACCCCCGTTGGTATTAGAGTGTTTAGAATTTACCGTTTTTATGTGTGACATGAACAATAAGCCCTGTTAAGTTTTCCTTGAGAGACGACTTGGGTTATCTTTCCCTCTACGACACCTCATTCGATTATGAGTCAATTAAAAGAATACTTTTAGTTGAAACAACATCCACATCGGGATGGCATCAGCGGCACTTCATTCTGCTTGATAGTACCACATATATCAAGGAATGCCACCAAGTGTGCGTTGGGATCTTCAATAACCCTTTCCCCAAACTGCTCCGCTTGTATCATAATGATGAGGGCAGACTTTAACTCAAAGTTGTTAGCATTAACGTTCGGGCCCCATCCTCCACCTTGGAACTGATCCGTTGGTGGCCTGTACATGTGATTGAGCGATATGGGTGGTGCTCGTCCACCAATCTGGCCCATCTGATTCTGCAACGCCAGTTGGCGTTGCATTACGGCTAGCATCTCTTCCATCTCGGCCATTCTATCATGGCCTTGGGGTTGTCTATCTGCCATTGTTTGTCTCCTTTCTCTGCGCTCTCTCTTAAGTGATATTTCAATCTCAAGATCCAATGGAACAATGTCTTTCCTCTGAGATCTTGTAATCATACACTGCGCCAGATCAAACCAAGCAAAAGCACAGAAATATATATATATATATATCTTTTAAGCCTGAATTAATAATTACAACTCAGAAAATTATCACTATGAAATCTACACAGTCCCCGCCAACGGCGCCAAAATTTGATCGCTATAATTTCTACCAAAATAATGATAGTAACAACAGCAAGTATTATATCGTATCCACAAAGACTGATATTCGAAAACACAGTGAATAATTAACACATAATCTTTACTTATTATCCAGGCATGTTTTTGAGCGCATCAAAGAGAGGTATGTTGATGTTTACTTTCTGGAATATCTCTTTGAATCGGGCGAACTACTCGTTATATTTCGACTTAGCTAGCCGACTTGGGAAAGGGACCGGAGGAGTGTAAGTTGGAAGAATCTTCTTCTGGTTTACCTCGCGGCCACCCTCGCGACCGCTAGGGTGGTCGCGAGCTCTTGCGAACTCCTCTCTGTCGTGCCTCACGGCCGGCCTAGCGGTCGCTAGGTCGGTCGCTAGTTTCTCTCCAGAACTCTCTGTAATCTTTCTCGCGACCGAGCTAGAGGTCGCTAGCTCCTCCGAAAAACGTTCTGTATCAGTTCTCGCGGCCAGGCTAACGGTCACTAGGGTGGCTGCTAGCCTCTCCTCGTTCAGCATACGACCTTCTTCTTAATCCGGGTGGTTCTGGTAAGCTTTTCCACTTCTCAAGTAGATGGCATTGCACTGATTTATCGGGTTTACCTCTGTAGTGCTAGAAAATTGGCGTGACTTTTGTTGCGCATTTTGCTGTGCAGTATTTGGCGAATCTGGTTCTCCATTATCTTCACATGCTTGCCCATAGCTGCTACTGTGGATTCCGGTGCGTAATCCTCTGACTAGTAGTACTAATGAATGAATTCTGCTGAGTTACCAATTGTTGGTTACTTGCAACCAACTGCTGCATCATCTCTTCAAGGCTCGGCTTTTTAGGTCCCATGATCATCCCATCATTAACAACAAAACCAGATGGTGGTTGCTGAGCATTCTACGTATTTGCATAAGAAAAATTAGGGTGATTCCTATTGCTGGGATGATATGCTTGATTCCCACTCTGATTTCCTTGGATGATATGCTCGAATCCGTAAATAATCTGAATGCTTGCAGGAAATTAAATATGGAACTGGAATGAAAATAATCTAAATCTATGCTATGAAATTGAAGGACAAGAATGAAAACTATGAAAACTAGGGTAAAAACTGAGAGAATGAGTCATGGGGGCGCCAAAGGATGTCTTGGGGTATATATAGGCAATGGGTTGAAACCCAAATTCGTGCCAGGCCACAGCGTCAAGCGGCCGGGCTAACGGTCACTATCTTGGTCGCTAGCTATGAGACAAAATCTTTTCGGGCTGAACTCGCGGCCACCCTCACAACCGCTAGGGTGGTCGCTAGCTTTAGTACGCGACTTCGCTGTTTCGCTCCGTTCTCTCGCGTCCGAACTCCGAATTGCGATCCGTTTGCGCCTATGGAATCCTATCGAGATGCTCTTTAACATTGTAAACTTTTCACATCCATACTTGTCATATCCATTTCATCCTATTTAACATCGTTTTTAATTAGTTCTTCTTCGCGCGAGCTCGCGACCGGGTTAGCGGCCGCTAGGGTGGCCGCTAGCCTCCTGTTCCTTTTTTCATCTTTGGTTACTTCTTTGCCTTGTGCATCGATTATCACCTGAAATGCCTACAAAAAACCAAAAAGGAACCCCAAGAGCAGTATCTTCTCAAAATGGCTAAAAGCATAACATCAACTATATAAACACACTTAAACTGATCTAAATTCATCCAAATATATCATTCTTAAACTAGTAAAAAGTGCGTTTATCACACCCCCAAACTTAACACATTGTTTGTCCCCAAACAAAACAGAACAAACGAAAGACAACCAAAAGACAGGGAATGAGTCTAACGACAACTACAATAAGCTTCAGAGCAATGAGCAACAAAAGATTCACATCAAATGAATCAAATCACAACATCTTCCGTTAAACTCCACATATCATAATAATCATAAGCACCAGCCTTTTCAAACTTTAATCCTCACGACATGGATATATATATAAATTCTCAAGCACTCAAGTGTAATGAGGATGTGTATACTCTCAAAGTTTAAAAACACACGGAATCTACCATAAGCTTGCAAATCGTCTAATTCTCCATTGCTCAAATAAGTGCTCAATAACTAAGATAAAAAAAGGTCTTATACAAGGTGATAATATAGGCTCTTTGGTAAGGTAGGATATATTTAGGCTAAGTGACTCATAATCCCATAATGAAAAACACAATCAGTATCATAAGACACAAATCCCAAATTTTCATAATTCATTTCGATTTTCATACCAAGAAGTCATTTTTCTCTTAAGAACTTCACACTTATTATATAAGTGATATATTCATCTCAAAGCACTAGCTACTTACCCATTTATGTTCTTTTCGCACACTTGTGCCAATCCCTTTTTTTTCTTTTCTTTGTTTCTTTTTTATTTATTTATTTGAACTTATATGGGTAAGCAACTATTTTTGATTATCACTTTTCATCATCTATTTTCTTTTTCTTTGCTTTCTTTTTATCAACCCTCAATTCAAGCAGCTAAAACTCGCACTAACGAAGACAACCCAACCCACGGCTTCATGAAAGAATAAGGTAGGCTCAAACGGGCTTATCAAAGGATCCAATGATTCACATGTTAGTGTTTGGATAGTATATAGGCTAAGAAAAGAATGCCTAATATCATCTCTCAATTCTTAAGCACATCAATGCAACCTCGAAAAAGAACCAGAGCAAGTTCTAGAGAAACACATGCTATTTCAAACAATTCACACAGAAAGAAACAAGATTGAAAGGATATGACAGTCAAAAGCTCAAGTCTCACAAGTTTCAAACATGTGATCAAGTTCTCAAAGGCTCAATACTCACAATAATCATAACATGTGTCGTCTCCCAAAATCAGTTGCAATCGAATTTTCTAATAAAAACAATTCTCATAATCGGCTGCTCGTCATTCAACTCAACCCCAAACAGACACAAAACCAAACAAGAAAAAAAAAACAACAAAACGAAACAAAAGCAAAGCAAAACAAAGAAAAACATTGGGTTACCTCCCAACAAGTGCTTAATTTAACGTCTTTAGCTAGACCATTACTAACCTCGATCAATCTGGCGTTTTGGCAATTGACCTCTTCCCAAACCTGTGCTTGCTCCTATACTTAGCATTCACTGTAGACCACCACTGAGTGTGGAAGTGGTCTCCCCCAAACTTGAACAAATCACTCGGGGTTCCATACCAAGTCCACATCTTCTTTGTAGCATGCTCGTTAAATGGTCAGTTGACATCCAAGCTCGAGATTGGGCTAGCTATGACAGTGGTGATGGAATAACAATCCTCCTGCTTTTGGCTATCGTGTTCCTTGATGGCATCATATATTAAAATTTCCAGCTCCTCATCGTTGACACGAAAAGTGAGATCATCTTCCTGCACATCAATTAAAGCACGACCAGTGGCTAGAAAAGGCCTACCCAAGATTAGTGGTTGATTCTTGAATTCAGGTATGTCTAAAATAACAAAATCAACAGGAAAGACAAAGTCCCGAATTCTTACCAACACATCTTCAACTATTCCCTTATGATATGAGACTGACCTGTCAGCCATCATCAATGAAATTTTAGCTGACTTCATTTTCCCCAGCTCCAAGTGGTTGAACACAGATAAGGGCATCAGATTGATGCTCGCTCCCAAATCACACAACACGTTGGGGAATGTATACTCAACAATCTCGCACTCCAATGTGAAACTCCCCGGATCCTTCTGTTTCATTGGTAACTTCCGCTGTAATATCACGCTACATTCTTTAAAAAGGTTATTTTTTTCAAATTTACTAACTTCTTCTTGTTTGTCAATGCATCTTTGAGAAATTTAACGTATCCAGGCATGTTTCTGAGCGCATCAAAGAGAGGTATGTTTATGTTTACTTTCTCGAAATATTTTTTTGAATCCGGCGAACTCCTCGTCATATTTCGACTTAGCTAGCCGACTTGGGAAAGGGACCGAAGGAGTGTAAGTTGGAAGAATCTTCTTCTGGTCTGCCTCGCGGCCACCCTCGCGATCGTTAGGGTAGTCGCGAGCTCCTGAGAACTCGTCTCTGTCGTGCCTCGCAGCCGGCCTAGCGGTCGCTAGGTCGGTCGCTAGTTTCTCTCCAGAACACTCTGTACTCTTTCTCGTGGCCGGGCTAGCAGTCGCTAGCTCATCCGAAAAACGTTCTGTATCAATTCTCGCGGTCGGGCTAGCGGTCGCTAGGATGGCCGCTAGCCTCTCCTCGTTCAGCATACGACCTTCTTCTCGATCCGGGTGGTTCTGGTAAGATTTTCCACTTCTCAAGTAGATGACATTGCACTAATTTATCGGGTTTACCTCCGTAGTGCTAGGAAATTGGACTGACTTTTGTTGCGCATTCTGCTGTGCAGCTATTTGGCTAATATGGTTCTCCATTATCTTCAAATGCTTGCCCATAGCTGCTACTGTGGATTCCAGATGTGTAATCCTCTGACTAGTAGTACTAATGAATGAATTCTACTGAGTTACCAATTGTTGGTTACTTGGAACCAATTGCTGCATCATCCCTTCAAGGCTCAGCTTTTTAGGTCCTATGATCATTGATCGCTATAATTTCGACCAAATAAATGATAGTAAAACAACAAGTATATTATCGTATCCACAGGGACTGCGACTCGAGAACACATCAATTAATTAACAAAGAATCTTTATTATTATTATTATTATTATTATTATTATTATTATTATTATTATTATTATTATTATTATTATTATTATTATTATTATTATTATTATTATTATTATCCAGGCAACAATATCAAGAGAGATGATTATAAAACTAGACTCGAAAATAAGAATAGGAATAAAACCAGATAGAAAAGATCAATTCTAGGGATGTACTTAACCTAACCAAACTCACACAATTACCCTATTAATCTGTTTACCAATTTAATCCACATTCATATGAAGGATCACTAATGTAACTATAGTTTCCGCCAGATGACTATAGTATTAGGTTAGCCTAAACTCTATCTCCGCTGGTCTCAAGAGAAGTAAGCTAATTACCAAAAGCACACACGATTTAACCTCCTCAGCTTCACCTATCTCCGCCAGGTCTCAAGGTAAAAATTGTATTATGAATTCAAGATATCGATTATGCAATTAATTCCGCCAGAACATCAATCACATAACTAGCATGCATTAATATTGGCCAGATACCAACACATGAGAATTAAAGCCAAGAATCACAAATCATGAATGGGACGGCAAAACAGTATTAACAGATAAATTATACAAATCTAGTCAGACATACAAACCCTAGGATCAATACGGAATTTAGCTACTCATCATTAAAATACCAAAACAATAAATAAATAACGAAAGCATAAATTTAGATAGATAAATAAAACCATAGGATTCTACGATGAACAATGTAGTAATTCGATCCCGTGAAGTAAATCTGAACTCTTGTAGAAACACTAAACTGAAAACTGAAATAATAAACTAAAACTAAACTGGAATCAAACTAACTGGAACACTAGAATCAAAATGAATTGAAAAACAAAGCTAAACTAATAAACTGGAATCAGAAAAATAAAAGAGCAAAATAAAAACGAGTGTTCTATATTCTCAATGAAAAACTCTCGTAAAGCGTGCACGCAAAAGTGTGATATATTCTGAGCCCCTCTCAGACGCAATCATATATGGAGGAAACCCTTTCTTCGCTCGCGGGACGCCATCGCGAGTAAAGATCGCGAGCATGTCTCGCGATGCGTCTTCCGTGTTACCTCGCAAGTTCCTCTCGCGAGCCTTGGTCGCGAGTGTTGGTCGCGAACTCACCTATCAACATGCATTCTTTATTTCATTGCGAGATTTGATCGCGACCTTAGGTCGTGATACCGTGTTGCGAGATCGTGCTTAGTGTTCGCGCTTGTTTCAGCTGCGATAGCTTGTCGCGAGCTTCAGCCGCGAAGCTATCATGTGAACTCTTGCATGTTCTACATTTTTAAATCAAAACCTGTGCTAAAATAACATAAAATATGCACGTCATCATATCTTTCAAGGTAATTAAAAATATATCACAAGGCAGCTCAAACAATCATTTATCCATTAGAAACGAGATAAATATAACCTTATAAAACATGTAAAAATGAGGCTTATCAACTCCCCCAAACTTACCATTTTGTTTGTCCTCAAACAAATCGGAACAAGAGAGAGACGACCAAAGACAAGCAAAGAGTCGAATGACAAAAGCAATAAGCCTCAGAGCAATGAGCAATAAAAGATTCAATCAAATGAATCAAATCACAACATCTTTCGTTAAACTCCACACATCATAATAATCGTAAGCACAAGCCTTCTTAAACTTGATTCCTCACAACATGGACGTATATATAAGAAATATCAAACACTCAAGTGTATCAAGGAGGATGTGTATACTCTCAAAGTTTAAAAACACATGAAATTTACCATAAGCTTGAAAATCGTATAATTCTCCATTGCTCATATATGTGCTCAAGAACTAAGATAAAAAATGTAACAGCCCACTAACCCTAATGACGGATTAGCAAGGACTGTTACTTGGAACAGTGATTAAAAGACATAAGTGACCAATAACCATATACTGATGGAACATAATTCAAACAGACTTTGGAATATCAAACTGTTGAGATAAGCACATATAATTTACATATGCATCTGACCAATGGATCTTTAACAAAAGAGGTTCAACTGATCCGATGGTGATTAATCGACAAACTCAAAACATAACATAGTGTTCTTTTGCAATGAAAACATGTGAATACACATATGACGATGTGTATTCAAGGTACTAACAAATCAAGATCAAAAGGAGTCCGATCGCTCAACACATTCCATCCCATCTTATTTCAACTGCGCACATTAAAAACAATATGCGGTCGAGTACCGAAATGCACTCGGTGGACACATGCAAAACAGTTTATAACTTTAAATTACATTTGCCCATCAAGTAAGACACAAGGGTTTTAGTTAAAAGGTCTTTTGCTTACTAAAACAGTTTCATCGATTCATAATCATTTGTGCGGCGGACATATTTCCTTTCAGATGTATGATCCATATCCTTTACTTACATCACAAGAACATTAATACCGTCGTAGAAGTAGGCCTCCTTCTACGCCGTTGTGACCGCCGAGAATTGTCCTTTCAAAGACACAATACCCTTAAGTGTACACGTTAACCCTAGCTGTATAATTCTTCCCATAGGATCCGATATCGATTTCATTCATAAGTTGGTAGCGAACCAACACATTCATCAACATTCATGGATAGGATACATACATAAAAACATAAACATTTGGGCAGGTAATTAAATAAAACATTTCATAATCATTTCTTGACAGAAAGCATCGTAAATAAATCATTTGAAAAGCATTTCATTTTCAGTGAGTAGTAAAGCCCACCTGATACGTATGCTTCTTAAATAGTCTCTCTCTTAACGTCAGCCATCGATTCACGTCCACCTTTACGTAATAAACCAATTTAGTACGTCGATCACGTTTATCGAGAAAGTCAAAGTTCAGTAAACTTTGATAACCTTCTAAAATAATATATTTTACCCTTTTCTACCCAACTTAGCACGTACTTTCACGTAACAGTATAACTCATAACTTTTCGTACTTCGATAGAGACGTAATACGACCTATGACTCATATTGACCATTTAGGTCAAACGTCAATTTTATACTTAACGTTTCTTAAGATATCGATTAGAAATCGTCTCTCATTCAAGAGATATTTATATATCTCTAATACGCTTTATACGCATTAGCGTATTTACTCAACATATACAATACCCCTTTAGACGTATAATCCAATATTTGTCGATACTAACGTATTTAATACGTATTGACTAAAGTCAACAATTTTGACTTTTAATCACATATAGATTTCGAAATTTAACACATATGTTTTATAAATCGATTTTCAATCGATTTCTAATCACAATACCATACATTGCGATTTTTCACGCAATTCAATAATTACTATTGTTTTTATTTTCAATTATGACTTAACTTATATAATATACTTTATTATCCTTATTTATGCGATATAATATAATGTTTTGACACAAACATAATATTTCTCATTTTCAAATATCACATAAATTCACAACATGTCTAAAATATAATTTTAGAACATAAAGTGTGATTATACATCATAATATAATTTTAAAACTTTTAAACTATATAATATAAGGTTTCGGTTCTTATGATTAATTTCATATAATCTTTCCAAAATTCTTGTAAATTCACATAGTGTACTATGTTAACATGGGATTAATAATATGTATTAATATTGATCATATAAAATTTGTACATCACTTTATTTCTTACAATTGTTTTCGGTAATTTTAATATATACACCAAATATTTTTCAAAAATTCAAATTAAATCACAATACACATAATCAACAACATATATCATCACCATAACATAATTTTAATCAATTACAACTCATACACTAATATACACTAGGACATGATTTTCGAAAATTAGACTTAGGTAAATAAATTTTCTAAAATTCCAATAAATTAGTATAACATCATATTATGAACCTACATCACTTATATGCTATAATATCATGTAAAAATTAAACATATATCAACATAATATGTCTTGATAATTTTCGGTATTTTTGAAACATTAAGTATATTATTTCCAAAAATTTCACATAAATTCATATAGGCATATTAAATACACTCGATCATTATTTCATGCTCAAATCAACATTTAAAAATCATTCTCAACAACATATATATACCCTAAGTTTTCGGCCCTTTCCTATTTTTTTTTTATACATGCATAATTTTGTTCCAAACTCAATATACAAGCTCTAGTACATCATATAAACATGTTTAATGAACAACTAAACATCATAACATACTTCTTATAATTTTCGAAAATAATAGCATATAAACATAGCATGAGATTTCATGGATAGATTTCAAAAATTTAACTATGTAGAGAAAGCTTACGAAATTCCTAACCTTTTAATCGGTTTCGATTCTCGACGACGATCGTTTTTCACTCAAGATCTAAGAAAGAAAATTTTGAAAACCCTCTCTCCTTTCTCTCTAAGCTCTCGGTTCTCTCTCACTTTTGGGGAAGCAAATGAGATAAAATATGTGATCTTATCTCTTAATAAAGGTAGGCCTCAACTTGCACAATAAGCTAACAAGGATGTAATTAATTTCATTTTTTTTTTTGCCCTAGAATTTTCGGTACTTTTAGTTCTCAATAGATAAGAATTAATTTAATTATTTAATACATGTGATATCATACCTTATCACATAATTATTACACTCTACAACTCATAGAAACAAGTTGCATAAAATCCTATGATTTCGTATTATTTTGGTCACTACATGAAATAATATGTCACACTTGTCTAATTAAATAATTCACCTTATTTCATGACATAATATATCATATTATATCATATAATAATTAATTATAGGATTAATTTCATTATCAATCATCATTATCATGAAATAATAAAATTAAATCTTTTGAACACATATATGTAAATTTTCAATCACTTTAGTAACATAGGACAAGAATTCTATTTTTTTCATGCTTCAATACATCATCTTACCTTATAATTAATTTATATTAAATAAATTCTCATAATTATCAAAGAATTATGAAAATCACAATTTAATGCACATATATGCATATTTTCTGTTTTCACCTAGTGTAGAGAAAATTTTATTAGCCTTCTACCATGTTCATGAATCATAAATATCATTATCATATGTATAAGATAATGTTTAAACTTTAGAACATTATCCTTTAAAAGTCAAACTTTCACACTTGAATTTTCAAAGTATATATGTGTGTTCACACACATGAAGATTTTCGGTCCCCACTTTTAGACATAGGACAAAATTTTATTTTACACCTGATCATAAATTAATGAACCATATTCATACACATCACTCATATAATCCTAGCATTAATTTTGTGTAGATTTTCTCCAATTTAATCATTATTTTCGCCATTAAGGGATAAAATCCTCCCACTTGATCCACTTGGTGTTACACTCACCTTATCCTTAAAAATATCTTAATAACATAATTATAACATTATATAATCAATTGGATAGCCATTTAATCCATTATACATTAAAACCCCTAATTTTCGAGACTTATAAGAAAATAAGTCACATATTTTATTCTTTTGAAATAAATAGCTAAAATATAGCTATGTGATATTTTATAAGTCTTAGATGATGAATTATATCATAGAAAAATATTTGGAGCATTTTCCAATCACAAACCCTAATTTCCAAATTAGGGTTTGAAAATATTCTCTTTGTTCAATCTCTATACTTAATTCTATAGCATTATTTAAATGGTAAATAATGCTCTTATTACCTAAAAATAATCATAGGAATTTAAATAACATAATTCCATGATCGTTTGGCTAAGTTCTCGAATCGTTTCAAAAGTCGGCGTTTAAAACGTCTCAAAGCGTCGAGAGTGAATTATCTCCAAACGTTCGTAATAAAGTGATACTCACTTTATTTATTCATTTTGAAATAACGATCCTTAATTCTAAGCTTCGTCACCTAGAAAATCGAATAGCTAACTATCGACATTTAATCGACGTTAGAAATATACTGTCGAAGGAATAATGAAATTTAGATTCCTTAATTCACTAATCACTAGTGAATATGATATAAGAATTCTCGTATCATAGGTTATCGAAATTGATCTTCGATAAATTACTATTTCAATTATCGGGATAGAACCCTAATTTACGATTTTAATTATCGTAATTAAGCTTTAAATTTTCGGGTTATTACATTCTACCCCCCCTTAAAAGAAATTTCATCCCGAAATTTGCATACCTTAAACGAGATTGGGGTATCGTTCTTTCATGGAATCTTCAAGCTCCCATGTGGCTTCTTCTTGACCATGGTGTTTCCACATCACTTTTACAAGGGGTATGGTCTTGCTCCTTAGCTGTTGAACCTTACGATCTAGGATAGCCGTAGGTTCTTCTTCATAACTCAGGTCTGGGTTGAGGATCACATCATCATGATGGATCACGTGCTTTGGATCATAGACGTATTTCCTCAATTACGACACGTGAAAGACATTATGTACATTTCCTAGATTTGGCGGAAGAGCCAACCTATAGGCAACAGGGCCTATTCTTTCTAGGATCTCATACGGTCCTATGAAACGTGGTCTTAATTTGCCTTTTTCCCCAAACCTTACAATTCCTTTGGATGGAGAGACTTTAAGGAATACTTTATCACCACATTCAAAACATAGCTCAGATCTACGCGTATCAGCGTAGGATTTTTGCCTATCTTGAGCCTCTTTTATCCGTTGCCTAATTTGGCGAACAATTTCTATCATCTCACTCACTGTATTAGGCCCTAAAATTCTTCTTTCACCTACTTCATCCCAATAAAGTGGTGATCGACATTTCTTTCCATATAACGCTTCGTATGGGGCCATATCAATCGTTGCTTGATAACTATTATTATATGCAAACTCAATGAGTGGTAAAACGTACTCCCAATTTGCACCTTGATCTAACACTACTGTCCTCAACATATCTTCGAGTGTTTGAATAGTTCTTTCCGATTGTCCATCGGTCTGAGGATGAAAAGCAGTGCTGAAATTCAATTTCGTACCTAGTTCCTTTTGTAAGCTAACCCAAAATCTTAAGGTAAATTTCGAATCTCTATCCAACGTGATAGATTTTGGTACACCATGTAGGCGTACAATTTCCTTTACGTACAACTGGGCTAACTTATCGGATCCATGGGTGATTTGGATAGGTAGAAAATGTGCACATTTGGTGAGTCGATCGACTATTACCCATATGGCAGTATTCCCTCTTTTCGATTTTGGTAAACCCGTCACAAAATCCATTGTGATATCGTCCCATTTCCATTCGGGTATATCCAAAGGTTGTAATTTCCCATGAGGTCGTTGGTGCAATGCCTTCACCTGTTGGCAAACAAGACAGCGTTCTACAAAAGAAGCGATGTCTCGTTTCATGCCTTCCCACCAAAACTTCTCTCGTAAGTCTTGATACATTTTTGTACTACCTGGGTGGGCGGTATAAGGCGTGTCATGAGCTTCACTCATGATTTCATCTCGTAGTTCATTATTGTTTGGTACGCACAATCTTTCTTCAAATAATAAGGCATTGTCGGGAGCTTCTCTATATCCCTTTAGTCCTTCAGACCTTATCTTGACTCTTGCCTTTTCTAGTTTCTCATCTCTTCTTTGTTCATCTATTATTCTCCTCCTTAAATCAGATGTCAAAGTGAGCGTAGCGATACGGCTCACGATAGTTTCCGGTTGTTCAATCACCTCTAATTTCAATCTTTCAAATTCCTCAACAAGTTTCCTTTCTCTTGTAAAGAGACATCCCAACTTGGGCTGATTTTTACGACTCAAAGCATCTGCTACCACATTCGCTTTGCCTGGGTGGTAATTTATACCACAGTCGTAATCCTTAACCAGTTCAAGCCATCTCCTTTGTCTCATATTTAAGTCTCTTTGCTCAAAAAAATATTTTAAACTTTTATGATCTGTAAAGATCTCACACCTTACTACGTAGAGATGGTGTCTCCAGATCTTTAGTGCATGTACTACTGCTGCCAGCTCTAGATCATGTGTTGGATAATTCAATTCATGTGGCCTTAACTGTCGAGATGCATAGGCTATTACTTTTCCATCTTGCATTAACACACAGCCTAAGCCATTCTTAGAAGCATCAGTGTAAATCACATATTCTTTATCTGTTTCTGGAACTGCTAGTACAGGGGCACTAGTTAATTTTTCTTTGAGCGTTTGGAAACTTGTTTCACATTCCTCAGTCCAATTAAATTTAATTCCCTTCCGAAGTAGCTGGGTCATTGGCCTTGCTATCTTTGAGAAACCTTCAATGAATCTCCGATAGTATCCAGCTAATCCCAAGAAACTCCTGATTTCGTTTTGAGTCTTTGGTGATTTCCATTCTTGGACCGCTTCTACCTTTGCGGATCAACTTTAATTCCTTCTGCTGACACAATGTGTCCAAGGAATATTACTTCTTTAAGCCAAAATTCACATTTGCTGAATTTGGCGTAAAGTCGTTCGGATCTCAAGGTTTGCAATACCGTTCTTAAGTGCTCCCTATGTTCATCTTCGTTCTTTGAATAGATAGGAATATCATCTATAAAGACTAAGACAAATTTATCCAGGTATGGATGGAACACTCTATTCATGAGATCCATGAATACTGCGGGTGCATTGGTTAGTCCGAATGGCACAACTACAAACTCGTAGTGGCCATATCTAGTTCGAAACGCCGTTTTAGATATATCCTCAGGTCGTACTTTGAGTTGATGATATCCCGACTTAAGGTCAATCTTTGAAAACACGCTTGCTCCTCGTAGCTGGTCGAACAAGTCATCAATTCTTGGCAGTGGATATTTATTCTTAAGCGTCAACTTATTTAGTTCCCTATAATCAATACACATCCTTAAGGAACCATCTTTCTTTTTGACGAATAAGACTGGCGCTCCCCAAGGTGATACGCTAGGTCTGATAAAACCTAGGTCCAATAGCTCCTGTATTTGGATTTTCAATTCTTCGAGTTCCTTTGGGGCCATTCGGTAGGGCGCCTTTGACACTGGAGCTGCTCCAGGTTCCAAGTCAATAGTAAATTCCAGCTGCCTGTCAGGGGGTAATCCTGGTAGAGTTTCAGGAAAGACATCAGGAAATTCTCGAACTATTTCCACATCTTCAACCTTTATCTCCGTTTTATCCGCTCCATTCAGATAAACAAGGAACGCTCGACTTCCCTTCTTGTTTATCATTCTTCTAGCCTTCAATGCGGATATAATGGGAATTTTCTTCTTCATGTTGATTCCGTAAAAGTTCGTAGCTTCTTGTCCAGGAAAGTGAAACGAAATTTTCCTTTCTTTACACAGGATTGTAGCATGGTTCTCTGCTAACCAATCCATTCCTAAAATTATATCTACATCGCCCATAGGTATTATGTTCAGATTATTCGCTAGAACCTTAAGTTATCCTAAGTTCAATTCTAGGTTCGAGCAAACATGTGTAACGGTCATAATCCCTCCTATGGGTGAAGAGATTCTCATCTCCTGATTCGCTTGTTCAGTTCTATGTTTCAACATATCAACACATGCTCTTGCAATAAATGAATGCGAAGCACCCGTATCGAACAAAAGTATAACATGTATATCGAGAAGTTTGCCCATACCTGCCAGGTTTCCCTGGTTCTGTTCATTCTGTCGACGGTGCAAAGCATAAGCTCTCGCCTGCGTCGGTTGTGGTTGACGGGGTGCTTGGTGTTGTTGATATTGCTGATGCTGTCGTGGCTGTTGTTGTTGTGGTTGTCGCTGCTGTTTCCGTTGTTGTTGTGGTGGTTGCCGTCGTTCTTTGTTGTGCCGCTTTCTTTGCCTGGTTTGGTTAATCTTGGATAGCCCTAAGTGGTTGGGCACGAGTTGGTTGATTTGGCCGTCCATTATTGCCGGCGTGCTCACAGGCAATCGATGCAAAGTGGCCGCCCGACCACATCTGAAACAACTACCAGTACCCGCCAAGCACGTTCCCTTATGCAGCTTATGGCATTTTGGGCAAGGAAGAGCCCTCATCTGCTCTTGTGGCCCTTGTATAGGAGTGGAAAAGACTGGCCTTTTCCAACCTTGCCCTTGTGGTGCCACAGTTCCTTGCCATGGCCGCTTGTTTGAGTTCTCAAAATTCCCTCGGTTATTGTTACTGAAATTTCCTTCCCATTTTCTTTTACCCTTATCAACAGTACTATGTGTCTGAGTGTGGGTCGTCTTGTCCTCTGGCATGGCCGCTTCAATGTCCAAAGCTCGACTAAGAGCTTCATTGTATGTTAAGTCCCCGTGGCTAGCTAGAGACATTCTTATTTCCGGCCTTAGTCAAGATCTGAACTTCTCGGACATTTTCATATCTGTGTTTACTTGATCCGGGGCATATCGTGACATGTCGCAGAAGACGCGATCATATTCCGTCACAGACATCTTTTCATGCTTCAGAGTGAAGAATTCATACTCCTTCTTCTTCCTGTAGCTCTTAGGGATGTATTTTTCGTACATCTCTCCTTTGAAATCTTCCCACGTGAACCCATCCATTTGTTCTGGAGTAAGAGTTTTCCTCCTAGCTTCCCACCAAAAGTCAGCGGGTCCATTTAGTTGGAAAGTAACACAAGATAACCTTTCTTGTGCCGTACAACGAAGAAAGTCGAAGATTCTCTCCATAGCCCTTATCCATTGTACCGCATCATCTGGGCTCCCTTTTCCGTTAAAGGCAGGAGGGTTCTGCCTGAGAAAAAGTTCCTCGATCCTACGATCGGGTGGAGGTGGGGGTGATTGAGGTACAACTTCTTCTTCCTCAGGTTGGGGAACTCCACCCCTTCTCCTACCCCTCCTTCTATTTTCAGGTTCAGGTGCACGTCGTGGTGGCATGTCGGTACTGTGAGAATGAATTTATAGTTGTATATCGTTATCACAACGAACACATATAACATTATCATTCAATCTTATCATAAAATAACTTTAAGGAAACCATTCATCTTTGTCATGCTCAATCATGCCATAAAAATCCCATCTAGGGTCATCATTACATGTGTATATATGTAGAAAAATTTGCCTCAACGAGGACTGATTCATACAAGTCATTGATATAAACGAAAGTCAAGAACATACTATAATATATTTTTCTAACTTAACCATCGTTAACTATCGTACTAGATTACACAATATAGCAAAATACTAAGCTTCTACTTTCTATTCCTACGACGTTACTACGTACCACACACGTACTATATGTATACTAACACACGATTTCACGTTCTACGGTTGCGTTTTCCGAAGCCTTTACCATTCATCGAACCTTTCATCATCACTATCTTCCATATTTGTATCAACATTCCTATTATTTTGCCGATTCCCTCCTTGGTTCATATTACCGTTCTGGTTTTCATCCGGATCTTCCTCTTCCGGATCCTCCTCAGGATCCTCTTCTTCCTCAGAATCCTCTTCCGAATTCTCCTCACGCGCCCGCCTACGGGAAGAGCCTGTCCCATCATCTCCTATGGCATACACATCACGCACTAGAACATGGTCATCTCGAGAATCATGCACTCTCATACGTGCTGTCTGAGGATAAGGTTCAGCTGGTGGCGGTGGTGCCGCCATCGGTGGTAGGACTGGTAGTGGCGGTTGCATTGGGTGTCCAAGAAACATGGGAGGAAGCACTGGTGCTCCTAGAGCTCTTGGTCTGGCTGCTCTTTCTACTTGTGTAAGTCTGCCCTCTTCCTCTAAGTATCTTGGTATTACCGGATCCACTTGTCTTGGAACCTCTGTATATAGCCATTCCGGTGAATCATCATGCCAAGTATACTCCCTGGGTGGAAGGTAAGGCCCTCTGGGTGCAGCCCTATACACGCTGTATACATAGAATAAGTGACTGATGAATCTTAGCAAATCTCCTATCAGGTCATAAGTGCCGCCAACGCGATAAATATAATCACCCGACACTTCCTTCGCATAATCTTCCCAATCAACAGGTAACCTAGTCAGCAAACGCTTGATACCATCAAAATCCGTTACACCATACTCATGTGCATCCATCCAAAGCCGAAGATAGTGCATCAAGAATTCTCCCAAGCTATCACCCCAACGCATCCAATACGTACGATATGCTTGAACTACTTCCTCTGGTGTCGCCCTTGATTCTAGTCTTCTTCTTGGCGTGTAATAAGTACTTACCATCTAACACAATCAACACTAGCATAAGCCAGTCTAAAAAAAATATTTGATAAGCAGATAAGGTAAACTTAAACATATCTGTTAAACAGATAAGATAACTAGATATATCTGTTAGGCAGGTGAAATAATTCAACCGCATCTAATAAGCAGATAAACGTCATCAGCAAGGTTCTCACACACTCACATTATAACTCTATCTATCCTCCTAGAAATCTTATTTCCTAGCAATATCCTAAAATTCTTATCACTCTATAGGGTTTCCATTCTTATAAATCGGAGACTAAACTTCCTCTGATTTTCACGAATTCTGGAGAAGGAATTAGGTATTCTGTCCTTCATAAGAGATAAAATACAGTGTTTTAGGAATGCGTAGGTGAAAACCACACGCAATTCGAAGCTCAAACGAGGGAGAACGAGTTGAAACAAGATCACCGCGCAGTGCAGAAAAACCTGCGCGCTCGTGCCGAGGTCGCAAGTAATGTCAATGTCAAGGCCGAGGTCATTCATGCCGAGGCTGAAGTCATAGAGTTCGATGTTATGGATGCCGAGGTCTTAGTTGCCAAAGTTAAAGATGACAAGGTCGGGGGTGACGAGGTCCAAGGTGACGAGATCAAGAATGATGACGTCGCAGTTGCTACCGAAGTTGTTACCAAAGCCGAAGTCGTTGCCGAGGTGGATGTTGTATTGCCCATGTCGGAATTGAAGTCGAGGTCGAAGGTATTGATGCCGAGATCGTTCATACTAATGCCGATGTCGCATTTGTCAATACATCGAAACCGAGATCGTAACCATCAAGATCGAGGTCAAAGTGATCAACTCCGAAGACGATGTCATTAATGATGACGTTGAAATCGAAGTCAACAGGGTCTTATTGTACATGCTAATCAAAATTTCGATGTTGAGATCGTATCTGCCGACGCTGAAGACATAAATGCTGAAGCCGAGTTCGAAGTAGAGAAGGTCGACTCAAAGGTCGAAGTCAAAGAGATTAATGCCGGAGTCATACGTTGAAAAGATTGAGGCTGAGGTCGTGGCTATGCGGCTCATTTCATTTCTTTGATGCCGAGTTCGTACATCGGTATCCTTACTTGATTCAGCGTTATTTCGCGCCGTCATATCATTTCTAGCTTACTTTAGCTCATTCGCGGCAGACCAGCAATTCGCCTTAGCTCATCATTGGCACCATTATGCCCATGCCGAAGTCAATGTCAAAGGTGTTGGTAATGGTGAGGTCAAGGTCGCGCATATTTATGCCGACACCGAGGTCGTTCTTTAAGAACTACACCGTTCTCCTTTGGATTATTGAGTTCGTTCACTTCTCGTTCCTTACTTCTATGTTCTTTCGTAATATGTGAGCATGCTCCCTATATCGTCTATGTTCTTTCAGAATAACATATTTATTTGTCATAATCAGCTTCGGGATTTGAAGAACATTTTCATATATTAAGAACATAGCTCGTTTTACACATGCACATATCTTTGAATTTTGAATAATTCAACATTTCCTTTTTGGCAATTCATGTTCACTTTTAAACATTGACCTTCATTCTTATCTTTGATCGCTTCGAATAACATCTCAACTCGTATCCTTTCATAACTTTCAACTTTAAAACATTATCAAAACATCAATTGATTTTCCAATCAATTGCATAACTTTCGTTGAATCTCAAAACATGATTTCAAGATAACTTTCAAAATCTTCTTTTCAATCCTTTTTATAACCTTCTTTACAATCAAACTTCATAGCATTCTTTTACTTTTAAAACATGCTTTCAATTCCTTTCATTCTTGAACTTTTCATTCTAAAACTTTGAGAAGAAATCATTTACCTCTTTTCCCGGTTGAGCTTGGTGTGATGGAGTGTTGAGCACAGTCAGCTGATTCTAGAAGTCTAGTGACTCAATCTAGACTTAACTTTTGAAAGGAAGTTTTGGGCTTCAAAAGAGCGAACTGCTCTGATACCACTTTGTAACAGCCCACTAACCCTAATGACGGATTAGCAAGGACTGTTACTTGGAACAGTGATTAAAAGACATAAGTGACCAATAACCATATACTGATGGAACATAATTCAAACAGACATTGGAATATCAAACTGTTGAGATAAGCACACATAATTTACATATGCATCTAGACCAACAGATCTTTAACAAAAGAGGTTCAACTGATCTGATGGTGATTAACTGACAAACTCAAAACATAACATAGTGTTCTTTTGTAGCGGAAAACATGTGAATACACATATGACGATGTGTATTCAAGGTACTAACAAATCAGCATCAAAAGGAGTCCATCGCTCAACACATTCCATCCCATCTTCACCAGTCAGTGCACGTTTAAAACAAATATGCAGGTGAGTACGAAACGCACTCAGTGGACACATGCCAAAACAGTTTATAACTTTAAATTACACTGCCCCATCAAGTAAGACACAAGGGTTTTAGTTAAAAGGCCTTGTGCTTACTAAAACAGCCACCGATCATAATCATTTGTGCGGCGGACATATTTCCTTTGTATGTATGATCCATATCCTTTACTTACATCACAAGAACATTAATACCGTCGTAGAAGTAGGCCTCCTTCTACGCCCGTTGTACCGCCGAGAATTATCCTTTCAAAGACACAATCGCTTAAGTGTACACGTTAACCCTAGCTGGTATAATTCTTCCAAGCATAGGATCCGATATCGATTTCATTCATAAGTTGGTAGCGAACCAACACATTCATCAACATTCATGGATATGATACATACATAAAAACATAAATATTTGGGCAGGTAATTAAATAAAACATTTCATAATCATTTCTTGACAGAAAGCATCGTAAATAAATTATTTGAAAAGCATTTCATTTTCAGTGAGTAGTAAAGCCCACCTGATACGTATGCTTCCTAAATAGTCTCTCTCTTAACGTCAGCGATCAATTCACGTCCACCTTTACGTAAGAAACCAATTTAGTACGTCGATCACGTTTATCGAGAAAGTCAAAGTTCAGTAAACTTTGATAACCTTCTAAAATAATATATTTTACCCTTTTCTACCCAACTTAGCATGTACTTTCACGTAACAGTATAACTCATAACTTTTCGTACTTCGATAGAGACGTAATACAACCTATGACTCATATTGACCATTTAGGTCAAACGTCAATTTTATACTTAACGTTTCTTAAGATTTCGATTAGGAAATCGTCTCTCATTCAAGAGATATTTATATATCTCTAATACGTTTTATACGCATTAGCGTATTTACTCAACGTATACAACAGTCCCTTTAGACGTATAATCCAATATTTGTCGTATACTAACGTATTTATACGTATTGACTAAAGTCAACAATTTTGACTTTTAATCACATATAGATTTCGAAATTTAACACATATGTTTTATAAATCGATTTTCAATCGATTTCTAATCCTAATATCATCGTTGCGATTTTTCACGCAATTGATAATTACTATTGTTTTATTTTCAATTATGACTTAACTTATATAATATACTTTATTATCCTTATTTATGCGATATAATATAATGTTTTGACACAAACATAATATTTCTCATTTCAAATATCACATAAATTCACAACATGTCTAAAATATAATTTTAGAACATAAAGTGTGATTATACATCATAATATAATTTTAAAACTTTTAAACTTTATAATATAAGGTTTCGGTTCTTATGATTAATTTCATATAATCTTTCCAAAAATTCTTGTAAATTCACATAGTGTACTATTTTAACATGGGATTAATAATATGTATTAATATTGATCATATAAAATTTGTACATCACTTTATTTCTTACAATTGTTTTCGGTAATTTTAATATATATACCAAATATTTTTCAAATATTCCAATTAAATCAAAATACACATAATCAACAACATATATCATCACCATAACATAATTTTAATCAATTACAACTCATACACTAATATACACTAGGACATGATTTTTGAAAATTAGACTTAGGTAAATAAATTTTCTAAAATTCCAATAAATTAGTATAACATCATATTATGAACCTACATCACTTATATGCTATAATATCATTTAAAATCAAACATATATCAACATAATATGTCTTGATAATTTTCGGTATTTTGAAACATTAAGTATATGTTTTCCAAAATTTCACCTAAATTCATATAAGCGTATTAAATACCTAGATCATTATTTCATGCTCAAATCAACATTTAAAATCATTCTCAACAACATATATATACCCTAAGTTTTGGTCCTTTCCTATTTTTTTTATACATGCATAATTTTGTTCCAAACTCAATATACAAGCTCTAGTACATCATATAAACATGTTTAATGAACAACTAAACATCATAACATACTTATAATTTTCAAAAATAATAGCATATAAACATAGCATGAGATTTCATGGATAGATTTCAAAATTTAACTATGTAGAAAGCTACGAAATTCCTAACCTTTTAATCGGTTTCGATTCTCGTGACGATCGTTTTCACTCAAGATCTAAGAAAGAAAATTTTGAAAACCCTCTCCTTTCTCTCTAAGCTCTCGGTTCTCTCTCACTTTTGGGAAGCAAATGAGATAAAATATGTGATCTTATCTCTTAATAAAGGTAGGCGTCAACTTGCACAATAAGCTAACAAGGATGTAATTAATTTCATTTTTTTTTCCCTAGAATTTTCGGTACTTTTAGTTCCCAATAGATAAGAATTAATTTAATTATTTAATACATGTGATATCATACCTTATCACATAATTATTACACTCTACAACTCATAGAAACAAGTTGCATAAAAATCCTATGATTTCATGTGATTTTCGGTCACTACATGAAATAATATGTCACACTTGTTTAATTAAATAATTCACCTTATTTCATGACATAATATATCATATTATATCATATAATAATTAATTATAGGATTAAGTTCATTATCAATCATCATTATCATGAAATAATAAAAATTAAATCTTTTGAACACATATATGTAAATTTTCGATCACTTTAGTAACATAGGACAAGAATTCTATTTTTTTTTCATGCTTCAATACATCATCTTACCTTATAATTAATTTATATTAAATAAATTCTCATAATTATCAAAGAATTATGAAAATCACAATTTAATGCACATATATGCATATTTTCGGTACTCACCTAGTGTAGAGAAAAATTTTATTAGCCTTCTACCATGTTCATGAATCATAAATATCATTATCATATGTATAAGATAATGTTTAAACTTTAGGGAACATTATCCTTTAAGAAGTCAAACTTTCACACTTGAATTTTCAAAGTATATATGTGTGTTCACACACATGAAGATTTTCGGTCCCCAACTTTAGACATAGGACAAAATTTTATTTTACACCTAGATACATAAATTAATGAACCATATTCATACACATCACTCATATAATCCTAGCATTAATTTTTGTAGGATTTTCTCTCCAATTTAATCATTATTTTCGGCCATTAAGGGGATAAAATCCTCCCACTTGATCCACTTGGTGTTACACCTCACCTTATCCTTAAAAATATCTTAATAACATAATTATAACATTATATAATTAATTGGATAGCCATTTAATCCATTATACATTAAAAACCCTAATTTTCGAGACTTATAAGAAAAATAAGTCACATATTTTATTCTTTTGAAATAAATAGCTAAAATATAGCTATGTGACATTTTATAAGTCTTAGATGATGAATTATATCATAGAAAAATATTTGGAGCATTTTTCCAATCACAAACCCTAATTTCCGAAATTAGGGTTTCGAAAATATTCTCTTTTGTTCAATCTCTATACTTAATTCTATAGCATTATTTAAATGGTAAATAATGCTCTTATTACCTAAAAATAATCATAGTAATTTAAATAACATAATTCCATGATCGTTTGGCTAAGTTCTCGAATCGTTTCAAAAGTCGACGTTTAAAACGTCTCAAAACGTCAAGAGTTGAATTATCTCCAAAACGTTCGTAATAAAGTGATACTCACTTTATTTATTCATTTCTGAAATAAAGATCCTTAATTCTAAGCTTCGTCACCTAGAAAAATCGAATAGCTAACTATCGACATTTAATCGACGTTAGAAATATACTGTCGAAGGAATAATGAAATTCAGATTCCTTAATTCACTAATCACTAGTGAATATGATATAAGAATTCTCGTATCATAGGTTATCGAAATTGATCTTCGATAAATTATTATTTCAATTATCGGGATAGAACCCTAATTTACGATTTTAATTATCGTAATTAAGCTTTAAATTTTCGGGTTATTACAAAAAAGGTCTTATAAAAGGTTATAATGTAGGCTCTTTGGTAAGGTAGGATATATTTAGGCTAAGTGACTCATAATCCCGTAATGAAAAACACCATAAGTATCATAAGACACAATTCCCAAACTTTCACAATTTATTTCAATTCTCCATACCAAGAAGTTATTTTTCTATTAAGAACTTCACACTTATCATATAAGTGATATACTCATTTCAAGCACTAGCTACTTACCCATTTATGTTCTTTTCGCACACTTGTACCAACTCTTTTTTTTTTGAACTTATATGGGTAAGCAACTATTTTTAATTATCACTTTCTCATTATCTATTTTCTTTCTTTCCTTTCTTTTTCTCAACCTTCAATTCAAGCAACCAAATATCACTAACTACGTAACCCAACCCACGGCTATATGAACAAATAAGGTAGGCTCAAACGGGCTCATCAAAGGATAATAAAATAACAGGTTAGTATTTGGATAGTGTATAGGCTAAGAAAAGAATGACTAATATCATCTCATAATTCTTAAGCACATCAATGCAACCTCGACAAAGAACCAGAGCAAGTTCTAGAGAAACACATGCTATTTCAAACTATTCACACGAGAAAGAAACAAGATCGAAAAGATATGACACGAAAAGCTCAAGTCTCACGGGTTTCAAAAGTGTGATCAAGTTCTCAAAGGCTCAATACTCACAATAATCATAACATGCTTCGTCTCACAAAATCAGTTGCAATAAATTTTCTAATAAAAACAAATCTCATCATCGGCTGCTTGTCATTCAACTCAACCCAAAACAGATACAAAACCCAAACAAGAAAAACAAAACAAAAACAAACATAAAGAAAACGAAACACAAACGAAAAACAAAACAAAATAAAGAAAAACATTGGGTTACCTCCCAACAAGTGCTAAATTTAAATGTCTTTAGCTAGACCAATACTAACCTTGATCAATCTGGCATTTTGGCAGCAGACTTCTTCCCAAATCTATGCTTGTCTCCATATTTTGCATTGACCGCAGACCACCACTGAGTGTGGAAGTGGCTCCCCAAACTTGAATAAATCACTCGGAGTTCCATGCCGAGTCCATCTCTTGTTTGTAGCATCCTCATCGACTGGTCGGTTGACATCCAAGCTCGAGATTTGGCTAGCTGCAACAGTGGTGATTGAATAGCAATTTTTGTGCTCTGAACTATCGTGTCGCGGAATGGCATCATATATTGAAATTTTCAGCTCCTCATCATTGACACGAAAAGTAAGATCACCTTCCTGCACATCAATTAAACACGACCAGTTGCTAGAAAAGACCGACCCAAGATTAGTGGTTGATTTTTAAATTCAGGAATGTCTAAAATAACGAAATCAGTAGGAAAGATAAAATCCCGAATTCTTACCAACACATCTTCAACTATTCCCTTAGGGTATGTGACTGACCTGACAGCCATCATCAATGAAATTTTAGTTGGCTTCATTTTGCCCAACTCCAAGCGGTTGAACACATATAAGGGCATCAAGTTTATACTCGCTCCCAAATCACACAACACGTCGGGAAATGTATGCTCTGCAATCTCGCACTCAACGTGAAGCTCCCGAATCTTTCTGTTTCAACGGCAGCTTCCTTTGCAAAATAGCACTGCATTCTTCAGAAAGGTTAATTTTTTCAAATTTACCTAACTTCTTCTTGCTTGCCACTGCATCTTTGAGAAATTTAACGTATCCGGGCATGTTTTTGAGCGCATCAAAGAGAGGTATGGTGATGTTGACTTTTTGGAACATCTCTTTGAATCGGGCGTACTCCTCATCATATTTCGTCTTCCCGATGCGCTGAGAAAATGGAGCAATGGTTGTTGGGAGCGTCGGTTAACTCGCGGCCTTCTCTCGCGAGGTTGAGTCACGAGACTCCCTCGCGAGATCTCCTATGTGCGTCTTCGTGAAATTACCTCGCGACTGCTCCTCGCGAGTCAAGGTCGCGAGGTGTGGTTCTGTGTCAGGCGCGTCTTCCACTAGCGAGTTTTGCTCTCTGGACGTCTTTCGCGAGTCTCCTCCGTGCTGCTTCGTGAGTTTCCATCGCGACCCTTCCTCGCGAGGGAAGGTCGTGATACCTTCTCTGTATGTGCTCGCGAGGCTCCCTCACAAACCTTCCTCGCGAGGTAATGTCGCGAGGCGAGAATTTTCGTCTGCCGTAGCTTTCTTCGTGACTTGGTCTCGCAATGATGGATCGCGAGGAACGCGTCTGCGAGGCGAGACTTCATCCGATCTTCGCCTTCTTCTTCTTCTTCTTCTTCTTCTTCTCCTCTTTCACTGTATTGCTTATCTCCTTGGTTCTCTGGATGATTTTCATATGAAGTCCCGCTCCTCAAATATATCGCATTGCACTGATTCGGAGGCATATGATTCTTAGGATTATGTTCAGTGTTACTTGGGAATTGCTCTTGCCTATGTATCCCAGCTCTCTCATTGGCCATCTACCCCACTTGGTTCTCTATCATCTTTCCTTGTTTTCCAAGGGCCATCACCGTGTTGTTAATGGCATTGATTGTGCTCTCCAGAGCGTTCATCCTATTCCCAAGCTGCAGGATCTGAATATTTTGCTGAGCCACAATTTGTTGGTGACTCGCTGCTATTTGTTGATTGCTCGTCAACACTTGTTGCATCATATCTTCGAGGCTCGGCTTCTTGGGCTCCACAATCATTCCATTATTAACAGCAAAACCAGGTGGTAGTTGTTAAGCATTCTGCGCATTGGCATAGGAAAAGTTTGGGTGATTCCTATTATTGGGATGATAGGGTGGATTTCCACTCTGATTCCCATGGAAGTTGCTTCTTTAGTTCACGTAGTTGGCCTCTTCAATATTCTACGCCATGGCCACGGTCATCTGCCCTTTCCTCTCGGCTTCATACTCATTCTGAAGAGATTTAAATTTTTCTAACAGATCATCGTATCTATTGTCAAGTTCTGCAGCGGCAACTTTCCTGCTCGGCTGTCTCTCCGTCGGCCACTGATAAATGTTGGATGCCATCTCCTCAATTATTCTCAATGCTTCATCTATTCCTCGATTGAGAAGGCATCCTCCGGCTGACGCATCAACAATGCTACGGGTGTTAGCATTGAGTCTACTATAAAATTGTATCATTTGTTGCTCAGGTGAAAACCCATGTTGTGGACACTTGCGGAGTAGGTTTCTGAATCGCTCCCAGGCCTCAAATAACGACTCATCTCCCAATTGTGAAAAATGGGTGATCTCGGCAATGATTTTCTGCACCTTGGCAGGTGGAAAGTATTTAGACATGAATTTCTCGCACAACTGCTCCCATGTAGTGATTCTAGATTTGTCTAAGCTCTTGAACCACTCTTTCGCCTGACTCCGCAGTGAAAATATGAACATCCGCATCCGGATGGCGTCAGCTAGCACTCTATTCTGCTTGATAGTATCACATATATCAAGGAATGCCTCTAAATGTGCGTTGGGGTCTTCAGTAACCCCTCCCCCGAACTACTCCGCTTGTATCATGCTGATGAGGGCAGGCTTTAACTCGAAATTATTAGCACTGACGTTCGGACCCCATCCTCCACCTTGGAACTAATCCGTCGGTGGCCTGTACATGTGGTTGAGCGGTATAGGCTATGCTCGTCCACCAAACGAGCCCATCTGATTATTCAACGCCAGCTGGCGTTGCATTGCTGCTAACATTTCCTCCATCTCGGCCATTCTATCATGGCCTTAGGGTTGTCTTTCTGCTATTGCTTGTTATCTTCTTTCTCGACTCTCTCTCTTATGTGATCTTTCAATCTCAAGATCCAAATGGATAATTTCTTTCCTTTGGGATCTTGTAATCATGCACTGCACAAAGAGATAAAAATCAGATCAGATCTAAGAAGCAACACAGAAATAAAAAAAAAAAATTAAGCCTGAATTAATAACTACTATTCAAAAATTATCACTATGCAATCTAAACAGTCCCCGACAACTGCGCCAAAATTTGATCGCTATAATTCCTACCAAATAAATGATAGTAAAACAACAAGTATATTATATCGTATCCACAGGGACTGCGACTCGAGAACACAACAATTAATTAACAAAGAATCTTTATTATTATTATTATTATTATTATTATTATTATCCAGGCAACAATATCAAGAGATGTGATTATAAAACAAGACTCGAAAATAAGAATAGGAATATAAACCAGATAGAAAAGACTGACCCTATGGATGTATTTAACCTAACCGGACCCACACAATTACCCTATTAATTTGTTTACCAATTTAATCCACATTCATATGAAGGATCACTAATGTAACTATAGTTTCCGTCAAGACAGCATATAGTAGTAGGTTAGCCTAAACTCTATCTCCGTCGAGTCTCAAGAGAAGTAAGCTAATTACCAAAAGCACACACAGATTTAACCTCCTACAGTTCACCTATCTCCGCCAGGTCTCAAGGTAAAAACTGTATTATGAATTCAAGATATCGATTATGCAATTAATTCTGCCAGGACATCAATCACATAACTAGCATGCATTAATATTGGCCAGTTACCAACACATGAGAATTAAAGCCAAGAATCATAAATCATGAATGGGACGGCAAAACAGTATCAACAGATAAATTATACAAATCTAGTCAGACATACAAACCCTAGGATCAATACGGAATTTAGCTACTCATAATTAAAATACCAAAACAATAAATAAATAACGAAAGCATAAATTGTAATAGATAAATAAAACCGTAGGATTCCACGATGAACAATGTAGTAATTCGATCCCGTGAAGTAAATCTGAACTCTTGTAGAAACACTAAACTGAAAACTGAAATAATAAACTAAAACTACACTGGAATCAAACTAACTGGAACACTAGAATCAAAATGAATTGAAAACAAAGCTAAACTAATAAACTGGAATCAGAAAAATAAAAGAGCAAAAGAAAAACGAGTGTTATGTATTCTCAATGAAAAACTCTCGTAAAGTGTGCACGTAAAAGTGTGATAAAGTTTGCGCCCCTCTCTGACGCAATCATATACGGAGGAAACCCTTTCTTCGCTCGCGGGACGCCATCGCGAGTAAAGATCGCGAGCATGTCTCGCGTAAAGATCGCGAGCATGTCTCGCGATACTTCTTCCGTGTTACCTCGCGAGTTCCTCTCGCGAGCCTTGGTCGCGAGTGTTGGTCGTGAACTCACCTATCAGCGTGCATTCTTTATTTCATCGCGAGATTTGATCGCGACCTTAGGTCGCGATATCGTGTCACGAGATTGTGCTTAGTGTTCGCGCATGTTTCAGCTGCGATAGCTTGTCGCGAAGCTTCAGCCGCGAAGCTATCTTGTGTACTCTTGCGTGTTCTACATTTTTAAATCATAACCTGTGCTAAAATAACATAAAATACACACGGCATCATATCTTTCAAGGTGATTAAAAATATATCACAAGGCAGCTCAAACAATCATTTCCATTAGAAACGAGATAAATATAACCTTATAAAACAGGTAAAATGAGGCTTATCAATCATCCCATCATTAACAGCAAAACCAGATGGTGGTTTTTTTTCTGAAACAAAAACCAGATGATGATTGCTGAGCATTCTGCGTATTTGCATAGAAAAAATTAGGATGATTCCTATTGCTGGGATGATATGCTTGATTCCCACTCTGATTTCCTTGGAATTGATTCCTTTGGTTCACATAGTGAGCCTCTTCTATGTTCTGTGTCATGGCAATAGTCATCTGCCATTTCCTCTCATCTTCATACTATTTCTGCAACAAAGTGAATTTTTCTAACAGATCATCATATCTGTTATCAAGCTCTGCAGCGGAAACTTTTCTGATAGGTTGTCTCTCCATCGGCCACTGATAGCTAGTGGATGTCATCTCCTCAATAATTCTCAATGCTTCATCTATTCCTCGATTAAGAAGGCATCCTCCGGCTGAAACATCTACAATGCTACGGGTGTTAGCATTGAGTCCACTATAAAACTGTGTTACTTGCTGCTCAGGTGAAAACCCATGCTGTGAACACTTTCGAAGCAGGTTTCTGAATCGCTTCCAGGCCTCAAACAATGATTCATCTCCCAATTGTGAAAAGTGAGAGATCTCAGCAATGATTTTCTGCGCCTTGGCAGGTGGGAAGTATTTGGCCAGGAATTTCTCGCACAACTGCTCCCATGTGGTGATTCTTGATCTATCCAAGCTCTTGAACCATTCTTTTGCGTGGCTCCTCAATGAGAATACAAACATCCGCATCCGGATGGCATCAGCTGTCACTCCATTATGCTTGATAGTATCACATATATCAAGGAATGCCTCCAAGTGTGCCTTGGGATCTTCAGTAACCCCTCCCCCAAACTGCTCTGCTTGTATCATACTGATGAGGGCATGCTTTAACTAAAAGTTGTTAGCATTAATGTTCGGCCCCCATCCCCCACCTTGGAACTGATCCGTTGGTGGCCTGTACATGTGATTGAGCGGTATGGGTGGTGCTCGTCCACCAATCTGGCACATATGATACTGTAACGCCAGTTGGCGTTGCATTACGGCTAGCATCTCTTCCATCTCGGCCATTCTATCATGGCCCTGGGTTGTCTGTTTGCCATTGTTTGTCTCCTTTCTCTGCGCTCTCTCTTATGTGATCTTTCAATCTCAAGATCCAATAGAACAATGTCTTACATCTGAGATCTTGTAATCATACATCGCGCCGGATCAAACCAAGCAAAAGCATCAAAATATATATATATATATATATATATATATATATATATATATATATATATATATATATATATATATATATATATATATATATATATATATATATATTTAAGCCCAATTAATAACTACAATTCGAAAATTATCACAATGAAATCTACACGTCCCCAAGCAATGGCGCCAAAATTTGATTGCTATAATTTCTACCAAAATAATGATAGTAACAACGGAAGTATTATATCGTATCCACGAGAAACACAATGAATAATTAACACATAATCTTTACTTATTATCCAGGCGACAGATATCAAGAGAGATGATTGAACTAGACTTAAATAAAATAGGAATGAACTCAGATGAGAAAGACTGATCCTAGGGATGTATTTAACCTAACAAGATTCACACAATTAACCTATTAATCTGTTAACCAATTTAATCCAGTCACGATGAAATTTTACATAAATAGCCATCAATTTTAGTTACGACAATTGTGGTTTTAGATTACTAATTCATCTATTACTGTTACGTCTCAAGGTGGAAATTAGTAACTCCAAAAAGCTCACAAAGAATATGCTTCCTACGGATGTTCCTATCTCAGTTACGACTCAAGGCTTACCCATATTGTGCATTCAAGATCGATTGACAATCAAAACTGTTAAGTATTCAATTGGCAACTAGATATGCGTTAAAGTTGATCAGAAATTAACACATAAAATTAAGCTCCATGAACCACAAATCGATTACTGGAAGGTAAAGCAGTATCAACAGATAAATCACAGAAATCTAGTCAGACATACAAACCCTAGGATCAATACAAGATTTAGCTATGCATAATTAAAGTACTAAAGCAAGAATTAAATAAATGAAATATAAACTAAATTGAAAAGATAAAGCCATAGGAATCCACGACGAAGAATGTAACAACTCGAATCCATAAATAATCTGAATGCTTGCAGGAAATTAAATATGGAACTGGAATGAAAATAATCTAAATCTATGCTATGAAATTGAAGGACAAGAATGAAAACTATGAAAACTATGGTAAAAACTGAGAGAATGAGTCATGGGGGCGCCAAAGGATGTCTTGGGGTATATATAGGCAATGGGCTGAAACCCAAATTCGCGCAAGGCCGCAGCGGCTAGCGGTCACTAGCCTGGTCGCTAGCTATGAGACAGAAGCTTTACGGGCTAAACTCGCGGCCACCCTCGCGACCGCTTGGGTGGTCGCTAGCTTCAGTACGCGACTTCGCTTCGCGTCCGAACTCCGAATTACGATCCGTTTACGCCTATGGACTCCTATCGAGATGCTCTTTAACATTGTAAAATTTTCACATCCATACTTGTCATATCCATTTCATCCTATTTAACAACGTTTTTAAATAGTTCTTCTTCGCGCGAGCTCACGATCGGGCTAGCGGCCGCTAGCCTCCTGTTCCTTTTCATCTTTGGTTACTTCTTTGTCTTGTGCATCGATTATCACTTGAAACGCCTATAAAACACCAAAAAGAAACCCCAAGAGCAATATCTTCTCAAAATGGCTAAAAGCATAACATCAACTATATAAAGGCACTTAAACTGATCTAAATTCATCCAAATATATCATTCTTAAACTAGTAAAAAGTGCGTTTATCATGAACACAAATATTCATTATAGATTAATTGCTCCAGACTTTCTTATATCTTTTTAGATCGTTTTTTCATGCCTTTATAGATAGTATATAGAGGATTAAACAAAAACAACACAAGATCAGTAAGTAGTGTTCTCTTGTTTGATTAATTAAAAATAGGACGAATGTTGAGACGATTTAATTGGAAAAATTTAGGAGATGAAAGAAGCGGACTAATGGTGGAGGCTGTGGTGGTTGCCGACAGTTGATTTGGCTATATTTTGTATAAAACGAAAGAGAAAGATCTATAGAATTGGGGGATGAATTTGTACATATTGGAAAAGATACATAAAAAGATATATAAAAATGAGAGACATACATACATAAAAAAAAACTCTATTAACTAACAAAGGTATATGTATTATATTTATACAGTAAAACATCATGCATAAGACACACGGATAGCGGGATATCCTTTTTTCAATTATACCTCTCAACATATATTTTTCTCAAATGCATTGCCACGTGTTGTCCATCCAAATGTCCACATAAACGCAATAAGTGATCCAAATTTGATACTAAAAGACTTAGGTAGTATTGGATTATGTTCCTAAATATATAAGAATTTGATCAAATATGGGAGTGATTATTGTAAAAACTCTTCTTAATATATAAACTACGAACTTTTGAAATCGTCTGAATTCATCATGAAAGCGTTTGAATTCATCGTATAAGTGTCTGGATTCGAAAAAATAAAAATTTGCCCCTCATACGATTCGAATCCAGATGTTTGAATCCATCAAGTAAGGTGATGAATTCATCGTGATCTTCATGGATCAAATGGTTCTTATTTTATACTTTAAGATTGGTTTTATTTGATCTCATTCTTATTATATATATATATATATATATATATATATATATATATATATATATATATATATATATATATATATATATATATATATATATATATATATAATGGTTGGTTTTAGAGGAACCATCTCTTAGATAAGAACTAAGAATCAATAATCATTCTTAGATTGGATAAGGTCAGACGATTCATAATTATTTAATGATAAAAGTAATCAAATCCTTAAATTTTCGTTATTTGGAGAAGATTCAAATCTTAAAATTCTCTCACATTCTATTTAGAGATCCTTATCCCTAAAATCTTTCACTTTCCATTATTCGTTGTTCGTATAATTCATGTTGTTGTTCATGTAATCCTAGTTCTTGTACATCCTATTGCATTCAAAATTCATTGTTATGTTCATGTAATTCATGTTATTGTGCATGTAATCGTAGTGATTATGTATGTTGGAACGGTTACCGTAAATGAATATATAAAATCCATTTATTATAAGACTAAAACGGTTAAAATATGAGAATGATAAATAATTTATTATTAATCTTGACAGTTAGATTATAAAAAATAGATGAACCACATTAGTTCTTAGTTCTAAAAAAAGTTAGAGTTTTCATTTGATTCACTCCATATATAGGGGGTGATTCTAGTGAAAATGCTTATATATGTAAGAAATAAGAATGTATCATAACCATAGATCAAGTCTAAATTTACGGTCCAAATTAAGTTGAAATTAATTGATAATATCATTCATTATATATTGTGATTTACGGATAAGAGATAAAAATGGTATTAAAAAAAATACATAATCATCCCATAAATATCGTCACCTTCCTTAGTTATAGGAATCATCCATCTCTTCTAAATTTTCACAAAATATAGCACATATTGAATAAATTTGTTGCACATATATAATTAAAATATTGCATTATTCGTGGAATTAAATGTTGTATTTTGTTTTTTGTATTGAATGTGGAATGTTGATTGTTGCACTCATAATATTATTTATAGCACATCTATAACATATACTTTGCTTAATTTATTGTTGCACAAACTAAATTACAACAAATCTCTAAAATCAATGAACAAAATTACAAATATAAATTTTAATTAATCTAACAAATTTAAAATATAGCATATCTAATTATGAATTGCGGCACAACGTCTATTGATTTGCTAAAATCAATGATTTAGATTTATTCTTATTTCTTTTAAATAATTTCATTCATATTTGATCTATCCTTTATATATCCTACATCCATGATTGATTACTAGAATTTAAAAATACAACATATTTACCGTCCAAAAAATGACGTAAATTGATTTTAGGGTTAAAAAGGGTGAATAATTTTCACTACCAAATTATCTTCCTCCCACTACACCATTAATGTTGGGATCTTACGAGATCCATATATTTTTCCAAACCTAAATACTGATTGTGTCACAAAACCCCCCAACTTTAACTTCACTACTCTTCCAGAAAATCACATCAGGTTGTGTTAGTCGAAGTTTAATCTTCGTTAATTTCACTAATTTATGTTGTTGCTAAATCGTAATTAAGAACTCGAGTTTTTGGAGATCTATGTTAAACTATTTTTCACTCTAATCGATTTATGCTTTCTCTAAGTCCGTTAGAATCCTTGTTTTGATATTTGTCTTTTGTAGTATGAAGCAGTTGAAGTGAGATTATGTTATTGTCGAAGCGTCAGATACCATGTGTTTCTATATAGCATTTTTTTGTGCAAGTGTATACTTTTTTTATTTGGATCCACATGCTTCTGATTTGTTAATTTTAGTGCTTCTGGATCTGCTTCTGTTATTCTTTTATGCTTTTGGTTTATAAGTTTTTTGGTTTGACTTTTGATGCTGTTTTGTCTCTGTGTGTAATGTTATTCTTTTATGCTTTTGGTTTATAAGTTTTTGGATTTGAATTTTGATGCCTTTTGTCTATGTGTGTAATGTTTTTGTGACATGCATATTATGTTTTTAGGATATTGTTATGTTAAAAATAGTTGAAATCAATGATTAAGTGACAATTATCAGGGAACATAGAGAAATTGATAAGAAAGTATTTCTTAATGATGCTTTGATTAGCTATATTGTATGTTTTCCTTTTTGAATATACTTTGCTTCCATCTATTATGCTATTATGCTTTTGTTGGTGCATAATACTCCATCCGTCCTTCATGTATGTTCTTTGATTTTGGTGATACGGATTTTAATAAATGTGATGAGTGTAAAGTGAGTGGTGAAAATGACCGACATAGTAAGATGTATTATGTGAATGGAAAATGTAGATCATGAGTGATTTTTTATAAATAAGTGGGTTGATTGTGGATGCATATATTTGTACAAGAAACTATCTTTTCAATTCAGGGCTCAATCTTGTTTGCATAATGTCATATGTATATCCTATAAGAAAATACAAATTTCGAGCTCAATCTCAACATTTTTTTATTATATTTTTACATAAAAATTCATGTGCATTTGTCCTTATGGTGTGGACTGACAAAATTATTATTTATATTTAGAAAAAATATCATTTGTCTTTTTACCTGTAATTAAAAATTGTATTATTTATATTGAAGAAAAATATTATTTATATTAAAATTTTTATCAATGTCTGCATAGAAGATCACCTAATTTTTTTAATATAGTTTCGATTTTATTGGCGACTGCTTTGCCTGTATGTAGGCATCTTACTCGATGATTTTAGAATAATATCATTTATTAACATCTTAATGCTTAGAGAAACTTATAAGAAAACTAAAAGAGGTCAAATGAGTAATTAATTTAGTGAAGTCATATGTATTACATGTATTGGTTTTTAGGGGAAAACCATAAATTGTTATTCCACATCCGATTTAGAAGTCAGGACAAGAAATCAGCCTTTTTAATCATATCTTGGGAAAGGCAAAAATTTATGTATATTCAAATGTATGTACGACATCTATCCCTACTAAGATTCATCACTCCCCAATTAGGTTTATTAATCGCTAATTATGATTTATTAATTACAATGAGGATTTAATTAATTATGGCAGATGCATCACGCATCGGATACACCGAAGTGTGCCTCATTGTGAAATAACAGCGTAATCAGCTAAACACTGAGTACAAATGCAGACAATTATCACCAATACATCTCTGTATATATGTATGTATGTAGAAACATAAAATATATCATCTTCTTCATCCTCATTAATTGCGATGTTGCGCCTTTATTTTGCTGGACACACATTGAAGGAGAGCAGCAGAATGAAGGAGTAGGTGTTGTAGAGTTAGAGTCATGATGATGGATTCAACACACTTTTTCTTCCAAAGTCTTAAGTTGAAAATCTTGAAGAAGGATGAATTTGGCTTGGCCACCATACTCTTCTGGCAAGGCATCCACACCAACTTCCCTGATCAACGCACGTCGTTCTTCTTCATTCGAGACAATCACAATCTGCAGCATACGCGTCAAAGATAGTAAGTAATCCGCGTATGAGCTCTAGTTTAGTGGAAATGAGGCCCTTTGCTCTTCGTAAACATGGCATGATGAAGCTATATATTTTGCTGGATCCGTACCTTTTCTAGAGTAGCTTTTTCAAGAAAACGCGAAACCAATCTCCAGACGCGCACAAAAAACCCGGGCATGTTTAGCAGGAAACACTTTGATAATCGCTCAGGGTAATAATCCTACACATACAAGAAGAATTTAATAAATACTAGTTAAGTTTATCAAAATCACCAAATAGTTTTGACATAAACGAATTGATCAATGTAAAAGGAAATCTGGATTAATCATTGAATCAGTGAACATAGACGTCAATTCTGTCATTTGTGCAAGGATTTTCACTACATGGGAGCACATTATATCTGCCTGTAGTTAAATGAGTGACAGAAAATCGTAGTTCAGAGCTAGAGAATAGAATTGCTTTTGTTTAAGTCCTCTTCTCGCTTCCATTTCAACTCTTAATTGCAATCACTGAGCACATTACGTCTGTTTCCGAGCTTCGTTTAAACAGTTTGTAGAGTAGAAAGATCTGGCTTGGTGCAAATGACTTACTTGCAAGAACTGAAAACCAGTGGTCAATCCACGTATATCAACATTTTTGTATGCAAGTTTTTGCAGATCAAGAACTGCAACCATCTTCTCGTTTCCCATCTCTTTGCCTCTAAAACCACTGCACATCAATATATGCAAATCTGAATCAAAACATATGAATGTAGATCGAGAACACGAGAACTATTTGGATTCAATTGGCAAGAACATCCAACTATGTATATAGCGGACGTTCCTGCATAATTTGTAACCATAGATAACTGGAAATTCGTTACCTTGCAATAGTCTTGTCGAGCAGATGAACCACAAATTCTGCACGACGAGAAAAGTATGCATTAGAAACAAGGTTGTAGTTTCAAAGCAGCAAGCAAGCAATGGTTTTTTGCAGAAAATGTACATCTTCTGAAACTCAAAAGGGTTGATGCTTTTAATTGTCCATTGCACAGTGTGATCTAATTTAGTAACTCTAACTAATTACCAGGCAGAACCAGAAATCTTATATATAAAAATGTTGATTTTCTTAGGCAGCCAGCAGAGAAATATATATATACATTCATGTAGTAATAATTCCTAGAATACGCTAACGCCTCGTGCAATTTGAGCTCAGGGAGAAGACCACTATTAGGCCTCCTAAACATATGTTCATATTCATTCCATGCCATATTTCATCACTCTTCTTCACGAATCAAATTTCTTTTACTTTCAAAATTCGAAATGTATCATGAATATTAGGCTAATTCTACTAAGACACATCCACCTGTATTTGAATTAGGCAGTGTATAAAACCCTTGTATGATAAACTGTTAACATGTTACATGTTACAAACCAAGTCCATAATGTCCATTACAATACAAACAGATCATACAAAGGAGGGCCAGCATGATTTTGGACAAAGTCACCACACAAAAAATTAACAACAATATATCATTGAATTTTTTTATCATCTTTTTCAAGCATGAAACAACAATGTGATTTGCAGGCCAATAGAAGGCATTAATCCAAACAATACAGTAACAAACTGATCAAAGAAACTAACAAACAACAAACTTTAAAACTAATTAAATATTAGGAAAACACACACACACACACACACACACACACACACACATACTCTTGAATTGGAGCTTATCCTTGTTAGGCACATGCTTATGGACTTTGACTAGCACAACAGGGTTCCCTTTTGGCGAAAGCCCCTGCAAAAATATCTTACTCTGCTGCAACTCATCTGCAACTTGGGAGTCGGGAATGTAATTGAGGGGCACAAACGAAGCCCTCCAATTCCGCCATTGCACGAACATCTTTGCAGCCTTGTCTACGTCGAATGATCTCGCCACCAGGAATCTGTTCAGAGTGATCTCTCCATATCCCTCACTCGAAGAACCCAGCTTCTCAACCGCTCTCCTCATCTGGGCTACTGCCAATTCTTGATTTTGGTTCATTTTTAGTGAGAGAGAGAGAGAGGGAGTTTGACAAAGATTGGAATGCCGCTGTTATAAATCTTCTCAACTAGAATACAAAGAAGGTGGTGAGTTTTGACTGAAGAAAATACACACACATGTGTATGTATATATATGTACACGATCGTTGGTAGGCTGTGCAGAAACCGATCGGATCGATAAAACCGGATCGAACCGATCTGAGCGGTCGGTTTTGGTCGGTTATTATCACCATTTCGGTTGGTTCGGTTTAATTTTATGAAAATTCGGTTTGGTCGGTCGATTCGGTTTTGTAAATTATCCTTCGGTCGATAACCGACCGACCGAACTTATATTATTTAAATTAATTAATTAATTAATATTTTAAAATTATTTAGAAAAACACTAATATTATTTGGAAAACCCTAATTATAAATTATGCATGAATATTATATATATTTATATATATTTTCGGTCGGTTCGGTCGACCGACCGATATTGAAAATCGGTTCGGTCGGTTTCGTTTTTAGTTAAAATTTTCGGTCGGTTCGATCGAAGATGTGAAGTGGGCGGTCGGTTTTCAATTTATAATTTTCTGATTGATCGATCGGACCGACCGAATCGATGCATGCACTGTCGTTGGCATAAGGCCTACGACGAACTACAAATCGTAAATACCATTATTATTCTCGATTCACGACTGAAAAAATTGAAGCACCAAAAATCTCGAGGTTTTGGGTTCTATTCCAAATTAAACTTGGGTTGTAGTTTTTTATTTGAATTTGATATAGTTTGCATTAGTTTCATCTAGATATGGTCTATTCTTTACTAAGTTGGTTATTGTGCAAAGAAATTTTTGTAATATATTCAATTAATCATATTATATGTATTTTTTATTTAAAAATAAAAAGATGTAACATGATTATTAATATTATTTTTACTTAATCATATTATATGTATTTTTTATTTAAAAATAAAAAGATGTAACATGATTATTAATATTATTTTTACTTAACAGAACATCTTCAATTTTCAACTGAAATATATAAAAATATTCTTGTTCAATTTTCAACTCAAAAAAATATTTTAAAATATTCTTGTTCAATTTTCTTTGTTGGCGACGTGAAGTGACAGGCATGCTGGCATTTTTCCACACCGTAATGTTTTATCTTAGCTGACTAGTCGAGAAAAACTGGTTTTGTTTTTGTATATACTTCATCCTCCATTCGTCTTATTATTGTTGGCTCATTTCCTTTTTTTAAATTATCTCATTAAGTTGGTTCGTTTCAAAAAAAAAAAAATTACACTAAAAATTGTCTCAAATTTCGTATCACACACTAATTTACACACAAAATACAATTCTCCTTAATTTACGTATAAAAAAGAAAAGAGTCATGAATATTGGGATGGATGAAGTATATATATGGTGAAAGAAGTTTTTTTCTTTATTTTTATTTTTAAAATCCGAGTCCCAGAAGATGGGTTTATAAATCATTAATATTTTTTAGTACTCTCTGTTCCATTTAAAATGTTCCACTTTCTTTTTGGGGTTGTTCTATTACAAATGTCTCATTATATTTTTGAAAATAATTATCCCTTCAAAAAGTATGGGCCCTACCCACTTTTTAACAATTTAATTACTTTATACATTTCTCCTAAATACTCGTGTTTCAAAAAAATGTGACACTTTAGGTGGAACGGAGGGAGTATTTGATAGCTCAATGTGACTGTATTACTTTGCTTAAATAATATTTTCAACAAAATCAGTGTTATGGGTCAAAGAAGGCAGCTTTTCTTTTTATGTTAATGCTCGGTGGTGTCAACAATAAAATAAAGAAATTGATGAGTCAATTTTGATTTCGTGAGATAAGAATATTCTTCTAACGTAGTCTATATCTTAAATAATTTTTTATAAATGAAAATAGTTGATAAAAGTCTATAAAGTGAGAAAAAGTAAAACCTTTCAACTAAAACGGTTGAGGAATTCGTGATTAATTAACATTTTAGCACAGAATTAATGAGCATTTAAAGCTAATGAACTAATTAAAATATCTGATGAGTAATGATTTAAAAAAATATATCTTTTACATATTGCAGATAGCGGTTCCTTTTTTTAAGGAAAAAATATTATAAATCATTGAAGGTCCCGAGAAACGATGCCGGCCTGGTCCGAGCCCATGCCATATGTAGCAATTCTTGAGGGATAAAAACTTATGTATATTCGTATTCATCCTAATTAAAAAGAATTAATTTTAAATTATAATCTATTGATTCTCACTTAAAATTTATTAATCAAAATTAAAATTATTAGGATGAATAGGTCGTGCATTCGAATGTATTGACGTGTACATCATCTTGATATTCATTGTTCATAATTACTCTTTTGGAGTGACTACCCAGTGTCTAGGGATGGCAATACCCAGTTACCCGTGGGTATCCGCCCGTCATCAATATCCGTACCATGAACCCGTCTCTGGAATTCTACCCGCGAAAACATCGACGAATTACTGCGAATTACCCACGAACCCATGAAAAACTATTCGTATAATAATTATTTTATGATAAAATATTAATATTCTAATTTTAATTAGAAGTAGGAAGTTTTTCGTGTTTTTGAAATCTTTCAAGGTTTAGCGGGTAGTCCGCGGGTGGCGGTGGCGGACTGGCTTCATGGTATCCACCAACCAGGGAGTGACTCCTACCCATCAAGTCGCGGCGGGTCAATCATTTTGTGTTACCCCTATTCATGCCTCCCAATCCGATTGCCATCCCTAGTAGTCAATTTTTAGACTGAATAATGCCTGTTTAAAAGAAAAAGTGGGACAAAAGAAAAAATTAATGAAATCAAACTAAAGTAGAGGTATTTTAGACTCATTCTCGTGAAAAGAAAAAAATCTTTATAAATATATTAAATATACCTAATACTTTTCGATGATTAATAATTTTTTTCAGAATAAATAATTAACCTTAAATTATCCGCCAAACTCACTGCTAGTCTATGACTAATAATTTTTTTCTTCTCCGCCGAACTGCCTGCTCTGCTAGTCTATGAATAATAATTTTTGAGGTGGTCTTTTATGCGGACTTCTATATGTAGGGATAATGATACTTTCTTTAATATAAATAATACTTTCGAATTATAGTGTAAATAATAAATAATATTTTTCTTTAATATAAATATACTTTTATTAAGAACAAATGATATCGTTAGTTGCAACCAACTTCTCTTCCTCTTGTTATCATACTTGTTAAAAATGTAGAAATTATAAACTCTAAATATATTGTTAGTTGCTATTTTTTTTTAGTTTATATATTTTTTTCTCATTCATCCAGTGATTGAATTTTGATTTAAGTTTTGTGAATTTGGATATTTTGTTTTAAGATAATATTTTATTTATAAACACCAATATCCTAATAAATTTTGTATGAACCATTAATTTTATTTATACAAAATTTATTAGGATATTGGTGTGTCGTTTTCACCAAAAATAAATCTAACACTTGATCAGTGTGTTCACACTGCACAGATAGCAATAAGCAGAATCTGACACTCGGTCAGTATACCCAAACTGCACAGAAAGCAGTAAGCAAAATCTTCTCCCAAAGGATTGGCGAGAATTTCTCCAATTTTCCACCTATAAAATAAGTTGTGATAATAGACTAAACTATAAAATCGAAAATAGCAATTAAGAACGGAATCCAGATGTTTGTTTGTAACAAATATGACGAAGGTATCCTGGTTCCAATTAATTCCACTCTAGCTTAGACAAATCCAATCCTCGATGCAAATATAACTTCAATTCATGCAAACAAACCAGTTATGATCACCGAAGACGCTTCTGACGCAATCTTATCTCTCCTTAATTTATCGGTAATTAAGAAGACGCTTGATAAGCCTTATTTTTACCTGATTTATAAGGCTATATTCGTTTCGTTTCTAATTGATAAGTGATCTTTTGAGCTATCTTTCGATATATTTATGTTTACCTTGGAAGATATTATGCCGTGTGTGTTTCATGTCATTTTAGCACAGGTTTTGATGTCAAAAAGGTGGATCACGATAAAGAGGAATTAACTAGCTCGATCGCGAGCTCGCGCGAAGAATATCTGTTTAGATACGACGATAAATATGATGAAATGGATTTTACGAGGATGGATGTTCAAAGTTTATAATGTTAAAGAGCATCTCGATAGGAGTCCATAGGCGTAAACGGATCGCAATTGAGTCCGGACGAGAGAGAACGGAACGAAACAGCGGAGTCGCGTAACCCGTAGTGCGAGAAGACACGATTCGCTAGTTTTGCTCGCGACCTAAGGTCGCGAGGCAAAACTCGCGAGAAACAATGAAAAGCGCGCAGCATATTTTGAAGCTTCTCAACCTGGTTTCGCGAGAGTTGCTAGCGAGAGAAAGTAGAGAGGAGAAAAGGAAGGACGGTAGAGTGTTGGCTTCGCGACATTCCTCCGCAACTCTTGATCGCGAGAGAGTTTCGCGAGACAGCAATAGAGACGTGGCATGATGGTTTCCTCGCGACTTTTGCTCGCGAGCGCGTGTCGCGAGACGTCCGTCCTAGGGTTACGTATATAGCACATCAGACGTCGAATTTTGAAGGGGAGCGCACACTTTTACGGAGGCTTTTCATACAGTAGAACATAACACAATTCTTACATATTTCTTTTGCACGTTTTATTTTATTCCAGAATAGTTTTAGCTTTGTCCTTCAATTCTTTTGATTCTAGTTTTCCAGTTATTTTCATTCCAGTTCATAGTTTAGTTTTCGATTACAGTTTCTATAATTTAGTTTTATTCGAGATTTCAATTTTTCTTCCGGATTCAAGTTGCTACATTGTTCATCGTGGAATCCTACGGTTTTATTTATCTATCTCAATTTATGCTATCTTTATTTATTTATTGCTTTAGTAATTTAATTATGCATAGCTAAATTCCGTATTGATCCTAGGGTTTGTATGTCTGACTAGATTCGTATAATTTATCTGTTGATACTGTTTTGCCGTCCCATTCATGATTTATGATTCTTGGCTTTAATTCTCATGTGTTGGTATCTGGCCAATATTAATGCATGCTAGTTATGTGATTGATGTCCTCGCGGAATTAATTATATAATCGATATCTTGAATTCATAATACGATTTTTTCCTTGAGACCTGGCGGAGATATGTGAACTGTAGGAGGTTAAATCTTTGTGTGTTTTTGGTAATTAGCTTACTTCTCTTGAGACCCGACCCGACGGAGATAGAGTTTAGGCTAACCTACTACTATAGGCTATCATGGCGGAAACTATAGTTACATTAGTGATCTTTCATATGAATGTGGATTAAATTGGTAAACAGATTAATAGGTTAATTGTGTGAATCTGGTTAGGTTAAGTACATCCCTATGGTCAGTCTTTTATATCTGGTTGTATTCCTATTTATATTTTGAGTCTAGATTTATAATTTCTATCTCTTGATATATTGTTGCCTGAATAATAATCAAGATTATGTGTTGATTATTTGTTGTGTTCTCGAGTCGCAGTCCTTGTAGATAGGATATATATACTTGCTGTTTTACTATCATTTATTTGGTAAGAATATTAGCGATCAACGCTTCACTAACTACTTCTCTAATCGACTGACAACCGTAAGAGACACTCTATAGATTTAATGAGCCGACAGCTTTAAGAACTAGAGAAACCCGATTCAAAACCGATAAACTCTGACGCAGGATTATCGAATTAAGACTGTTAAACTTTTGACTCTGATGAATCACTTTACCACTGATCAAATCTAAACCACAATTACGGATGACCGATTCAATTGGCTACTAATTAACTCCAAACTACTAAATATTCATGACTACCTAGCAGAGACGAAATAATTAACAACAATAAACACAAAAATAACAGATGCTAGCATAAAATCGAAGGATAAAAACCAATTAGATCTCACGGAACGTGTCGCACTAGATCTTCCTTAATCATCACAAGAATGAAAGAGATTAGCTAGAACTCATAAATGAATTCAAGCTAATAATAATGATAATAATAATGAACGAAAATTAAAGCAACAAATAAGAATGAAAATAAACTTTCAATTGCAAAACCAAAATGACTCCAACATTCTGTACGTCCCCTTGCGTGAATAATAGAGTATATGAAAAGGAATAAAAGCTATCCTATATTAAAATCCCAAAACAAATCCATTCCCATAAAAATCTAATAAAATCCCTATAAAAAAGGAGAAACTAATCTAATATAATAAGGAAACAAATAGATACTTCAAAATAATAACTAAAGAGGCCCAAATCAATATTTGAGGCCTATTACATAATTAAACTTCGTTTGATATCACAAAGTCTTCAAAAATCCATTTAATCCACGTCATTATCGTCAAGTCCCAGCGAAACAGTGCAGTATGGGCATACTGCACGACCTTCAGACATCAACTTTACTTTAGATATTCCAAAACTCTTCCAATTTGATGTTACTTCTTCCAAAATAATATCAACACCTACAAAATCCACAAAATATGTAATTAGCTTCATAGACTATGATTAAGTAGATATTAAACATTTAAACTTATCAAAATCACCCAAAATATACGTATAACATACGCCTAATCAAATCCCCCCACACTTGAATAATGCTCGCCCTCGAGCATAAAGAAAGGGAAGCAAAATAAAACCGAAACGACGAAAAAAAAAAACAAACTCAAAACAGAAATTGGCAACGACTTAACGGACAAAGATCATAGTCGGGATTAGAATACAATCCTCCGCAATCCTCCAACCTTTCTTTCGATTCAAAACTATGCAAACACCTTTCATTCAAGTTAAAATCATGCAAGATCAATCCAAACCTTACCAAGTTCACTCCAAGACTCTCAAAGAAAGAAAATAGCCAGATTTCACTCATTAAATCATGACTTGATGCTTTCAATCACAAGTTTGCCCATATGTCACTGTATCCACTACAAATGAACTTATGCACAATCACTAGGTCTTTCGATGGGTTGTAATGGGGCTTGGGTGCATAGGTAGGATAAAGAAAGGGATAAAAATAGGCTTATAATACCAAAATATGCAAGTGTATACTCCTCAAATCTTTATCTCATCAATACACGTTGCTGCACACCGTCCATTGTACCATCAGCTTACGTTCTTAATAAACGAAAGTATCAACATATACCTTCAAACATTTTGCTCATTCACATGATTCCCAATTTACTTGCTTTTCTTCTTTTCCTTTTTTTTTTCATTCTCTTTTCTTTTCTTTTTCTATGAAACCCCAACATAATCTTCCACAATTTCAATCACATTGAACACCAAAATACAATCCGACTGATTATGTCAAAATTCACAAAACTTGCATATTATTGATGGGTCAAAAGAAGGCTAAAAAAAGCTTAAGGCTCCTATTTAGTAGCTTTTAATGATCAAGAAAAGGATTAAGGCACAAAAGGCTAACTAGTGGAAAATTTAGGGTAGGAAGTATATAATCAGGCCAAATATATAGGGATATTGATCAAAAAAATGCCTAGATCACTTTAGTGCTAGAATTTCATATGCAGTTTCAACTATGGCAACAAGGCAAACAAGACATCAAGTAATTAAGTCAGACACATACTCTTCAAAGAAACATGGAGCATTTTAAAGTTTTTGCTCATAGGCTCAAATCTCACAATAAAAGTAAGCTCAACAATTTGATCAATCTTGCACTTATTCATCGTCCATGAATACATACAGATGTTTTTGCACAATTCATTATCAAAAGAAAACAACCATTCAAACCAAGGCAATATCCTAATCTCTCATATTCAATTCATCCATCTTGAAGTTGCCAATAACTCAAAACAAAACAAAACAAAACAAAACTTTTTTTAAAGAATAAAGAAAGTTCGAACAGAAAACAACCAACTTCCCCCTCACACTTAGGCAACACAATGTCCTCATTGTGTGAAAGAGAGACAACAGATAAAAAACATAAAAGAACAACAAAACAGAAAAGAGAAAAAGAATAGAAACTTCCCTGAACAAATCAAATAGGGGGCGAGGCAGACAACGGGCGATGAATGCAGGTTGTGAGGGGCCTCGGTGCGTGGCTATTTTGGTAGTTCACTTGGGTGGAATGACGGGTTGCTGGAGTATTTATGCCATGTGGAGCAGAGCTTCCAAAGCTACAGAAAAAAGAATTAAAATAAAAAGAAACTAAAAAGCAGGAAAAAGAAACAAAAAAGAAAAACTTGGGTTGCCTCCCAAGTAGCGTCCTTGTTTAAGGTCTTAGACCAGACACCATGGTGGTACGATCAGGAGTTGGCGACAGAAGCAGCCAAGTTCATCTCTTGAAACTCGGCTATCTTCATCTCTTCAAATGTAAACTGTTGCCCATCTGGAGGATCTTGCGATATGGGCATACCATCTGGTTCCTTCTGCAGTTTGCTTAAATGTTCAACAACATTGAGGTCTTTGTTGACAACAACGGGCAGCGTGTCATCCTCTTCTAAAATTGCATACTTCAAACACTGTGAGAGATTGTTTAATTCCAGCTTTGGGTCTTTCACAAAAGATGACAGAATTTGCTCCGTCTCGGTCAGCATGGGCATACTGCTCGAAAACTGTTGCTCACTTCATAATGATGCATTCTTATCTATCGTATGCTCGAACTTATCTTCCCTGCAACTATGCTCAATAAAATCTTCAGCCCAAGGATCAACAATATCAATTATGAATATAGATTCAGGATCGTCAACATGTTTCATAGATTTAAAAATATTAAATGTGACAATTTCTCCATCAAATTCCAAGCTAAGCATGCCTTTATCAACATTAATTATTGTCTTTGCTGTTTTCATGAATGGTTTTCCTAATAAAATCAAAGACTTATGAGAAGAGGAAGAATCATCCATGTCAATAATATAGAAATCAACGGGAAAGATCAAATCATTTACTTTAACAAGAACATCCTCAACTACACCTAAAGGATATTCATTGGACCTATCAGCCAACTGAATGATTACGCGAGTTTCTTTCAATGGTCCTAAATGCAACTCCTTATAAACAGAATATAACATGACATTTATGGATGCTCCTAAATCTAGCATGGCTCTCTCAACTTGCTTATTACCAATAATGCAGGGGATAGTAAACATACCAGGATCCCGACATTTATATGGTAATTTCTTTCGAATAATAGCAGAGACATTCTCCCCTACTTAGATCCTTGCATCTTTCCAATGTCTCATCTTTTTAGCACATAATTCTTTCAAAAATTTTGCATACCTGGGAACTTGCTTGATAGCATCGATCAATGGTATGTTGATTTCTACCTTCTTGAATACCTCTAGGATCTCTTTTTCATCATCTTCTTTCTTGTTGCGGATCAACATAGAAGGAAAAGGTGCATCAATTAGTGTTTTATGATTTAAAATATTGGAATCGACACTTACCATGGAAGACAAATGAGTTTTAGATTTTTGTGTTTCTTGAATGGCTTCATCTTCCTTCATTTTTCAATGTTCGACTTCATCTTTTTCATCTGTCTTGAGTTTGTGCTCGACTAGCTCCTTGTCGCTTTGTAGCGTGACTGCACAAACACTACCCCTTGGATTAATCTCTGTTTGTGATGGAAGTTTGCCTTGAGAAACCTGTAACTTGTTCATTTGAGTGGCTAACTGTGTGATCTGTGTGCCCATAGTGCTTAACGCAGCTCGTGTCTCTTGCTGGAAAGCTTGTTGACTTTGGGCCAAACTCTTCAAAATTTCATTCAGACTTGGTTCAGACCCGTCAGTATGACCATATTGCCCACTCTGCGACTGCCTCTGAGTATAAACTCCAGGTCCTTCTTGACTCCAACTAATATTAGGATGATTCCTCCATCCCGGATTATATGTGTTTGAAAATGGATCATTTCGTCTTTGCCTCTGCCTTTGTGCATCATATTGCGCATCACCCGAACCATAGCATGCTTGTTCGGGTTGAGGATCCTGCAAAGTAGGACATGCATCAGTATAATGACCATTTTTCGAACATATACCACATTGAATTTTCTGCATTTGTGCTACTGTAAGCTCTCGAACTAAGGATGTTAGAGCATCAATCTTGTCATGCACATTCGAACTCTCTGATCTCTCCATTGCTTTTACATGTCTGTATCTATCATCATCGTCGTCTTCATATTGTTGGCCATTCGAGACCATGTCAATGATGAGTTGTTTAGCATCGTCCAACGTCTTATTTGTTAATGATCCACCGCAAGCAGCATCGACAATTTTCCTATCAAAAAGAAGACATACCACGGTAAAAATAGTTAGTGAGCAATTGATAATCAGAAAATCCATGGTCATGACACTTGCGACACAATTGTTGGAATCATTCCCAATAATCTGCCAAACTCTCTCCATCTTTTGTTTAATGCTATTAATAGTCATTCGTAAATTTGCAGCTCTTGATTCTGGAAAGAATTTATGTAAAAAGTATTCTTCTAACTGGCTCCATGTTCGGACTGAACCAGGGGAAAGATCAAATAGTCAATCTCTAGCCCTGCCCTGCAAAGTGTGAGAAAATGTTAGCAATCTCAAATTATCATCGGTAAATTCTTGTGGGCGTAAAGTAGAGCACACTAAATCAAATTCAGCAAGATGTTTATGTGCACTCTCTCTAGGCATATCTCCAAACTTGGGAAGAACTTGAATAAATCCAGGCCTAATTTCAGAGTTCTGATTGATAGTAGGTAGCACAATGCACAAAGGACGGTTGCTCCTGTGACGTCCCAATTCTTTAATCAACGGCTATGGATTTTCTCCTCTATTCCCTTCACCATTTTGTATCTCCATGATGATTGTAGTAGCTTTCTTTCCTTCCTCAGCTACCTTTGTCAATTTGCGCGCAGTTTTCTCAATTTCTGGATCAAAGACTAATTCTCATGTACGAGAAGAACGAGGCATAAACAAGAAACAATAAAATAAAAATAAAATAGATAGAAAATCGAATAAATTACTGCTTAAAACCAATCCCCGACAATGGCGCCAAAATTTGGTGTGTCGTTTTCACCAAAACTAAATCTAACACTCGGTCAGTGTGCCCACACTGCATGATAGCGAAGCGTAATCGACACTCGGTCAAGATGCCCAAACCGCATGAAAGCGATAAAGCAAAATCGTCTCCCAAAGGATTGGAGAGAATTTCTCCAATTTTCCACCTATAAAATAAGTTGTGATAATAGACTAAACTATAAAATCGAAAATAGCAATTAAGAACGGAATCCAGATGTTTGTTTGTTACAAATATGACGAAGGTATCCCGGTTCCAATTAATTCCACTCTAGCTTAGACAAATCCGATCATCGATGCAAATATAACTTCAATTCATGCAAACAAACCAGTTATGATCACCGAAGATGCTTCTGACGCAATCTTATCTCTCCTTAATTTATTGGTAATTAGGAAGACGCTTCACTAACTACTTCTCTAATCGACTGATAACCATAAGAGACACTCTATAGATTTAATTGTAGGGAAAACTATGTTTAGCCCTCTCCCGATGATCTATCTTGGATGTTTAATTCACCATACATTGATTATATCCCTAGCATGCGTCTATATAATTAATTGCAACACATAGGGGTTTTCTCGTGTTTACCTTTGAATCTGTCGGGGATGATCGGGATGAACGGATCGAGACTCGTGCTTTGATCTTCTGGACTGTATCCCGGTTGCCCAATCTCCAACGTCGAGTAAGGACGAGCTATGGAGAATGCTTCGGAAAATCACCCAATTACCCTATACAATTTTCGAGAATCCTCACTATGGAACAATAGTGATGCACGAAAATTTAGGTTTAATTATGAGGATCAACCTTGATCTTATCTCTTACCTTATATTTATAATGCATTACCATAATCCCATTAGGAAATGATCCATGCATATCCCATAAATATTAATATCCTTATGGATAAAGAGGATCAAATCCTTACCATAGAGACACATGGGGCGCCGATTTTCCTAGCTTACGGGCCTGGATGGGCCAGCCCAGGGATCAAATGCAAGGAATAAAGATGGGCCTCAAATAAATTAATTATCTTATGTTCAGCCCAGAACATAAATTAATTTATAAACATTCATTCATGCCACTATAGAATAAATGCTGACTTACCCCTTTATTACCGAAGTTGAGTCGGGCTTGCACTTAGACATTACGAATCCCCGTATTTAAGATATCGCACGTCCATTAATTATTTAGAGCATTACATCGCTTAAAATAATTAATATCTTTAATTCCTTAAGTAGTACCACTCAACCTTATTATTGTACTTGAGCTAACTCAACCTGCAGGGTTTAGTACAATAAACCTTTTGAGCTCCTTAAGGGGACGTCATCATCCTAAACGGATACGGTGACTCGATACATATAACTAGCATGACATACAAGCACTGCCACCACCCAAGATGCGGAGAATATTGGGTTAGAACATATAACCTCACCCATAACAAGTCAAAGTGATGGTCAAGAACTCATAATCACCTAATACCTTATCGAGGTTTAGATCATCGTAAGTCACCGAGATCTAGGTTCTTCACGACGGTCGATAGAAGAACTCATCTCATCGTGATCCTTCAATACGCCGAGACGCATCAAAGATAGACAAGCAACCAAGTCAAGTCACTTCTTATCTATACCGCAGCTATACCGACAACTCGTCCTCAAGTTGTCTCACCAGATTCTTTTATATCTCATTAAGCTCGACCAATCATGCGGACTTCGTGATCTTCTACACATCGTATGATCTAACTTATATATGAGATAAGGGACACATATATATGCAATCAAGTAATCAATTCAGATATGAGATTGTAATAGTGGTAACAGGAAACATTATATACAAGCTCAACCAAAACTGCTTTCAGTATACAAATCCAACATTAATGAGCCGACAGCTTTAAGAACTAGAGAAACCCGATTCAAAACCGATAAACTCTAACGAAGGATTATCGAATTAAGACTGTTAAACTCTTGACTCTGATGAATCACTTTACCACTAATCAAATCTAAACCACAATTACGGATGGCCGATTCAATTGGCTATATTAACTCCAAACTACTAAATATTCGCGACTACCTAGCAGAGACGAAATAATTAACAATAATAAACACAGAGAATAACAGATGCTTGCATAAAATCGAAGGATAAAAACCAATTAGATCTCACGGAACGTGTCGCGCTAGAGCTTCCTTAATCTTCACATGAATGAAAGAGATTAGCTAGAACTCATAAATGAATTCAAGATAATAATAATAATGATGATAATAATGAACGAAATGAAACAATAATAATAGAAGTAAAACTTTTCAATTGAATTCCAAACTGAATTCTGTACGTCCCCTTGCGTGAATAATAGAGTATATGAAAAGGGATAAAGGCTATCATATATTAAAATCCCAAAACAAATCCCTTCCCATAAAAATCTAATAAAATTCCTATAAAAAAGGAGAAACTAATCTAATATAATAAGTGATAAACGCGCATTTTACACGTTTATTGTTGATTTCTAAAGATGATTTTAGATCGATAAAGTGCGTTTATGTCTTGGATCTCAATGCTTTTACATATTTTTGGAAGATACTGCTCTTGGGTTCCGTTTTGGTGTTTTGTAGGCTTATAAGTTGAAAACCGAAGCATGGAACGAAGAACGAGCAGACGAGGGCAAAAGGAGGGCCTAGCGACCGCCTTAGCGGCCGCTAGCCTGACCGCGAGGAACGAGCACGAGCGCGAGCGCATATGCACGAAATTGATGGCCCGCGATCGCCTAGCGACCGCTAGGTCGGCCGCGAGGAAACGCCAGGACACGCGAGCATTCCCAGCGACCGCGAGACGTGGCCGCGATGATTTTCCATGCGACGCGACCACACCTAGCGACCGCGAGGTGTGGCCGTGAGGCCGACGAGCGCGCGCGCCCCTGCCGAGAAGACGAGGATGTTCCCTCGCGATCGAGCTCGCGACCGCGAGCTCGAACGCGAGGCATGGCGGCAGACGCAAAAATTAGGGTTTTCACCCTAAATCTATAAATAGGGCTTCGCCCCCTCGCGCCCCCAACCTCCCCCAGCGCTATTTCAGACGTTTTTCCTCAGTTTTTCTCTATTTTCATATATTTTCACTTTAGCTTTGATTTAGATTCATTCTAGTATTAGTTTTCAATCATTCTACACTTGTTCTACGCATTGTTAACGCTTTGGAACGCTTTCGTCCGAACGAATTCCGTAATTTCCCGTTCTTCGCTTGGGTTTGGAATCGAACCCAACCATTGTTCTTCAGACGCTTCCCTACGGGTTTTATCAATTTAATTTCTGTTTTTATGGTTAATTCGTATTTTATTCCGTTATTTATGTCTAGCTAAATTCCGTTCTAATCCTAGGGTTTGCATGATTCTATCCTATATGTTGTGATTCCTGCTATCGTTATTTACCTTCCTGGCATTGATTCATGATTCTTGGTGCTTATTTATATGTGTTGATTTCTGATCAATCTTGATACATGTCATAGTTGCTAGTTAATTACTTAACCGTTTTAATTGTCAATCGATCTTGAATGCATGATACGGATAAGCCTTGAGTCGTAGCTGAGATAGGAACATTCGTAGGAAGCATATTCTTTGTGATCCTTTTGGAGTTGCTTATTTTCCTCTAGAGACGTAACGGTAATAGGGAAAATTAGTAATCAACTGCCACAATTGTCGTAACTGAAATTGTTGGTTACATATGTGATCTTCCATCTTGTCTGGATTAAATTGGCTAATAAGAAGCAGGATAAACATACATAGTGGATAGGATTAATGCATCCCTATGGTTAGTCTTTATCTCTCATATTCATCTTTGAGTTTTTATTGCCTTTGTTTATTTTCAAGTTGTTACCTTTGCTTTGGATTTAGTATCCGAAGCCCTAAAACCTTTCAAACCATATTCTGTTACTTGGATAATGATGAAGGATTAGATTGTTAGCTCTGTATTTTCGCGTTACAATCCTTGTGGATACGATACTTTGCTTACCTTATACTTGCGCGTTTTCATGTTAGAAAAGTGAGCGATCAAATTTTGGCGCCGTTGCCGGGGATTGTTAAGATTATATAGGAATAACTTGACAATTCGGAATTATTAATTCAAGTTGTATTTTTATTTTATTTTGTTTGCCGGATCTAATTTTCTCTCTTTTTCTCTAGGTGGTTTATGATCACAAGATCCCAGGGATCTCCTGAACAACCGTTGGACCCCGAGATCGAACTCACTCACAAAAGGAGAAGGAGACGAGATAAGAGACAACAAGTCATGGCAGCGAATCCGAACAACGGGGGTATTCCTCCCAACGGGGGTGTACCTCCTGAACAAGCTGCACGTCTTATGGCAGAATTTATGGAGATGCAGCGTCAGATGGCGAACATGGGACTCCTTGTCCCTGTTCCAGAGGCAAGACCGCTGAATTATATGTACAGACCTCCTACTGAGCAGTTTCAAGGAGGCGGATGGGGCCGGGGTGAATGCTAATAACTTCGAGTTGAAGCCGGCCCTAATCAGCATGGTTCAAGGAGAACAGTTCGGATGAGGAGTCACGGAGGATCCGAATGCCCATCTCGAGACATACCTCGACATTTGTGACACCATCAAGCGAATGGGATGCCACAAGATACTATCCGGATCGCATGTTCGGATTTTCATTGTGAAATCGTGCAAATGACGGTTCAAGAGTTTAGATCGATCGAATCAACAGTTGGGGAATCTTTGCGAAAAGTTTCTCTCGAAATACTTTCCACCGGCTAAAGCACAGAAGATCATAGCCGAGATTTTCCACTTCTCCCAGTTAAGAGACGAGTCATTGTTTGAGTCGTGGGAGAGATTTAGGGGCTTGTTGAGAAAGTGCCGACAACATGGTTTTTCTAGAGAGCAGCAGATTACACAGTTCTACAGTGGGATGACACCTCACACGAGGAGTATTGTTGATGCATCATGGGAGGATGCCTGCTGAACCGGCGAGTGGAGGAAGCTAGCAGAATTCTAGAAGAGATGGCTGCTAATAGCTATCAATGGCCTATGGAGAGAACACCGGTGGTGAAAGCAGCTACTGTCGAAGGCGATGCTAAGTACGATAATCTGATGGAGCAGTTCACCCTTCTTAGAAGCCAGTTCGAGAAGGAAAGGAAAGCAAAAGGAGTTGTTCACGTCAATGCTGCAGAGGCTGATATAAATGAGACGGAAGATGTGAGTTACATAAATCAGAGGAACCGTCCTGGGGGGAATCCGGCATATAATCCGAATAATAGAAGTCATCCTAATTTCTCGTATGCCAACCCCAACAATTTTCAACAGCCTCCGCCAGGTTTCTCAGTTCAGAATGGAGTGATTCAAGAGACGAAGAAGCCGAGTCTAGAGGACATGATGCAGCAGTTGGTTGTGAGCAACCAACAATTGGCGACGAATCAGAATTCATTCATAAGCAATACCGGGCAGAAGATAAATCATCTAGAGTCGACTGTGACAGCTATGGGTAAACATATGAAGATGATGGAGAATCAAATCAGTCAGATAGCCACACAGCAGAACGGGCAACACAAGTCGGGCCAATTTCCGAGTAATACGGAGCTAAACCCTAAAAATCACTGTAATGCCATTCAATTGAGGAGTGGACGAGCTTATCAGAACCACACGGAGAAGAACGGAGAAGACGGGGCGACAAAGGGGTACCTCGCGACCGAGCTCGCGACCGCGAGCCCGGCCGCGAGGAATCAGCCAGAGAGCAACTGTGAGGATTTTGCGAGCAACCCCGCGGTCGCAAGGAAGAATGGAACCGCGAAATCGATCGAGGCACCCGTGGAAAGCTCGTGACCGCGAGCCCGCCGCGAAAAGAATGCGACGCCCAGATTCCTAGCGACCACTCGAGCTGGTCGCGAGGCGCAACCAAGAGCTATCGACGCTATACACCTCGGATTCCATTTCCGAGTCGTTTTAATTTCGACGAGTGACCCATTTATGGAGATGTTTCAAAAGTATTTCCTACTTAGACATACCGGATACGTGAAGTTTTTGAAAGATGTCGTTGCAAATAAGAAGAAGCTTGGGAAATTCGAGATGATAAATCTATCTCGAGAGTGCGTTTCCATGAAGAAATTGCCGCTCTATCCTATATGTTAGCATGTGTCATCGGACGCTATCTCCATTCTATGTGATTTGGGGCAAGCATCAATTTGATGTCGTTGTCCATTTTAATAGATTGTGATTGAGAGATCAAGCCGACCACCATTGCTCTTCGATGGCGAGACACATGGTGACCTATCCGAAAGGGATAGTGGAAGCCGTGCTAGTGAAAGTTCGAGATTTCATCTTCCCCGCATACTTTGTAGTTCTCGACATCGGGGGATGGGAATCGCCTCTTATTCTTGGGAGACCGTGCTACCGGCGAGCATTGATAGGTGTAAGATGGAGTCTCACCTAGTTCAACGATGAGGAGATGAAAATCTCGTATGAAGCAGCCCTAAAGAAGGCGATGGAAGGCGTCGAGTTATAGAGCATCACCCACTCGATTTCGATCATCGATCCGTGGAGTTTTGCATCTGAACTCGATTTTCTCATCCTCGGACCTCGATGAGGCGTGTGATGAGATCTTAGAGTATCTTGAGTCCATCGATGAAGTCAAGGCCCTCCAGGAGTCGGTGCCTTATTTAGACGTGAGAAACCAATTGGATGACGTGGTGGCAAAGAAAGATGCCACATCAAGTTGGAGTTGAAGGAGCTGCGGACCACCTTCAAGATGCCTTTCAATATCTTGACTTTGAATGAGGAGTCACGAAGTCGATGGTTGTCTTTGAAACAATATAAGTCTGCGATTGGGTGGACTATTTACGATATCAAGGGGTCTTCCATCTTTGCATGCACGGATCTAGAATGAGTATAAGCCAAAGTTAACCTCAGGAATCCGCAATGCGAGGTCGTGAACATAAGTGTTGAAGCTATTAGATGGGTGATCTATGCCATATCGAATGGGTTAGCCCGACTCAGTGGTATCGAAAGGGGTATCACGGTGATCGAGAGATGAGACGAACGAGCTTACGACAAGACTCTGGCAAGTATGCATTGACTATCGTGCTTATTCCCTTGTTTTATTGATCGATGTTGGATGGTGGCGGGTTATGATTTCTATTGTTTCCTAGATGGATATTCGAGGTACAATCGATTGCCATCGTCACGAAGATCGCACAAGACGGTGTTCACGTGCCCAAGTTTTCGCCTATAGAAGAATGTCGTTTGGATTGTGCAATGCCCATACTTTCCAAAGGTGCATGATGTCCATCTTCCATGGATTAATTGAAAATATTATGGAAGTTTTCATGGATTTTTCAGATTGTTTCGTTTCACCATTGTCTCACAATCTATCACAAGTGCTACAAAGATGTGAGGAGACGAATCTTGTTCTCAATTGGGAGAAGTGCCATTTCATGGTGAAGGAAGGTGTGGTGCTTGGCCACAAAGTCTCGCGATTTGGAAGTGGATTGGGCAAAGATAAATAAACTACCTCCTCACAAATGTCAAATCCGTGAGGAGTTTTCTCGGTCATGCGGGCTTCTATAGAAGATTCATCAAGGACTTCTCTCGATCACGGCCACTATGTGGACATAATTAAAGATACAAAGTTCGTGTTCACAAGGGAATGCTTGAGGCGTTTGAGAAATCCATTTAATCCGATATCGACCCCGCTTTGGTATCACCGTTGAGTTAACCATTCGATGTGCGATGCTAGTGATTGGGGAGTGGGCATGTTAAGAAACGAGATAAACTTTTCCGAGTCATCTACTATGCAAGTAAGACTTTAGATATTACACCACTAAAAGGAATTACTTCTGGTCTATACTTTGATAAGTTTAGACCTTATTTGGTGGGCACCCACACCATTGTCCACATAACCATGCCGCCATTCATCCTACCAAAAAGACTCCAAGCCACGATTGGTAAGATGGATCCTCGTTCTTCAAGAGTTCGACATGGAGATTAAAGATAGAAAGGGCTGCGAGAATGTGGTTGCCGACCACTTATCGAGATTAGAAAAGCCAAGGAATAAGAAGATTGGGATCGAGGAGAACTTCCCGCACGAGCACATCTTGAGCGTCATTGATCACGACCATGGTATGCCGATTTTGTAAATTACTTGGTGATTGAGTTTTACCTCCATCGTTGTTCGAGCTTCTCCACGATGTCAAGTTTTATTATTGCTTCCCCATCTCTACCGTATGTGTCGATGGTCCGACACGTTTGTGTTATAAAGAATGGGAGAACATAATCCACGAGTGTCATAGTTCTTTAAATGGAGGACATTTTCATGTAGACAACGGCAAAGATTTGCAATTCTATTATCTTCACCAATCTTTTATCAAGAGTTGTGATCATTGTCAAAGAATTAAGAAAGGAGATGCCAAAGATTATCATGGAAGTGGAACTATTTTACGTCGACTTTATGGGTCCGCCATGTCTTGTGGTTACACGCATTCTGTTTATGTTTCCGATAATACGATCTCCAAGGTAGTGATCAAGTTTCTCCCAAGAATATTCGACTTTTGGAGTTTTAGGCTTGATCGATGGAGGATCGCATTTCAACAATGGCTAGGCAATATCCTAGCTAAGTATGGTGAAGCATAGAGTCACCTCCCTATCATCCGAATGGGCAAGCCCTATTAAAGTAAATTTTGGAGAAATCGGTTGTGAATAGGAAAGATTGGGCGGATGATGCTCTTTGGGCCTACCGGATCGCTTAAAGCTAAATCTCCATATCAAATGGTATTTGGTAAATCTTGAATTGGAGCACAAAGCATATTGGGCCACGAGGAGAATCAACATGGATTTCAAGGAGGCGGTTTGATATGACCAATTGTTGGAGCTTGATGAGTGGAGGAATAAAGCTTTTGAAAATTCCGGATATCAAGGAAAGAGTTAAGAAATTCCACGATCTTCACATTCGTTCCAAAGGATTCTCACCGGGTAATGAGGTTTTACTATACAATGCTCGACTCCGTCTTTTCCCCGGAAAGCTCAAGTCAAGATGGTCAGAGCCGTACACTGTCTACCGAGCTCACACCAATGGGAGTTATGAATTATTAGATACGAGTGAAAATATTTTCAAGGTGAACGGCCAATACCTCAAGTCCTACTTCAAGTCACACTTTCGAGAAGTCAAGGTGACCAAGCTCAACGAACCATGATGAGAGGTAACGTCGAGCTAGCGACGATAACTCTAGATTCGAATTAGGAGGTAACCCAACGTGTTTTCTCGTTTTTTGATTTTTTCGGTCCAAAATCAACACATATACTAATTTTCGTCTCTTGATATACGATAATGTAGCTTACAATATTAAATATGTATCTCACAAGTCACAACAACGAAAAACTGAACCATTCTTTTAGTTCTAAGAATTTTTAATCATCCGAAAGCTGGGACACAAATATGGACCTAATTTTAAACAATTTTATAATAAAAAGTTTATTTATATATAGTTACACACTTTAGTTTAATTTACAACTATATGATATTAAATAAAATTAAAGAGTCTTAAGTAATAGACTAAACCTCATACTAACTTTTAAGACTAGATTGTCTATTGAATAGTATGATATCGACAAATAACTAAAAATTCCATAAGCTTATAGATTGAATAAATAATTACGGCAACCTGATCAACAAGTAACTATGCGTGTCATATATAAGATCGATTGAATATGATGAACTTTCTTTTCTTTCTATTTTGTTTTTTAGTTCATGAATTATTTTGTAGATTGTGATAGCGTCTAAGGTGGTGTTTGGCTAAGCTTATTTTATAGAGCTTATAAGCTTCAAAAGCTTATAAGATGTTTCAAGAGCTTATAAGAGGTAATGTCTGAAGTGTTTATAAGTTGTTAAAGTGTTTGATAATTGATCTGATAAGCTAGAGAAAGAATCGTGAGTTAGAGAGATCAAACTGACGAGATGTGAAGTTGATAGTGTATGTGTAACAAATAACGAACTATAATAAAGTTATTTTGGTAAATTCATGGTTGCTTATAAGTTTATGAAAAAATAAGTTATGGTTGACCAACTTATTTTTAGGGGAGCTTATAAGTTGTTGGAGCTTATTTTCATAACTTATAAGCTGTTTAGGAGTTTATTTTGTCAAACACTTTGCAACAATTTATAAGCTATTTTAAAGAGCTTTTAAGCTTAGCCAAAGATCCTCATAGTGTTTTTACATGTTTATTTATTTATCTCGCCTGAAGGAAAGTCTTTTTGCCATGCTTTTAGTTTTTTTTTTATATATATATATAAGAAACATTGTATTTTATAATTCTCGATCGCAAAAGAAATAGAATAAAAAAATCACAGTTCTCAATCTCACTCTGCCGCCACAAGTATAGCAAATTCTTCCGTTTCTTTTTGTTTTGGGTTCTTGGAGTTTCTTTATTTTGAAAGAACTAAGATTATTTTTTTAGAAAAGAGCATTGACTGCAAGAATAGAGTAAAATATGTAAGTCAATCATACAATTAATATAGTAGTTTTAGTTACAATCCAGAGAAAATATTAAATGAAAAGGCAAGTTGCTTATCCAGACTTTCGAAACTTTAGACTACGGAAAATTATTTTCTTCTCTTCTGATGGATACTAAGAAAATAAATTTATCATCTCACGTGGATACGTTACATATAATCCTTTTGCATAAAACCCAAGCTGGACTTGAGTTGCATTATAAAATTTAGCTTAGAAATGAAACTTTTTTGGAGATCATGCAATTAGTCGTGCTACCATTTAATTATCAATTCATGTATGCTAATCTATGATTCTCGAACATAGACGTTTGCAATTTGTAATGGTATACATTCGGCAAAAATTTTACATTGAATTGATGCAGTTGTTTTATCAATAATCCAATCGTCCAATTTTTCTTTTCTTTTTTTTTTGTTATCATTTTTATTCTTTTTTTTTAGGTAATTTCATATACGAACGTCAATATGTGTAGATATAATGATACTTTTTTTTCAATATAAATGACTTTTTTTCAATAGAAATGATATTTTCAATTACCGTGTAAAAAACAAATGATACATTTCAATGTAAATCTTACTTTTGTTAAGATAAATGATATTTTCATTTATCCCCACAATACGGACAAATGTATAGGAGTTTTTTTTTTTAAGTTTTAAGCGTTAGAATTTTATTCCAGTTATTCCAAGATGCATACAACATGCGAAACCACGACACCTCTTCTTCAACATCTAAGCCAAACTTGAGAGTTTTTTTTCATGCAAGAAATACCATCATCCTGTATAGTTCTCTTTGTTTTAGTAGATTCTATAATTTTAACAGCAAAACTCATACACTAATTATAATCAGAGACGCTATCCATTTTAATAACAAGAAATTACAAGCATTGCCAACCTTGAGAAAATTGATAGGCTCTTTCAACACATATGCGGAAGCTTGACAAGCCTTCAGCTAAACTATACATGATCTGCTACCAAATAAGTAATGAATAAATCACAGATTCTAAGACCAATACCCCGCAACTACACCTTTGGACAGCTACAAGATTAACATAAATATTACAAGCTAACGAGATTTTCTACTTATTGCCCAAATTCTAGGTGGAAAAGCTATTATACTTGTGCATCCAACATGATTTGAATGGTAGTGAACTTGTGTTATTGGCATTCCACCTTTCTCTTTACAAATCCCACCAGTTTCAGTCAGCATTCTCCTCATTTCCAGCAATCTGTAACCGAAGATCGAAGCAGCTGTATTCAAAAGTTGAACCTAAAATAGTACAGCACTGCTCGGCTTCGCCAAGAAATCTGATATCTTCAGTCTGACATGTCTTTGCGGCCCTATTACATTTCCAAGTAATATCAGCTAGTCAGTCTACTATATAAGAACTAACAATTTGGCATGTGCAATGGCATAAATAGACAAGCGCACACCAAAATCAAAGATACTACCAATTAAATTTATAAAACCAGATTGGACAACCACCTCCAGGTGTAAAGATGTAATATATGAGAAATGGGACCCCAAGTCCAAGCAATGGATCAAAGATTAGATATACCAAACATAATCTAATGCTTTTTAGGTATACTCAGATAATTCAATAGAAATCTTGATGAATATAAATATAAACTTTTACCTAGTCAGAGAAAACGCTCATTATATCATTTTGGGAAAAGTGCTGCTGTCCTGGAACGCGCAATTTTACATTGTCCATCAGATCCATATTTGGCTCCTGCTTGACTTTGTTACCACTGCTATCAACATAAGATCTGACTTGACTTAGGTTGCTCGTTCGCAATTCTTGTTCATTGACAGCAAAGCGGCTAGGTATGGACGTTCGTTTACCCATGTATACAGGATTGGCGCTTGATCCTTGCACCAAATTCAGCTTACCATTATAAGAACTTTGCACAATTGTCATGTTAGGGGGCTGCACAGCAGCATTGATTGTAGAGGGTGAGCTCCGAACTCTTTGACAAGAACTTTCTTGTACATTACTTGAGTAAGATGATGTAGCTGAAACAGAAGCTGCAGACCCGAACTCAGAAGGCACACTCACTGCTATACATTCCGCTTCCAAGACTTGACCAATACCTGACGAATTATTTGATTGAAGCAATGAATGATTGTAATCCACTGCAGAATTTCTAAAGCTCCAATTTTGGTTGACAGAAGCAGGACTATTTCCTGCTTGATGATTCGGTGAAGACTGAGATGGAACCACTAAGCAAGAAGGTTGAACACTGATTGAACGACTTGGTTCAGGCATCATAGATTGTTTCTGCTGTTGCTGTACAAAGCTTAACAAACCGTTTGTTTCTGCTACAGTGCCAAGATTGCAGGCCGGTACCATGTCACCAAGGTTCTTCGACGACCAGGCTGCAAATTCTGGGTGTACATCACTATTGGACCTAAGAGGCTGAGAACTTTGTTCGGCAATGTTGGGTAAACATTTTATCAGAGGTCGAGCATAAGCAACCTGATCCACAGAAACACATTTAGACCCTTGAAGAGATGCATGTAGCAGAGTTCTTTGATCCATCCCTGGCAAGATTAAGTTTCCTGTGGGTCGAGAAAGCTCAGCATGTAGAGCTGATAATGTCTGTGGAGGAAGTTGGCCAGAAGCTGCCAATGCTTGAAAGTCAATCCTTCCAAGCGAAGCTAATTTCAGATTCTGCTCCACTGGCCCACAATAAGAAGAAGCAAGGCCAACCTGATGATGAGCTACCCCACTCAACCTCTTTAAGTATAGTCTAAATTTCTGCAGATTGACATAATAATGACCAGAACTGAGATAATCACAATGAAAATCATCATGCAGCGTTGTGGAGGTGAAGCTCTGATGTGAAAAGATGCAATCAATCATATTGCATTGGTAAATTTTAGCAACGACCATCGATACAAACGATATCAGAAAGAATTTTTGTGAGATTAATATCATATTGCGCTGATATAGATTTTTCACATGCAACTTTAAATTGGAATGAATATTTGTTTTAAATGGTAAATGCACCTGGTCCGAGAAAGATTGGAATCATGAGCCGAGGACCAAAGAAACAGACTAAATTCTTTTGCACATCCTACTGCTCACTTTAGGAGATGGTATACTGTCCTTCAGAATGACTGATGGATGACAATACTTTTCATATTCACATTTCTAACTTTGCTAATTTGAAAATCAATACACCTCTAGATTCCTCAGTAAAAAGTGCAGCATATAACAAAGAGGAAGATATGAATGAATTAAATTTAAATTTGTGGTTGAGAATCATCATTAGGAAGATTATAAATTTTATAAAACAGATGAGATTTCTCCCATAATTAGAAATATAATCTGAACAGTATTTGTAGCCCAGGATGAAATTAGAAAGGGTGAAAATATCATATAATTTTACAATATTATCCTTAAATTGAAAGTAAATGATGGCAAATATTCAAAATATCCTACTGCCAATATAATATAGTTAGCTTTGATATTAGGTCCTGAATTTAGTCAGACACGAGATGTAACCAACTTCTCACTTCAGTATTACCTTTCTCCTCTATTTCCATATTCTGAAACAGAGCAAAAATATAGAAAACAGAAGTAGGGAAACAAAAGACTATAAATGAGGAAGTAATGAGACCTGTAAATGACTAGCCACATTCTCCCTTGTCAACCCAGGAACATTCATCAATTCAAGAATTCTCTTGGGTACAGCCTCTGAAAAGGATCCAAAGATGCTAACCAATGTCAGCAATTACATAGATAAATTCATTAGACAAATTTTTTCAAAAAATACTTGAATTAATGCTCCAGTAAGTTCAAGTTTTCAGAATATAAGGCAAAGTGCAAGTCCATACTATCAATCCCAAGCTGATTTACAGCTGTAACGAACTGCTGATGGAGCTCTATTGACCAAACTACACGAGCCTTCTTTGATGTGGTAGGGTCATCATTGTCCATTTCATCATCTTCATCTTTAGAGTCTCTCCTTTTCTTTTGTGTTTTGAGAACCTCATCAGCCCCTGCCCCTTCATTCAAAGAAGAAGCATATTCAGTATCATCGAGAGCTTGTTTTAGACGATCATGGTCTTCCATGCTACACAAATGATCATGTTCTTTCATTTCATTCTGTTTTTTCCTAACAACATGCTGCCAAATATTCTTTAATTCTTCATCCCTTATAGGCTTAATTAAGTAATCACAAGCTCCGTGTCTTACTCCACGCAAGACCTGACTAGTTCTTCCATCGGCTGACATCACTGCACAACAGAATATATTGTCAAGTAATGATAAACAATTTTGAAGCCTTAACCACACGAAGCATTACTTACTTATAACAGGAAGGCCCATTTCCAGTCCAACAAGCTCAAGAAGTTTGAGGCCATCCATATCAGGCATGTGAACATCACTCAGCACTATATCAAAAGAGCCCTTCTTTTCCCGCAATAAGCTCAAAGCAACTGTAGCTTGCGTACAACTGGTAACTGCAAGGATATCAGCACTTTGAAATAAATTCAAGGGTGAGGTCATTACAATTGAATCCAAAGCGACTCTAGTTCACATAGCAATGATAAATTTGCAGAAAGTTCAAAATTACTAAATGAGTAACAAATCATAGAATTGAGTGGTCGGATCATCTTGGTCATCTGTGGATTGTGCTGTCAGTTCTGCAAAAGTAATTGTTAGGGACAAGAAGAAATTCCCTTCCAGGAACGGTTGGTCGAGTAGAAGTGCAGATGGATCCTAGCAATGTGGTTTCAGTCTTGCACTGGTCCACAGCCAAAAATGGTAAAGGGAGTTAGTGGATCATTAAGCGTGAGAGGCTACAAGCAGTGATTCATAAAGGAAAAGGATTATGGTAAGCTGGCTAAGCTACTAACCGAGTTGCTTAAAAAGGACTGATCAAATTCATTTCAAATTCACGAAATTGCCACAGTACGCGGAGGTAAACCTCCATTAAACTGACATCATCCACCGGGAAAAGGAATAACAGCAGAGCTCACCAACTCAACACTAAAAGCACAGGTCACCACATGAAAAAATCTCAAATATCACTAACCATTATACATGCACTTCCGAAGCATTTGCTCCACAACACGAAGGCAGATGACGTCATCATCCACCACTAAAACCCTCAGCCCCGCTGGGAACTGCTGCGACGCCGCAGCGACCTCCAATTTTCTACCGCTCGCGCACGCCATTACCTCCCTACGGAAACCCTAACTTTCACAATATTTTCACTCACACACGCACAGCCGAAACAGCGAAATTAAAACCACTCCGCCACGCCAGGTGGACGTCCGCCATGGTTAGAACTTGCTCGCGTGACGAGTATTACCGGCGGCGCTGCGCAGGTGCACGAGAGAGATCTGAAAGGAGAACTAGAGGCGAAAACAAGGAACCGCAGAAAGGAAGGCAATGATTGAGGGAGGAGTGAAAGGGATGGGTTGGAGGGGAAACTAGAGAGAGGAGAGAGATTGTGGGTGGAATTGAGTAGAAAATATTTAAATATGAAAAAAGGATAACGCGGAAGACAATGAAGGAAGGAAACTGCATTAAAGTTGTTCGTATTTACTACTAATTCTATACAATCTTTGTACGTATCTGTGTCTGCCTGCTTTGTGCCGTCATTATTGCCGTAATCATAATTATAAAATTATTAAGACTAATGCATATAAAAATGGAAAAAAGGATTGTGCGCCGACGGTCTAAAATAAGGAAAAACAAGGAAAAAGGATTAATGTTCACCAATCACCATTTAACTTGATGTTTTTAAATAATCTACATAAATTATATTTTAAAATTAATTATCAAAGAACCCATACTTTTTATTTATTTTACCATTTTAACGCAATTTTTGAAAGTTTGCAATAATATCATCATATTTTAATTTATTGCAAATAGCAACCCTCATTTTTTTCGGTCAACGAAAAAGTTAATGTAGCATGAGTCGGTGTCACCAAATTAAAAGAAAATACCCCGAATCAGAATATTCGATCCGAATCAAACCGACATTTAAAATTCGTTCGATTTTTCGATTTTCGATTCGGATCGGATTGACATTTTCAAAATTTCGGATTTTCTGATCGGATCGGATTGATTTTTTAATCGAAAAATCCAAAATCCAATTATATATAATTTATATATAATAATAATATTTTATTTAAATATTTTTAAATCTAATATAAATATATATAATTAACAAAAATTGGTTTCGAATTTTTCATAATTTCGGATTTTTCGGTTCGGTTCGGATATTTTATAAAATTTTCGGATTTCGGATTTTCGGATATTCGGTTCGGATCGGATTATTTTTCTCTCAAAATTCGGATTTTCGGATTGGTTCGGATTAGGCAAAAATCCGATCCGAAATCCGAATACTCACCCCTACACCAAATTAAAAGATTGTAATATTATTGCAATATTTCAAAATCATATTAAAATCACTAAATAAATAGAAAATTGTGCATTAATTAATAATTTAACCAATTTTTTAATATATATTAGTATAAATCACACAGATGGAAATGAACTCCTCCCAAGCTGAATTCACGCACTTCAATGAACTCGTCCCAGGTGTTCTGGTTCGTCAACAAGTTTGAATCGCCATGAAACGCCTTCGATTTTAGACTATCGGGTATGGAAGTTGTGGATTGGCTGCGATATGTTTTTGGATGAAGGTAGATCTGTTCTAGTTCAAAAGGGCATTTTTGAACAGATAAAAATTATCTATACTCCTGTTCAAATGTGGGTTAGGAATCAAATGCTCAGTTCGGGTTCTGTAATGGACATGGAACAGTGAATTAATCTCGGGCCTCGTTTATAATACGGTCTCCGAATTTAGTTAACTAGGATACCAAACAAGATATTATGCAAGATATCTTAGCTATTCAGGCCTTATCTAGGCTATCAAACACTGCCTAAGTATCTACCGACATAACTGATGCGTAATTGCTACTTAGTCAAGCAACTAAAAAAATGCTACTTCGCAAAGAGAAAGAAACGGAACGGAACGGGACGGAAGCTGCTTCTCTTTATGCATAACACATAAAACGTGAGCTATTAATTTAAAGCTTAATTAGAAGTGCAATAGTATAACCGTGCAAACCAAATATTTTATTTTATTTACAGTGGGACATGTGAATATCAAATTCCTATCACAGAGCGTGACAGATCCAATTATAACTATAATTTCAAAAATATTATTCCCTCCTTCCATCAAAAACGTGCATGCATTTAATTTCTTTTCGGTCCGTCCATAAAAAATGTGCACTTTCCTTTTTTAGAAACATCAACTTTACGTTTTTACCTTCAACTTATCCACTTATTTACAAAAAAACACTCATGGCCCACCTTTTTACACTCACTATCCATTAATATATTCATTTATTATCCCAATGATACATATTTTTATACACATTTACTTTACACTCATTACAGTTTTCTTAAAACTCGTGCCACCAAAATCGATGCACGTTTTTCGTTGACGGATGGAGTAATTGTTATTAGTCAATCGAGACAAGTTTTCGATGTAAATCTACTATTCATGAAAATGAATTGTCACAAATTGGTAACAACTCTTAAACTGCGGTATTACAATTTTTTAAAATTATTTTACTATATCCAACTGAATAAACCCATTTGTAATGGATCTCCAACGATAACTCTACACTAAAGTTATCCTCTCTCTGTCTCATTTAAAATGTTCAATTTTATTTTTTTTTAGATTATCTCATTATAAATGTCTCATTCAACTTTAGGAAGTAATTATCTCTTCAAAAGTATGGATCATACCCATTTTTTAACACTTTAATTAATTTATATTTTTCTTCTAAATACTCACCCAAAAGAAATAGGATACTTTAAATGGGATAGGGGGAATATAATATTTTGATTTCCAACAATATACTTCACTTTATTCTACATTAGAGGAAATGAATAGTATAAATCTACATATAAAGTGATATTATTCATTCCTCTAATTTTTTTTTAGTCAATAATTGAAGGTATAAAATAAAATATTCTATTATAGAGTTAAATATAAAATTGACCATTGGAGATTATTTTGTAATTACTTTATGTTTTATTCTACAATAATACAGAGTTTACTCTGTTGCATAATGAACCATTGGAGATGCTATAAGATGGCATGTATGACAATAATAGATGGCATATATCATAAAATTTCAATATTTTAAGGGACAATTGTCACTTGAATCATAACTTTTAATTAAAAATTTAATTTTTATCTGACTTTTAAAACACAATAAAAAGCATAAAACCTTTTAATTTTTTAATTAAAATTTATCGAAAATATTCTTACCATCTAAAACTTTCAAATTTTTGGCGTTCGAACCCTTGATTCGAGAAATAAATGATTGGGCTTTGAAGGGTTCGATGAAATGAATATAATACTCCATCCATCTTTGAAAATATTTCACCTAATTCTATTTTGGTCCGTCCATTAAAAACATTTGCTTTCATTTTCTAGATATGGACCCACATAAATCCCACAATTTTTAACCAAGATCAACACATTTATTTACAAAAAAATCACTCATGGTCCATATTTTTCACTTAACATAATACATCTTACAACGTGAGTCTCATTCTCCACTCACTTTACACTCATTACATTTATTAAAACCCGTACTGCTAAAATCAAATAACAAATATCAATGACGAAGGGAGTAACATATAATAAATATCTAATATTTGCTTACAGCTACAAATTTTGACAACTAGTCTAAAGACAACCTCTATAAATTGCTTAGATAAAATTTGTTCGGTTAGTAAGAATTGAACATCTATTCAAATGTCAAAATATTCATCTTCTTAAGTTTTTCAAAGCCTAGTATTTTAATTTTTAGATCAATGGCTCAGAATTGAAAAAATTGGAGTAGTATTGTCCATTGGAGGTCGTACTGGTGTATGGGAGGAAGGAGTGGGGAGAATACACCAGTTAAGACAAATTAAAACTTTTTCTTAAACAAGATTGGACATTCTACTGAAGTTAGTAGATGTCATGTTACTGATGACAATTCAATATTGATGTCAATACTACCGATCAGTTTAAGTTTGGGGAGAATTGTACTCAGTGGATCAATTAGCAATCATACTGACTGTTGTAGTAGATGATATGTTGAATTGATAACTAATATGCGTACGAAAATGGGGTGGTTAAATTTTTCATTTATTGAAACTTATATGGAAAATATACTTAGTCGATTCTTGGCTTAGTCAGTATTAGTTTTCTTTTCAGTAGCAAAGTGCTTATTGATGGAGGGTTGAACAGTTATATTATGCTACGTGTGCTGAGTGATGTTCAATTCAATAACATAAAATGTAAAGTAATGAAAATAAAGAACACGTTTATTTTTTACGTGGTTCGGAGAGATCAGCTCCTATGTCCACGGACTGATAAATCAATCAATTCATTACTTCAGATTGAGTCTTGCTTACATGTGCAAGAGAAAACCTAAGTATAGAAGTTCATCTTATTTTGAACTCCAACTAACTTGATGTATCTTCCTACATATACTGGTGCTAGAAGACCGTTGATTGCTCATTTGCAATCGACCAACTTTCTTGCTTATAGGTGCAATAAAATCAAGCTTACAGCGCTTCACACTTTGTTGCTTACTTTCCCAAAACTACTTCTACTTTTACAAGTTTGGATAGATAGATTTTTCCAACTAAGGTTGAGCTGTTATAGGAAACAACTCAAGAAGTTCTATGCTTAAGACATTACAAGTTTAATGCCTACAAAGGGAATGAATGTGGAAATCCTAAGCAAATAAGTATATTTGAGCTCTTAGGATTTACTGATAACAATGAAAATTCCTTTCTTCTAAATACGATGTTCGAATGCTTTGTAGATAGAACTTTGAATAATTTGAATACTTTAGTGCTCAACGTTATTTAGGTAACCTTCAAAGATTGGATCTCGTGGTTATTTATAGGAGAGATGATTAATAGTGTCATTGGAGGGAGTACCAATGACATCCATGTTGGATTTGTATACTGAAAACATAATGTTTGAACTTGTATATAATATTTCATGTTACCACTTTTTCAATCTCCTATCTGAATTGTTTACTTGATTCCATATGTTATCCCATTATCTCATACAAAAGTTAGATCATATAGTGTGTAGAAGATCACAAAAGTCTGTTTGATTGGTTAAGTTAGTTGAGATATAAAAATGATCACAACTGAGACAACTTGAGGACGGGTTGTCGGCATAAGCAGCAGTATAGTTAAGAAGTAACTTGACTTAGTTTCTTATCTATGCTGGTACGTCTTGACATATTGATGGATCACAATGAGATTATTTCTTCTATCTGACCGCCATATAGAACCTAGATTTCGGTGACTTTACGTTGATCTAAACATCGATAAGGTTTCAGATGAGTATGAGTTATTGACCATCACATTGACTTGTTATGGGTGATGGTTACATAAGATAATCCAAGATTCTCCGCATCTTGTATGGTGGCAGTGTCTTCGTACAAAATTCCCTCTTGAACATTATTGTTTAGATGTTCATGCCTCGTTAAAAACTTCTCTAGAAAATCCTTTGGACAAATCTGATACAGAAAAAAAGTACATGACATCCGTTTTCTCATGTGTTGCATTAGTTGCCTTGTTAAAAACCCGAACTAAGAAAATCTCATGGAAAAAAATTTAGTAAGGAAAAAAGAGTACAACCATTTGGTCTTCAGGACCGTTTGACCTTCAAGGTCTAATTTTTGTGATTATTTAAAAATTATTTATCCCCCTTAAGATAACAATTTTGAAAGTCTACGTATTCCAATATTATAAATATATTTTTTCAAAAATGTATATGTAGGGAGATTTAGTTAATAAACATACTAGATTCTCATGTATATTATAATTTCATTGCTCTTCTAAAGCTCGTGCATGTAAAAATATTTAGACTTGTTAAAATTCTTTTTGACACAATTTATTTATGTAACATAAGCTACATTATCCTCATAAAGGATAACATGGGATATATCTCATATCATAATACATATAATTAATCTGCAACCTAGCATTATGGGGATCAAATGCATAGCCAACATTCGCATAGCCACCAATATTGCTCGATTTCTTTCATAAAATAGAAACATGTCTTATTTGCCTTGAAGCTAACAAATATATGGTTAACCACCAATATTGAATCTCGATTTCTTTCATAAAATAGAAACATATCTTATTTGCCTTGAAGCAAACAAATATGTGGTTAACACAATTCCAAATTCTTCTTCTTGAAGAAACATTAAATCTTGCTAGTATATTAATTTGAAATTTTATATCAGACTTGATTAAGTAGTGCTCAAATAACACATAAGTAAGGAACATCTGGCCCTAAAATATCTCCATTGTCTTCTTAGGTCTAAATGGGTCTTTATCCACTTCAAGTTACTCGACAATCATTTGATGTGACTAAATGGATAAAATTTCACTATCAAGGAGATGTTTGATCTCCAGGTCGAGATAATACATAGTTTTATCTAAGTCTTTTCATCAAACATTTTTTTTTTGCGATGAGCAGAAATAATTCACATATTCTCTTCGAGAGGATTTTAACTTAGTCGGTTGTACCATCATACTATTCTAAATCATATAAAATACATCTTGCGATTGGATATCTATTTCATCATAGACTTTCTTATATATATCTACGTCTAGTGACCCATATAAAAATGTGGTCACAACGTCCACTAATTGGATATCTATTTCATGATTACTGTCAGAGATATTTAAATTATGGAATGTAATGACATTCATAATAGGAGAATAACTTTCGGTCTCAGCTTAAACCCTTAAGCTGCTAATCTCGCTTTATTTCTCACCACTTTATTATTCACATTTAACGAGTTAAGTTCTACTTCAATTGTTTTCTATATTCTCTAGTGTTTCTGGCACTCTCATTATCATTTGTTCTAGATCTAGGTTATCAATTTAATTTGAACAAATAATTTGTTGAGGCAAAAAATGAACGACAACTGTGATTGTATGTGTCACAATATTCACAAAGTTCATATAACCATATTCTCATCATTTCTCTTCATATTTTAGTTTGGCCTTATGCAATCCTGGGGTTATAATTATTTGGTGCACGTGCAACTGCAATGAAATTCTCAGACGATCTTTCTTAGGAGATCTTTAGAGTATGTAATTTCTCTATTTTTTTGTATTCCACAATATTTTTATCTTTAACACCAATAGGTAATAAGTCTCCCACGTTTCTGGCATCGAGGAGCATCAACGTGTTTATTTTGTCCACACAAGATTTTAATTTTTTATGGTGCATATACAACAGGTATATGAGATTTGATCACTTCTTTGGTAATCAATAACTTGTTGAACTTCGAGTTCATAGTGCGTAACAAGAATTTTCGACATTCTCTCATTCATATTTTATAGTTTCCTCTGATACTGAAAATAATATGAGTTGGATTATAAAATCAACGTACTAATTAATAAATTAATCCTTAATTATTAACTCTTTATATGTATTTTTTACGGAGTATACATATAATATTTCTTAGAGCATATATAAGTACATTTGAGTGGTGATAAGAATTAGTAGATGGAAAATCATCTTCTGGAGATAATATAGTCACACATTAATTGTAATGGGGAATTGGCCCAAAAATTCATGCCTTGATAATAATTTGAGTACTTGAATTTGAAATTCAATGCAACATGATTATTAGATACAATAATACATCGTGTATAAATGATTTAATACTCATATGTAGGATCAATTAAGCTCTTCTAGAGCCAACACTACGAATTATGTGTTGGATTTGTATACTGAAAGTAGAATGATTGAACTTGTATATAATGTTACTTGTTACGCTATTACAATCTCCTATCTGAATTATTTACTTGATTGTATATGCTTTTCTCATTATCTCATAAAAAAGTTAGATCATACAGTGTGTAGAAGATCACAGAAGTCTGTATGATTGGTGAAGCTAGTTGAAATATAAAAATTATCACAGTTGAGATAACTTGAGGAGGAGTTGTCGGTATAGGCCACAGTATAGATAAAAAGTGACTTGACTTGATTGTTTGTCTATGCTGGTACGTGTTGATGTATTGATGGATCACAGTGAGATGAGTTCTTCTATCTAATTGTCATAAAGAACATAGATCTAAATGACTTTACGTTGATCTAAACCTCGATAAGATTTTAAGTGATTATGAGTTGATGACTATCACTTTGACTTGTTATGGGTGAAGGGTACATGAGATAATCCAAGATTCTCCGCATCTTTGGTGGTGACAGTGCTTATATGTCATGCTAGTTACCTGTATCGAATCACCGTATCCGTTTAGGATGATGACGTCCACTTAAGAAGCTCAAAATATTTATTGTACTAAACCATGCAGGTTGAGTTAAAATAATAAGATTGAGTGGTACTATTTAAGAAATTAAAGAGATTAATTATTTTAAACATTCAGAATGCTATAAGTAATTAATGGACGTGTGACGTCTTAAATACGGAAATTCGTAAGTCTAAGTGTGAGTCCGACTCAACTTCGATAATAAATGGATAAGTCGGCATTTATTTTCTAGTGGAATGAATAAATATTTATGAATTAATTTATGTTCTGGATTGAACATAAGATAATTAATTCATTTTAGACTCATCTTTATTCCTTCCATTTAATCCCTGTGCTGGCCCATCAAGGCCTATAGCTGCTGAGAATTTTGCCCACTACCTATGGAGAGTCCACTATGACTCGGTTCTGATTTATATATTATTTTAATATATCTTCAATATCTAGATAGATATTATCTGATACTATTAGATATCAAGAGATATTATCCGATAGATATCAAGATATATTGTCTGATATTATTAAATATCGAGAGATATTATATGATATTATTAGATATCAAGAGATAATTATTCTATATATGATTTATCTTCAAAGATATTATTGTATTTATTAGATATTATCTAAACAGAATTCTAGGAATGCATTATAAATACAAGGTGAGAGAAAATCGAAACAATCTTATTCATTTTGTTGTGATTTTTGAAAAACACATAGATTAAAGTAGGAGGTGAAATTTTACACTGTTCTCCATAGACTGCTCTCACACAGTATTGGAGAATATACATCTGGGATACAGTCTAGAAGATCAAAGCTGGAGTCTGCCATTAATCTCATATCCCAAAAATTCGTAGGTAAATACGAGTAAACACCTATGTGTTGTAATTAATTATATAGATGCATGCTAGGTATATAATCAATGTATGACGAATTAAACATCCAAGATAAATCCACAGGAAGAGGGTAAAATAAGATTTCCCTACATTATGTCATTTGGAATTGTATAAGTCCTTCAGACATTGTTTTAATAAGATATATCAATTTCAATATCATTACACAAATAAGATTGAACAAATCAATGTCAATATAACATAAAGTTCTGTTTTTCCATCATTGACAAACATGTATCATCTAAGATATGAATTGCACTTTAAGAGCATGTAATATTCTTCAATATATTAACTATGCCATTTTGAGAGCAATATTTTAATTCAATATAATGAGAATGGATAAAGCAATTCAATAACGAGAAGGGATTATAATAAAAAAAATGCTTGATTTTTTTTACAAAAATACATTTTCAATATTTTAATATTCTTTAGAAATACTAAATTTATCATGTGTTCATCATAAACACATTATATTTAATAAAAATATAATGAAATATCGTTATATTTCATCAAGAACTTCAACGATTCACTTTTAATAATTTTCAAGGTCATTAAGAATTGTAATTTATGTTTCTTCAGGAACTATAAAAACATATTGATACAAGTTTTATAATGACACCGAGTGTATTTAGGACATGTCTGATAGTCAAGATAAGACTTAAATAGTAAAAACATCTATCATAAACTATATATTACTAATCTCTCAAGCCCGAGTTTTAATCAAGCCCGTTCGTAAAATACTGGTCCTATTTATATTACATAACTCACTACTTTCCTCTGAAATGCAAGTTTTCCTCAACAGTACTACAGATTAACCAATGCCATGACTAAATTACCCTTCTGGTAGCATCTGGTTTTGATTTGCAGTGAAGAGTTTCTTACCACCCGCGCTTTCACCAAGAAGAAGAAGATGAATGTGTGTTTGTTTCTGTATGTATCTGTACATCTTCTAGTTCTTTAATCTACCGATGGATCCATTTGAAATTAAGGTGTTGTTTGGCTGGAGCTTATTTTATTAAGGTTGTGACGATAATTCATCTGTAGAGCAAAGAATCGAGCAATCGCACAAACCAACCCATATCTTGGCAGGGCAGTCCAGATGGCATGTTGCGGTGAGCTTTCTCCCCAAACGCAACTGGTTGATTTTGCGGCCATGGCGGAGTCACTTTTGCCAATTGCTTGATTCTTTTACAGATCTGAGCCTGAACCGGTTCACCCTTCTCATGCTATTCTTCTTCATTTTTTTTCTTTTATCTTATTCATTTTTTTTCATTTTTCTTTGACGGCCTTATGAATTTGGAGGAGATACCATTGGATCACAACCCTCTCAACACCACTGACCGGGGTCGGCGTAACTGATAAATCTAACATTGATGAGCTCCAATTTGGCCGGTCTCTTGTCGAAATTCTTAGGAGATATATTTTCCTTGCATATTATGAGGCTGTCAAGAAAACGGTTCTTCGACGACATTCCGGTGAGCTTTAAAGGGTATGTTCTTTCACGACTTTGGTTGAATGATCAAACCGTTTGAATGTTTGGTTCAATTGAGATTGTTTCCACTATGACTTCTCTCATTAGCCTTTGGCTACATGGGAATCATTTCACCGGTAGAATTCAACACAACATTGGTGATTTGGTTTCATTACAAGATCTTGACCTCAATGGCAATAATCTTGTTGGTTTGATTCCCGCTAATTTGGTTGGTCTCGAGTTGATTAGCCTTAATTTGAATAAAAGCTATTTTATGGGGGCCGTGCCCAAATTCAATGCTGCTAATGTTACTTACAAACCGAATCCATTTTGTTTGCCTAATCTTGGAGATCTTTGTACCCATGTTGTGATGGTTTTGTTGGAGTTTCTTGATCGTGTGGATTACCCCTCTAGGCTTATGGGCTCATGGTCGGGCAACGATCTGTGTAGGCTGTCTTGGTTGGGAGCAGGGTGTGATCCTAGTGGAAAGATCATCGCATTGAACTTGCCTAATTCTAATCTTTCGTGTATGATGGTTGTTGAGGTCAGGGGAATCAAGAAGAAGATATATTTTGAGATATATTTGTCTGTTTCAAAATGTCATAAGATTAGAATTGTAAATTTGTTGCTTAATCTAGATTTAAAACTAATGTACTAAACAAATAATTTATGATATCTACATTTTATATCTTATCTATCAAACAACAAGATATAATATCAATCGCATATTATCTATAATGCATATCTTTCTTTTTTATATATCTATCTCAGCATATTATAACATGTCTATCAAATAAAGCTGTAATTAATAAAATAATCAATCTAGAAAACGATAAAAAAAAATTAAATTTACTGCATAAGAATATTTCATCGCCAAGCCACAATTTGCAATCTTCATAGCCACAGTTCGAAATAAGATTCGCATAAGATTCAAAATTAAAATTTCTCACTTACCAAACCACAGTTCACATAAGATTCAAAATTAAATTTTATGGACAAATACAGAACAACCAAAGACTCGAGGATGGAGAGTTAGAGCAAGAGGTACCTTGGCCAGGGTGGATAATTTTTGTAATGGGGTTTTGAGCTGGAGAGATTTGGTAGGAAGGCAATTCAGAAGGTAGATAGAGGTGGCAACAGCTTCAGGCTAAAAATGTGTAGGGATATGAGACTCAATCATCATGGCCCGGGTCATTTCAAGAATAATTCGATTTTTTCGTTCGGCAACACCATTTTATTCGGGAGTATGAAGACATGTGGTTTGGTGGATTATTCCATTTTGTTGGCATATGTTTTTCATAGAATTATTCATAAATTCCCCTCCATTATCGGTTCGAAGAGTTTGAATATTTTTCTGAAATTGAGTTTGAACCATAGTATAGAAATGAGTGAATTTTTCAAAAACCTGAGATTTATGATTTAGAAAATACACCTATGTCATCCTAGTGCAATCATCAATAAAGAGGATGAAATATTTAAAACCCCGACCCCTTAGAACAGGGGAAGGACCCCAAACATCAGAGTGTACCAAAGAAAAAATAAAGTTAATTTGTGTATTATTAGGTTTAAAAGATTGTCTGTGGCTTTTAGCTAAAACGCAAGTTTCACAAGTTAATGTGTCTCAGTTGGTACTAATTTTAGAAATAAAATCCTAAGATAACCTATAGAAGGATGCCCTAATCGGGATGCTAAAGCCAGGCTTCCCGGTCTGCAGTTCCATGAGCCATCATCACTTTGCCTTGTTGAGCTATCTCATCCATATAATACAATCCGTTCCGCTCAATGCCACGCCCAATAATCTTCCATGTCCTGATATCCTGAAGAAAACAGAAATGAGGATACATCAGCATGATACAATTGAGTTCTTTGGTAACATGGCTAATTGACAGTAGCTTATGAGAAAGAGACGGAACATATAGACAATTTGAAAGCTGTAAAGTGGGAGAAATTTCTATAGTTCCGGTTCCTTCCACCCGAGTCAAATCACCACTGGCAGTTTGTACATGTGTTCGGAATGATTTCGATGACTCAAGTATATCAGATTTGTCAAAAATCATTGTATCTGTAGCACCACAATAAAAAATCCATCCCTTATCTCTATAATTTTTATCATATAAAGCTTGGCTGACAGTAGAAATAGTGGAGGGATTTTTACATAATAGAGGGTCCCTTTTTGAATTAACCGAAAATTGAGAGGGGTTAAATTGAGGGTCCCTTTTTGAATTAATCAAAAACTGAGAGGGGTTAAATTGAGGGTCCCTTTTTGAATTAATCAAAAATTGAGAGGGGTTAAATAGAGGGTCCTTTTTTGAATTAACCGAAAATTGAGAGGGCTTAAATCGAGAGGGGTCAATTTGTATATATGTAGAAGATGGATGGTTTAGTGGTAAACCACCAAACCCTATACCTGTAGCTCCATCCGCCGCCCCCTTTCATTCCCGTATGCTTTTGGGTCAAAAAACCCTACCCCTGCCACCGTCCCTCTTTTGTCTTCTCTTGCACCCGCCGTCCCTCTTTCGTCCTCTCTTGCGCCGTTTACCGCTACCGCGGACCCGGCCACCTCCTGGCCGTCTATCCCAATCGCTGTCTTCCCTTTCACCTGTGGGATTTTGTGGTTATCTTCCCATCAATCAGGATAATCGATGAGTTGGAAACACACCTCTTTGGTATGTTTCTGCATACCACAGTGAGTACATAAAAGCTTCGATTTGTCCACCTTTTTCACGATAACGGGTTTTCAGAGCGAGTGGGAGGTTCTATGGAGGTGGTTTGCGGTTGGTATCCGTCTGGCCGTGAAATGGGAAGAGTGGCAAGCCCGACTCCTATTCCTCCCGATGATGCGTTCACCGAGTCGGCAGGGTTGGTTATCAGTTGCAGAATCTGTAGCTGGGTGGCCTCCCTTCTCACCTTCGAGAATGTCGATCCAGCTGAGGGAACATGCGTCTCTTTGAGAATATCTCGCCGGATACCGTCATACTTGGTATCTTATCCGGAGAGAAACTGATATAATCGTCGGTTTCGATCAACTTCCGATACTTGTTGATTCCTTCTTCACAACAACCGAGTGGGTTCGGCTCTCTTCGGTCGATGGTGAGCCATATGGTATGTAATTCATTCCAGTAATCTTCCAAAGTAAGTTGCCCTTGATTGACTTTGTTGGCTTTAACTTCTAAATCGTAAATTTGGAATGGGTCTTTTCCACTCCTTATGTGATTGCTAGGCTATCCCACACAGCCTTGGCGGTTTGATGTTGTGCGAAATTTGTGACTAACCTTCACTCCATATTCTATATTAGCCATCAGAAAACAGATAAATCTGTTTCCTCCCACTGATAGTAGGTGTGGTCTGTTCTGTTTGGTGGTGGAGGTTGTCCGGTGATGTGGTTGGACTTACCGCCTCCCAATGGCTACCCGCCTGCGCGCGCGATGGTGGGACGGCGGAAGCGAGAATGTCGGCAAAGTAACGCAAACATTGGTGAGAATCCAATGCCCGAAAACTAATGGTTCCTCCGCAAGGTTCGTCCACGGAGGGTGAGTCGGGAACTCAAGATCGGGCCGAAAGGCGTGGTCGATGGACAACAGTGAATATTCTGTACTACCCTTGTTGGTCCCGAGGACGGAGCGAGCTAGGTTAGCGAAAGATGGTTATCGGTTCTAGAATGTAAGGTGCCCTGTTTTTCGGTGGTAGAAGGGTAGAAAATGCCTCGAGCCAATGTTCGAGCACCGGCGCCTTCTGTTGAAGTAACCAACGCCATACTCCCGTGAAAAGCTCGAACGACCTTTAAACAAAAGTGGTACCGAATCGCTTTGTCTAGGAACAAGGAAGCTATAAGTAATGCAACTATGAATCTCATGGAGAGTTCGATCCTGGCTCGGGATGAGCAGCGGCATGCTTAACACATGCAAGTCGGACGGGAAGTGGTGTTTCGATGGCGGACGGGTGAGTAACGCGTAAGAACCTCCCTTGGGAGGGAACAACAATGAAACGGCCGCTAATACCCCGTGGTGAGGAGCAAAGGAGGAATCCGCCCGAGGAGGGCTGCGTCGATTAGCTAGTTGGTGAGGCAATAGCTACCAAGGCGATGATCGATGGGCGGTCCGGAGGATGATCGACCACACCGACCGAGACACGGCCCGCACTCCTACGGAGGCGGCGGGGGGAATTTTCCGCAATGGGCGAAAACCGACGGAGCAATGCCGCGTGGAGGTAGAAGGCCCACGGTCGTGAACTTCTTTTCCGGAGAAGAAGCGATGACGGTGTCACGGGGAATAAGCATCGATGGACACATTTACTCATAGAAAATGGTATCAATCCACCATTGCATATTGGTACTTATCGAGTATAGAATAAATCGCTTCTCTTTGTTCTTACGAATGCGAATTCTTCCATTATTACGAATAGAATATAGAATCCTAACCCTTGTTAGGAAATAATCTACTGAACAGGGGAAGTCTATAGGATAGTCATAGTATAACCTTTCCAATGCAATAAAGTTACGTAGTGTCTATTTTTCTTCGATAAAGGGGTATTTTCCATGGGTTTGCCTTGGTATCGTGTTCATACCGTTGTATTGAATGATCCCGGCCGGTTGCTTTCCGTTCATATAATGCATACGGACTCGGTTCTTTGGTTGGGCGGGCTCGATGGCTTTGTATGAATTAGCGCTTTTGATCCTTCCGACCTATTCTTGATCCAATGGAGCGGGTATGTTCATTATACCCTTCACGACTGCTTAGGAATAACCAATTCATGGGGGTTGGAGTATTACGGAGGAACCGCAACGAATCCGGGATTGGAGTTGAAGGTGTAGGTAGGGCACATATTGTGTTTTCGGCTTATGCTTTTGGCGACTATCGGCATTGGGTCTATTGGGATCTAGAAATATTTTCGATGAACGTCTGGAAAACCCTCTTTGGATTTGCCCAAGATCTTTGGAATTCATTTATTTCTCTCCGGGTGGCTTGCTTTGGTTTTGGTGCATTTCATGTAACAGTGCATGCGGTCTGGAATATGGGTGTCCGATCCTTATGGACTAACGGGAAGAGTGACACTGTAAATCCGTCGTGGGCGTGGAAGGTTTTGATCCTTTTGTTCGGGAGAATAGCTTCATCATATTGCAGCAGTACACCGGGCATATTAGCGAGTCTATTCCATCTTAGCGTTCGACCACCACAACGTCTATACAAAGGATTACGTATGGGAAATATTGGCTGTACTCTCCAAAGTAGTATTGCGGTTGTCTTTTTGCGAGCCTTTTGTTGTTGCCGGAACTATGTGGTATGGTTCAAAGAACTACTCCCATCGAATTGTTTGGTCCCACTCGTTATCAATGGGATCGGGGTTATTTCGACAAGAGGTATATCGAAGAGTTAGCGTCGGTCAGCCGAAAATCAAAGTTTATCGAAGCTCGGTCTAAAATTCACGAAAAATTAGCTTTTATGATTATATCGACAATAATCCGGCAAGGAGGATTATTCGAGGCGCTCAATGGATAACGGAGATGGAATAGCGGTAGGATGGTTAGGACACCCTATCTTTCGAGATAAAGAAGGCGTGAACTTTTGTCGTCAGATGCCCACTTTTTTCAAACATTTCCGGTCGTTTTGGTAGACGGCGACGGATTGTTAGAGCGATGTGCCTTTTAGAAGGGTCTAGAATCGAATATAAAGAACTCACTATTCACTCGGTTTTGATTCATAATCATTATGTAGGAGAGATGGCCGAGTGGTTCAAGCGCGTAACATTGGAACTGCTATGTGCTTTTGTTTACCGAGGGTTGAATCCTCTCTTCCGCACCTTCACTTAATAGATCCGTTTTATTAAAAATATCGAGCAATGGAGACCTTTATTCCACCGTTAAATCTTTCATTGATATAGATTCTCTATTCCCAATTGCCGCGACTAGGAAGAATACCTAAAGAATATGAAAATAACCCTCCGGCTATGATACATAAATGAGAAAAATTAGAATCAAACCGTATTTTGCTTACTTAACCTTAGGTTAATTTAATTTGATAAAGAGAATAAAATTGCCCAAACTCTCCTATTTTATTTGAGTTTAGGTTTCATTAAGTTTGACGAGAATAATACTCTCGACTAGCAATTCATTTATTTTTAAACCGACCCATTTACTATCTATTATTTGATTGACCGAGTCCTTTATATTGAACTGGTTGAAGAGTCAATGGTTTGGCACTTCACTTTGAGGGAAGAGTTGAGAGAATTTTGAATCGAGTTCGGGATTTTTGTTCATCCTTCGCCATAATAGATTTGCAATCTGTAGTGTCAATTCATTCTAGACTGTTGGATTTGGGTTGGTTATCTGTTGCATCTCGTCTGACATTTTTGTATCTGTTTTGTTTCATGAAGGAACGAATAAGGCTTCTGCCTTGATTGGTGTCGAAAAAAGATCGAGAAAGGTATTGGAACGATGATGAACTAGTTTTGAGTTCCCAGAATTATTCCTGCTCTGATACCATGTTAAAATCATAGTATAGACATAAATAATTGTAAAGGATGAATCGAGGATAAGAGGCTGAATTATTGTATCTTATTACTCATTACATAAGCCATTTTATAGGGTTGAGAACAAACTGTAAAAGGAAAGATCTTTTTAATCTTGCTAATTGATATTCTTGATTTATTTTCCTTTCTTCCAACACGAACAACCTCTGGCTCGTGTCATCATCTCCCATACTGCGCCAATGATCCGATAGCTTCCAGCTCGTGCGTCGTCGTCGTCATTTTCATCGCCTGTGCAGTCGTTGCCCAACACTATTGTCGTCGTCATCTCCATTGAACAGTCGTTGGCTCGTGTTGTCATGTCCCCTCTCGCACCGATGACCCGAAAGCTTCTAGACTATGCGGCATTGTCGTCGTTCGTATCTTCGTCTTCATCCTTACCATCGTCATCTCCACCGAACAACCACTGGCTCGTGTCTCTATGTCCCTGCTCGTGCAGATGACCCGACAGTTTCTAGCTTGTGCATGGTCGTCGTTTTCATCCTCGCTGCCGTCATCTCAATCGAATAGTCGTTGGCTCGTGTCGCCATGTCCCCTCTCGCGCCGATGACCCGACAGCTTCTAGCCTGTGCGACATCGTCCTCGTTCGCGTCGTCGTCTTCATCATCTCCGTCTCCATCTCCACCGAACAGCCTTTAGCTCTCCAAGGCTCCATCACCGTCGTCGTGTGACCACTTTTAGCTTGCGTCGACGTCGCCACCAAGCTCGTACCCATCGACCAACGTCGTCGCCTCCCTCACACCAATGACTCGATCGCTTGTAGCTCGCATCATCGTTTCCGCCTGTAGCTCGTGACGCCACGATGTGGAACCTCCTCCTTAAGATTCCAGTAGAGCATTGGAATGTTGAGCAGATGTTGGACCGTCTGAGATGTTGGACCGTCTGAGTCAAGGATACCGAGCAAAACGATGGCCATTTCGACACGTAACTACTTCCCAAACTCTCACAAAAGACCAGTCATAATGGAAACTCATGAACGAACACATAAAAAAAAGAGCTTACAATTTGTTGATAAATCAGAGCTTATGTAGTAAGCATATCAATGCATGCATGGGTGTTGCTTCAGCAAGACAATGTGCAGAAATCAGACAAGAAGACTTGATGTGCCTCCTTCGACGCAAAAGACGAATTATAGGGGGGCATTTCTAAAACTGAAAATGACAGCGGACAGAAGCAAGAAGCGATTACCTAAGAGCTCCGAAGAGGGATATTGTCCAGCCTTTGCAGCAACGAAGAGGCTTCGCACCACGTTGTGATCGGACTCATCGGTACGCAACCGCAACGAATGAGAAGATGCAGTCGCTCGTCGTCGTAGTCGGAACCCTGCTCTTGCTGCAGTCCCATGTAAACAATAACAGAAGAATAAAGTGAAATAAAAAAATGGGGCCGTCTCTAAAACTGCAAAGGCAACGGACAGTTTCAGAGGTTCACTTACTTTGAAGCTTCGGAGAAGGACGTCGTCGAACCCCTTAACCCCGAAGAAGCTGAGCACCACTACGACTATAACTCTACTCGTCACCGTCGGGAAACAGCCAAAATAAATGGAGGCAACCGCTCACACTCCACCACAACCTACTCACGCTAGGTAATGAGCTCCGACGAGAAGGCTCAAAATGAACTCGTCTAGGCGAAGTAGAGGATGTGAAAGACTGAGGACAACAAAGAACTAAAGAAGAGTTACGTTATTGCCGAATGAAGAAGGTTATGGCCAACTACAAAAGTCTCTCTCTATTTATAGAAGGAAATATTTCATTGAAAACTAAAAAAACCTAGCCGCCGAGCCTACCTGCATGAGCAAGGTTGAGTCTGCCAAACTACCATATTCCCTGCAAAAAGAAACAAATCTCATTAAGAGAGTAGAGGACAGCCCTCGAATAGGCGACAAGCCGCTGTTCTCAAATAGAGGGGATTTAATACATTTGTCTCCATTCCGCAGCAAACTTGTACCTTAACTGAGTTTCGTTTTTGTAAAAGAAAAATAGGAATATAAAATGTAGATTTTAATATGGGCTTGACTTTAAAGTTAAGTGAGGCCCAAGTGGTAAAGAATCACAAAGTGGGCTGCCAAAAAATTTGTTAGGAATAGGCCGATGAAAATTGTTGGAAATAGGCCCTATTTTGAAAATGAACTCAAATTTGAAAAAAAAGAAGTAGTTTAAATGACCCAATTGATAATTTCATATGTGGGCTACCAAATCAAGATAAGTATATGGGCCGAAAGTATGGGCTTGTAATTCCAAATAGCCCAATGAAGTTTAATTGAAGAAGTGTTGGCCTCCAATTCCAAATAGCCCAATGGATAATTCAAAATATGAGTTTCCAAATTAAAATATCTACATGGGCTCAATTTTGGAAACCAACTCACGAAGTCAAATACAAAGTCAATTCAAGTCCAAGCCCAAAATCAAATTCAAATTCAAGAACTCCTCGACAAGAGTCTAAACTATCAAAATGAATTTCGAGACTCGTTCATTTCTAAGACAACTCGTCCATGAACAAGTCTCGATGTGACAATTTGTAGACAATTAAAAAAATAGCAAATAATATAGCACCACGTGTAAATTACAAATTAAATAATTAATTATATTTCTATTAATGGAATTTGTTCCAAAATAAATAGATATATGGTTAATATTTAATTTTATCGGCAAATAGGATAACGACATGTGGCAACAAGACCTCGGAGATAATCACGCAAATTGCACCAAATAAGCCATAAAAGGCCCATAAACCCAAACCCAAGCTTAAGCTCATGGTTTGGTGGCTCATAAGCCCAAGCTTAAACCCATGGTTTGGTAGCCCAAAAAGCCCAAGCCCAAGCTTAAACCTATGGTTTGGTAGCTCAAAAGGCCCATAAACCCAAGTCCAAGCTTAAGCCCATAGTTTGGTGGCTCATAAGCCCAAGCCCAAGCTTAAACCCATGGTTTGGTAGCCCAAAAGGCCCATAAACCCAAGCTCAAGCTCAAGCCCATTATTTTGTGGCCCATAAGCCCATTAGCCTAAATCTATAAATAGGGGTTGAAGTTTCTCATAAATGAAAAGTGAAGTGAAGTAAGGTGAAGATTTGAAGAGTTCAAGACACTCGAAGAATCCTCGACGAAGTCTTCTCCGGCATTCGAAGTCTTCTTCAAATATTCAAGGCGTTCTTCGTGCAAATCATCGCGTTCTTCGTCCAGATCATTACAAAGAAGGTGTTCAATTCGGAAATATGGTGAAAGCTCTTCGTATTAACGTTCAAACTTGAATATCTTCAAGGCATTCTTCAGCACTTCAAACAAATCAACAATCAGATTGACAATCATCAAATCCAAACTTCAAGTTCAAGGAGATCAAAGAATCACATCCCCTCCAAACAATTCGAAGAATATCCGAAGATCGTTCAAAAAATCAAATCGAAGATAAGAATTAGATGATAGATAGAGATCGAACTCATCTCAAATACATCAAATCCAAATTACATTGATTTTGTATACAATTTTGTATTTATAAAAAATTAAATATGAAAATTTGTGTTAGACGCAACTGGTTGATTTTGCAGCCATGGCGGAGTCACTTTAGCCAATTGCTTGATTCTTTTAGAGATCTGAGCCTTAACCGGTTCACCCTTCTCATATATTCTTCTTCATTTTTTCTCTTTTATCTTCTTCATTTTTTTCATTTTTCTTTGACGGCCTCATGAATTTGGAGGTGATAGCATTGGATCACAACCCTCTCAACACCACTGACGGTTGGTCCTTGCCGGTGGTGCTGCGGGGTCGGCGCAACTAATAAATCTAACATTGATGAGCTCTAATTTGGCCGGTCTCTCTTGTCGAAATTCTTAGGAAATATATTGTCCGTGCATATTATGAGTGATGGATATGGCCCAACCGACTAGCCCACAAACAGCCCAAACAAGTCGGGCCTAACGTTGGTAGCAGTCCGCTTGGTGAGCCCAAAGCGAGCCCTAATCATTGCCTAAAACCCTAGAATCCGGAACCTCCACCCTCGGCCAATGGAAGGCACGCCCCAGAACCAAGGCAGAACCAAGGTCAGGCGCCACCCTCCACATGGCGCACATAAGGCGAAAGGTCCCTGCTCCGGCCAATGGAAGGGATTCCAGAGGAAGAGTCACGCCACGACCAATGGAGAGGTCGGGCGCGCCTTCAGTTGCAGATTCGGAGCTGTATAAATAGGAGGAAAACTGACATTAGAGGGGTTGGCAATTTACTGAATGCAAAAGGCTTGTAACCAATACTCTCTGTACTAAAAGCTCTAGTAAAAGTATTGAGGAATCATTCCTCCGTGGACGTAGATCTCATTAACGATCGAACCACGTAAAAAGCCTGGGTGTTCTTTATTGCTTTACATAAATCTCGCACACTCTTTAACCAGATTATCATTGGCGCCGTCGGGAACCTTCGAACAAGAAAGCTTCGCTTCTCTACAACTAAATGGCAAGAACACGCACAACCGCCGCCTAGCCGGCAACAACCGTCTTGAGGGCGACCACTGTGTGGTCACCGTCGCGGAAAGGAGATCGCAGACGCCACGAGCGCCCACACTCCTGAGGGCAACATGGAAAATGTTTCCATACACCCTCAGGACCGCCTCCCCAACGTAGGGGAAGATGTCGACCTCAACGAGGACGAGCAAATAGCTCATTCGTCCCACGAGGTCCTCGGCCGAGCCGTGATCGAGTTCCTCCACGCCAATCTCGCCAATTCCAAAGCTTCCTCAACCAGAGGACCAAAGGAGCGGGCCCCTCGAGGGCCCCCGGACTGAACACCACGGCCGCCCGAAGCCGCTCCCCCATCCGAAACAGCCAGATCTCACCTCGGCGTGATAGCCGAGAACGCGATCACGCCCGACGCGTGGAGCCGCCGCCGCCGAGAGCCGCCTCATTCGCGGAGCCGCCACCGTGGGCGAGCCGCCATCATCGCCGCCGCCTCGCTGGTTCATGAGCCGCCTCCGCCTCGCCATGCCGACTGCAGAGCCGAGCAAAACAGGAGAGGGAAGAAAGGCGAGTCGAACCCCCCCGGAGGGACGATAGGCGCCGCTATCGATCCCCACCCTCCGTAAAGAGATGGCAACGATCTCCGGGTTCGACCGGTGCGGAGGATCATCTCCCTTTCTCCGTGGAGATTCTAGACACGCCCGCCTCATGCGGGGGCACCCAATATAGCGCTCACGATGGCCTCTGAGACCCTCCGACTTCCTTTTCGCCACACCACCAACATGGCGAATCAAGGAATGGAAGATTTTCACATGTGCAAAATCTTCCCGAGGTGTCGATCTCCAACGCACGGCGTTGGTTCACCTCGCCCGCCTGACAAAGATACATCGCCTGTGACCTCATGGATCGCTTCAAATGGCGCTTATCGAAGATGCCGCCCAGCCCTTCCTCCGACTCGCCACAATCCGCCAGGCGGACGAGACGATGTCAAACTTCGCCTCGAGGTTCATCAAAGAGTCGCTCAAAATCGACGACAAGAACGACCTCTACATCATCAACGCTGTTCAAAACGGGATCCGACCCGCACACGAACAAAGAAATCACCAGGGAGAAACCAAAGACGGCAAGTAAGCTCGGAACTGGTGGACAACTTCGAAGGAGACGAGTCGGATCGAAGAAGCGGGAAATCGGGACGAGCGTAAGTCCAGAGAAAAAGCCGGATGATCAAGTCGAGGCGATGATCGCAGTGACGCCTCGACGTAATCAAAAGAGGGCCACTCGAGTCTCAGGCTCGGACCTCGCCCAACCCCGGCGGCGGCAGCGCCCCCGCCAAATCGAGGGCGGAAATATTCGAGCTCCACGCCGAGCTCTTCCCAAGCCCGCCCCTATGAAAGGGATCCAAGAAGAGGTCCACGACGAGTATTATGACTATCACCAAGGGTATGGTCATGATACCGAGGATTGCGTAAACACAGGCTCACGGATCGACGAGCTCGTTAAAGGTGGAGCCCTCAAGAAATACCTCGGACGAGCCGGTCCGAGAAATGAAGCGCAGAAGGAATGGAGCGGTAACAATCTGGGCCGACCCGCCGGGCGACTCAACCTCAAGACGACGAGGACGAAGGTCCCAACGCTATGGAGCAGGTCTATGTTGTTACCGGACTGCCTCGACGACGAGGTCGTCCTCAAGAACGACGCTCGAGGCCGGCCTGAAGAGTCAAGAACAAGCGACTACGGATGGTGAGAACATAACGTTCTCAAGGAGACCCGTGCCCAAGATCATACCGCACTTAACGCCATCACCATGTAGGGAAAACATTTGTTAACCTCGCCCCGAGGATCCATCTTGGGTGTTTAATTCACCATACATTGATTATAAACCTAGCATGCGTCTATATAATTAAATCGCAACACGTTGGGGTTTACACGTGTTTACCTTTGGATCTGAAGAGGTCGATGGAACGAGATGAACGGATCGAATGGATCGGACTCGTGCTTTGACCTTCCGGATCGTATCCCGCCGCCCAATCTCCAACGCCGAGTGAGGACGATCTATGGAGAATGCTTCGGAAAATCACCCAACGCTCTCTCTTCACAACTTTCGAAATTCTCTCTCAATGGACAAGAGGGGGCCGAAAATCTTGTGTGTGATTAATGAGCATTAACCTAGACTTTATCTCATACCTTATATTTATAATGCACTACCTTAATCCTATATGGAATATTACCATAATCCTATATGGAATATTACCATAATCCTATATGGAATATTACCATAATCTTAGGATTATTTCCATACTCTCAGGATTATTTCCATACTCGTGATTATTACCATAATCTTATATGGAAAGGATCTATGCATATACCATAAATATAATTATATCCTCGTGGATAAAGAGAATAAAATCTTGCCTTAGAGAGCATTATAGGGGGCGCCGATTTTCTTGCTAAGCTTCGGGCCTGGATGGGCCAGCCCAGGGATCAAATGCAAGGAATAAAGATGGGCCTCAAATAAATTAATTATCTTATGTTCAGCCCAGAACATAAATTAATTTATAAACATTCGATCATGCCACTAGAGAAAGAATGTCGACTTACCCTTTATTACCGAAGTTGAGTCGGGCTTGCACTTAGACATTACGAATCCCGTATTTAAGATATCGAACGTCCATTAATCATTTCTAGCAATCGATCGCTTAAACGACAATAACTTCATTTCCTTAAGTAGTACCACTCAACCTTATTATTGTACTTGAGCTAACTCAACTGCAGGGTTTAGTACAATAAACCTTTGAGCTCCTTAAGGGACGCCATCATCCTAAACGGATACGGTGACTGACATGATAACTAGCGTGACATACAAGATTTGCCACCACCCAAGACGCGAGAATCTGGGTTAGAACATATAACCTCACTCATAACAAGTCAAAGTGATGGTCAAGAACTCATACTCACCTAATACCTTATCGAGGTTTAGATCATCGTAAGTCACCGAGATCTTGGTTCTTCACGACGGTCGAAGAAGAACTCATCTCATCGTTGATCCTTCAATACGCCGAGACGCATCAAAGACAGACAAGCAACTAAGTCAAGTCACTTCTTATCTATACTGCGCACCTAAACCGACAACTCGTCCTTAAGTCGTCCTCACCGTGAAACTTTTATATCTCATTAAGCTTGACCAATCATACGCACTTCTCGTGATCTTCTACACATCGTATGATCTAACTTATATATGAGATAAGGGGACACGATATATGCAATCAAGTATTCAATTCAGATAGAGATTGTAATAGTGGTAACAGAAACATTGTATACAAGCTCAACCAAACTGCTTTCAAGATACAATCCAACAATCTCCCACTTATACTAAAGCAAACTTTTAGTATACAATGTGTCTCTACTAGCTATTACAAACAACCATCACTTTGCTTCTCCCACTTATACAAAAGTTTCCTTTCTAAGTGGGTGCCATCAAGCGCAATCCAAGTCCTCTAACGTGTCCATCGTAGACTTTTGCGGCAGTGCTCTTCGTGAATGGATCCGCTAGATTTTCCGTCGATCAATCTTTTCAATCAGACGTCACCTCGCCTAACGATTTCTCGTATGACATGGTACTTTCTCTCTATGTGTTTGGTCGCTTTATGGGTCCGTGGTTCCTTCGAGTTTGCATCGCACCGAGTTATCACAAGAAACTATGATACTCTTGGGCAAACCAGTACCACATCTAGATCCATGAGGTAGTTCTTGAACCATACAGCCTCCTTAGAAGCCTCCGGCGGCTACATATTCGGCTTCCATGGTAGAGTCCGCAATGCATCGCCGCTTTGCACTCCGCCAGATACGGCTCCACCTCCCAAGGTAAACACATAGCCCGAGGTCGACTTTTTCTCATCACGGTCGACTTGGAAATCGAGTCAGATAACCCAAAGGCATTAGACTATCTCGCATGGTAAACTAGCCTATAATCTCGAGTCCTTTCGTGTACTTGAGTATATGCTTTATCGCAATCCAATGAGCTTGTCCAGGGTTAGATCGATATCTAGCTACTATGCCTACCGTGATAGCGATATCGGGTCTCGTGCATAGATTACAGCATATGAGACTTCCTACGGCCAAGCGTGCAGAACTTGTCTCATTTCCTCTATCTCCTTTGCAAATATGGTGACTACGCTTTAGATAAAGGAACGCCATGTCCGAAGGTAGCAATCCTTTCTTGCGGTTTGCATACTAAACGAGTAATCACAAGATCAATGTAAGACGCCCGAGATAAGCTCAACATTTTCTTCTTGCGATCTCAGTAAACCTTGATCCCAAGAATGTACCCGCATCTCCTAAGTCTTTCATTTGAAACCGATCGGATAGCCAACTCTTTACATCGATAATGACTTCACGTTGTTGCCAACTAGAAGGATGTCATCTACATAAAGTGCAAGAAATACCACATCACCGCTGACATCTAACCGATACACACAACTCTCGCTAGTAACCTGGTAAATCCATAGGACTTCACTACCTCGTCAAGCGTAAGTTCCATGATCGGGAGGCTCGCTAAGCCCATAAATGGACTTCTTAAGCTTCCATACTAGATGCTCTTCACCCTTTACCACATAACCTTCAGGTTGTCGCACATAGATGTCTCTACCTTCCTCAAGGTAACCGCTTAGAAAAGCGGTTTTAACATCCATTTGCCAAACCTCTGTGTTCAAGTGGGCTGCTATGGCTAGAAGAATTCGATGGACTTGAGCATTGCTACAGCGAAAAGGTCTCATCGAAATCGATGCCCTCAACTGAGTGTACCTTTCGCCACAAGCCCGGCTTTGAAAGTCGAAACCTCCATCGAATCTCTTCCTCTCAGATATCCACTTACTACCTATGGCTTCCTCGCCATCCGGTAGAGGTGTCTTTCATATACATCCATGGTCACATGGACTCCATTTCTAAGTCCATAGCGGTGTGCATGATCTTGCATCAATATCTCAGATCGCCTCCTTGATGTCCATGGGTCGATTATTGCATGTTCGTCTCTGCTGGGACCAAATCCAAGATTCACCCACGAACATAAATCGCCTGGGTCGACGAACAACCCTCCCACTACGACGAGGTTCTACAGCACAATGGCAACGGTGGGTGCAGAGATACTTGTGGTTCTCTAACTGCACAACTTGTCGTAGGTACCACTCAGACGGTCGGTATCTCCAAGGAACTCGACCCACTTCAATTTCTTGAAGTATCCGTGTCGATCCTCCCACTGACTCGACATCTCGCACTTTCGCCTAATCGGTGGTGGAATACGATCATCTTCTAATTCTCAAGAATGATTTCAACTTTGGACTTATGATTTTTCATGTAGTCCTCTTCTAAGAATCGAGCATTAGTGCTAATAATGACCTTCTCGATCCTTAGACTATAGAATAAACCACCTTCGCCCTCTAGATAGCTAATAAACAACTTGCGTCGGATCTAGCCTCCAACTTGTCGCCTTTCTTGTTCAACACACACGTTTGGATCGCCCATATCCTTATGTGGCTTAAACCGGCTCGCGCCCAAACCACAACTCGAAGGGTCTTTTCGATCGACTTGACGGTACTAGATTTAGCAAGTATGCCGCCGCCTCAAGGCATATCCCGAACGAAATAGGCAATGTAGCATAACTCATCATAGATCTAACCATTTCCAAAGAGTCCTATTTCTTCGCCTCGACACACCATTTTGTGTGGTGTGCTTGTGAAGTCTTGTTGGGATGTAATCCCACACTTCACTAGATAGTCCATAAACTCGTTATCGAGGTATTCGCCACCGCGATCGGACGCAAATGACTTGATACTCTTACCTAGCTTCGCCTCCACTTCCGCCTTAAACTCTTTGAATTTCAAAGCATTCGACTTGCGCGGTGAAGCGGTATATGTATCCGCACTCGAGTAATCGTCAATGAAAGTGACAAAATACTGCACCCTCCACGAGCTTGTGTGGACATAGGTCCACACAGTCGAACGGACTAACTCCAACATTTCTTTGGCTCTATAACCCTTCGCTTTGAAGGTCCGGTCGACATCTTACCTTCTATACAGATTCGCAGATCGAACTGAGAACCGTGAGATCACCCAACGCCCATTCTTAGCCGCCTTTGATCCTATTTAGATTGATGTGACCTAATCTAAGATGCCGAGAAAAGTAGAGTCATCTTCTAAGAAAACTTTCTCTTTTGGGTTTGATGAAGATGCAACATAGTTATAGGTATTATGTTTTGCGTAAATAGATAAAGCTTAATTATATAAAGTGCCAACACAGATAACTTCGTCATTTCTTATGATAGAAACACCACTATCAAAAATAATGTAATATCCATGAGTAAATAATTTGAAGCAAACAAGGTTCACCGAAAATCCGCACATATAAAACGCTCTTTCAAAACTAAAACTGTTGTCCCAAAACATAAAGAAACATCTCCAACCGCAATGACTTCGACTTTCGCGCGTTGCCCATGGAGATCGTTATCTCGCCATCAAACAGCCTCCTTGTCCGCAGGAACCCACGCAAGGTGTAACAAACATGATCGATTATACCAGATCTACTACCCAAGAACGGGTAGAACAAGTCGCTAAACATGTTTCACATTAAAGCAAACCACGCACCTTGAGCCTCGAGCATAGGGCACTGGCCTTCCAACGCCCGGCCTTACCAAGACTTGAAGCACTTGCCCTTCCCTTCGCTTCTTCTGCCTCCTGGCAACCATGTTCTTGTTCCCATTACTCCCACTATTTGCCTCGCTTCTACCACCTTTGGCACCCTTTTTCTATTTCCATTTTGCGATGAAAATTTTGGGCCCTTAGATGTGCTAGCAAGAGCATGTGCCCTTTTCCCATGACTCATTCCGCTGCAACGAGATCATTAAGCAACCGACTAAGTGTAAACTCGGTCTTGCTCATGATCGCATTCACGCGAAAGTTCTCAAAGACTTGGGCGGTGTATTGAGGATGATATCGACCTTGGCTTCGCCGTCAATACCTCCTCCCAACCGATCAAGACTATCCATGAGACGAGTCATGTGGGAGACATGTTCATGGACCGAACTTCCTTCTTCCATCTTACACGCCAAGATTTCTCTCATTGTGTGGGCGGATCGTCCGATCCGATCGCCCAAACTTACCTCGAGACTCGACCAAATATCGATCGGCTCGCCATCGATCGATGTCGCAACTGCAAGTTTTTGACATCGTAGTCATCATATAGCATTTAGCCATATTGTTTGACTTATTCCAAAGTCCGCCGACTCTGCCGCTCATTAGTCGATCGCCAAGAAGGGCATCGGGTTTAGGAGTAGTGAGAACAAACATGTGTTCTTCAAATGATAAGAACATATTCCATGTTTCGCTTCCACTCGATAAAATTTGGACCGATAACGGATTTTGTGCGAGCATATTGATAATCGGCGTAAGAGACATATCTCAAAACGATAATGTAAACACATAAGCATACGATCGCATATAATTGTGAATAATAATATTGTAACCTTTTGATAAAACAATATTAATTGAAACCTCCAATCGCCCAAGGAATTCCACATGCAAGCCACGCTGTGGACGCCACACGAATCCCCGACTGCACTAAAATATACCTTTTAGTCGCTTAATTTCAATCCATGTCAACTTATCCTTACGACAAATGAAATTAATGATCGACCTTACTGCACCACATCACTATCGCAAGAAGGACTTCATGGGAAGTTGTACTTGAGGTGATGTCTAAGCAATGACCACAATTTTAAAATAGAAGATGAATTTTAGAATTGGTATACTCACCTGACCATACCGCCCAATTCAAATTCTTTTGTTATCTCATTTTATATCTATCTCTAGAGAACTTATGAAAATCGCACATGCAAGCCAATGCGTGTGATCGCCACACATGAAACTCCCACTTCTCAATAGATTTAAAATGTTTTATTTAGAAATCTCATCTAACAAACTTATGATAAACAAGGCAAGCAAGCCACGCGCGTGTGATCGCCACTCACGGTCGTCTCACTTTGTTTAGAGATCAAAAGTGGAGGTCTTGACATTTTAATTTGAAAATTAATTTGTCGGGTTGCTTGCTTAGTCTTTTATTCAAAAGGTTTGTCCATGCAGATCACGTAATCCTAGCATGCTTTTCTATAGAACTCAACATGTAAAACATGCTCGCAGAAATTCTAAAATATGCTTGATAAACGCGATAAACCTAGCATGCTTACTATGCGCATCCAATTACGTAAAACACTTAAAGGTTTGTCAACGTAATATAAACATACATAGCATGCTATCGCATAAATTAAACATCCACGACATGCATATGAATGATAAAAATAAAATAAAACGCTCATCGCGCTCAATCGTGAAACCCAGACATTTAAATCTAATCTATTACATAGATTTACAAAGTATGCAATTAAACTTGAGCACGGGCCTCGCGTGCGGGCACGGACCGATTCAACAAATGGGCCTCGCGTGCACGGCACGGACCGGAAAATCTGATTGGGCTGGAAGCGGGTCCGCCGGCGGGCAAAGAAAGAGCCTTGGGCAGCGCCAGGGCAAAGCCCACCGCCGCCCACCTCCGCCCGCCAGCGTGCTCTCGCGGGATGCCTCGCGGTCGCTGGCGGCGATCATGACCCGCCGAGCACGCGTCTGGCAGCCTTCCCCGAGCGCCGAACGTCGCCGCCGAGACGCCGCCGCCCGCCGAAACTTCGCGATCGCGAAGTTCGCCGCCAAGCGGGTAGCTTCAACGCGAACGCCTCGTCCCGCTTCGCTCGCCGCCGCTTGCTGCGGCCGTATCTCGCGATCGCCGATCGCTCGATTGCTCGCGGGCGCCAGGATCTCGTGGCGAACGCACGCCTGCCGCCGCGCCCCGCGATCGCCCTCGCGATCATGAGGCTCGCCGCGAGATACCGCCCGATGATCGCCGAGCTACCGTTTTTCCCGTCGTTTTTCTTCGTTCTTTCGCTCTTCTTCTTTTTACGTATAAGATTTACATGAATAAAATCTAATCTAACCACGGATTTTCTCGTGGTGTAAAAAACAAAAACGACAATATAACAAACGAGCCACGATGAACGACAAATCCACAATTATAAAAACGCACGTAATAATCAAACGTGAATTAATCCAACAGAGCCAAGATTCTGATCCCAGGCTCTGATACCAATTGTAGGGAAAACATTTGTTAACCCTCGCCCCGAGGATCCATCTTGGGTGTTTAATTCACCATACATTGATTATAAACCTAGCATGCGTCTATATAATTAAATCGCAACACGTTGGGGTTTACACGTGTTTACCTTTGGATCTGAAGAGGTCGATGGAACGAGATGAACGGATCGAATGGATCGGACTCGTGCTTTGACCTTCTGGACTGTATCCCGGTTGCCCAATCTCCAACGTCGAGTGAGGACGATCTATGGAGAATGCTTCGGAAAATCACCCAACGCTCTCTCTTCACAACTTTCGAAATTCTCTCTCAATGGACAAGAGGGGGCCGAAAATCTTGTGTGTGATTAATGAGCATTAACCTAGACTTTATCTCATACCTTATATTTATAATGCACTACCTTAATCCTATATGGAATATTACCATAATCCTATATGGAATATTACCATAATCCTATATGGAATATTACCATAATCTTAGGATTATTTCCATACTCTCAGGATTATTTCCATACTCTCGTGATTATTACCATAATCACATATGGAAAGGATCTATGCATATACCATAAATATAATTATATCCTTGTGGATAAAGAGAATAAAATCTCGCCTTAGAGAGCATTATAGGGGCTACCGATTTTCTTGCTAAGCTTGGGCCTGGATGGGCCACCCGAGGATCAAATGCAAGGAATAAAGATGGGCCTCAAATAAATTAATTATCTTATGTTCAGCCTTAACATAAATTAATTTATAAACATTCGATCATGCCACTAGAGAAAGAATGTTGACTTACCCTTTATTACCAAGTTGAGTCGGGCTTGCACTTAGACATTACTGAATCCCGTATTTAAGATATCGAACGTCCATTAATCATTTCTAGCAATGACCGCTTAAAACGATTAATAACTTCATTTCTTAAGTAGTACCACTCAACCTTATTATTGTACTTGAGCTAACTCAACTGCGGGGTTTAGTACAATAAACCTTTGAGCTCCTTAAGGGACGCCATCATCCTAAACGGATACGGTGACTCGACATGAGATAACTAGCGTGACATACAAGATCGCCACCACCCAAGATGCGAGAATCTTGGGTTAGAACATATAACCTCACTCATAACAAGTCAGTGATGGTCAAGAACTCATACTCACCTAATACCTTATCGAGGTTTAGATCATCGTAAGTCACCGAGATCTTGGTTCTTCACGACGGTCGGAAGAAGAACTCATCTCATCGTTGATCCTTCAATACGTCGAGACGCATCAAAGATAGACAAGCAACTAAGTCAAGTCACTTCTTATCTATATCGCACCTAAACCGACAACTCGTCCTTAAGTCGTCTCACCAGTGAAACTTTTATATCTCATTAAGCTTTCGACCAATCATACGGACTTTTGTGATCTTCTACACATTGTATGATCTAACTTATATATGAGATAAGGGGACACGATATATGCAATCAAGTATTCAAATCGGATAGGAGATTGTAATAGTGGTAACAGAAACATTGTATACAAGCTCAACCAAACCGCTTTCAAGATATTAAATCCAACAAGAACATAACGTTTCAACACACCATCATGCCGCACCAGACGCCATCACGATACAGTCATGTGGGCAACAAAACGTCCACCGGTCTATATCGACATCGAGCCTCCGTCAAGATCATCTTCCGTAGTCGCTCGGATAAGCTTGAGGTCGGAGGCATTCAGTACTCCCGCCTCCCGCCACGGAGCTTCACTCAAGAGGCATCCGGCCGGGGGTCATTTCCTTCCGGTCGCGGTGGGGGCGAGCTCTGTGTCGGCCACCAAGGCCATCCGATTCTTCCCGGTCCGAGCTCCCTCTCGCACAACATCATCCCAGGAGAGATTGGTCATGCGCCACCAAGGCCGTCTGTTCGGTCTACCACCTCCGCACAAGATTCCCACCCCGGTGGGAGTGTTAGATCCGGGGGACCAAACGGCAAGAAAAGAATGCCTCACGACTCGACTCAAGACGCGGCCTCGCCTGTGCATAGCAATTACCGAGCCCTGAGACCGATGCCGGGACGACCGACCGGGGCCTCCAACTATGTGACGACGATCCTCGAGGTCATCCAGTCGGCACCTGTGGCCCAGCCCGACGTCCGCGGCACGTCGTACAACTTCGAGAGAGTATAGGGGCGTGTTTGCACGGTCCCCGCCGATATGACCGGAGTGTCACCCGAGCTCATAACTCACCGCCTCAACATCGACCCGGCTACCAAGCCAGTCCGGCAGAAGAAAAGGATATTCGCAGCGGAGCGCAGCCAGGTCATAAGGGACGAGGTGACTCAACTTCTGAAGGCCAAGATCTTGTTCGGTCAACACCCGACCGGATGGCTAATCCAATTAGTGGTCCGAAAGCGAGGAGAAGGGTGGCGCGTATGCGTCGATTATACCGACCTCAACAAGATCGCCTAAAGATTGCTACCCTCCCCGATATCGACAAGAAAGTGGAGGCATTGGTGGGCCACGAGATGTTCACTTCACGATCTATACAATGGGTACCACCAAATCTCGATGAGCCTTGGAGGACGCACCAAAGACCGCATTCATCACCGACTTCTGCTGCTTACAGAAAGATGCCTTCCGGCCAAGAACGCAGGGCTACTTACCGAGGATGGTGGATGCAACATTCAAAGACCACATCGGGAGATCGTCGAGGTCTCGTCGATGACATAGTAGTCGAAAGTCGAAAAGCGGAGAGTCGCGCCGATGACCTCGGCACCATCCTCCAACTCCTCGGGTCGGCCAACCTCAAACTCAACCCCGTAAATGTACATTCATGGTGAAGACCGGCAAGTTCTTGGGATCTTTGGGTTTCTCGGGGAGGGCTCAAGGCCAATCCCACCAAGGTGAAGGCGGTGCTCGACATGCGGTGCGAGGACCATCCGTGAGATCCACAAACTCACCGTGCCTACCGCCTCAGATTGCCTCGAGCCGAGAAACAGCTCCCATTCTTCAAGATCTGAGGAGAGCTCCTGACTTCGCTGGCGGGGAAGAACACCGTGCCGCCAAGACAACCGAAGGAGTACTCTTGCCGACCTGCCCCCGTCCGCCCGCAAGCCAATCCTCTCTATATTTGGCCGCCTCGGGCGAGGCCATCATGCAGTCTTGATGCGAGATGAGGTGGGACGACAACTCCCCATCTATTTTATCACCGAGCTCTCAAAGGACCGAGACAAGGTACACCTGCCTCGAAAAAGTAGCGCTAGCCCGGTGAACGCCAAGCGACGCCCGACCCTACTTCCAAGCCCACTCCGCCTGTGTGCTAACCGACTTACCTTGAGACAAGTCTTGTCAAACCCGAGTCGCCCGGGCGATAGCTTGCTGGCACTGAGCTCGCTGAGCACGACATCTCGTACTCACCTGTGCCGGGCCATAAAGGGCAAGCTCGCCGACTTCCCGGTTGAGGCCACCACCGAGGCAGGCTCGCCAATGAGGTAACTCCAGCCCCGCCTCACGGCGGAAGAAGCGTCCCTAGCACCACCGATGGTTGCCGGCGGATGTACGTGGATCGGCATCGTGCAAGACAGCAACCAAGGCGGAATCCTCCTCCTCGCCCGATAACCATGAAGTCACCCACGCCTCCCATTACCTTCCCGACCACCAACAACGGTGAAGTACGAGGCCCTAATCTCCGGACTCAGCCGCCACGAGTGAGGGTGGACAAGATCCAAATCTTGGCGATTCCTGTGTTGTGGTGAACCGTGTTAGGCAAATCACGGGCCAAGGAGGACCGAATGAAACAATACCTCGAGAAGCGAAGGAGATCTTGACCTCGTTCGGTACTTCAAAGATCAACCGAATCCCAGAAAGCAAAAAATGAAGCCGACATCCTCGACAAGTTAGTGCGTCGTCAACAAGTCCACCGGTGGAGGAGATCCATTCCGAAGCATCGCGAGTCCCACGTCGGCATCATCACCGAGATAGAGCCAATGGATGTCTTCCGAAGGCCTACTCGGAACACGGCGCCTACCTCAAGATCGGCTCGAAGCGAAAAGATGATGGCGAAATCGAAGTATCTCATGCGTGAGGCGCCTCTCACCTAAATCTTACCTTCAACCCTCCCGAGACGCCTCGGGCGAGAAGAAGCCGACCACGTGCTCAACGAAATTCACCGAGGTCTGCGGAAGCCACATCGGTCGCGAGCCCTTTCAAAGAAGACGCCGAGGTCGGGATATTACCGCCCACCGCACAAGATTCGGCCGAGCTCACAAGAAGTGCCCAGTGCCGATTCACCCACGCGGTCAGCGCCCCGGACTAATTTGAGCGACTGCGAGTCCATGGCCTTTCATGCGGTGGGGATCGACATCGTTGTCTGCTCGATCGAGCACCGTGTCGCTTCGATACTTAGTCGTAGCCATAGACTACTTCACAAACGGGTCGGCCGAGCCACTTTCGAGCCTCACGAGCGGAAGGATTCGGACCTTCGTGGAAGAAAATATAGTCCGCCGCTTCGCATACCGCACATCCCGGTCTCGGACAACGGCGCACCCAATTCGCCGACAAAACTTCAGGTGGTGCGAAGAGCTTCAGATCGATCAACGCTTCACCTCGCCGCACACCCGCATAGCGAATGGTCGACCGAGGGGTGACGAATCGCACGATCGCATGGATTGAAGAAGAGGCCGACCGAGCTAAAGCGATCGGGCTGAAAATCTCCTCAAGTCCTCCGGTCCCACAGACCACACCTCGACGGCGCACGAGACCCCTTTAGCTTCGGTCTATGGCACCGAGGCCGTCATACCGGTGAGATCGGCGCCAAGCCCTCGCACTCTTCATTTCGACCGGGCCGGGACGAGGAAGACTGCGGGCCAACCTCGACGCCTCGGGAGAAGCGTGAGCTCGCTTCATAAACGAAGCAAATCTGAAGGCCAGTGTCGACGGCACCACAACAAAGGGTCAAAGCCTCCGCTGCTCCATGTGGGCGACCTCGTCCTAAGAAATAATGAAGCCGGTGGAGGTGAGCGTCTTAACAAATCGGATCCGACATGGGAAGGCCCATCATCAGCGCTCACGAGGACCTCGGCAAAGGGGCTTACAAGTCGCTCACTTGTCCTGCACTTATCCCTAACTTGGCACATTACGTGTTTAAGGATGTATTTTACATAGCTTCGATTTAAAGTCGGCATCATGTTAGTTCCTTAATTGTTTTGCCAAAGCGATGTTGATTACATGTTCAATAAAACACCGCTTTTATAATGAATATTTCACTGTCTCATACATATGTGAACATCCGTTTGGATACACCACATTTAAACCTTCAGGGGACGCCTACGAAGATGAAAATCCCACCAAGTAGAATGCGCATCTAGATTACCCATTAAGTTGGGCGTCTACATGCAAAGCGTCTGATTACCCATTAAGTCGATCGCCCACACGCAAAGCGCATGATTACCCATTAAGTTGGGCGCCCACGCAAAGCATACTGACACCCATTAAGTTGGGCGCCCACACACGCCGACATCCGCACCGATCTCGCCAACTCATACCCCTTTATTTGGGAAGATATGCACTCCGGTACAAAGTCTAAATGCATTAACGACTATAAACCAAGTACCAAGCCATATACAAATCAACCGAGCTTCCGAGCTCGTTCATACCCCTTTATTTGGGAAAATACACACTTCTGTATACAGTGTAAATGCATTTAAGACCAAAACGAAGTCCTAAGCTATGTTTATACCTCTTAAGAGGGGAAATATACACTTCGAAACGAGTCTAAATACATTTATATCTACATACAAAGTTCTACACTATACATAGCCTCATTCGGGCTTCCGGACTCCGCCTCGCCAGGACCTGCTGAAGCTGCACCAATTTTCTACAAAATCTCCAGGCCGATGCAGAATGAACTCAGTGCCTTCAACCCACCGATAAGGCCGAATCACCACGCAGCTTTCCCGGCTCGGCGCGGGCTCCTGAGGCAGCCAATGTAAGAGCGGCGACAGGTCATCTTCACCCGCCTCCCTGACACTTCAAGTGGCGCGGCCAAGACGGAGCATTCCTGGGGTGGGGACGCACCCGAGGTCACACCGACCACGGACCGGACACCGGCCGGAGTATGACCTCGCCCCACCCGCCTCTCCCCGCCGACCGAGGTCCCGGTCGCCGACCGCCTCCTGAGGATCGCCCGCGATGATCCGCCCCGCCGACCCATCAACCCGAGCACTTCGGCATGATCGAGTAGCCGCCCCTCTGCGGGTTCTTCTATGATCGGTCACGAGCCCGGCAGGCATCGCTACGCGCCGGGCATGCGACGTTTGCGGGCGATATCATACATCTCCATAAACTTCACGACGGAGTTGACGCAGCTTTGAACTTCTTTGCTTGTTGGGCCCCGCCTCATCCTCAAAGACCATGCCTCCGCCAAGAAGCTCGAACTCGGTCGTCGACTTCGGATATGGTAGTCCCACCACTTCGGGCGACCGCCTCTCAGATTGTGATGCTCCTCCGACAACCGAGCTAGCCTCTCGCAATCGATTCAGTTGTTCTCCTCGTGACCGCATCAAACGCCCTTGATAGCGTCGGCAGATAAGTCCGTCCCGGACTCAGTCTGTGTGACCTCAACTTTAGGGCCTCGTTCTCGGCCGGAGGCGGACCACTTCCGATCAGCCTCGTCGAACTTCCTCTTCGTGTCAGAGACGGCCGAGCCGACCTCCATAGTGGCAAAACTGGGTCACCGGTACACCGCTCCTCCAGAAAGCACCTCTTCGTCCTTCTCGGCCAAGGCGCCTCGACCTCTTTTAACTTTGTCAACAATTCATGGTCAAGTCCGAGCCATTCAGGTGTGGAGTACTGTAAATAAACAAGATAACAAAAATCTTAAAAAAGTCGCGTTTATTACTCAAAAAGGGGAAAATTATTACAAAGACCCAGGGTCCTATCGACCCCGGCAGTTCAAGCTATTACATCAGGTCCACTGACCTCAGGCCTATGGCCGGCCTCGGCGACCTCTCGATGCTCCTGCGGTCGCCCACCTCCGGTAGGAGCTCCAACCCCGCCTCCTCCTCTCTCCTCCGCTCCTCCTCCCCCGGCCGGCGTACCTCAGCAAGGAGCTCCTGAAGCTCGCGATCTTCGTCCTCCTTGCACTGGGCGACGACCTCGTGATCGGGGCGGTGGAGCCGGATGCCGAGCCTCCAAGATCTTGGAAAGAGTCACCCAGAGATCACCCGGCGTAAGCTTTGTCCACCTCTCTCGGTCGACTCGGTCCACCCATGCTTGACCTTATCAAAGTCGGGCATGGCGGCCGCCACTTCCCTGTGATCGACACCACCTTCGGCCGACGGCGGGCGAGATCGGCATAAAATCCGAGAAGCTCTCCGACTCGATGAGCCTGTTGTGAAAGGCCCTCGGCAGGGTCCCAGTCGGCCGCCACCACCTTCCTCTCGTCTGCGAGTTCCTTCTTCGCCCGGCCAGCTCCTCCTTCAGCTCCTCGACCTCCCCGCGGCCTCCGGTGCCAGTGCCTCTTCTTGGCGGCCTCAGAAGCCTCCCGGCCTCGAAGCCTCAAGGCCCCGGCCCCGCCCTCGCGGACGCGGCGGTCTCGGCTTCCCGCCAGCAGCGGCAGCTCCTGTTCCAGCCTCTTGCCGGCCGAGCTCTCGTGACAAGCCCAAGGCGACTGCGGCTCCCTCAAAAGGCTACTGCAGGCCCCCATCATCGAGCTCCCACCACGAAAAGGAGATGCACGAGTCGATAACCGATTGCGAGCAAACAAATCTAAATATGAAGAAACCCACGTACCTCGGGGAGGATGCGGCCAAGCTTGGGCGGTACCCGTACTCAAGGCCCTGAGGCCGAGATTCTCGATGCCGGCTGGACCTCGGCTCGAGCCCACTCATCACCGGCCCATGTCAGTCCACCTTCTTCTGCCCCTACTAGGTCCACCCGCTCTGCTTTTTTTCGCCGGCCACTTGCTCGTGATGGTGGCTCCCGCCATCGTCCCTCAACTTCATGCGTCAAAGAAAGACACATTAGCACAAAGAAAATAAAGCGAATAAGGACTAAGAAAAGGGGATGCCCTCACCCCGTCTGCACCCGGTCCCGACGCTTGGGCAAAACACTCACCGGCCTTCTTCAGTCGTCCCGGTGTAACTTATGGATAAGATCTCACCAAGGCTGCTCAACACCTCCTCCATATGGCCCAAGTGGCTTGATTTTCGGTCCGCCATCGTGCGATACCCCACTCATACCTCTACTCACCCGGCCCGCAGAAGAAATACCTATTCGCCAACGGGACACCTTGGAGTGACGGCTACCTTAAATTTCAGCCGGGGTGACAGATAGTACACCCTCCTATGGTCTTCACGCTAAAAAGCGCATCAAGCACCTCGAAGGACAACTCTCTAAGCAATGCCATAACAAGAGCCCCAACCCCACCAACGACCTAACTAATTCGGGGTCGATTGAGATAGGGATCCGAAATACTCTTGAAGGCTAAGATAAGCGGGGCGAGGGTACCTAAGACCCGCCTCAAACTATCTACATAAGCAAAGTAACAAACCCCTCCTGGAGGGCCGCGCCTATCATCCGGATGCGGCGAGCACCACCACGCCTCCTCCGGATCCGTATTCCCTCACAACTTCAAAAGTTCCCAAGGTCAAACCCGACCTCGCCACGCCCACCTCATACCATCCCATACAGAGGATACCGGCGGAACACTGGAGCTCGACCACATAGACCTACCCAAACCTTTGTAGCACATATAATCCCTCACGCCGGAACTCACGCCTTAACCCGAGGCGGAAGGGAACTTTCAGGCGAGAAGAAGATGAAACCATACTTACTTTTTAGGCGAGTATACGGCTCGCCGGTGAAGATCAGGATCAAGTCAGAGAATTTCTCAGAAATTTTTTCCTCTCAGAATTTTTAAGTGTCGAAGAAGAAGAAAGTGAACAGTTGCCTCTTTTGCGCCTATTTATAAGACTAGGGGCGCCTGCAAATTGTCGTTTCAAATTCAACACGCGCCTACACGTGATTGGATGTGCGTTACACGCGCGCACGCGGTTCGAGTGCTCAACTACCGCCTGGCGCGTATGACGTACGCCAGGATAGGATGGACCGCCAGTCTGACCTAGCAATCATCATACGGACCCCGGCATCCTCCAGATGGCGGCGCCTCAGGTCGCACCCCGTCCTTCCCACAAATACCAAGGAAATCCGCCGGACCTCGGCGCCATCGGCGGCTTCCCCTTACGGAAAGCTACATCCGGATCGGACCTCGGCTAACCGAGCGCGGTCGGTGCGGCCGGGACACCGGCATCCCGAAAAGCGGTCTCGTGTCGGACGTCGGCGCCCACGCGAGAAACACTATTTCGGACCGCACCTCGGCGTAACCAACGCAGAGTACGCGATATCCGTGCCTAGTCGGACCTCGACTTCTTTCGATGCCACGTCTCGATTCGGCGCGAAGACCAACACACTAAAAACGACAACTCAAGGAACAACTTCACCAAGCCACACCTCACCCTCGAAGCTTTCTTCGCTCCGCTCGGCCTCATTGTCCCTCGGCTATTCGGGGGGCTATGATGGGATATGGCCCAACCGACTAGGCCTCAGCGAGGCCCAAACAAAATTTGGGCCTAACGTTGATAGCGAGCACGGCCGAGCCCAGCGAGCCCTAATCATTGCCTAAAACCCTAGAATCCAGAACCTCCACCCTCGGCCAATGGAAGGCACGCCCCAGAACCAAGGCAGAACCAAGGTCAGGCGCCACCCTCCACATGGCGCACATAAGGCGAAAGGTCCCTGCTCCGGCCAATGGAAGGATTCGGAGGAAGAGTCACGCCACGACCAATGGAGAGGTCGGCGCGCTTTCGATTCTTGATTGAATTGTATAAATAGGAGGAAAAGCCGACATTAGAGGGGTTGGCAATTTCTTGGAATGCAAAGGCTTGTAACCAATACTCAATTAAAAGCTCTAGTAAAAGTATTGAGGAATCATTCCTCCGTGGGCGAGATCTCATTAACGATCGAACCACGTAAAAAGCTGAGTGTTCTTTATTGCTTTACATAAATCTCGCACACTCTCTTAACCAGATTTATCAATGAGGCTGTCAAGAAAACGGTTCTTCGGCGGCATTCCCGTGAGCTTTAAAGGGTCTGTTATTTCACAGCTTTGGTTGAATGATCAAACTGTTTGAATGTCTGGTGCAATTGAGATTGTTTCCACTGTGACTTCTCTCATTAGCCTTTGACTACATGGGAATCATTTCACCAGTAGAATTCCACACAACATTGGTGATTTGGTTTCAGTACAAGATCTTGACCTCAATGGCAATAATCTTGTTGGTTTGATTCCTGCTAATTTGGTTGGTCTCGAGTTGATTAGCCTTAATTTGAATAACAGCTATTTTATGGGGCCTGTGCCCAAATTCAATGCTGCTACTGTTACTTACAAACCGAATCCATTTTGTTTGCCTAATCTTGGAGATCTTTGTACCCATGTTGTGATGGTTTTGTTGGAGTTTCTTGATCGTGTGGATTACCCCTCTAGGCTCATGGGCTCATGGTCGGGGAACGATCTGTGTAGGTTGTCTTGGTTGGGAGTAGGGTGTGATCCTAGTGGAAAGATCATCGCATTGAACTTGCCTAATTCTAACCTTTCGTGTATGATGGTTGTTGAGGTCAGGGGAATCAAGAAGAAGATATATTTTGGGATATATTTGTCTGTTTCAAAATGTCATAAGATTATAATTGTAAATTTGTGGCTTAATCTAGATTTGAAACTAATGTACTAAACAAATAATTTATGATATTTACATTTTATATCTTATCTATCAAACAACAAGATACAATATCAATATCATATTATCTATAATACATATCTTTCTTTTTTATCTATCTCGACATATTATAACATGTCTATCAAATAAGGTTGTTATTAATAAAATAATCAGTCTAGAAAACGATAAATTAAAAATTAAATTTACCAAGCCACAATTTGCAATCTTCATAGCCACAGTTCGAAATAAGATTCGCATAAGATTCAAAATTAAAATTTCTCACTTACCAAACCGCAGTTCACATAAGATTCAAAATTAAATTTTCTTCGCAGCCACAGTTCGCAATCTACCACAACAATTAACACTTTCATATCATGAATAATGCAAAATATCACATTCTCAAAAAATTTACCATGGTCATTATTAAAATCATCACCTTTTCCAATTTAACAGATTTTTTTTGTTCAAAAAAATTGATTCTTTATAATTTATTATTCTAATGAAAAAAATTCATGTAATCTTTTGAAATACGAAATACAATTATCAACCATATAGATATTACCTATATAAATATTACCTTGTAGGAAATATACAATTTTTTCCTAGAGCATATCATCAATGATGAAAGTAGAATAATCGTGCTAATAATGTATTGTAAACTAGAGAGAATAAGGAGTTTGTTATTATGACGATCAAATGTCTCTATTTATAGGAAGATACAAAAGTAAGGTTGAGTTACATTGATCATCACTCTATATATATATAGGGAGTGGATCGAATGAAACTCCAACTTTTGAACCAAGAACTAATGTGGTCCAATTCGTTTTATAATCTAATGGTCAAGATTAATTATAAATAGTTAATTATCCTCATAATTTAACGATAACCGTTTAGCCCTAAAATCGAGGATTTGTATATTGATTTTCGTAATTATTCTCGTATGCATAATTATTACTATTATATGCATAACACCATGAATTACATGAACATAACAATGAATTGGAATGAATAGCATGCACAAGAACTATGATTATATGCATAACAACATGAATTATATGAACAACGAAAAATAGAATGTGGAATTTCCAAATAACGAAAATTTAGGGATTTGGCTATTTTATCATTAAATAATTATGTATCGTCCGATCTTACTTAATCTAACGGTAGTTATTGGTTCTTGTTCTTATCTAAGAGGTGGTTCTCTCTATAACCAACCCCTATATATATATATATATATATATATATATATATATAAATTAACGTGAAAATCATTTTTATGGTAAGAACGATAAAATGATAAATTCAGTGATGTAAAAATTAATGAATCCACAATGAAAGTTCATGAATCCAAAAAATAGATTTTTCACCCCTCATGGAATTCGAACATTGGGTGAAAATTTGATTTTTTGGATTCAGTAACTTTTCCAACGGATACATTAACTTTCATAGCGAATTTATTTTGTTCATAACGAATTTGTGTGGTTCTTAGTTCTCACGTTAAAAATGGTTCTTATTTGAACCTCACTATATATATATATATATGAGAGGGTTAACGTAAAAACAATTTTTATCGTGAGAACGTGAGAATAAAAAAATGATGAATTCGCTGTGTAAGTTGATGAATCCGTCAAGAAAGTACTGAATCCAAAAAATAGAATTTTCCCCCTCATGGGATTCGAACCCGAGTGAAAAAATTTCAAATTTTTGGATTCAGTAATTTTCCCAGCGAATTCATCAACTTTCATAACGAATTTAATTGGTTCTTAATTCTTAAGATAAAAATGGTTTTCATTTGAACCTAACTCTATGCATATATATCATATACAACAACATATATGTATATATATTTCATATTTATTTAAAATTCTGAAAAATGATTTATTTTATTCTTTGAGAAAAAAAATATAATATATTTCTACATTACATCATCTTTTCGAATTTTAAATTTTTTATTCCATGATAGATTGTAATAAGAAAATTATTTTTAACACCCACAACACCATTATTTTACACGTGTAGATGCCACGTAATCCTTCAGTGAGCTACATATATCTCAGTTGCCAGAAATAAAAAACGAGATAAAATTGTGAAGTTCTTGAAACAATAAGCATGGATTTATTTAATTTAAATATTGTGATGTATTTGTAAAAATAACTAAAGATTATAACGTAATCTGATATTTGGCCTCTACAAATTGTAATTGAAATAGCAATTGTCCCATAGTTAGAACCAAATCTTAAAGGATTTGAATGTTAAGCGAGTTAGGGTTAAAATTAAGTGAAATCTCACACACACGGGTGTCGGTGCACATCAACAAATTAAGTGAAATCTCAGTCCATGTCTTGTTTGGACATTATCTTCTCCCATTTTCCGAAATTGTAATCCTCAAAAACCTCGAGCCTTATCTTTCTTCACATTCACATCTACTCTCGTTTCCAACGATTCCCATGTTAAAGCAATTGGGAAAATGGACTCCAAATTCCATACCACTCTTCCCTCATCCCAACACATTTTACTACACTCAACCGGTCCAGACAGCCCCCTCTTACCCCTCTCCCTTGTTCGAAAATTGTCTGAAAATCATAACCAAACCAGATAACGGAACTTCAAATCGTGCTAGGAGAAGAGTAATATATGACGACGACGATGGCGACGAAGATTATGGGTATAATAAAGAGTTAGCAATGCTAGAATCTTACACTCAATTGGTGAAAGATGAGGTTCTTTTGGTACAAGCAACAGTGGACAAGGAACAAGTTGAAGTTCTTATCTACAAGGTAGATTATCTACTTGTCTTCGTGATGAATTATTCTTTAAGAACATTTGCTTTTTTATGATTGATATAATACGTAATTAAATATTTTTATCCTTATTATAATTAGGATTTCTAAAATCTTACCTTTTCAATAGGATATGAATCAAATTACATTGACTTAAATGATAAAAATTATCAAGGGCGTTACGATATCCCAAGATTTCGGTTCATCAAAGTAAACAATGAATTGATTTTTACTATTTTTATCTATTTAGGCTAGTCTTCAAAAATATACGATTGAGAATGAACTTGAGCTAGTATTATTTGAAAGTAAATTAAATAATAATTATAATTATGTTGAAACAGGGATTTTCGTCGTGCCTGAATTATGGGACATCTTCAAATCCTTCAACAAGTGTTCTACCAGCAAAGGCAGAGCTGAAAAACATAGATAGAGCAAGTGGGCCTTTCGATCCAAATAATATTCAGTATATTGAGCAAGGCCTCACTTTTGATCAATTTAAAAGTCGCCTCCCCCACCAAAATTGAAATGGATGCTATACTTGTGGTTTCCCCTTTCCACATATTTATATTTTGAGATAATCATTTTTTGGTCAATTTAATACGAATTTAAGGATTGCGTCGCGGTGGTCGAACTCGGGGCAGCTGGCGCCGGCGTTAACCACTATACCACTAGTCCAACACACGCATACGCGATAATCATTTTATTATTATTAAATGTGTCAATCACCTTAATAACATAATCTTTAGATCATTTTGTCATTAGTCATTACAATATCACTTTTCATGTCATTTTTATTACAATATCTCTTGCAATTACAACATATATTACCTAAATTTTCCATCCTGCGTGATGCGGCCAGCCTTAATTATTTGATAATTAAGATTTAATTAATTCTTAATTATGAATTACTAAGTCCTGACTGAAATGATAATTAGCAATAATTTCATTTAATTAAGCATACCTAAATGTCAGTTGTACAAGAGTATTTGTCTTTTCTCGATGAAATCTTTTCTCTCCCATGAAATTTCCACTTGAATTATACATAGTACATACACTCGGACATCTCAAAACAACATTGTTTAAGAAAATTCACAACAAATGAAAGAAGTAATAAAGTCAGCAATTTTCTCGATGCCAAAATTATAGAGTTATCGAAAAAAAGTTGATCCTATTGTAATTACCAAAATTATTAAAACGTGATGTTCAATTGAAATAATTTAGAAATTATGTTGTGCTTGTAAAAATAACTTAAATGTTATGTTATTTAAGATAATGATCCTTGTTGGATCGTTGCTACTTCTTTTCATACTGTATACATTAATTAGGGTCATTTAATTTGAGATCAAGACTGTTTCCGTACAGAGGATAATGGATAAAGTAGGTATGAGTGTCTAAATGGTGTTGGGTTCGGGTTATCGAATCGAATCGGAATCGAAGCGGTTTCAGTTAAACAAAAACTGAAAATTTTAAATTCTGGTTCTGTTTCGGTGTTCGATTCTAGAGTTGAAAGTTTTTTCGGTTATCAGTAAACCGATAAACGATTGTTCGGAACCGAAAGCCCGTTTTTATTTTTAATTATTATATTGTTTATTACATAATTAATTAAAAGTTAATAAATCTAATTTTTCAATTATTTTTAATAAATTTTAGTTTTTAAAATTATTATTTAATTATTTTAATTATTAATTTGTTTTATTTTGGTTTTTCGGTTAACCAAAAATCGAATTGTAATAACCAATCGATTTTCGATTAACTGAAAATTTAAATCAGTTTGATTTCGATTTCATTTTTACGGAAAAAGTCGGTTCAATTAATCGAAATCGAACTGTTTCCCGAACTAAAATTAGGTGCATTTCCAAAACCAAAAGTTAATTGAGAAAGAAAAGAAATTATACGAATTTAAAGAAACAGAGAATGGGAGAAGTATAGATGATGGAAATATGACAGTAGAGCTTCCAGCTTCAAATATAATCTGTATGCATGTGAATATGTGATCATTGTGACATGACATTTATTTCATTGTCATTGTCAATGCACATAAAATTAGTATTGAATTTTATATTGAATATTATAGTTGTAAATATTATTATTCTTTACGGATAAGGAGTATTCTATTTAAAAGCTCAAATATCGGCTAGTGAAATATTGAAATCATCATTGGGCCCAACGCCCAAATGACCGCTAGATATAGAGGTGTTTGGTCGAACTTATAAAACTTTTAAAATAAACATAAATTGTTTAGGAAATTAAGTTATTCAGAAGTGTTTGGCAAAATAAGCTCCTAAATAAACATAAGCTGTGAAAATAAACTCAACGAATTATAAGCTCACTAAAATAAGTTGGTCAACCTAACTTATTTTTTATAAACTTATAATGAACCATAAATTTATCAAAATAACCTTATTATAGTTAGTTATTTCCTACATATACACTATCAATTTCACATCTCGTCAAATTTATTTCTCTAATTATGATTTTCTCTCTCTAACTCACGATTCTTTCTCTAGGCTTATAAGATCTATTATCCAAAAAATTTAACAACTTATAAGCACTTGAGATATTACATCTTATAATCTCTTGAAACATCTTATAATTTCTTGGAAACTTATAAGCTCTCTAAAATAAGCTTAGCCAAACAGCCCCATAATGAGAAACGGCCCAACTTAGCCCATTTGGGACGTTTAGCACGAGAATTCAATAAAATGTTGGTTTTCACTACATTTTCTTCGTAATTCATACCATTTCTTAATATATTTATCTACAATTTCCTCTCGCAAACGAGGACCAACAATACATACTGAAAACAAGTATATTGGTATGTGTCTTGGCTTTAGTGGTAGAGTGGTTAATCTTCGAGCCAAAGGTGTCACACCGGTTTCTAGAAATGACTAAGCTCGTAAATCGGTAGTGACGAATAAAATGATAAGAAATATGAAGTAAATAAGTTGACTCGAATGATCGAGGCGATAAACCACTAGGATTTGGGAATAGCTTCCTAAATGAAAATGGAAGACATCAAAGGATGTAATCCAATCAAAACAATATTTATCCTCGGGATCACAAGTTTAGTTTCGTCTTCTAATAGCGAAGACACATCAAAATACCAACATCAATGATTTAGAGTCTAAGCTCAATCAAGAGATATAATTAGTCATAGACAAGAAGGAAAATAAAATTTGAGCTAGCTCGTCGGTGAAGTCTAAATATGGAATAATCAAAATAAAATGCGAGTGAACTCAAATCTCGGCTCCTTGCCCGTCGGTACCATTGATCATCCCGAAAACATTTGGAAATATTTGGGCTAAGTACTAATGTACTCGGTGGGCATGCATTTTCATAAACATTTCATAAATCCGTAAAATCAGTTTATCAAATCATGATAACATAACTTAGAAGGTTTTAAAAAGAGAAACCACTTCTAAGCATGCGAAAATATTTCATTTATTGGGCCCATTGTCACGACTCTTCTGTTACTCGCTTTGATCCCGGACCTCTAGCCACCGTCGGATCACATGCTCCCATTATTGTCATCGGGGACGTAACCCGGACAATTCATGATGTGCCGGAACGTATCGGACAAGCACCATAATAACATGGCGTACTCAGGAACACATCCGCATAAGCACCCTTATAACGCCTCATGACTTGGTTAGTGTCCGATGGAGATCAACCCACCGAAACAAATAACGGTGTACACAACTCTCAATTAACTTGTAAGGTCGAGAGAACCTCGATCGATTCATATCGAGCCTTAAGCAGTGAAGCGCACAAAAACATTTTATTGGATAAATAGTTTGCATTTCATGAAATATCGAGCATATAACTCAAATATACTTTTGTAAAGTAAGCCCACCTCGATAGGACAAAGCACGAAGAATCACTATAGTACGCTGTCTCGGAAAGCGCTAATCCCTTGATCGATAAAACCTACAAGAAGCACTAATCTTAATGGGTCTCAAAAGCTAGTCTTATGTTCAAGTAAAGGAGGATACTAGCTTATGATTCGTTAAGCAGAGTTTTAAAAATATAATTAAATTTGAAAACTAATTTATACCGCTAAGGCACCAACAATACCACTTGCTCGACTTTTCGTTTAAAAACAATTTAATTTCATAATCTTCTTTTGTTAAATACTTTTTACAAAGTATAATGCAATTAAATTGCATACTAAAATCATATATATATATATTAAGGACTCTTCGCAATATAACACATAATATAATTATCAAATTATGCACTTGTTTAACATAATTTAATTTTTAATCATCATAACAATTAATTTCATTAAAAGAAATTAATTACATTAATTAAGTAGGTTATAATCATAAATTAAAGATAATTTAAACTTGATTTAACCTTAACTTAATCAATTAATTAATTAAACTTAATAGTAATTAATTAATTAATTAGTTAACTTACCATAATTAAATAATTTAAACTTATATTTAAGTTTAAGTTAATTATTTAATTAATTAGACTTAATATAATTTAATTAATTAAGTCTTAAGGTTAAACTTATTTATTTAATTAATTAAAGTCCAAAGATTTAATTAATTAAAGCAAACCCAATCATGAATTAAACTAAAGCCCAACCATTAATTAAATATAAAGTCCAACTATTAATTTAATTCAACAGAGCCCAATCCATAAATTTTATTACTATTAAAACAATTTATAGCCCATGTAATTTTTTTCCAATAGCCCATTTTCAATTTTTAGATTGGGCCCAAACATTTAAAAAAATAAGCCCATTAGCAATTATTTAAAAGAAATCAAGCCCAACTATTTACAAAATTTGAGCCCAACACATAAAAAAAAAAAAAAAGAGCCCAACACACAATTCAACCCAACACTCACAAAACCCTAAACCTAATTCTCTCCTCCCCTTCATTTTTTCCGTGGCTTCCTGAGAATAGCCATGCCGGCCAAAGTCCGGCGACCTCGATTTTTTCATTTTTTTTTTCTCTTCTTCGTCTCTCTCGCCTCTCTCTCTGCTCACTCTTCGTAACACACTCACACACGCACACATGACGCAAACACGCACACACGCACGCACGCTCACGGAGACGTCGCCGCCGTTCAGGCCGAGCACGTCGTCGGCCGCGATCGACCATCTCTCTCGCTCGCGCCGCTGAGACGCACCACGCAGTACACGACATGCACAACACACACACCACGCAACACACACGCGACGCACGCACACTCACGGTCGACGCCGGACTCTGGCGTCCATCGTGCCGCCCAGCGTCGCCGCCCTCTCTCCTCCTCGCCTTTGTCTCCGTCTCTCCCTCACTCACGCACGCACGCCACCACAACTCACACACACACACGACGGCAACAGCAAGACGCCCAACTCATCGGCGCGCCGCCACCGCCGCTTGCTTAGCTTCGACCGATGGCGGTGGTCGGTGGGACCACCGCCGTCGCCGTCTCTCACTCCTCTCGGTTCTCTCTCATTCTTACCCCCACCCTTCATCTTTCATTTCACACACACAACATACATATACATATATGTTTAGACATATTAAAGAATGGGGGATTCAAGGTTTAACCTTAGGATTCCTCTTGTTGGGGCTGCAGTGGAGAAGAAGGAGTGAAAGTGAGGCAAGGGTTCAAAAAAATGAGGAGTGAAACCTTTTTATGGTGTAGGGTTTTGAGGTTGTCCATGGGCTTTCCTTTTGGGCCTTATCAAACCGAAGCCCATTAACAGTTTATTCTTACGGGCTCAAAGTTCGATCCTAAAGACCATGAATTAATAATTAAACATTAGCATATAATTATTAATACAATGATTTATAAGTATATATATATATAAATCATATTCGATTATTATATAATATATAATAATTCTCGTAATCACTTTATAATAATTAGTGAAATAAATTCTTTTGTTGGAATTTAAAAATTTTCTTTCAGCGGGCACGAATCATCTTATAATTCTAAGTTCTAAATTCATTCTAGTCATATTGAGGAATATGGGGTATGACATCCCTCCCTCCTTATAAAAATTTCGTCCTCGAAATTACATACATTGGTAATCTAGATCGGGATACTTAGATTTCATTTTATCCTCAAGTTCCCATGTGGCCTCCTCCATACCGTGATGGTTCCACTTCACTTTAACGAGAACAATTTGTTTGTTGTTCCGTAAAACTTGAACTTTTCTATCCAAAATTTGGACAGGTATTTCTTCATAACTTAAGTCCTGGCTAGGACTACTTCATCGGGCTTAATTACATGTTTCGGATCTAACACGTATTTTTCTTAATTGCGAGACATGAAACACATTGTGCACGTCTCAAATGCTTGGTGGCAAAGCCAACCTATAGCTACTGAGGCCTACCATCTAGGATCTCGAAAATTCCTATATAGCGGGTCGTAACTTTCATCTCTTGCCAAAGCGTATAACTCCCTTTTGAAGGAGAAACCTTAAGAAAAACTCGATCCCGAAATGAATTCTATGTCGATCGACGTTTGTCGGCGTAAGACTTTTGTCTGTCCTGAGCTCCTTTGATTCTTTGCTTGATGTGATCGACCTTTCCAATCATTTGTTGTACTCGATCTGGACCTAGTAACTTTCTTTCACTCACTTCATCCCAACAAAGTGGTGATCAATATTTTCGACCATACAAGGTTTCGTATATTCGAAATCAATTATGCTCAAGCATAATTCTAAGGCTTGTGGTATAAAGCGAGAGATTTGTTAACAAAGATGCTATCATTCCTTATATGTCCATTGAAAAGAGTCTCATGCATCACCAACTTTAAACATGTCCAACCTACTAACGAGGTCTTAAGGACAATCAACTATCTTGAAGATAAGTTGTAATCTCTCTTTATAAAATATTAATATGAGATTATTTCCCAAGAATATCATATATTTTCCTTCTTCTACTCTTGCCTTGAATGCTAAAGAGTATATCATTCATAACTTTATTTTCATAACACTCACATGAGAGTTTAACTTTCTTCGCATCAAGATGTCGCAAAACCCTCAAGGGTCGTCGTACTTATGTGTATCATAGGAAAGAATATATCCCGTCTCATCGAGAACTTCTCTACATCATAACTTGATGTCTATCACTTACAAATTAAAACTTAGGTGACAGGTAAGTCAACCTACATCGTACTTATTAGTTTCGAGGATTGAAGAAAACTTATCAAAACAACTTACAAGGTAAGGGTTTGAAATTGAGGTGATCGTGCTTTTGAGAGTTTGAACCAATATGTTCCTTGAATTTAATAATTGGAATATAGGATCCAAGATCGAATGACGACTCTCGAGATATCTTTGGTCATATGGGTTTGGCGGACCGTCACAAATACTTCTCGATCACGTGAAGGCTTGGTTCCAAATGACGCTTTTATGAAATTTTCTGTTTGTAAACTTCTTTCACGAAAAGTGAAAACTCAAGTGATTTCCCGTTGAAACTAGATCATAGAGTTAAATTCAATGATGAACTTGGGTAATAATAAAATTTGAAATCTCATATTGAGATCCTTCTGCTCGAAAAAAAAATACTTCAAATTCTTATGATGCGTGAAGATTTCACACCGACTCCATAAAGGTGGTGTCTCAGGATCTTCAAAGCATGCACGATCGCGGCTAACTCTAAGTCGTGAGTCGGATAATTCAACTCATGGGCTTCAATTGACGAGATCGTATGCTATCACCTTCGGTTTGCATTAGTACACAACCTAGTCCCAACTTTGAGGCATCCGTGTAAACTACGAATCCTTCATTCTCCTGCAGGATTGCTAACACCGTGCGGTGGTTAGCTTTGTCTTGAGCTCTTGAAAACTCTTTTCACGTCTTGGTCCAAAAGTACTTGGTCCCTTTTCTTAGAAGTCGTGTGTCATTGGCTGGCCAATTTTGAGAATCCTTGATGAAACGTCTGTAGTATCATGCCAAACCGAGAAAACTTCTCGATCTCATTGGCGTTTGATGGTGTCCTCCATCCTTTGGCGGCTTCCACTTTAGCAGATCTACTTTGATTCCCTCACCGACACGATATGTCAGAGAACATCACTTCTTTTAACCAAAATTCACACTTGCTGAATTTGGCATATAATTCTCGTCAGCAAATCTCGAGTACAACACACAAGTGCTCTTCGTGTTGTTCCTCGGTCTTAGAGTAGATGAGAATATCATCGATAAACACTAAGATTTAAACTATGAAGATACTGATGGAAGACTCTATTCATCAGATCAAAAAAAAAACAAGGGGCATTTGTCAACCCAAACGGCATCACTGTGAACTCGTAATGTCCGTAACGTGTCCTAAACGTTGTTTGGGAATATCATCCCTTCTCATTTTAAGCTGATGGTATCCAGACCTTAGGTCTATCTTGGAAAATACTCCAACTCCTTTCAGTTGGTCGAACAAGTCGCCTATCCTGGGAAAATGATATCTATTCTTAATAGTGAGCTTGTTCAATTCTCTGTAATCGATACACATCCTTAAAGTTCCGTCTTTCTTCTTGACGAATAGGACTGGTGCTCCCCATGGCGATACAATAGGTTGTATGAAACCTAGGTCCTCACAGCTGTGAATCGAATCTTTAGTTCTTGTAATTGGTGGGGCCATCCTATACGGTGCTTTTGATATTGAGCTGCTTGGTTCTATGTCGATTGTGAACTCTAATTGCCGATCCGGTGGCATACAGACAATTCTTACGGAAAAACATCTTTGTACTCTTGAACCACTGGAATTCCTCCAATTGTTTTCTCCACCTATGGTTTTCTTGTCAAGCTAACTAGAAATGCATAGCAACCTCCTTTCTTCATAATCTTGGTGGCTTTCATGGCAGTTATCACCGATACTCCTTTTCCCATTCTTATCCCATGAAAATTCGTCCCTTCCTTTCCAAGGGTCTGGAAGGAGATCTTTCTTTCGTTACACAAGATTGTGGCATTGACTTTGGTGAGCCAATCCATTCCTAAGATGATATCGAATTCTATCATAGAGATAACATATAAGTCTGCCCTAAACTTTTCAGCACCTATGTTCAATTCTAAGTTCGAGATAATATGTTCAGCAGACATTCTTTCTCCACCTGGTGTGCTAATCACTAAAGCTTCACTACATGGTTCGGGAGTTAAGTCTAAAGCCTTACAAGACATATGAAATGAAAGAGTTTGATGCTCCTGTATCAAACAAAGCTATAACAGGTATACCAGTCACATTGATCATACATCGCCGATTTTCTGCGTGCTCGGGCCGCTTGCTCGGTTTAGAGCATAGGCCCTCGCTTGGTGGTTGTCCTTGGTTTCCTCCGGACCGTGGATTTGCCTTTGTTGATTTCGTGGTTTGGTTGTCTTTGGGTGCTTTCATTTTCTTTGGGCATACGGGAGCAAAATGTCCAGCTTCTCCACAAGAATAACAAGCATTTGCCCCTTCGACATTTGCCGGTGGAATTTCGGCATTAGGGCAAGGTGTTGACTCATCATTGGGCGAATTTTGATTCTGCCGGATTCGATTCCGGGTTTCTTCCCATTTCAAGTTTCCCATTACCTCATTCCATTTTCTTCCCTGCCATTGTCACGAGATGGCGCATGCACACTACCGCAGGGAGCTTTTCCTTTCTCTCGCGTATGACTTGATGGTAAGAGCCACCTTTCGACGTCGTGCATAGGTAAGATCACCGACTTGCTAGGGAAATCGATATTTCATGACGTAGTCCGTTTACGAACTTCTCGTGCGTTTGGCATCGATTGTCACGAGATGTGGAGCATACCTTGACGATTGGTTGAAAGCTCATGCGTATTCAAGGATGTTGTTTCAATTCTACTTGATTCGAACTTCGTTTTGTTTCTTCTGACGGTAACATCCCGGTATGTACTTCTCATATAGTTCAGTCTTGAATTCTTCCCATGTGAGGTTCTCGAGTTCCTCCTCGGTCATGGTGCGTCTCACTGACTCCCACCAGAAGTCAGCTTCTTCCACGAGCTGGTAGGTGGCGCACTTCACTTTTTCCATATCCTCACATCGGATATAGTTGAAAATCCGTTCCACAGCTCGTATCAATTTCTCAGCATCCATCGGATCACCTAGTCCATCGAACGTCGGAGGTTTCTCTTTGCGGAACTTTTCTTCAGTCGTACGGTTCGGTGCTACTTGTGGGTTAGGTTCTTGATGGACAAAACCTCTTCCTTGTACACGATCACGTCCTCATCCTCGTCCACGTCCTCGGCCCCTACCATTCCCTATCGGTCGCCTCTCATGTCATCTCCTATTAGTGCGTCTTCCATTCACGAAAGATAGCGCCTATAGGAGAAACTAATCATAACCATAATGGTATAACTCAAGTGAATCCTCAATCTTTTCCATGTTACTTCTATGTTCAAGCGCTTCTATGTGAAACCGTGAACTAGTTCTTTCTAAGTTGTTATAGCGAGGCTATCACGACTTACGTTTTCATAACAGTCATTGAGTACACAAACAGTTCGTGAGAGAACCCATAACTTATTCCGATCATTTTAGGACATGAATCCAAAAATATCGTCATCAAACATTTTCATTTTTGTCATGTAAGTTCCAAAAGTCTCATGCATGATCGAAAAGATTTGAAAATCCAATTCGACAATCAATTTCATTTGGGCCGTTAAGGGTTCGGGTTGTCCCTAACACGACATTGAACGTAGCTATCTGAGTACAATGACTCACAATAACAATGTGAAAGCAATTAGACAATTCACAAATCATCACATGAAAATAACTTGTAATCCACATGGAAACATTCATCAATGGCGTACATCATTTCATAATCTCACTTTGAAACATTTAAAACATACCTTTGTTGATCAGTTGGCGTGACGGTGAGCTGAGAGTCATTGAGATTTCAAGAAGTCTAGGGATACTATTCTAGACTCGACATGAAAAGGTTTTGGCAGTCAGAGACACGAAAGAAAACTTATGCTCTGATACCACTCTGTCACGCCCCGGTTTCTAGAAATGACGGAAGCTCGTAAATCGAGGCGCGACGAATAAAAATGATAAGAAATATGAAGTAAATAAGTTGACTCGAATGATCGAGGCGATAAACCCTTAGGATTTGGGAATAACTTCCTAAATGAAAATGGAAGACATCAAAGGATGTAATCCAATCAAAACAATATTTATCCTCAGGATCACAAGTTTAGTTTCGTGCTTCTAATAGCCAGTACACATCAAAATACCAACATCAATGATTTAGAGTCTAAGCTCAATCAAGAGATATAATTCAAGTCATAGACAAGAAGGGAAAATAAAATTTGAGCTAGCTCATCAGCGGAAGTCTAAATACGGAATAATCCGTCAAAATACGGAGTGAACTCAAATCTCAGCTCTGCCCCGTCAGCGCCCATTGATCATCCTGAAAACATTTGAAAATATTTGGGCTAAGTACTAATGTACTCAGTGGGCATGCATTTTCATAAACATTTCATAAATCCGTAAAATCAGTTTATCCAATCATGATAACATAACTTAGAAGGTTTTAAAAGAGAAACCACTTCAAGCATGCGAAAATATTTCATTTATCGGGCCCATTGTCACGACTCTTACATTACTCGCTTTGATCCGGACATCTAGCCACCGTCGGATCACATGCTCCCATTATTGTCATCGGGACGAACCGGACAATTCATGATGTACCGGGCGATATCGCACAAGCACCATAATAACATGGCGTATCTCTAACACATCCGAACAAGCACCCTTATAATGCTAATGACTTGGTTAGTGCGATGGAGATCAATCCACGAAACAACTAACGGTGTACACAATTCTCAATCAACTTGTAAGGTTAAAGAGAACCTCGATCGATTCATATCTGAGCCTTAAACAGTAGTAGCGCACAAAACATTTTATCGGATAAATAGTTTGCATTTCAGCGAAATATCGAGCATATAACTCAAATATACTTTTGTAAAGTAAGCCCACTCGATAGAATAAAGCACGAAGAATCACTATAGTGCGCGTCTTGGGAAAGCGGCTAATCCCTTGATCGATAAAACCTACAAGAAGCACTAATCTTAATGGGTCTCGAAAAGCTAGTCTTATGTTCAAGTAAAGGAGGATACTAGCTTATGATTCGTTAAGCCGAGTTTTCAAAATATAATTAAATTTGAAAACTAATTTATATCGACTAAGGCACCAACAATACCATTGCTCGACTTTTCGTTTAAAACAATTTAATTTCATAATCTTCTTTTGTTAAATACTTTTACAAAATTATAATGCAATTAAATTGCATACTAAAATCATATATATATATTAAGGACTCTCGCTTAATATAACACATAATATAATTATCAAATTATGCACTTGTTTAACATAATTTAATTTTTTAATCATCATAACTTAATTAATTTCATTAAAAGAAATTAATTACATTAATTAAGTAGGTTATAATCATAAATTAAAGATAATTTAAACTTGATTTAACCTTAACTTAATCAATTAATTAATTAAACTTAATAGTAATTAATTAATTAATTAGTTAACTTACCATAATTAAATAATTTAAACTTATATTTAAGTTTAAGTTAATTATTTAATTAATTAGACTTAATATAATTTAATTAATTAAGTCTTAAGGTTAAACCTTATTTATTTAATTAATTAAAGTCCAAAGATTTAATTAATTAAAGCAAACCCAATCATGAATTAAACTAAAGCCCAACCATTAATTAAATATAAAGTCCAACTATTAATTTAATTCACAGGAGCCCAATCCATAAATTTTCGGCCCACTTCTTTTAATTCTCGGCCCACTATTAAAACAATTTATAGCCCATGTAATTTTTTTTTCTAATAGCCCATCTTCAATTTTTAGATTGGGCCCAAACATTTAAAAAAAAATAAGCCCATTAGCAATTATTTAAAAAGAAATCAAGCCCAACTATTTACAAAAATTTGAGCCCAACTCATAAAAAAAAGAAGAAGAAGAGCCCAACACACAATTCAACCCAACACTTACAAAACCCTAAACCTAATTCTCTCCCCTTCATTTTTCTTGGCGCTTAGGCGACCGTCTTCGCCGACGACCAAAGTCGGCGACCTCGATTTTTTCATTTTTTCTTTCCTTATCTTCATCTCTCTCGGCCTCTCTCTCTGCTCACTCTTCGTAACACACTCACACACGCACACACGCACACATGCACGCACGCTCACGGAGACGTCGCCGCCGTTCAGGCCGGGCACATCGTCGGCCGGCGGTCAGCCATCTCTCTCGGCTCGCGCACGCTAGACGCACACACACAGTACCCGACACATGCACAACACACACACCACGCAACACACACGCGATGCATGCACACTCACGGCCGACGCCGGACTCTGGCGTCCATCGTGCCGCCCAACGTCGCCGCCCTCTCTCCTCCTCGCCTCTGTCTCCGTCTCTCCCTCACTCACGCACGCACGCGACCACAACTCACACACACACACACGACGGCAACAGCCGCATGCCCAACTCATCGGCGCCGCCGCCACCGCCGCCATGCTTAGCTTCGCCAACGGCGGTGGTCACCGACCACCGCCGTTGCCGTCTCTCACCTCCCTCTCGGTTCTCTCTCTCATTCTTACCCCTCATCTTTCATTTCACACACAGCAACATACATATACATATATGTTTAGACATATTAAAGAATGAGGGATTCAAGGTTTAACCTTAGGATTCCTCTTGTTGGGGCTGCAGTGGAGAAGGAGGAGTGAAAGTGAGGCAAGGGTTCAAAAAAATGAGGAGTGAAACCTTTTTATGGTGTAGGGTTTTGAGGTTGTCCATGGGCTTTCCTTTTGGGCTTTATCAAACCGAAGCCCATTAACAGTTTATTCTTACGGGCTCAAAGTTCGATCCTAAAGACCATGAATTAATAATTTAACATTAGCATATATATAATTATTAATACAATGATTTATAAGTATATATATATAAATCATATTCGATTATTATATAATATATAATAATTCTCGTAATCACTTTATAATAATTAGTGAAATAAATTCTTTTGTTGGAATTTAAAAATTTTCTTTCAGCGGGCACGAATCATCTTATAATTCTAAGTTCGAAATTCATTCTAGTCATATTGATGAATACGGGGTATGACAAAAGGTCTAGGGTTCGAGTCCACCGTGACGCAGCCTTTAAAATTTTTGTATTAATTGACAAAAAAAAAACAAGTATATTGACAGGTGTTGATTTTATTTGTTTTTTACATATCCATCAATTGGATGAGCGCGTTGTATATTTGGTCTAAGAAATGCCAGTAGAAGTGGAATAAACATTCCATTCGTGAATATTCATTTAATTAACTAGGCTACCAGCCTATGATAGGAAACTCACTAGTTATATTTTGTGGTGATGATGAATTAGTATAATAATTTTATAGGGGCACCGACAAGTATGATTGGCATGGAAGAATAAAATAGTGATTTTTATGTATATTTTCATTTCTATGATTGGTAGATTTTTATAATATGAATCAGTAAGTTCGGAGGAATACTCATTCTCTATTAACATAAGATTTATCAGTCATATTCTCCCTAATTCCCAAGAAAATGGTAGTAGTCAAATTCAAATTTTATTTTATTTTTATAAAATTAGTCCTATTTATTTTTCTTTTCTCGACAAATTTAATAATAAAATAAATAAATTATAATGATAACAAAATATCCCCATCATCATTTCAATCCTAAATCCATTATAGTCTTATCTAATTTCATTCATATATATCAATCATCACCTGAATATTTTGTTTGTGTAATGTATGAATTCGTCGGAAAATTTATTAAAAGAAAAGTACAATGTATTGGTCATCTAAAAGAAAAGTACAAATTATTAAAAAATGCATCATAATTTTCACAGGTTACAATTTCAAATAAACTAACATACATTTTTTTAGCATCCATCGTTGAGTAAAATATTAGTTACCTTGAACAATATAAAAAGAAAACACCTCGTAAATATAATATATATAGGAATTGGTTCATGTACATACAATCCTTAATGTTGGAAAAATTACTAAGTATATGAAATTATATATATCTTAACTGTGTGTTTTGATTAGATCTCAAAATCTCTGATGACTGTCTTGCTAAGTAACTAATGTTACTGACTTGTTTTGGAGTTAGTCAATATTGTTACAGGTTTTCAGCAGTGGAACTACTAGCTTGGACATACCCAAGATTGAAGAAGTTCAAGCAGTACAAAAGTCAATCATACTGATAGGAGTATCAGTACCACCACAACTGATGAACATTTCGACTGAAGACTGAAGAAAGGCCAACGGAAATCTGAAAACTGAAGTACAAGTGAAACTGAAAAGAAGGACTAACAAAGTAAAATCGAAGACTGAAGACTAACGTCGGAAGATTGAAGCCTGAAGATCAAGACTGAAGACTCGGTGCTGATAGACTAAGAAGAAGTCAGGATATAACTAAGTGTCATATCAGGCAGCTGATAGACTTTGTGAAAGTCAAAGCTGGGTACCAGTAATCGAATCTGACTACTAGGAGTCAAAGCTGTCAGTCAATAGTCAAAGTTGACGATAGTAATTAAGCCAACAATACAAAGTCAAAGTTGGTAAGATGAAAGGTCAAAGCTGACTATATATCTACATCAGACTGAAAAGCATCATACTAATCCAAGTTGTTCAAAGCTCACGAAAGACGGACTCCAGACTGCTGAGAATATGCTGAAGCAGACTCGACTGATCAAACCTGAAGTACATGCTGAAGAAACACGAAATATTTTATGCCTTGTGTGTTTGAATCGACAAGTGTGGTAGCGTATTTACAGAAGATCCTGATATGTCATATTGCCTTTTCAAAGTTGAAGAGCTACAATGTACAATGATGTGACATTTTGTCCGAAAACGTACGAGGATTCTCAACGTGAAGAATTCAAACGATAAAATAGAATAATATGAATAGTGGTCTCTCCAACGACTTTATTCTTATCTCTCCCTATATATAGATTTAGCATGTATGTCATTTTTTCTAAGGCATACCCCCATAACAAAATATACAACGTTGCATAACTCATCATTGATCTAATCATCTCTAAGAAAGTCCTATTTTTTAGCTCCGACATACTGTTTTGCTACGGTGTACCCAGTGTACTCAACTGTGATGTAATCTCACACTCCAACAGATAGTCCTTGAATTCATTGTTGATGTATTCGTCATCGCGATCAGACTTCAATGACTTGATAAATTTACCTATTTCTCTCCGTAAAATCTTGATGCTATTCTACCACTAGACATTGGGCATTAACCACTATACCACTAGGCCAACACACGCACACTAATAATTGATATTTTACTCACCATGATTGATGCTATAAAAATGTATTAGCAACACATTTGAAATCATAACATTTAAAATTCATGATGCATTTTAATTTTGTAGTTTTAAATGTTTTAAACTTTATGCTATTTGCTTCAATTACTCCTTAAATATTTTAGGCATGGATGATACGAAATGATGATTCTTGCATCCATTTTCAATTCGTCTATTTCAAATTACTAATTATAAATACAGTAATAACACAAGAAAATAAGATGTTTACAACAGGAATCACCATTCTCGAATGAATGTTTATTCTCATGAACATGGGATTAGTCATTCCGCTCATCCCCAATGAGATGACCTATTTCAATGAACATAGGATTAGCCAAATTAAGTTTTTTCTTATCTAACAATATTATTCTTATTTATTTTTCTTATAAAATGAATAATAATAACAACAACAATAAAAATAAAAATAGTAAAAATATAATAATAATAATAATTACTAATTATAAATAAAATAACAACACAAGAAAATAATAACAATAACAAAACTAATTATGGCTATTATTATTATAGTAATAAAGACATAAATTATAAGAATAATAGTTATTCAATTTGTTTTATTTCATTTTTATTCGTTCATTACTTGTACAAATTAGCCATAAGAATCACATATTTATGCTATTCAATTTCTATCACCATTCCATTCCAAATTTCATTTCATTCTTATCTAAATTCATTTCTACGTATTAACCACTACTTTAGTTTGAATATGCCATTTAGCTGAAAATAACTTGACGAGTCCATTTTACTATGATTCAGGGATCTTTTAAAACAAAAACTAAGAAAGTATGTGATAGGATACGGCCCAACTACTAGGCCCAAACATCAGACCCAATATAAATGGACCCCGACATTAAGCTCGGCCCATGTGAGTTCGGCCCAAGAAGACTCCTCGACCAACTACAACTCTAATCGCAATTGGAGACGTAGAAGATTCGGATGCATATCTTAAAGAATCCTTATGAGAGAAGACTTTGTATTAGAGTCAAACTCTATTTGTATTAGAGTCAAACTCAATTTGAATCAGAGTCGAACTCAACTTGATGGTACATAAATATAGGCTAGAATAGAAGAGAAATGACATCTACACTCAGATCGATCACTTGATCATCTACTCCCTTTGTAATCGCTTCTTACACACTCAAATACACATACACTCTCTTGCTCCGTGGACGTAGATCTAATTCAAAGATCGAACCACGTAAATCCCTCGTGTTCATTGCGCATTTATTTCCCTAACGAAATTAAGATCGATCACTGGCGCCGTCTGTGGGAACCGAAATTCTGTGTTTTCGATCAACCTTTGTTTACAGGGAATCAATCACGACGATGAATACAAGAAGTCTTACATCCAGAGCCGCTGCCGGCAACAACAGCAACAACGGCGGCAGGACGCGCCAAGCTCGGCTTGGGAAAAGTCCGATCAGAGATACGACCCCCGAAGGGCATGTCCAAAGTCTCGACGAGCAAGGCCATCCCATCCTACATGAAGAAGAAGAGTACCGTAGTGAAGGAGGTCGCATGACCATAGAGGAGCCCCAAGAACCGCCACGAATCTCGACGAGGCGGTTAAAGGATTCCTCGAAAAGAATAAGAAAAGTTTCCTCCAATACCTCGGTAGAGAACAAGGTCGGCATCATCATGAAGAAAAGGGCGCGAAGCCTCATCAAAGCACGGCGCGGCACAGTGAATCCCCCTCCTCGGATGATAGGCGCTCATGCTGCGAACAATACCTTTACACGAGTGGTTTCCAAACCAATCGTACAATGGATGAGCAGCGCGGGGCAGGTCGTCATGATCATCGCGAGGTCGACCCCCACAATTACAACGAGTCCGACCGATGACCTCAGCCTCGTTCTCCGGGAGGCGGGTTCGACGGATACGGAGGATCATTACCCCTTTCTCCAATGAGATACTCGACACTCCTCTCCCGGACAAGTACCGGGTGCCAAGTATAGCCCCCTATGACAGACTGCGAGATCCACAAAACTTCCTCTCTCAGTTCCAGTACAACATGATCAATCAACGTCTCAACACCATCCACATGTGCAAGCTGTTCCCGGAGCTACTGATCGACAACGCCCGTCGGTGGTTCGACAGTCTACCTCCGGCAAAGATGGATCTTACCAAGATCTAATGAAAGCCTTTCATCGAAGGTTCTTCCAAAATGCCGAGTCCAAGACCACATCGGCTCATCTCCTCACCGTAAGGCGAGGCCGAGGTGAGTCCATCACGACTTCATGACGAGGTTCATAAGGAGAGCCTAAAAGTCGAGGATGTAGACGACCTCCTCATTATCTCGACTTTCCAAAACTGCATCTTACCCGGGCCCTATCTGAGGAGATCGTCAATACGAGCCACGCATTGCGTCGGGCAGTGGCGCATAGCGATCGGTTCGCCAAGCGGGCATTTAAACAGACAGAGAAAGCGTGAAGTCGACAAGGTAGAACCTCGGCGAAAGAAGAAAGAGGATGATCGAGAAACCAAGGCAAGAATCCGGTAGAAATCGAAGAAGGAGACCTCGCCTATATTAGAGAAGCTCGGTACAAAGTAGCTCGGTATTATAACCAGCGTGCCAAATCCGACAATTCAAGTAGCGACCTCGTGCTTGGGGTTGAGGTACTTTTCTTTTACGTCGTTTTCATGAATAAAATCTTTTATTTACGTGCTTGAGTTGAGTCTTGCATATTTCATTTGTCACTTATGCATCTGCATCTCCCAATATCTGATACCCACTACGGAGGATGAACAATACCTCTACGGAGGATGAACAATACCTCTTCGGAGGATCTAACTATACCCTCTTCTGAGGACGAATTATACCCTCTTGAGTACCTAACTATACCTTCTTGGAGGACTAACTATACCTTCTTCGGAGGACGAACTAAACGCGCTAGCGATAAAACTTACAAATAAGGAACCTATACCTTCGTTTATTTCGAGGAATAGGGGACCACCCCTAGCGATATTTCTTGCTAAAATAGGAACCTATACCTTCGTTTATTTCGAGGAAGAGGGGACCACCCCTAGCGATATTTCTTGCCAAAACAGGAACCTATACATTCGTTTATTTCGAGGAAGAGGGGCCACCCCTAGCGATATTTCTTGCCAAAACAGGAACCTATACTTTCGTTTATTTCGAGGAAGAGAGGACAACCCCTAGCGATATTTATGGCCAAAAAAGGAATCCATACCTTCGTTTATTTCGAGGATGAATTACCTTCGTTTAATACGAGGACGAACTACCTTCGTTTAATACGAGGACGAACTACCCTCATTTATTTTGAGGACGAACTACCTTCGTTTAATACGAGGATGAACTGCCCTCATTTATTTCGAGGATGAATTACCTTCGTTTAAATACGAGGACAAACTACCTCATCTTGGCCTCCGCAGCCGACCTCGGACTTAGCCGCCGCCTCGACCGCCGCGAGCCGACCTCGCCTCGGCCTTCGCCGTCTCGCCTCGCCGCCTCGGCCCTCCTCTCCGCCTCGGCCTCCGCCCGTGACCTCGGCCTCCGCCACCAGCCACCGTCGAGCCCCGGCCTCCTCTTCGCCTCGCGGGCCGACCTCGGCCTCGCCGCCCTCGTCTCGGCCTTTCGCGAGCCGACCTCGGCCTCGCCGCCTCGGCCTCCCGATACATGGCCGCCTCCGCCTCCGCCCGGCCTCCTCCGAGCCGACCTGCTCGGCCCGCCCGTCTCGTCTTGGCCTTCCGCAGGCCAACCTCGGCCTCGCCGCCTCGGCCTCCCGACATGGCCGCCTCGGCCTCGGCCTCCGCAGTCGACCTCGCCTCGGCCTTCCGCGAGCCGACCTCGGCTTCGCCGCCCGGCCTCCCGATACCGGCCACCTCCTTTCGGCCAATAAGAGCCAGCGACATACGACTTCGCGAACGCCTCGGTAGGGGCGACGTACAACTTGGCGAAACGCCTCGGCGTAGCGGCCAAGCGACGACAACCGCGAAATGCCTCGGCGGGCGGCAGCGGCGTACAACCGGCGAACGCCTCGGCGGGCGGTCAAGCGGCGTATAACCGGCGAAACGCCTCGGCGGCGGCAGCGGCGTACAACCGCGCGAAACGCCTCGGCGGGCGGCCGACGACGTCTGACCGCGAAACGCCTCGGCGGCGGTTGCAACGTACAACCGGCGAACGCCTCGATGACGAAGCAAGCAACATTCAACTTTGGCAGATCAGACGCGCCCACCTCGCCGCGGACTACGAATTCTGCGGCGACGTCGACCATCGTTCCCTCCATCACGACCTCACTTCTACGCCTTTTTGGGGAGGGGATATGATAGATACGGCCCAACCACTAGGCCCAAGATCGGGCCCAATATAAATGGGCCCCGACATTAAGCTCGGCCCATGTGAGTTCGACCCAAGAAGACTCCCGACCAACTACAACCTAATCGCAATTGGAGACGTAGAAGATTCGGATGCATATCTTAAAGAATCCTTATGAGAGAGACTTTGTATTAGAGTCAAACTCTATTTGTATTAGAGTCAAACTCAATTTGAATCAGAGTCGAACTCAACTTGATGGTATATAAATATAGGCTAGAATAGAAGAGAAATGACATCTACACTCAGATCGATCACTTGATCATCTACTCTCTTTGTAATCGCTTCTTACACACTCAAATACACATACACTCTCTTGCTCCGTGGACGTAGATCTAATTCAAAGATCGAACCACGTAAATCCCTCGTGTTCATTGCGCATTTATTTCCCTAACGAAATTAAGATCGATCAGTATGCATCTTACATTTTGTTTTTCAAAAGTTGCATTGCCTTTTAACATATGTGATTTCCAGCTCACTAACATATTTTCGTTTCCAATAGTATATGGTTTCTCGCTCGAGTAATCCAATATTGTTAATGAATTTCAAATTCATTATTTTCGAAATTCACTCAGCAATATATAGATACATCGGCCAGCCATAATCCCACAGTCTATATACAATCTTAAATAAAACAAATACTATCTTTTTAGAATATATACAAGGGTCCGCATATATATGCAAAACTCCAAATGAATCAAATATCCCAAAATATCTGCGGAAAGTCCATTCAAATCTATAAGGGCTATCCATTTCTTTTCTTTTCTTTTCTTTTTTCCCTTTTTTCTAAAGAGTTGCATGGGATATGATCTTTTTTATCAATTAAATATAGAAATTTAAAGGCTGTATTATTGGAATCGAATCCGAAACTTTTGACCCGAACATTAACCAGTAGACCAAAACACACACTGATATGCATCTTTTAATGACTGCCAATGCCATTCCCTCATCTCCACAAAATACACAAAAATATGTATTTTTTTTATCTACCAAATAAATTGTGACGAGAAGCTGTTCCATACGGTAGCATAGAATTTCTTTCCTAATGAGTATGCGATTTTAATATAAAGGATATATCTTATGTCGAAATATATATATATATATATATATATATATATATATATATATTAAATTAGTCTTACAAATTATAATAAATGAGAATACTATTATTAATATTAAAATTTGCAAAAAATGTATACTCTTATAAATAGAAATAGATATTATGCAATCACATATATTTTGTATATTATAAATTTTCGAAGTTATAAAATTAGATGCTATGAATCAATAAAATTAATATGGAAATTGGGGAATTCCGACCCCTCCAGGCTCCAGCCACTCGCATTTAGATTTTAAAGGCACCAAAATATCTTGGGCGGTGACGTGGACGATCTCATGTTCTCAAAGAGATATTTTTTCCCACCCAAACACATGACAAATATCCCAACTCGTGTCCTCAGTCCACCCACTCACCATCTTCGGCCCCACAAAATTACTTCTTTACCCTTCTCCTCTCCACCTATTTACCAATTAACCAATTCCCCACCAATTATGTTACTATTACTTTTTTAGGCGAACCGCCATTCTATTATTATATAGCTCATCCTACTCCATTTGTCCCCAAATTTTTTTGTTTGGATTTTTTATCATGGGTTTTAATAAAAATTATTGAATATATTATGAATAAAGTAAGAAAATTATATTAACGTGGTATTAAATTAATTAATGATGATCATAAATGATAAAATATATAAATAAATGATATTATTATGGGTAAAAATTAAGTATATTAATGGATCACAAATGGTAAAATAAGTAATAAAGAATATTATTGAAGATAATAAATATAGAATATTTATGAGATAATCTCCATAATAGAATATAAAGAAATTTTGGGAACATACACAAAAGGACTATTAGAAAGGAAATCAGGGACACAGGGAGTATTAGTTATTATTACTATAAAAATCATTGTTTCTCCATTTTATTTTATTATAGGAGGAACTTAACAATAATAGTAGTTATTTGGACCTCGTTGAACTAATATTTGAATGGATCAACATTTTTTTTATATAATTCTTCTTTCAAATTAAATCATATATAGTTACATAATCCATCACCGTATGCTACGATAGGAGAGCTTTGTCTTTTGACACAAATTATGTCAAGTTTCTAATTAACGATTGTGCCTTGATTAAAAACGTTAGCAATTGACGAAATTTGGATAATTAGTAACTTCTTTTTTGTTTTAAACTCTGACATATCCAACAAGATCAATGTGAATTTCTTTGTTATTCTCATTTGATAGTTCCACCATTCATAATCAAACATCACACTACATTCTATCATCATAACGGAGTTAGGTACAGTGGCGTAGTTAGGATTTTTCGAAGGGGGGATTTTATTGCACAATTAGCTCCTTTTGTTCACTGTAGTTTACATCGACTGACCGACGATTGTCGATATTTGAAGAAGAAAAAAAGAGTTGACGTGGGCTTGAGGCTGCCCATAGTTCCATGTGGCTCTGCCATCGGTTAGGTATAACCATACCATATTTCACATGCATGTAACTATTGACATTATTTAAGCACTTCCGCGATGATTCATCGTTTCACTATAAACTTCTACATTTTACTCCAACAACAACATGAGCTCTGTAAAGTTTAGTGCGCCGCATCAAACTCTCTGGAGAAAAAAAATAGCTCTTTCCGACATTTAGTAAAAAGTGGGCAAAAGTTGTTTTCTTTTCTCCATTTCTATTTCTGGTTGCTATGTAGATGGTACAGAGTCTAGAGACTATAGACCAACCATATCAATTTGTTCACATCAACATTGATTAAAATATGTAATAAATTATAATTTAATATCTCTAGTATTGATCTTTTAGCGAAAACGTCATGAATTGTTAGAAAAAAGAATTATTGGCATTTTAATAAAATATCCCAAATTATCATAAAACTAACAAGTATGTTCCAATTAATATCTAATTTTCATTCATATAAAGATTATATGTCACACATATATTAAAAAGAATAGGCAACCAAACAACTTTACTTTGATGCTAGCTCACAATCAATATATTTGTGTAAAATTCCATCTAGTCTTTGCGTAACCAAAAAACTAAATTTTGAAATATTATGTTAGTTCGGATATTTAGTTGTAAATATATACAGTTTGAAATATTTTTATCAAAAAATTAATATGTAAGGTATTTGATTTTCATAATGTATAGTTTAGGACGTCCCTTAAATTGTCAATAGTTTGAAGATTAAACTGTAATTTTCCAAAATATATCAATATATGAAACATAATTAAATTAGATTAATAGGTTATGCCTCTAGGCTAAATCGCGAAAATTGTATTCGAGTATCATTACAAAACAAAGTAAAAAGAGAAAAATTAGATCAATATACCCTCTCATCCACAATTAGGTATATCAAACTAAAACACAATAGAATATTGAGAAGGGAATAAAAGAGAAGTAAACTCACACATCATATATATACAGAGATTTTTTATGATTATTACAACAGGTAAGTTAGTTTTGTGTCAAAATACCATTTCAAGTATCGCGGTGCCCCACAAATGTGATCACTATCACGTTTAATTTAATTATGTAAGTCGAACTATGCAACAAATATTAATTTATTATTTTGGTAGTATTTAATAAATCTATGTTTCCCTACTTAATTTCTACTTCATTACATATTTTAAAATGTGATTGGACCACTCAAATGGGAGAAGGACAAAGGCAACGGCGTTTACGGAGCAAATGTGAAAATATACGTGCCGGTGCCGGTGATCACTTTGTCGACTGATGATGATAACGTGACAATGCCACGAAAGAATCATTATGTTTATTTTATTTACATTTTTAGATTGACGTGGTATAGTTTATGTCAAAATCATGAATATGTCGTACAGGAAATCTAGAGTTCATCGCTAGTGTAATTCGTTTAATTTAAAGTACTTTGTAACTTGTGTTCATGCCCTTTATTCGATCAGTGTTAAAATCTATATCAATAAAGAGGTAGAATTACCTTGTAAAATCAAAACCATGATTGAATAAGAAAGGAGCATGACAAATTCATCCACAACATTGATCAACAGTTAGTTGAAAATTCCAAGTCAGAAGTCTACAAGATAAGTGGGAGAGTGCACCGAGAAGGAACTCAAACGCTCATATCAGTTTTCAATCAAATGGATAATTTAACGTTGTTTATATAAGTCATTAAGTGAAAAAAGCATGCCTTTTGCATGACAATTGAGGAGTATTGATGGGGATATACTAGGGCTGCTTATTAGATCGGTTTCGATTAACCGAAACCGATATCTACCAAATCCAATAACCGATACCGAAATCGATTGGTTAATCAGCTAACCAATTAACCGATCGGTTAGTCGGTTCGGTTATTGGATACATAAAATTATCCAATTCAGAGAGAGAGCTCGATTGGAGGTGGAGGCGGCTTGAGACAGGTTGCGGCTTGAGGTGGAGGCGGCTTGAGACAGGGTGGAGCACGACTTGTGGGTTGTGGCTATGCTGGAACAGGTGGAGGTGGAGGCGCCGGAGGTGGGCTCTGCGACACGGAATGGAAGCGCACAATGCGAGTTGTGGACAATGGCTGGAATAGGTGGAGGCGTTGGAAACGTGCTCTGCGACACGGGTTGGAGGCGCCGAAGGCGGCGTGAGGGAGCGACAACCGGCAGACGGGCAGAGGTGACCGGAGGGTGGGTGGGAGACGACGTGAGGGTGGCTAGTTGGCTACTGGCGTCTCGCGTTTGGCAATGTGGGAGGAAGACGGCATGAGAAAAGAAAATGAGAAGGAAGGACCGAAGGAGGCACAGGTGTGAGGACCGTGAGGTGCCAAGAGCCTAGGAGGCAGGACGAACCCTTGTCTTTTTTTTTTTATTTTTTTTAGTGTTTTAACACTTATGAGTTATGACTTAACTAATTAACTTGTGTATTTAATTTAATAATAATAAAAATAATAAATTAATAATTATTTAATTTCGGTTATTCGGGTATACCCATTCGATTATCTGTATACCCGATAACCGAAATTAACGTCAAGTCATTATCCAATATCGATCCAAATATCCAATTAATCGGTTATTGGATACCAATAACCGATGTGTATCGGTTCGGTTCAGTAATATCCATTATCCAATTACCAAATAAGCAGCCTTAGGATATACCTAGAGCTGTTGTGATAGTTTGCTATTGACTAACCAATAGTAAAGTAGTCAATTCATTAATGTCATATTTTGTAAATTAGTTAGAATATTTTTATGAGGACCATAATAGGACATGGTATGTGTAATTATATAAATTATGAAATATTTTGAACCGTTATGCATACGAGATTAATTTATTTTACTTTTTGAAAATTCCGCATGTATTGTACGAACATGAAAGTTCTTTAACACAAAGTTTAAAGAATCAAATTTTCTTATAGTTAGATGACCAAATACAAGTTAAACCGAAACATTTTACATTTTTTTAGTTTATTATAATACATGAACAATAAACTATATTTAAAAAATTAAATAGAACAACACACTTATAAAAAATTTAGTAAAATTAAAATTAAGGGTGAGAAACAGTTCGGTTTTGATTATTCAAATTGAAAATTTTGAATTATCGAATCGAATTTATCCAAAAAAATGGAATCAAAATCGAACCGATTTACCGAAAATCGATCGATTATTATTTCGGTTAGTCAAAAAATCAAAATAAAACTAATTAATAATTAAAATACTTAACTAATAATTTTTAAAAATGATATTTATGAAAAATAGTTAAAATAGTAATTTAAAAACTAAATTTTATCAAAGTAACAATAAAACTAAAATTTATTAGAAATAATTAAAAATTGAGATTATAGAATTTTTAATAATTATATAACAGTTAAAATATTAAGTAAAATAAAAATAATTTTTTGATTACGAATCAATCGATTATATGATGAGAAAAAAATCAACTCTAAAATCGAGTCGCCAAATTGAAATCGAATTTTTTATTTTTAATTGATAATTAATAAATCAAACTATATTTAAATGGCCCTAATTATACAAAAGAATACATTCAACCATTAAAAATTTCAACTCTAAAATCATGTCGCCAAATTGAAATCGAATTTTTGATTATTAATAAATCGAACTATATTTAAATAGCCCTAATTATACAAAAGAATACATTCAACCATTGGGCATTGTAATTATGCAAAGGAAAATCACTTTTTCATCGATAGCGCAAGTTCTGAGGCATTTTCGTAATTAGGTAAGAAAAGAAGTCCAATCTGATAAGCCACCTGGAACATATCTATATTAGCTCTTAGCACCAACAGTACAGTAGACATATATATGCACCCAAATATACAATTTGTACTCAGAGAGGAAAACAGCAGAAAAAGAGAGATGAGAATGGAAGATAGTGAAGAAGAGGAGGAACGCGACCGCATGTTCCGGAAGCGGCTCAAGTGCGGTGACGATGCCGATTATATGGAGCAGGACGGCGAAGCCGATGTATTTCCACATGCGGCGGCTGACCGGTTGTTCTACTCACCGGAGCTGGCGCCGACGTCGATCGTTGTGTCGGATGTGATGGAGCCGGACTTCCCGGTCATATATGTCAACACCGTCTTCGAGTTCTCCACTGGATTTCGCGCCGATGAAGTCCTTGGTCGCAACTGGTAAATCATTTGTGTCTGCGTGTGAGTTTGTAACTGTTCCTGTATGTTGAGGGTTTGATTTAAGATATTTATGTGATTTTTTGCTGGAAATGGAACTATATAGTTGAGAATTGAAAGTTTTGTTGATGACTCTGATTGTGTTTCTAATTAGTTGGAAAGAGAAAATATCTTTGCGTCCTGGAATTAATATTTTCGTTTTTTTTGTCCTTTTCTCCTTTAAGTACTTTTTTCGTTAGAGGCTGGATGAGTTGTTGTGGTTCCCTTTGTTGATCTTCAATAGTTTTGCTCTGTTATTTGGATTTTGTTAAATGGAATTATAGTAAATTTTCCTCAGAAATTAATAATGTTATATATTACACGGCTTGTTTTTGAAAATAGCTATTTGATTTCTAGAGATTGTTTATCTCCTCGCTCTTTTAAATTCTCCATATATATTTTTATTGTGTAGCGACCTGTATGCTTCAGCTTTCATGAATTGATGAAGGTAATAATTCGCTGAGTTAATTTGTTAGATTTTATTTTGTTTATCGGGTTTTCTGATCGAAGATCTGTTGGTCTTCTACGGGTCTGCGGTATTGCATAAAATGTGGGTTTGATAACTTGAGCAAACTTGCACATAGAACCATCGAGTAGTTTATACTGTGTCTACTATCTTGTAATCTGTTATCTTGTAATCTGTTCTGAGGTGTTCTATGTGGTATTAACATACTGTGAAAACACCTTATAACCGCTGAATACTGGGATCCAAAGATTATGAATATTCGTCATCCTTTAAATTTTATGTCTTGGATTAATTAAGAATCTATCCTGACATTGACATTGTATTCCTCAGCCGCTTCCTGCAATTTAGAGATCCACGCGCCAAGAGGCGGCACCCTTTGGTTGATCCAGTCGTTGTGTCGGAGATGAGAAGATGTCTCGAGGAAGGTATTGAATTTCACGGAGAGCTACTTAACTTTAGGAAAGACGGTACTCCTTTAATCAACAGCCTAAGGCTCATGCCAATTCATAGTGATGATGGTGTGGTCACACATGTTATAGGAATTCAGATATTTACTGAAGCAAAGCTAGACTTAAATAATGTATCCTATCCTGTGTTCAAAGAAACATATCAGCAACAAAGCGACAAGTTAGTCGAACCCTTTCAAGTGGGTGGAGGTATACTACACAACCAGCAACAAGAAGTATGTGTGCTTCTGCAGCTGTCTGATGAAGTATTAGCTCAAAATATTCTGTCACGCCTGACACCAAGAGATGTTGCTTCAATTGGGTCTGTCTGCAGAAGGATTCGGCAGTTAACTAAGAATGAACATGTAAGGAAGATGGTATGTGAAAATGCATGGGGAGTAGATGTTACAGGCGCGTTGGAGTTGATGACTAAGAAGTTAGGATGGGGGCGTTTGGCTAGGGAACTTACGACTCTAGAAGCGATTTCTTGGAAGAAGTTCACTGTAGGAGGTGGAGTAGAGCCTTCACGTTGCAATTTTAGTGCATGTGCTGTAGGAAATAGATTGGTTTTGTTTGGAGGGGAGGGAGTAAATATGCAACCAATGGATGATACTTTCGTCCTTAACCTCGATGCCAAGTACCCAGAATGGCGTAGGGTAAGTGTCAAGTGTTCTCCTCCGGGGCGTTGGGGTCATACACTTTCGAGCCTGAATGGTTCTTGGTTGGTAGTTTTTGGTGGTTGTGGAAGACAAGGATTGCTGAATGATGTATTTGTTCTTGACTTGGACGCTAGGCAGCCGACATGGAAAGAAGTCACAGGTGGAACTCCTCCACTGCCTAGATCCTGGCATAGTTCTTGTACGCTAGAGGGCTCTAAGTTGGTTGTCTCGGGTGGATGCACAGACGCAGGAGTACTTCTGAGCGATACTTTTCTGTTGGATCTGAACATGGAAAAGCCAACGTGGAAGGAGATCCCAACTCCCTGGACCCCGTCATCTCGATTAGGCCACTCACTTTCTGTCTACGGGCGGACAAAGATACTGATGTTCGGTGGCCTAGCAAAGACGGGGCACCTGCAGTTGCGGTCAGGGGACGCATACACCATGGATCTGGAGAAGGAGAAGCCGGAGTGGAGGCAGCTCGAATGCGGCACAGATGTCGGAGGACAGAATGCTGTGATCCCACCTCCGAGGCTCGATCACGTTGCTGTGACAATGCCCTGTGGACGGATCATAGTGTTCGGTGGGTCAATAGCAGGGCTCCATTCTCCTTCGCAGCTGTTTTTGTTGGATCCGTCAGAAGAAAAGCTGTCGTGGAGGACGCTGAACGTGCCCGGGCAGCCGCCAAAGTTCGCGTGGGGGCACAGCACGTGCGTTGTTGGGGGAACCAGGGTTTTGGTCCTTGGAGGTCACAACGGTGAGGAATGGGTTCTAAACGAATTCCATGAATTGTGCTTAGCAACAAGGCAGGATTCTCCATGACAATGAGCTGAGTTTAGTCACCTCTCGTATTTTTTATTAGCTAAAAGTCGTGTAGTGTGTGTACATATATGTATGTATGTGTGTGCTACTTGTAATTCATAGATTGGTGGTTTTGAATAGTTTAGTTACCCAGGAGTCGAGTATGAGAATAGCGTGTATCTGTTCTCATTCTCATTTCTCTTATATTGTATCTAGTATTCTAAGATTTCTTGATATTCAACTTGATAGGATACGGCCCAATTACTAGGCTCAAGCATCGGGTCCAATATAAATAGGCCCCATCAGTAAGCTCGGTCAAGGTGAGTTCGGTTCAAGAAGACTTCTAAACCAACTACAACTCAAATCTCGCAAGAAGAGACGTAGAAGATTCAGATATCTAAAGGAATCCTGGATACATATCTAAAATAATACTTATAAGAGAAGACTTGGTATTAGAGTCGAACTTATTATCATTGTGTATAAATAGAGGCTAGATTAGACGGAAGAATATCATCTACACTCTTTGTAATCGCTTCTTACACACTCAATATACATATACTCTCTTGCTCTGTGGACGTAGATCTAATTCAAAGATTGAACCACGTTAATCCCTCGTGTTCATTGCGTATTCATTAACCCTAACGAAATTAAGATCGATCACTGGCGTCGTCTGTGGGAAACGAAATTCTATGTTTTCGATTTTTTTCTCGGGTAACAATCAAAACAACGATGACTACAAGAAGCATTACATCCAGGGCTGCTACCGGCAACAATAACGGCGGCAGGACGCGCCGAGGTCGGCCTGGTAAAAGCCCAATAAGGGAGGCAACCCCCGAAGGGCACGTTCAAAGTCTCGATGAGCGAGACCATCCAATCTGCGAAAGAAGAAGATCACCGAGTAAGGTGGTCGCATAGCGACCGTGGGAGGAACCCCAAGCACCGCCATTGAATCTCGACGAGGCGGTTAAAGTTCCTCGAAAAAATAAGGAAAGCTTATCGATACCTCGGTGAGAACAAGGTCGGTATCATCATGAAGAAAAGGACGCAAGCCCCATCAAAGCACGAGGCGGCACAGCGAGGTGAATCCCCCAGCCTCCGGATGATAGGCGCTCGAGTCGCGGATAACATCCCTACACGAGTTGGTTTCCAAACCACCACGCGGATGAGCGGCGATGAAACCGACCGCGTGGATGAACAGCAAGGGCGGTCGTCGCGATCTCGCGAGTCGATCCCCACTATTACAACGATTCGACCAGACGACCTCGACATCGTTCCTTGGGAGGCGGGTTTGATGGATATGGGAGGATCATTACCCCTTCTCGACGAGATACTCGACACTCCACTCCCGGACAAGTGCAGGTGCCGAGCATCGCCCCATATGACGGATCGAGGATCCATGAAACTTCCTTTCACAATTCCAATACAACATGATTAACCAACGTCTCAACACCATCCATATGTGCAAATTGTTCCGAGCTCTTGATCGACAACGTCCGCGGTGGTTCGACGACTATCTCTCGATAGTATTGGATCATACCGAGATCGATGGAAGCCTTTCACCAAGGTTCTTCCAAAAATGAGTCGAAGACCACATCGGCTCACCTCCTTACGGTGAGACAAGGCGGCGAGTCCATCGGCGACTTCATGACTCGGTTCATAAGGAATGCCTCAGGTCGAAGATATAAGCGACATCCTCATCATCTCGGCCTTCCAGCGACATCTTGCCGGGCCTTATATAAGGAGATCGTCAATCACGAGCCCTGACATCAAAGCTATGGCGTATAGATAGGAGCTATGGCGGCCGACAAGTGAAGGTCCTCGTTAAAAGTCGAGGCCCAAAGTCCACGAACCAAAGCCGAACCTGGAGAGGATACAAGAGGTTCATAGAGTCGAGGACGACCGGCGACCTTATCACCTTCTGAGCTCCACATGGACATGTTCGAGCCCGACCCGTACTACGGGGTCGAACGTCGATCAGTACTCTTTCCACAAGGATCATAGACATGGTGATAGGAACCTCATGACCGACATGAAAGTTGCCATGAAGGGTTCTAAAAGGTACCAAAGCCATGGCGCAGGCGGGTCGCCGGCCCCAGTGGTGAGAAAAAGAAAGCGGAGAGCATCCTCCCTTGAGCGACACCGGAATGCTTCACTACGATGGATCATATCCACCATCACGGGGCTGAGGAGGTCCTCATTAAAAGTCGAGACCCGAGTCCACGAACCGCAACACAAGAGGTTGACCGACCGTCACTTTTTCTCGGCGACCACCTGCACTGACCGTAGTACCTCGCGGGGCGCCATGGTGATAAGCGTGGTTGCCGGCTAGTTCGGCGCATCATCGAACTAGCATCTCTTCATGCTTGACAAATTGGGAATTGAGGCGAAAGCACTTGAGCTTCGATACGAGCTCCAGGATCATGAACTGATCACGGAGGAAGCGTGACATCTGAGCTCTTTGTGGTAGCCACTACTCATATAACATCATACTAGGGCGAGGCGGTTGAATGCGATGAGGCGGTGTGCTCGACATACCATCGACTATGAAGATCCCCACAAAAGGAGGATAGGCGTGATCAGGAGATAAAAACAAGCGAAAGAATGCATGCAGGTCGCCTTAAGAGGTGCGGGGACTTGCCCAAACCCACGGCGTAGCAATTCTGAAGCCCAAGGAGTTGGGCCGGAAAGGCGTCATCGCTCTCGACAGCTCGGTAAGGAGGTCACTGCATGCGAGGATGATCCCTCAAGGTCGCCAAATAGGATCTGCCAAGTACCTCAACCGAGAAAGCGGATCATCAAACTCTAAGGGAATTCGAGATCGTCTTCGCTGGTCACCCTCGACATGATCGGGGTCTCACCGAGTATTATTACTCACCGGCTCGAACATATCAAACCAGTTCGGCAAAAGCGGCGGATCTTTGCGGCGAGCGGAACCAGTCGTATATGAAGTGCACCAGCTCTTGGCGAGCATATTGTTCAAGTCAGTATCCGACACGGATAGCCAAATCGGTGATGGTTAAGAAGGAGGAGGAAGAGGATGGCGAATGTGCATCGATTACACCGATCTCGACAAACATTGCTCAAGGATCGCTACCCTTCCCAATATTGACAAAAAGTTGGCGCTTGGTTGGATACGAAGTCTTGACTTCTTGGATCTATCTGAGGATATCGCCAAGTCTTGATGAGTGTGCGAAGATCAAAACGACGCCTTCATCACGGACTTGGCGTCTTTGCATATAAAAAGATGCCATTCGGACTTAAGAATGCGCGAGCCACCTATCAAAGAATGATGGACAAGATATTTCACCCTACATCGGTCAAAACGTGGAGGTGTGCGTAAATGACATCGTTGTCAAAAGTAAGGAGACACGCATGTGTTGCCGACCTCGGATCGTCCTCGACTTACTTAAAGTGAACCTAAAGCTAAACCCCAAAAGTGTACATTCGCAGTTTGGTGCGAAAATTTACGGGTGTTGGGTTTCACAAGAATGATTAAAAGTCACTCCGTCCAAGGTTGAAACCATTACGGAGATGAAGATGCGAAAGACAATCCACGACGTACACAAATTGACGGGCTACATAGTGTGAGCAGCTTTCTTTCAAAAGCATGAGATAAGAAACTCCCATTTTCAAAATTCTCAAAAGGCTCGGAGTTCCAAAGGGTGATAAGCATGTCGACATTTGAAGATCTCAAAACTACTAGCCAAACTCCCCACTCTATCGTCCCGAGAGGCGAGAGGTCCTCCCCATACCTCGGCTGACGGATGAAACCATAAGTACCTTTTGGTACGAGAGGACAGACGTCGTCAACTCCGGTGTATTTCATCACCGAGCACTTAAAGGCGTAAACGAGATATTAACCCCTAGAAGCTCGCCATGCTTAGTGAATCTTGCAAGGAGACTATGTCCCTATTTCCACGCACATCCTATACGAGTCCTCACCGATCATCCACTTCGCAAGTGTTGACAAAACCGGAAGCTTGGGAGAATGCGAGTGGGCAATTGAATTGAGCGAGCATGACATCTCCTTTGTCATCGTCTGCCATCGAGGTCGTGCCTAGCGGACTTCACGGTAGAAGCTAACTTCACAGAGAAGTCGAAACCCACCGAGCCTACTCCAAGCGGTCGAAGCCGAACTCGTAGGAACCATCGAAGATTGCCGGCAAATCTATGTGGATGGAGCTCCGGGAAAAACGGGCAGTGGGGCAGGCATCTTACTCATAATTCCAGATGGACAAGAGATTACCTACGCACTTCGATTTGCATTCACAACTACGAATAATGAAGTGTAGTACGAAGCTTTAATTGCGGGACTTCGGCTAGCTCAAAGTCTTCATATACGGGCCGTGCAAGTTCACAGTGACTCCCAAGTCATAGTAAGTCATATGTTGGGAAAGTACGAGGCAAAAGTGATAACTCTTATAAAAGAGTTATTATATGACCTTTGATGACAAAATCCTTGAGTGAACCGGTTCGCTTTGTTTATTTCGATGTTATCTTTGTATGTTTTGTTGTGTTTGCATGTGTTTGTGTGAAGGATCGAGTCGATGAAATCAAAGGGTTTTAATTGCTTTTAAGCGTTATTTAAATAATCATAGCATGTTGCGGAAGAGCGGCGGTGAAGACGAGGCGAAGTCCGCCGAGTCCAAGTCAAGCTCGGTGTGAACGACAGACAAGGCGAACTCGCGAGCGAGCTTGACTGGCGTACAAGGAAGGACCGAGCGAATAATCTTTGAAGAAATGCGGGACAGTCGAGCTACAAAGACGAAGTCAACGCTCGGAAAGTGGCTTCCGAGCTCAAGACTTCCGAGCTCAAGGCTGCCGAGCTCAGGCAGGCCGAGCTCGTGAGTGAAACCGAACTCAGGAGAAAGAGAATAGCCGAGCTCGCAACCATCCGAGCTCAAAGATTGAAAAGTTCACAAGTATGAAGACGACCTCGAGACCGATGCTCGTGGCGAGGTCGGACTCGTAACAGGTCGGACTTATGAGTTCGAGGCGAGATCTTCCTCGAGAAGGCGAGCTCGTGCAGCCTGGCCGAGTAGAGAGCTCGTGTCGGCGGATGAAGCCGCCGCTTTATAAAAGCGAAGAAGAGTTTTGCAGACCCACGACCACGTGGCGGTGGCCGCCACGACATAAAGGACGCGTTTGCCGAGCCATCGAAAAGAGAGGATCATTGGATGAAAGCTTGCGGTGCCTTTTCCGCACACCTTAAAAAGTGTCGAGTTGGTTATTAAAGGGAGGCGACAATCGGAGAATCATTATTCATCATTCAATGTCTGGAAGGAAATCGAGGCAACGCTTGAGAAGAAGCTATCGGAAGAGGCGGCGATCGAGGAGGAGCACGCGATTCCGGCGACAGTGTTAACTTGAATCTCAATTCCTTTTTATTTTGCTATGGCATTTGTGTTTCGAATCTTGTTGCCTGACTCGCTATGAGCTAAATTCGTATGACTTGATCTTTTGATGAAACCCATGCTCGTGTGACGAGCCTGTTTCTAACTTATCTTGTCAAGTTACTATCGCTTTCTTGGTGTTTATTTATCTTGCTTGTGATTGATCACCATGAGTGAGATCTTAGCTCTATGATTTAAGGAAGCTCTCATAGAGTGGAAAACAAGAAAGTGACGCAACATGATTTAAATATTATGTGTGAATAGCATAAGAATATGTGTTTGCTTTGCGTGACATAAATGAATGGAGCGATAGAGATACTCTTAAAGCACTTCGTATAGGAATATATTGACGAGCTTAGAGGTATAATCTTAGATTTGGAAAAATACTAAGAGTTGGAAGATTTCATGTCATAATAACGAGGCAAGATAATGTCAAGCATGGCGAGTACAGGCATGGGTGGAATTAAGTGATCAAGTCTATTTTTCCTCTCGATATCTGTTTGTTAATCGTTCTTGTCTAAAATTCCACCCGACTCAAAGTAAAAGTTCTCTTTAATTGTTTTCTCTCATATTCACAAACAAAATTGTATTCGACGTGGTTTAAAAATTGCGTTCCCTATGGATTCGATCTCGGAATACTTCCGTATATTACTTGTTGATTACGTGCACTTGCGTAGAATAGTATATCTCTAGAATACACCCAACAAGTTTTTGGGGCCGTTGCCGGGGACCGCCAATTAAAAATTACGTTGATACTTCAATTTTTGTGTTTATTTAGTATTAGTGGCTAACTCTGATTATTTTCTTCTGCGTGAATCAGGATTCTGGACTGTGGTATATGCGCAAAACTAAGGCGCAAGTACTACACCCGTTGGATCCAGAGATTGAACGCACCTTCCGTCAAGGAAGACGACGCCGAAACGCCCGTAGAGCGAAAGCGAAATGGCCGCATGGAGCGATGCAAATAATGGAGAAATGCCGTAGTCATCGCCGATGACCGGAAAGGGTATACGTGACTATGCTAACCCAGATTTAACGAGCTAAATCCGGAATAACCGCACCGAGGTGCAAGCCGAACCGCCGAAGTGAAGCCGGTCATGTTTCGATGCTCAGCGGTGGGCAGCGATTCGATTAAAGCTACGAGGATCCGCACTCCATCTTCGGTCTTTCGAAGTTAGCGACTGCTTAAGTTACATGGAGTCTCGGTGAGCGTTGAGACTTGGCTATTTCCTTCTCATTACGAGATCGTGCAAAGCCCGGTGAACGGCCTTCCATCGATTCTATCACCTCATGGAACTAACTCGTGAAATTTTTTGATGAAGTACTTCCAGCCTACAAAGAAGCAGATTCCGAATGACATCATGTCATTTCAACAATATGACGAGAGTCGGTGTGCGAGGCTTGGGAGATATAAGAAATGCTTTGAAATGCCCTCATCACGGCATTCCGTACTGCATTCAACTGGAGACCTTCTACAATGGTCTAAATGCGTCAACACGTTTGGTGCTTGATGCTTCTGCAAACGGGGCTATTATCTCTAAATCCTATAATGAGGCATATGAGATTTTGGAAAGAATTGCAGATAACAATTGTCAATGGTCAAATTCTCGTGCTCCAATAGGAAAGAAATCGGTGGCTGGTGTTTTGGAGGTTGATGCCCTGACGGCATTAACAGCCCAGGTGGCATCCATGAGTAACATGTTAAAGGGATTGCAAGTTCCTAATCCAAATTGCAGCGATTTAGTGCTCCAAAGGGTCGCACCCACGATGCAAGTAAATGAGGTGTCATGTGTATATTGTGGGAAGACGAGACATTTGAGAGTTGTCCATCAAACCCGCTTCAAGATGTTACATGGGAAACCGAACGCCAAAGGAATAATCCTTACTCACAATCATATAATCCGGGTGGAGACAACACCCTAATTTCTCTTGGGAGGACAAGAATCGAACAAGTGGTGGTGGAAATTTTGAGAAACCACATATCCACAAAATTTTCAACCGGCAAGAACAAGCAAGCCCACACCAAGTCTATTGAAACCTCACGAAGGAGTACATGGCGAAGACAGATGCAAGAATCGAGGCGCACCAACTTCGCTACGGAATTTAGAAGTTCAGATCGGACAATTAGCCACCGAAAGTGAAATCGACCTCCCCGGTAATCGCCGAGTGACACCGAAAATCCACGAAAGGATAAGGAACATGTCGAGGCCGTTACCTGCGAAGTGGAAAGAAGATGCAAGAAGCCGAGTCAACCCGAAAGAGAAGGCGAGTCCTCAAACACCAAGGGCAAGCTGACGAAGTGAAGACCAAGAAATTCCTTGATGTTGAGAAGCTCGCCGAGGTGAAACCTTGCCGACGCAAATGGGCGAGGTGGTTTATCGTCCACCACCACCTTTTCCGAAAGACCGAAAAAAGAAGAAGAAGATACTCGGTTTGAAGATTTTAGATGTCTTGAAACAATTGCATAAATATTCCATTGGTGGAGGCATTGGAACAGATGCCGAACTACGTGAAGTTCCCGAAGGACATCCTGACAAAGAAGAGACGCCTGGGGGAGTTCGAAACAGTGGCACTAACTGAGAGCAGTAGTACCATGTTAAAAAGTAAGATTCCACCCAAGTTGAAAGATCCAGGGAGCTTCACAATTCCATGCTCAATTGGAGGTCGCGATGTTGGCCGAGCTCTGTGTGATCTGGGAGCAAGTATAAACTTAATGCCGCCTCAATATTCGGAAGTTAGGAATAGGAGAGCTCGGCCAACAAAGGACTCTGTACCGGCGGATCGGTCTATGGCACACCCCGAAGGAAAAATTGAAGATGTGTTAGTAAAAGTGGATACATTCATTTTCCCCGCAGATTTCATCATTCTAGATTATGAAGCGGATCGCGAGGTGCCGATTATTTTGGGACGTCCTTTCCTCGCAAATGAAGAACTCGATTGATGTCCAAAAGGAGAACTCACGATGAGGTAAATGATCGGAAGGTTACTTTCAATGTCTTCAATGCTATGAAATATCCGGACGAGTGGAGGAGTGCTCGGTAATTTAAGTTTTAGAGCGGTCGTCACGATAAGATGTTTGGAATACTCGCCTCGGTTTGAAGGCGGTGATAATGAAGTTCGAACTCATGGAGTTAGAATCAGGAAGGGGCGACCTCGGAATTCTCTAACAAGAGATCGTCAAGTCCCACCTCGTATCAACCGAGTTCGAAGTCACCGGACTCGCAGATCGGTCCGTCCGTACCCAAACCTTCGATAGACGACCTCCAACGCTAGCTCGAAAACTTGCCCACCCACTTGAAATACGTGTATCCGGGCGAAGGACAAACTCTTCCAAGAATCATTTCGCTAATCTTGAGCTCGACGGGAGGAATCTCTATTACAAGTGCGCGCAATACAAGAAAGTTATTGGATGGTCGATTGCCGACATCAAAGAATCGATCCTTCTCTGCATACGCACAAGATATTGATGGAAGATGGCGCAAAGACTTTATAGAGCACCGGTGACGCCTTAATCCAAATATGAAAGAAGTGTTGATAAGGAAATTATTAAACGGTCGGATCTCGGAATCATTTATCCGATCTCTGATAGTTCTTGGGTGAGCCTGCAAGTGTGTTCCTAAAAAGGAGGAGTCACATTGATTTCTAATGATCGGGAGCGAGCGATTCCAACTCGGGTGATAACGGGTGGCGTGTTTGTATGGATTACGTGAAATTGAACATGGTTACTACGAAGACCATTTTCCTCTCCGCCATTCACGGATCAAATGCTTGATAAACTCACCGGAAAGAGTTCTTATGTTTCTAGATGGGTACTCGGGTTATCATCGATTGCCATTGACCGAGGATCAACATAAAACCACTTTCACCGCCCTATAGTACGTTTGCTTTTAGAAGAATGCCATTTGACTTTGTAATGCCCTACGACGTTCAACGTTGCATGATGGCCATATTTTGGATATGGTGGAAACGTCGGTCGAGATCTTCATGGATGACTTCGCTTTTGGGGATACTTTTGGAGTATGCTTGAGTAACTTGGGAAAGGTCTTGAGCGTTGTGAGGCGCGACTTGGTCCTAAATTGGGAAAATGCCACTTCATGGTGCAAGAGGAATAGTGCTAGCCACCACATATCGAAGAAGGGATCGAAGTGGACAGAGCAAAGATCGAGGTGATAGATAAACTCCACCTCCCACTCATCGTAGGGTGCGAAGTTTCTTGGGACATGCAGGATTTCTGTAAGGTTTATAAAGGATTTCTAAAATTGCTAAGCCCATTGTGTGCTTGTTGAGAAAAATAGCCACTCGAATTCACCTCGGAATATCCAAGGCGTTTAACATCTTGAAACGAGCTCAGTGTGTGGCAAGGCAATCGTTGGTCGAGCTCGACGTTATCTTTCGAGTGATGTCGGCCAAGTGACTTATTTGTGGCTACCGTGCTCGGTCAACGAAGAAGATCTTCCAATCCGTCTATTATGCTAGCAAAACACCGGTGGAAGCTCAAATAAATTACACTACTACTACGAAGGAGCTAGCGATGGTCTTCGCATGCGAAAAGTTTAGAGCCCCTCGTGGGTTCGAAGGTAATTATTACACGGATCATGCGGCCATCGGATATCTAGTTGCGAGAATGATCGCAGCCTCGGTTGATTCGTTGGATCTTGCTCCTACAAGAATTTGATCCGGAGATCGAGTTAGGAAGGGGACTAAGAATCAAGTGGCCGACCATTTATCTCGATTGCCAACTGCTGAGGGCGAAGAAGTGCATGCCCAAATTCAGGACACCTTCCACGATGAACAAGCGTGAGCATGCGGCACAGTAGTACACCGTGGTATGTGGAGTCTTGAGTCCGAACTCTCATTTCAACAAAGGAAAAGGTTCTTATCAGAGGTCAGACATTACTTTTAGGGCGAACCATTCTTGTATAAACATTGTGCCGATGGTTTGATGAGACGATGCGTGCCACATGAAGAGATGAAATCAATTCTAGAGGATGTCATGCCACTCTTATGGCGCCATTTTACGGGACAAAGGGCGCGCCGAGGTATTACAATCGAGTTATTTACAGCCGACCACTGCTCAAAGATGCTCATACCTTCGGCACAAATGTGACGGATGTCGAGGGTAGGGAACATATCTTCCGGAATGAGATGCCAATGAATTTCATTTTGGAAATCGAGCTCTTTGGCGTATGGGTCTCGATTTCACGGGTCTCGTTCCACCCTCATTTAGCAACCTCTACATCACGGTGGCGCTTGATTATGTATCCAAATGGGTAGAAGCCGTGGCTAGTCCCACTAATGACGCCAAGGTTGTCATCAAGTTCTTGCAAAAGAACATCTTCACGAGGTTTGAGTGCGCCAGCGCAATTATTAGTGATGAGGCACACATTTTGTCAACAGGCGTAAGTCTTGCCCCAGCCAGTACAATGTTCGCCACAAGATTGCCACGGCATACCACCCCAAAACCAATGGATGTCGAACTCCAATAGAGAGATAAAAGGCATACCGAGAAGGTGGTAAACCCGGTCGGAAAGATTGGTCCATACGACCGACGATGCAATATGAGCCTCTGAGCAGCTTTCAAAACTCCGTTAGGGATGTCCCCCATCGGTCGGTCTATGGGAAAGCTTGTCACCTTCCACCGAACTTGAGCATCGAGCCTATGGGCGATAAAGAAATTGAATTTTGAGCATAAGGTCACCGGAGAAGCTAGCTTGTTGCAACTAAGTGAGATGGATGAATTCACCGGTTTGCCTATGAAAATGCAAACCGTATGCTTAGAAGACAAAGAGATGGCATGATAACAACATCTTGTGCCGAGAGTTCTTGCCGGGTCAACAAGTGTTACTGCTCAATTCAAGGTTGAAGCTATTCCCGGAAAGTCAAATCACGATGGTCGGGTCCCTTCACACCTCAAGGTAGCACCCCACGGCGCTATCACATTACAAGAAGAGACATTAGGTCGGGAATTCATGGTGAATGTACAACGTGTCAAGCACTATTGTGGTGGCGAGGTCGTTCATGAGAAGACCTCAACACCCCTAAAGGACGCCTGAGTGAGGTACTTGGGCTGCCATGGCGAAAGGTGACGGGCGCCCTCTATTTTTGTCTCAGAATATTTGTTTTAATTTCGCTTTATCTCGGTTTTTCAGATGTTAATAAATTGCTTTAGCCTTGCTAAAAGACGAGGGATTATTTTGGGATTTTTGATCAGCAGCACGTGCGCACTCTCCGGGGAAGTTCGATGCATGGTGCTAATTTTTGCCCCAAGAATGGAGTTGCAGAGGTTTAAGAGAAAGTGAAATTGAAGTTGCCAATTTGGTAAAACCAAAAGAGCGGGAAAATTTGGTCGACTTGTGGGATTTGAAAGACCGCGCTTTTCCTTTTCCACCTTCGCCTTTTTAATCTTTTATTTCCCCAATTTTTCTCGCATCTTTGCTCTCGCCACGCTCATTTTCTCCGTGCTCGACAGCAAAATTTGTAGTCTCCATCTCTTCCATCTACGTAATCGTGATTATGAGGAGATTCAAGAACAGATCGGGCGGTGCGGCCATCATCCATTCCAAGCAATGATGCCGCCACACCCCTCGTAATTTCGCACGAAGAGGTATCCCAGAACCTTCACCACTCCTCCACAGTCGTTACACCTCCTTCCTCCAAAGAAAGAATAGTCCCAAAGTGAAAAGGGAAGGCCAAGATAGTAGAGGCCGATGAATCTGAAGATGCTCAAAGCAAGAAGGCGCGAGTGGACAAACCCTCGTCACAAAAAGCAAGAATTTCAATCGATGCTATCCCTAAATTTCGAGCTCACGGTGGGTTCGAAGATTTAAGCGCTTGAAACCTAAGCACTGGACGGAAAAGGGTTCCAGAGTCAAAGGAAACCCTGTGGTTTGTGGTGGAATTAATGTTCAATGGTTAGGCTACATTGGCGGCGATACCACCGCCCCCATTACACCCTCGTTAAGGAGTTCTATGCAAATATCACGCCTTTGCAAATAGGAAGGATTGTCTCACCGTGGTTAGAGGTAAATTAGTGGTTTTCTCCGGAAACCATTAATGCTTTTATGAGCTAGACAACGAGGTGGAGGATGCTGCCTCCACCATGAAGAGGACCCTTCCAAAGAAGACCTCGAGGAAGCGCTTCGATTGACAACCGTCGAAGGCACGTAATGGGAGATCTCCACACGGGTGTCGCCCATTAAAAGCCGCATCGTTAAAACCGGAAGCTCATATCCGCTACATTTCATCAAAAGTCGTATTTTGCCAACAACCCATGATACCACGGTGTCGGAAGAACGTATGTTGATGCTTCTCCGCATCTTCACTAGAAGGTCCGGTCAACGTAGGCGCCCAAATATGGCGCGGTAGAGGTGCTCAAAACAAGAAAGGCCGATCGTTTCTTTCCTTCTCTCGATTACTCGCTTATGCATAATATACGGAAAAGCTTGTTGGGTGTATTCTGAGATATACTATTCTACGCAGTGCACATAATCAACAAGTAATATACGGAGTATTCGAGATCGAATCCAGGGAACACAATTTTTAAACCACGCCGAATATAATTTTGTTTGTGAATATGAGAAAACAATTAAAGAGAACTTTACATCGAGTCGAGGTGGAATTTTTAGACGATAACGATTAACAAACAGATATAAGAGGAAAATAGACTTGATCACTTGATTCCACCCATGCCCGTGCATCGCCATGCTTCAACATTATCTTGCCTCGTTATTATGACATGAAATCTTCCAACTCTTAGTATTTTTCCAAATCTAAGATTATACCCTCTAAGCTCGTCAATATATTCCTATACGAAGTGCTTTAAGAGTATCTCTATCGTTCCATTCATTTATGTCACGCAAAAACACATATTCCTATGCTATTCACACACATAATATTTAAATCATGTTCTTGCCTCACTTTCTTGTTTTCCACTCTATGAGAGCTTCCGTAAATCATAGAGCTAAGATCTCACCCATGGTGATCAATCACAAGCAAGATAAATAAACACCAAGAAAACGATAATAACTTGACAAGATAAGCGAGAACGGGCTCGTCACACGAGCATGGGTTTCATCAAAGTTCGTCATACGATTTAGCTCATAGCGGTCAGGCAACAAGATTCGAAACACAAATGCCATAGCAAAATAAATGAATTGGAGATTCAAGTTAACACTCGTCGCCGAATCGCGTCCTCCTCGATCGTCGCCTCTTCCGATAGCTTCTTCTCAGCGTTACCCTCCGATTTCCTTCCAGATATCGAATGATGAATAATGATTCTCGATTGTCGCCCCTTTAATAACCAACTCGACACTTTTTAGGTGTGCGAAGCACCGCAAAGCCCTTCATCCATCGATCCTCTTTTTCCGTTGGCTCACGGCAAACGCGTCGCCCTTATATCGCCGTCGTGGCCGCCACGTGGTCGGGTCCCGCAAAACTTCTTCGCTTTATAAGCGCTCATCCGCCGACACGAGCTCCTCTACCGGTTTGCAAGCACGAGCTCGCCTCTCGAAAGATCTCGCCCGAAATCATAAGTCCGACCGCCACGAGTCCGACCTCCACGAGCATCGCCTCGAGGTCGCTTCATACTTGTGAACTTTTCAATCTTTGAGCTCGGATGGTTGCGAGCTCGGCTCTGTCTCTTTCTCCTCGAGTTCGGTTTCACTCACGAGCTCGGCGTCTCGAGCTCGGAGTCTTGGCTCGGAAGTCACTTTTCTGGCGCTGACTTCCTTTATAGCTCGACTCATCCGCATTTCTTCAAGATTATTCGCCCCCCCCCGCACATCGGTCAAGCTCGCCACGAGTTCGCCTTGTCTGCGCTCAACCCGGAGCTTGACTTGACTCGGACTTGGTGGACTTGACCTCGCCTTCCATCGCCGCTTCTTCCCGCAACATGCCATGATTATTTAAATAACGCAGCAATTAAAAACCCTTGATTTCATCGATTCGATCCTTCACAAAACACACGCAAACACAACAAAACATACAACATAACATCGAATAAACAAACGAACCCGGTTCACTCAAGGTTTTGTCATCAAAAGGTCATATAATAACTCTTTTATAAGAGTTATCACACCCCAAACTTAGCTCATTATTCGCCTCGAGTGATGCTCATTACAAAAAACACACCCACAAAACAAAGAGCGATGTTCAAATGTCTCGACGATAACCAAGATGAAGACTCAATCAGCGGGGACATCGCTTTCGGTCATGGTTCTTTGAAAGAAAAGGGATCATTCAGGTTCTTCCGTTGCAACCGTCAATCACCAGATTGCGAGGGCGTCGCCTTCGTATATCAACAGTATATAACACATTAGCCAAGACATGAATCTTCCCATAACTTAGTTCTTCTTAATATGAACATGCTTTGATTATCAAGTGCATAGATGTCTCCACATTTCAGTTCGTCAACCCTCTCCACTAACACGAAAGTGTCATCAATACTGATCGAGGGTCTTTAACGACTTATAATGTTAGGCTCAGGTGATGGTAGGATTGTTTGGGATAATGTAGCTCAAAGCACTGGGCACCTAACTAATTCTTGGTTCCAACTATCCCGACATTTTCTTCTCTTTTGTAGAGACCCCGCATCTTCACCTTTTTCATTTATCATTTTTTTTTTTAAGCAATAAGCTCGTAATGACCCATATTTTTTAACCACTTCACCCTCAACTTCCGAGGTTATTTTACCTCCCATCCCCAAACTTAGAACATAACATTGTCCTCAATGTCAAACTTATACAAAAAGCAGGGTGAGACATCGTTATTTTGAGACATAGAGATTACTACGGCACTATTATAGAAATGAGAGAAATTGAACCACGCTAGGTATGACCAGAGTGAAGGGTAAGGAATGATATATGGGTATACGGGAGAGTATTTGGTGGGTGTAAGAAAGAAAAAGCTTGTAAGCTCAAAGGGGACCCTAGGAAAATATCATATTAAGGAAGGCTAGAAAGGCACAATCGATCCAAAAGGGCCTACGTCCTATCCAGTTGATACACTCATGTATGTCCACATATATCATTCCTTACCCTTCACTGGCATACCTAACTGTGGTTCGGTTTCTCATTTCTATAATAGTGCCGTAGTAATCTCTATGTCTCAAAATAATGATGTCTCACCCTCGCTTTTTGTATAAGTTTCAACATTGAGGACAATGTTATGTTCTAAGTTTGGGGCGGGAGAGGTAAAGTAACCTCGGAAGTTGAGGGTGAAGTGGTTAAAAAATATGGGTCATTACGAGCTTATTGCTTAAAAAAATGATAAATGAAAAAGGCGAAGATGCGGGTCTCTACAAAAGAGAAGAAAATGTCGTGATAGTTGGAACCAAGAATTAGTTAGGTGCCCAGTGCTTTGAGCTACATTATCCCAAACAATCCTACCGTCAACCAAGCCTAACATTATAAGTCAGTAAAAGACCCATCGATCCAAAGATTGACGACACTCATGTTAGTGGAGCAGGGGTCGATCGAACTGAAATGTGGAGACATCTCGCACTTGATAATCAAAGCATGGTCATATTAAGAAGAACTAAGTTATGGGAAGATTCATGTAGTGGCTAATGTGTTATATACTGCTGATATCTCAAGGCGACGTCCTTGCAATACGAGGTGATCACCGATTTGCAACGAGAAGAACTGAATGATCCTTTTTTTTCAAAGAACCATGATCAAAGCGACGCCCTGGTTGATTGAGTCTTCATCTTATTATCGCTTGAGCATTTGAACATCGCCCTTGTTTTGTGGGTGTGTTTTGTTTGTATGTGAGCATCACCGAGGACGAGTAATGAGCTAAGTTTGGGGGTGTGATAACTCTTATAAAAGAGTTATTATATGACCTTTTTGATGACAAAATCCTTGAGTGAACCGGGTTCTGTTTGTTTATTTCGATGTTATGCTGTATGTTTTGTTGTGTTTGCGTGTGTTTGTGTGAAGGATTGAGTCAGATGAAATCAAAGGGTTTTTAATTGCTTTTAAGCGTTATTTAAATAATCATGGCATGTTGCAGGAAGAACGGCAGTGAAGACGAGGCCGAAGTCCGCTCAGTCCAAGTCAAGCTCCAGGTTGAACGCACAGACAAGGCCGAACTCGCGAGCGAGCTTGACTTCGATGTACGAGGAAGGACTGAACGAATAATGCTGAAGAAATGCGGGGACAGAGTCGAGCTACAAAGACGAAGTCAACGCTCAGGAAAAGTGACTTCCGAGCTCAAGACTTCCGAGCTCAAGACTGCCAAGCTCGTGAGTGAAACCGAACTCCGAGGAGAAAGAGAATAGAGCCGAGCTCGCAACCATCCGAGCTCAAAGATTGAAAAGTTCACAAGTATGAAGACGACCTCGAGACTGATGCTCGTAAGCGAGGTCGGACTCGTAAGCGAGGTCGGACTTATGAGTTCGGAGGCGAGATCTTCCTCAGAAAGGGGCGAGCTCGTGCCTGTGCAAACTGAGTAGAGGAGCTCGTGTCGCGGACGGAAGCCGCTTATAAAACGAAGAAGAGTTTTGCAGGACCACAACCACGTGGCGGCTGGCCACGAAGCATAAAGGACGCGCGTTTTGCCAAAGCCAACGGAAAAAGAGAGGATCAATGGATGAAGGGCTTGAAGGTGTTTTTCGCACACCTAAAAAGTGTCGAGTTGGTTATTAAAGGAGGCGACAATCGGGAGAATCATTATTCATCATTCAAGATTCGAAGGAAATCGAGGGCAACGCTTGGAAGAAGCTATCGGAAGAGGCGATCCAGGAGGTGCACGCGATTCGACGATTTAGTGTTAACTTTGAATCTCCATTCCTTTTTATTTTGCTATGGCATTTGTGTTTTCGAATCTCGTCACATACCGCTATGAGCTAAATTGTATGACTTGATCTTTGATGAAACCCATGCTCGTGTGACGAGCCCTTTTTCGCTTATCTTGTCAAGTTATTATCGCTTTCTTGGTGTTTATTTATCTTGCTTGTGATTGATCACCATGGGTGAGATCTTCGCCTATGATTTTGGGAAGCTCTCATAGAGTGGAAAACAAGAAAGTGACGCAAGAACATGATTTAAATATTATGTGTGTGAATAGCATAGGAATATGTGTTCGCTTTATGACATAAATGAATGGAACGATAGAGATACTCTTAAAGCACTTCGGTATAGGAATATATTGACGAGCTTAGAGGTATAATCTTAGATTTGAAAAATACTATGACTTGGAAGATTTCATGTCATAATAACGAGACAAGATAATGTTGAAGCATGGCTAGTACGGGGCATGGGTGGAATCAAGTGATCAAGTCTATTTTTCCTCCCGATATCTGCTTGTTAATCGTTATCGCCTCAAAAATTCCACCTCGACTCAAAGGTAAAAGTTCTCTTTAATTGTTTTCTCTCATATTCACAAACAAAATTGTATTCGACGTGGTTTAAAAATCATGCTCCCCGTGGATTCGATCTCGAATACTTAGTATATTACTTGTTGATTACGTGCACTTGCGTAGAATAGTATATCTCTAGAATACACCCAACAAAAAGGCAACAGGATGAAGAAATACCTTGAAAAAGCCAAAAGCCTGCAACAATCTTTCTCATACTTCCAGCTGGTTCGCATCCCAAGGGAGCAAAATAGCCCACCGACATCTTAAGAAAATTAGCCTCCGTCAACGAGCCCGTCAAGAGAAGAAGTCCAAAGCGTAAGCATAGACGATGCCGATGCCGAAGCTGAGATCAACATAGTCTCTGATGAAGAACCCAATGGACGACTCTCATTCAACAATACTTGAAAAGGGTGAACCACCCATATGACGTAATCGAGGCTAGGAAAATCTTGTGCAAATCTTTGCGATATATACCGGAGCAGGAATTCTCTACGTAAAATCATACCTTCAGCCTCCTAAGGTGTTTGGGTCCAACCGAGCCGACACGCATTACACGAGTAGTACATGAGGGATCATGTGGAAGTCACATCGACCCCGCCTTATCAAGAAAGTCATGCGATGGGGATACTATTGACCAACGATGTTCTAAGTCTCAATTGACCTCAAGAAGTGTCCGGTGCCAAATTCATGGAAACGTGTCGAGGTTGCCTCAAACCGACCTCGTCAAGATGCAAAGCACTTGGCCATTTATGCTATGGGGATTGATATTGTAGGCCCTTTCGCAAAGCTCCGTGGCGCTTTCACCTCGATTGTCGCGATCGACTACTTCACAAAGTGGGTGGAAGCCAACCTCGTGAAAATCACAAGCAAAACGCCTCAACTTCGTCCCGGAAGAACATCGTGTGTCGCTCGGCATCCCTCATATCCTCGTTTTCGATAATGGGACAGGCTCACGGATAAGGTATTCAAAGAGTGGTGTCAAGAGCTTCGATCCAACAAAGTTCACCTCGGTGGCCCATCCTCAAGCAAATGGTCAAACCAAGTCACCAATGGACAATTGTGAGGGGACTCAAACTCGCCGACCGAGTAAAGGGCAATCGCGGAGAATTTGCCACAAGTCTTATGGTTGTACCGCACAACACCTTGACATCGAATCGGAGAAACACCCTACGCTTTGGTGTATGGAACCAAAGTCGTAATTCGACGGAGATCGGTATGCCGAGCTCCGCACTCATCCACTTCTCACCAAGTAAACGGGGAGAACTTACGAACTGACCTAGATCTGCTAGAAGAAAAGAGAGACCTCGCCACATAAGAGAAGCTCGGTACAAGCAACAAGTAGCTCAAGACTATAACCAAAGATGTCAAATCCCGATAATTCCAAGTAGGCGACCTTGTACTTCAAAAATAACGGTCAAGAAGTCAGCAAAGCTCCTGCAAGCTAGAAGCCATGGGAAAGACCATACCGAGTCAAGAAGTCCTCGAAAAGGGTCATATAAGCTCGCCAATTTATCCGGTGAGCAGATACCAATACGTGGCACATCATTCATCTTAAGAAGTATTTTGCATAAGTGTCAAAATTTTGTTCATTTAGGTTTGTTCAGCCGTGTCTTTACGTCTTTTTATGTTGTTACGTCGTGTTTTATTAATAAAATCTTTTCTTTATTTACTTCATCTGTCTTGCATATTTCATTTGTCACTTATGCATACAACCTTTTCCACAATACCCTCTACGGAGGATGATAAATACCCTCTACGGAGGATGAACAATACCTCTAGGAGGACGACAAATACTGCTGATTTGTATATCGAAAGCGCTTGGTTGAGCTTGTATACAATGTTTCTCGTTACCACTATTACAATCTCCTATCCGATTCAATACTTGATTGCATATATCCGTGTCCCCTTATCTCATATATGTTAGATCATAAGGTGTAGAAGATCACAAGTCCGTATGATTGGTCAAGCTTAATGAGATATAAAAGTTTCACAAATGAGACAACTTAAGGACGAGTTGTCGGTTTAGGGTGCAGATAGATAAGAAGTGACTTGACTTAGTTGCTTGTCTATGTTGTACGCCTCGACGTATTGAAGGATCACAAAGGAGATGTGTTCTTCTTTTCGACCGCCGTGAAGAACCAAGATCTCGTGACTTACGATGATCTAAACCTCGATAAGGTATTAGGTGAGTATGAGTTGTCACCATCACTTTGACTTGTTATGAGTGAGGGTTATATGTTCTAACCCAAGATTCTCCCATCTTGGTGGTGGTCAGTGTTGTATGTCACGCTAGTTATCTCAGACGAGTCACCGTGATCCGTTATGGCGATGATGACGCCCCTTAAGGAGCTCAAAGGTTTATTGTACTAAACCCCGCAGTTGAGTTAGCTCAAGTACAATAATAAGGTCGAGTGGTACTACTTAAGGAATGAAGTTATTAATTATTTTAAGCAATGTAATGCTATAAATAATTAATGGACGCTCGATATCTTAAATACGGGATTCGAATGTCTAAGTGCAAGCCCGACTCAACTTCGGTAATAAAGGGTAAGTCAACATTCTTTCTCTAGTGGCATGATCGAATGTTTATAAATTAATTTATGTTCGGGCTGAACATAAGATAATTAATTTATTTGAGGCTCATCTTTATTCCTCGTGATTTGATCCCTGGTCGCCCATCCAGTTCGTAGCCAAGGAAAATCCGCCTTATGCTCCCAAAGGCAAGATTTTATTCTCTTTATCCCACAAGGATATAATTATATTTATGGTATATGCATAGATCATTTCCTTATGGGATTAAGGTAGTGCATTATAAATATAAGGTAAGAGATAGAATCAAGGTTAATGCACAATATTTTAACCTAGAATTTTCGCCCCCTCAGCATTATTGAGAGAGTTTCAAAATTGTGAAGTGAGAGCAAAGGGTGATTTTTCCAAGCATTCTCCATAGATCGCCCTCACTCGACGCTGGAGATTGGGCAACCGATACAGTCCTGTATGTCAAAGCACGAGTCCGATCCATTCGATCCATTCATCTCATTCCATCGACTTTATGCATCCAAAGGTAAACACGTGAAAACCCCTACGTGCCGCGATTTATTATATAGGCGCATGCTAGGTTTATAATCAATGTATGGTGAATTAAATATCCAAGATTGATCCTCGGGCGAGGGCTTAACATATGTTTTCCTACAATACCCTCTACGGATGATGAACTATACCCCTACGGAGGATGAATAATACCCTCAAGGAGGACGACAAATACCCTATAAGAGGATGACATCTAAACGCCGCATAGGGGACCACCCCCACCGACACTTCTCGGCAAATAAGGAACCTCACCCTCGCTTAATTGCCTCTCGCTTATTTCGAGGACTAACTACCCTCGCTTATTTAGAGACTAACTACCCTCGCTTATTACGAGGACCTAACTACCCTCGCTTATTTCGAGGACTAACTACCCTCGCTTATTTCGAGGATGAACTACCGCTTATTACGAGGACTAACTATCATCGTTTATTACGAAGACGAAATGCACAATGTGTTTGATAAATGTAAAAATCAACACAAGGCAAAGAAAAATTTGTTCTTATTTCCAAAGTATACAACGATACATTACGAGGACGACGAAGGCCCGTGAGGTCGGGAAAAGCTAAGCCAATCCTCGAAAAGTCGTGGTTAAGCGGCTCCATCTATGCTAACCCTCACCTACCATCGCCTCATCCTCGATCGACGCCAGAGTTCGGCCGCTCGACCTCTCAGCCTCGCATGATCGACCTCGACCGCCGATGGCACACGACCTCTACCGCTCGATGGACGACGCCTCTTGCATATAAAACTCGAGAAATATCGACATTCCACGTCGTCGGAGAGAAGAAGAAGCCTCGACAGAGGAGGAGCTCGGCGAACGAAGAAGCCTCGGTCATCAAACGAAGCACCTGCTCGAGGAATGGATGACTAACTCGACGGTCTTGTACAAGCCACCTATTTTCTTCAGTCGGCATATTGCTCCCGAATTGCCGAGTCCCGACCGCATTTTGCCTATATCTCGAACAGTGGTCGAGAGCTCAAACTTTAGCTTCGGCCTCGAGATAGTCATTCCACCACCTCGGCGGATAACCGCCTCGTATTCAGCATGCTCCTCGACGATCGATTTGGCCTTATCCTCCGCGATCTTGAACTTCTCCTCCAACTCCAAGAATCGAGCCTGAAGCTCGTCAAACTTCTCTTGAAAAGCCCTGAATTTGACATCGGCCTCCTCCTGCACATGGCCAAGTTTGCCCTCCAAGTGAAGGACCTCGACCTCTTTAGATTCGAGAGCCCGAGTCAACATTTTGATTTGATCCAACCAGGGCGATACATCGACAAGTTCAGGAGAAGACTAGAGGCAAAAACAGCAAACAAGATTTCTTCCATAAAATTTGGGAATTTTATTAAAGCCTTTAAGGCAGGAATTTGTCGAAATACATATACATTTACAAAAAAAAAGGATCAATCGACCCTCCAGCCTCCTTGCTCGTGCTCAAGAACCTTGGACTCTTCCCGAGCTCCGAAGCCTCGCCTCCTCCCGAGCTCCGTGCCTCGGCCTCGCCAGCCTCCAAACGCCAGGCCACCTTCTTGCTTCCGCGACTCGGCACCCACCGCCGCGCCAGCCCTTGGCCAGATTGGCCATTATGGTCTCGATCGAGGGTCCCGGTCCATCGAACACGAATGAACCGACTCCGCGATCGGAAGGTCGGAGAGGGCGCCAGTTCGCCAAGACGGCAAGCTCTTGAAGCCGCCAAGGACCTCGGCATAAGCCCGCAGCGAGGCCTCATCCTCCATCACCTAGTACACGTGCTTGGATTTATCCAAATGCGGGTAGTCCTCGGCAACTTCATCGAGAGTGGCCGCTGCCATGCGAGTGTTCAGGACCTCGGCCAAATTGCCGCCCAACCCGAGAAACCTCGACAAGAACAACCTCTCCGCAAAGCGCGGAAGCTCTCTCTGCGGTGCCGCCACCTCGGCCTCCCAACGCCGAGCGGCCTCAACCTCGACCTTCAACAGCCGACTTGACCCTCGCAGCTCAGCCTCGCCACCGCCGCCTCGTCCCTCGCAACCGCCACCTCGCCCTCGCCACCGCCACCTCGGCCTTGCCGCCTCGACCGCTTTCACCTCCGCCGCCTCGCAGCCACACCATCGACCTCCTTCTTGGCACGAGCCTTCGCTTGACCTCGGATACTTCTAGTACAAGGAGGTCTTCTTCCTCCAACTCCCAGAATACCGAGCCACTGGTCGAATCGGCGACGGCCACCCGATATTCCGCCACTCGAAAAGCTCGGTCTTCACCTCGACGACTGCATGAGATGTCACCCGTGTCAACAAACTACATCAAGACATAACTAGGTGGCATATAACAAAAGCATACCTTGGGGAAGGATCGACGCAGCCCGGCTGCGCCGACGATCTCGCAGCTTATCATCACCGGTGGGAGGAGATACCACGCGCTTTCCTTGACGAGGCGTGGCTTAGCTGGGGGCGAAGGCAAGCTCACTACACCTTCGGCTCTCTCCGGAAGCGACTGCGCTGAGACTTCGGCCTTCTTCGAAGAGGCCACGGCCACGCCCGTCGATGCAGGTGGAGGGTCAGTGACCGTAGCTCGACCTCTTCCTTTTCTTCCCTTTAAGGAATTCCACTACAGAGAACAATAAATTCCAAGTTAGTACAAAGGAGAAACAAAAAAATCAATAATAAACCGATGAAGTGAAAAAAGGGGGGCCTCACCCTTCACCGCGGTAGAAGGATCATAAGGGGCTCACCAGAACAAGCTCGGCCTCGGTAAACTCTTCATCAATTTGGCCAGCCCTTTGTAATGCCTCCCCGAGGTCACCAAAGCTGTCATCAATTGCTACATCCGCCAGCTTATCGGTATTCCAGATGAAATGGAGGGAGTCCTCGAATCGACAAAAGAAGAACTTCTTTTGCCAGTTCGAGATTTTTGACTTCGTTTTTACTTTAAAGCCACGACGGGGTGATAAATAATACCACCCCAAGCTAGATTTAAGCTGAAAAAACCTAAGGATCAACCCGAGGGTAAAAGAATGATTATGCCGATAGGCATAGACGCCAAGGCCCGTCAACTGCCGAAATGAGTTTGGCGTTATTTGAATTTAGAGGTATGCCGAACATTCGCTGAAGTTCATCATAGATGGAAGGAAAAGGAAGACGAAGACCGCCCCAAGGTCGTCTTCAGTAAATCAGAATAAATCCCTCCTGAGGGCGCAGCCCTATCCTCCTGGACGAGACCACCAACCCGACGGATGGTGGGACGAAAAACCTAGTAGCAAGATCCATTATTTCAGAGGATTCTAGACACGAAGGAAATGTAGATACTTTACCAAAATCCTCAATGGCGGGAAAAATGAACTACAGATATAGGGATGAGGAGAATCAACCGTAAGGACCTCTAAGACCACCGGCGAATTCGATGGCGACACTGACACAACACGGCCATCATGGCCGTGAGACTGCTCAGAGGAAGAAGACGAAGACATTAAAAATAACTTACTAGTTTTGTGTAGGAAATCGAAGAAGATGGCACTGAACTTTGACGAAGAACGACAATGGCGGATGAACTCTGCGTTTTTCAGAAAGCAAAGAACTTTTTTGAAGTTTAAAAGTTGGATGCGGAAAAGTGAAATGGCAAAAGGCGTATCAGGGAAGTTATTCTCCTAATGTGCACTTTATCGGGACCATAACCGCCGTACGCATTAAATGAAGGTGACGTGTTCTGTGTTCGACATCGGCAGGTTATCCCGCGCTCGTCCTCGGATTGATGATACACATTCAACCACGACGTCATTATCCGACTTCGACAGGAGATTTCGAAATCAACCCCGGCAGGGCAACGAGTACTCGACCTCGGCCAACCAAAGCCAAGCGACATACAAGCTCGGCATAGGACCTCGGTAGCATGACAAGTATTCGACTTCGGCCAATCGAAGCCGAGCGACATACAAGCTTGGCATAAGACCTCGGCAACACGGCAAGTATTCGACTTCGGCCAATTGGAGCCGAGCGACATACAAGCTCGGCAGGATTATACGCGATCCACTACGCTAGATCACGAATCTTAGCGAGATGATGTCAAGGCACTATCCCCCATCCATTACGACCTCACTTCTACGTCTTTTTGGGAGGGGATGTGATAGGATACGGCCCAACTACTAGGCCCAAGCATCGGGCCCAATATAAATAGGCCCCATCAGTAAGCTCGGCCAAGGTGAGTTCGGCCCAAGAAGACTCTTAAACCAACTACAACTCAAATCTCGCAAGAAGAGACGTAGAAGATTCGGATATCTAAAGGAATCCTGGATGCATATCTAAAAGAATCCTTATAAGAGAAGACTTGGTATTAGAGTCGAACTCAATATCATTGTGTATAAATAGAGGCTAGATTAGACGGAAGAATATCATCTACACTCTTTGTAATCGCTTTTTACACACTCAATACACATATACTCTCTTGCTCCGTGGACGTAGATCTAATTCAAAGATCGAACCACATTAATCCCTCGTGTTCATTGCGCATTCATTAACCCTAACGAAATTAAGATCTATCACAACTCGTGTAATTTATTTAATTCGATGTTGTGCACTGAGACGTGGCAAGATCATTCGAATTCTCTCATTTCATAAACATGAGAATACAGAAATGATATAACGTTATTCTCTTGTGATGCGGAACATACATGATTGGTGAGTGGCGGCAAGCCGCGTCTGAAGCGCAAGGAGAGTCCCGTCAATCCAAGTGAGATTCAGAGAGAATTCGCATGAAGAATGATTTATATGATTCAATTTCACGATGTGCTGCCTTGTACAGATAAAGCCTCTCGGCTAGTTCCGTGTTTAGTTTTCTGAAAAACTCTTAAAGAGTCAGATAAGGTGAGTCCATTTCCACCACGCAATATCTCCAGCTGCTGCTAATCAGATTTAATTGACGGGAATCGTTTCATTTCCTACACGGTCATTTAGGAAAAAGAAAACTCTTAGAGCTAACAATTCTCTTTATGATTTCAGCGGTAGACTTTTGCACTAGTTATTTCAGAATGAGATGCACCTACAAAAACCATTAAAGAGTTAAGATCACCTTTGTTACATACTACATACACAAATCTTAGTTTATTCCTGTTTTCGAGGATTTATTTTGGAGGTTTAATTCACCATACATTGATTATATTCCTAATATGTTCCTCTATAATTAATTGTAACATACATGAGTTTTCTAATATTTACCTACAAATTTATGTGATAGCAGATCAATGACAGACTCCAGCTTTGAACTTCAGGACTATTTATCGAATGCTTATTCTCCAATACTGAGTACACTGTAATACTGAGTACACTGTGATAGCAGATCTATGGAGAACACTGTAATTTTCGTCCCTAAGAACTCCTTGTGATTTTCGAAAATCACTATGTTGATTAGGATTAATCTAATTTTCTCTTACCTTGTATTTATAATACTTTCACTAGAATCCTATTTAGATAGAACTCTTACATATCTCATAAATATAATAATTATCTCAAATCTCTGAAGATAATTCTTATCTGAATAATTATCTCTTGATATCTAATATTATCAAATAATATCTATCTACATATATGCTATATATTATAATAATACATAAATTAGAATAGAATCTCAGTTGGACTCTATATAGGATGGACAAATACTTAGCCAGTAACAGGCCTTCATGGCCAACCCAGAGATCAAATACAAGGAATAAAGATAGGCCTAAAATGAATTAATTGTCTTATGTTCAGCCCATAACATAAATTAATTCATAAATATTTATTTATTCAACTAGAGAATAAATGTTGACTTATCCATTTATTATCGAAGTTGAATCGGGCTTGTACTTAGACTTACGAATCCCCGTATTTAAGATATCGCACATCTATTAATTATTTATAGCACTATGACTGTTTAAAATAATTAATCGTTTTAATTCATTAAATAGTATCACTCAACCTTATTATTGTATTTGAGCTAACTCAACCTGCATGGTTTATTACAATAAATTTTTTGAGTTCCTTAAGAGGATGTCATCATCTTAAATAGATACGGTGACCCGATACTGATAATTAGCATGACATATCAACACTGTCACTACCCAAGATGCGGAGAATCTTGGGTTATCTCATGTAACATTCACCCATAACAAGTCAAAGTGATGACCAGTAATTCATACTCACCTAAAACCTTATCGAGGTTTATATCAACGTAAAGTCATCTAGATCTAGGTTCTTCATGACGGTCACATAGAAGAACTCATCTCACTTTGATCCATCAATACGTCAAGACGTACCAATATAAACAAGCAATCAAGTCAAGTTAAATCTTATCTTTACTACACCTATACCGATAACTCGTCCTCATGTTGTCTCAGCTATGATCGTTTTTATATCTCAATTAGCTTAACCAATAATACAAACTTCTACAATCTTCTACACACTGTATGATCTAATTTTTTTATGAGATAATGAGACAACATATGCAATCAAGTAAATAATTCAGATATGAGATTGTAATAGTGGTAATAGGAAACATTGTTTACAAACTCAACAATTCTGCTTTTAGTATACAAATCTAACATCATGTTCTACGATGAGGTCGATTCATGCTCTTCCTATTTATCTTAATTAAATACTAATTTTATCATGTTATTACGAAAGATCCTCTCTAACGTGGCATGAAAAGCTAACTGAGGCCGAAACATAATACAATTTGGACTCCCGCCTACACGACGAAGCGGTGAGCTTTGTTTGCCTGGTCGAGATATTTTCGAAATGTATTATGGAAAAAAATCGAAGTTCGTAGCTAAAAGATACGTTCTTTTTGGATCTTGTCGATGAGCAAACTCTGATCAATTGTGTCGGATCACTCCCGGATCAAAATGATAATCAGATCTGACCCAAATCATATTTGAAAGCTCAAGAAATAATCAAATGTGATCAGACTTCAAATCTGAAGGAAACTGGAGTCAAAACTCAATCCAAAAGAACGAGCCAAAGACAAGTTGTTTACCGACATTCAGACCTAAATATCTTTCAAAAGCCACTTTAAATCTGAAGATGTATAATACAAACATGAAGGAAGAAACTTAGACCTACGCAGTAGCCACATGAGAAACTGGAGAGGCAAATCACCCAGGATAAGTTTTACAATCTCTCTCTACGTGTCTGATTATTTTTCATTACTTTGTGGTTCTCTCTCGCCTATTTAAATATTTGCTCGACTAATTATGGTATGTGCTTTTCTCGTTGAATTGATTTCTCTGAGAAATGATATCCTTTTCTCTGATGTGTAATTCACTTCTGAAAGCTATTCTGTAATATGTGGTTTTGCTTTTAAGCATGTATTTAAGGGCCACTATCCTATTCTGAATCTTCTCAAACTACATCTCTGATCTCTTTGGATGTTTTCGTTTTCATCTCGAGCTGAAACTCTGCTAAATATGGAATTTAATAGTTTAGTATTTATTGTTGTTCTAAATTCTAATCACTAGTCAGTGTTTATTTAATTGAGTAATTGTGATTTTAGATGTCTGCTTCACTTGTCCCTATAAGTGCTAATTAGATTCGGGTCATTCTCGCCAGAACTTAAAGAACTTTGGAGATTAACTTTGTTAGTTGTCAAATTATTATGACAATGATCTTGAAGGATATATAAGTACAAAATAAAATTAGCGATATACATGCAATTAAAACAATGACAAGGTCTAAAATGACACACATTTATTATTCTGTCACCAATCATGCTCATATACACCTTCATACTGCTTGAATTCGAGCTCTGTGTTTTTCTCGCAGAGATTTCTTAACCATTGCTATAATTATTTGAAGATCTAAGGTAGGTAATTAGCACTTAATTGATTCATTGAATAGCCAATGATCTAAGGTAGGTAATTAATTGATTTTTTCGAAATGATCCGACTCACTACTTTTGTCAGCTCTAGACATATACTTGAAGGATGGGTTTTATCCTTGCTTTTAACAATCTTATTTATCATTTCAGCACACAATCAATGTCAATATTGTGTATAGTAACAAGCAATGTCGTATTCCACAGAAACTGTAATACTATGACATTATCTCTAGTTATAATCTTCTATCTAGACTTAAGTCAATCTTATTTCCGTAGCGCAGTTGACAATTTAATCCGATTTTGCCTATTATTTTCATATCTGAAATAGTGCGAAAAGAAGACCCGGCTCTAACTTGTTCAAGAATATTGACGTTCGGTCTCTTGACCCTTAAAATATACAACTAAATTAAATAACAAAGATGAAGAAACTGGAGATTAAAACAGATAAAAGAAAATCCTAGAGCTTCGGTTTCAACAGATTCAGACAATCAAACCAGTCTGTATCAATTAACCAATTTAAAATTCAATTATTCCTTAGACAATCACAAAAATAGCTTAAACTTACTCTCATATCGAATAAATTATGGATTATATACAAGACTAATGTGTCCAAATCTCTACTTAAACATAAATAGAACAAAAAGATTATAAGTCATCTCACAGATCTCAAGACCTCTCGACTAATATTATAAAGTATGTTTTATGTTCTCAATCACATATTAGCTATCATCTTTAATATCAAACCAATACAATAAATCATGCAAAATTGGTGATCGAATAATTAAGCAAACAATAAATTCAAGAACACAAAATTGAAGAAAATAACTAGATGAATTAACCAAAATTATATCCAACAATCACATCTGTTTACTCTCCAACCCTAGGATAATAGAAAACCAGCCACATATAAACATGTTAACTAGAAAACTAAAATAAAAGGAAAATAAAATCATAAACAATAAAAACCGTAGAGAGATTAAGAATCTCGCTATCTTCAAGCCCTTTATCTTCTCTTTTCTCTTCTCACCTCCAAAAGCTCCACAAAAATAAAAACTATAAAATATATGGTTCAATCCCTTTTACCGAGATTTTATGAAGTATTTATATGTGTAGCGGTAAAATATAGCATTGGATCTCCAAAATAGGCTCAAAAATAGGTTAAAATTCCAAAATTTCGTCTTTTAGAGGTGGGAAAGTCGGCGACACACGCGGTCAAGGGCACAGGGTCGCATGTCGTGACCGCGGGGGTATTCTGGACTAAAATTACTCACCCGCGGTCATGGCATGCACTCGTGTGCCCGTAACCGCATGGTCTCTGAGCTTCTGCGCACTAATTTTTTTCGTGCTCGTTCTCCTTCATCCTTAATCCGATTTTCGATCCTTTTGTGGCCACGAACTCGTATCGAGATGAACTTAATTCCTATCATGCCCATTCTCCTTAAATTTTTCTTAATCTTTCTACAAATTCATCTAAAGTACAAGCAAGCAACAAGTTCTATACAATAAACTCAAATAAGCTCAAATTAGCTAACAAACACACAAATCCCTATACAAATGAAATCATATAGACCCGTTACAACATGGAAATGTGAGTGTTTGTCAATCCTCTAAACTTAAACCGTTGTTCGTCTTCGAACAACATAAACTATAAAAAAAGAACAAACATGACAAGGTAAAGCGAAGACAATCTTGGCTTCAGATTTTTTTTCTTCCAAAAATACATACACATGCTAACATCACAATCAAAGCCTCACACATCTCAATAAACTCGAACACTTGGCCTCATCGAACTTTATAATCCTCACCAAAAGAGATATAGAAAGAAAAAGCTCACAATCCTCAAGTGTTTAAGAAAATGACGTGTATGTTTCAACTAAAAGTGTTCTCTTAATTGACTCATAATCGAACCGGAATCGGAACCGGCCCGGCTCGTGAACACCACTAGTGGAGAACCTAAGAAATTACGAATGCAGGAAGCTAAGTGTAGAACCAACTAAATTAAAATCACCAACCAAACATGAAGCAATAAAATTCATCGAAGAACGATTCAACATATAACTAAAATCCAATATCAAATGCATAGAATGTAAATTTATCAAATGCCAGAATAAGATACAATCAATCAAGTAACCACTAATCCTTTGTCTACTAAATAATTGAATCCACAAGAATCATAAAGCAATAAATCACAAAGCAATAATATAAATCAAAGGAATGAAAATCCAATAGCAATAATCGATAAATCCAACAGATTAATTCGGTAAACAAATGTATTAATCGAAGAAAATGAAAACAGGAATTAAAACTAAAACTATGATTTTATCTGTGTTGTTGTCGATCGGAGCTCTTGAAAATTGGAATTGAAGCAGCTACGAGAAAAATCAAGACTGACCACCCTCAATGACCTAAGCGCGTATATATATATATATATATATATATATATATATATATATATATTAAGTGAGTGAGCGCCGGTTCACACTGAGCGCAGGTTGAACGGTTGTTCTGACTAATGGGTGAGCGCGGTTTGGAAAACCTTCTGTAGCGTCGGTTCACAGTGAGCGTCGGCTGGAGAAACGCTCAGATTGAGAGAGTGAACTCCGCTCGAGGTGAGCATCGATCATAGGCGCCGGGCTCTAGACGAGCGGGCGACGGGCGAATCAGGCGCGTCTTTGAGCGCCAGTCTTGTCGAGCGCCGATCGAGCTCGGACCTGAGCCAACGTGCGCGGAAGGAGGAGAGCGGGGAGCTGGGCACTAGGCGATGGAACGGGCGCTCGCACAGAGCGCCGGATGCACGGGCGAGTTAGCGCGGTTGAGCGCGCGCTGGGCATCGAGCACCTGTTGGACATGGCCGAGCGCCGGATGAGGGTGATGGGAAAAACTAGGTTTAGCCTCTCCCGAGGATCTATCTTGAATGTTTAATTCACCATACATTGATTATATACCTAGCATGCACCTATATAATTAATTGCAACACGCTGGGGTTTTCGTGTTTACCTTGAATCTGCATCGAGGCGGAATGGATAAACCTTTATGGAAAGGATTATTAAACGCGCATTTTACACGCTTATAGTTGATATTTGAAGATGAGTTTAGCTCGCTTAATGCGCTTATGTATCGATTCTTAATGTTTCATCTATTTCTAGAAGATATTGCTCTGGGTGTTATTTTGGTGTTTTGTAGGTTTATGTGTTGAAAATCGAAGCAAGGAACGAAGCACCAACAAAATGAACAACTGTCTCAGCTTTAGCGACCACCCTAGCGGTCGCTAGGCTGGTCGCGAGGCAAACCAATGAGCGCCCAAGAGCCGCGACCGCGACCTCGTGCCCGCGAGCGAAGCCTAGCGTCGAGAATTCACTGGACGATTTCTCGCGACCACTTCATAACGGCTAGCGACCGCTAGTCGGGTCGCGAGGTACAAAGCGAGCGCAAGAGGCGATCATGGGCGAGAAGGCTGCACATGAGATTTACCTCATGACCGCACCTAGCGATCGCGAAGGGTGGTCGCGAGACGGCGCGCAGAGGAAATTAGGTTTGGGGTGTGCCTATATATGGCAACACCCCACCGCGCCTCCCCGCACCCCAACACACCCTAGACGCCTGCACTGCTTTTATTCTCTTTTCCCGCTTTTATAGCTTTTAGTCTTTAATCTTCCTTAGTTTAATTCTAGTATTGTTTTTACGTTGTTCTAGTTTAGTTTATCGTTGCTATCGATCGGAACGCTTTGTCCGATCGCTTTCCGTCGTTGTTTTCCGCTCGCTCGCTAAGGATCGATTCAAGACCAACCATTGTTCATCCAACGCTTCCTCACGGGTTTTATATATTTAATTTCGCTTTTATGATTAATTCGTATTTCATTCCGCTTATTATGTCTCGGCTAGTTTTCCGCTCTAATCCTGTGGTTTGTATGATTCGATCCTATATGTTGTGATTCCTCGCTATTGTTATTTACCTTCCGTGCATTGATTCATGATTCGATTGTGCTTATTTATATGTGTTGATTTCGATCAATCTTGATGCATATCTAGTTGTCGTTAATGACGAATCGTATTAATTGTCAATCGTTATCGAATGCATGATACGAACGAGCCTCGAGTCGAATCGAGATAGACATTCGTGAGGAAGCATATTCTTAGTGATCCTTTTGAGTTGCTTATTTTCCTCTAGAGACGAATCGTAATAGGGAAAATTAGTAATCAATCGCCGCAATTGTCGAATCAAGTTGTTGGTTATATATGTGATCTTCGCCTTGTCTCGATTAAAACGGTTAGTACAAGGTGATAAACATCGCTAGGATAGGATTGGCATCCCTAGGGTTAGTCTTTCTTCATAGTTATCTATCGTGTTTTTATTATGCTATTTATATTTCGCTTGGTTACCTTTGCTTGGATTAAATTCAAGCCCTAAAACCTCTCACCCTTTATCCGTGTTTCAATAATATCAATTATCGCCGAGCTAGCTTCTATGTTTTCGTGATACAATCTCTGTGGATACGATATCGCTTACCCTATATTTACACCTTTTGCGTGTGAAAAGGAGCGATCAAATTTTGGCGCCGCTGTCGGGATTGTTAAGATCACATAGGAATAATTTGACGATTTGATTTATTAATTCAAGTTATATATATATATATTATATTTATTTATTTTTGTCAAGCTAAATTCTCTCGCTTCTCGTGTGGTTTATGCGCACAAGATCTCGTGGACCTCCCGAAATATTATTAGATCCCGAGATCGAAAGCTCTCAAAGGAGAAGAGGACGAGAGAAGAGACGAGCCGCAATGGCGCCCAATCCGCAGTAATCGGGCATTCCTCCCGAGCAAGTAGCACGATGCTAGCCGACTTTGCAGAGATGCAGCCGATGACGAACATGGGAATCATTGTCCCTCGCCTCCGAGGAAAGACCCCTGAACCACATGTACCGACATCCTACCGAACAGTTCCAAGGTGGCGGTTGGGGCCCGCACGTAGATGCAAATAATTTCGAGCTCAAACCGGCCCTGATTAGTATGGTCCAAGGAGAGCAGTTTGGGGGAGGAGTCACTGAAGACCCGAATGCGCATCTCGAGACCTTCTCGATATTTGTGACACCATCAAATGTAATGGGGTGCCACAAGACACGATCCGGATGCGATGTTCGGTTTCGTCAAGCAACCAAAGCGAAGATTGGTTCAAGAGTTTGGACCGAGTGGCATCGACACTTGGGGAAACTTTATGAAGTTTCTTTCAAATACTTTCCACGCGAAAGCGCAGAAGATCATCGCCGAAATCTCTCATTTTGCAAAACCACGACGAATCATTATTCGAGGTATGGGAGAGATTCAGAGGTCTATTGAGACGATGTCCACAACATGGGTTCTCCAAGGAGCAACAAATAACTCCGCCTACGGTGGACCGATACGGCGGACGATGAGCATGGTGGATGCGCCACGGGGTCGCTTATTGAACCGACCAATGACGAGGCAAGTCAGACAGAAGAGATGGCACCAACAGCTATCAATGGCCAACGGAGAGAACGCCATCGCTCAAAGCAAATTGCTTGTTGAGAGTGATTCAAAATATGACGATCTCATGAAGAAGTTCACTTTTTGAAGAGTCGATTGAGACAGAACGCCACCACATCAATCGAGGAATCATTCGAATTTCCAACAACCTTCAAAGAAGTTTCAATATTCGTAATTCGATTCAAGAGCCGAGGAAGCCAAGTCTCAAGACATGATGCGCAGCTTGGTTGTAAGCAACCAACAATTGGCAACGAATCAAAATTGCTCATCAAGAACACCGCAAAAGATAAATCATTTGGAGTCCACCGTGACGGCCATGGGAAGCACATAAAGATGTTAGAGAATCAAATTGTCAAATAGCCGCAAGTGAATGCACTACGTAAGACGGGCCACCTCCGAGTAACACGGAGGTGAACCCAAAGAGTCAATGCTTTGCTATCCGCACGAGGAGGGACGAGCCTACCCGAGCCCTACCGAGGAAGAAGAGCATGAAAGCACACCGACGCGTAACTTATGATCGAGCTCATGATCATGAGCCCGATCGCGAACCATCCAAAATTTCCCACGTGGCTCGCGATCGAGCACGCGTCCAAGCACCCGACCGCGAGTCATCCGAGTATCCGCTGCCTGTAGTTGTTCATGAGCGACCCAGCCATGAAAGCCACCGCAAGCAAGCTCGACGCGAGGAAGGAGTCCAACACAGCAGACTCCTCGCGACCTACCCAAATGTCGCGAGGTCGACCGCGAGGCAACCCTGTATAAATCCGCACGCACACCTCCGGTCCCATTTCCGAGTCGACTTGTCAAGTCGAATATGACGAGGAGTTTGCTCGCTTCAAAGAGGTTTTTCGTAAAGTTGAGATAAATTTCTCTTTGAAGCGCCAAACATGCCTGCCACATGAAATTTTAAAGACGCCATTGCAAGAAGAAGAAACTTGGGAAATTCGAGAAAATTTCCTATCCAAGAATGCAGCCGCCTTTGCAAAGGAAGCTCCTCCAAGCGTATGATCCCGGCAGCTTCATCGTTAGAGTGCGAGATCGCGAGCGTAACTTTTCCAAATGTTTTGTGCGATCCGGGGCGAGCATCAACTGATGCCGCTGAACGATTCAACCGGCTACACCTAGGAAAGATGAAACCGACGAAGATTTCATCGATGATGGCTGACCGATCACCACATATCCAAAAGGTATCGTCAAGACGTGTTGGTAAGAATTGGATTTTGTTTTTCCCACGACTTTGTGATTTTAGATATTCCCAATTCAAACAACAACCACTAATCCTTGGTAGACCTTTTCAGCAACCGGTCGTGCGCTGATTGATGTGCAGAAGGAAACCTCACGCTTCGTGTTAACGATGAGGAGCTCAAAATTTCCATATACGACGCCATCAAGCAACACGACGCTGGAAAGTCGGAAGATTGTTGCTCGATCATGAATGCCGCCGCCGCCACGCCTCGCTTAGAGGGTACTCACCAATCGAGGTGTCCGTGAGAATGAAGAAGTGGACTCGCATGGAACCCGAGTGTTTCGCTCAAGTTTGGGGGCCACTTCCATAGTCGCGGTGGTCATCCGTGAATGCGGTTTAGAGGTTCCACAAGTCGGAAAGATGTCTATTGCTACTAAAACGCCGGATTGACGAGGTTAGTGATGGTCTAGCTAAAGACGTTAAAGTAAGCACTTGTTGGGAGGTAACCCAACGCTTTTGTTTTTTTGTTTTCGTGTTTTGTCGGTTTTTCGCTTGTGTTGCTTTTGTCGCCTTTTCGCTTTTTCTTTCGTTGTTGTGTCCTCGATCAACGAGTTAAGTGAAGTGTGTTAATCCATGTGGCCAATGACGATAGAAAATTTTTGTGAAATTTAATGATAGTGCGCATGATATGTTAGAAAATGACGCATGAATGACGTGAGATGGCTTAGCTTGTTGATTTTCACCATTTGCTTATCCTCGTGAGACTTGAGCTTCACCGTATACATATCTTGATACGCTTTTAATTGTGTGATATCGTATGTGATTATCTTCTAGAACTTGCCGCTCTTCCGTGTCGAGACCGCAATATGTGTTTCAATTTGAAAGGATAAAGGCCATCTTTGTTAACCACATATTCACCCAAACACTAACCCGATGTTATATACCATTTGTCGCCTTCTTTGAGCCTTTATTAGACTTTTTCTTTCGATTAACCGGATGATAGGAGGTGAGGATGGATATGGGAATCAAAAGGTGAAATTTTGATGTAGTTATGACGAGAAAAGTTTATTTTAGAAAATAAATCTGTGGTGAAGAATAGTACCTTGTTCGTGAAAGTTAAACCCTATAAGCTCTAGAAAAGAAAAGAAAAAAAAAGAAAATGTTAAGTTCACTATGAGTGTTGAGCATAAAGGGTCTTTAATCAAAGTATAGGTACCTTATGAGGCATTAAACGTCAATTTAGCACGCTGGGAAAGAAGAGGAAATGGACAAAGTCCATATGTGTCTAAATGTATAAATGATGGTGCTTAGAATATTCTTGAGTCACTTAGCCATATATTATCCTACCTTAACCAATGTGCCTACATTATAACCTATCAAAAGACCTCTTTGATCCTTATTTGAACACATTCGACGCGTGGAGATGTTAGAGAAACGGCAAGCCTATGGTAAGATGTTGCATTGCATTGATCATCGAGTGTATACACGCCCTTAATTTCTTTACGAGTTTGAGTGTATCCTATATATTTTACGCACATGCCGCTGTGAGGGTTGAAATAAATGAGTTTTGCCCTCGATGGTTGTTTGTGTTGAGTGGACTAACGCCGCCATGTGCACTAATGTTTTTGAGCGCTTATATGTTTCGAGGCCTAGAATGGTTATCCTCTTTGCTACGCCTGCTGATCTTTCGCTTGTCTTTCTGCTCGCTTTTGTTTGAGGACAAACAATGCTTTAAGTTTGGGGTTTGATAAACGCGCATTTTACACGCTTATAGTTGATATTTGAAGATGAGTTTAGCTCGCTTAATGTGCGCTTATGTATCGATTCTTAATGTTTCATCTATTTCTAGAAGATATTGCTCTTGGGTGTTATTTTGGTGTTTTGTAGGTTTATGTGTTGAAAATCGCAAGGAACGAAGCACGAACAAAATGAACAATCTGTCCAGCTTTAGCGACCAGCCTAGCGGTCGCTAGGCTGGTCGCGAGGCAAACCAATGAGCGCCTGAAGAGCCGCGTCACACGTGCTCCGCGAGCCAAGCCTAGTCGCCGAGAATTCATCGGACGATTTCGCGACCACTTCATAATGCTAGCGACCGCTAGTCGGGTCGCGAGGTACAAAGCGAGCGCAAGAGGCGATCACGGGCGAGAGAACACGCAGAGATTTACCTCGCGACCACACCCAGCGATCGCGAGGGGTGGTCGCGAGACGGCGCGCAAGTAGGAAAATTAGGTTTCCACCTGTGCTATATATGGCAACACCCCACCGCGCCTCCTCGCACCCCAACACACCCTAGACGCCTGCACTGCTTTTTATTCGCTTTCCCGCTTTTATAGCTTTTAGTCTTTAATCTTCCTTAGTTTAATTCTAGTATTGTTTTTACGTTGTTCTAGTTTAGTTTATCGTTGCTATCGATCGGAACGCTTTGTCCGATCGCTTTCGTCGCTTTTCCGCTCGCTCGCTAAGGATCGATTCAAGACCAACCATTGTTCATCCAACGCTTCCCACGGGTTTTATATATTTAATTTCGCTTTTATGATTAATTCGTATTTCATTCCGCTTATTATGTCTCGCTAGTTTTCCGCTCTAATCCTGTGGTTTGCATGATTCGATCCTATATGTTGTGATTCTCGCTATTGTTATTTACCTTCCGTGCATCGATTCATGATTCGATTGTGCTTATTTATATGTGTTGATTTCGATCAATCTTGATGCATATCTAGTTGTCGGTTAATGACGAATCGTATTAATTGTCAATCGTTATCGAATGCATGATACGAATGAGCCTCGAGTCGAATCGAGATAGACATTCAGAGGAAGCATATTCTTAGTGATCCTTTTCGAGTTGCTTATTTTCCTCTGAGACGAATCGTAATAGGAAAATTAGTAATCAATCGCCGCAATTGTCGAATCAAGTTGTTGGTTATATATGTGATCTTCGCCTTGTCCGGATTAAAACGGTTAGTAATAAGCAGGATAAACATCGTTGTGGATAGGATTGGTGCATCCCTAGGGTTAGTCTTTCTTCATAGTTATCTTCGTGTTTTTATCATGTTATTTATATTTCGCTTGGTTACCTTTGCTTTGGATTAAATTCAAGCCCTAAAACCTCTCACCCTTTATCCGTGTTTCAATAATATCAATTATCGCCGAGCTAGCTTCTATGTTTTCGTGATACAATCTCGGATACGATACTGCCACCCTATATTTACACCTTTTGCGGTGAAGAAGGAGCGATCAAGGGAAATCGATTTTAACCCTTTCCCGAGGATCTATCTTGATGTTTAATTCACCATACATTGATTATGTTCCTAGTATGCACCTATATAATTAATTGCAACACGAGGAGTTTTCTCGTGTTTACCCGTGAACTGCTTCGGAAAGAACGGATCAAGACTCGTGCTTGATCTTCCGGATTGTGTCCCATTGCCTAAACTCCAATGTCGAGTGAGGAAAATCTATGGAGAATGCTATAGAAAACGCCTTCTTCCTTCTCTCTAGATTTTCGAAAATTCTCACCCTTAGGAAGTATAATTCTCGAAAATTCTAGCTAAAGCATTAGCCTTGATTTTCTCTCTCATCTTATATTTAATGCATTCCTAAATCCTATCAATATAGATTTATGCATATCTAATAAATATAATCATATCACTTAAGATGTAGAGATCGTTAGAGTCCCGTGAGGACTATACAATGAAGGGACGATTTTCCCTTAGCTACGGCTCTAGACGGGCCACCCTGTGGATCAAAAGTAAGGAATAAAGATGGACCTCAAATAAATTAATTATCTTATGTTCAACCCGTAACATAAATTAATTCATAAACATTTATTCATGCCACTAGAGAATAAATGCCGACTTACCCTTTATTACCAAAGTCGAGTCGGGCTCAGATTTAGACTTTACGAATCCCCATATTTAAGATATCAGACGTCCATTAATTATTTACGCTGCTCGACCGCTTAAATAATTAATATCTTTAATTCCTTAAGTAGTACCACTCAACCTTATTATTGTCCTCGAGATAACTCAACCGCAGAGTTTAGCACAATAAACCTTTGAGCTCCTTAAGGGACGCCATCATCTTAAACGGATACGGTGACTCGATACGTAACTAGTACGACATACAAGATCGCCATCACCCAAGATGCAGAGAATCTGGTTATCTCATGTAACCTCACCCATAACAAGTCAAAGTGATGGTCAAGAACTCACACTCACCGATACCTTATCGAGGTTTAGATCATCGTAAGTCACCGAGATCTAGGTTCTTCACGATGGTCGATAGAAGAACTCATCTCATCGTGATCCATCAATACGCCGAGACGCATCAAAGATAGATAAGCAACCAAGTCAAGTTACTTATTTATACCACAGCTTATACCGACAACTCGTCCTCAAGTTGTCTCGATGTGATACTTTTATATCTCATTAAGCTCGACCAATCATATGCACTTCGTGATCTACAACACAATCGTATGATCTAACTTATATATGAGATAAAGGAATACATATGCAATCAAGTAAACAATTCAGATAAGAGATTGTACTAGTGGTAACAGAAACATTGTATACAAGCTCAATCAAAACCGCCCAAGATACAAATCCAACAATCTCTCACTTATACTAAAGCAAAACTTTAGTATACAATGTGTCTCTCTACTAGCTATTACAAACAACACCATCACTTTGCTTCTCCCACTTATACAAAAGTTTCCTTTCTAAGTGGGTGCCATCTTGCGCAATCCAAGTCCTCGAACATGCTCTTCAGACTTTTATGCGCACTCTTCGTGAATGGGTCACTAGGTTATCCGCAGCATCAATCTTTTCAATCAGACGCCTCCTCGCCTAACGATTTCTCGATGACATGGTACTTTCTTTATGTGTTTGGTCGCTTTGTGGGTCCGTGGTTCCTTCGAGTTTGCATCGCACCGAAAGTTATCACAAAACTATGATACTCTTGGGCAAACCAGTACCACATCTAGATCCACGAGGTAGTTCTTGAACCATACAACCTCTTTAGCAGCCTCCGGCGGCTATATATTCGGCTTCCATGGTAGAGTCCGCAATGCATCGCCGCTTTGCACTCCGCCAGATACGGCCCTCCTCCCAAGGTAAACACATAGCCGAGGTAGATTTTTCTCATCACCGCCACTTGGAAATCCGAGTCCGAATAACCCAAAGGCATTAGACTATCTCGCATAGTAAACTAGCCTATAATCTCGAGTCCTTTTCGTACTTGAGTATATGCCATCGCAATTCAATGAGCTTGTCCAGGTTAGATCGATATTCAGCTACTATGCCTACCGTGATAGCGTATATCGGGCCTCGTGCATAGCATTGCATACATGAGATTTCCTACGACTAAGCGTAGGAACTTGTCTCATTTCCTCTATCTCCTTTGGCAACATAGGTGACCGCTCCTTAGATAAAGGAATGCCATGCCCGAAAGGTAGCAATCCTTTCTCGGCGGTTCGCATACTAAAACGAGTAATCACAAGATCAATGTAAGACGCCCGAGATAAGCTCAACATTTTCCTCTTACAATCTCGGTAAACCTTGATCCCAAGAATGTACGTTGATCTCCTAAGTCTTTCATTTGAAACCGATCGATAACCAACTCTTTACGCCCGATAACAACCTCACATTGTTGTTAAGTAGAAGGATGTCATCTACGAAGTGCAAGAAATACCACATCACCGCTGACATCTAAATATACACACAACTTTCGCTAGGCAACCGGGTAAATCCATAGACTTTACCACCTCGTCAAAGCGTAAGTTCTAGGATCGTGAAGTTTGCTTAAGTCCATAAATGGACTTTAAGCTTCCATACTAGATGCTCTTCACCTTCACCACATAACCTTCGGGTTGTCGATATAGATGTCTCTACCTTCTTCAAGGTAACCGCTCGTAAAAGCGGTTTTACATCCATTTGCCAAACCTCAAGGTTTAAGTTGGCATCGCTATGGCCGTAAGAATTCGATGGACTTGAGCATTGCTACAGTGTGAAAAGGTCTCATCGAAATCGATGCCCTCAACTGAGTGTACCCTTTCGCCACAAGCCCGGCTTTAAAAGTCGAAACCTCTCCATCCAATCTCTTCCTCTCAGTATACCCACTTACTACCTATGGCTTCCTTGCCATCCGGTAGAGGTGTCTTTTCAGATACATCCATAGTTGTTATGGACTCAATTTCTAAGTCCATAGCGGTGTGCCATGATCTTGCATCAATGTCTTCAGATCGCCTCACCGTATATCCATGGGTCGATTATTGTCGCCGCTTCGACTAAACCAAGATTCACCCACGAACATAAATCGCCGGGTTGACGAACAATCCTCCCACTACGACGAGACGCTACTGGCACAATGGCAACGGTGGGTGAAGTAACTTGTGGTTCCCTATCTTGCCCCACTTGTCGGATAGGTAGCCACTTGACGGCCGGTATCTCCAATGGAACTCGACCCACTTCAATTTCTTGAAGTATCTCGGTATCGATCTCTCCCACTAGACACGACATCTCGCACCTTTCGCTTAATCGGTGGTGGAGTACGATCATCTTCTAATTCTCAAGAATGATTTCAACTTTGGATTTATGGTTTCTCATATAATCCTCTTCTAAGAATCGGCATTAGTGCTAATAATGACCTTCCGATCCTTAGACTATAGAAATAACCACCTTCGCTTTCTAGATAGCCAATAAACAAATTTGTATCGATCTAGCCTCCAACTTATCGCCTTCTTGTTCAAAGACATGTGTTGGATCGCCCATATCCTTATGTGGTTTAAACCAGCTTGCACCCAAACCACAACTCGAAGGGGTCTTTTCGATCGACTTGATGATACTAGATTTAGCAAGTATGCCATTGCTTTCAAGCATACCCCGTAACTAAATAGGCAATGTTGCATAACTCATCATCGATCTAACCATTTCTAAGAGAGTCCTATTTCTTCGCCCGACACACCATTTTGTTGTAGGTGCCCGGTAGTGAGTTGGGAGGTAATCCCACACCGCACCAAATAGTCCATAAACTCACATCGAGGTATTCGCCACCGCGATCGCATCAAGACCGACTTGATACTTTTACCAAACTTCATCTCCATTTCCGCTTTAAATTCTTTGAATTTCAAAGCATTCGCACTTGTGGTGAAGCAGTATATGTATCCGCACTCGAGTAATCGCCAATGAAAGTTACAAAATACTGCATTCTCCACGAGCTTGTGTTGACATAGGTCCACACAGTCGAATGGACCGGCTCTAATACTTCTTTGGCTCTATAACCCTTCGCTTGAAAGGTCCGGTCGACATCTTTCCTTCTATGCGTGATTCGCAGATCGGAACGGAGTAACTGTGAGATCACCCAACGCCCATTCTTAGCTAGTCTTTGATCCTATTTAGATTGATGTGACCTAATCTAAGATGCCAGAGAAATGTGGCGTCATCTTGCGAAGAAAACTTTCTCTTTTTAAGGTTTGATGTAGATGGAACATAATTAAAGGTATTATGTTTGGCGTAAATAGTATAAAGCTTAATTATATAAAGTGCCACCACGTATAACTTCGCTATTTCTTATGATAGAAACACCACTATAAAAACAACCGAATATCCATGAATAAATAGTTTCAAACTCGAAATAAGGTTTCACGAAACTACGACACATATTAAACGCCTTTCAAAACTAAAACTGTTCTATCAAAACATAAAGTAACATCTCCGACTGCAACGGCCTCGACTTTCGCCGCTTTGCCCATGGAGATCGTTATCTCGCCATCCAAAGCTTCCTTGTCCGTAGGAACCCCTGCAAGGTGTAACAAACATGATCAACCGCCCGTATCTACTACCCATGAATGAGTAGAACAAGTCGCTAAACATGTTTTCACATTAAAGCAAATGGCGCACTGGCCTCAACATAGGGCACTTGGCCTTCCAATGCCCGCCTCACAAGACTTCAAGCACTTGCCCATCTCCTTTGGCTTTTTCAAGCCTCCAAGTGCGCATATATTCTTGCTCCCATTACTCCCACTAGTTCCTTTGCCTCTACCACCTTTGGTGCCCATTTTTCTTCTTCCATTTTTCAACGGAAGATTTGGGCCCCTAGATGTGCCAGCAAGGGCATGTGCTCCCTTACCCATGACTCCTTCTGCGGCCATGAGATCATTAAGCAACTGACTAAGTGTATACTCGGTCTTGCTCATGATCGCTTCACGCCGAAAGTTCTCAAAAGACTTGGCTGGTGTTGAGGATGATATCGATCTTAGCTTCACCGTCAATACCTCCTCCCAACCGATCAAGACTATCCATGAGACGAGTCATGGGAGACATGTTCATGGACCCAACTTCCTTCTTCCATCTTAAAGGCCAAGATTTCTCTCATTGTGTGGAAGCGGATCGTCCGATCCGATCGCCCAAACTTACCTCGAGACTTGACCATATTTCGCCGCTGCTCACCATCGATTGATGTTGTACCGCAACGATCGCACATAATTCATAACAATAATATTGTAACCTTTGATAAAACAATATTAATTGAAACCTCCAATCGCCCAAGGAATTCCACGCAAGCCACGCTAATTTAATTTGGGCCAAAAAACCTAAAGGAGGACCCTCGAAATCGAAAAGAAAACCTGCCCCAAAGGAAATTTTATTTCTTTACCCACATTTTTTATATACCCCCAAATTTAGATTTCCCAAAAATTTAAAATAAACCCAGGGTAAAAATTTTTCCTAGATTTCCCCCCCCCAACCCAAAAGAGTTTCAAATTTGGTTAAAGGGGATCCAACTTCCTAATCCAAAGACCTAAGGAAACCCGAAAACCCCTTAATGTTCAAAACAAAATAAATCCCTCGACCCCATCCATTTGGAACCACCAAAACCCACGTGAAAATGAAAAAAAGACAAGTTTTATTAAAATTTGGAATTTTAAAACCAAGGAATTTGTAGAAATATTTTCCCAAAAAATCCCCTCAATTTCCCCAAAAATGAATCCCCTAGGGCCCCCAAAAATGGGTGCCTCCCCCCGCATAGGACCCCCGCCCCCCCGGCCATTTATGGCCGTGAGGGTCCCGTAAAAAAACAGCTTAAAATAAACCCGTTTTTGGAGGAAATCAAAGAAGAGGAAACCAACCCTTTACGAAAACTATCAAATCGGGATTCCCCTTAAACAAAGAAATTTTTGAAATAAAAATCAACCAAAAGGAAAGAAAAAGCCAAGTTCCGTCCCATCCCCAAAGCCGACGGGCCCTTGATAAAGCCCCTTCAAATCGGGTTTCCCGCCCCGCCCCCTTAACCCCCTTCCCCCACCGCCATTTCCCCGCCCAGTTTCCACCCCCGCCGCCGAGACCCCAACCTCCCCCCGCTGCGAAATTTACCCAACTCGAAGGACCCTTCCCAAGGATGAAAGGTATCCCGACGGCCAACAACCCCCCAAAGTCGGCTAGCCCGAAGAGATTCACCGCCAAATTAAACCAAACGGCATAAACAAAAGCTCGGGAATGCTCCCCACGCGGATCCGAATCAAACTGAGAGATCCCACCCCCTCCTTAACCTCCTTACTAAGAATACCCCCCCTCTCAAACCCCAAATTTGGCCCCTCAAAAGCCCTCCCCAAAGGTGAAGTTGCCCAGGAAACTTTCCCTTTCCCTAAATCCAAAAAGAGAAACAAAAAATTCTTATAAAAGGGAAAAAAAAACCTTTAAAGAGAAGTTTTAAAAAAAGGGCAACCCTACCCCGGTGAAAATTTAAGGGCTGAAAGGGCCCGGGAAACCCAAACACCTTTGAATGCCCCCACCCCCAATTCCTTTCCCCCACGGTCCCTATAAAGACGAACCACAAAAATTTTCCGTGTTCACGTTCTTTCCCCAAAGAAATTAAAAATTACCACCCCGTAATTTATTTAAAACGGGTCAACCCGAGGTAAAGACATTTCCAAATCCCCAAGGAAACCCGAAAGAAACACCTTGGAAAGCGGCTAAGTTTGGGGGCGAAACCGCCCCAAGGGGTCCCTAAATCCAAAATGAGCCCGGATTCCAAGAAAGAATTGGGCAAATTTACGGGCCCCGGGTAAGGGAAAAGCCCCTGGTATTTTTGGATTTTCAAAATAAGGCCAGGTAAGGGAGGCCACCCGATATTCCCGCGCTGGCCCTTTCGATTTAATTACCCCGCCAAACCACACGGATTTAAAAAAAAAACTTAGACCCCAACCCAACTAGATCACCGGAAGGAAAGGGCACAGTTTATTTCGAAGAAGCCACTACAAAACCTTTAAAGAAGATTCCCTTTTGGGACCCAACCCCAATTTAAGGACCCTCCCTTTTTTTGGAATTTAAACATAAATTATTAACCCAAAAACCCCTTTTAATGTAAAAATGGCCCAAATTCCCAAAATATACCCCACAAGAAGCCCCAAATTTTAAGGACCCTTAAAACCCAAAATCAAATTCCAAAACCGAAAGATTCCGATTAAAAGGGTGATCGAATCATGAGAACCCGGTAATTTTGGCCCGAACTTTAAAATTTTAAAATAACAGTTGAAAGAAAACTAATTTTTAACCTTAAAATTTAATAATAACCCCCCAGAATCTATTTGTGAACCACATTTAATTCCCTTTTAAAAATTTTCAAACAAGAAATTTTTCCAAAATTTTTTAATTTATTTTCAAATAAATCATTCAAATTCTTTAAAAAAAATAAATTTAAAAATTAACATCTCTTGGATGGAACAAATATTTAGCCAAAGGCCTTGGCCAAACCCGTCAAATCCGGAATTTAAAGAAGCTAAAAATAATTATTGTTTTTAAAACAAAAACCCCAAATTTTTTACAAAACCAAAGAGAATAAAGCATTTAATTTAAAATCGAAAATTGAAATCGGCTTGGGTATTTTAGGACTTAGAACCCCCTTTTAAAGATTTCGCAACCAAATTATTTTAGACCTAAAACCTTAAAAAATTAAATCCCCAAAATTCTAAAAAAGTACCTCCTAATTTATTTGAGTAATTCACCCCATGGGTTTAAATTTCCAATAAATTTTTAAAATTTTAAGAGGGCAATTTAAAAATTGGAAACCCGACAAAGATAAATTTTGAGACATTCAAGACCCACCTACCCAAAATTTCGGAAGAATCTTGGGACCCCTTAAATTTCCCCTAAAATCCCGTGATTTGAAAAATTTTAAAAACTAAACCACCGAAAAAACAAATCATTAAAGGTCTTCAATCTAAAAAAAATTTTAAAAATTTTTATCAATAATACCCGAACAATATTAAAAAAATCATCAATTTTTAATTTTAATAACTATAGAAATTAACTGCCTTTAAATGGTCTCAAATAAAGATTTTTTTAATTTTTAGTTTTAACCAAAATAAAATTCTTAAATTTTAAACAAAATTGTATTTATCTTTTAATTTTTTATGGGAAAAGGGAAAAATGCAATCAATAATTTAAAGAATGAAAAAATTTGTTTAATATTAATTTAAAACATTGTTTTACAATAACCCCGCTTTTTTATTTCAAAAAATTTTGGTTCTAAGGGAGTCATTCAAAGTCTCCCCTTTTAATTTAATTAAATACTCTAATTAGATTCGGGTCATTCTCGCCAGAACTTAAAGAACTTTGGAGATTAACTTTGTTAGTTGTCAAATTATTATGACAATGATCTTGAAGGATATATAAGTACAAAATAAAATTAGCGATATACATGCAATTAAAACAATGACAAGGTCTAAAATGACACACATTTATTATTCTGTCACCAATCATGCTCATATACACCTTCATACTGCTTGAATTCGAGCTCTGTGTTTCTTCTCGCAGAGATTTCTTAACCATTGCTATAATTATTTGAAGATCTAAGGTAGGTAATTAGCACTTAATTGATTCATTGAATAGCCAATGATCTAAGGTAGGTAATTAATTGATTTTTTCAAATGATCCGACTCACTACTTTTGTCACTCTAGACATATACTTGAAGGATGGGTTTTATCCTTGCTTTTAACAATCTTATTTATCATTTCAAGACACAATCAATGTCAATATTGTGTATAGTAACAAGCAATGTCGTATTCCACGTAAACTGTAATACTATGACATTATCTCTAGTTATAATCCTCTATCTAGACTTAAGTCAATCTTATTTCCGTAGCGCAATGACAATTTAATCCGATTTTGCCTATTATTTTCATATCTCAAATAGTGCGAAAAGAAGACCGGCCTAACTTGTTCAAGAATATTGACGTCGCTCTTGACCCTTAAAATATACAACTAAATTAAATAACAAAGATGAAGAAACCGAGATTAAAATGTATAAAAGAAAATCCTAGAGCTGGTTTCAACAGATTCGATACAATCAAACCAATCAGATCAATTAACCAATTTAAAATTCAATTATTCCTTAGACAATCACAAAATAGCTTAAACTTACTCTCATATCGAATAAATTATGGATTATATACAAGACTAATGTGTCCAAATCTCTACTTAAACATAAATAGAACAAAAGATTATAAGTCATCTCACGTATCTCAAGACCTCTCGACTAATATTATAAAGTATGTTTTATGTTCTCAATCACATATTAGCTATCATCTTTAATATCAAACCAATACAATAAATCATGCAAAATTGGTGATCGAATAATTACAAACAATAAATTCAAGAACACAAATTGAAGAAAATAACTAGATGAATTAACCAAAATTATATCCAACAATCACATCCGCTTACTCTCCAACCCTAGGATAATAGAAAACCAGACCACATATAAACATGTTAACTAGAAAACTAAAATAAAAGGAAAATAAAATCATAAACAATAAAACCGTAGAGAGATTAAGAATCTCGCTATCTTCAAGCCCTTTATCTTCTTTTCTCTTCTCACCTCCAAAAGCTCCACAAAAATAAAAACTATAAAATATATGGTTCAATCCTTTTACCGAGATTTTATGAAGTATTTATATGTAGCGGTAAAATATAGCATCGATCTCCAAAATAGGCTCAAAAATAGGTTAAAATTCCAAAATTTCGCTTTTAGAGGCGGGAAAGTCACACACACGCGGGTCAAGGGCAATGGTCGCATGTCGTGACCGCGGGGTATTCTCGACTAAAATTACTCACCGTCATGGCATGCACTCGTGCCCTGTAACCGCATGGTCTCTCAGCCTCACAAGCACTAATTTTTTCGTGCTCGCTCTCCTTCATCCTTAATCCGTTTTCGATCCTTTGGTACACGAACTCGACGAGATGAACTTAATTCCTATCATGCCCATTCTCCTTAAATTTTTCTTAATCTTTCTACAAATTCATCTAAAGCAAGCAAGCAACAAGTTCTATACAATAAACTCAAATAAGCTCAAATTAGCTAACAAACACACAAATCCCTATACAAATGAAATCATATAGACCGTTACAACATGGAAATGTGAGTGTTTGTCAATCCTCTAACTTAAACCGTTGTTCGCCTTCAACAACATAAACTATAAAAAAAAGAACAAACATGACAAGGTAAAGCTTAAGACAATTGGGCTTCGCATTTTTTTCTTCCAAAATACATACACATGCTAACATCACAATCAAAGCCTCACACATCTCAATAAACTCGAACACTTGGCCTCATCGAACTTTATAATCCTCACCAAAAGAGATATAGAAAGAAAAGCTCACAATCCTCAAGTGTTTAAGAAAATGACGGTATGTTTCAACTAAAAGTGTTCTCTTAATCGACTCATAATCGAACCGAATCGAACCGCCCGCTCGTGAACACCACTAGTGGAGAACCTAAGAAATTACTAATGAAGCTAAGTGTAGAACCAACTAAATTAAAATCACCAACCAAACATGAAGCAATAAAATTCATCAAGAACGATTCAACATATAACTAAAATCCAATATCAAATGCATAGAATGTAAATTTATCAAATGCCGTAATAAGATACAATCAATCAAGTAACCACTAATCCTTTGTCTACTAAATAATTGAATCCACAAGAATCATAAAGCAATAAATCACAAAGCAATAATATAAATCAAAGGAATGAAAATCCAATAGCAATAATCGATAAATCCAACAGATTAATTCGTAAACAAATGTATTAATCAAGAAAATGAAAGTCGGAATTAAAACTAAAACTATGATTTTATATGTGTTGTTGTCGATCGGAGCTCTTGAAAATTGGAATTGAAGCAAATACTACGTTAGAAAAATCAAGATCAACCCCTCAATGACCTAAGCGCCGTATATATATATATATATATATATATATATATATATATATATATTAAGTTAGTGAGCGGTCGGTTCACACCGAGCGCAGTTGAACGGTTGTTCGACTAATGGGTGAGCGCGGCTTGGAAAACCTTCAGTAGCGGCTTCACTCACAGCGCCGGCTGGAGAAACGCTCAGATTGAGAGTGAACTCCGCTCAGGCGAGCATCGATTAGCTAGGCGCCGGGCCTCAGACGAGCGGGCGACGGCGAGCACGGGCGCACGTGCCGAGCGCCAGTGCCGAACGCCGATCGAGTTTCGACGACGGAGCCAACGTGCGGAAGAGGAGAAGAGGGGAGGGGCACTAGGCGATGGAACGGGCGCCGTGACGAGCGCCGGATGCACGGCGAAGAAGCTGTTGAGCGCTACCGGGCATCGAGCACTGCTGGACATGGCCGAGCGCGGATGAGGGTGATGGAAAACTAGTTTAATTTCTCCTAGGATCTATCTTCAATGTTTAATTCACCATACATTGATTATATACCTAGCATGCACCTATATAATTAATTGCAACACGCTGGGGTTTTCTAGTGTTTACCTTTGAATCCGAGGCGGAATGGATCGAGACTGTGCTTTGACCTTCCGGATCAGTATCCCTGCTACTCCAATCTCAAACGCCGAGCGAGGATGATCTATGGAGAATGCTTCGAAAATCACCCTCAAGCTCTCAAGAATTTTCAAAATCTCTCAAAGGACGAACCTCAAATTCTCGAAAATAATGATGATGATTATTGATCATCGACCTAGACTTAATCTCTTACCTCATATTTATAATGCATTAATATAATCCTATATGGAAATTACCATAATCCCATATGGAAATTACCATAAACCTTTATGGAAAGGATTATTACCATAATCTTATATGGAAAGGATCTATGCATATCCCATAAATATAATAATATCCTTATAGATTGATAAACGCGCATTTTACACGTATTTAGTTGATATTTGAAGATGAGTTTAGCCTCGCTTAATGCGCTTATGTATTGATTCGTAATGTTTCATCTATTTCAGAAGATATTGCTCTGGGTGTTATTTCGGTGTTTTGTGGTTATGTATTGAAATCAAGCAAGGAACGGCACGAACAAAATGAACAACTGTTTGTTAGCGACCACCTAGCGGTCGCCAGCTGGTCATGAGGCAAACCAACAGCGCCCGAAGAGCGCCGTCGCGACTGCGCCCGAAGCGGCTTCCAGCGCCGAGAACTCATCGACGATTTCGCGCACCACTTCATACTGCTAGCGACCGCTAGCCGGGTCGCGAGGTGCAAAGCGAGCGCAGAAGGCGAGCGAGCGCGGAACGGGCGCGAGATTTACCTAGCGATCGCACTAGCGATCGCGAGGACCGGTCGCGAGGCGGCGCGGCGAGGCGCAAATTAGGTTTCCACCTTTTCTATAAATAGATCACCCCCACCGCCTCAAAATGCACCCTAGACGCCCTGCACTGCTTTTTTATTCTGCTTTCCTCAGTTTTATAGCTTTAAGTCTTTAATCTTCCTTTAGTTTAATTCTAGTATTGTTTTTACGTTGTTCTAGTTTAGTTTATCGTTTCGCTATCGATCTAACGCTTTGTCCGATCGCTTTCCTTTGTTTTCCGCTCGCTCGCTAAGGATTGGATTCAAGACCAACCATTGTTCATCCAACGCTTCCCTACGGGTTTTATATATTTAATTTCGCTTTTATGATTAATTCGTATTTCATTCCGCTTATTATGTCCGCTAGTTTTCCGCTCTAATCCTGGGGTTTGTATGATTCGATCCTATATGTTGTGATTCTCGCTATTGTTATTTACCTTCCGTGCATTAATTCATGATTCGATTGTGCTTATTTATATGTGTTGATTTCTGATCAATCTTGATGCATATCTAGTTGCGGTTAACGACGTGAATCGTATTAATTGTCAATCGTTATCGAATGCATGATACGAATGAGCCTCGAGTCGTGAATCAGATAGGACATTCAGGAAGCATATTCTTAGTGATCCTTTTGGAGTTGCTTATTTTCCTCTAGAGACGAATCGTAATAGGGAAAATTAGTAATCAATCGCCGCAATTGTCGAATCAAGTTGTTGGTTATATATGTGATCTTCTCGTCTTGTCGGATTAAAACGTGTTAGTACAAGTGTGATAAACATCGCTGTGGATAGGATTGGTGCATCCCTAGGTTAGTCTTTCTTCATAGTTATCTATCGTGTTTTTATTGCGTTATTTATATTTCGCTTGGTTACCTTTATGCTGATTAAATTCAAGCCCTTAAACCTCTCATCCTTTATCTCGTGTTCAATAATATCAATTATCGCCGAGCTAGCTTCTATGTTTTCGATGATACAATCTCAGGATACGATATCCATTCCTATCATTACACTTTTTACGGTGAAAAGGAGCGATCAAATTTTAGGCGCGCTGTCGGGATTGTTAAGATCACATAGGAATAATTTGACGATTTGGATTTATTAATTCAAGTTATATATATATATATTATATTTATTTATTTTTGTCAATGCTAAATTCTCTCGCTTCTCGTGTGGTTTATAGCGCATAAGATCTCGTGGACCTCCCGAAATATTATTAGATCCCGAGATCGAAAGCTCTCAAAGGAGAAGACGACGAGAAGAGACGAGCTGCAATGGCGTACCAATCCGTAATCGGGCATTCCTCCAGCAAGAAGACGCATGCTAGCCGACTTTGCGGAGATGCAGACGATGACGAACATGGGAATCATTGTCCTGCCTGCAGGAAAAGACCCACGAACCACATGTACCACATCCTACCGAATAGCTTCCAAGGTGGCGGTTAGCCCGTGACGTAGATGCAAATAATTTCGAGCTCAAACCGCCCCGATTAGTATGGTCCAAGAGAAAGCAGCCAGGGAGGAGTCATCAAGACCGAATGCGTATCTCGAGACCTTCTCGATATTTGTGACACCATCAAATGTAATGGGGTGCCACAAGACACGATCCTGACAAGACACTTCGGTTTCTCATTGCTACCAAAGCGAAAGATTGGTTCAAGAGTTCGACCGAGTCGGCATCGACACTTGGGAAACTTTATGAAGTTTTTTCGAATACTTTCCACGGGCGAAAGCGCGAAGATCATCACGAAATCTCTCACTTTTGCCAAAACCACGACCTAATCATTATTCGAGGCATGGGAGAGATTCAGAGGTCTATCGAGACGATGTCCACAACACGGGTTCTCCAAGGAGAACAAATAACTCGCCTTCTACGTGGACCGATATGGCGCATTTATGAGCATGGTGGATGCGCGTGGGGGCTGCTTATCGAACCGATCAATGAAGGCAAGCCAGACAGAAGAGATGGCAGCCAACAGCCTATCAATGGCCAACGGAGAGAACGCCATCGCTCAAAGCAAGTACCGCTGTTGAGAGTGATTCAAAATATGACGATCTCATGAAGAAGTTCACTCTTTGAAGAGTCGATTGAGACAGAACGCCACCACATCAATCGAGGAGTCATTCGATTTCCAACAACCTTCGCAAGCTTCAATAGTCGAATTGGATTCAAGAGCCGAGAAGCCAAGTCTCAAGACATGATGCAGCAGCTGGTTGTAAGCAACCAACAATTGGCAACGAATCAAAATTGCTCATCAAGAACACCGCAAAGATAAATCATTGGAGTCCACCGCGACGGCTATGGGAAGCACATAAAGATGTTAGAGAATCAAATTGGTCAAATAGCCGTGCAAGTGAATGCACTACGTAAGACGGGCCAATTTCCGAGTAACACCTGGAGGCGAACCCAAAGAGTCAATGTTTTGCTATCCGCATTTGAGGAGTGGACGAGCTCACCGAGCCCTACCGAGGAAGTTAAGAGCATGAAAGCACACCGACGCGTAAACCGCGACCGAAGCCGCGACCGCGAGCCCGATCGCGAACCATCCGTAATTTTTCCCATGTAAGTTCGCGATCGAGCACGCTGCCCGCGCACCCGACCGCGAGTCATCCGAGTATCCGCGCTGTAGTTGTTCGCCCAGCGACCCGGCCATGAAACACACCGCAAGCTCGCACGCCGAGGAAGGAGTCCAACAAGAAAGCACACTCGCGACTTTACCCAGCCGGTCGCGAGGTCGACCGCGAGGCAACCCTGTAAGCAAATCCGCACGCACACTCCTCCGTCCCTGCTTCCGAGTCGACTTGTCAAGTCGAATATGACGAGGAGTTTGCTCGCTTCAAAGAGGTTTTTCGAAAGTTGAGATAAATTTGCTTCTCTTCGTCACAAACATGCCTGCCATGAAATTTTAAAGACGCACGCTGCAAGCAAGAAGAAACTGGGAAATTCGAAAATTTCCTATCCAAGAATGCACTGCTGCTTGCAAAGGAAGCCCCTCCAAGGTATGATCCCGGCAGCTTCACGTTAGAGCGAGATCGCCGAGCGCACTTTTCCAAATGTTTTATGCGATCCGGGGCGAGCATCAATTTGATGCCGTTGAACGTATTCAACCGGCTAAACCTAGGAAAGATGAAGCCGATTTAAGATTTCATCGATGATGGTCGACCGATCACCACATATCCAAAAGGTATCGTCGAAGACGTGTTGGTAAGAATTCGGGATTTTGTTTTTCCTCCGACTTGTGATTTTAGATATTCCCAATTCAAACAACAACCACTAATCCTTGGTAGACCTTTTCAGCAACCGGTCGCGTGCTGATTGATGTGCAGTAAAGGAAACCTCACGCTTCGTGTTAACGATGAGGAGCTCAAAATTTCCATATACGACGCCATCAAGCAACACGACGCTGAAAGCGGAAGATTGTTGCTCGATCATGAATCGCCGCCGCCACGCCTCGCTTAGAGGGTACTCACCAATCGAGGTGTCCGTGAGAAGGAAGAAGTGGACTCGCATGGAACCCCGAGTGTTTCATTCAAGTTTGGGGCCTACTTCCATAGGCATGGTGGTCATCCGAGAATGCGAAGTTTATGAGGTCCCACAAGTCGAAAGATGTCTATTGCTACTAAAACGCCGATCGACGAGGTTAGTGATGGTCTAGCTAAAGACGTTAAAGTAAGCACTTGTTGGGAGGTAACCCAACGCTTTTCTTTGTTTTGTTTTTCGTTTTGTCGGGTTTTTCGTTTCAGTTGTTTTTGTCGTGTTTCGCTTTTCTTTGTTTTCGTGTTCGCCGATCAACGAGTTAAGTGAAGTGTGTTAATCCATGTGGCCAATGACGATAGAAAATTTTTGTGAAATTTAATGATAGTGCACATGATATGTTAGAAATGACGCATGAATAACGTGAGATGGCTTAGCTTGTTGTTTTCACCATTTGCTTATCCCGTGAGACTCGAGCTTCACCGTATAAACATCTTGATACGCTTTTAATTGTGTGTTATCATGCATGTGATTATCTTCTAGAACTTGCCGCTCTTCCGTGTCGAGACCGCAATATGTGTTTCAATTTGGAAAGGATAAAAGGCCATCTTTGTTAACCACATATTCACCCAAACACTAACCCGATGTTATATACCATTTGTCGCCTTTTCGAGCCTTTATTAGACTTTTTTTTTCGATTAACCGGATGATAGGAGGTGAGGATGGATATGGGAATCAAAAGGTGAAATTTTGATGAAGTTATGACGAGAAAAGTGTCTTTAGAAAAATACGCTCTGGTAAAGAATAGTACCTTTGTTCGTGAAAATTAAACCCTATAAGCTCTAGAAAAGAAAAGAAAAGAAAAATGTTAAGTTCATTATGAGTGTTGAGCATAAAGGGTCTTCAATCAAGTATAGGTACCTTATGAGGCATAAAACGTCAATTTAGCACGTTGGGAAAGAAGAGGAAAATGGACAAAGTCCATATGTGTCGAAATATATAAATGGTGGTGCTTGAGTTTACTTGAGTCACTTAGCTATATATTATCCTACCCAACCAATGTGCCTACATTATAACCTATCAAAAGACCCTTGATCCTTATTTCAACACATTCGACGGTGGAGATGTTAGAGAAACGGCAAGCCTATGGTAAGATGTTGCATTGCATTGATCATCGAGTGTATACACGCCCTTAATTTCTTTACGAGTTTGAGTGTATCCTATATTCTACACACATGCCGCTGTGAGGGTTGGAAATAAATGAGCTGCCCTCGATAGTTGTTTGCGCTGAGTGGACTAACGCCATGTGCACTAATGTTTTTGAGCGCTGATATGTTTTGAGGCTAGAATGATTATCCTCTTACGCCTCGCTGATCTTTTGTTTGTCTTTCTGCTCGCTTTTGTTTGAGGACAAACAATGCTTTAAGTTTGGGGGTTTGATAAACGCGCATTTTACACGTATTTAGTTGATATTTGAAGATGAGTTTAGCTCGCTTAATGTGCGCTTATGTATTGATTCGTAATGTTTCATCTATTTCTAGAAGATATTGCTCGGGTGTTATTTGCGTGTTTGTAGGTTATGTATTGAAAATCAAGCAAGGAACGAAGCACCGAACAAAATGAACAATCGTCTGGCTTAGCGACCAAATTAGCGGTCGCTAGGCTGGTCGCGAGGCAAACCAAAGCGCCTGTAAGAGCCGCGTCGCGACCGCGTTCGCGAGCGAAGCTTCAGCCGAGAACTCATCGACGATTTCTCGCGACCACTTATAATTGCTAGCGACCGCCAGCCGGGTCGCGAGGTGCAAAGCGAGCGCAAGAAGGCGAGCGCCGAAGCGAGAAGAACGGCGCTAGATTTACCTAGCGATCGCACTAGCGATCGCGAGGACCGTCGGCGAGGCGGCGCGGCAGAGGCGCAAATTAGGTTTCCACCTTTTTCTATAAATAGGGATCACCCCACTGCTACCAAATGCACCCTAGACGCCTGCACTGCTTTTTATTCTCGCTTTCCCGCTTTTATAGCTTTAAGTCTTTAATCTTCCTTTAGTTTAATTCTAGTATTGTTTTACGTTGTTCTAGTTTAGTTTATCGTTTCTATCGATCGAACGCTTTGTCCGATCGCTTTCCTTTGTTTTCCGCTCGCTCGCTAAGGATTGATTCAAGACCAACCATTGTTCATCCAACGCTTCTCACGGGTTTTATATATTTAATTTACTGCTTTTATGATTAATTCGTATTTCATTCCGCTTATTATGTCTCGCTAGTTTTCCGCTCTAATCCTGTGGTTTGCATGATTCGATCCTATATGTTGTGATTCCTCTATTGTTATTTACCTTCCGTGCATTAATTCATGATTCGATTGTGCTTATTTATATGTGTTGATTTCGATCAATCTTGATGCATATCTAGTTGCTCGTTAACGACGAATCGTATTAATTGTCAATCGTTATCGAATGCATGATACGAATGAGCCTCGAGTCGAATCGAGATAGACATTCGTAGGGAAGCATATTCTTAGTGATCCTTTGAGTTGCTTATTTTCCCCAGAGACGAATCGTAATAGGGAAAATTAGTAATCAATCGCCGCAATTGTCGTGAATCAAGTTGTTGGTTATATATGTGATCTTCTGCCTTGTTCGGATTAAACGGTTAGTAATAAGCAGGATAAACATCGCTGTGGATAGGATTGTGCATCCTAGGGTTAGTCTTTCTTCATAGTTATCTATCGTGTTTTATCGTTATTTATATTTCGCTTGGTTACCTTTATGCTGGATTAAATTCAAGCCCTTAAACCTCTCATCCTTTATCCGTGTTGAATAATATTGAATTATCGTCGAGCTAGCTTCTATGTTTTCGTGATACAATCTGTGGATACGATACTTCGCCACCCTATCATTACACTTTTACGTGAAAAAGGAGCGATCAAGGATAAAGAGAATCAAATCCTTGCCTTGTAGAGCATAGGGCGCCGATTTTGCTTATCTTACGGCCTGACGGGCCAGCCTGTGGATCAAATGCAAGGAATAAAGACGGGCCTCAAATAAATTAATTATCTTATGTTCAACCCGTAATATAATTAATTTATAAACATTTATTCATGCAACTAGAGAATAAATGTCGACTTACCCTTTATTACCGGGTTGAGTCGGTCTTGCACTTCTAGACATTACGAATCCTCGTATTTAAGATATCGAACGTCCATTAATTAGTTATAGATTCTAATCGCTAAAATAATTAATATCTTTAATTCCTTAAGTAGTACCACTCAACCTTATTATTGTACTTGAGCTAACTCAACCGCAGGGTTTAGTACAATAAACCTTGAGCTCTTTAGGGACGCCATCATCCTAAACGGATACGTGACTGATACGATAACTAGCATGACATACAAGCACCGCCACCACCCAAGATGCGAGAATATCAAGTTAGAACATATAACCCTCACCCATAACAAGTCAAAGTGATGGTCAAGAACTCATACTCATCTAATACCTTATCGTGGTTTAGATCATCGTAAGTCACCGAGATCTTGGTTCTTCACGACGGTCGATAGAAGAACTCATCTCATCAGGATCCTTCAATACGCCGTAGACGCATCAAAGATAGACAAGCAACCAAGTCAAGTCACTTATCTATACCACAGTACCTATACCCACAACTCGTCCTCAAGTCGTCTCACCAGAAACTTTTTATATCTCATTGTTTCGACCAATCATATGCACTTCGTGATCTTCTACACACCGTATGATCTAACTTATATATGAGATAAGGGGACATGATATATGCAATCAAGTATTCATTTTATAGAGATTGTAATAGTGGTAACAGAAACATCAGATACAAGCTCAACCAAAACTCGCTTTCAAGATACAAATCCAACAATCTCCCACTTATACTAAAACAAACTTTTAGTATACAATATGTCTCTACTAGCTATTACATTACAAAACCATCACTTTGCTTCTCCCACTTATACAAAAGTTTCCTTTCTAAGTGGGTGCCATCAAGCGCAATCCAAGTCCTCTAACGTGTCCATCGTGACTTTTGCGGTAGCTTTTCGTGAATGGATCCGCTAGGTTATCCGTCAGATCAATCTTTTCAATCAAGACGCCACCGCCTAACGATTTCTATTTGACATGGTACTTTCTCTCTATGTGTTTGGTCGCCTTGGGGTCCGAGGTTCCTTCGAGTTTGCCATCGCACTGAGTTATCACAAAGAACTATGATACTCTTGGGCAAACCAGTACCACACCTATATCCATGAGGTAGTTCTCAACCATACAGCCTCCTTAGAAGCCTCCGGCTGCATATTCGGCTTCCATGGTAGAGTCCGCAATGCATCGCCGCTTGCACTCCGCCAGATACGGCCCACCTCCCAAGGTAAACACATAGCCCGAGGTAGACTTTTTCTCATCACGGTCGCTTTGGAAATCCGAAAGTCCAGATAACCCAAAGGCATTAGACTATCTCGAATGGTAAACCAGCCTATAATCTCGAGTCCTTTTCAAGTACTTCAAGATATGCTTTATCGCAGTTCAATGAGCTTGTCCAGGTTAGATTGATATTCAGCTACTATGCCTACCACATAGCGTATATCGGCCTCGCGGCATAGATTGCGTGACATGAGACTTCCTCACGGCGAAGCGTATGAACTTGTCTCATTTCTCTATCTCCTTCGCAGCTATAGGTGATCGCCGTCTCAGTTAAAGGAACGCCATGTCCGAAAGGTAGCAATCCTTTCTCAGCGGTCCGATACTAAAACGAGTAATCACAAGATCAATGTAAGACGCCCGAGATAAGCTCAATATTTTCTTCTTGCGATCTCTGTAAACCTTGATCCCAAGAATGTACGTTGCATCTCCTAAGTCTTTCATTTGAAACCGATCGGATAGCCAACTCTTTACGCCCGATAATGCCTTCACGTTGTTGCTAACTAGAAGGATGTCATCTACGTAGTGCAAGAAATACCACATCACCGTTGACATCTAACCGATACACACAACTCTCGCTAGGCAACCGGGTAAATCCATAGACTTTACCACCGTCAAAGCGTAAGTTCCATGATCGGAGGTTCGCTTAAGTCCATAAATGGACTTCTTAAGCTTCCATACTAGATGCTCTTCACCTTACCACATAACCTTCGGGTTGTCGTGATATAGATGTCTCTACCTTCCTCAAGGTACCGCTTAGAAAAGCGGTTTTAACATCCATTTGCCAAACCTCTAGGTTCAAGTGGGCTGCTATGGCTGTAAGAATTCGATAGACTTGAGCATTGCTACAAAGAAAAGGTCTCATCGAAATCGATGCCCTCAACTGAAAGTGTACCCTTCGCCACAAGCCCGGCTTTAAAAGCCGAAACCTCTCCATCGGAATCTCTAATTCCTTTGTATATCCACTTACGCCTACGGCTTCCTCGCCATCCGGTAGAGGTGTCTTTTCATATACATCCATAGTCACATGGACTCCATTTCTAAGTCCATAGCGCGCCATGATCTTGCATCAATGTCTCAGATCACCTCCCAGTATGTCCATGGGTCGATTATTGCCCTGCTCGCTTCCTCGACCAAATTCAAGATTCTCCCACGAACATAAATCGCTCGGGTCGACGAACAACCTCCCACTACGACGAGGTGTCTACGCACTATGGCAACGGTAAGTGCAGTAAACTTGTGGTTCTCATCTTGCACAACTTGTCGGGTAGGTACCACTTGCGGGTCGGTATCTCCAAGTGAACCTCACCCACTTCAATTTCTTTAAGTATCCGGTGTCGATCCTTCCCACTGACTCGACATCTCGCATCTTTCGCCTAATCGGTGGCGAATACGATCATCTTCTAATTCTCAAGAATGATTTCTACTTTGGACTTATGATTCTTCATATAATCCACTTCTAAGAATCGGGCATTAGTGCTAATAATGACCTTCCGATCCTTAGACTATAGAATAAACCACCTTCGCCTCTAGGATATCCAATAAACAAATTTCAAGGCTTGATCTATCCTCCAACTTGTCACCTTCTTGTTCAAAGACGCAGTGCCGGATCGCCCATATCCTTATGTGGTTTAAACCGGCTCATACCAAACCACAACTCGAAAGGGGTCTTTCGATCGACTGATGTTACTAGATTTAGCAAGTATGCCGCTTTCAAGGCATACCCCGTAACTAAATAGCAATGTTGCATAACTCATCATTGATCTAACCATTTCCAAAGAGTCCTATTTCTTCACCGACACACCATTTTGTTGTGGTGTGCCCAAGGAAGCTACCGAGGTAATCCCATACTCACCAGATAGTCCATGAACTCGTTATCGAGGTATTCGCCACCGCGATCGGACCGCAGCGCGACTTGATACTCTTACCAAACTTTGTCTCCACTTCCGCTTTAAACTCTTTCGAATTTCAAAGCATTCGTGACTTGCGGTGAAAGCAGTATAATTTATCCGCACTCGAGTAATCGCCAATGAAAGTGACAAAATACTCATCTCACGAGCTTGTGTGGACATCGTCCACACATGTAAGAATGGACTAACTCTAACATTTCTTTGGCTCTATAACCCTTCGCTTTGAAGGGTCTCGGTCGACATCTTATTTCTATATAGATTCGCAGATCGGGAATGGAGTAACTGCGTGAGATTACCCAACGCCCATTCTTAGCCGCCTGATCCTATTTAGATTGATGTGACCTAATCTAAGATGCCGAGAAATGTGGTGTCATCTTCACAAGAAAACTTTCTTTCTAGGGTTTGAAGAAGATAACATAGTTATAGGTATTATGTTTTGCGTAAATAGTATAAAGCGAATTATATAAAGTGCCAACACGATAACTTCGCTATTTCTTATGATAGAAACACCACTATCAAAAATAATGAGATATCCATGAGTAAATAGTTTCAAACAAAACAAGGTTCCGCCAAAATCCGCACATATAAAACGCTTTTAAAACTAAAACTGCTCTCAAAACATAAAGTAACATCTCGATTGCAACGGCTCGACTTTCACCGCTGCCCATGGAGATCGCTATCTCGCCATTACTCACTCCTTGTCCGCAGGAACCCCCGCAAGGTGTAACAAACATGATCGACAGACTGTGTTCACTACCCAAGAATGGGTAGAACAAGTTGCTAAACATGTTTCCACATTAAAGCAAACGTACACTTGAGCATCGAGCATAGGGCACTTAGCCTTCCAACGCCTGCTCATCAGCACTGAAGCACTTCGCCTTTTCCTTCGCTTCTTCAAGCCTCCGTGGCGCCATGTTCTTGTTCCCATTACTCTCACTATTTCCTTGCTTCTACCACCTTGGTGCCCTTTTTCTTTTCCATTTTGCAACGGAAAATTTGGGCCCTTAGATGTGCTAGCAAGAGCACGCGCCCTTTTCCCATAACTCCTTCCGCAGTACCACGAGATCATTAACCAACCGACTAAGTGTATACTCGCCTTGCTCATGATCGCATTCACGCCGAAAGTTCTCAAAAGACTTGGGCGTGTATTGAGGATGATATCGACTCGCTTCACCGCCAATACCTCCTCCCAACCGATCAAGACTATCCATGAGACGAGTCATGGGGAGACATGTTCATGGACCGAACTTCCTTCTTCCATCTTACACACCAAGATTTCTCTCATTGTGTGGAAGTCGATCGTCCGATCCGATCGCCCAAACTTACCTCGAGACTCGACCAAATATCGTCGCTCACCATCGACCGATGTCATGCACCGCAAGCCTTTCGACATAGTAGTCATCATATAAAGATTTAGCCATATTGTTCGACTTATTCCAAAGTCTCGCCGACTCGCCGTCATTAGTCGATGCGCCGCAGAAGGCATCGGGTTTAGAGTAGTGAAAACAAACATGTGTTCTTCAATGATAAGAACATATTCCATGTTTCGCTTCCACTCGATAAAATTGACCGATAACGGATTTTGTGCGAGCATATTGATAATCGGTGTAAGAGACATATCGAAACGATAATGTAAACACATAAGCATACGATCGCACATAATTCATAACAATAATATTGTAACCTTTGATAAAACAATATTAATTGAAACCTCCAATCGCCCAAGGAATTCCACATGCAAGCCACAGCGTGTGGGACGCTTACACATGAACCCCTCAACCGCACTAAAATATACCTTTTAGTCGCTTAATTTCAATCCATGTCAACTTATCCTTATGACAAATGAAATTAACGATTGACCTTACTAGACCACATCACTATCACAAGAGGGACTTCGGGGAAGTTGTACTGAGGTGATGTCTAGCAATGACCACATTTTTAACAACAGAAAACTAATTCTTAGAATTAGCATACTCACTAGACCATACCGCCCAATTCAAATTCTTTTGTTATCTCATTTTATATCTATCTCTAGAGAACTTATGAAAATCGCATATGCAAGCCACGCGTGGATCGCCATACATGAAACTCCCACTTCTCAACGATTTAAAATGTTTTATTTAGAAATCTCATCTAACAAACTTATGATAAACAAGTGCAAAGCAAGCTGCATGCTGGGACGCCACTCACAAAGGCGTATCACTTTGTTTAGAGATCAAAAGTGGAGGTCTCGACATTTTAATTTAAAAAATTAATTTGTCGGTTTGCTTGCTCTTTTTGTTCAAAAGGTTTGTCCATGCGATCACGTAATCCTAGCATGCTTTTCTATAGAACTCAACATGTAAAACATGCTCGTAGAATTCTAAAATATGCTTGAAAACGCGATAAACCTAGCATGCTTACTATGCACCCAATTACGAAAACACTTAAAGGTTTGTCAACGTAATTTAAACATACATAGCATGCTATCGCATAATTTAAACATCCACGACATGCAATGAACGATAAAAATAAAATAAAACGCTCATCGTGGGCCACTCGTGGAATCTGCACTTTCCCGCCTAATCTATTACATAGAATTGCAGCACAGATCTTTATAATCTTCGAAACGGCCTCGCGTGCATGAGCACGGACCGGATTCAAAACGGGCCTCGCGCACGGCACGAACCGGACTCGTCAGCGAGATTCGATCGAAAACGGACCGGCACGCCCGCCACGCGGGCGCATCCGCGAGCGCCGCGGTGCATGCCTTGCGTGCCGTCGCACACGCTATGCGACTGCTTTTTCCCGTCATCTCGATCTCGCCGCTGCCTTCGCTTTTGCTTTTACGCGATAAGATTTACGTAAAAATAAATCAATCTAACCACGGATTTTCTCGTGGTGAAAACAAAATCCGACAAAATAAAAACGAGCCACGATGAACGACGGATCCAACAATTAATATATAGCGCCACGTAATAATCAAACGTGAATTAATCCAACAGAGCCAAGATATCGATCCCGTGCTCGATACCAATTGATGGGAAAACTAGGTTTAGCCTCTCTCCGAGGATCTATCTTGGATGTTTAATTCACCATACATTGATTATATACCCAGCATGCACCTATATAATTAATTGCAACACGCTGGGGTTTTCTCGTGTTTACCATCAATCTGCCGAGACGGAATGGATCGAGACTCGTGCTTTGACCTCCTCCGGACTGTATCCCGGCCGCCCAATCTCCAACGCCGAGTGAGGACGATCTATGGAGAATGCTTCAAAATCACCCTCAAGTTCTCAAGAATTTTCGAAAATCTCTCAAAGGACGAACCTCAAATTCGAAAATAATGATGATGATTATTGATCATCGACCTATATTTAATCTCTACCTCATATTTATAATGCATTACCATAATCCTATATGGAAATTACCATAATCCTATATGGAAATTACCATAATCCTATATGGAAATTACTATAAACCTTTATGGAAAGGATTATTACCATAATTTTATATGGAAAGGATCTATGCATATCCCATAAATATAATAATATCCTTATAGGATAAAGAGAATCAAATCCTTGCCTTGTAGGCATAGGCGCCGATTTTGCCTAGCTTACGGCCTCGGATGGGCCGACCAGGATCAAATGCAAGGAATAAAGATGAGCCTCAAATAAATTAATTATCTTATGTTCATTGAACATAAATTAATTTATAAACATTTATTCATGCCACTAGAGAATAAATGCCGACTTACCCTTTATTACCGGTTGAGTCGGGCTTGCACTTAGACATTACGAATCCCCGTATTTAAGATATCGAACGTCCATTAATTACTTATAGCATTCTCGATCGCTTAAAATAATTAATATCTTTAATTCCTTAAGTAGTACCACTCAACCTTATTATTGTACTTGAGCTAACTCAACCCGGGGTTTAGTACAATAAACCTTTGAGCTCCTAAGGGACGTCATCATCCTAAACGGATACGGTGACTGATACGATAACTAGCATGACATACAAGCACCGCCACCACCCAAGACGGAGAATATTGGATATTGCCGGGTGGAACGAACGTGGTCAGCGGCGGAGGCGGGCTCGCGGGCATGCTCGCGCGGACGGACGGGCGCGATCGAGCGCCGGATGGTGCGGTAATGCACGCTGGGCGAGTCGCTGGCTGGAAACGTACGAGGGGGCTGAGCGGTGCGGTGCGCGCGCACTGGAACGCGCTGGGTTGGGCTTGGTCGAGCGCTGGGCTCGGCGTGCGACGGAGTACCATGCACGACTTTGACTATTCGCCCCGTTCTCCCTCGTCTGAACTCCTAATTAGGATCCATTTTCACCTACGGACTCCTATTGAGACGCTCTTCAATATACTTTACTCTTGGCAGATCCATTTCATCTTATTTGATGCCGTTTTTCTATAAAATATCGAAACAAACCAAGTAAGTCTGAATCGATAAATACTAATCAAACGAACGGTATAAATAGGACAAACCACTGAAAACAACAAGCAAAACAAAACCAAGAATAAGCATAAAATGAAACCAAACAACTCCCCTACACTTATCCATTTGCTTGTCCTCAAGCAAAGTCTATACTAATAAGAGTAGAAAAATAACTCGTGCAACTTAACTCTTAATCCAATCAATCAAACCTCTTTTTGTCTTTCCCTCAAACATGATGAATGCATAATTAACATTAATGTGAAACAAATCTAAGATTCTGATTTTATCAAATAAACAAGTAGGTTATTTTTGCTCAGACCCAACTCTCCGGTAGGGGTGAATTAACTAAAGTGGTCACCTTTAGCAACAAGTTTCCTTTGATAACACAAAGAAAGTATTAACAGATTTTGGAACAATGTTCGAAAGGTGAACTCTCGATGAACTCGAGTCTCCTATCGTGGTTTTCCATGCCCATTTCTCAATTTATGAGAAAGAGTGGCAGAATCCCATCCTCCATTTCAATAATCTCAACAATATACTGGAGTTTTCATTCTCCAGTATATGAAACAAGTATATAGGTAACCACACTGTTAACACTACCCCTAGCATTAGTCGGACAAATCAAATCAATAACCTCCGATTTCAAATCAATTCACACAATCTCGTCAAGAAATCACGAATACAGGAAGCTAAGTGTAGAATCAACTAAATTAAAATCACCAAACATGAAGCAATAAAATTCATCGAAGAACGATTCAACATATAACTAAAATCCAATATCAAATGCATAGAATGTAAATTTATCAAATGTCAGAATAAGATAGAATCAATCAAGTAACCACTAATCCATTGTCTACTAAATAATTGAATCCACAAGAATCATAAAGCAATAAATCACAAAGCAATAATATAAATCAAATGAATGAAAATCCAATAGCAATAATCGATAAATCCAACAGATTAATTCGATAAACAAATGTATTAATCGAAGAAAATGAAAGCTGGAATTAAAACTAAAACTATGATTTTATCTGTGTTGTTGTCGATCGGAGCTCTTGAAAATTGGAACTGAAGCAACGGCTGCGCGAGAAAAATCAAGACTGACCCCCTCAATGACCTAAGCGCGTATATATATATATATATTATATATATATATATATATATATATATATATATATATAGTGAGTGAGCATCGGTTCAAACTGAATGCAGGTTGAACGGGTGTTCTGACTAATGGGTGAGCGCCGATTTGGAAAACCTTCTGTAGTGCCGGTTCACAATGAGCGCCGGTTGGAGAAACATTTTGTATTGAGAGTGAACGCGGCTCAAGGGTGAGCGTCGGCTGGGTAAACGTTCTGTATTGAGAGTGAACGTCGGCTCGAGGTGGCGCCGATGGCTAGGCGCCGGCGGCGGGCTGGCGGCGGCGCGCACGTCTTGAGTGCCGGGTGATGTCGAACACCGGCTGAGCTCGGACGTTGGAGCCAATGCACGCGGAAGGAGGCGAGCGGAGCTGTGCGCTGGAACGGGCGCTCGCACGGAGCACCGGATGCACGGGCGAGTTGGCGAGGCTGAGCGCGCACTGGGCATCGAGCGCCGATTGGACATGGCCGAGCACCGGATGAGGGGTGAGCGTCGGGTGGAGCGAACGCGGTCGAGCGGTGGAGGCGGACGTTGGGTGTGCAGCGTGCGACGGACGGGGCACGCGAGCTGAGCACCGGATGACGCGGTAATGCACGCTGGGCGAGGCGCTGGCTGGAAACACGCATGGGGTCGAGCGGTGCGGTGTGCGCGAGCACGCTGGAACGCGCTTGGTCGAGCACCGGGCTCGGCGTGCGACGGGTGCCGTGCACGACTTTGACTATTCGCCCTGTTCTTCCTCGTCAAAACTCCTAATTAGGATCCGTTTTCGCCTACGGACTTCTATTGAGACGCTCTTCAATATACTTTACTCTTGGCAGATCCATTTCATCTTATTTGATGCTGTTTTTCTATAAAATATCGAAAAAATCAAGTAAGTCCGAATCGATAAATCTAATCAAACGAACGGTACAAATAGGACAAACCACTGAAAACAAAATGCAAAACAAAACCAAGAATAAACACAAAATGAAACCAAACAGTGTATACACTCAATCCAAAACAAACCATGCAATCAATCATAAGCTTGACAATTGTCCCACCTCTCCATCACTTAAATGTGTGTTTCTATAACAAAGATCAAAAAGGTCTTTTAATTTGGTTGTAATGTAGACTATTTGGATATGTAGGATACATTTAGGCTAAAGTGACTTAATAACCAAAATATTTCATCAATAAATGATCAAATAAATCACTCACCTCATCATTCCATAACAAATAAGTTCATCTTGTTTCCAGCACCATATTTTCAATGTCAAATAAAGCCAAAACATCAAACCATAAACAAAGGCTTTTTTTATACCTATTTATGCTCTATATTTTTGTCTTTGTGAATCTCATATAGGTATCTAAATGTGTACAATAGGGCTCATATTTGTTTTTCAATTTTCGACCAACTTCATAGCATCTTCCTCCTCATTCAACAAGTCTCCTAATTTTTTCACACCCAAGATTGCTAGATCAAAGAAAATGGAAATTAGGCTCATGATCAAATAAATCACTCACCTCATCATTCCATAACAAATAAGTTCATCATGTTTCCAGCACCATATTTTCAATGTCAAATAAAGCCAAAACATCAAACCATAAACAAAGCCTTTTTTATACCTATTTATGCTCTCTATATTTTTGTCTTTGTGAATTTCATATAGGTATCTAAATGTGTACAACAGGGCTCATCTTTTTTTTCAATTTTCGACCAACTTCATAGCATCTTCCTCCTCATTCAACAAGTCTCCTAATTTTTTCACACCCAAGATTGCTAGATCAAGGAAAATGGATATCAGGCTCAAATGGGATAACTAAGAGCATATCGAGTGTTTGGATAAAAAAAAGGATAAAAAAAGCTAACAAGGATGGCCTTATCTCACTTCTAAGTTATTAAGCACACTGATGCGATCTCGAGTGAGAAATCAAGACAAGTTCTAGTGAGAGACATGCAATTTTGAACAAATCACACATGAATGAAAGTAAGACTATAAAATTATGATAGTTAAGGCTCAAACTCTCACATAAGCTTATTTTCGATTGTCAAGTTTTTAGAAGCCAAAAATTCTTAATCATCAATCTGTGTTTGACTCTTCACATAATATTTACACATACAAATTTTAATAAAATCAAAACAAAAATCATCATTAGCCATGTCATCACTTTCTCCTATCATGCTCGTCATTCTATTCCCTCAAGAAGATCAAGTAAAAATAATATCCCATACTTGAGATATATCTTTGTAATTTCTACACAGTTGAGTAGAACATATGTGTGAGTCGCTTGATATTCTTTTCATGGAAGTATCTCTTGGACATTTTTCCTAAATAATGTCCTTTTTTATTTGAATATTGATAGTCTATTTGGATGTCCATCAAATCTAACACCATCTATACCATCAAAGTTACGAGGCACATTCCTATGCCTCATGCTCATATGTTCTTCAAAGTAATATGAGCAGAAAGTAGATGTTTCTTCCACTAAGTAAGCATTACAAACAGAACCTTCCACTCTAGCTTTGTTCCTTACATTGTTTTTCAACTTTCGTAGGTACCTATACATGAATGGAGTTAGTTTACATACCAATTTTTGTAAGATATACGATAATTATGTTATCTTCAATTACATTTCAAATGGGCACATTCATCAATATTGAACAGGTCCTACAAGTCTAGCTTCGTCAGCTAAATGCACTAGAAGATGCTCCATTGAATCAAAAAAATTGGGTGGAAAGATGCGCTCAAGCTTGCATAAAGTGATAGGAATATTGTCACTAGCTCTACAAATGTCCTCACTTTGTATATTCCGAGACATTTAATCTTGGAAAAATAAACTCATCTCTGTGTCTGTCTTCCACATATTTAATGGAGTAATTCACAAAAACAACAGGTAGAATCCTTTGCATGAACACATGACAGTCGTGACTTTTCATCCCAAATATCTTAAGTGTACTCATGTCGACACATCTTCCCATATTTCATACATAACCGTCTAAAAAACGTAGGGTTTCACCAATTCAAATAAGACATTCTTCTCATCATGTCAAGTGTGTAACAAGCTTTTGGATACTTGTTTGTCACATAATTCTTTTTCAAAGATGAGCTGGATCAATACGTGTTTAGTTTTTCTCTAGATTTGGTCGTATCCTTTGTCTTCCTCGGTACGTTCAACACAGTATTGAACATATTATCAAACATATTCTTCTCAACGTACATGGCATCCAAGTTATGGTTAATTAAAATGTGTTCCCAATAAGACAAATCTCAAAATATAATGCATTTGTTTCACCCAATGCCAAAAGTCCAAACAACAATCTTATTAACTATATCACTATTCTCTTCAGTATCTTTTAATAATCCCATCATCTCCACTTCAGCCTATATATCTTTGTATGATCTTACTTGTGGAGGTTCTGCTATAATAATCTTAATTTTGATAAAAGTTCATATATCTTTGAAAGGGATGGTCAACAGGTAAAAACTATCTATGATTGTCAAACCATGATTGTTTCCCACTATGTGATAGGGTAAAAGCTTCAATTTCATTCATGCAATGTGGACATGCAAGTCTTCCTGCGGTACTCCACCCAGACAACAAGAGTATGTAGAAAAATCGCTAATTGTCCACATCAAAGCTGCTCACATTTAAAAAATTTGCTTCACCGACACGTCGTATGTAAGCACACCTATATTCCACAACTCTATCAGTTTAGATATTCGAGACTGCAAATATACATCTAGTTTCTCCTTTGGATTACGTGGGTCGGGGACTAAGATTGTAAGGAACATTTATTGTTCCTTCATGCACATCCAAGGAGGCAGATTGTGTGGTGTAACGATGACTGACCACAAAGAATATTATTGCACTGATTGACCAAAAGATTGAAAACCATCTATGAACAACCCTAATCTAACATTTCGAACCTCTTCAACAAAATCAGGAAAAGTTTTATTCAAGTCTTTCCAAGTAGGTGAATTTACAGGATGACACATAAATCCATCATCTACTGACGAAGCATGCCAACGCATGTCTGCTGCTGTAGCTTTGGATGCATACAATCTTTGTAGTCAATGAGTCAGAGAAAAATAGTACACCTTCTTTACTGTTACTAGTATTTTCCACTGATCCTCGATTGTTTTCTTTGTAACGAGGAGTACTATAGAATTTACATCAAACCAATTCACAATCATCGCGCTAATAAATGATGCAATTATTAGGGCAACAATTAATCTTGTCTACGGGAAGCCCCATGCCATGTAATAACTTCTTCGTATTGTAAAAGTTACTATGAACCAAGTTATGTTCTTACATAATTTCCTTGATCAATTCAGGCCACAACTCTTGATCCACAGCAACTAACATATCGCACAGTTGTTGTGCTTCCGGATTAGGTAACTTTTCAAAGTCTTGCATAATAACCTGAGAGGCAGTAATGTCTGTCACCATAGTATGGTAGCTACTTTGGTCGTACTGAATATCTTTTAAATTATGATAATTTATCATCGATATTTTAAAATTTCCATGAAACCTCAAAGCTCGTAATCTCGCACTAATCCATTTTCTGCAATGTGATATCGAACAATATCTTTAGCATGATAATGCATATTATCACACCTCCTGCACGGACATTTAACTTTGTCCACATCCAATAACATTGGTTGGGTCATAGCAAAGTCTATGAATCCATTAAGTCCGCTAAAAAATTCAAATTGAAAGTTCCATCAAATTGAAACCGCCTAAACATCCAAGCACAATTCGTACTCATTTCTACAAAATTGTGTCCATGTTAGTTAGTTGTTCTATTTTGTTATTATTATTAATAATTTATTTCTACAAATATTACATGCATGTCTCTTTTAATCTTCAATTTAAATATCAGACTCGTGGGTTTAATTGGACAATGGACATTAATACGTATTACATGTCCGAAGTTTATAAGAAATTATCTAATTAATGCATAAAAATGGAGCGGATCAAGTCTTGATATTCGTCAATGTAAAGTTGAGGCATCAATGATTCTCTTTAATAAAATTACAGATATAGAACTTATAATGCACAATTTTATCATTAATTTTAAGTAAATTATAGATACACAACTTAAATTATAATGCATACTATAATCAACTATAGTATATTATCATTAACTATAATGCATACTCCATGTTAAGTAAATTATCATTAATGCATTAACTATAGTAAATTATCATTAACTATATTATAATGCATAATCCATGTTAAGTAAATTATCATTAATGCATATAATCAACTATAGCAAATTACAGATACACAACTTAATTTTAAGTAAATTATAGATACACAACTTTATCATTAATTTTAAGTAAATTACAGATACACAACTTAAATTATAATGCATACTATAATAAAATTCATATCGTTAATCAAATAAATAACATAATATAATTCATGCTATAATAAAATTCATATCATTAATTCATACACAACAAGAATTATAATCAAAGAAACTAATTCACAAAAACTATACTATAATCAAATACTATAACTCAGAAAAACTATACTATAATCAAATACCTTAATTTGGCGGTTTTTGGCAACAACCACGATGGCAGTAAGAGAGGTGGCGGCTTCCAACAACAGGGAGAGCATCGGCGTAAGAGGTGGAACTTCGGCCAAAGAGTGGCAAGGAGTGAGAGCGTCGGCGTGGAAGAGAGGCGGAGAGATGGCAGGTGTGGCGTCGATGGCAGACAGGCAGCGACGTCTAACGAGATACGGCGACGGCGAGATAGGGAGAATACAGTGACAGCGAGATAAGGGAGTAAGACTTCGACGATGAGGGAGACTGGAATGCCAGCGTCGTACGAGGGGTGGGAGGCGATGATGGTGAGTCGAGGGAGAAGGCGACGACGGCGAGGTGAGGGAGTGTGTGAGAGTTTCTACAATTAGGGTTATGATAAAATCAAAAAATGGGGGGAATCCGTTTTGTTTAAAAACAGACGACGGATCAACTACGGACCTATGACGGACAACCAACAACGGACACATGTTCGTCGTTGAATGTCATTCATTGATCCGCAGGGGAGCTGATAGCATAAACAAGCCATGGTTGGTATTCCTATCCATCATTATTGAAAACTTAAGAGAAAGCGGATGGATACTCAAAACAAATGAAAGGAAAATCAATCTTCATTAATGTGTTGCGACGTCTTTTATAAACGAGATTACATAGCACGAGAATGTGCGATATTGAAACCTAGCGTGAGCGAAATCGGTTTTAATAACTAACTTCTAACTAACACTTAACAACTTAACGAAATAATATACACGAGACATGCACATATGCATGCGAGACTTTAATCAACCCCACTTAACCATAACTACCCTTTTTCAATGGGAAAGCTTCGAAGGTGATTTAAGCGAACAACGATGTGAGTTTAGTAAATATATCGACAATTTGATCGGCAGTTGGAACATGACAGACATCCAACTCCTTCTTTGAACCTTATCCGCACAAAGTGAGTATCGATTTCAATGTGTTTTGTACGAGCATGATGGACGGATTAGCGGCAATGGGCGGCACTTTTGTTGTCACACCAAATGACGGTTTGGGCGACACATGAACACCAATTTCATGAAGTAGAGACTGGATCCAAACGACCTCCACGGTAGTGTCGCAAGTGCACGATACTCGGACTCGGTAGAGCTCCCCGGAGACGACATGTTGCTTCTTGGAGCTCCAGAAATGAGATTAGATCCAAGAAAACACGAAACCTCCCGTGGATTTACGATCATCAATGGAGCCGCCCGGTCCGCGTCAGAAGGCTTTGAGGCGAGATGAGATGAGGGATGAAATGCCAAAGTGTCTTGAATCGTGCCTTTGAGGTAACGAAGTATCGACGACAAGCTTTCCACCGGAGTTCGGTGGGGTTTTGGAGGAATTGGTGAGCTTATTAACAATGAATGTGATGTCCGGGCGAGAGGGTAAGGTATTGAAGGGTGCCTATAACACTACGAAAGAGTGTGGGATTGGAAAAAGAGGACATCATTTTGATGTAGTTTTGTCCCTAAGTCGTATGGAGAATTTTGTGACTTGCACTCAAGAAGACTTGTTTTCGTAAGTAGGTCACGGATGTATTTGGCTTGATTGAGAAAGTAAGACCGATTTATTTCGAAAACTTGGATACCTAGAAAGTAGTTCACCGTCCCTAAAGATTTGAGAGCAAAGCGGTAGAGATCATGAATAAGGTGAGACACAAGTGTGGAATCTTCTCCTGTGAGGAATATGTCATCCACGTAAACCGGAACCAATAGAAGTTTACCTTCTTTGCGCATGTGAAAGAACTACTTGATCCGAGGAAGAGTGTGTGAAACCATACCGCACAAGATGAGCTTTGAGTTTATCATACCAAGCCCTTGGTGCTTGCTTGAGACCATCAAGGACTTGTTGGTGATGACATGCTCGGGAATTACAATCGATAAATCCTTCCGGTTGTTCCATGAACACGGGATGTTCAAGCTCTTCATTAAGGAATGCATTGTTTACATCAATATGTTGTATATCCCAACTGTAGGTGGCGCAAGAGAGACAAAAGTCTTCTCGAAACCGATTTTATAACCGGATGAAAGTGTCCATAAAGTCGACTCGACTTCATGTTGGAACCCTTTTGCTACCGGTAGCGCTTTGAGTCATCGAGTGCCATCTGCATTAGTCTTGACACGAAAAATCCATCTACACCAGATAACATTCATGTCATCGTTATATGGAACCAAGCGCCGGTAGACTTGGATATAATCGCTGAAATTCTTTTCCATGGCCTTTTCCATTCAGGTTGCACAAGAGCTGCAGTGGTGGTGGTGTTCGACAACGGTAAACATAGTGTGGCTCGAAGTGGTAGTATGAGCCGTAAAACTTTAGGTTTGAAAATGCCGCTTTTGGCTCTAGTGTTCATGTGATGTAGATTTGAAGGAATAGAGTGATGTTCATGCTTTGGTAGTGAGGAGGTGCGGTGAATCTGGTGCATTAAAATTTGGAGAGATAGAGGCTTGTATATCGGTGTGAGATGAGGAAGATAGCGAGAACTGGATTGAGATTAGGAGCGGATGGCGATGACTCATGATGTGGAGTTGGTGATGAAGGTGATGATTGTGAATTCGAGATGAAGACCGAGAATTTTGGTGTGTGTGGAGTTGGTGATGTTGTGGATATGTATATGTTGAGAAGTCGGGAATAGGGTAGGGTATAGGTGTTGTGAAGCATCGATGGGACAAGGCGTGGGCATGAAGAGTGAGGTGTATGAAAATTCATCCTCATTGAATAATCTTGTCGCGCAACATACACTCTACCCGACGGGTGTAGACACCTATAACCCTTATGACCGAACTCTATCCTATGAATATACACTTGTCGACCGAAATTGAAGTTTGGACGTGTTATATGGTCTAAGAAAGGAAAGCAACTACATCCAAACGTTTTGAGTAGAGTAATCAGTGTGGATTTATAAATCGGTTGAAATGGAGACATGTTAGTGAGGGTTGAGATGGTAGTCTATTCACGGATGCACTGCGATGGAAAAGGCTTCCCACCAATATGTGTATGGAAGGTTAGACATAGCAATCAAAGTCAATCCCATTTCGGTTATATGACGATGTTTACGCTCGGCTCTCCCATTTTTGGTGAGTATACGGACAAGGGTGTGAAACCTAATTCCAAGTTTGACAAGTAGAGGTTGTAGGCTTCTATATTCACCCCCAATCCGATCAGAATCGTATGAAACGGCGTTCAACAAAAGTATTGAAGTTGACAAAACCGTATACACTTCGATTTTATGCGTGAACGGAAATATCCATGTGAATCTTGTAAAATCATCAACAAAGTGTATATAGTATTTGAAACCTTCAATAGAGCTAGCAGACTCGGACCCCGTGAGGTCAGAGTGAACAACTGAAAAGGAGAAGATGTTTTAACGGATGTTGAAGGAAAGTTGAAGCGTGTATTTTCCTTTTGCACATGCATCACAAAAATTTTCTTTGAGACAACTTTAGATTCAGTCCACTATTCATTCGGTCGATCTTAAAACACGAATACAAGGGTGACCAAGCGTCGATGCAAAGCTGAAAACTAGAGCTTGAGGTCGTGGAGGATGACTTGGAGAGGTTAACACTTGTCTCATAGTGCTGGAGTAAACCGACTTGACTTGGCCGGTGATGATAGATGGTATAACCCTCTTTAGAGTGCCTCCAATAGGATTTGATGAGTATCCTTGTCCTTGACATAACAAATTGAAGAGTGAAACTCAAGGTATACATTATTTTCACAACCGAGATATGCTTAGGAGATTCTTAGTTATATCGGGTACACAGATTTTTCCGAGAACAAAATTTTGGATGAAGATGTTGATAGATATGAAGAGCCGATATGAGATATAGGGAGAAGAGATCCATTACCTCTGGTGAGGGATGTTGGCGTGGTAGGTAGGTGATCTTGGAGATTAGTGAGATCGGTGTGACATGTCTTGATGCACCGTGTCAAGACACCACTCCATATTTCCTTGAGTGTTAGGTTTCGCATAATTGTAGGTGAGGAGTAGCATGATGTGAATGTGGTGAGGCAAAATAGGAGATGAGGTGTACTACAGTAGGATTGTTAGTAACATCATGAGCAGTTTGGTATAGTGTGCTTGATGTGGAAGAGATGAGTTTTCTATACCATTGAAGCTTAAGTCAAATCTCTTGAAACACTTAATAGCAGCGTGATTTGGCTTACCACAGATTGACATATGACCTTGCTATTGTTTCCATTGTAATACCTACCACCACCTCTGCCTCTATTGTATGAGCCACGAAATCCACTCCGCCATGTCCTCCGGAGTTCGAGTTTTGCGTGACGTAGACAAAGATTAGCTTGCACACTGGTTGACATATGTGAGGTTGCTTGATTTTGCGATCGATCTCGTGAGTTTGGAGAGCATTTTGAACTTCATCGAGTAGACTCTCACTTTGGGCCGGAGAAAACACAAATACTTTCGAACTCGGGACTGGGCCTCCAAGCACATAGTTGATGACATCCATTACGGAAGTTGTTGATCGATCTTGAACAATTGATCGAGATTCCTCTGAATTTGAGTATATACTCGTCGATGGAGAGATTTCCTTTCTTCATGGTTTGCAATCTGAAACTGAGTTGAGCGAGATCTCGCTTTGGAGTGCGAGTGAAATAAATTCTCAAACACTAACCACAGTTGATGTCTTTGTAGTGCATCTGCATAACATAATGACCATGGATGTAGATATGGTGAGAGAATCCAGCGAAAACAAACCGATCTCGACGTAGCCACATGATATTCGGATTTGGTATGGTTTCACGTATGAACCGATGTGGAGTGAATTTTCTTTGTAGAATATCTTGAAACCATAGGCTCGAGAAGTTGCGAATCTGGGTTTTCGAAATATGTAGTTTGTTTTATCAAGTTTGATCTTGATAGGTAGAATCGAAGGAAGATTTGGTTGAGTATCCATGGGAGCGAAGGACGAAGGTAAAAGGCGAGAGAGAGAGAAAAAATGAACCAGATTAGCTAAGGATTAGCTTGGCTCGATACCATATTGAAAACTTAAGAAAAGCGATGGATACTCAAAACAAATGAAAGGAAAATCAATCTTCATTAATGTGTTGCGACATCTTTTATAGACAGGATTACATAGCACGAGAATGTGCCAATATTGAAGCTAGGTGAGCGAAAGACAATCGGTTTAATAACTAACTTCTAACTAACACTTAACAACTTAACGATAATATACACGAGACATGCACATATGCATGCGAGACTTTAATAATCATTGATCGATGGTGGATTCACGATCGTCGTTGATTTTGTCATTGTCCGATACAATTTTTGGTAGTGTACCGTCTTTATCAAATTCTAATAGGATAGGTTAGGTAAGCATAAAACAGGTTTGAGACGGTATGCATAGTAAAACTATTATCCATGACTGGTTTAGGTTGGGTTTAAGAAATAATACATAACCCGCTATCATAAGACATTTATATAAAATAATAATATTATAATTTTATAATTAACTCAATAATTAAATTTATATTAAATAATCATATTAACTTGAAACTTCCATCCGGCCCATCCTTACTCTTGGTAGGAACATTATTAGTTAAAACATGAAATTACCTATATGATAATTTATTAAATAATGAAATAAATTATGAAATTAATTGAAACCTTTTGCCGCCATCCCTAATCAAATAAGTTTTCAACTCTTTTGGCCATTCTCAATCACAAAAAACTTCCGTCATCCCTACTCTTTCCATCTAAAATTGGTATTCTCAATCTCAACTCTCAAGTCTCTAACTTTATTTAGTTGAATTTTTTCAGCTTCTTTTGAATTTATTCTACAATGCGATAATGAACGAGTTTTACTAACTAATTTGAATAAGCTTTTATTGAGTTCAAGTCTAAGTAACTCAATTTATTTACAATCATAGAAGTAACTAGTCTCTATAAAAGGTCATTTTTCAATAATCATCACCATCATTATTATGATTATATGATATGATATAATATGGTCGAGTTGAAGGAGCCTTCCGGAAAATGGAAAATATTCAAGGGTTTCTCGTAAATATAAATATTATCTTTAGAAATTTCGTATATATGTTTCTCCCTTTTATTCTTTTTTTTTTTCTTCATCAAAATTTCTTAATAAATTTTAATGCCAATTTATCTTATTTCTTGCTACTGTTGATATTTTAAAATCCAAGAGGTAGGTCTTACTTTTGGATTCAATGCACAAATTACTAGGTTAAGCTTGATATTGTTAATTATTTAATTTAATTATAATATTTGTAAATAATAAAATTGTTTCCATATCTAAAATTAAAATGTTATGTCAACAAGGTCTAGTTCAAGTGGAAAAATTGGGGCATCAAAATTCTTCCTTCCGCAAGAGATCTTTGGTTCGGATCCAACCAAAGATGGTTCATATCTTCATTTTATTTGGATATAGTCTAATTTGTACATATATATTCAGTTAATAATACAATATGTATCTTGTATCTCATAAAAAATTTTAAATTGCTCTTTCCTTTCTTCATCAACATTAAGTTAAATTTATACTTGTGACCAAATGTTTTAAGTTTGACACACTCCACGATCGATATATATGCAATGTAAGCAATAAACCAACTTTTAGAAATAAAGAAAACAAGGTAACTTTCATAAAAAAATATGGAAAATAAGAACTTGAATGATAGGTGCGGCCCAACCACCAGAATCAACTAAGGCAAGTAAAATAAATAGAAAAGTAATAGAAGATGATTACCAATTCCCGTAGAAATTTAGTAAGGCAGACTGCAATAATGATGTCTCTTCCTCTATTTCTAGTTTTCTACTGAAATTTCAATTAGACACCTCCGCGTGCCAATTGTCAACCTAATTCCACCAAATCCCATTTTCCCCTATTTTTTGCAAACAACCCAATGGAGATACCAAGCCAACATACTTCCCAATTTATTATCACATATACTATACCTTTATTTCAAAGTATCTTAAAGCAAAACCATTTATTATCACTTTATATAACAGAATAGAAATAGTGGGAGGCTCTCCAACCAACCGACATCTCCTTGTCGAACAAACCACCTCTGCACCGACTAAACTGTATCTTGTAAGAGTTGGGGAGGATGAGATAGGGTAATTTGATCCCATACGTACCATACATTTAAAAATAAGGGTTAATAGCGATTTATGACCTAAACTTTAGCATTTTTTTTATGATCCTAATTTTAATTTATTTTTAAAATATTCAAACTTTGTAAATTTGTTATTTTGTCATGCATCATAAATTTTAGCGTCAAATATCTAATTAGTCTCACCCGTAAAAACATGTTTCTTGAGTTGAAATATCGAAAGAATGAAACTACAATGCAGAAAACACTACTAGTTAAAGCCTAATCAAATATCCAGCACAATTTTTTAATGAAGACAAAATTAAGCAAATCTGCAAAATAGAATATTTAAAAAAAATTAAATTAAAAATTGTGTGGTTGAAATCATTCCATTATATACTTGTATTTTTTATTAGCAAGTAGCAACATTATGTGCCAAAGCCAGTTTGTTTAATTATTACTAACCGCGCCAAAGGGAAATAAATCAAACATATATACAGCAAAAAGAAACATTTTCAGAATTCCGAGATATGAAAATGAGAAGCAGGGTATAATAGAAAAATTGGTAGAGTATTGATTTATAGCTCAACTAAGATTCGTATATGAAAGCATCCTCTGTTTATTCTGTTCATCGCGATGTGCACGAACGTGACAAAAGCAAATCACTCTGACATATATATACACCAAAGCCACAGAAGCCTTACAAAGAATATTTTGACCACGAGGTCCAAGACAGCACACCCACCAACCTAGATAAGATAATATATACCGACTGTATTCAAAAGAAATCTCACAACTCCAATAATCTCGAGACATAAATAAATCAAAGCAAATCAGCAGACAGACGAAAAAAATGTAGCATGTCCATCAACATCTGCATGAGCTAGAATTCAGATGCGAAAAAGAAAATCAAGATGGAAAAAATCTGATATTTTATCGGATAACAAGAATATCGACAAACCTCGACAAATATTAATCACACTAAACTGCAGATTCCAAATATAGACTGCAAATAATAGAGGACGACGACAATATGCGGGCAACCGATAAGCCAACAATCTACCTATACAACATATTAAACTGCCACTCAAATATATCATCAGCCAAAAAGTTAGCTCGACCTTCACGTTCGTGCTGATCCCTATGCAGAGGGATAATAGTAGTCTAAGTCAGAAGCACACCCGTCATTTTTTCCACGAAACCTCATCATCTTTGCATCATTTTCTTCTCTTCCCATAACCAAAGAGACATTGGCATGCTTGTTACAATTACAAAAACAACAGTGAAAGGGTAAAATTAGAAAATGTGAAGGACGTAACAACCAAATCCCTCAATGTTGTGAATGGATTATCTGCTATTGTGTACTGCGTGTCAGCCCAGTTCTTGCTACAGTCCTGCAGATGATAATGCATTAATTCATAGCCACAACATTCAACATTGACAAATTAGTCTTCAATAAAGATTCAAAAGTGAGACAGAAAGGGGGATCTCAACTGCATTAAATGGACGTGCATATTAGTTCATTCAATAACTGTAACATGATAAAGTGCAAGCACTGCAAACAAAGGCTTATTGATATTATCATAAGGGGAAAAAACATGATGGTCAGAACAGCAATATGGATATCTCAAAATCCTGACCAGTTTCTATGCAAGCAAATAAGAAGACTAAAAAGGACTTCTGGTGGGCAGTAGTTCATGTTAGTCGAAGGACGTACAGCATTTAGTCAGGTTTAAAAATGAACACCGATTACTTCAAAAACAACAATTATCTGCTCCACGGAAAAATTAAGTCATGAACCAAAATTTCATGGCTGTCAATATTCATCCAAACCACATCAGCCCAAGGAAGACTACAGCAGCTTCAATGTTTTAATGCAACAATTATTTAATATTGACAGCCAAATATTGAGCAGGATCTAATGCATGGTTGCCGAGAAGTAAATCTTAATTTGAGATCAACTTGAAAAGCATTAGTTGCTACAACAAAGATTAGTTAGCTAGCATCATGATTTGACACAAGAAGTTAAAAGGCTGATTTTGATGTTGGCATACAATTGGAGAGGTGAAAGGTCATTGTAAATTCACCCCTGGAATATTCAGAAAATTGGGACACGCCATGTGACCATACCAGTTTACTATTGGGAACATGAGCAAAAGACAAAAAAAAGCTCAGCATAATCTGGGTGGGTTCAGGAGAAGATTTTAAGAAATGAGTCTATTAGAAAATGCAATAAATAAAGAAGAAAATATATTGAAATCTCATGAATATATTTGATTTTAAGTCAATGACAAAAGGAATTGGTTAAGAATTTTATAAGGAAAACAAGGCAGTGTCCTATTCAAAATCTAAGCGCAAACAAAGTGAAAGAGAGATGGTTGATAAAGGACAGAAGACTTAAAAAACACCAGAGAAGGTAGTTTTATTGGTAAGTATTAGGCCCAGGCAAAGGTAGCTGGTGCTTTTCTATTTTACAAATATATACAAAAGGGAAATGTATAGAGAAAGCAAACAAAGGTCAAAAGTTCAATATTAAGGAACTGTGTATACACTTATTACTTAGAATGCATAAATTTTGTCACCAAGTGGATAGCTGAACATAAAACGGAAAATCAGAAGGGTAGTAATGGTCAAATATAGCCTTGATACTTATAACTTGAATAGACATGAAGAAAAGAAGCTACTGTAGTTTATGTAGGAACGACACAGTATGAGATTTGAGACACTATACCCACAAGTACAATAAAACATTTTTTGGCAGGTACAGGAGTAATTTGCCTAGTTTCAATTTAATTTCATTACACATCTCACAGATGAAGAAGCACAGTTTGTGAAAAATAAGTTGATCTTCTGGTAAAAGCATATATCCCATCTCCCATTCAATAAAACCTCTACAGGCCAAGCGTATCTTGATGATGCATTCTATAGAACTGGGGTATCAATTATAATGGAACAGATGAAGGAACATTATCAGAAATAGAGGACGTGAAACTGTATTTGCCACAATTTTAACACAGAGGCATATGCAAAGGTCGATAAAGAAGAAGCAAACGATTGGCAATTAGCACAGGTCGAAGTATCTAAGAGCCATTTATTCAGTTCCCAGCCTAAGTTTGTTTAGAATATCTTTTCCCATTTGATCTACAGCAGATATACACTACAGGCTACCTAAGATAGGGGGAAATACTAAGCCTAAAGCAGGTTTAGGCATCAAGACAATCCTAGTATCGGTAGAGTTTGCAAACATTGCAGCCAAATCACGGTGTTTATACAGAGCAATTTAAGTAAAATTGGGTTCATGCTCTTTGGAACCAACCACAATAAATTTTCAGTAGGCGTCATCTAATGGAAAACCAAGCACGATAGTTCTTCAGATAAGTAGTTGGTTTTGTTAGCAGAATAATCTTCCAAAAGATATTTTTATGAAAAAACATGAAAATAAATTAGTGCTTATGCTACAAGCCTACAATGGAGGATGGAGTGGAAGTGGGGGGATTAATCGACTCTTGTGGAGAACTATTGTAGCAGAACATACCTTCCAGGAAGCATCTGAGAACTGTTCACTGAACTCTTCGAATTCCCCAACCTTTTGGACTTATTTTCATGTTCCTTGTCCACCCGCATTGCAGCCACCTCCTTCTCCATAGCAGCCACCTCCCTTCTCATCTTTTTGGCCTCCACTTCCATTGCTTTAGTCAAAGTTTCTACCTTCTTTGCTAACATCTGATTGTGGAAAGGACCAAAAACCTTTAGCATTAAGATAATAGCAAGAAAAGACCTAGAAAAGGAAAGAAATCAACCTCAATTGCATCATCCTTGTCTTTGAGGCTTTGATCCTTTTCGTGACAAGCTTTCCTCAAGGAAATCACCTCTTTTTGTAGCATATCATATAACAACCCTGGAACGCTATCCTCTTTTATCTCTGTAACTTGTATGTCACTAGGTTTTTCCACTTGAGTTGCTTTCCATGCACTACTTTGTGTCTCAGTTTCCTTAGTTCCATCACAAGACTGGCTTTGCTTAAAGTTTGGCCCTAGTCCATTTAAGAGAACTTTAGACCTGTCCAAAGATCTCGAACCACCATCAAAGGACTTTGATGTCCCTTTTGCATGTTTCAATACTGAACTGCTGCCAGAAGATCTTAATTGGAAGGATGGTGATCTCTTGGGTAAGAAGCCATTGGAAGTCAATTTTGAAATGTTATCAGCTCCACCCAGCGACTGCCGTCGTGAAGGACCATTGCTTGAGGTTCTTCCATCCGATGAACCACGAGTTGCTGTGTTTGGTGATCTCAAAGTCTCTTCAAGAACTTTCAAACGTAGCTGATATTTTTCCTGGTTATAAAGAAATTTATTTTAGACTCATTCTATTTTATTTAAGTTTCTGATTTTAATAACAATATACTAAAAGAAGCCATTTACTTTCAATTGGGCTTCGGATTTGGCAGCCCTCTCAGTGATGGCTAACTTGTCCTTGAGTTGCTGCATCTCCCCCTTTCAAGATAGAGAAAGATATTTGAGAACTTCCTCAAAGGAGTGAAATACTACTACTTTCACTATAGCATACAGAACAATTTGACAAGCAAATAGAAGGATATATAAAATACCTGCAAGAACCTTCTTTCTTCTAACCATTGTTTGACAGGCATTACTTTGTCATTAGCATCCTTCCATTCATTAGCTACCACAGTCGCTACCCTATTAGCCGTTACCTTAGCACGAGCTAGCTCCCGATCAAGAGTTTTTCTTTCTTCCTGAAATAAAAAATAGTATTTTTCTCACTTATGTTAAGCAAATAGAATAGTTTTGTATAAGTATGATGGCTTGAACGGGGTTGATGTGTATAGAACATTACATTCATCTCCTGAACTTTTCTTTGATAGTCACGCACAGCATTGGCAGCTGCGCCGCCAGCAAGCACAGCCTCTTCAAGTTCACGTACAGTTTGGGTAAGTTTTTCAACCTCAGCAACCTTATGCCGATGCATTTTGTCCAGTATCTTATTTTCTTCCTGATAAAACATATATGATCTTTCATTAGAGGAAGAAAACAAATCTGGCTGCCTTCAGAATGAAAAAAGAGAATATTGCAAACCTGGCAAATTTCTATTTGCTTCATCAATTCTTGGTTCTTGTTTTGGAGGTCATCAACCATAGAAGCTTTTGCCAGTGCTACCTGTACAGTTCTCTCTGCTTCAATCAGAGCAGCCTCTTTTGATTTGGTAAGCCGGTCCAGTGCTTTGTTATCATCCTGCAGCTTTGAGATCTAGAAGATAAAAAAGCAAGGTTATTTAAGTAATACCCTCAAATGAGAGTACTTCTTCAACTACAAGAGCAGAAGCATAAAGGCACAGACCTCCTGCCGAGCAAGCTTGAGCTCAGCCTCCAATGGAGCCAGGATTGCTTCAATCGGAGGCATATCATCATCCTTTTGAGCAGCATGAACTCTCCGAAGAGTGGCTTCTGCTGCGAATTGAGCCGCCATGGAAGCCTTCTTTTCATCATTAATTCTCTTGATTTCAAGATTCTGCCCATAAATGCTTATTAAAATATGAACACTTTCAAAATTATAGACCCAGGAAGAATAGTGGGAAGGAGAAAATCTAGAGTGAGTACCTTGCTTTCCAAAAGCGATTCTGTTAATTTAAGCTTCTCATCCACCTTTCCCAACTCATCAGTTAGCTAAAGTAAAACAAAGAAACCTCAGATCTCAGACATGAGACAAGTTCATCTAGATACTTGCAGGAAGGAAAACAAAAGAAAGAATGTATTGGACAAAATGATTAACTTAACATGTAACTACTAAAATATACATGAAAGGGCCGAAATGACCCAAACCAAATTAGTCAGACTATTGAATTCGCCTAAAATAGATGAACATTTAGCAACATTAATCGTGTGGTGTCATATCAAATACATCATCCATTAAATTGATACAGGTCTGCATATGTTATAAGACCCACAAAGGGTAAAAATAACCCCATATCCTCTTCCAAAGTTTTTATAGCTACCGAACTTGGAAACGGACCTATGAAAATATTCTCAAAACAACACTACGCTCGCTAGTTTTAGTACAGAAAAAGAAAGCTCTTCCCGGTTTTTGCCATATAAATTGATTACTTTTTTTCTACACAAGGCTTAGATCAAGATGGCGACCAGTTGAGGCTGCTAGCAGAGACCGAGAACTCTAACACTTCAACAAGGAAGGTTTAAAAAGTCTGAGTAGAGAGCATTTCAAGAGTGGTGAAACGAGTCACATTACCCACTACAATAGCCAATCGCAATATTGTCAAAATTTTAAAACATGCTAAAGTTGGATTTTTGTACGTAAATATCTCTAAACTCATCCCAATACCCTCCCCGCAATCAACCCCCTTTCCACTGAACACATAAGATAGATTAAGCGTCAGTTTCAGGGTATGAAAGTAAACTGCAGTCAAGAAAACATACTCTACGAAAACAAATTTATATGAGAGCAAAAGAGACCTCTTCAACAGCTTTTTCACGAAGTCTCTCGGACAACTTTAAAGCCTTGATCTGGGAATGGGCTTCCCCCAATTCCCTATCCTTATCTGCAAAATAGCAACCTCGGTGAAGTGTCCATTTTCATCGCATAAGTGATTAAAGCATCACATAGTGGTCCATTAAAAATAAAAATACACAAAAATGGATAAATAAATTAGGATATGATTTTGTTCAAAGCTTGCAATCAAACATAATTATTGATAAATTAACAATCCCCAAGATAAATGGCGCATAATAGCGGCACCGTGGACACCGAATCAGAGCGAGAATCTAGTGGATCCAGCTGAAGAGACTCACCTCTGACTTCGTTCTCCAGTCGATTGAGCTCCAACTTCACCGGATCCGAACCATGGAGCAGATTTATAAACTCATCCGCGTCGAGGCTCGGCCGCACCGACGCCCTCCGCCGTGACGAACCCTTGCTGCTCCCCTCCTTGAACGACGCCGACACCGTTAGCGGCGTCGACGCCTGCGCATTGCCGCTGGCCTCTCCGGGATTCCGCTCCACCGCAAAGCCAGCACTTCCCTCGCCGGAAACCTCCGCCATCACTGATCTATTTCCTTTTTGCACCGCGCATCAAATTTCTGAAGTCTTCCGTATCAATTATCACAATGCCTGTGTATAGATACGAATACTTGAGTTGGTACCTATAGAGAGAGAGAGAGAGAGAGATTTGGGAGAGATGAGTTTAAAAACACTGCAGGCTGCAGTCGGTATAATATGAGTGAGGATGATAGAGTTTTTCCAGAGAGAGAGAGACACAGGTGATTTGAGTTCAAACTCAAATTGACGTGATTTTGTTTCTCTCTCTAGAAAAGGGGAAAGAAAAAATTACAACTATCTCGGTGCTGTGTGCGAGACTAATGTATGCTTTCTGTGCCGCTTGAGTGTGTTTGTTGTGTATGTTCTATGAATTTGAAAGGAGATGCACCTCAAAATGACCAAATAACCCCTCAGCAAACTCCATGCATTGAGAAGAAAATCTTGAGGTAAGAGTTGGGGTAGAAATAATTAGAGGATTGGCTGAAGCAATTTTCAAAAAGCAGGAAAGAGATTAGACAAATTCTCTCTGTGACTGTGCGTGTGAGAAAGAGAGAGCGAGATGCTATTTAAATTAAAGATTTTTCTAGGAGATTGGTCTCATGCCGTATATATAGATTTTAATATTTTTTTTAATATAAATAATATTTTTTTAATATAAATGATTTTTTAAATTATAAGGTAAAAAATAGATTATATTTTTCTGTAATGTAAATGATATTTTTCTTAATAACAAAATATACTTTTATCCGTTCACATGTGAACAGATGTATAAGAATTATTTTATTTTGAAAAAAAAATCTCCGCTACAACACACGCATAAAAACTCACTTAATGCTCTTTCTTCTAATAAACCCTCGCATCTACTCTTGAAAAAACCTTTATTAATATTTGTACAAATTTTGAGTTGGTTTAATACTGTACATTGAATACGTAGCGGTGTATGCTTAATTCGGATAGGTAATACAATTGATTATGGTAACGTTTATAGTTCACTGAATTCAAATGACAGAGTATATTCGCTAAAAATGCTTATAATGAGTTTTTGTAGAATTTATTGCATAAAATTACATCATAGATCTTACATAATCCAAAAACTAAATTCATCGGCTGCAAAACTAAAAAATAAAAATATACAAATTATTTTACACGTTTACAAAATAAGATTTCCTTTTAATGCAATTTTTTTTGAAAGTGCGTCTATTTTCGTTGTTGTTTGTCACAAAGATATACTTTTAAATCCTTGCAAGGTATTATTTATAAGAAAATTTACCACCAATTAACCAAATTAAGTGTAAGAGTCAAGACCATCTTAAAAACATACCATGTTGTTCTTGTACGAAGCAAATGTGTGCTTGGGTATGGTGTATAAAAGCTGGTTTTAGTAGAAAATATAAGATAAATTGAATTAGGATATGAATTAATAAATTGCACTACTTTAATTACTTTATTAATATATGGATTGAGAAATATTATTTCATCCTCTACTATAAGTGTATCACTTATGGATGAAATGAGTTTTAATAAAACTATTGGTGGGTTTGTTTGAGTGAAAATGTGTCCTACCATGTGTTAGGTTGTGAGTAGTATGAATGACTTTTTGGTAAATAATGAGTAGTTGTGAGGTTGAATAATAAGAAGTAGTATCCCAAAAATAAAATTGATATACTTTTCGCTGACGTCGAAAAAGATAATTGTGATACATGTTAGAAAAATTTTGTCTTAACTGTATGCTTGATAAGATCCCAAAACCTGCTGATAATTGTTCTACTAATATAACATAGTGTTGTTCACTTGTTATGGAGTCAGCCTTTTGTTTACAAGTTTTAGCAGAAGAACTATCAACTTGGATAGGTTCTATTTTGAAGGAGTTCAAATAATATTGAAGTCAGTCTTACTGAAAGAAGTTTCTAAAATAAACTCAAAGACTGAAGACTCAGTGCTATTAAAGACATAAGCCCAAAAAATGACTAAGTGTCATATCGGTTGCTGATAAGTTGATGCGCTGATAACTAAGTCAAGTTGAAGTGTCAATTGAAGATTCTGAGTCACCAAATTAATAGAAGACGGAGTCTAGCCTACTGGCAAAACACGAAGCTGACCCAGTTGGTGTAACCCGAAGTCAACATACTGAAAAGACACGGAGTCAACCCAACTGAAAAAACACATAGATATTTAAACATTGAATGTTTGACTTGCCACGTGTTACACAAATCTGTGAAAGATCCTGATGAGTCATAACTACTTTTCAGAGTTGCAGGGCTACAATGTACGATGTTGTAGACGCCGAAAGAGACGTACAAGGATTCTAAAGGATAAAATTCAAACGACAATTAGAGTGGATGTGATTGGTGTTTCCTCCAACGATATTTATTCACCGTCCTCTTTTGTATGAGATAATGAGACAACATATGCAATCAAGTAAACAAGTCAGATAGGAGATCGAAATAGTAGTAACAGGAAACATTGTATACAAGCTCAACCAATTTGTTTTCAGTATACAAATCCAACAATATTTTCTATTCACCCTTATAATACTCTTGGAATTTGATAATTAGTTGTATGAATGCATTTATCATGGTAATTAATAAGGTTATAAATTTAAATTTATATATTTCTTTGATTTGTGCGATTTGATGGTATGAGACATTTTAAAGAGAATGGAGGGAGTGTTTTAAATCTAGAAACCTTGATTGTCGACCTGTGATAGCTCAAATCTAATTTGGAAAACCCTCTACCCAAATCTCCAAAAGGTTAAGTAAAAGTTGGGTAAATAAGCAACAAAGTGTTAGTTGCTGAAAGCTTGGTTATCTTGCACATGTAAGCAAAAGGTGAGATCGACTGCACCTGTAAGCAGTCAGATGTTTCCTAGCACCAGCAAGTGTAGGAAGATATGCCAAGTAAGGCGGGATACTGATAATTTTAATTTCAATATCTAGGTTTACTCTTGTACCCGCAAACAAGACTTAATCACAAGTAGTGGATTGACTGTATTATCAGTCCGTTGACGTATGAGCTGATCTATCTAAACCACGTAAAAACTAAGTGTTCGTTACTTCCAATTCTTTATTTTCAGTAGCGTCTTTACATTGCATATTATTGAAGTGAACATCATCAGCACACGCAACACTATATACTTTTTTGAAACACTCTATCAGTATCAATTTGATACTGATGAGAATAAACTAAAAACTGAATAATAAATAAACAATATTTGACTAAGTGTTTTCTATCAACATAAGTTTTAAGTAAAGGCAAAAACGTAACCACCACATTTCGTATGCACATTAGTTACAAGTTCAACTGAGCAACTATCTCAACAATCAGTAGGATCATTATCTGATATCACTCAGTATAAGACTAAACCCATCTTAGATTATAGTAAATTTAGTGTTTTTTCCAGTTTTATTTCCAGTTAATAATTGTTGATGAGTATACATTATTTGTTATTAATATGCATGATTAATTTAATTTTTAGTTAATACATGTTAGTTAGGGTTGATTGATATATTATCAAATTTTAAAGACATAATATATCCAATTTCTAGCTTTTAGTAGACAAACTATTGATTGGTGGTGATTAATTCATAATTAAAATTTGTAATTATTTCTAGCTTTAAATTTTGATAATAACTTGTAATCAATGCGATCAATGTTCTACTAGAAAAGTTCATAGAAATTCTCAATTTAGTAATACTGTTAAGTATGGCTCACTTTTCGTTATTCTATACCTATTTTTAGTTTTAAGTTAGTTGTCATTTTTAGTTGAAGAATATTAATTGGGATTGACTATTCTATTATTAAGGTGTAAAATTTAATAATCTTTATTCGGACTGTGATCATATCATTATTATGAATTTAAGATTGTTTTCATCTACACTATCAACTCAAATTAAAAAAAAAGCCTCTACGTTATATATTTAGTTTTAAATTGCATGCTTAGTACGTATAGGTTTGGAAGAAAAAAAATAATTTAGTTTTAAATTGCATGCTTAGTACGTATCTAAACATTTGTGGTGGACACGTTAAATTAATTAGTTATTGAGAATTGGATCATTCTCAAATGAAATGAGTATGCGGCCTTTTCTTAACTTTCTTTTTAGTTGGGATCCTAAATATTAAATTAATCACTTTATTAACATAAAATCAACACAAATAACATATGACGACAACCGTACTCAAGAACGATTTTTTTTTCTTCAAAACATGAAATTTAGAACCGTACTAGCAGATTTAATTTACCTTAATCCATAACAATGCTCGATTTCAAACAACTATTATTTTTAGATCTCTTCCTCACTTTGAATTAGGTGTTTTTCAGAGAAAAGACAATTAATTCTGAGCTTGATTTAGTAGTATCGGCCTTTTCTTAACTTTCTTTTAGTTTTGTAATAATAATAATAATAATAATAATAATAATAATAATAATAATAATTGGGGAACTTGCTCTTCCAGTCATGGTCCCCTAAATAGACTGACACACTGTTATAATGGATACGTAGAAATGCAAAAACAAAAATAAACAATGTAGGATAAAAATTGAGGTAAGAGTTGGACTCTTTCTTCGCAAGACAAATTTGCTCTGCAACATGCACGCGATTCTATAGCATTTTTCTTCAAGATACAACGGTTTTACTAAATACGAATAGTTGCATTACTAGTCGTATTTTCGACGAACTACTAGATACTCGAGACAGAGAGGTTTTGAAAGAATGTATGAGTAGTATTAATTATCTTCGAATTGGTGTGTCTGAATGTCTTCAAAATGGGTCTATTTATAGAGAGAAATGTGTCTTTTCGCGAAGATGTACATGTTCGTTCATGTGAAAAGGTATGTCATTTCATATGAAAATGTACGACATAACTACCTCTAACCGCTTTTAACCACCTCTAACAAACTCTATTAAATAAATACATATGAAAAATCATAATTTTCCAACAATCCCCCACATGAATGACATTTAATGCAAATGCATGTTTTTCAAAGTCCAGACGATTTATTATTGCATCAGGATAGGTAGTTGTTGGCTTTGAACCTTTCTTAGTATAGTGTTATCGGATTTACTCACTGCTCGGTGAACACGATGTCTTAAATCAGATAGTTTTTTGTGTAGACTAAGACAATAACACATACATAATAATATATATACAATATCTTTCGTTCTCACGTTGTGTCCATTTTGGTTCTTGGACCATATCTTGATTCATAAGTGTTATTTATTTGAAGCGGCCCACACTTTACACTTAGATAGGTGATCGCTTATGAAGAGTATCATGCTATACTCCACCAATAAGGCTATAGAAATCATTAAAAGTTTATAACTTACCATTTATCACGAACCGCAAGGCACACTTGGGCAGCTGCGAGAATGGATTTGAGATTCCAAGTGTACAACTTAAACCTTCATAATTTAGTTGTCTCTTTGAACCAAGATTTTGGGATCACGATTAATCCCCTTATTTAAGCGTGAAATTTTAATCTCATTCCCCTTACTACTTGTATAATTGATCACGATTAATACCTTAGTAAACGGATCTGCAATATTATCTTTTGACCTTACATAGTCAATACACATTATACCACCAGCGATCAATTATCTAACGGTATTACGTCTAATGTGTCGAGACTTACCGTTGTACATGTTATTCTTAGCTCTCCCTATGGCTGACATGCTGTCACAATACACCATAACGGGAGGTACGAGTTTTTCCCAATAGGGAATATCCACTAAGAAATTTCTTAGTCATTCGACTTCTTCGCCAGCTTTGTCTAAAACAATGAATTCTGATTCCATTGTAGATCGAGCTATATAAGTTTGCTTAGAAGATTTCCATGACACTACTCCTCTACCAATGGTGAACACGAATCCACTTATGGATTTGAAGTTTTTTTATGTCGGATATTCAATTTGCATCGTTGTATCCTTACAAAACAGTTAGATACCTTGTTTAGTGTAAACTATACTTCAAAGTATGTTTTAAATACCTTAGAACTCTAGTTAAAGCAGCCCAATGATCATTGTTTGGATTACTTGTGAACCGACTCAATTTGCTAATTGAATATGTTGTGTCGGGTCTTGTACAATTTGATAAGTACATTAGACTTCCAATGATCATAGCATAGTCCAATTGGGATATTGGGTCTCCTCGATTTTTGGCTAAGTAGACTTAAATCAACAAGCGTCTTAGTTGGAGGTATATCAAAAACTTTGAATTTCTTAATCACGTTCTCGACATAGTGAGATTGTGATAAGATAATTCCATCGGGTGTTATAGAAATTATAATTACTAGAATCACGTCAGCTATCCCCAAGTCTTTCATGTCGAATATCATTTTCAATATTTCTTTAGTACTAATGATTATATCATGATTATTTTCAATTATAAAAAATGTCATCAACATAAAGACATATAATGATAAAATTATCGGATGTACCTTTAATGTACACACATTTATCACATTCATTAATTTTGAAACCATTGGACATCATCACTTGGTCAAATTTCTCATACTATTGTTTAGGTGCTTGGTTAAGCACATATAAAGACTTAACAAGTTTATATACTTTATTTTCTTGTCTGGGGTAAAAAACCCTTCAGATTGTTCCATATAAATTTCAACTTCTAAATCTTCATTTAGAAATACCGTTTTTACATCCATTTGGTGTGCTTCAAGGTTATGCAACACAGCTAGAGCAAGCAGCGTTTTTATGGATGTAATCCTTGTAACATGTGAGTATGTATCAAAGTAGTCATACCTTTCCTTTTGTTTGTAACCATTGGCTACCAAACGTGTTTTATATTTATCAATAGTTCTATCGGCATTAAATTTTCTCTTTAGAATCCACTTGTATCTTAAAGGTTTGCAACCAGGATGAAGGTCAACGATTTCTCAAGTATGATTGTTCAAGATAGATTCGATTTCACTATTGATAGTTTCTCTCTATATAGCAGCATCAGGACCAGACAATGATTCCTCGATTGTCGTAGGATCATCTTCCAACGAATAAACCATAAAATCTGGACCAAAAACTTCATAGTTTTTGTTCATTTTCCTTATCTTGGTTCGGGTGTTGGCTCAATATTTTTGTCAACATTTGGTCCAATATTTGATCCAATATTTTCTGATGAGTCTTCTTGATAAGTTCTCTTCTTAGAACTTATATCATTTTCTTTCTTTCTTGGGAAATATAGTTTCAAAAATATAGCATTTCTTGGTTTTATGATCATTCCTTCATGCATGTCGGGTATTTTCAACTTGTGTACCAAAAACTAATATACGCTACTATTGTTTGTGTATCCTATGAAGATGTAATCAATAGTCTTAGGGCATATCTTAACTTGTTTTGGTTTTGTACTTCGACCTTTGCGAGACACCCACATACTTTCGTGTATTTGTAGGACAGTTTTAAATCTTTCCATAATTCATATGGAATTTTGTCTTGTTTCTTTTGGGATAACTTGTTTAATATTTTATTTACTAAAAGAATAGTTTTCCCCCACATATTATGTGATAAGCCCGAGCTAATCAACATAGCATTCATCATTTTTCTTTAACGTTCTATTTTTTCATTCGACAACATCATTCGATTGTGGTGAGTAAGGTGTCGTTATTTGATGAATAATACCGTTTTCACGACATAATTCTTCAAACGGTACAACATACTCACCACTACGATCTCTTCGAATCATCTTGACTTTCGCGTTGAGTTGATTTTCAACTTCACTTTTGTAACTTTTGAAAGATTTGAATGCTTCGTCTTTACTTCTCAAAAGATACACATAATAAAATCTTGTGCAATCATCTATAAATGTTATAAAATAATTCTTTCCATATCTAGTTTGTACAAGTTTTAAATCACATAAGTCGATGTGAATCAATTCTAGAGGTGTGGTTGATTTTTCCACCGAATGAAAAGGTCTCTTTGCCATTTTTGCTTCAACATAAATTTCACACTTATTATGTTGATCAAAAGATATTTTTAGCAATAACGCTAAATTCACTAATCTTTGTAGTGTATTTAGATTTACATGTCCTAATCTATCATGCCATAAATTAGGAGATTCAATCATATATGCAACGTATTCTTTATTTCATCATTGGAGATTACATTGAGTGCATTGAGTTTGAAAAGACCGTTATCTAGATAGCATTTTCCTACAAAGTGACCATTCTTGGTCATTACAACTTTGTCTGCTTCAAACACTAGTCTAAAACCAATCCTGCTCAAACCAAACAGGAGACAAGATTCTTGCGAATGTCGAGAATGTGCAGCACGTCTCTCAACATCACTTTCAGTCCTGAAGTCATCTTTAACACTACTTTTCCCGTTCCAACGATCTTGGAAGCCGTGGAGTTGCCCATGTACAACTTCCTCTTTTCTGAGACGGGTTCATAGGTTGAGAACATTGACTTGTCAGAACATATGTGCTTTGTGGCACCGATGTCAACCCACTACCCAATTGGGTTGCCCACCATGTTGATCTCATCTACAACAACAGATAAATCAAGTTCAGACAAGTCAAGGGGTACCGTTTTTTCTTCTATCACGTTTGCTTGTTGATACCATCTTTCTTCTTTGCTTTTCGATAACCATTCGCCATTGTGCTCGGGTTTGCCACAGTTGTAACAATCTTCGTTGATCCTCTTTTGCTTTTTCGGGTCTTGCTTCTTCCCGTTGAATTTGCATTTCTTGTTGTTTGTACTAGACTTAGCTAGATTCGCCTTTGCCTCCATTGACGATGTCTTTGACATGTAGTTAGATTTACGGTTGTCTTCTTTAATCTTCAAGCGTACAATGAGATCTTCAAGTCTCATCTCCTTGCGTTTGTGTTTAAGATAGTTTTGAAGTCCTTCCACATTGGTGACAATTTCTCAATGATTGCACCAACCTAAAGGATTCGAAAGGTCCATACATTTGGCCAGAATTTTTTGCAGGATCAATTGAAGTTCTTGCACTTGTTCAAGGACCATTTGCTATCAACCATTTTGTGGTCTAGGAAGCCTTCGACGATGAATTTCTTTAACCGACATCCTCCGTCTTGTATTTTATTTCTAAAGAGATCCATAGATCTTTGGACGTCTAGACACTAGAATAAACACTATAGAGAGTATCGTCTAGCCCGTTGAGGATGTAGTAGCGACACATAAAGCCGTTGTAATGTCATGCATCTAACGCATTGCGTTTTTGTTCGTCGGTCTCATCTTTCTCCACAGTAGGAGGTAACTCATTCAAGAAACGAGCCAAATCGAGAGTAGTAAGGTAGAAAAATATTTTAGATTGTCAACGCTTAAATTTAGAACCTGAGAACTTTTTAACTTTTGAACAGGGACGTTCGGAATGTTGTTCGCCTTGTTGACATTTCCACAAAAAATTATCTTGCAATTATTATAATGGGTACGTAGAAATGCAAAGACAAAAGAAATAATGCAGGATAAAAACCAAGGCAAGAGTTTGACTCTTTCTTCGTAAGACAAATTTTCTCCACAACAGTGCACGCGGTTCTATAGCATTTATCTCCAAGATACAACTGCTTTACTAAGTACGAGTAGTTGCACTACTAGTCGTATTTTCGGTGAACTACTAGATATTTAGGACATAGAGGTTTTTGAAATATGTATGAGTAGTATTAATTATCTTCTAATTGGTGTGTCTGAATATCTTCTAAATGGGTCTATTTATAGAGAGGAATATGTATTTTCACAAAGAGGTACGTGTCATTTTATGTGAAAATGTATGTCCTTTCATATGAAAAGGTACGGCATAACAACCTCTAATTACTTTTAACCACCTCTAACCAACTCTATTAAATAAATTCATATAAAAAATCATAATTTTCCAGCACACACTTCATAGACAGCCTTAACCATCTCTCTTAGAGGGTGTTTGGTTAAACTTATTTTGAAGAGCAAGATGTTTCAAGAATTTATAAGACATAATGTTTGAAAAATTTATAAGTTGTCAAAGTGTTTGGATAATTGAGCTTATAAACTAGAGAAAGAATAGTGCGTTAGAGAGAGAAAATCATAGTTAGAGAGAGAAAATTGACGAGAGATGAAGTCGATAGTGTATATGTAGAAAATAACAAACCATAGTAAGATTATTTTGATAAATTCACTATTACTTATAAGCTTATGAAAAAATAAGTTATGGTTGAACTACTTATTTTTAAGAGAGCTTATAAGCTGTTGGAGTTTATTTTCATAGCTTATAAACTGTTCGGAGCTTATTTTACCAAACACTTTGTATGAGCTTATAAGCTCATAAACAACTTATGAACAATTTTAAAGAACTTATAAGTTTAGTCAAACACCCTCTTAGATGCATATTTTGGTCAAAAACAAAAGCTCGAGCTACATTTTATAATTATTGGCGAATTTTCGAAAGTTCAGACGACAACACTTGGTGGCATATGTATATTTTCCCGTAAACGAAAGATCATAGATGTACTAATTAATAAATGAAGAATTGTATCAGAATCTGTCCCAATGTGATGAACTTCGCGCAGTAGCATACTATAGACTATAGTTCGAACCTTACTTGATCTATCTTATAATTTGAAATAATTTGTACAATTATGAATATATCTATCATGGTGATGATACAGGTAGAAAATGATGATTTGGTAGGAAATGAGAATGAATGTGAGTCTTTGATTTACTGGATCAATAATTGAGATTTTAATTTCGATTTTGCTATAGTTTTATGTTTTGTGTGCTATGCGATTAATGTGCAGTACTAGAACCCTTCTTGTACTACGCTGCAATAAAAGATGTGCTAAACTAATATATTTAGCATATGTGCTACGAATGGATGAAATATGTGTTAATCTAACATGTACAATATAGTAATTCTGATTGTGCTACATAAATATGAAATATATGCTACTATTTCTATTTCCTTCATTAAGAAGTTTTCTCACCATAACTCACTCCTATCTACCATAAAATATTGTAACCACTTTAAATCCACATAAGCCCACATTCAATTCTCTCTTCCTCTCTTCACACACCAAACTATTCTGCTCACTTTTGTGGTTCCGACTGATAAGAAAGGACAAAAAATGGATATTAATGCACATAATCATCTACGTGCCTATGCACTTAAATTACAATCACACAAAATTGAAGGCAAAATCTTGCGTGCAATCGGATGTATCCACTTTAAATAAATTTAATTAGAGTTTAATTTATTAATCCATAATCAACTTTATTATTAAGGCTTTCAAAAGAAATGATTTATTATTTCTCAAGGTTTATTTATCATAATTAGAGTTTTATGGTGGATGTACCGTCTATTCGAATGTATCGAAATGTATCTCAAATTTGTATGAGATTATAATTTTATGAAACTGGTCAAGATTCTGATTCAAATCACATTTCAGTTACACAATAGTAAATTTTTCACTATTTGTAATTAGAAATAGGTTGATTTAAATCCAAATTTTAACCCATCTCATACGAGACTCCAACAACTATAATTTGGTCAACTATCTTTTTTTCTCGTTTTTCCTACTATTATCACTAGAGCCGGTAAATTGGTCCTGCTCAGGGTATCCAAATTGGGGTCGGGTTTGGCTCGTAAAAATAGTAGTCCAAAAAAAATCGGACATAAAAAGCTCGCCTACATAGCCCGACGGTCCTACCGGGCTTTGAGGCTAAAAAGCCCGTCCGGGGACTATTCATATAATACCTAATAAGACGTTTATATAAACGTCTTATTATGTATATAAGCGTTTTGTTAGGTATATATGAACTTTATAAGACGCTTATAAGTGTCTTGTTACGTAATTTATGTGACATATTAATAAGACGCATACAAATGTATTAAAAAATTTCTTTAAGTATCATAATATAATATCTTATATGCGCATAGAAACATCATATTACCTTCGGCTGAGCTTACCGATTGCGAATAAATTTGGGGTCATGCAATTAAATTTTGGGCCTAGTAGCACTGTGCGGGGAGTCCGACCCGACCTGCATAGTACCCAAGCCCAGTGGCCCGGTTCGGCCCGCCCATTTTGCTACCTCTAATTATTACACATTCTCAATTTTAATCAGATCAATCGCTTTAAAAATAAGTTATCGCTAGTCGTCTGAACGCTAAACCAGATCTTAGTCGGTGACCATTGCCACCTTAGAACATCAAGTGGTGCAACTCAATTCCCATATTCCAGTTTGCCACATCAACCCACAATTAATTAAAATACTAAGGTAGTGTTTACTTTTGATGATTAGTAATTTGAAGGAATGATTATTTGATGGATTAAATATGTGATAAGATAAATTTTATCTATCAATCATTTGTTTACTACAAATGATTAATGAAGAATTAAAATTGGGATAATAACTCTCCTTTTATTTGGAGGATTATTCCAATCATATCTATATTGGTTGGATTAAAATTAATGGCGAATAATCCAAATTATTAAAATAATCCCGAGCTTTGGGATATCCTCAAATGTTAATCTTTAAACGTTAACACTTGATTATGTTGGATTAATTTTATCTATCCAATCTAATCATGTAAAGTAAACACCACTAAGTGAATGTGATACTTATAAAATTTTGATAAAGAGATATTTGCATCTACTAATTATTATTATTATTATTATTATTATTATTATTATTATTATTAAACTAATATAAAAGTGAGCTACCAAAGCGAGGGGAAAAAAACTTATTATTATTATTATTATAAAAGTGAGCCACCAAAGCGAGGGGAAAAAAACTATTGTAGGTAAATGCTAGATAAAATGAGTATAATATGTAAGTTACAGCCAAACTGCCAAACAACTCACGTGCACTGCACGGTATAACATTTCAAAAGATTGGGATTTTTTTCTATAAAAAACAGCAGCAGAATTTGTTTTCGTGGACATGTTGATAAAATTACAGTTGATGTGTTTGGAAAACTTTAGATTATTTAAGGATGCATTGCATTTGCATGATGTGTTGTCTAAGTTTATTATAGATAGTTTATAAGCTTTTTTGAAATTTGTAGAATGTAAGTGATAGGATCTGGTACCAACCATTCTTGGGCGGATCGCGCCTAATATAAATGGTACGACATTAAGCTCGGCCTATGTAAGTTCGGCTAAGAAGAGGCCCAATACATATAGGCCCCGACTATAAAGCTCGGCCTATGTGAATTCAACCCAAGAAGACTCCTAAACCAACTACAACTCATATCACAAGAGGAGACGCAGAAGATTCGGATGCATATCTAAAAGAATCCTTATGAGAGAAAACTTTGTATTAGAGTCGAACTCATTATGATGGTTTATAAATAGAGGCTAGGTTAGAGGAAATCGCCTATCTACACTCTTTGTAATCGCTTCTTACACATTTAATACACACATACTCTCTTGCTCCGTGAACGTAGATCTAATTTAATAGATCTAACCACGTTACTTCCTCGTGTTCTTTACTGCATTTATTACCTTACTGAAAATCGGATCGATCACTTTGCGCCGTCTGGGAAACGAAATTTTTATTTTCGATCTTTTCTGGGTAACAATCGAACAACGATGAATCAAGAAGCATTACATCCGTGGTCGCTACCGCAACAATAACGGCGGCAGATCGCGCCGAACTCGGCTTGGGAAAAGCCCGATAAGAGATCGACTCGAAGGACACATTCAAAGTCTCGATGGCGAGACAACCCTATCTGCGTGAAGAAGAAGAGTACAGTAGCGAAGGAGGTCGCATAAAGAACCGAGAGGAACCTCTAACACCATGATTAAACCTCGACGAGGCGCTTAAAGGATTCCTCGAAAAGAATAAGGAAAGCTTCCTCTCGGTAGAACAAGGTCGGCATTATCATGAGAACAAGGTCGGCATTATCATGAAGAAGAGGGTCTTGAAGCCTCATCAAACCGCACGGGGGCGGCGTCGTGATCATGGTGAATCCCCCACCTCCGGATGATAGGCACTCGTCTCCGCGAGTAATACCTCTTTCATGGGTTGGTTTCCGACAAGTACGGGTGCCAAGTATCGCCCCTATGACGGATTGCGGGATCCACAAAACTTCATCTCGGTTCAATACAACATAATCAATCAACTTCTCAACACCATCCACATGTGCAAGCTGTTCCGAGACTCTTGATCCACAACGCCCGCGGTGGTTCGACATTTTATCTCCGACAGCATTGGATCTTCCGAGATCTAATGAAAGCCTTTCATCGAAGGTTCTTCCAAAAGCCGAGTCCAAGACCACATCGGCTCATCTCCTCACCGTAAAGCAGGCCGAGGTGAGTCCATCACGATTTCATGGCGAGGTTCAATAAGGAGAGCCTAAAAGTCGAGGACGTGAACGACCTCCTCATTATCTCGGCTTTCAAAACGACATCTTGCACAGGGCCCTATATAAGGAGATCGTCAATCGAGCCCCAGATCGCTCGGAGCTGTGGCGCATAGCGATTAGTTCGCCAAAGCGGATGAAACGGACAGAAGAAAGCGAGAAGCTGACAAGGCAGAGCCCTCTGACAAGAAGAGGAAAGAAGATGTTCGAGGAGACCGAGGTCAAGGTCGACGAAGTGCGCTTGAAAAGAATACTGGCGTGGCCCAATAGAGTCAGGCTCGGGCCACGCCATAACCCGAGCGACCTCGAGATATACCCCAGCGAAGATAAGAGCGATTTACGAGCTCCATATGGACATGTTCGAGAAACCTCGGCCCATGCTAGGGGGATCGAAACGCCGATCCAAAGACAAGTATTACTCCTTCCATGAAGATCATGGACACGATACGGAGGAATACCGGGACCTCATGGCTGACATCGAGAAGTTGGTGCATGATGGGGTTCTTAAGAGGTACCAAGGTCATGGCCGACGAACTGGTCAATACGAGGCTTCCCACCGAGGTCAGAAGAAGCGGAAGTAAGAGAAGAACAGGGGAAATTGTGGCCCTCACAAGAAAGCAAGGCACGACACCGACGAAGAAGGTGATGACGAGCCTCAGTACGATGGAGTTATATCCACCATCACGGGCTCCCCACGGTACTATGAAGTCCTCCCTAAAGCCGAGGCCCAAGTCCCGAACCGGTGAACACAGTAAACAAAGGTTCAAAAGGGCGAGGCCATAACCTTTTCTCGAGGGCGACCCGTGCAGATGTAGTACCCGCGGGGCGTAGGGGTGAGTATTCGGGTATTTGGTGGGTATGGTCAAAATATATCAAATTAAAATAATCGAAATTTTAGAAATGATATCCGAACTAAACCGAAATAATTTTGGTTACCAAACCAAAATAACGAAAATTATTCGGATAATTCGGATAAAACCGAATTTTGCCTTAATTCAATTTTATACAAAAACATACAAAAATATTCTAATACTCAACAAATAACTAGTTTGCAATATTCATAAATAACATTGTCAAATACTAAACAACTCATTACCAATAATCTTCATAAGTTCAAAGTTGAAAAACATTACCAAATACGAACAATTCATAAAATGCTACAATCTTCTCAAAACACCAAATTTAAAGTTCAATTTAGGGAACTATTTATTTTAATTATAATATTACTATACTATATATAAATATAAATTTCGGGTATCGGATATTCGGGTAAAAAAACTCATACCCGACCGAAAACCGTACTACCAAAATATATTTCGGTTATAATCGAATTGTCAAAATAACAGATTTACGAACCAAATTAGATATTTCGGTTTGGTTCGGTTCGGTTATTCGGTTATTGGACATTTTGCTCACCCTCTTGTTTGGTATGAATCTGTGCTTTGATTCTTGGTATTGTTTTGCATGTTGTCTTCATTAGTTTATCACATTTATGCCGTTAGTTCAATTATTATTTATCGTTTCGGACTTACTTGGTTCGTTTCAATGTTTTGCAGAAAATCGGCATTAAATAGGATGAAAGCTATCTTCCAAGGATCGGTGTAATGAAGAGCATAGCGATAGGAGTTTATAAGCGGCGGATCCTATTTCGGAGTTCGGACGAAGGAGAGCAAACAATTGTTGAAGTCGCAAGACGACCCGGTCGCATGGCCGGCGCCCGCCACAGACGCCCGCACAGACGCCTCACAAGCACGCACCACGCAAGCACGCCTGCACAGCCGCCCGCAAGCGCGCCCCAAGCGCCCCGCAGCGCCGCGCCCACAGCGCCGCCCTCCTCGCCGCGCGCACTCGACGCCGGCTCACTCCGGCGCGTTCCCAATTTCCTCGCCGGGGTGAACGCCGGCTCACCCCGCGCGCGCCCGCCCGCCCCGCCCGCGCGCCTCGCCCGCGCACTCGCCACTCACCCGCCATATGAACGCCCGGCTCACTCCGGCGCGTTCCCAATTTCTGTGGCGCTCGGAGTGGCCTTCGCTGCCGCCCTCGCGCCGCCCTGCGCCTCGCCTCGCCCGCCCTCGCCCGACTCCCCAGCAGCACGCCTCGCCCTCTACGCGATCTTTTCAGCCGGCGCTCGATTGCCTTCTATATAGCTTTATTTTAGGTTATTTTGAGGTCAGACTTTCGTATTTTTTTTTCATTTTCATTCCATTCTTGCCCATGGAGTCGTTTCTTGACGATTTCCAATTCAGACATTACTTTACATTGGTACTCATTTTGTTTATGAATTCCAGCAAGTCAGTGTTTTATTTACGGATTCCTCTTGCAATCTATTGTGTAATCTTGGTTTTGGATTGAAAGTTATAGATCGGTTTTTGTTCCGATTGTTCTTGATCATTTGTTTGCATATTGATTCGTTCTGGTTTCGATTAATCTCTGTCTTGATTCGGTTCTTGATTAGTTCTTGTTTGTGGGTTAATAATCTGAATTCTATGCAAGTGGTGTTGAACTTCAAATTCATGTTTAATCATTCTTTGTTGAATTTCATTGATCCTTGTTTGAAGATCTAGTTTAATTGTTTTTGATTTATTTCCTGTTCCTGTGTTTGGTAGTTAATCATCTAGGGTTTGACAACCTCTAGTTTAGATCTTTTGTTTTCGTATTTTAGCTCGGGATTGACAACCCTGACTTAGGTTCGCTGTTTAATTCTCGTGTTTGATTCCTCGTATGTTTGAAACCCCTTTTGGTATTAGAGTGTTTAGATTTAATCGCTTTACATGAGCAACACGAACATTAGGCCTGTTAAGTTTTCCTTGAGAGGCGACTAGGGTTAGCTTTCCTACTATAACACCTCGCATGCGATTGCGAGTCAATTGAAAGTATACTTTTGGTTGAACAAATTTTGGCGCCGTTCTTGAAAACTTTAGGCGTATTGTTTGTGTTGATTGTTTTCCGTGTTTCTTTCGTTTTTATTTTGTTATTCTCCAGTTGCGTGTGATCTTTTCTTGTTTGAGTGTTTTGTATGCTAGGTCGCCGCAGTCTAAATAGACCGCTTGCTACCCCGTTGGACCACATTCGAAGAACTAAAAGGTCACTTTTTCCGGAACTGGAGGAGTTTGGTACCACTTCTGAGAGTGGTGAGCAATCAGAGCAGTTTATCACAGATCAACCTATTGTTGAAGATACTCCCCCGTTGAGAGAGATGGGTGAGAATGCACGTGCTCTGCGTGATTTTTATAGGCCGGTGATTGGGCGACTCGTCCCCAATTGTTCTTGGACCGCAGCCGAGATTATGAGTTGAAACCGAACCATTTCTCACTCATGCCTACTTTCCATGGGCTTGCTAGTGAGGATGCTTTGGGTTTTATAAGAGAGTTTTGCTCGGTTTTGCAGTCCTTCCCGCTGGGAGGACTAAATGAAGATCAGTTGAAGATGCGGTGTTTCCCGTACACCCTGAAAGATAGAGCAAAGTCTTGGTTTCTGGCTCTCCCTGCCAACTCTCTGCAGAACTGGAACGCCGTGGTAGACAAGTTCATGACGAAGTACTACCCGAACAAGAAGAGTCAAGAGTTGAGGTCTCAGATCATGACTTTCAATCAGACAGCTGACGAGCCATTCCATGAAGCTTGGGAACGGTTCAGGGACTTGTTGCAAAAGTGTCCTCATCATGCCTTGCCTGACGAAATTTTGTATCAATTCTTCTATGATGGATTGACCCATAGTTTCCAATACATGGTGGACAACGCGGCGGGAGGAGACATCGGTTCTAGGACGGCGATGGATATCGTCGACATTTTTGAAGCCATGGCTGCTACTTCTACATGAAGTCGGTCGGTGGGAGAGCAAAGGCTCATGCCGTGAACCCTTCACACGACACGACTAAACAAGTGGTGAGTTGATGAGGAGGTACAAGAGCTGAAATTGAGAAAGCCCGATCAACCAAACCGGACGAGGATTTCTTAGAGCCATGTGGAATTTGCAATGAAACCGGGCATAACGCTTGATCGTGCCCTAGGATGGGGAGCCGACTCTTGAGGGCGACGAGCTTATGCCGTGCAAGGATTCCAACCCCGACGGCGAGCTCGAGTCTAATCGACAGGTTTGGCTCGGGGTGGAGGAATCAACCTAACGTGGGATGGAGAAATCGAGTCGAGGCAAAGTTCTAATCGAGCGCCCCATTCGAAGACCTCGTGACCACAGCAATTTCGAAGCAGAGGCAATACCCACAATAACCCCCCACCGCGGTTCTCGCATCGGCAATACCCGCAGAAGCAGCAGTATCGCCGAGCACCTCCGCCGCCACCTCGTAGACCAAGCATTTGAGGATCGATGGCCCAAAGAATGGATGCTTTCCAAAGGATGGATGCCCAAGAATCCACAAACAAACGTTTGGAGGCGCAATGGGCGATTGCAAAGACACCTGAGCGAGCTCTGCAGCAAAACGTTGGGCAAGCTCCTAGCCAACCCCATCAAGCCCAGCGATTCTGAGCTTTGAGGTGGTCGTGTGATTGAGAATGGGCGGGGAGAAATCCGATAAGCACCGAATTCTCAAGATGTAGAAACTAAGAAGGATCTTGAGGTCCGATCGCATAAGGCGAAGAAAGCCTTACACTCCTCCGATACCTTTCCGCACCGGCTAAGAAATGAGAAACAAGATCGGCGGCTTAACGAGTTCTACAAACTCCTTTCCAAGGTGAATGTCAATTTACCTCTTTTGGACGTAATCGAAATGTGCAACATCGTCAAATTTTTCAAGGAGTGGCTTCAAAGAAAGGAAGTTTGGAGAATATGAGAAAGTCGTGGTCTCAGGCGGCAAATTCCATCCTAAAGATCGCTACCTCCCAAACTCCGGACCCGGTAGTTTTATAATTAAAATTGCTCTAGGTAATGGTAAGGAGGCTTACGGCATGCTTGATTTGGGGGGGATAAATTTGATGCCTTATTCGATTTTTAAACAATTAGAATTAGCGAACTTAAACCCACTCGCATGTGTCTACAACTAGCGAGATAGGTCCGCCGATATCCGAAGGGTATTATTGAGGATATTTTAGTTAAGGTAGGTGGGTTGATAGTTCCTGCTGATTTTGTTGTTTTAGAAATTGGTGAGGTTAGAGAAGATGGAAAGGAGCACACATCGTTATTGGGAGGCCATTCATGGCCACAACCAATACACTAATCGATGTTAAGAGGGCACTTTAAAAATGACCGTGCTTGGTGAAGCAAAGGTCTTTTTACTGTTAGGGACAGTGTGATGTTTCCTTCGTTAATTCAATTGATGATTGTGCTTTCATTGATGCTATTGATCCTCGCCGAGAATGTGTTGTTGCGGGAACATAGCCCGAGGAAGTTTTTGCAGGATCGGGCCGACGAGGAAGAGTGGGCAAGTGAAGTTGCTAGTATGCCCAAGCCCACTCTAGAAATGAAGGAACCGCCAAGCACTTGAAGTATGTCTTCCGGAGGAGGAAATGAAAAGCCGCAATAATCTCCTCTGAGCTTTCGATGACGAAGAAGAACTGCTTTTCGGTTACGAAGAGAATAAGCCGGCATTTGGGTGAGTCTTGCCGACATTAAGGGATCACCCGACAACATGCATGCATCGTATCACGCTTGAGGATGGAGTTAAACCGGTGATTGATGCCCGTGAGGCGATCAACCCGATCCTCGATGAAGTTGTGAAGAAGAGGTCTTGAAGCTTTTGATGGAGGGCTAATCTACCCAATCTCGGATAGCGAGTGGGTTAGCCCGAAGACATGTGGTGCCCAAGAAGGAGGCATCACGGTGGTGGAGAACGAGAAAGGGAGATGGTACCACAAAGGGCTACTACAGTGGCGTATGTGCATCGACTACCATGAAGTTGAATGTCATGACGAAAAGGACCATTTCCTCTCCCTTTATAGATCAAATGCTTGATAGATTAGCCGGACATGAATATTTCGCTTTTCTTGATGGATTATCGGCTATTATCGGTTGCAATTGCTCCGGAGGATCAAGCCAAGACGGCGTTTACAAGTCCCTTTGGGACATATGCTTACCGGCGGATGCCTTTTGGCTGTGTGCAATGCACCGGCACCTTCGTGATGCATGATGTCAATCTTCTCCGAGATGATTGGAGATTTCCTCGAGGTATTCATGGATGACTTTTCGATTTTCTGGATCTTCTTTTCATGATTGCTAGATAAGATTGATCGTGTGTTGAAACGTTGTGTGGAGAGCAATCTCACTCTTAGTTGGGAAAAGAGTCACTTTATGGTTAAGAGTGGGATTGTATTGGGACATATTGTGTCTAAGAATGGGATTGAGGTTGACATACTAAGGTGGATGTAATTGAGAAATTACCTCCACCCGCTGATGTTAAGGGGATTAGAAGTTTTTAGGACATGCGGGTTTTACCGTAGGTTTATTAAAGACTTCTAAGATTAGCCAACCTTTATGCCATCTTCTTGCTCAAGATGTTCTATTCAAGTTTGATGAGAAATGTTTGCATGCTTTCAATTTACTTAAGGAGAAATCGACCATCGTCTCGTTGTTGTTGCCCCAAATTGGTCACTACCCTTTGAAATAATGTGTGATGCTAGCAATGTGGTGTGGGAGTCGATTAGGTCAACGGTGGATAAAATGTTACGTGTGATTTATTACGCTAGCTTAACTTTAAGTTCTCGCTCAAGTGAATTACACTACTACCGAAAAAGAGCTTTTGTTATCTTCGCTTTGGATAAGTTTCGTGCTTATATCATTGGTTCTAAGGTAATCGCTCACGTGATCATGCTTTGCTTTTAAGATATCTCGCTGACTAAATCACGGGCTAAACCTAGATTAATTCGTTGGGTCCTTCTTCTGCAAGAATTTGATCTAGAAATTATAGATAGGAAGGGTAGTGACAATGGTGTAGCTGACCATTTATCTCGTCTTGAGTCCCCTTTTGTTTTACCTGCACAAGAGAGTCTTGCTGAGTCTTATCCTTTTGAGCATGCTTTGGAAATCAATTCATCACCTTGGTATGCTGATATTGTTAATTACTTGGTTTGTGGCTCCTTGAGACTGATTTAACTTCCCAAGAAAGGAAGAGATTTTTTAGTGTATGCAGGAATTACTTTTGGGATGATCCATACCTTTTCAAACTCGGGAAGGACGAGGTGGTTAGAAGATGCATCCCTGATGAGGAGCAAAGTCAAGTCCTTAAGTTGTGTCATGAAGCCCACTGCGGGGGACATTTTGGTGGGCGAAAGACAGCTTTCAAGGTGCTGCAGAGTGGTCTCTTCTGGCCGACTCTTTTCAAGGACGCCCACTCCTTCTACCTTTCATGTGACAGATGCCAACGAGTTGGGAATGTGGGGAGGAGAAATGAGATGCCCCAAACAATATCACGGTAGTTGAAATTTTCGACGTTTGGGGTATTGATTTCACGGGCCTTTTCCCAAGTCTAATGGTTTTGAATATATCTTGCTTGTCAGATTATGTGTCCAAGTGGGTAGAAGCAATTCCCACGAGGACTAGTGATGCTAATGTTGTCTTGAAGTTTGTGCGGAGAACATTCTCTGCGCAGTTGGGTTTCCCAAGCGATCATAAGTGATGGGGAGCACATTTTTGTAATAAGTTGTTCAAAAGCTTATGGAGAAGAATGGCATCACCCACAGGTTTCCACGCCATATCATCCACGACTTCGTGACGGTGAGACAAGCAACAAGCGGATCAGGGTGTTCTTGAGAAGACGGTCCAACCATCCGGAAGGATCGTCAATGAAGTCGAATGTCGCACTTTGGGCATACCGAACTGCTTTCAAGAGCATTTTGGGATGAGCCCTATCGGCTTGTATATGGAAAAGCGTGCCATCTACCCGTTGAGATCGAGCACTGAGCATTACAGGCGATTAAGGCCATGAATCTCGACATCACGTAAGCGTGCGGGAGAGCTCTCCGATCACCGAACTCAAGAACTTGGGACGAAGCATATGAGAACGCCCGAATTTACAAGGACAAAGTCAAGAGGATTCATGATCGGAGAATAGTCCGAAAAGAGTTGAGACCGGGAATGAAGGTGCTGTTATTTCAGTCTCGACTGAAACTTTTTCCCGGAAAGCTCAACTCCAGGTGGAGTGGCCCCTTTTTCGTTGAGGAGGTGTTTTCCCATGGAGCGGTTTTACTGCGCGACCCAAAAACAAACGGATCATTTACTGTGAACGGTCAGCGAGTCAAACCGTACTTTGATCGTGAGGAGTCGGAAGAAGTGGAGAGCGTTGTGCTCGTCGGTCCCCAATATCTTTGACCGAATTATGTCGGGCTCACGACGTTAAACTGAGTACTACGTGGGAGTTTACCCACGGATTTTTGCTGTCTTTCTTGTTCTTTTTCTTTTATCCTTTGATTTATCTGGTTTTGTTACCCTGATCTTTCTCTCCCTATTTATGCAGCTGTTATATAGTGGAGATTGGCGTTTTAAAAGAGGTATATTTGCCCTTCAAAGATGGCGTTCAAAGTTGTCCAGTGTTCAAGAGTAATACAGAAGCCGTTCACAGTTGGCGCAATCAACCGGTTCGAAAGAATAAAAAACCATTTTCAGTGGCGCTCAATCGAACCAGCGCTCAAGATTTGGTCGAGAGCTTTTCTCATCCGCGCTCTATATGAATCGGCGTTGAAATTTGGGCAAGAAACATTTGCATCCGGCGTTCAATGTGAGCTGGCGTTCAAAAGTTAGGCGAATGTTTTTAAACAAGCTCATACCAAGCCGCTCAACCTCCGAGAGGCCCCTCCGGCCCGGAGTTCAAACACAACCGGCGCTCGGTTTTCTATATAAAAAAAAAAAAAAAAAAAAGGAAGAACCGCGCAAGAACTGCCATATATTAGGGCTTTGCCCTATTTTTGAATTCATTCATTATTCTCCTCGCCCTCGTCGCCTCTTTCTTCCCAACTCCCCGTCGCCGTCCGTCCCGCCACGCCGCCTCAACCGGCGCCATCAAGCGCCCGCGCCCGTCTCGCCACCTGCCTCGCCACCTGCCGCTCTCTCACTCCGCTCAACCGGCGTTCGCCCGCCGCCCGCCACCCAACGCTCGGCTGCCTCGGCCGACGCCGAAGGCCTCACCAAGCAGCGTATCCACCGCGCCCGCTCCAGCCAACCCTTTCACCCGATCCGGCGCATCTTGTCCGCCCGCTTGCCGCAACTGCCCGTTCTTCCACGCCCAAAGAATCTGACACCGCCGTCTCCTCGGCGGCGGCGCATTCTGGCCCCGGCCACCTGCCGAGCTACTCGCCTCGTCCTTCCACCCGCCACCACAGCCAGGCCGCCATCCGTCTCGTCTCTTCACCGCGCCATTCCTGGCTGCTCACGCGCCGAAGCCGCCTCTCTCTCGCTTTCGCGCCACGCGCGCCCTCCGAGCGGCAAGCACACTCGAGCGCCCACCCAGCACTACCACACACCCACTGCTCTCCTAGCTCCGAGCTCCTTCCGGACATTTCCAAGCATGGTTCGCACAAAAACCCTCTCGCCTCTTTGAAACGAGCAAGAACCGAAGGTGCTTGGGATCGGGTGAACAACCCAAGATCTACTAGGCGAACTACTGATGCCCCATTCGCGATTTTAACGCCCAAGAAGGTATCTTTTACTCCGTTATTCGCTCGAAGATATCGACCACCCACGTTCATTTGATTGGGATATTTTAGCTTCATTGGGTGTTGATGGATCATTAAAAGATATTTGAAATTGTGGGGTGCCTTAGTTTGGCAACTAGGGAACCCAAGATGGTTTTAAGCCTTTGCTTAGGGAATTTTGTGTGTCACCGAGACCAAAAGATTTCAAGTCTGCGTTACATCGGTTGGGGAGAATAGATTTGCCGTTACACTTAAGGTTACGCGTGAGATCTTGGGTTTTCATAGTAGTGGCTTTTCTCGATGTACCGAGGATTTCCTATGGTGAGACATGGAAAATTTTAACCGGTTTGACAATTGGTCATCGCAGCACTTCTAGTGCCTTTATTCAAGACCCCGCTTTGGTTATCGCTCATAAGTTCCTAGCATTCAACCTTACAGGAAAGAGCAAGCCAATAAAGTGAGTGCTATAGAGCTTTTCTTCTTGTGGTGTCTTTGTGAATAATAAGAAGGTCTCAGGCAAACCGCTCTTATGGCGGCGATTGAGTATATGAGGCGAACCGTAGGCCAAACTCTCCTCGAGCCAATACCCTTTTATACTTGCAAATACTTTGTGGGAGTGACTAGAGATGATATACCTTTTCGGGCTCCGCCGTTATTGAGCATCTCCCATCACTTTCGTGATTTCGGTTGATTGCTTCGACCCGAGAACATTGCTTCCTTATGAAGCACGGCATCGCTCAAGAGTATATCACATTCAAGCGTAACCCACCATCCGGTCTATTGTCGGACAGCTACCCCAATGGATGAAGATTCCCCGATGATCGAGCCACCAAGAAGGACAAGCGGCACCCAATGTCACACCCTCCTTGCTTACCCCTACTCCCATCGGTCCCACGGCGACGCCGGTGGTCTTAGGGCTCATTTTGATTCCGCTTGGCCAGCAGCCACTTCACAGCGAAGCTGGGACTTTAGCTCTCCCGAATCGAACTTTGAGAGGTATCGGCAAGAAATGGGTCAAGAATTCACGAGTTCACCAATCTTGACCCGTGGTTTCGGAGAGTTCCGCTTCGAGTATATCGGTGTCTTGACGCTCAAATCGCCACCAACGCCTTGGTCAATCTTCACAAAGGCGTTTGGGGATTTCCGTCAAGATGTTTACCTGCGGCCTAGACTCCCATGAGCGACATTTGGCGACCTTCAAGCCCAAGTGGGACGCCTGGTCCCTATCCCACACAGCCTCTCCACCACCACCTCCATCATGGGACCAAAGGAAGCTTCACCGTTGGAGAGTATGTATATATTTCCTTATTTCTTTTTGCTCGCCCTTATTCGGTGGTTCGTTGTTTTCCTTTTGTGGTGTGTTTGCCGCGAGATTCTCTTTGAACTCGATGTCCGCCGACCTCCTTTTCTCACCGTTATCGTGGAAGTCTCGTTCTCTTTTGGCTTTATTTTGTTGTTCATGTTTTGAGCTCTGGGACGTGCTCATCTATGCGTGGGGAGTTGTTGATGATTTGTTGTATATGTTGTGCTCGGGTTATGTGCATGATCAACCCCATGGATCTATGCTTACTTTGGTTTCTTGAGCTCAAGTTTTTGTCTATCTGAATAAGTTAGATTGTGATTTGTGCACCGAACTCGTGGTATTGGTCAACCTTGATGTGTTCCCGCTATATTGTTGTTACGCTTTGAAGAGCGATGTGAATTGGACGGGTTGTGAGAATTGATCTTAAATCAAGGGTTATTGATGTGATTTGTCCGACTAATGTTAGGGAGTGTTAACAATGTGGTTACCTATATACTTGTTTCTTTAAAAAAAAAAAAAAAAAAAAAAAAAAAAAAAAAAAAATATATATATTTTTATGTGAGATTGTTGAAATGGAGGATGGATTCTCCCCTCTTCGTAAATTGAGAAATGGGCATGGAAACCACGATAGAGACTCGAGTTCATCGAGAATTCACCTTTCACCATTGTTCCAAAATCATTAAGACTTTCCATGTTTATTGTTGAGATTATATAAATGGAGGATGGAATTCGCCTCTTTCTCGTGAATTGAGAAATGGGCATGGAAACCACGATAGGAGACTCGAGTTTATCGAGACTTCACCTTCGAACATTGTTCCAAAATCATAATATTTTCTTTGTGTTCTCAAAAGGAACTTGTTGCTAAAGGTAACCATTTTAGTTAATTCACCCCCGACGGAGAGTTGGGTCCGAGCAAAATGATCCTATTGTTTATTCGACTTTCTCACAATCTTAGATTTGTTTCGCATTAACTTGATTACGATTCATCATGTTGGGGGAATTTCAAATAGAGGTTTGATTGATCGATTAAGAGTTAAAGTTGCATGAGTTATTTTTCACTCTTGTTATTATAGACTTTGCTTGAGGACAAGCAAATGGATAAGTGTGGGGAGTTGTTTGGTATGAATCATGCTGATTCTTGGTATTGTTTTGCATGTTGTCTTCATTAGTTTATCACATTTATGCCGTTAGTTCAATTATTATTTATCGCTTCGACTTACTTGGTTCGTTTCAATGTTTTGCAGAAAATCGGCATTAAATAGGATGAAAGCTATCTTCCAAGGATCGTGTAATGAAGAGCATAGCGATAGGAGTTTATAAGCGAAAGCGGATCCTATTTCGGAGTTCGGACGAAGGAGAACGAAACGAATTGTTAAGTCACAAGACGACCCTGGTCGCATGGCCGAGCGCCACAGACGCCTCACGACGCCTCACAGACGCACACAGACGCTCACAAGACGCTCACAAGACGCCTGCCAAGACGCCTCACAAGACGCCTCACAAGACACCTCACAAGACGCCCGGCCAGCCTCCTTCCTTCACAAGACTGAACGCCGGCCACCCGAGCCCAATTCACTCGCGCTGAGTGAACGCTGCTCACCACAAGACGCCTGCGCCCGCCCGCCGCCCGCCCGCCTCGCCAGCTCACTCCGCCATATGAACGCCCGGCTCACTCGAGCGCGCGTTCCCAATTACTGTGGCCGAGTGGCGCTCGCCAGCCTCGCCGCCCGCGCCTCGCCGCCTCGCCTCGCCAGCACTCCACAAGACGCCTCGCTCTCTGCTGCGATCTTTTCCGGCCGTTTTGCTATATATAGCCTATTTTAGGTTATTTTCAGGGTCCAGACTTTACGTATTTTTTCTGTTTTTCATTCCATTGCGCCGCGGAGCTGTTCTTCGACGATTTCCAATTCAGACATTACTTTACATTGGTACTCATTTTGTTTATGAATTCCAGCAAGTCAGTGTTTTATTTACGGATTCCTCTTGCAATCTATTGTGTAATCTTGGTTTTGGATTGAAAGTTATAGATCAGTTTTTGTTCCAATTGTTCTTGATCATTTGTTTGCATATTGATTCGTTCTGGTTTCGATTAATCTGCCTTGATTCGGTTCTTGATTAGTTCTTGTTTGTGGGTTAATAATCAATTCTATGCAAGTGGTGTTGAACTTCAAATTCATGTTTAATCATTCTTTGTTGAATTTCATTGATCCTTGTTTGAAGATCTAGTTTAATTGTTTTGATTTATTTCACATGCTCGTGTTTGGTAGTTAATCATCTGGGTTTGACAACCTCTAGTTTAGATCTTTGTTTTCGTATTTTAGCTCTGGATTGACAACCCCGACTTAGGTTCACTGCTTAATTCTCGTGTTTGATTCCTCGTATGTTTCAAAACCCTTTTGGTATTAGAGTGTTTAGATTTAATCGCTCGTGAGCAACACGAACATTAGGCCCTGTTAAGTTTTCCTTGAGAGGCGACTAGGTTAGCTTTCCTACTATAACACCGCATTTATTGCGAGTCAATTGAAAGTATACTTTTGGTTGAACACCTACCAGGACGCGATGATAATCCAAGTGGTGGTCGCCAACAAGTTAGTTCGGCATGTGTATGTCGATAGTGGTGCGTCGGTAAGCATCCTCTTCAAGGAATGCTTTGACAAATTGGGAGTCGAGGAGGCACGCCTCACACCGGCACCACTTCCACTTCGAAGCTTCGTGCAAGAAGAGACACGACCTGAGGGGATCATCGAACTACCTGCCACAGAGGAAAAAGCGCGACGAGCTCCACCAAAGTGGTACAATTCTTTCGTGGTAAAAGCCTACTCACCATGTAACATCATACTAGGGCGAGACCGGTGAATGCAAGTAGTGGCGGTGTGTTCAACGACACCGACCATGAAGATCCCCACAAGGGAGGGGTAGGCGTGATCCGGAGATCGTAAAAGCCAAAGAATGTGATGCAGTCGCCTTAAGAGATGCCGACTTCACCCATCACCCATGCGTAGCAATTACGAAGCCAAGGGGTTGAACCGAAAGGACGTCACAATTCTCAACAACTGCGGTAGAAGTCACATTATATGAAGACGATCCCTCAAGGTCGCCAAAATTGGTTCCCACCAAGTTTAACTAAGAAAGCGATCATCCAACTCCTAGGGAATTCGAGACTGGTCTCACCAAGTATCATTACTCACCGCCTCAACATCGACCCAAGCATCAAACCGGTTCGGCAAAAAGCGGCGGATATTTGCGGTGGAACGAAATCAGTCGTATATGAAGAAGTTAGTCCAACTCTTGAAAGCAGCATATTGTTCAAGTCAGTATCCGACCGGATAGCCAACCCGTTGATGGTCAAGAAATGAGGAGGGATGGTGAATGTATCGATTACACCGATCTCAATAAACATTGCCCAACGATCGCTACCCCTTCCCAATATCGACAAAAAGGTTGATGCTCGTCGGATACGAAGTCTTCATCTTCGATCTATACAAGGGTATCACCAAGTCCCGATGAGCGACGAGGACGATCCAAAACAGCCTTCATCACGGACTTCGACGCCAGCATATAAGAAGATGTCATTCGGACTCAAGAATCGCAGGGCCTCCTATCAAAGAATGGTGGACAAGATATTTCAGCCCTACATCGGTCAAAATATGGAGGTGTATGTAGATGACATCGTCACAAGAGTAAGGAGGAAGCCACATGCGTTGTCGATCTCCTGATCGCCCCTCGCTTACTTCAGAAAGTAAACCTAAAGCTAAACCCCGTATGTACATTCGCAGCTCGGTTCGAAATTTTTGGGTGTCTTGGGTTTCACAAGAAGGATTAAAAGCCAATCCATCCAAGGTTCAAACCGCTTTGGAGATGAAGGTGTCAAGACAATCCACTACATGCATAAGTTGACGGGCTGCATAGTCGCACTAAGCCGCTTTATCTCAAAAGTCAGGAGAAGCAACTCCCTTTTCAAAATTCTCAAAAGGCTTTGAGTTCCATCAAAGATAAACACAAGTCGGCCTTTGAAGATCTCAAAACTACCTCGCCAAACTCCCACTTTATCTGTCCCGAGAAGGAGAAGTCCTCCCCTATACCGCAGCCTTCAGATGAAACAATAAGTGCCGCTTTTGGTACAAGAGGATGGACATCGTCGACTCAGATATTTCATCACCGAGCACTCAAAGGCCCGTAAACGAGATATCAACCTCTGAGAAGCTCGCTTTGGCATTAGTAACGCGCAAGGAGACTACGTCCCTACTTCCATGCACATCCCATACAAGTTCTCACCGATCATCCACTTCGCAAGTATCGACAAAGCCGGAAGCTTCGGGGAGAATTGTGAAGTGGGCAATTGAGTTGGGTGAACACGATATTTCTTTCTGCCCTCGTCAAGCCATCAAGGGTCAGGCCTTAGCAGACTTCCTTGTAGAGGCTAACTTCACAGAGAAGCCAAATCCATCGAGCCTACCTCGCACAATGCCAAGCCGAACCCATCATGGAAGCATCCGAGAATTGCCGGCAAATCTATGTGGACGGAGCTTGGGGAAAACAGTAACAAGGTGCATCTTGCTTCGGGACCAGATGGCCAAGAGATCACCCACGCATTTCCGGTTTACATTCAAAAATACGAATAACGGTGGAATACGAAGCCTTAATTGCAGGACTTCGCCAGCTCAAAGTCTTCGACACGAGCCGTGCAAGTTCACAAAGGATTCCTGTGTCATAGTAAGCCACATGTTGGGAAAGTACGAGGCGAAGGCAACAGGATGAAGAAATACCTTGAAAAGCCAAAAGCCTACAACAATCTTTCTCATACTTCCAGCTGGTTCAGATCCCAAGGAGCAAAATAGCCGAGCCGACACCTTAAGCAACCGGCCTCGTCATCAACAAGCTCGCCAAGAGAAGAAGTCCAAAATGAAGCATAGACGATGCCGATGTCAAGTCAACATAGTCTCGAGGAAGAACCAAATTGATGACTCCCGTTTAAGAATATTCGAGAAGGGCGAGTTACCTCATGATGCACTCGAGGCTAGGAAAATCTTGAGCAAATCTTTACGATACATACTTGAGCAAGGAATTCTCTGCAGAAAGTCGTATCTCCAGCCTCTCCTAAGGTGTTTGAGTCCGAACCGAGCTGAGTATGTACTACGAGAAGTACATGAAGGATCATGTGGAAGCCACATCGAACCCCGCGCGTTATCAAAGAAAGTCATGCGATGGGGATACTACTGGACAACAATGTTCCAAGACTCAATTGACCTCGTAAAGAAGTGCCCGAAGTACCAGATTCATGGAAATGTGCCAAGGCTACCTCAAACCGACCTCGTCAGCATGCAAAGCCCTTGGCCATTCATGCAATGGTTGTAACAGACCGCCAAATCAAATGACAGATTAACGGGCATCACATTAACAACAGGGATAAACATGAAAGGTAACTAACTATAGGATTGGGAGGCATATAATGAGTAAACTTTCAAGACTTTATATCATTTAACATGACAAACATAACTTACATATGAAACTCGAATCATTCGGACCTTTATCAAAAGGGTTCAACTACTTTGAAGGAATGAGGCACAAACTCAAAACATTACTTAAGGTACTTTAATGAAACATGTGGAATACACATATGACGATGCTGTATCCAAGGTTTAACTATCAACGACAAAAGACTTGATCGCCAACACCGCCCATCCCATCCATCGCCTCAACTTGCACATTTAAAAACAAACATGCGTATCGAGTACAAATAATGCACCCAGTGGACTCATCACAAAACATTTTCTTTAAATTACACCGCCCATAAGTAAGACACGAGGGTTTTAATTGAAAATGCCTTGTCTTACTAAAACATTTTCTCATTTCTCAAAACGCCACTCGCCGAGCATTTTCTCTTTGTATCTCATATCACATCATCATCTCATAAACTCATCTCGCACCGTAGGCGGGCCACCTCCCGGGCGCAGATGACCGCCGAGATCCTTTCGCACACAATACCTTACTCTGCACGTAACCCCAGCCAGAATTTCGCATCCGACATAGGTCCGATATCGATTTTCTCATCGATCGGGAGCTACCCAACGATCAAGTCACCATGAACCAACAAACATCATATACTTTCATAGTCGGCTCGCCCAACAACATGATAGGATCCATACATAAAACATAAACACTTTGGGCGTGTAATCATATTATTTCTCACCGAAAGCTTTGTAAATAAATATTTTCATTTTAAAGAAAGCATCGTAATAAAAGGGTTTTCAGTAAAGCCCACCGGCACGTAAGCTTTTCAATAAAGTCCATTTCTAACGCCAACGATCAAGACGCCCAACCTTTACGTAAGGAATTAATTTAGTACGTAGGTCACGCTTCGATAGAGACGAACATTGTCTATAACGCTTTCACGATCAAATAAGGCTAACGTCGGACTTATTTTAACGCTTCCTAATCGATCGATGTCGATTATAAATTTTCTTGATTTATAAGAATATTCGCCTTTTTAGTACATAATGTACGCTTTAATGTACTTACATAACGAAGTTACATTGTTACTAAACGTACTACGCCACATAGATCACATATTATCGAATTACGTGCCTTCTGACCTTGGTCAACGTTTTTGGTCAACTATTTCGACTTAGTCAACACTTAGTCAATAATTTTGACTTTGGTCAACTCAAAGTCAACATTTCGACTTTTCAATTTCTTATAAAATTTATCATTTTATGTGCAATTCTTGTTCCAAAAATTCCCATAAAATCATACTATGTTTAAAACATTGTTTTAGATCATATTATGTAATTATACTTTATAAAATAAATTTATAACATTAATACTCATTAGGTATAGTTTTCGGTTATCACAATTAACTAACTAAACATTTTTCAAAAATTCCAATAAATTCATGTAATACTTAATCACCCTTAATTATCCTTATTATAACATAATTGTTATTTATTATGAACTATTGAATTTAATTTACCTAAGTCATATTTCGAAACTTTGACTTAGGTCCAATTAATTTCTATAGATTCCAATAAATTCCTACAACCATATATTATGAATCTACATCATCAATATGATATGATAACACTTAAATATGGTTTATATCTCAATATCATATCATATTTTATAATTTTCAAAATTCTTGAACTTAGGTACTAAAGTTCTCCAAAAATTCTATATAAATTCATATAAGCTTATTTAATACTCTAGATTATTATTCCATGCTCAAATCAACACTTAAAAATCAAAATCATCAACATATAGTACTCCTAAGTTTTCGGTCCACATGAAAATTTTAATACCATGCTTAATTTTGTGATATAATTATAATACATGCTTAATAACACCATATAAACAAAATATCTAAACATATTAGCATAGGTTATATAATTTTCGAAAATGTCACATATAAACTAAGCTCATAACTTAAAATTTAACGGATGAAATTCGAAAATTCTAGCATGTATACGAAGATCGGAAGATTTCTAACCTTTTAATCGGTAAGGATTTAATCGGCGGAGGTTTATTTGCTATGGATTTGGGATTAAAGATTGAAGAACACTCTCCCATTTTCCTCACTATAGTTTCGAATTTTAGGGTGCAAAATGGATTAATGAAGGTTTGATCTTATATTTATAGATGTATGCAACTTGTGCTATAATTATTATGTTAAAAATATCTAAAATCCACTTGCTTGGTGATCAAGAATTTTCGGCCACCTCCATGTACTAAGGGACAAAATTTTATCCTTATCTTATACACATCAACTTGCTACCTTATCCTTTAATTAGATACATTGAATCTCTCTTGAATTAATTAAATTATCCCATCGTATACTATGTTGTGTGTGTCGGCCATATACTAATAGCCTAAGGTAGATTTTTATTTTTTTCTTGTACTATATACTTTATTATATCATATTATAATTTAATTATTAATTTGTATCATAATTATCATGAATTAAAGAAATTATCACATTGTGTGACACACATGGCATTTTCGGCCATCACCAATTAATTAGGATGAATTTTATTATTTTCATATCATATACTGTATTATTATTATAGTATAAAGTTACTTTTGAAAAGTCAAATATTTCAACTATACAAGTGGCATTAATATATAGTATGAAATCAAATATTTTTCTACATTTTTTAAACATTTCGGCCCCCATTAATTAATGAGCCTTGGATTACTTGTTTAACTTGTTAACTACTACTACTTTACACCTAATATAGGATAAGATCCAACTCATATCTTATCCTTAATTATAGGATAATGTTTATCACATAAAATCATGATATTTTGACCTAATTTTCGGTACCTTGAAGCCCAAGTGCAACCCCCACTTGTGCAAGTTGTAATACACCTCATTTTGTACTTAATGACATCATAATAATATAATAATTATCATATATCGTTAATTGAATAAGAATAAAAATTAAATTGTACTTAGGAAACCCTAATTTTTTATTTTCACTAAGGTATTCCCAAATATTTTATTTCCGTATAAAATAGTTATTACATAATTATGTGACATATTATATGTCTTAGATAATAAATTTAATCATAGAAAAGTATTTAAAATAATTTAGATTTCAAACCCTAATTTTCAAATATATAATTTCAAAATTTCAAAATAGGTACATTCTATTCTTTAAGTTTTCTAGCATTATTTAATGATAAATAATGCTCTTATATAATAAAATAATTATAGGAATTTGAATTTTATAATTCGTGATCGTCGATCGAGTTATCGACTATCTTCTAAAACCGACGTCAAACGCCTCAAAATTTTATATAGCTAATTATCTCTAAACGCTCAAAATAAAGTTGTAACAACTTTACTTATTCCTATAATAATAATAGAATTTCAAAATTGCTTAACCGCTTAATAATATCAGAAGACGAATCGTCGAATTTATTCGACGTTAGAAAATTACGTCAAGGAATATTGAAATCCATATCCCTTAATTTACTAAGCATCGTGATTCTCACACGTAAATTATCCAATTATGCTTGGTCAAAGTCGAGTCGACTAATTAAGATTTTAATTATCGAGTTAATAATACTAATTACTAATTTATTATCGTAATTCAATATTAAAATTACGGATATTACAATGGTGGATTGACATTGTGGGCCCCTTCGCAAAGCTCCCGGCGCTTCAGCTCGATTGTCACCATCGACTACTTCACAAATGGGTGGAAGCCAACCTTGGTGAAAATCACAAGCAAAAACGCCTCAACTTTGTCTCGGAAGAATATTGTGTGTCGCTTCAAGATCCCTCATATCCTCGCTTCGGATAATGGAACGCAGCTCACGATAAGGTCTTCAAAGAGTGGTGTCAAGAGCTTGGGTTCAACAAAATTCACCCGGTGGCTCATCCTCAAGCAAATGGTCGATCAAGTCACCAACAGGACAATCAAAGGGACTCAAAACTCGCCTAGACCGAGTAAAAGCGCAATCGGTGAAAAATTTACCACAAGTCTTATGGTCATATCATACAACACCCTGACATCGAATGGAGAAACACCCTACGCTTTGGTGTATGGAACCGAGGTAGTCATCCCGGTAGAATCGATATGCCGAGCCCACGCATCATCCATTTCTCCAAGTAAATGAGGAGAATTTACGAATTGACCTGGATCTGCTAGAAGAAAAGAGAGACCTCGCCTACATTAGAGAAGCTCGGTACAAGTAACAAGTAGCTCGGTATTATAATCAGCGTGTCAAATCCCGATAATTCCAAGTAATAACAAAGTCAGTAAAGCTGCAAAGCTCGGCAAGCTAGAAGCCACATGGGAAGGTCCATACCGAGTTGAAAAATCCTAAAAGGGTCATATAAGTCGCCCATTTACCCGTGAGAAAATACCTCATACGTGGCACATCATTCATCCAAGAGATATTTTGCATAAGTGTCAAGTTGTTCTTTCATTTTATCGCCTTTAGGTCCTTTTTTTCTTTCAGAACGCCATCTTTTCATTAATAAAGTCTTTTTATTTATTTACTTCATATGCTTGCATGTTTCATTTGTCATTTATGCATACTACCTCTCCCCCATTATAAAAATACCCTCTAAGGAGGATGAACAATACCCTCTAAGGAGGATGAACAATACCCTCTAAGGAAGACGACAAATACCCTCTAAGGAGGATGATGCATACCCTCTAAAAGGATGATATCTAAACACGCGTAAGGGGACCACCCTTATCGACACTTCTCGACAAATAAGGAACTTATACCTTTGTTTATTTCGAGGATGAATACCTTCGTTTAACACGAGGACGAACTACCTTCATTTATTTCGAGGATGAATACCTTCGTTTAATACGAGGACGAACTAGCTTCGTTTATTTCGAGGATGAATACCTTCGTTTAATATGAGGACGAACTACCTTCGTTTATTTCGAGGATGAACTACCTTCGTTTAATACGAGGACGAACTACCTTCATTTATTTCGAGGATGAACTATCTCCGTTTATTACAAGGACGAAATACATACAGTTTTTGATAAACAGGAAACATCAACACAAGGTAAAGAAAAATTCGTTCTTATTTACGAAGTATACAATGCATACAAGACATTACGAGGACGATGAAGGACCAGGAGGCTGAGAGAAGTTAAGCCAATCTCTACAAAAATCGTGGTTCAGCAGCTCATCTATGCTCACCCTACTCTCACCTCGCCCTCGATCGACACCAGAGTTCGACTGCTCGACCTCTATGTCTCGCCACACAACCCCGCCACTGATGACCGACGCCTCTTGGGCATAGAACCCTGAGGAAACCTATCTACAAACCTAGTACTTGAAGAAGAAGCCTCAAGAAGAGGGAGAAGTCTTGTCAATCGACCAAGCACCCGCCGAGATGTGGTTGTCGAGCTACAATGCCTTGTGCTGCACCTCCTATCTTTCCTGTGTCGGCAAGTCGCTCCCGAAATTGCTGTGAGTCCCGACCGCACTCATGTCCGTAGCTCGAACAACGAGCTGTGATCTCTAAGACTTTAGCTTCGGCCTCGGAGATGGTCAATCCACCACCTCGATGAATAACCGCCTCGTATTCGGCGTGCTCCTCGGCGACCGATTTGGCTTAATCCTTCGCGATCTCGAGCTTCTCCTCCAATTCCAAAAACTGAGCCTGAAGCTCGTCAAACTTCTCTTGAGAAGTTTTGAATTTGTCATCGGCTTCCTTCTGCACATGCCCAAGCTTACCCTCCAAGTGAAGGACCTCGACTTCCTTCGCTTCGAGAGCTCGGTTCAAAATTTTTATTTGGTCCAGCCAAGGAGACATGTCAACAGGTTCAAGAACAGACTGAGACAAAAGCAAAGAGAGACGAGGCCAGGCTCTCCACAACGGGCAAGCTCTTCATGCCGGCAGCAAGGACCTCGGCATACGCCTGCAGCAGGGCCTCATCCTCCATCACCTCATACCCGTACTTGGACTTATCCAAATTCGGGTAATCCTCGGCAACTTCATCGAGTGTGGCCACTGCCACGCACGTATTCAGGACCTCGGCCAAATTACCGGCCAGCCCGGAGAACCTCCGGGACAAGAACAACCTCTTCGCAAAGGCACGGAGAAGCTCTCCTTGCGGGGCCGCCGCCTCGGCCTCCCGACGTCTGACCTCCTCCACCTCGGTCTTCAGCATGCCAATCTCATCCCTCAACGAGTCAACCTCGACCTTCAACGAGTCGACCTCGGCCGTCTTCTCCGCCTTCGCCACCTCGGCAGCCGCCACAACCGTAGCCTCCCTCTTGGCCGCGTCCCGAGCCTTTGATTCGGCCTCAGCCACCTCTAGGACGAGGAGGGTCTTCTTCTCCTCCAACTCCCTGGAATACCGAGAAACCTGGTCGAACCGGGCGACGGCGTCATTCAGATAATTGGCGAGCTCGATCTTCATGTACTCGGTCCCCTGTGCAGAAGTCACCCATGTCAACAAACTACATCAAAACATAAGTTGGTGACGTGCAAACAAATGCATTACCTCGGGGAAGGACCGACGTGCGGCCTGGGTGCCGACGATCTCGCAATCATCATCGCCGGCAGAGGAGAAACCACGCCTTTCCTTGATGGGCGTGGCATAGATGGGGTGGCGACCTCACTGACTTGACCCTTTCGTAAGAGGCCTCGCCACATCCTTCAAGCAAGGCGGAGTGCTCGACACCAGAACTCGACCTCTTCATTTTCTTCCCTTTAAGGAAGTCCACTGCGAAGATAAAATAAACGCTAAGTCAGAACATAAAGCTAAAAAATCAATCAAAAAGCTGAAATAAAAAAAGGGGCCTCACCCTTCACCGGCTCCACCACGGTAGCAGGATCATAAGGGCTTAGCCCCGCAGCAGCGAGCTCGGCCTCTGAGAAATCTTCATCGACTTGGCCAGCCCTTTGCAAAACCTCCTCGATGCCACCGAAGCTATCGTTGGTGGCTACATCGACGAGCCTCCCCGTGTTCCAGGCGAACTGAAGGGATTCTTCGAACCGACAAAAGAAAAACTTCTTCTGCCAGTTCGAAATCTTTGACTTTGTTTTTATTTTAAAATGGCGAAGAGGTGATAAATAATACCACCCCACACTAGACTTAAGCTGAAAGAACCTAAGGACAAGCCCTAGGATGAAAGGAAAATTGTGGCGATAGGCAAACACACCATGGCCCGTCAACTGCCGAAAAGAATTTGGCATTAGTTGGGCAAGAGGTATGCCGAACATTTGTTGAAGTTCGACATATACGGAAGGGAAAGGAAGAAGACCACACCTAAGGTAGTCCTCAGAACTATGACAAAACCCTCCTGAGGGCGCTAGCTTATCCTCCCGCCTGGGAGCCACCAACCCAAAAGATTTCGGAATTAAAAATTTAGAGGCAAGTTCTTTATCATAGGGCTTCTAGATATGAAGGAAAAGAAGAAACCCTACCAAAATCCCTCAAATGAGGGAAACCTACTCTACACACAAAAGGAAGGAGGAATCAAGAGTGAAAACTTAAAACCGTCACGAGTCCGACGGCGACATCGACACAAGACGACCTTCATGGCCGTGAGAATCCTCAAAGGAAGAAGAAGAAGAAGAAGAAGAAGAAGAAGAAGAAGAAGAAGAAGAAGAAGAAGAAGAAGAAGAAGAAGAAGAAGAAGAAGAAAAGAATCAATAACTTACTTGTTTTATGTGGAATCTCAAGAAGATGGCATCGATGCTCGCAGACTATTAATGGCGGAAAATCCTTAAAATCGAGTTTTCAGGAGACAAATACTTTTTTTCAGTTTGAAAATTGGAGGCGGATAAAGTGAAATGGGAAAAGGCGTATTGTGGAAGTTATTCGCCCCAACGTGCACTTTATCGGGACTCCAACCGCCGTACGCATTAAATGAATGTGATGTGTTCCGTATTCGACATCGGCGTGACATCTCGTGTTCGACCTCGGCACAACGTTACACATCCCCCCCAACATCCCGTGTCCGACATCGGCAGGGCGACGAGTATTCGACCTCGGCAGGACAACGCGTATCTGACCTCGGCAGGGCGACGAGTATTCGACCTCGTCAAGACGACGCTTATCTCACCTCGGCAGAGCGACGTGTATTCGACCTCGGCAGGGCGACGATTATTCGACCTCGGCAGGGTAACGAGTATTCGACTTCGGCCAATTTATGGCCAAGCGACATACAACTTCTCGGCAGAATCAGACGAGCTCGACACCGGACTATGAATTTCAATGAGGCGATGTCAGAATCACTCTCCCAATCCATCACAACCTCACTTCTACGCCTTTTTTTTTTGGGGGGGGGATGTGATAGGATACGGCCCAACTACTAGGCCCAAGCGTCAGGCCCAATATAAATGGGCCCCGACATTAAGCTCGGCCTATGTAAGTTCGGCCTAAGAAGAGGCCCAATACAAATAGGCCCCGACTATAAAGCTCGGCCTATGTAAATTCGGCCCAAGAAGACTCCTAAACCAACTGCAACTCATATCACAAGAGTTGACGCAGAAGATTCGGATGCATATTTAAAAGAATCCTTATGAGATAAGACTTTGTATTAGAGTCGAACTCATTATGATGGTTTATAAATAGAGGCTAGGTTAGAGGAAATCGCCTATCCACACTCTTTGTAATCGCTTCTTACACATTCAATACACACATACTCTCTTGCTCCGTGGACGTAGATCTAATTCAATAGATCGAACCACGTTACTTCCTCGTGTTCTTTACTGCATTTATTATCTTACGAAAACTGGATCGATCAGTAAGCTTATAAATTATTAAAATATTTGAAAAATCGAGTTTATAAGATGATTAATGTTTGATATTATTAGCTTTTTCTATGTTTTAATGACTAAAAAAAAAAGACATCATTCATTAATAGGAATAATTGCTAATGTATTTTAGCTCCGACAACTATTTATATTGACTCTAGCAACGCGATGCTCCAAGTGCATAAATTCATTTTAGCAACCAGTTGAATAGTGCTAATATATTTTATGAATTTATAAATTCGAGTAATATTGTACTTTCAGAAAAAGAAATGGTCATTTTTTTTTCTGCCTACCTATATGCAATTCCTAGTCATTTCCTTATTGATTAGTTAAATTAAACACAAGAAAATTTATATTTTGAAATAAATACTCACTATTTGTTATCCAAAAATGCAAAATTTGAATTAGATTATTTTCAAATTGGATTTCAACAGATGATATTGGCATCAAAATCCAAGCTCAACACATAAATAAACAGTGACATATTTATAATTTACTCAAAATCATAAAATATGAATTTTTATATTTAAAATTTTAATACACTGGCTGAAAATATTAATTTTATCTAAAAACATTAGTTAAAAAATAGTTCTTTTCACTGGTGCACCAATATTTCATTACTAATTTTTCTTTGCATTTAAATTCGTGTATAAGGATTGGAATAATAAAGATTCTAATACTTTTTTAATGTTTAGAAATTGAATTAGTTTACCCTGGAAGATTTCATTTCTTCTTTTGGTGGAGCTTTTTTCTTTTATTTCGATTCACTGATGGTAATGTACTTTATTGGTTATATGAGAAGTGATGATGATGATGATGATGATGATGATGATATATACATCTAAATAGATAGTGAATCGTTGCAAAACAGATCTCTTCATGCAACTAAAATCAATGCTTTTGGAAAAGAAAACAAAATCACAAAAAACAACCACTTATCACCCAACATCAAAATAAAGCAACAATATCTGATCTATATAACTTTAAGTCCATCTCAATATAATTTTTAAAAAAATCCACAATTGAACTCCATTTTTCTCAATAGTAACTAGCAATCACCATAGCAATTGAATCCCACACAACTATCCAATTAGTGTGCTTATGTCCACCTGCATCTTGTATCGTTGCTCTGGTAAATGCTCCTAAAACATGCATATTTTTTTGCTCATAATTTTCAATCATTTGTTATGTGAAATTCTTTATCTGGAATATTATTTTGTCTTATGTAATTGTGGATAGCCATAATAGCTAACACAATTTCTCTTTGCGTGTCAATATGGAAATAAGGTATGTTAGTCAAAATATTCCATCTTACTTTCCAAACTCTAAAATTTTGTACAACGTAATTTCTACATGAAGAGTGACAGGAATTGAACATTTCCTCAAGTTTCTCGGTTGACATAGTTATTTTTCCCTAGCCCGATGAAAATAATAAAAAAGATATCTTATATTCTCAACTCTATTAGGACCCATATATTCTGGCGTATGTGTATATCCATCATTAACCAAGTAATATTTTCTCCTCTTTGGATAGGAAAGTTAAGTTCAGGATTATGAATAGCTTCTCCAAAAATCCTTTTTTCATGTGCAACTCATTCCCATCCAATCCAAACAAATGTAAAACACATATTGAAATCTACCACTGCAAAAATGTTTTGACTGGCATACTCTTTTTTGTCCAATATATGGTATTGATTGTCCTTATGGTGATTGAGCTTTTACATGTGTACCATCAATTTCTCCAATACAATCATGAAAGTCATAAAAAAGTTTATAATTAATTAAACGTTTGCTATATTTATAATACAATCCTAAAAATCGTAAAAGAGTTTACAATTAATTAAAATTTGCTACATTTATGTCTATATGCACATTAAAAAGAACTCACTTTAAAGAATGACATGTATAGTTGGTGTTGAGACTTATTATACAATTTTCCTTGTTATACTCAGGATATGTGATAATAATATCATTGGCTAACTTAGCAATAGCCTTTAGGACCCTGTGGAAGTGTCTAGAGATAGTCTCGCTTGAATGGTTGAAAATTTCTTGCAACAACCTATTATCAACATCATATGGACAACTCATCAAGAAAATACCTATCTCTTCATAAGTAGACATTCCTCTTGTGGACTTCAAATAATACTTGTTGCTCAATTAATAGCATAAGTCCAAAAATACGAATTTTATTAGCTAAAAGCTTGATAGCATCTTATTTAACTTTTATGCAATATCTCCTCCATGAATTTATGACCTTTTAGACTAGATATTCGACATGGAAATATGTACATAGTTCTCTGACGTGTTGTTGTTTAGCATGCAAAATAAATTTATAATATATTGCCCACAATAGGCGTAGACCTGTGGTAAGTATATGGTCGATCCCATGAAGAGTTGGTGCAGTGCTCTCTTAGCCACAACAAAAAGGAAAATAAAGAAGGGATTGTACTGACATTGTCTTGGTCAATATGGAAAACTAAAAGCTAAAATTGAAAACACTAAACAAAAGAAATCAATAATAAAACAAACATAGCTTGGGCATGGACTCAATAAACACAAACTCGTCACGATGATTGGTGTAAATATATTCACCACGCGTAAATGTCAACTAGTTATAAGTACAACATGGTCATGCCCCTACTATCACGTGTCACGCACATAACCATCTTGACTCAATATATCCTCACTATTTAATAACAAGCAAGATAAATCATCTATGCTCGTTATCCTAAATTGATCTAACTGCTCACGAGGAACACCATCAATGAACGACACCTAAGCAAGATTATGCCCAAGATAGACCCGATATCGCACTCAAGAACACTTAGACTACGCCAATCCACCCGCTTCGCTTATACTCTCAAGACGCAGATTCATTGTACATCGATTTTTATCTTGATATATTAATGATCTAGTCCAACACGATTAATTAATGGCCAGTTAACTAACCTAGTCAAGGCAGACCTTTTGGATCAAACCTTACACTTCGGGAACACATGCATGTAGATCGATTGCCTATTTAGACCTCTCGAGTACGTGAGTTCATGTTTATCTCATCTTGCCCAACCAGAATAAAAACTTAGCTAGACATAAACGAGATAAATACCCAAGTAAATAATATAAACATACTTATTATTAAAACATAAACGATTGTTTTCCCACGATGGGGACTTAACAACACTAAACTATGACATACTAAGTAAAGGTTAATGTGTGAAAATAAAACGGTGAAATGCGTGTTCAAGGGTGCTCTAACAAGTGAGCAATGCATGGTATTTATAGAGGAAATTCGTAGGTTGGACGCCAGGCCTTAGGTCTTGGAGATAAGGATAAGGCAGTGGCTTGGGTTTGATCTTCTAAAGTCCATCGGCTTGCCTCCATCCTTGCTTATCCATAGTCGATTTGATGTCATCTCTTGAGAGTCATTCACAAGTCAAACTCTTACGTGATCTTCGGTGGATAAGTTGAACACCATCGTGGCTCATCCTATCCTCGTCACTTCTCTTCCTCTTATTCTTCTATGTTCGTTCTCTGATTATGGTCATCTGTCCTTCCTCTCGCCCTGGGCCACCATCCTCGAATACGAATCAGTGCGGTACTCTTGTGATGGTCATGTCGTCTGAATGGAGAAACTTCAGTCTTATCTTTACTCGGATGTGATCATCGTTGTTCTAGTTGCGAGCAAAGCTCATCGTGACTGGATGCAATCAGATCTCACTCATACCGTCTGCAAATTTCTTCTTTCCGCTTGCCCATTTTCCAACTCTTCCCGCCCATTCCTAAATCTCGTGCCCGGCCCTACAAGTTGTCGGATTTGTATATCGAAAGCGAAATGATTGAGCTTGTATACAATGTTTCTTGTTACCACTATTACAATCTCCTATCTGAATTGTTTACTTGATTGCATATTTATGTCACATTATCTCATACAAAATTTAGATAATACAGTATGTAGAAGATCACAGAAGTCTGTATAATTAACTAAGCTCATTGAGAATAAAAAAGGATCACAGATGAGACAACTTGATGATGAGTTATCGGTATAGACTGCCGTATAGATAAGAAGTAACTTGAAATGGTTGTTTGTCTATGCTTGTACCTCTTGATGTATTGATGGGTCACAGTGAGAAGAGTTCTTCTATCTGACCGTCGTGAAGAACCTAGATCTCGGTGACTTTACATTAATCTAAACATCGATAAGGTTTTAGGTGAGTATGAGTTACTGACCATCACTTTGACTTGTTATGGGTGAGGTTACATGAGATAATCCAAGATTCTCCGCATCTTGGGTGGTGGCGGTGCTTGTATGTCATGCTAGTTACCTGTATCGAGGCATCGAATCTGTTTAGCAGATGACGTCCCCTTAAGGAGCTCAAATGTTTATTGTACTAAACCATGTAGGTTGAGTTATCTCAAGTAAAATAATAAGGTTGAGTGGTACTACTTAAGGAATTAAAGAAATTAATATTTTAAGCAGTTAGAATGCTATAAATAATTAATGGACGTGACGATATTTTAAATACGAGGATTCGTAAGTCTAAGTGCAAGCCCGACTCAACTTCGGTAATAAAGGAGAAGTTAGCATTTATTCTCTAGTGGAATGAATAAATACTTATGAACTAATTTATGTACCGGGCTGAACATAAAATAATTAATTTATTTTAGGCTCAACTTTATTCTTTGTATTTGATCACTGGGCTGGCCCATCAAGGCCTGAAGTTGCTGATATTTTCGCCCACTGTATGTAGAGTCCAACTGGGACTCTATTTAGATTAATGTATTATTTTAATACATTTCTAGTACCTAGATAGATATTATATGATATTATTAATCAAGAGATATTATCTGATATAATTAGATATCAAGAGGTATTATTTGATATTATTAGATATCAAGATATAATTATTCTAGATATATTTTATGTGCAAAGATATTATTATATTTATTAGATATGCATGGATCCTATCTAAATAGGATTCTTAGAATGCATTATAAATACAAGGTGAGAGAAAATCAGAATTAATCTTATTCATTTGTTGAGATTTTCAAAAATCTCATAGATCAAAGTAGAAGGAGAATTTTGCGGTGTTCTCCATGATTGCTCTCACTCAAGATTGGAGAATAGACATCCGGATATGATCCGTAAGATCAAAGTCGTAGTCCGCCATTGATCTCATATCCCATAAATTCACGGGTTAACAAGAGTAAACACCTAAGTATTGTAATTAATTATATAGATGCATGCGAGGTATATAATCAATGTATGGTGAATTAAACATCCAAGATAGATCCTCTAGAAAATGGTAAAATCAGATTTCCCTACACAAATATATCCTTCAACATACAAAACACGAACAAAAAGACACAAAGACTCGAGCTAGAAAAGAGCACAAAGCATGAGCTCATCATTCTCCTAATATGCAAGGATTTTATGTGTAGTTATTTGACATAAGACCAACCAATTCATCTTCATCAACTTTCTCATCGAAAGAAATGGTTGGAATTATAGAAGAACAATTCTAAATATTTCATGGCTCTTCCACAGTAGAACATGAAGAACACAAAATATATACAAATTCAATTTAAAAGACATCAAGATATTAACTAACTACCCATAATCACATAAACACAAAATCTTACAAAGTTTAAGCATCAATGTCGATACTAGTTAAATTCAAAACAAATAAATCAAAGAAAGGTCATATTTTCATCACCACTATAAATCATTTACCCTTCTTTAATAGATCCTAATTAAAATCAAGCCAAGATAAACCCGCCTTATGAAGCGGTTGACTAAAAAATATTTCTCTATCTCTTGTTTGCTCAAAAGGTTGGTTGCAAGCTTAGTTCCAAAGTTCAATCATATGAGATATTCCAAGGACTTTGTTTAGATTCTCCATGGCAATCCTGATGGTTATCTTTTCGTTTTTATAGGAGAAGTGACACTGCTCTTATTTTTCATAAAATATAGTAGTGAATGAAGATCTTCTTTCATTGAAGTTGCTCCGAAGATCTTTTTACTTTTCTATTTTCTCCACAATATTTTCTTTTAATAGAATTTTCTTGAGTTTCAAAACTTGTATCTTGTTGAGCTAGTCTAATACCAATGTCCTCACTATCGCCAATCTTCACGTATTCTTAAACTTCATTTGTCTCACCATCAATTCTTAAGATCTCATTCTCAACGTATTTTCCTACATATGGATATAGATTCCTCCTGCAAGCAAAATTACGCCCTTTATGGATTGTTGTCAAACAAAAAAATTCCAAGATTTGAAAATTATTGCAAATTACACACCATTTTGTCAATCAAAACAACATACCGAAACTGAAAAATTTGAATAAATTTTGAAAATAAAATAAAATTGACACCAATTTGGAATTCTTTAGAAATTAACATTATTTTTTAATTATTTTGTAAACTAATGTTCCAAACTGTGGTTTTAGTGTGGTGTTTTAATTGAGAAAACTAATAAAGATTGTGCTTATTTTAAAATACTGCAACAAATTATTTATTAATAACAATTTTATTCAAAATAACTTCGTTTTGCTTATGAAAGCTATGTCGACGTAGGAAGATGTCATTGGCCATGTTAGCTTTATTCACTAGAGAAATTTTGAAATGTTAAATAATATACAAATTGAAAGTTTATTTCATTATTGCATGTATTTAAAGTGTCCGTCTAATTTACAATTTCGATCAAACGTTGTGATTTTTGATGCAATGAATCCTAATTTTTTGGTATATTGAGAGAGAACTTAAGTCCGCACTCTTCGGTTAGCAAACCTAATAAAATGATGCTTAGATTTTTTATTTGCTTCTTACATTATGGTAATAGATTCCCAAAAACTATGATTCAACACTACCCCCAACGAAGAGATCTCGAAATCTGGTTCTCATAGCAATTTTGAATTTTGGGGCGAACCAATTAATACTCTCTTCGTCCCAATATTCATGGCATATTTCTTTTTTACACGTAGATTAAGAAGAATTATGTTTTGTATATAAAATAATGGATGTCACGAAATTCGAGATTCTTTTTATTGTAAAAAGTGTTTTCTTTTTTCGAAACGGACCAACTTAATGGAACAAAAAAACGTGTCGCTTAATATCGAGATCATGTGAGACTAAATACAGAAGAGGGTAATTCCGTCAGATTGCATAAAGCGGTGGAGTGGCATAAGCAAGAAACGCAGTGGCAGATTTAGGAATAGAGAGAAATAAAATATAGGAGTTAGCAGAAATGCTTTGCTGTTCACAAACAGAAACAGTTAAGCCTGTTGACTGGCAAATGGGTGTGGCGGAGAAGTGCCTTATTAAATTAATCCTCAATTATATCAATACTAATAATTCAGATAATACTAGTGTATAACCCGTCAATTTCGACGGAAATTACTTTACGTTGTAATTTATAAGTAGAAATTTAAAATAATAATTTAAAAATTATGTCTATGATGATTTGATTTTTGTACTTACTATACATATAAAAATTCAATAGAAATTAAATTCAACAGATATTTAAAATATAATAATAAAATATTATTCTAAATATAGAAAATAAAGACTAATTTAAAATAATTTTTTCCTAAAATATGAAAAAATAACTTTGTAATTATCTCACAATTTATCTAAAATTTCATTATCAGATTAGTTATTGTATCGCATCTCACCATCTATCTAAAATTTCATTACCAAGTGAAAATTATACTTTTTAAATCACTTTTGCTAGTTACTCGTAAATTTACAACATAGAATTAACCATCAATAAATATATGTTTTGGTAGGTAAAGTCTTATGTTGAAAATAGATTGCACATGTCTCTTTTTTATGCTCATATATAGCAAAACAAATAGCTTTTATATTAGAGCGATTTGTCTAGATTTGATACATAAATTGTATTATGTTAAATTTTGATAGAGAATTGCATTACGTTGTACTTTATAGATAAATATTTTAAAAATAACTTGTTATTTGGTTAGGGTTTAGTCACCTTGAATTGTTGACAGTGATAGTAAAGCGATATGATAGTCTATAGTTAATCTACATAGGTCGTTGATAGCAATGGGGCACGCCGAGATGGTTTGAATAGTTGGGGCTAGGGTTTAGCCAGATAGACCCGTATAGAATATATATACTTATATCAATCTCAAACTCGATTCAAAAGTGATTTTACAATCCATTCTCATCTAAAACTCATAGTGATATTCGTAATTAACAAAATCATTCAAATTTATAAATACAAATTATTACAAGAATTGGTTATCCGCTTCAACAAAAACTCAATATGATAAATTAAAATCAATAGTAAATAGTATAAACAACAAACTACTAAAATAGAGAAAATTCAATGTAGGCATGTCGATTAGCATTCGCACTCATTTAAAATGAATTTATTACTGCTCGCCTCACACCCGTATAATTTTAATTATTCACTAATTACCCAAGTCGTTAAATTTTATAAATATAAATTGTTACAAATATGATTATACATCTCAATAAAAATCCCAATATTATAAAAAATGTATAAATAAAAAAAGATCTAAAATTAAAAAAAAAAATCTCATTGGTACGTTGATAAATGATTGAACCCATTTAGAATTTTTATACTTCCAAACACATTTTTATTTATAAAATATCTACTAATCAAATATTAATTTGTTATAATAATTGATTGTCATTAAGGCTACACTTAAAATTTATTCGAAGTCGTTGATCGTAATGGAGTGAGACGATTGACCAAAATTATGAGGGTAAGATTCAACTACCTGGACCGTCTAGAATGTTTATACTCATATCTATCCAAAATCTAATTAAAAACTACTATCCTTCTCGTCTCAAACTCGTATGGTGATATCCATAATTACTCATATATATTTGAATTTATAAATATAAACTATTAAAATAATTGATATTATATATATATATATATATATATATAAAGAATTTATATTTTTAAGTCAATTAATTAATAACAAACAATATGATGATTTAATCTTTAAATAATTACATAAAATGAGTTTCTTAAAATATAATATATTATTTTTATATTACGGATGTCTTTGGTATATCAATGTTGGCATGTCCACTATTTATACTTCAAAAGATCATCTTTATTGTAGCAATTCAATCATAATAGCTATGTATTTCAAACTCTTCTAATGTATCATTCATGTAATATGATTTAAAATTGAGTTTTCTCATTTATTAAAACATATTATAAATTAATGGACATAGCTTATACTTTATGAATTTTGTAACTATTAAAATTAATTGATATTGGTGCATTTGTATAACATTGTTTTAGATGGTTTATTATATTTAAACCATTACATATATTTTAAAGTTTATGAGTACATATTATAAAACTATTTTCATATGATTTATAAATGCACATATGTTATGGATTAAATATTTTTTATACTTGTAACATATTTCTTATACCATTCTCGTCTCATATCAGTATGGTGATATTCGTAATTACTCATATATATTTGAATTTATAAATATAAACTATTAAAATAATTGATATTATATACATAAAGAATTAATATTTTTAAGTCAATTAATTAATAACAAACATATGATAATTTAACCTTTAAATAATAACATAAAATGAGTTTCTTAAAATAGAATAGATTATTTTTACATTGCGGATGTCTTTGGTATATCAGTGTTGGCATGTCCAATATTTATACTTCAAAAAGATCATATTTTATCGTAGCAATTCAATCATAATAGCTATGTATTTCAAAGTCTTCTAGTGTATCATTCATGTAGTATGACGAAAAATGAGTTTTCTCATTTATTAAAATATATTACTCCCTCCGTCCCGCTTAAAGTGTCACATTTCTTTTGGACACGGGTATTTAAGAGAAAAATATAAAGTAGTTAAAGTGTTAAAAAGTGTGTAGGGTCCATACTCTTTGAAGGGATAATTATTTCCTAAAATGGAATGAGACATTTGTAATGGGACAACCCAAAAAGAAAAGTGAGCCATTTTAAATGGGACAGATGGAGTATATATTAATGGATATAGCTTATACTTTATGAATTTTGTAACTATTAAAATTAATTGATATTGGTGCATTTTGTATAACATTGTTTTAGTTGGTTTATTATATTTAAACCATTACGTATATTTTAAAGTTTATGAGTACATATTCTAAAACTATTTTCATATGATTTATAAATGCACATATGTTATGGATTAAATATTTCTTATACTTTTAACTTATTTCTTATATCCTTCTCGCTTCAAACTGTATGGTGATATCCGTAATTACTCATATATTATTTGAATTTATAAAGACAAACTGTTAAAATGATTGATATTATATATATATATATATATATATATATATATATATATATATAAAAGAATTTATATTTTAAGTCAATTAATTAATAACAAACAATATGATAATTTAACCTTTAAATAATAACATAAAATGAGTTTCTTAAAATAGAATAGATTATTTTACATTCATGTATATCTTTGGTATATCAATATTGACATGTCCACTATTTATACTTCAAAAGATCATCTTTCATTATAGCAATTCAATCATAACAAACCATGGATTTCAAACTCTTCTAGTGTATCATTCATGTAATATGATGAAAATTGAGTTTGCTCATTTATTAAAATGTATCATATATTAATGGATATAGCTTATAGTTTATGAATTTCGTAACTATTAAATTAATTGATATTGGTGCATTTTGTATAACATTGTTTTAGTTGGTTTATTATATTTAAACCATTACGTATATTTTAAATTTTATGAGTACATATTCTAAAACTATTTTCATATGATTTATAAATGCACATATGTTATGGATTAAATATTTCTTATACTTTTAACTTATTTCTTATATCCTTCTCGCTTCAAATCAGTATGGTGATATCCGTAATTACTCATATATTATTTGAATTTATAAAGACAAACTGTTAAATGATTGATATTATATATATATATATATATATATAAAAGAATTTATATTTTTAAGTCAATTAATTAATAACAAACAATATGATAATTTAACCTTTAAATAATAACATAAAATGAGTTTCTTAAAATAGAATAGATTATTTTTACATTGCATATATCTTTGGTATATCAATATTGATATGTCCACTATTTATACTTCAGAAAGATCATCTTTCATTATAGCAATTCAATCATAACAGCCATGGATTTCAAACTCTTCTAGTGTATCATTCATGTAATATGATGAAAATTGAGTTTGCTCATTTATTAAAACGTATCATATATTAATGGATATAGCTTATAGTTTATGAATTTCGTAACTATTAAATTAATTAGTATTGGTGTATTTTGTATAACATTGTTTTAGTTGGTTTATTATATTTAAACCATTACATATATTTTAAATTTTATGAGTACATATTTTAAAACTATTTTCATATGATTTATAAATGCACATATGTTATGGATTAATATTTTTATACTTTTAACATATTTCTTGAAAAGAATAATTATGACATAAAAAATATATATATATATATATTGTTTGTATATAGAAATTAATATAATATAACAATCATAATATCAATATTATTACAATATGTCGATATTGTGATTGATTAATAATTTGATTATTTGCATGCTAAATCAATATTCGCTAAATATAACTCGAACTATCAAAATGTGATGGAATGTTTCTTAATGAACTTACATAGTTTAAATATTAACCTCACAAAGTTTATTTACAAAAATAAATATTACACTTAAAGAAAAAAAAATAAAGGAATGATTTACAATACAATGATTTTAAATCAAATTAAAATTAAAGAATATTGATAATGATTTTTTGTAAGATTATAAATTGAATTAAATAAAATTAATAAAGATAGATAAGCATTTATACTATCACATTTAATATTAACATAAATCAATTAATCAATGTATTAAATGCTAAGTGGTCATATAAGGAAACTTGTGGAATTTTAGAAAAATAAGAATGAAAAATCATGAAAATGCCACATTGGATTCTAGATGAATATGATGTCTCCAATGTGTAATAGATTTATATATTAATTAATAGATATGTATACATATATGTATATATATAATTTAATCTAACAATATAATTTATGGTTGTATAACATAATAAAGGAAGCTTTCACATTAAAAAAAACTTATGTGTATATATAGTGAAGGAAACTCTAACAAATATATTTCCATATGAATGAAGAGAGAAACGTAAATATGAATTAAATGCATTCAAATATATAATTAAGGTAAATTTAAGTGTTATATATATGTGTGTGTGTGCTAATATTAGAAAAATGAATTAAGAAAGTGTAAAATTAAGGATTTAGAAAATTAGGATTAGAATTATTTTGAAGTTCCACGTAGGATTCTGAATTGATGTGGGCTCTTCAATCCGTATCGGAATTATATATTTATAGATTAATATTAAGCTAATCGCGTTTTGAGACATATGGCATCTTTACTTCTTTTTGGCTGTAACGGGGACTGACGCTATCGTGAGCCGGGGACCACGATGAGCCTGCAACGCACCCTCTGGTTGGGCTGCCTTTGCCTGCCCTTTTTATTTTATTTTATTCTATTTCTCATTTTTATTATTTTTGGTTGGGGTTTTTGCTGAAAATTCACGCAAACAAATTTACGACCTAATTGACTAATTCAAAATGTGAGAAATTTTTTAAAGCTCTGCTTGCCTTAGAGAGTTAGACTAGCTCAAAGTAAAACTGCTCATATTTAACTTTCCTTTTTCTGAATCATATAAAAGGTACCATGGTTTTCCTTCCAATCTCAAATATTAAAATATAAATTTAATTATAGTAGAACTTGTTCCAAATCTTGTGACTCTTGTAGAACTATGCTTTATATTGGGGTTAATACATATTTCAATAATTTTAAGAAAATACTACTTTTTGTTCGGACAAAGTTTGACCTAAATCTCAAGCTATTGTTTAATTATCTTATCCAAAAGTTTGGTAGTCATTAATTTAAACATGGAACTTTTACATATGAACCAATACTTTATATAAAATTTTATTTCATTTTGTAATTATTACCTATTTCAATATCTTAGTAAAAGTTAATAGATAAAATAAACTTAAGTTTCGATGCGTCAGATTATCATTTAGGTGTAATTATAATATTAACTATTTGATTAAAAAGCAAATAAAGTAGGAAAGTCAAGCTCGTGGCGACATTGCTCTCCTCAAGCATCTGAATCTCCAAGACGAGCAACAGCTTCACTAACAAGATTTATACGCTGATCGATCCTAAATTGTAAGGAAATAAATCTTGAGAACACCAAAGATTTACGTGGTTCGATCCGTGAATAAGATCTACGCCCACGGGCAAGAGAGAGAGTATATGTATTGAGGGTATAAGTGATTACAAAGAGAGTGAATGATCTATGTCGTCTCATCTAGCCTCTATTTATATATTATGTATAGGATAGGATCTCAATCCGAGTCTTCTAACTAGGATTCGAGATCCTATCCTCTTCGATTAGATTCTTTAGATATGGCCGAGCTTCTGCTCCCACCGGCTTCAGATTCTTCATAGTCGAACTTGTCCAGCCGAGCTTGATGTCGTTTAATTGTATTGGGCCCGATGCTTGGGCCCAGTAGTTGGTCAGATCCTATCACAACCCCCAAAAGACGCAGAAACGAGGTCATGCCGGATTGGGGTTGTTGTGACGAAGCGGGCTCGACGATCTTACACATTCTTTTCATTGTCGACTTTGTGTGTGTCAATGCTGACGTCAGATATCGAATGCCGTGCGCGCGGATGTGTCTCGCCGAGGTCTTCGGCGGGCTTCACCTGGCGAGGCGTTCACCAGCGGTCTTCATCGCTTCACCGACGGGCGTTGGGCCGAGGTCTTCGATCGCTTCACCGACGAGGCGCAGCCGAGGTCTTCGACCGCTTTTCCGACGGGCGCAGCCGAGGTCTTCGACCGCTTCACCGACGGCGTTAGGCCGAGGTCTTCGATCGCTTCACCGACGAGGCGCAGTCGAGGTCTTCGACCGCTTCACCGACGAGGCGCAGTCGAGGTCTTCGATCGCTTTTCCGACGGGCGTTAGGCAGTCGAGGTCTTCGATCGCTTCACCGACGAGGCGTTAGGCCGAGGTCTTCGACCGCTTCACCGACGAGGCGCAGCCGAGGTCTTCGACCGGCTTCACCGACGGGCGCAGCCGAGGTCTTCGACCGCTTTTCCCGACGAGGCGCAGCGAGGTCTTCGACCGCTTCACCGACGAGGCGCTATGCCGAGGTCAAGACGGATTTATCGCCGCTGCTGGCATCGACGCGGATACGCATTTAACGCGCATTTAATTGGCAACGGTTGATTCCCGATAAAGTGCATATTAGGGGAATGTCTTCCTCGATACGCAATATCTCTTATCACTTGCCTTCTTCATTTCTCTCGATTTTCAAAACCCTCTCGCTCATGAAAACACTTTATTCCGCCGCCATTGACGATTTGAAGCTTACGCTTTGTTCATCGATAAACAATAGTAAGTAATGGCTTCTCTTCTCCTAATGAGTCGCCCCGAGGCCAAATTGTGTCTGCTTCCGCCCGATTTAGTGTCTTTGCTGCTTTTACCCGTGTCCATATGCCTCCTTCTCTGTAGTCTGATGCGATTCCCTCGGGGGGATTGCGACAAAGTGTCTTCTTTTCTTCAATCCTAGGTATTTCGATATTAGGGATCTATGTCTTCAATATAGTATTTCCTCTAGTATCGAGTTCGTTGCCCCGTCCTATGGATAGGGCTTGTGCCTCCGGATGGTTTTATTACTGTACGAGGACAGCCTCAAGGCTGGTCTTCGCCTTCCTTTCCTTACGATATGTTGAGTTCCAAGAGATGTTTGGCCTATCTCTCCCCACTCTCGCGAACTCATTCCGCATATGATCGCCTAGGTGTCTATGCCTATAGGCATAATTTTCCTTTGACCTGGGGCTTGTCCTTCGCTTTTTGCAATCGAAGGCGGCTCGGGGTGGTATTATCTATCACCCGTAGGAAATTTAAAGCCAAGATTAAGTCGAAGATCTCCAACCGCGTAAGTTCTTCTTCCGCTTGGCTTTGAGGGCATATGGAGTTCTATGGCGATCCGATAAGATCGCCGATGTATGTCGACAAGGGCTTCGTGACTTGGAGGAGGCGCTGACAAAATTGGCCTTGTTGACGATGTCTTCTCGAGGCCGAGCTTGCGGGCGGGCTTAGCCCTTATGATCCTACCTCCAGGTGGAGTCGGTGAAGCGTGAGGCCTCTTCTTCTCTCTCTTCTTTTTTTTTTTTTTCTTTATTTCACGAGTTACGATTGATGCTCACTTATGTGTTTCCTTGAAGTGAACTCGCTGAAGGAAAGGAAGAAGAAAGGAAGGAGCCGATCTCGTGGCGAACCGATCTCGGTGGTCGAGCCGAGGTCTCCGACTAAGGATTTCGAGGCCACGCCTGAAATGACTATGGGGCCTTCGAGATCCCCTTCGCCGCAGCCAAGCGCTTGAAGAGGCGGAAGGATGAAGTCCCCGAGTCCTCGGTTGCCCGAGGTCGAAAGTAGATCGCGGTTCAAGCCGCCTCGTCTCTTTCCCGAGGTTTGTACCGTCCTTATACTTTGTGCGGTAGTAACTAAATTGTGTTCTTCCGACCGATGTATATTTTGTATAGGGGTCGAGGACGTGGCGGTCGAGTGTCAAGAGTATCCGATCTTATATCGGATTACTTGAAGGGCGCCGTGTCGCAGCTGACTGGTGGCCCAGATGCTCGGGAGGTGGAGGAGTCATACCCTCCTTGCTCAAGAAATGTCCGAGGCCGAGGCTAAGATCCGGACCTCGTCAAATGAAGCGGCGGACGCGACGGCCATTGAGGCAGCATGCGGCTAGGGCCAGTGTCGGCGAGGCACTGTGGCCGAGAGGCGGCAGGCCGAGGCGGCGAGGGCCGAGGTTGCCTCGATGAAGGCCGAGGGAAACAGTTCGCCGTCGGGAGGCGGACATGGCGAGCTCGTGAGAGAACGCCGCGCTCATGGAGAGGCTGTTCTCGTCGGCGGGCTTCTGGGATGGTCTCGACGCGCCGATGTGCTTAATAAGCCGTCTCGGACACAATCAAGAGGTTGCCGAGGACTACCCAGATCCGACAAAGCCAAGTATGGGTACGAGGAGACCGAGGATGCTTTGCCCCGAGACGGCCTACTTTGATGTGCTCGTCCGCGCCCGGAAGGAGCTTCCGTGCTGCAGAGCCTCGCCTCCTCCGCTTCTTTGTCCGCGGAGTGCAGGCGCGCTTTGTCCGTGGATCGGGATCCCGACCGAGGCTTTATTGGCTGATCATGCAAAGGGTCGGAGACGGGCGATGCTTCAAGGGCATCAAGACTCGGTTGTTCCCAAGAGGCCGAGGTCGAGGCTATCCAGCTTGGAGGCGGCGAACGTGGACATGGTCAAGCTTCCGGAGGGTCATTGATCCTGCATTTTTTTTTTTTTGAATGTAAATGTACAACAATTTTTTTGCCTAAGGGCATGTTAATAAAATCACAAGTTTATGTCAAGAAACTTATCTCTTTTTTTTTTTTTATTCATTGTCTCACGAAATGTTTGATGCTTCTCCTTGTTGAACCGAATCAAAGACCGTCATGAGCTCTTGAGTTTGAAGAGGTCGAACTCCTCCATATAAAGGCAGCTCGGTCACGTCATGCGGAGTCTCGATGTCACATAGAGCCGCCAAGAGAGCCGTGACGAGCCCGTGCTCGCCTTTGAATTGGAGGAGGCGCTCGAGGTCGCCAGGAGAAGGCAGGTGATAGCCGAGGAGCATGCCGAGTACGAGGAGGTTATCCACGAAATGGTGGGATGACGATCTCGGAAGTAGAAGCCAAGGTTGTCGAGGCTGCTGCCGTTGTTCGAGTATAAGCGCGAATATGGCGGACCTCCGGCAATTCACGAGCGATGCGATGAATTAAAAGGCTCGGGAGCATATACAAAATCTGTTATCGCCGACAACCACAAACCGATGACATACTTGACGGATGCGAGGCCTTCTTCTTCACGGAGCTTCTCGCCTAGAATAAACGAACCACATTATGACGATCCGGGTGGCGCGACAAGAGAGGCGCATTATCGCCTCAACGCCGTGGACCCTCCATGCGTCGAGACCGGGCGTCATCAAGTGGCCGAGGCCGAGCTCATGAATGCATCGCCAGTGACCGAGGTCGCCCGCCGGGCCGTAATATAGACCGAGGACGAGGTAGAGGTAGGATTAGCATAGATGAGTTCAATTCGATTTTTCTGGGGATCGGCTCGACTTTTCCCGATCCGCCCCGTCTCGTAAAATGTAAATGTAACTGTACATCTTTTACTTAATAAGAATGGTGTCTTGTTGACTTTTGAAAGAAATCGTTGCACGGGCAGGTAGGGGTTCTGCTTTTGCCGAGGTCGTCGGGAGGGTGGTCCCTCGCTCACATAGAGAACGCTCAATTAAACGAAGGTAGTCCGATCTCGTATGTAGGAATGGTTCCCGCTGCCGAGGTCGTCGGGAGGGTGGTCCCTTTGTCTACATAGAGAGAACGCTCAAATAAAACGAAGGTGATCCGATCTCGTATGTAGGAATGGTTCCTGCTTTTGCCGAGGTCGTCGGAGGGTGGTCCCTTCGCTACATAGAGAGAACGCTCAAATAAACGAAGGTAGTCCGATCTCGTATGTAGGAATGGTTCTGTTTTTGCCGAGGTCATCGGAGGGTGGTCCCTTCGCTCACATAGAGAGAACGCTCAAATAAACGAAGGTAGTCTCGATCTCGTATGTAGTATGCGGCGTTTAGATTTACATTCAGATAAACGAATGTAATCCAACCTCCGTCGAGGAATTTGTCCTCAAGAGGGTAAATAATGTGAAGATTAATTATGCATTAGTGACAAGTAGAACTCGTAAAAATAAAGATTTTATTGATAAAAGATGACGCGACCACCAAATAAGATGACTCTAAACAGACTTTAAAATATGACCGAACAAGACCCGACCCTTGACACTTATGCATAATATTTCTTCGATGGACGATGTGCCATGCTGGGTAATTGCTCACCGGACAATTGAGCGAACTTATAGGCCCTTTGCCGAGGACTTCGCCGACCGGTGAAGGTCCTTCCCATGTGGCTTCCAACTTGCCGAGCAGGCGGCTTTGTTGACTTCATTATGTCGGAGTACGAGGTCGCCCACTGAATTGTCGGTTTTAACGCTACCGTTGTAATACCGAGCTACTTGTTGCTTGTACCGAGCTTCCTCGATGTGGCGAGGTCTCTTTCTTCGAGTAGGTCTAGATCAGCTCGTAGATTTTCCCCATTTGCTTGACGGCAGAGAAGTCAATGGCACGAGGACTCGGTACTCCGATCTCGCAGGATCATCGCTTTGCCCATACACCAAACCGTATGGTGTTTCTCCGCTCGAGGTCCGAGGCGTTGTTCGCACGACCATAGACTGCGGTAAATTTTCCACCCAGAGGCCTTTAGCTCGGTCGAGACGAGTTTTTAGACCTTTACGATGGTCCCGTTGGTAACTTCGGTCGACCATTTGCTTGAGGATGGGCCACCGAGGTGAACTTTGTTGGATCCAAGCTCTTGACACCAATCTTTGAATGTCTTATCCGTGAATTGTGTTCCGTTATCCGAAAGGAGGATATGGGGATGCCGAGCGACACACTATGTTCTTCCATACGGTTGAGGCGTTCTTGCTTGTGATTTTCGCCAAGGGCTCAGCTTCACCCACTTCGTGAAGTAGTCGATCGCAACAATTAAGAATTGAGCTGTCCCGGTGCTTTACAAAAGGGCCCACAATGTCAATCCCCATCGCATAAACGGCCAAGGGCTCTGCGGAGGTGAGGTCGGTCCGGGTAGCCTTGGTGCGCTCCCATGGATTCGACACTTGGACACTTTTTACGAGGTCCATCGAGTCTTGGAACATTGTCGCCAATAGTATCCCCATCGCATGACTTTCTTTGACAAGGCTCGGGTCCGATGTGGCTTCCGCACGAACCTTCGTGTATTTCTCGAGAACGAATCGCCTCGGTTCGGACCCAAGCACCTTAAGAGAGGTTGGAGATATGACTCAGACAGACTTCGCTCAATTGTATATCGCAGATTTGTTCAGATCCTCCTAGCCTCCAAATTGTCGTGGGCGCTCGCCTTCTCCGTACTCTCGAATGGGAGTCATCCAATCGGGTTCTTCATCCGAGACTATGTTGACCTCGGCCCGCCTTTCGCATCGCTTATGCTCCCCGCTGGACTTCCTCATCAAGGGCTCGTTGATGACGAGGCCAATTTACTTAAGATGTCACCGCTATTTTGCTCCCTCGATGCGAACTATCCGAAGTGTGAGAAAGTCCGCTGCGTGCTTTTTGCTTTTTCGAGATACTCTTCATTCGCCGCTTTTGCCTCGTATTTTCCCAACATTTGGCTTACGACGACTTGAGAGTCGCCAGTGAACTCGCACGGCTCGTATCTCGAGACTTTGAGCGAGGCAAGTCCCGCGATCGGTGCCTCATACTCCACTTCGTTATTCGTATTTTGAATGTGAACCGGCGTGAGTAGGCGATCTCTTGGTCGTCCGGCCTCAGAGTAAGATACCGCCTCCGCTATTTTGTTTCCGGCCTCATCAACGAGAGTCGCCAAAGACTCTGTTTCAACCATGGGTTCGGCTTGACATCGCCCGACACGGACTCGGTGCTTCGTTTTCGACGGTTAGACTCGCAAGGAACCGCTAGGCTCGACTTTGATGGCTGGCGGGGCGAAGGTTATATCGTGCTCGCCAGCTCGATTGCCCATTTCACGATTCTCCCGATGCCGGCTTCACAATACTTGCCGGGTGGGCGATCAATGAGGACTTGTATGCGATGTGCATGGAAGTACGGACGTAGCCTCCTCGCTGCATTTACCAATGCTAAGGCAAGCTTCTCCGGGTCGATACCTAGTTTCCGCCTTTAGTGCTCGGTGATGAAATACACCGGAGCCGACGTCCTCTTCTCGCACTCAGACCGACTTATGGATTCGTCTCGAGGCGGCGAGGTAGAGAAAAGGACCTCCTCTTTGGGACGGATAGAGTGGGAGCTTGGCGAGGTAGCTCTTGAGGTCTTCGGCGGACTCTGCACCTCATCCCATGAGAATTTCGGGCTTTTTGAGTATCTTGAAGAAGGGTAGCCGCTATCCGCGGCTTTTGAAAGAAAGGCTTAGTGCGGCTATGCACCGTCACCAGGTACGCTATGGATGGTCTTCGCATCTTCATTTCCAAAATGGTTTGGACCTTGGTCGGGTTTGCTTTTAGCCTTCTTGAAACCCAACACCCTAAGAACTTTCCGCACCGGACCGCAAATGTGCATTTACGGGATTCACTTTAGGTTGATTTTCCGGAAGGCGAGGACGATCCGAGGTCGGCCACACATGCGCTTCTTCCTTGCTTTTGACGACGATGTCGCCTCACGATACCTCCACATTCGACCTATGTAGGGCTGAAATATTTTGTCCACCATCCTTTGATAGGTAGCCCTGCATTTTAAGGCCGAATGGCATCTTTTATATGCGAAGACACCGAAGTCGGTAATGAAGGCTGTCTTGGCGCGCCTTCGTCGTCCATCGACTTGGTGATACCCTTTGTATAAGTCCAAGAAATCAAGACTTCGTGCCCGACCAACGCCACGACCTTCTTGTCCATGTTGGGAAGGGATAGCAACTTTGGGCAATGCTTGTTGAGGTCGGTGTAGTCAATACACATTCGCCATCCCTCCTCCTTTCTTCACCATCACCGGTTGGCTATCCGTGTCGGATATTTGACCTCTAACAAGATGCGTGCTTTTAATAGTGGTTCACCTCGTCATGAATGACTTGGTTTCGTTCGGCTGCGAAGATTCTTTGCTCCTGTCGAACTGGCTTTATGTTCGGGTCGATGTTGAGCCGATGAGTGATGATACTCGGCGAGACTCCGGTCATGTCGAGGGAGACCAAGCAAACACGTCTCGAATTCCTTAGGAGTTGGATGATCGATCCTTCACTTCGTGTCGTGGTGAAACCAACCCGACGACCTTCAATGGCTCATCTTTGTACAATGCGACCTCTTCACCGACCGCCGGGAGTGACGATGTACTCGAACTCCAACTCTTCGGGTTTCTTTAATTGCTATGCCGTGGGTGTTGGACCGAGGTCCCGCACCGTAAGGCAACTTGCATACACCGCTTGCTTTCGATCGCCTCGGATCACGGCCGCCCCCTCGTGGTGGGTATTTTATCGTCAGTGGTACGCTGAGCATACCGCTTTCATACGCTCACCAATCTCGCCTAGTATGATGTTATACGGCGAGTTGGCCTTCACTACGAAGAACCGCACCACCTTGGTCGAGGTCGCTGGTGCTTTCCCACCGTGACGGGTAGCTCGATTATTCCTTCAGGCGCTCTCTTCCGGACGAAGCTTCGAGTGGCGGCTGGGGCTTGCGAGGCGCCGCCTTCCACTCCTAGCTTGTCAAAGCATTCCTTAAAAGGATGCTCACCGATGCGCCGCCGATGTAAACGCTTTCACCAACTTATTTGCGACCACCACCGGATCACCAATGCATCCCGATGGGTACCGTCATGAACGGGTCGCCTTCGGAGAAGGTGATCGCCTCGTCCTTTCTCGAACCTCTTATTGGTAGGTTCGCTGGTTCTAGGCTTCGCATCGGCCTTGTGGAGGACTTCGTGACTCACCTGGGAGCCCCGTAATGGTGGAGACCACCCCGTCATATCGGGGCTCATCATCTCCTTCCTCGCTTGTCTGCGCTTTGTTTTTTGTAGGGGCACAATTTCCCTCTTCCTCTTTTTCTTCTTTTCGACTTTGGTCGGCTTGGCGACTGCCTCGGTATTTCTTCGTGGATCCGTCTCAACCAAAGATCTCTATTTCACCCATGAGCTCGTTGCACTCTTCGATGTCGTGCCTGTAATCATTATGGAATGAGCAATATTTATCAAGAGGTCGGCACCTCTTCCTCCCGCCATCGGTCGAGGCTTCTAACAGTTCATGGAGTGCGAGATTTCGATCTCGGCCGTCACAACGGGTGTACCGGGTCGCCCGAGTCGCGCGGACCGAGCCTCGACTTTATCGGACGATGTAATCTGCCCAAGGCGCTCACCGCCTTGTTCCGATCTTCCTTCCTTCGCCTCTTCTTCCTCTTCCGGGTCTGCCTTGCTCGCTTCGCGCTTTCTTTTGTCGCCTCGTCCGCTTTGGCGAACCGTTGGCTATGCGCCACACTACTGCAGCGACGAGGTTCGCATTGACGATCTCTCGGATAAGGCCCCGCAATATGCCGCTTTGAAGGCCGAGATGACTAACATGTCGCTCACGTCTTCGACCTTCGTGCACTCCTTGTTAAACCTTGTCATGAAGTCGCCGATGGACTCATTACGGCTTTGCCTTATGGTGAGGAGGTGTGCCGATGACGCTTTTGATTCTCGCTTTTGAAGAACCTTCGGTGGAAGGCACCATCGTCGCGATAGAGCCGATGCTTCCGTGGTAAACCGTCGAACCACCGCGGCGTTGTCGACGAGTAACTCCGGAAGAGTTTACACATGAACCGAAAGCTTTTGGTTGATCATGTTGTATCGAACTGCGAGAGGAAGTTCTGGGTCCCTCACCCGTCATAGGGGCGATGCTTGGTACCGTATTTATCCGGAGAGAAGTGTTGAGTATTCTATTTGAGAACGGGTGGCTATCTTCCCGTATCCATCGGCCGCCCTCGAGAGATCGACGGAGTTCGACGATCGAACTCGCTTAGGTGACTCGGACCGACTTCGGCGGCTATGATGCCTCTTCCCGCTGCTCATCCCCGAGATCGGGCGAGTTCACGGATGGATTTCGCGATCGAGGCCGGCTTCGCGACGATCTCGACGCCCTCCCGCGCTGCTCGTTCCTTGCGCGGTCGGTTTGGGCCCCGACCTCTCGTTGTGATGCCTCGTATCTAGACGAGGCTTCGTATACCGCTCTTGAGACGTGGCCGACCACAGTTCACCGAGAACCGAGAAAGCTCTCCTTGTTTTCTCGAGAAATCCTCGACGACGCCGCTGAGGTTTACTTGCGAGCCGAGTTTCCGGATTATTGCTACGATTGTCTTCGCTATGGTAACCGCCTCCTGCAGGCGGGGTGTCCGTGCTCGCCGAGACTTTGGATATGCCCCGGGGTTTCTTCTCCGATTGGGCTCTTCCCGAGTTGAGCTCGGCGTTCCCTTTGCCGCCGCCGTTGTTGTTGCCGGCGACGGTCCCGAGGCATGGCTTCGTGTACCGGTCATGATTACTTCCACAAACGGTGGTTGATCGAAAACACAAAATTTCGCTTCCCATGCGGCGCCGCCAAGGATCGATCCTAAATTGTAAGGGAAATAAATGCAAGAACACCAAAGATTTACGTGGTTCGATCGTGAATAAGATCTACGCCCACGGGCAAGAGAGAGAGTATATGTATTGAGGGTATAAGAAGTGATTACAAAGAGAGTGAATGATCTATGTCGCCTCATCTAGCCTCTATTTATACATTATGTATAGGGATAGGATCTCGAATCCCGAGTCTTCTAACTAGGATTCGAGATCCTATCCTCTTCGATTAGATTCTTTTAGATATGGTGAGTCTTCTGCTCCCACCGCTTCAGATTCTTCATAGGCCGAACTTGTCCAGCCGAGCTTGATGTCGTTTTAATTGTATTGGGCACGATCTTGGGCGCAGTAGTTGGGCCGTATCCTATCATACGTGTACAGTAATTTAGCATGCTTGTGATGTTTCGTAGCTAGCATCCAAAAATGACCTATTTTCCTTTTCTCTGTTATTCTTTTTTTCCCTTTTTAAAAAATAAATATGAGAAGCGGCACCACAGAGTTCCGTATGTTAATAAAGACTTGCGTAGTGTGTGTTAGAATAGCGGTAGAGTAGTTAATATCCGAGGTCAAATGTATTGGATTCGAGTCCACCGTGATGCGACCTTTAAATTTATGTATTTAATTGACAAAATAAAAATAAAAATAAAGACTTGCGCAATCAGCCGATTCACAAGAAAAAGGTAACATAAAATTATATAGCATTTGTAGTTGAAAGCTTTGGTAGAGAAACCATCGACTTCAATGTGTAGTGGGGAAATTTCACAACAGGTTCATATTTAAATAAGATGGAGTATTGCTTGTATTTTTATTTTACTCTCATGGTTCCAACAAAGTTTCAGCTTACCAATTTTTTCTAATTATTCTCTAATTATTTGTGATGTAATTACCCCTTAATTCTTTCGACATTTTGATTTGCTGCGAAACAGACACGTCTAAATATTTGTGATGTAATTACCCCTTAATTCTTTCGACATTTTGATTTGCTGCGAAACAGACACGTCTAAATATTTTTGATGATTGGAAAAGTAATGTGTCACAACGACCCTTCATGTTTGAGATTAATTTATTACTAGAAAACTAAATTTTATTTCTCTTCTCTTTGATTGATCTTCCTACTTCTTTAATGTGGATTCATCCCATACGAATATCTTTTTCTAAAATATAAATAAAATATGGTGAGAAGGAGAAGATAATAAAAAACTAGAAAGTAATACAGAAAAGGTAAAAAATTGTGTACATCCATCTTAATTGGGTTCACTAATTTCCATTAAAGTTAATTAATTTATATATACTAAATTACAATTGGGTTCACTAATTCTAATTGGATTCACTCTAGCGCATCTGGATTCCGGATGTACGTGCATCTCTCCTTATTAAATTCTAATTGTAATTCATTAATATTATATGAGAGTTAATAATTTATAATTATAAATTACTCTCTCCCCCTACTAAAAACTTGTATTATTTTTTCTTGGACATGACATCCACATAAGTTTCATAAATTTTTCTCAATCTACTCACTTATTTACAAAAAAATAATTATTTTACACTTATAATATATGACATCTTCTCCACTCATTTTACATTTACAACAATCAATTAAAATCTGTGATGTCAAAAGTAATGTAACCTTTTGGTGGATAGAGGAATAATAAATTTTAGTTAAAAGTTAATTAATGCTAATTTGGTGAATACGCGTACATCTAAATGCAAATAAGTTTGTCTTTTTAGTGACTGATATTGTTGTCCAAAATCAATTTCTCCTACTTGTTTTAGTCATTAATAACTATTAACAATTATTTTATGTGCCTGACTTCAGAATAGTTGAAAATTATGTGAAGAAACTGAGAAGGTCTAAAACTGGTCATTTCCATCTGATTGAATGAAAACGAGCTTGTAACCCGTCGAATTTCGACGGAAAATATTTTATGTTGTATTTATAATCATTTTAAATAAAATAATCTTTATATCAGGACGATACGTCTGAATTTGATATATTAAATGAAAAATCTTTATATCATGATAATACGTCTGAATTTGATATGTATAGATTATATTTCATCGAATTCTAATAGAAAATCACTTTATATTGTAATTTACGCATAGAAAATTAAATATTCATAGGCATGCTAATAATTCATGTTTAGAATGTATATACTCGTAGCCGTCTTAAATTCGATTAATTATCTGAATTTTTAAAATTTATAAATATAATTGTTATAATGTTGGTTATTCATCTCGATAAAAATCAAATATTATAAAATAATCATTAATAATAAATAGTATAAATAACGAAAGATAAAAAAATAGAGAAAATTTTATGTATTGAGGGATGAAAAAATATACTCACAACAATTTATATAGGTTTAAATTAAGGTGGAGTTTGATAAGAAATCAATGTGGAATATGAGATGTAAATACTAAGAATACATGAGATTTGAGAAAAATAGAAATGGAGAGATTATATGATGTCATATAGGAGAGAGAATCACTAAATCCTTAATCCTATTATATATTGATTACAATTTTAATATTGTTTTGGTGCCATGATCCATTTTCTCATTGTGGAAAATTTTACGTGTGCGTGTCGATTAATGTTAAAATTTATTTAGAATTTATGCTCGATATATCCCAAACTTGATTTAAAAATATTTTTACTACTGCTCGTCCTCAACCAATATAATTAATGTCTGCTAACTACCCAAATATGTTTAAATTTATACATATGAGTTGTTACATTAATTGATTATATATTTCAATAATAACTTGAACATTATAGAATAAATATTAATAATAAATAATATAAATATCAAAAATTAAATAATAGAGAACATATGTCCGGCATATACATACTACACACTTCCCAAATTTGATTAATTACCTAAACCGATTAATTTTATAAATATAAGTTGTTCAATAATTAGTTATTCGTTTAAATAAAATTTGAACATTCCGGAGGAATTATTAATAATAAATAATATGGATAGCTAAAATTAAAATTGAGCAAATTTCACATAGATCGCTGCTTAATGTATTGACTGCTTAGAATTTGTATACATGTAGCTATCACACATCGGATTAAAAATTGATTTTACTATATCTGCACGCCTCATTCTCGTGTACTAGTATCCACTAATTAACTGAATTCATTTAAATTTATAAAATATATAATTAATAAAAAATATATAATTCCAATAACTGTTTATCCTCTCGATACAAATTTGAATTTACTATTTATTTCAAAACAAATTATTAATTGTGAAGTCTCACAAAAAAATAATGTGAACTTCAAAGTTCCACATAAGTATGTGATAAATGTTTGTGTTAGTCTAGAATGTATATTCTTGTACCCAAATAATATAAATAGTAAAATACTTAAAAATAGTGAGAATTATATTCCCATCAAATTTCACATAGATATGTCGTTTGATGTCTTGACCGATTCAAAATTTATATACATGTACATGTCACGAATCGGATTAAAAATTGATTTTACTATTTTTTCGTCGCATTCTCGTATAGTAATATCCATTAATTACTTGAATTCGTTTAATTTTACAAAATATCTAATTAATAAATATATATTTATTTCAATAATTGGTTATCCTTTCGATAAAAAATTGAATTTACTATTTATTTCAAAACTTTTTATTAATTGTGAAGTCTCAAGAAAAAAAAAAAATTGAGCTTCAATATTACACAGAGGTATGTCGATAAGTGTTTGTACCCGTCTAAAATCTATATTCTTGTACCCAAATATTATAAATAGCAAAAAAAATTAAAAATAGAGAATATTATATTATCGTCAAATTTCACATAGTACGTGTCATTTAATGTATTGACATGTTTAGATTTATATACATATATAGTCACACAAATCGAATTAAAATTAATTTTATTGTATGTTCTCATCTCATTTTCAGATAGTAGTATCCACTAATTACCTAAATTCATTTAAATTTATAAAAGATCTAATTAATAAAATATATATTTATTCCAATAATTGGTTATCCTCTCTATAAAATTTGAATTTACTATTTATTTCAAAAAAAATATTAATTGTGAAGGCTAGCCAAAAAATAATGTGAGCTTCAAAATTCAAAGATAAATATTTCGATAAATGTTTGTAACCGTCTAGTACATATATTCTTGTATCCTTGTATCCAAATAATGTAAATAGCAAACGAATTAAAATAGACAAAATTATATTCTCGTCTTATTCTCGTATAATAATATCCGCTAATTACCCGAATTCGTTTAAATTTTAAAACATATAATCAATAAATATATATTATCTCAATATATTAAAATTGAAAAAATCCCACATAGACATATCGATCAATGTCTGGACTAATTTAGAATCTATATATATGTAGCTGATTTTACTATATATTTATTTTCTCAAACCCGTGCTGATACTTGAATTCGTTTAGATTTACAAAATTAATATATAATAGGATTAATGATTAACGCAATCTCTCTCCTACGTAGACTATTTATTTCATTTTTTTGAATTAGTTTGTAAAGTTCCATGAAAAATCGATTTTCAAAATTTATTTTAAAAAATTGTACAAAATATATTCTTTTATTTAGATTTTCAATTTGTGAAGTTCATGAAAAATCGATATATGATTCAAAATTTGTTTAAAAATCGTACATAATATATCATTCAATTTGTTTCTTGAATTGATAAAGTTTCATGAAAAATTTAAAAATAATATTAATCAAATTAAATTAAATTTCTCAATAAAAAATAACTATTTATTTGGCTAACTAATTAATTGATGGGCCAAATAAAATTGGTGGGTATAAAATAATTGTGTATTGTGGGACGAAAAAATCTACTCACAATAATTTATATAGGTTTAAATTAAGGTGGAGTTTGATAAGAAATCAATGTGAGATAGGAGATGTAAATACTAAGAATAAAGGAGATTTAAGAAAAATAGAAATGAAAAGATTATATGATGCCATATAAGAGAGAATCACTAAACCCTTAATCTTATTATATATTGATTTAAATAAAGGGTGTGTCTATTGAAAGACAGAAAGAGGATGAATCAGGGGATGATGGAGTTGAACTTTTTGTTAGTTGTTATCTAACTAATTAATTTGTCAGTCATTATGGTGAATGCACGTACACTCTAAACTAATTATCCATTCATCGGAAGGAAATTAAATGAGTGAAAACATAATAGGTATAGTCATAATTGTATCAAGTGTTAAACTTGGTAAGATTGACTTTAACCTATTATGCCATAGGTGTCAGAATTAGCTTAAAGATCAAAAGGATAAAATTATAAAAATAATAGTAACCAATAATAATGTTGCTTCAAGTAAAACAATAAGTTGGAGTCGGATCAAACCTTATAAATTGAAAAGCAAAAGGGCAAAAATATACTTGTTTAAATAATAAAATTATGGGAGAAAATTAAATGATTTTCCAATACGTATATAATGAATTGTTAATTTTAATAACCTATATATAATTTGATATTTTTTCTTTATATTTGATTGATAGATTTTAGAGTGGAATTTATACTGCCCATAAAGTACGATGATGAGCATCGACATCTTCATACATACCATACCATATGTCACATAAAATAACAATCTCAACCAAATATATGTAAAGAAAAATGTACCAGACACATATCAAAAATAATAATCTGAGAATTCAAATTTGCGTCAAACATATAATTTTCAAATACTACTCCCATTGCCCCCAAATTAATTGTGGGTTAATTGTAGTTTCTGATCCGATCTTTGAAGTGACTTATAAAATAACCCATCTTGCCCAACACTACATTTGGAATGGAGATTAATAAGAATGATATGGAAGTTCGACAATGGTTGTACAGTAAGTTTCCTCAATACAAAAAATGGACTAAAAGAAAAAAGGTTTTTTTCGTAGGAGCATCTTCCATGTCCCTCCATGTGTTAGAAGTAGGGACGTCAATAGATGGATTTTACTAGAATCAGAATCAATAATTATGTAATTGTTACGCCTCGCATCGCCCATTAGATATTGGATTCGGACCGACCGGGACCATCAACTATGGGTCTTAAGCGGTCCAGATCTGAGCGGTCTAGAACCGAATCGGACCGTAACTGGTGGAACCAAAACCGTTGCTTTATAATTTAATGGGCTATGAGTGATTTCAGATCGATATGAATAAAACTAGCTCATCAAGAAACCTATTTAAACTTAGTCTTATTAATAGATGGATTTTACTCGGATCAGAACCAATAATTAAGTATTGGTTCTGGTTCTAGTACCAGAACCGGATCTGGACCAGATCGGACCATCAAACTATGGATCTAAATGGTCCGGGTCTAAAGCGGGTCTAGAATCGAAATCGAAATCAAAATCGGAACCGCTGCTTTAAAATTTAATGGATTTTGAACGATTCCGGATCGATCCGGGTAAAATCCACCCATTGATATCCCTAGTTGGAAGAACGTATCATCTTAGAATACTATTGAATCACGTCAGGGGTGCAACATGTTGCAGGAGAAAATAATCTTTTCGTACTTTCGATGATCTATCTTGGATGTTTAATGCATCATATATTGATTATATTCCTAGCATTTTTCTATATAATTAACCACAAGATATATGAGTTTTCTCGTGTTTTTTGTGAATTTCGCACATGTGATCAATGACTAACTTCGTTCTAATTTTCTAAACCGTGTCCCGGATGTCCGATCTCTAATATCGAGTTAGAGCAATCTATGAAGAACATCAAATGTTCGCTCATTCCTTTGTGATTTTCGATAATCACTTGTATTGTGAGGATTCTTCTGATTTTCTCCAACCATGTATTTATAGTGTTCTCATTAGAATCCTAATATGATAGAACTTTGGCACATACAATAAATATAATAATTATCTTATATCATGAAGATAATTCATTTCTAGAATAATTATCCCTTGATATCTTTTGATATCAGATAATATCTATCTAAACTAGGAGACATATTAAATAAATAATACAATAATCAGAATACAGTCCCAATAGGACTATAAGAGAGTGGAGGTAAAAATTACCATGGCAACAAGCCTTGGTGGACCAGTCTATGGATCGGATACAATGAATAAAAATAGGTCTTGAATGAATTAATTATCTTATGTACTGTTGGATTTGTATACTGAAAGCATAATGGTTGAGCTTGTATACAATATTTTCTGTTACCACTATTGCAATCTCATAACTGAATTGTTTACTTGATTGCATATATTGTCACATTATCTCATACAAAAGTTAGATCATACAGTGTGTAAAAGATCACAGAATATATATGATTGGTTAAGCTAATTGAAATATAAAAAGGATTATAGCTAGATAGATATTATATGATATTATTAGATATCAAGAGATAATTATTCTAGATATGATTTATCTTTTGTATTTATTAGATATGCAAGGATCCTATCTAAATAGGATTCTAGGAATGCATTATAAATACAAGTTGAGAGAAAATCAGAAATCAATCTTATCATTTTGTTGTGATTTTAGAAAATCACGTAGAGCAAAGTAGGAGGTGAAATTTTACAGTATTCTCCATAGATTGCTATCACTCAGTATTGGAAAATAGGAATATGGGATACAGTCCAGAAGATCAAAGCTGATGTCTGTCATTGATCTCATATCCCAGAAATTCGAAGGTAAACACAAGTAAACAACTATGTGTTGTAATTAATAATATAGATGCAGGCTATGTATATAATCAATGTATGATGAATTAAATATCCAAGATAGATCATTGGAAAGAAGGTAAAAATAAGATTTTTCTACAATTGGTATCAGAGCCTGGGATCAGTATCTTGGCTCTGTTGGATTAATTCACGTTTAATTATTACGTACGCCACAATTAATTATCGATCCGTCGTTTATCGTGGCTTGGTTGTTTGGTTTTTCTGTTGGAATCGTTTTTCACCATGAGAAAATCCGCGGTTAGATTAGATTTTTTTTTATATAAATTATATTTGTAAAAACGAAGAACGAGACAACACGATGGAAGCCGTCGTACGATGCGACGGGAGCATGCCAGCAGCAGCCAGGTGCACAACCGTGCAGGCGAGTCGGACATACGGGCGGACAAAAGCATATCTCGGCAGCAACATCGCGTGGCTCCGGCTGCGCGGTGCCAGCGTCTTGCACGCGGGCGTGCAGGCCGTCGGGCGACGGCACACGCACGCGAGGTACGCATAGCGTGTAGGTCTCAATGCATCGTGCTCGGCACTCGACGAGCGCCGATAGTTCATCGGCCGACGGCGTGGGGCTTTCGCATGTGGTTGCGGGCGGACGGGCGAGGTGTGGGCGTGACGCGCACACCAGCGCACGAACCACGAGGCCTCAACGCTGAGACCCGTGCGCACAAAGCACGCACACGCACACGCATGACAAGACGACGCAGGCAGTGGGTGGTGTTGGGCTTTGCCCTAGCGCTCGGCCCAGCCCACTCGGGTGGACCGACCCATTTCCAACCCAGACACGTTCCTGACCCGGATCCAGATCTTTTGACCTGACCCAACCCAAATAACTGTTCCAGCCCAGTTTTTATTTTTTATGCCCAAATCCAGTTTTGACGAGTTCGGTGGGTGCCCGTGCACGCGAGGTCCGTTTAAGAAAAATTGAAGATCTGTACTTTGGATATTTATGTAATAAATTAGGAAAGGATGTACATGATCTACGAGTGAGCCATGATGAACGAATTTTATTTTATTTTTATTGTTCATAGCATGTCGTGAATGTTTAAATAATACAGTAGCATACAATATATGTTTAATTACATAGATAAACATTGTTATATGTTTCGTGATTAACGTGTTTAGCAAGCATGTTAGGTCTATAACGTTTAAAAGCATGTTTTAGAATTCTCGCAAGCATGTTTTACATGTTGAGTTCTAGAAAAGCATATTAGAACTCGTGATCTACATGGAGAAATACTTTGAAATAAAAGACTAAGAAAGAAACCCGACGTATTAATTCTTAAATTAAAAACTTCAAGACCTCCACATTTTGATATCTAAACAAAGTGATACGTACTGTTAGTAAACGTCCACACGCGTGGCTTGTTTGCACTGTTTATCATAAGTTTGTTAGATGAGATTTCTAAATAAAAAATTTTAATCTATTGAGAAGTGGGAGTTTCACATGTAAACGTCCACACGCGTGGCTTGCATGTGCGATTTTTATAAGTTCTCTAGAGATAGATATAAAATGAGATGACAAACGAAATTGAATTGGAAGCGGTATGGTCCGAGTGAGTATGATAATTCTAAGAATTCGATTTCATTGTCAAAATTATGATCAATGCTTAGGCATCACCTCAAGTACAACTTCCCACGAAGTTCCTTCTTGAGATAGTGATGTGGTATAGTTAAGGTCCAATTATTAATTTCATTTGTCATAAGGATAAGTGACATAGATTGAAATTAAACGACTAAAAGGTTTATTTTAGTCCGATCGAGGATTCCTATGTAAACGCCCACACGTGTGGCTTGCATGTGGGATTCCTTGGGCACTTAGAGGTTTCAACCAATATTGTTTTATCAAAAGGTTACAATACTGTTGTTAAAAATTATGTGCGATCATATGCTTATATATTTACATTACGTTTCATATATGTCTCTTACTTCGATTATCAATATGTTCGCACAAAACCCCTTATCCGGTCCGAACTATATCGATTGGAAATGAAACATGGAGTATGTTCTTATCGTTGAAGAACACATGTTCGTGCTAACTACTCCTAAACCCGCTGTCCTTACTGATGCATCAACTGATGAGCAGCGAGAGTCAAGCAGACTTTTACATAAGTCAAACAATATGGCTAAGTGCTATATGATGACTATAATGTCAAAGGGTTTGTAGCTGTAGCATCAGTCGATGGTAGACGCAATTGAAATCTGGTCAAAGTCTCGAGAGTAAGTTCGGTCAGTCGGATCAAACAGTCTGCTTCCACACGATAAGAGAAATCTTAGCATGTAGGATGGAAGAAGGAAGTTCGATCCATGAATATGTCTCCCACCTAATGTCACGACCCGACTACCTAATCAGGTAATTAGGCCGTGACTCGGGGTTAAGAAGGAAATTTAACGACAACGATTCAAACATATGTCAAGAGAAAAGATGACAACAACTTTCTTTATGAATGAATCCAACATTTACTGCTCAAGAAGGTAAAATATAAAGTAGGTTTCAAGTATGTTTTATCAACAAGAAGGATTTATCAACAAATTAAAACAAGGAATGACAACGATTCAACCGAATAATATTGAATCCAACGAAACCATTACGAACATTCGAGAAATCCTTGTTCACCGAACATCGACATGAACACTTTATCATATCGTAACATATAAGCAAGTAAGGTCAAAGCTCGGCAACGAAACGTGGCTGAGAATTATGTATGAAGATATAACTCTCTGGGCAACAAAACATGTCAATAACAATAGAATAACCTTAATATGAATCAACATTTAGAGAAGCTCCTTCGCGCAGCATTCGATTCCAGCATTCTCTCCAGCTCAACCTGCATATTTAGAAATATATGCAGGGCGTGAGTACAAAATGCACTCAGTGGGTATACGCCAAAAACATTTAACATGTAAAACATTGCCCTTATGGCTATAATCTTGACTTGCCATAACATATACTTTCATAAACAAATACTTACTTGCTTTCATATCATCATAATATCATATGCATATGCATGTATCATGTTTGCATGCACCTTTCATCTCTCCTTCCCATATCCACGGATTCTTTCTGCGTGTTGAGAAGTAGGCCTCCTTCTCAAACACTTTAACATCACATACCCGAGTCGGACCAAGGTTCTCAACTACGGTCATACCCGACGTCGGTAAACTCTTTCTTTCTTTCTTTCCCGTGGATAGGTAGTGCATCATGCTTATGCTCATGTTCATACTCAAACTTTGCAAGTCAATCATCTTTCAAAACAATGCAATTATATGCATATCATAAAATCTCATGTCATCTTTCATGCATAATCATATCATTTCAATTGAAAACATTTAAAAGCATAAGCATACTCTATAGAAAATACTTATACCCACCTGGATGTTCCTTAGAGCTAAGGAACTAATTTTCAATTTCAATTCCATTCTTTATCCATATCCTATCCTCATAGAATGACATAAATGCCTATCAAGAGCCAAACAAGAACATTACTCATTTTTGTCGTCAACACAACCATATCTTCTCAATATCAAACCTAAGACACTATGGTCTAACAAAACTCGGGTCATTGCATCCTCTAACATCTTATTTACAAACCAATTCTATCGAATTTTACGGTAGAACGCTTATAAAACGATCGCCAAATCAACACCGATCAACCAAACATAGCCCAAACTCCATCAATTCATCACCATATGTCTCAATATGCATAGTAAACTCAACAACAAGCTTCACTCATCTCATCTTAGCCAACAACCAAAAATCCCCTTAAGACGTCACTTAGGGTCTAACGTCGAAAATTCACGTGAGACGTCATCTAATACCAACGAACCTATATACATGCTCAACTATCATTAAATAACATCATTTTATCAATAAACATAAAGATCAAAGCTTTGGCTTTGAAAACAATTTTCACGACAAACTAAAATTTTACCGTTTTGAATACGTCATGAAAAATCCGAATAAATCATTTTAAACATTATTTATATCATAGAATCCAAATATGAAGTCAAAATGATCAAATAAAAATCAGAAATCCAACATTATAACACTTAGGGTTTCGGCCCTTTTGGGAAATTTTGTATAATTTCGATTTCAAACGTTTTTCTTGTTCCAAACACGTTTATATCAATCCAATAACACATATATGGAGTAAATTCAATCATAACAACATCATAAATTTAAGATCAAGGGCTGCCCTTTTCGAAAATTTCATGAAACTTCAGTTAAATAATATATGCTTTACAATTTCAACGTTAAACAATACGTAGACGTCGAATCTATCATAATAACATGAAATAATTAAACAAAACATCATCCTTCATATTTTCAGCATAAGGACCGAAAATTTAAGTAGAGCATAGGTTCATATTTTTAAAAATTTCAAACCGTAGATATGTTCTCGGTACGAGATTATACCTTTATTCGAAGACCGATCGAAAATCCAACGGTCGGATCTTCCTATTTTTTGAATCCCCAAATTCTGAAAATTAGTGTGTGAAAATGTGTGTGTGAGTGTGTGTGACCGTGAGTGAGGGAGAGAAATGAGAGTGATCATGTTTTAAAAGTAAATTAGTAAGGGTAAAATAGTAATTTCACATTATCAATTTATTTTTCTTTTATTTTTCCAAAACAAAATGGTGGCAACACACCATTTTCTAGAGAATTCCATAAAATAATTCCCATATTTTATTCTTGAATTTTCGGAATTAATAAAAATAATAATAATAATAATAATGTATTTTTATGTAATTTTCCAAAATATGCTAGAAAATTCCATAATTAATTCCCAAAAATTCCAAAATTGAATCTTATTTTCTTAACACTTTAAACTCATCATTTTCATCAATATAAAGTCCCAAAACTATAAAATATATAATAGGGACTCACTTTATAGAAATAGAGATTTAATTCCATTTTATGCAAACAATGGAATTAAATATTCCATTTATTCTTAAATCCTTCAAAATCACTTTCTAAATTTTTCCATCATAAAAATCATTAAAATATAATAATTAAAATTATTTTGACCTTAAAACCATTTTAATTATTTTGCTCTTCATCCGAGCTTGATCGGCAAACGCGATGTCACAAAACGTAGATTTTAAATTCTCAATTTTCTCAAATCAAGACTTATTTGAGCATGTATATATCATCTTAAGACCCTTGGAATCTAGGTCTTCTTATCCTAAATAAGATCCGAGAATCTTATCTCGATTCGCCTCGATTCTATCGTCTCAACTAGAAGATTAACACAAAAGCTTCTAACTTAACAAATCCTTTCATAAGGATGCAATGCCTTCTTATTAAGCTCTTAATCACGAGCTAATCTCGCTCGTAAATACGGGTATTACATTCTCCCCTTATAAAAATTTCGTCCTCGAATTTATGCGTCAAAAAAAGCTCGTAGTACTTCTTTCTCATCGATCTTTAACTTCCATGTTGCTTCTTCTAAATCATCATACTTTCATATCGATCTAAGACGCATTACGGTCTTCGTAACTGCGACATATAGAGCACATCGCGAATATTGTTGCAACTCAACGAAAATGTTTATCTGTGGGCGACTAACCAATCTTTCTTGAATCTCGTACAATCCGATACATCTCGATAACTTCTTGGATTATTCTCTTTATTTGTTATGCGATTACGACCATCTCTTTAATCGCTCGGTCCAAGAACTTTCTTCTTCAAATCGTTTTAAATAAAACGACGATCTACACTTGCTATCGTAAAGACTTCATAGGCGCCATATAAATCGTCGCTTACGATATTATCTTCTAACGTCTGGATGGTCCATTTAAATTGACCATCTATTGCGGATAGAAAGTCGCATCGAAATTCAATCTTGTATTTATCTTTTAATAAACTCGTCCAACACGAGATGTAAACTTGGAGTCTCTGCTCGAGATGATTGAGACGAGCACTTCATGTAAATGTACTATCTTCGACGCACACTTGAGCTAACTTGTCGACCGTGCGTGATAGAGATCGAGAATAACATAAGAGTTCTTCGTGAGTCGATCGATTGTCACCCACGCTCGATTTGGTAACCAACACGTATGTCTTCTCATCTTTTCAACTTTATAAAGAGCATCACGAATTGATCTACGTAATTCACGATCATATCTTGCGATAATCTTCTTTCTTTGCTTTATGCTCGCAAACTAAATCTCTTCGATTTGCGTAATTCCATGGTAGATATTTTTCGTACAATTCTTCCTTGAATTGCTCTCGCAGAAAATTCTTTAAGTACTCGGAGGAAAGAACTTTCCGACGTACTCTTTATCAAAACTGTCGATCCTTTAACACTAACGATATACACAGGAGATATTCCTGATGAGAGTTCTCCAAAACTTGAAAACTTGTTCAACGAAGTGAACTCGTTCTTTAATATCAACTGGGTTATCCTCTTCATTAAAGGATAAAAGATTTTGACACCGAAAGATTCTGTAATTCTATAATCGGTTTAAGAAGAGAAGGTACAAGTAAGTTTTGAAAAGAATTGTGCTTTCTTATTCCTCCTCTTCAGAATAATGAATGAGAATTTCTTTTTCTGGGTGATGTACTGCATTGCAAACGAATGCCAAAATGCAACATATTTTTCTTATCCAAAATCAGGAAAAAGGTTTTCAATTGAAAACAGACGCAGATCGCAAAGATCTTCAAAATTGCTTATCACAAAGTTATGATGTGAAATGAAATAGTTGGATAGCAAAATGATCGTATAGATCTCAAAGAAAGGAATTTGTCTCTCTGAGGACTTCCACAAACAAAGAATAACTTTGTCATCTGAGTTTTGTATATGGATGCTTGGATATCTCCGACAAACACATCTGATACAATCTATGACTATCAGCTTCCATTCTCGTCCCCAAAGGTTGTCTTAGAAAAGTACTTGGCCAATATCCGTGGTTATGGTGTCTTTGTGCAACAATTGGTACCACTCGAGTTCATACTCAAAAATTTTAAGATACTTGGGTCTCGATGAATTAGCATGAATCTTTTCTCAAATCTCCAAAGGAGAAGTCTTGGAAACATAAGTAAATAGAATGAATTGAATCGATGTAGGAATTTCAAGAGATGCGAAAAGTTAATTACATTAATTTAGGACAATCTGAAGCATCTCAACATCGAGTTCAAAATAATCAAATTGTACAAAATCTACATCAGATTCAGGTATAACTAGCTGATCAATTGATAAGGAAGACTCTATTTTTAGAATAAGGGCTAGTATCATGCTCAGGCATAAAAGATTTAATATCTCGGTTTCAAGATTTTCATCATCATCATCCTCAAATGGAGAGGAAAAATATCAATTAACCAAGATGATGAACAAGCGAGATAAATTTAGTAACATGGAGAAAATGAATCAAGAGGAGGGGTTCGAGTATACGAAATATTGAAATTTGATGGTAACTAGAGTGCGGAGAATCAATTTGTTCAAAACAACAAAGCCGGACTCAATATGATTAATGGCAACAAGAACAACCCAATCTTGCCACTCTTTGGGCAATAAAGGGATCAACTGAAAATTTTCTATCAAATCTCGATCGCCTTGATCAAACGTCTCTTTCCACAATCGATAGAATCAAACGAAATTAGTCAATATGAGCTACTCGTCCGACGATATAGATAGAAATTCTCTTTGATCTTTACTGACGAAAATAAACGAAACGACGACAAACGTCATGGCGACAAACAAGTCGTTCTCTTCCGAACTATCAGGACGATCCTCGCCATCGTAGATAAAACAATACTCGAACTCTTGCGGAAACATATTCATATTGCTCTGCCATCTCTTCTCAGAACTTCTTTTCAACTTTAATTCATGAGCAATAACTCATTTCAATCATACATTCTCGTATAGCAATTCATTCATTGGCGTATACTCAAACATTATCTCGAGATAACCATAATCATCATACTCATAAACATAATCATAATCATAAACTTTTACCCGTGAGCTAGAGGCGATGGAACCGAATCTTGAGCTTCTCTTAAGAACAATGACTCTTTACTCATATTTTATTCGTAATCAAACAAGCGATTCCATAATTCATATTCTCAAGGTAGAGTCAAACAACTGACTCATAACTCAAATTCTCAAATAGAATCATTTCAAAGAATTCACATATTCAATGTACACAAACTGCACAAGACCCTCAAAAATTCACAAGGATTTACATGCTCAGATTTCAACATTGTGCACAAACCGCTCAATTTTACAAAGGCTCACAGTGTTCGAACTCAAACGCTCGATACTATTCATCACGACCGACTACCTAATCAGGTAATTAGGCCGTGACTCGGGTTAAGAAGGAAATTTAACGACAACGATTCAAACATATGTCAAGAGAAAAGATGACAACAACTTTCTTTATGAATGAATCCAACATTTACGGTTCAAGAAGGTAAAATATAAAGTAGGTTTCCAAGTATGTTTTATCAACAAGAAGGATTTATCAACAAATTAAAACAAGGAATGACAACGATTCAACCGAATAATATTGAATCCAACGAAAACCATTCTGAACATTCGAGAAATCCTTGTTCACCGAACATTGGACATGAACACTTTATCATATCAGAACATATAAGCAAGTAAGGTCAAAGCTCGGCAACGAAACGTGGCTGAGAATTATGTATGAAGATATAACTCTCTGGGCAACAAAACATGTCAATAACAATAGAATAACCTTAATATGAATCAACATTTAGAGAAGCTCCTTGTGAGATTCGATTCCAAAGATTCTCTCACCAACCCGCATATTTAGAAATATATGCGGGCGTGAGTACTAAAATGCACTCGATGGGTATCATGAAAACATTTAACATGTAAACATTGCCCTTATGGCTATAATCTTGACTTGCCATAACATATACTTTCATAAACAAATACTTACTTGCTTTCATATCATCATAATATCATATGCATATGCATGTATCATGTTTGCATGCACCTTCATCTCTCTTCCCATATCCACGGATTCTTTCTGCGTGTTGAGAAGTAGGCCTCCTTCTCAAACACTTTAACATCACATACCCGAGTTGGACCGAAGGTTCTCAACTACGGATCATACCCGACGTCGGTAAACTCTTTCTTTCTTTCTTTCCCCGTGGATAGGTAGTGCATCATGCTTATGCTCATGTTCATACTCAAACTTTGGCAAGTCAATCATCTTTCAAAACAATGCAATTATATGCATATCATAAAATCTCATGTCATCTTTCATGCATAATCATATCATTTCAATTGAAAACATTTAAAAGCATAAGCATACTCTATAGAAAATACTTATACCCACCTGGATGTTCCTTAGAGCTAAGGAACTAATTTTCAATTTCAATTCCATTCTTTATCCATATCCTATCCTCATAGAATGACATAAATGCCTATCAAGAGCCAAACAAGAACATTACTCATTTTTGTCGTCAACACAACCATATCTTCTCAATATCAAACCTAAGACACTATGGTCTAACAAAACTCGGTCATTGCATCCTCTAACATCTTATTTACAAACCAATTCTATCGAAATTTATAGTCAGAACGCTTATAAAACGATCGCCAAATCAACACCGATCAACCAAACATAGCCCAAACTCCATCAATTCATCACCATATGTCTCAATATGCATAGTAAACTCAACAACAAGCTTCACTCATCTCATCTTAGCCAACAACCAAAAATCCCTTAAGACGTCACTTGGGTCTAACGTCGAAAATTCACGTGAGACGCCATCTAATACCAACGAACCTATATACATGCTCAACTATCATTAAATAACATCATTTTATCAATAAAACATAAAGATCAAAGCTTTGGCTTTGAAAACAATTTTCACGACAAACTAAAATTTTACCGCTTTTGAATACGTCATGGAAAAATCCGAATAAATCATTTTAAACATTATTTATATCATAGAATCCAAATATGAAGTCAAAATGATCAAATAAAAATCAGAAATCCAACATTATAACACTTAGGGTTTCGCCCTTTGGGAAATTTTGTATAATTTCGATTTCAAACGTTTTCTTGTTCCAAACACGCTTATATCAATCCAATAACACATATATGGAGTAAATTCAATCATAAAACATCATAAATTTAAGATCAAGGGCTGCCCTTTTCGAAAATTTCATGAAACTTCGATTAAATAATATATGCTTTACAATTTCAACGTTAAACAATACGTGAGCGTCGAATCTATCATAATAACATGAAATAATTAAACAAAACATCATCCTTCATATTTTCAGCATAAGGACCGAAAATTTAAGTAGAGCATAGGTTCATATTTTTAAAAATTTCAAACCGTAGATATGTTCTCATGCGAGATTATACCTTTATTCAAGATCGATCGAAAATCCAACTATTTGATCTTCCTATTTTTGAATCCCCAAATTCTGAAAATTAGTGTGTGAAAATGTGTGTGTGTGTGTGTGACCGTGAGTGAGGAGAGAAATGAGAGTGATCATGTTTTAAAAGTAAATTAGTAAGGGTAAAATAGTAATTTCACATTATCAATTTATTTTTCTTTTATTTTTCCAAAACAAAATGGTGGCAACACACCATTTTCTAGAGAATTCCATAAAATAATTCCCATATTTTATTCTTGAATTTTCGGAATTAATAAAAATAATAATAATAATAATAATGTATTTTTATGTAATTTTCCAAAATATGCTAGAAAATTCCATAATTAATTCCCAAAAATTCCAAAATTGAATCTTATTTTCTTAACACTTTAAACTCATCATTTTCATCAATATAAAGTCCCAAAACTATAAAATATATAATAGGGACTCACTTTATAGAAATAGAGATTTAATTCCATTTTATGCAAACAATGGAATTAAATATTCCATTTATTCTTAAATCCTTCAAAATCACTTTCTAAATTTTTCCATCATAAAAAATCATTAAAATATAATAATTAAAATTATTTTTGACCTTAAAAACCATTTTAATTATTTTGCTCTTCATCCGAGCTTGATCGGCAAACGCCGATGTCACAAAAACGTAGATTTTTAAATTCTCAATTTTCTGAAATCAAGACTTATTTGAGCATGTATATATCATCTTAAGACCCTTGGAATCTAGGTCTTCTTATCCTAAATAAGATCTGAGAATCTTATCTCAGATTCTGCCTCGATTCTATCGTCTCAACTAGAAGATTAACACAAAAGCTTCTAACTTAACAAATCCTTTCATAAGGATGCAATGCCCTTCTTATTAAGCTCTTAATCACGAGCTAATCTCTGCTTCAGAAATACGGGGTATTACATTCTCACCCCCTTATAAAAATTTCGTCCTCGAAATTTGTACGTCAGCAAAAGCTCAGAGTACTTCTTTCTCATCTGATCTTTAACTTCCATGTTGCTTCTTCTAAATCATCATACTTTCATATCGATCTAAGACGCATTACGGTCTTCGAATCTGCGACATATAGAGCACATCGCTAATATTGTTGCAACTCAACGAAAATGTTTATCGTGGCGACTAACCAATCTTTCTTGAATCTCGTACAATCCGATACATCTCGATAACTTCTTGGATTATTCTCTTTATTTGTTGTACGATTACGACCATCTCTTTAATCGCTTCTGGTCCAAGAACTTTCTTCTTCAAATACGTTTTAAATAAAACGACGATCTACACTTGCTATCGTAAAAGACTTCATAGAGCGCCATATAAATCGTCGTTCTGATATTATCTTCTAACGTCTGGATGGTCCATTTAAATTGACCATCTATTGCGGATAGAAAGCCGTACTGAAATTCAATCTTGTATTTATCTTTTTAATAAACTCGTCCAACACGAGATGTAAACTTGGAGTCTCTGTTCGAGATGATTGAGACGAGCACTTCATGTAAATGTACTATCTTTCGACGTACACTTGAGCTAACTTGTCAGCTTCGTACGTGATAGAGATCAGAATAACATAAGAGTTCTTCGTGAGTCGATCGATTGTCACCCACGCTTCGATTTGGTAACCAACACGTATGTCTTCTCATCTTTTCAACTTTATAAAGAGCATCACGAATTGATCTACAGAATTCACGATCATATACTGCGATAATCTTCTTTCTTTGCTTTATGCTCGCAAACTAAATCTCTTTCGATTTGCAGAATTCCATGGTAGATATTTTTCGTACAATTCTTCCTTGAATTGCTCTCGCGTAAAAATTCTTTAAGTACTCGGAGGAAAGAACTTTCCGACGCACTTTTATCAAAACCGCCGATCCTTTAACACTAACGATATACATGTGAGATATTCACGATGAGAGTTCTCCAAAACTTGAAAACTTGTTCAACGAAGTGAACTCGTTCTTTAATATCAACTGGGTTATCCACTTCATTAAAGGATAAAAGATTTTGACACCGAAAGATTCTGTAATTCTATAATCGGTTTAAGAAGAGAAGGTACAAGTAAGTTTTGAAAAGAATTGTGCTTTCTTATTCCTCCTCTTCAGAATAATGAATGAGAATTTCTTTTAAGGTGATGTCTTGCATTGCAAACGAATGCCAAAATGCAACATATTTTTCTTATCCAAAATCAGGAAAAAGGTTTTCAATTGAAAACAGACGCAGATCGCAAAGATCTTCAAAATTGCTTATCACAAAGTTATGATGTGAAATGAAATAGTTGGATAGCAAAATGATCGTATAGATCTCAAAGAAAGGAATTTGTCTCTCTGAGGACTTCCACAAACAAAGAATAACTTTGTCATCTGAGTTTTGTATATGGATGCTTGGATATCTCCGACAAACACATCTGATACAATCTATGACTATCAGCTTCCATTCTGTCCCCAAAAGGTTGTCTTAGAAAAGTACTTGGCCAATATCCAGGGTTATGGCTGTGCTGTGCCAACAATTGGTACCACTCGAGTTCATACTCAAAAATTTTAAGATACTTGGGTCTCGATGAATTAGCATGAATCTTTTCTCAAATCTCCAAAGGAGAAGTCTTGGAAACATAAGTAAATAGAATGAACTGAATCGATGTAGGAATTTCAAGAGATGCGAAAAGTTAATTACATTAATTTAGGACAATACGAAGCATCTCAACATCGAGTTCAAAATAATCAAATTGTACAAAATCTACATCAGATTCAGGTATAACTAGCTGATCAATTGATAAGGAAGACTCTATTTTTAGAATAAGGGCTAGTATCATGCTCAGGCATAAAAGATTTAATATCTCTGGTTTCAAGATTTTCATCATCATCATCCTCAAATGGAGAGGAAAAAATATCAATTAACCGAAGATGATGAACAACTGAGATAAATTTAGTAACATGGAGAAAATGAATCAGTAGGAGGGGGTTCGAGTATACGAAATATTGAAATTTGATGGTAACTAGGAGTCTGGAGAATCAATTTGTTCAAAACAACAAAGCCAGACTCAATATGATTAATGGCAACAGCAACAACCCAATCTTGCCACTCTTTAGGCAATAAAGGGATCAACTGAAAATTTTCTATCAAATCTCGATACGTCTTGATCAAACGTCTCTTTCCACAATCGATAGAATCAAACGAGAAATTCGTCCAATATGAGCTACTCGTCCGACGCATATAGATAGAAATTCTCTTTGATCTTTACTGACGAAAATAAACGAAACGACGACAAACGTCATGGCGACAAACAAGTCGTTCTCTTCCGAACTATCAGGACGATCCTCGCCATCGTAGATAAAACAATACTCGAACTCTTGCGGAAACATATTCATATTGCTCTGCCATCTCTTCTCAGAACTTCTTTTCAACTTTAATTCGATGAGCAATAACTCATTTCAATCATACATTCTCGTATAGCAATTCATTCATTGAAGCGTATACTCAAACATTATCTGAGATAACCATAATCATCATACTCATAAACATAATCATAATCATAAACTTTTACCTGGTGAGCTAGAGACGATGGAACCGAATGCTGAGCTTCTCTTAAGAACAACTGACTCTTTACTCATATTTTTATTCAGAATCAAACAACTGATTCCATAATTCATATTCTCAAGGTAGAGTCAAACAACTGACTCATAACTCAAATTCTCAAATAGAATCATTTCAAAGAATTCACATATTCAATGTACACAAACCGCACAAGACCTCAAAATTCACAAGGATTTACATGCTCGATTTCAACATTGTGCACAAACCGCTCAATTTTACAAAGGCTCACGGTGTTCGTAACTCAAACCGCTCGATACCATTCATCACGACCCGACTACCTAATCGGTAATTAGCGTGACTCGGGTTAAGAAGGAAATTTAACGACAACGATTCAAACATATGTCAAGAGAAAAGATGACAACAACTTTCTTTATGAATGAATCCAACATTTACGGTTCAAGAAGTAAAATATAAAGTAGGTTTCAAGTATGTTTTATCAACAAGAAGGATTTATCAACAAATTAAAACAAGGAATGACAACGATTCAACCGAATAATATTGAATCCAACGAAAACCATTCGAACATTCGAGAATCCTTGTTCACCGAACATTGGACATGAACACTTTATCATATCGTAACATATAAGCAAGTAAGGTCAAAGCTCGGCAACGAAACGTACGAGAATTATGTATGAAGATATAACTCTAAAGGGCAACAAAACATGTCAATAACAATAGAATAACCTTAATATGAATCAACATTTAGAAAGCTCCTTCACAAACATTCGATTCCAAAGATTCTCTCACTCAACCTGCATATTTAGAAATATATGCAGGGCGTGAGTACAAAATGCACTCAGTGGGTATACGCCAAAAACATTTAACATGTAAAACATTGCCCTTATGGCTATAATCTTGACTTGCCATAACATATACTTTCATAAACAAATACTTACTTGCTTTCATATCATCATAATATCATATGCATATGCATGTATCATGTTTGCATGCACCTTCATCTCTCCTTCCCATATCCACGGATTCTTTTCTGCGTGTTGAGAAGAGGCCTCCTTCTCAAACACTTTAACATCACATACCCGAGTTGGACCAAGGTTCTCAACTACGGTCATACCCGACGCCGGTAAACTCTTTCTTTCTTTCTTTCCCCGTGGATAGGTAGTGCATCATGCTTATGCTCATGTTCATACTCAAACTTTGGCAAGTCAATCATCTTTCAAAACAATGCAATTATATGCATATCATAAAATCTCATGTCATCTTTCATGCATAATCATATCATTTCAATTGAAAACATTTAAAAGCATAAGCATACTCTATAGAAAATACTTATACCCACCTGGATGTTCCTTAGAGCTAAGGAACTAATTTTCAATTTCAATTCCATTCTTTATCCATATCCTATCCTCATAGAACGACATAAATGCCTATCAAGAGCCAAACAAGAACATTACTCATTTTTGTCGTCAACACAACCATATCTTCTCAATATCAAACCTAAGACACTATGGTCTAACAAAACTCGGGTCATTGCATCCTCTAACATCTTATTTACAAACCAATTCTATCGAATTTCTAGTAGAACGCTTATAAAACGCATCGCCAAATCAACACCGATCAACCAAACATAGCCCAAACTCCATCAATTCATCACCATATGTCTCAATATGCATAGTAAACTCAACAACAAGCTTCACTCATCTCATCTTAGCCAACAACCAAAATCCCTTAAGGCGTCACTTAGGGTCTAACGTCGAAAATTCACGTGAGACGTCATCTAATACCAACGAACCTATATACATGCTCAACTATCATTAAATAACATCATTTTATCAATAAAACATAAAGATCAAAGCTTTGCTTTGAAAACAATTTTCACGACAAACTAAAATTTTACCGTTTTGAATACGTCATGGAAAATCCGAATAAATCATTTTAAACATTATTTATATCATAGAATCCAAATATGAAGTCAAAATGATCAAATAAAAATCAGAAATCCAACATTATAACACTTAGGTTTCGGCCCTTTTGGGAAATTTTGTATAATTTCGATTTCAAACGTTTTTCTTGTTCCAAACACGTTTATATCAATCCAATAACACATATATGGAGTAAATTCAATCATAAAAACATCATAAATTTAAGATCAAGGGCTGCCCTTTTCAAAAATTTCATGAAACTTCAGTTAAATAATATATGCTTTACAATTTCAACGTTAAACAATACGTGAGCGTCGAATCTATCATAATAACATGAAATAATTAAACAAAACATCATCCTTCATATTTTCAGCATAAGGACCGAAAATTTAAGTAGAGCATAGGTTCATATTTTAAAAATTTCAAACCGTAGATATGTTCTCAGACGAGATTATACCTTTATTCAAGACCGATCGAAAATCCAACTATTTGGATCTTCCTATTTTTGAATCCCCAAATTCTGAAAATTAGTGTGTGAAAATGTGTGTGAGTGTGTGTGACCGTGAGTGAGGGAGAGAAATGAGAGTGATCATGTTTTAAAAGTAAATTAGTAAGGGTAAAATAGTAATTTCACATTATCAATTTATTTTCTTTATTTTTCCAAAACAAAATGGTGGCAACACACCATTTTCTAGAGAATTCCATAAAATAATTCCCATATTTTATTCTTGAATTTTCGGAATTAATAAAATAATAATAATAATAATATGTATTTTATGTAATTTTCCAAAATATGCTAGAAAATTCCATAATTAATTCCCAAAATTCCAAAATTGAATCTTATTTTCTTAACACTTTAAACTCATCATTTTCATCAATATAAAGTCCCAAAACTATAAAATATATAATAGGGACTCACTTTATAGAAATAGAGATTTAATTCCATTTTATGCAAACAATGGAATTAAATATTCCATTTATTCTTAAATCCTTCAAAATCACTTTCTAAATTTTTCCATCATAAAAATCATTAAAATATAATAATTAAAATTATTTTGACCTTAAAACCATTTTAATTATTTTGCTCTTCATCCGAGCTTGATCGTGAAACGCCGATGTCACAAAAACGTAGATTTTAAATTCTCAATTTTCAAATCAAGACTTATTTGAGCATGTATATATCATCTTAAGACCCTTGGAATCTAGGTCTTCTTATCCTAAATAAGATCCGAGAATCTTATCTCGATTACTCCTCGATTCTATCGTCTCAACTAGAAGATTAACACAAAAGCTTCTAACTTAACAAATCCTTTCATAAGGATGCAATGCCCTTCTTATTAAGCTCTTAATCACGAGCTAATCTCTGCTTCAGAAATACGGGGTATTACACCTAACTCATCTCGTTGATAGTCTTGATCAGTTGGGATGAGATATCGACAGTGAAGCTAAGGTCGATATCATCCTTAACACACTACCCAAATCTTTTGAGAACTTTCACGTGAATGCGATCACTAGCAAGATGGAGTATACACTCAGTCAGTTGCTCAATGATCTCGTTACAGTGGAAGGCATCATGGGTAAAGGAGCACATGCCCTTGCTAGAACATCTACGTAAGGGCTTCAATTTTCCATCAAAAGGTGGAAGGAGAAAGAGGGATGCCAAAGATGGGAGGCAAAGGGAACAATATGAGCAAGGGCATGAATTCCACCGGCGGCATGAAAAAGCTAAAGGAGAAGGAAATGTGCTTCAAGTGTGGTAAGACTGGGCATTGGAATACTAAGTGCCCTATGCTCAAAGCTCAGGTACGCCATTGGCTCTAGTAACGAAACATGTTTAGCGACTTGTTCTACTCATTCATGGATAGTAGATACGGATGCGACTGATCATGTTTGTTAAACCTTGTAAGGGTTATTGCAGATAAGGCAGCTGAGTGATGGCGAGATAACGATCTCCATGGACAACGTGGCGAAAGTCGAGGTCATTGCGATCGAGATGTTACTTTATACTTTGATAGGATAGTTTTAGTTTTAAAAGATGATTTATATATGCGAGTTTCACGAAACCTTGTTTCGTTTCAAACTATTTACTCATGGATATTCAACAGTATTTGATAGTGGTGTTTCTATCATGAGAAATGACAAGTTTATCTGCATGTGACACATTATATAATTCTTTTATACTATTTCTACTAAGCATAATACCTATAATTATGTTGCATCTACTACATCAAACCATAAGAGAAACTTTTCTTCGCAATATGACACTACATATCTTTGGTATCTTAAATTAGGTTACATCAATCTAAATAGGATCCAAAGATTGGCTAGATTTCTCGTATTTGGAGATACTTTGGGATATGCAGAGTAATTTGGGGAAGGTCACGGAGCATTGTGAAGACGACTTGGTTTTGAATTGGGAAAATGCCACTTCATGGTGCGAGGGGCATCGTGCTAGGCCATCACTTATCCAAGAGTAATTGAAGTGGATAGAGCAAAGATCGAGTGATAGACAAACCCACCACCCTCTTTTGTAAAAGGTGTGCGAGTTTCTTGGGACATCTTGAGGATTTTATAGGCGGTTTATAAAGTTTTGAAAATTGCTAGCCCGTTATGTGCCTTCTTTGAACAAAATTGCCACTTTAGTTTACTCTGAATGTTTGAAGGCGTTTGATGTTTTGAAAAGAGCTCAGTGTATTGATGATTATTGGTCGGGCGGTCATTCTTTCGGGTGATGTGTGGCGTAAATGACTTTCTTTGTGGGGTGCGTCTTGGGTCAACGAAGGAAAGGTATTCCATTCCGTCTATGCGAGCAAAACATTGGTGGGCTCAAATCAATTATACCACAGGAGAAGGAGCTTCTTGCGTATTATGTGAAGTTTAGAGCCTGTAGCAGGGTCGAAGTGATTTTATCTGATCACGCTGACCATCGGTATCTTGCCAAGAAAGATGCGAGCTACGATAATTCGGTGGATCTTGCTCTTGCAAAATTTGATCTGAAATCGAGGCAGAAGGGACATGAATCAGTGGCGATCATTTATCCCGTGCGGCGACGAGGGTGATGAAACTCGTGTCCAATCGGGATGTATTTCACGATGAACAATTGATGACATGCACCACGATGTACATTGGTATCACGGACTTTGTTAACTACAGTCGGTGGGTGCCTCACGAATTCTCATCACATCGGAAAAAAAAAGTTATTTTCCGGTCGAACATTACTTTTGGGATGAACCATTCTTATATAAACTGTCTTGACGGGTTGATGGTGACTGCGTTCATGAAGAAATGGAATCAATTTTAGAAGGATGTCCGCCACCCATATGGTGGTCATTTGCGGGACAAAGACAGTGATTAAGTCTTGATCGAGTTATTTTGGACGACCTTGTTTAAAAGATGCCCGTGCTTTTGTAAATGTGTGATCGATGTCGAAGGGTGGAAATATATCTTCGGAATGAGATGCCCGATGAACTTTATTTTGGAAATTGAACTCTTTGGCGTGTGGGGCCTCGATTTTATGGGTCATTTTCCACCCTCATTTGGTAACCTCTACATCATTGTGGCGATCGATTCATTATCTAAATGGGTGGAGGTAGTGGCGAGTTCGCTAATATGTGAAGGTTGTAAACAAGTTCTTGTAAAGAACATATTCACCGATTCGGTACTCTCGCGCGATCATTAGTGATGAAGCACATATTTTGTCAACAAGGCCGTGAGTGTTGTCTAGCTAAGTATAACATTCGCCTTGATTGCTACTGACATATCATCCATAAGCGAATGGTCGCGGAACTCTCGATAGAAATAAAGGTATCTTTGGAGAAAGTGGTGAATCCGAGGCGTAAAGATTGGTCCATGCGATTGGATGATCGGTGTGGGCCTAGCACTTTCAAAACACCTTTAGGGATGTCACCACAGGTTGGTCTATGGGAAGCTTGTCATCTTACGGAACTTGAGCATTGAGCTGTTAGGCGATAAAAGCAATTTTGATCATGAGGGCATTGGAGGAGGCTCGGTTGTTATAATTAAGTGAAATGGATGAATTAGGTGGTTTGCTTATGAGAATGCAAATTGTACAAGGAGAAAGCGAAGAGATGGCATGATACTTGACATTTTGGTAGAAATTCTTCTTTGATCGTGAGTGTTATTATTCGATTGAGGCGAGGTTATTCACAGTAGCTGAAATCACGATGGTGGTCCTTTCATAATTCTTCTTGTAGAAATTTGGTTGAAATTTTGGTCGGGCGGGATAAATTTGGTTTTTTTTGTTTAAAAAGCGCGCCTTTTCATTTCACCCATCGGCCATTCGGCTTTGGTCGAGGAATTTCTGTGAATATCACGCTTTGACGGATAAGGAGGGTTTATCGGCGTGATTTGGGCGATAAAAAGCGGTACAGATCATAAAGGCTCTTTGGAGAGGCTCGGTTGTTACAATTAAGTGAAATGGATGAATTCGGTGGTTTGCTTATGAGAATGCAAATTGTACAGGAGAAAAGCGAGAGATGGCATGATATAACATTTTCGTCAAGAATTCTGCGGGGTCACGGTGTTGTTGTTCGTCGAGTGAGGTTATTCACAGTAGCGAAATCACGATGGTGGGTCGCTCACAATTCTTAGTGTGGCATGTGGTATAACATTCTGAAGGGACGTCGGGCGTGAATTTATGGTTAATGAATGATGTCAAAGCACTATTGTGGTGGCGAGTGGGTTGAAGACCTCAACATCTTTGAAGGGCGACCATGGATATCATGAGGCTTGCCATGGCGATCGGCGCTGGCGGCCTAGTGTTCGTTGTACATACTTGTTTTATGCTCTTTTGTCTTTTGTTTTGGTTGATAATAAATGCTATAGCATTGTTAAGGATGAGGGTTTATTTTTTAAGCGATGTGTTAATGTTTGGATGCGGTGTGGTACATGCGTGCCAGGTAAAAATTGAGTAATGTGTTAATTTTGCTCGATGTGGACTGCGGGTGGAGAAAAGGTGAAATATTAACTTGAAATTTTAATTGGTAGGAGAATTTGGTTGACTTTTTGTTTAAAAGCAGCCATGCCATTTCACCCACCGGCCATTCGCCTTTGGTCGAGAATTTTATCACGAATATCACACTGACGGATAAGGAGTTTATCGGTGTGGTTGGGGTAAACTAGTGGTCTGTCTCAGGAAGCTATTAATGATTTTACAACCTAGATAATGATGTGGATGGCGTTTTCTCGGTTATGAAGAGCTCCCTGATGATGACACAGGCCGAGGCGTTGGTGATGGCGGTGGAGAATGCAGTGGACTCTTTCCACGCGGGGTGTCGATCCGTCAATTGCGACATTAAGGTTGGAAGCTCATGTGTGGCTTCATTTAATCCGTATTTTGCCTACTACCGACACTACGGTTTACGAAGGCGTGCTGGCTGCTCTATGCATTTTCGGAGGGAGGTCAATGTGGGCGCCCAAATGCGGCGAGGGTGGATGAATGCGCAAGAAGAAGAAAGGAAGGTTGTTCCGCCATTGTCTTCATTTGTGTATACGGGGGTCCATTTAAGGATAATGAAGACCGCTGGCGAAAAAGCTTTTATTGATATCAAGACTTTGACACATCGTCGTCATTGGTCGTCGAATCAGTCCCAGGGTGGCAAAGTAGTGGTAGGGCCGGCCCGACCAAGACTCGTCGGGCTTTTATATTTTGGGCCGGGTCGGTGGCCAAAAATTTCGAACTAGAAATGTGAAGCCAAACCGACCCGGGCGGGTTTTGGTGAGCGGGCTTTTAGATTTTATTTTTATTTTTAATATATAAATTTAATATTTTAATTTCAAAAAATAAATAAATTAAATACATAATTAACTTCTTCAAACCGTGTGATCTAACTTATATATGAGACAAATGGACATACATGTGCAATCAAGTAAACAATTCGAGATAGGAGATTGTAATAGTGGTAATAGGAAACATTGTATACAAAGCTACAATCACGCTTCTAGTATCAAATCGACAATCTCCCACGTATACTAAAGCAAACTTTTAGTACACAATGTGTCTCTCTAGCTATTACAAACAACACCATCACTTTGCTTCCACTTCTACAAAAGTTTCATTTCAAAGTGAGGCCATCTTGCGCAATCGAGTCAGCGAAAGTGCTTGTCGTGAACTTTTGCCTGAGCTCTTCATGAATGGTTAGCTAGATTATCCATGATTACCAATCTTACGAATCAACATGTCTACTCGTCTAACGATTTCTTGTATGACATGATACTTTCTCTCTGTGTTTTGTCACATTGTGGTTCCATGGTTCCTTGAGTTTACCACTGTAACGAGTTATCACGATGCAATATGATACTCTTGGGCAAATGAGGTACCACATCTAGATCCATGAGGTGGTTCTTGAGCCATCCGCCTCCTTGTTGACCTCAAGCGGCTACATATTACTTCCATGGTAAGTCCGCAATGCATCGCTGCTTTGCACTCCGCGAATCGGACCTCCTCCCAAGGTAAACACATAGCACGAGGTGGACTTCTTCTCGTCACGGTCGACGAAAATCGAGTCAGAATAACCCAAGACATTAGACTATATGTGTAATAACCCAAAAATTTAAAACTTTTATTAGTGATGCTTAAACCTGTTGCTTAAAGTGATAAGACCTTAATTATGTTTAAGGTGACCAGCGAAGCAATTAGAATCGATTGAGATTGAAAACTAGAAATAAAAACTAGTGACTAGTCCAATAGGATTAGGGTTTTTGAATAGCTTTGAACATAGAATGAAACATCTAGAATGAATCTCAACAAAAGGATTTCATTTCTAGAATTGCCTCACGAAAACATGTGAGAAGCGAAAGAATTGGAATTTTCGGGCATCTTGCGGTTAGTCTAGTACTATTCCTGTTGGATCAACTTCGATCATGCTAATCATGAAATTAATGTTAACAATAAAATAATGGAGTAATATATTATTATGAATTTTAGAATTCATAAGAATCAATTCTGAAACGAAATTCTGAAGAACTTAATAGAACGTAGGAATATATCTGAAAAACCCACTAAGCGATCTGAATGAACCAAAACTCGAACCAGGGTCTAAATCAAATAATAAATGATTTATAAGACTCAAATTAATTATAAAGCTCAAAATTCAATAGAATTTCGAATGAGCATAATATAATCGTCGAGACTGATTTTTTTACTGCGATAATTCGAAATTGACTTCTGGGATGCCATCGAACTTCATGAAATTATTATAAAACTTAAAGAATCGGTATTAACATGCCAAATCTAATAATTTGACTAGTCTTTCTCCCAACTACCAAGGGCACCCGTATGAGCTTGACAACTCATTTTCTACCAAATTCTGACAACCAGAACCTCTCATTCTCTCTCTTTAGAATAAACTTTCTTCTTTGTTTTCAAATTTCTTCAACATCTCAAGCCTCAAATCCTACATTCAATCCTCGATAATTTTCTAAGACCGTACAAAGGTGGCATTCATCATTCAACTCCATTTGTAATGGAGTAGAATTTTAGATTTGTTTTGGAATTATTTCATGAAGAAACCTAATTTTTTCTTCATTTTCTACATGTCTTTGAGCATTCAAATGCTCTCAAGCCATAATGAAATATCTTAGAAGTATGTTCTAAGGTTGTGTTTAAAGTTTGAGAATTTTTGGAGCATGTATAATATTTTCAATTTTTGTTATAGTTTCTTTTATAGAAGATAAAGTATGCTTTTGTGAATATTATTTCATATTTTTGCTTGTTGATGTGTTAGGAGCATGTAGAATAAATATGGGAATTTTTGGAATCTTCTTATATTTATTTTGATTTTATTTGTTGGAAAATAGTTGAGGTATAATGTTTAATATATGATATGAACATCATATATTATTCTTGAAATTATTGAAACACTACTCCTATTTTTCACAAAAGGGCAGAATTTATTTAAGTATTTTTAAGCCATTGTTTGATTATATTTGTTGAGAAATAGTTGAGATATACTGTTTAATATATGATATGAACATCATATATTAATCTTGAAATTTTTGAGAGCCTTCTCCTATTTTTATGAAAGGTCAAAATATGTATAAATATTCTAAGATTTATTTGATTTTTATTTGTTGAAAATAATATAATGTATGATGTTTAGAAATAATATGAACCTATTATGCATTGTTGAATTTATTGAACACATATGTAATATATGTGTGAGGACAAAAAATTCAAGCATTTAATTCATATTATAAATATTAGTTGATGTATAAGGTTAATATTACATGTTTAGTACATATTATAAACATGTTCTTGATTGGTAGAAATTATTTGAATATATATATATATATATATAGTGATAGTAGAAATATATATGTGTAGAAATAAACTTGTGTTTAAATTTTAATGTATGATATGAAATGGTATTTCATGTTTAGTAAATGATATAAGCATGATATGATTTTTGTGGAATTTATTGAACATCTATGTTCAATAACTTGAAATGCCGAAAACTTTCATATTGTTAACTCATGGTTTAAAATTTTAATTGATGGCATTGAGTTGATAATTAAATTCTATGGTATGATTGGAGCATATCATGATTTTATTGGAATTTATTGGACACTTATGCTAATTATTGTTAATTATAAAATATAGCAAAACTATTAAGTATGAGTTGATTTTAATTGTAAATGATGCCATGGTAGTTAATCTATAAGTTTAGAATGAATGATTGTGATTATAATGAATGAATGAAACACTCTTGCACACATACACAATAGTTGGGTATTATGTTAGAAATTAAGGTTTTCTAATGCTTTAATATAGTTATGTTGTGTATGGTGTTGAAGGGTTACATTTATGTTGTCTTGAGCAAACAAAATTTCAAGCGTAAACAACATAGTACTTTATATGCGAGAATCGAAAAAATCGACAAATTTCTATAACTTAAGAAGGAATGAATGAGAATCGAAGTTAGACACAAATTAGGGTTTTCTATTAATAATAGGATACTCGGCGTGAATTCTAAGTTAAAGAAACCAAAAGGCGACTTACAAATGTAATACTCAACAACGACAACCTAATGCGATATTAGATTGGCGTTAAGACAACTCGATACGAATAGCGATTTTATAACGTACACAATCTCCGAAGCGAGTTAAGAGAAACAAACAATGTCGAAGGTGTAGCTAAGATTCAAACATAAGATGCGATCCTTATGTCTCGAAGGTCGAGTTAGTATTCAAAGAACCCCGTTAATTTCTAAGTATTTACTTACGCGATGGTATGAGATATATCGAATCATAAGTCGAATCTCATTTCATTAAATGGTGTTAATCGACAGTCGTCAACATAACCTACTAGGGCGTAACTATAATTGTTAATTCTAGTTAGTGGCTTGAGAATATCTAATCTGACAATCATAACAGTACCGACACTCTATAATGTAATAACATTTAGAAGAACACTAAGGCTAAGAGTCGAGGATAGACTCGGGTACATGACTCATAAGTTGAGGTTCATCTATGACTAGTGGTCTGTCTCCGGAAGCTATTAATGATTTTTACAACCTAGATAATGATGTGGATGGCGTTTTCTCGGTTATGAAGAGCTCCTTTGTTGATGACACAGGCGGGCGTTGAGGTTGATGACGGTGGAGGATGCAAGTGGACTCTTTCCACACAAGGGTGTCGATCCATCAAAGCTGCGACATTAAGGTTGGAAGCTTAAAGGCGTATTTTGCTACTACCCATGACACTACAGTTTACGAAGGCGTGTCTTGCTGCTCTATGCATTTTCAGGGAGGTCGTCGATGTGGGCGCCCAAATGCGGCGCGAGGTGGATGAATGCGCAGAAGAAGAAAGGAAGGTTGTTCTTGCCTCGCCCGATAACTCATTTGTGTATCTGGGCGGGGTCCATTATGAGGATAATGAAGACCGCCTAAGCGAAAAAGCTTTTATTGATATCAAGACTTTGACACATCGTCGTGGTCCGATCGAAGATCCGTCCTCGCTGCAGCACGTTCGGTGGTTTATCTCCTCATTGAGACGCTTACGATCCCGGTTACGGAAATGCGAAGTTCCTCGCACCGCAAATAAAAGTCCACATGCTTGATTACTGCTGCGTTTGAGGATGATCTCAAGCATTATTGGGTGTCTTGCCATAAGCGTGATCGCATCTTGGAAAGTAATGCAGGATCGTTATCTGCGGTGCGATGTAAGCACTCCACAATTTCCACAGCAGTGTTCGGTCTTGGCCTTTACCGTGGATTATGATATTGACAAGGCGAGATGGAGAATGAGCGGGGCTAACCGGTGCTCAAGTTTGAATCTTGGCCTAGTCATGCTCGACCACTTGAGTCGACCATTGTCCCATGGCGAGGGCTAAGGAACCATTGGTTCCATCTGCAAAGTGCCACTCGATGGTGCTTACCAGGTCGGTGCCAGCGAAGTTCTTTCGAGAAAGGGATGCTCTGAAAAAGGCCAAGAGGATGTTGATAGCGCCCAAGTCACAATGCGGAAGAAAATTTCAAAGATGTCCTCGATCGCCCGGTGATTACCGCTCGTATCCCGTGATGCATTGCATTTCTCCTATGACTAAGAATGCTCTTCTGCTCTTGCTCCATCTACCTACTTCTCCCTCTCCTTGGGTCCCCGATGTGTAGGCGAACCGTTTTACGACTCAATCCTTTGTTTGTTCTGTTTGTGTGTTTCGTGTTTTTGTTTTGTTTATGCTTTGCTTGTTCTCTGTTGAAGCATTGCTGGTTTGTTTGTGTTGTTTCTTATCATGTTCCTGTTTTGTTTGTGTGAGGAGCATGTTATTCTATTTTCATTGGCTGATGAGGCTGATGCTTGATTGGCGATGGATGGCTTAATGATGTTAGTCTCTTTTTGTTTTACATCGTGATCTTCGGTCCTTCTCATTGCTTGTTTGGAATTGACCCTTATTTTGTGGGCGTGCCTCTAATATTTTGGGTGTTAGCATATTAGTTCTATAGGGATTGACCATTGTGTTGGTAACCATTGGTTGGCTTACACTTTTGTATGAGTGCACATCTTTCATATTTGGTTGGTGCTCCTTGAGACAACAAGCATGAGTGTGTTAATATGGATGGGGCGTAGGCTATTTTTGGATCGTTTGTGCCTTTTCTAGCCTACCATATATCATGATCTCCCTAGGGTCCCCGTTGAGCTTACAACTTTTCTTTCGTGCAGACCACTAAATACCTCCTTTATACCCCACGTATATAATTTTATCTTTCTCTTGCTTCATGGGCATGTTTACTTGTGGCTCGACCTTTATCTTAACTATTGCCTTTGCACGTGTGTTGTCTTAGCATTGAATTAAAAGTGCTTCGTCCTTATTTTGTTATAATTCCAACATTGGGGACAATGTTGCGTTCTAAGTTTGGGGTGGCGGTAAGGTAACCACTTGAGGGTGAAGCTTTTGGTGAAGCTTTTAAAAAATGTGGGTTAATTGTGGGTTATTTATGCTATATTAAAAAAGAGAAAAGAAAAGGAGGAAATAAGGAAGAAAAAGGGTCGACTTCTTGTAAGAAAGAAGAAAGGTATTTATAAAGTAGAGTTTTAAACCAAGAATGAGTAAAGGTGCGGGTGTTTTGAGCTACATTATCCCGAACAATCTCTACCGTCACCCAAGCCCAACATTATAAGCTTTTAAACACCTCTTGATCGATATTGATGTTCACTCATGTTAGTGGAGAGGGGTTGGCGAATTGAATATGTGGAGACATTTGTGTATGATTATCAAAATATGGTCATATTAAGGAAAACCAGTTATGGGAAGATTCATGTAGTTGCGAATGTGTTATATACTGTGGATATTTGTGTGTGACGTCCTTGCATTATGGTGATCGACTAGATTTGCAACGAAAAGGCGAAGGATTCGTCTTCATTAAAAAAAAATTGTGGTGAAAGCACATCCTTAGTTGATTAGGCCATCGTCTAGTTTGTCGTGGACGTTATGAACATCGCTTCTTTTTTGGTGTGTGTGTTGTTGTGTGGCGAGCATCACTCGAGGGCGAGTAATGAGCTAAGTTTGGAGGTGTGATAACTCTTTGTAAAGAGTTATTATATGACCTTTGATCTAAATAGCCTTGAGTGTTATATGTTACGTTGTATGTTTGGTTATGTTTTATATGTTTATGTCATGTTTTTCGTATGTGTGCGTGTTAGGATTGAGTCAGTGCTTTTAAGGGGTATTGTGTACATTTTGTCGTTATTTAATCATTCTACGGTATGTAGCGGAAAGAGGAAGAAGGCGAGCGATCGGAGTTCTCTTGGAGGAAGGCGAGCTCGCGCTTGGAGCAGTCGAGCTCGTGGCGAGTGCGTGTCGAAAAGGTGCGGGCGAGGAAAAGTAGCGCTGCGTGATTTGAGTTACTGGCGGCGAAGCGAAGCTCGAGGAAAAACGAGCGAGATGATGCGGGCGAAGTCTTGAAGTCGAGCTCGAGAAAAGAAAGAAAGAACCCGAACTCGTGGCGAGTTGAACTCGTGGCGAGTTGAACACGTGAGCGGTTGAGCTCGTGGCGCGGTCGAACTCGTAATAGAGTCGAGTTACGAAGCGGCGTCGAGTTAAATGGCATGAGCGAGCTCGTCTTTGGTGTAAATGAAGTAGATGAGCTCGTCTTGGTGGGCGAGCCGTCTTGCTGGATGACCAGCGGCGAAGTGTGGAAGGTTTTGGTGAAGACAAAGAGGAGATCTGCGGGACCACAACCACGTGGCGGTGGCAGGCGGCATAAAGAGGGCAGCGATTTGTTGCTCTGTCGAGCCAGCGAGAAAAGGAATAAAAATCGAGGTTGAAGGGGGCGGTCGTCTGATGCACCCCTAAAAGAACCAGGTACATTATTAAAAGGACACAATTAGTTAGAAGATTATCTATTGGAGGCGGGGAGAAGAGACATAATCATTACGTGCAGAAAGGAATCAAAGAATGATCTCTTGGAGAGGAAGCCATCGGAAGAGACGGCGATCGAGCGAGCCGCGATTCGGTGACGAGTTCTATTTTCTTTTTCTCGATTCCTTTTAGCTTGTTATGGCATTAGTTTTTGAATTTTGTTGAACAACTCGCTATGAGCTAAACACATGTGGCGATCTCGATGAACCCCATGCTCTTGGGTTGAACTCATTACTACATATCTTGTTAAATTGCCATAACTCTCTTGGGAATTATTTATCTTGCTTGTGCTTGATCACCATGTGTGAGATTTTAGCTCTATGATTTACGGGAAGTTCTTGTAGAGTGGAAAACAAGAGTGACGTAAAACATGATTTAAATATTATGTGTGTGAATAGCATAGGAATATGTGTTTACCTTGCGTGGCAAATATGAATGGATTAGTAAGGTATTCTAAGAGCGATTCGATATCGAATATAATGAGTGGCTTTGCAGAATATAATCTTAGATTTGGAAAAATACTAAGAATCGGAGAAGTTCATGTCATAGCGATGAAAGCGACGATAAGCATTTTTCTTTCTAGCTATCAACTATTTTCTTTCTTGCTATCATTGTTTTCTCTTTCTTGCATGGGTGGAATCGAGAGCATGGGTGGAATCGAGAGGTCAAGTCTATTCTCTTTCTTGCTATCAAGCTGTTTTTCTCGTCGTTGTGTTTGGTATTCTACATCGCTTGCCGTAGCTTTCTCTTAGCATAGGTTTCTAGTTGTGTTTTATATTAAAAACTCTTGCTGTTTAATTTTCCTTTATTGTTTTCCTATTAAACCAAGTTGTTGTCAGCGTGACTTATATCACGATCCTGTGGATTCGATCTCGGAATACTTAGTGTATTCTTGTTGATTACGTGCGCTTGCGTGCCTTAGATTGTGTTACATAAACAAGACAATGGCCACCTCTATAGTGCGCGAATGAATGAATGAATAAATGAATGATCGGATATGGAACAACGCGTGGATGAAATAGTCATTTGGACACACTTTTGGAAAATGATAAAATGTTCGATGGGCATGATTCTTTTAACTAAAATCCTCATGCGCTATTGTGGGCGATTCAATAACTTTACAAAGAATATATTTTCATAATGAGTCCTTTGAGTACTTTTGTACTTAGCCACGCATCTCATTTTGATGTGCGGGTTTGAGATTGATGATGAGTGCAAGGTGGTGCGAGTGGCGAGTTGTTTTGTTGCTTTAATAGAAAGGATTTCTAGAACCTTGGGCATGTATCGTCATATGCATGCCCACGTTTATTCTTTGCTAAACTACGATATTGTTTTGGTGTCTTTGATTATAGCGCTTTCCATTATCGTATTGAACTTGAGTCGTACCTCATTCATTAGTGCACTAATTGGGTTATATTTGAACATTGAACCTTTGGCAAGTCATACGTGACTTGAGTTTGTATTGAAACAACTTATTCATTTACGTCCATGCGTTAATAGGTAGTTTAATGGTTAATTGTATTGATTAGTTATGTATATATCCGCTGCATTATCATACGGTGACGATCCATATGATCCGTCTTCTTTGAGAGTCGGTCGTCACAATATGCTTGGTAAACTAGCATTTAATCTCGAGTCCTTTTCGGTGCCAGTATATGCTTTACGTAGTCGATGAGCTTGTCGGGGTTAGAGTGATATCTAGCTATTATGCCTACCGCATATCGGATATCGGGCCTCGTCTGCCTGACATCACATACATGAGACTTCCTACAGCGGAAGCGTAAGGAACTTGTCTCATTTCCTATATCTCATGTGCAATCATAGGTGACTGCTCCTTTGATAAAGGAACACCATGTCTGAAGGGTAGCAATCCCTTCCTTGCGGTTTGTATACTAAAATGAGTAATCACAGTATCAATGTAAGACGTCTTAGATAAGTTCAACGTTTTCCTCTTGCGATCTCGGTAAACCTTGATCCTAAGAATGTACGCTGCATCTCTTAAGTCTTTCATTTGAAACTGATTGGATAACCATCTCTTTACGTCTGATAACAACTTCATGTTGTTGCCAGTAGAAGGATGTCATCTACGTGCAGAAATACCACGTCCTTTGTTGACGTCAAACGATACACACACTCTCGCTAAGCGGTGGGTAAATCCATAGGACTTTACCACCTCGTCAACATAAGTTCCATGATCCGGAACCTTGCTTAAGTCCATAAATGGACTTCTTAGCTTCCATACTAAAGAGACTCTTGCACGTTTAATTTCCTTTATTGCTTTCCTATTAAACGAGTTGTTGTCAGCGTGACTTATATCGCGATCCACAATGGATTCGATCTCGGAATACTTAGTGTATTACTTGTTGATTACGTGCACTTGCGTACCTTAGATTGTGTTATATAAACAAGACAACGGGTTTTGGCGCCGTTCTAGGGATCGCCATTATAAATTCGTTGATATTGTAACTTTTTGTTTCTTATTAATTAGTGGTTAACTCTGTTTATTCTCTTTTGCGTGAAGCAGGGCTCTTGGGTTGTGGTATATCGCATGAGCAAGCGCAGTATTATACCCGTTAGATCGAGTTGAGCATGCACTTTCATAGAGGAAAGCGACAACAAAACACCCGGCGGCGCGTCGAATGGCGCACTAGAAGGTGATGCAAATAATGGAAGAAATGCAATAGTTATTCTGAAAACCGGGTGATGGGTATACATGATTATTCTAACCCAGTTTAATGAGTTAAATCAGGAATCCTGAACCAGGTGCAAGAAAATCAATTTGGTGAAGCGGTCATGTTTCAAATGCTTCAAGCGGTGGGGAAGTTGGTGGTCAAGCGACGAGGATCCCACGCGTCTTCGATCTTTCTTGGAGGTCGATGATTCGTTTAAGTTACACGGGGTTTCGGCGAAACTTGAGGCTTGGTGTTCCTTTTTCACTACGAGATCGTGCAAAAGCATGGTTGAATGGTCTCCATCGAGACTCTATCACTTGTGGAATGAGCTGGGAAAAATTCTTGATGAAGTATTTTCCACCTATAAAGAATCAAATTCGGAATGACATCATGTCGTTTCAATAGAATGATGATGAGCGATGTGCGAGGCATGGGAGCGTTATAAGGAAATGCTACGAAATGCCCTCGCCATGGCATCCGCTGCATTCAACTTGAGACTATCTATAATGGGTTAAGCGCGTCCTACGCTTGGTGCTGATGCCTCGCAAATGGGGCTATTCTGCTAAATCTACAATGAGGCATATGAGATCTTGGAAAGGATTGCAAATAACAATTGCCAATGGTCGATTCGTGCTCGATGGGAAAGAAATATGTTGTCGGTGTTTTGGAGGTTGATGCCTTGGCGGCATTAACGCTCAAGTGGCGTCCATGAGTAATATGTTAAAGAGCTTGCAAGTAGCCAATCCGGTTGTTCAGCAGACAAGTGTTTAGGTGGTTGCACCCACAATGCAAGTGAGCAGTGTCGTGCGTTTATTATGGGCGGTATACTTTTGATAGTTGCCCATCAAACCCGACTTCGATTGTGTTACATTGGAAATCGAGAATGGCGGAGGAATAATCCTTATTCACAAACATCTGATCACGGATGGCGACAACATCCTAATTTCGTGGGGAGGCGAGGGTCAGGAACAAATGGTGGAGGAAATTATGAGAAAAATACATACCGAAAAATTTCCAATGAGCGACAACAAGCTACTCCACGCCAAATCTATTGAAACCTTGATGAAGGAGTATATGGCTAAGGCGGATCGATGTCTGAGGCGATCCACTTCTCTAAGGAATTTGGAGGTCCAAATCAGGCGGTGGCCGATGAGATGAGAATCGACCACTTGTAATCTGCCCAGTGACACGGAAAACCAAGGAAAGGCAAGGAACATGTCGAGGCTGTCACTCTAAGGGTGGAAGCGGATCGTGAAAGCAAATTCTTTGGACCGAGAAGAAGGACGAGTCGTGAAAGTGACAAGGCAAAGTGTCGACAGCGGGCTTCGAAGCAACCTTTTAATGCGGAGAAGCTGCTGCAGTAAATCCATTGCGAAAGCAACGGATGAGGTGGTATATAAATCCACCACCTCCTTTCCCGACAGAGTGAAAAAGAAACAACAAGATACTCGGTTTGGAGATTTCTAGATGTCTTAAAGCAATTGCACATTAATATTCCGTTGGTGAAGCTTTGGAATAGATGCCAGTATGTGAAGTTCTTGAAAGACATCCTAACCAGAAAGAGGCGTGCGGGTGAGTTGAAATAGTGGCACTAACGAGAGGAAGCGGATACCGTGTTAAAAGCAAAATCCGCTGAGTTGAAAGATCCGGGGCTTTACAATCCCATGCTCAATTGGAGGGCGATGTTGGTGCGTGCTCTATGTGATTTGGGAGCAGTATAAATTTAATGCCGCTCTCAATATTCGGGAAGCTCGGGATAGGAAGGCTGGACCCTAGCAGATGACCTTGCGATTGAGACCGATCTATAGCTCGTCGGAAGGAAAAATTGAAGATGTGCTATTAAAGGTGGATCGTTCATTTTCCATGATTTCATTATTTTGGATTATGAAGCGGATCACGAGGTGCCTATTATTTTGGGGCGTCCTTTCCTTGGCGGAAGGACTTTGGTTGATGTCAGCGAACTCACAATGAGTAAATGATCGAAGGTTACTTTCAATGTATTCAATGCTATGAAGTGTCCAGGACGAAGTGGAAGAATGCTCGGTAATCGAGTTACGGAGCGGTCATTGCGGATAAAATCTTGAAACACTCCTCTCGATCAGAGAATAGTGATACGAATATGTCGATCTCATGGAGTTGGAGCAAGGTAGGGGTTTCCTAAGCGTCCTTCGGCGAGAAGCGTTACGTTACACCACGTGTCGGTAGACTCCCAGTGTTGGGGACTTCTGATCGTGTCGTCGGTATCGAACCTTGATCGGCGAACCTCCAGCGTTAAGTCGAAAACCTTGCTAACCATCGAAATATGCATACTTGGGCGAGGGAAAACTCTTCGGTAATCATTTCGGTAGCTCTTGAGCATGACAGGAAGAATCCTTGCTACGGTGTTCTTGAAATCTGAGAGCTATTGGATGGTCAATTATCGATATCAAATGGATCAGCCCTTCTGCATGCATAAGATATTCTTTGGAAGAGCGCCACACACTTCCATATAGCAATGATCGTCTTAATCCGACATTGAAAGAAGTGTTGAAGAAAGAAGTAATTAAATGGTTGGATCTTTGGAATCATTTATCGATCTCGGATAGCTCTTGGGTAAGCCCGTGCAATGTGTTCCTAAGAAAGGGATTCTTGTGATTGCTAATGATCGACAAGTATTGATTCAACTCGGGTGATAAGCTGGATGGTGTGTTTGTGTTGACTATAGAAAACTGAACAAGGCAACCAGGAATGATCATTTTCCTCTGCCATTCATAGATCAGATGCTTGACAAACTTGCCGGCAAGGAGTTCTTCTGTTTCTTAGATGGTTATTCTGGTTATCATCAAATTGCAATTGCATCGACGATCAACACAAAACCACCTTCACCTGTCCCTATGGCACTTTCGCTTTTAGAAGAATGCCTTTTGGACTCTGTAATGCCCGACAACGTTCGGCATTGCACGATGGCCATATTTTCGGATATGGTGGAGAAATGGGTGGAAATCTTCATGGATGATTTCTCGTGTTTGGAGATACTTTTGGGATATGCACGAGTAATTTGGGGAAGGTCACGGAGCATTGTGAGCGACGCTTGGTTTTGAATTGGGAAAATGCCACTTCGTGGTGCGAGGGGCATCGTGCTGGGCCATCACTTATCCAGGAAGTAATTGAAGTGGATAGAGCAAAGATCGAGTGATAGACAAACTTCCACCACCCTACTTGTAAAGGTGTCGCGAGTTTCTTGGGACATCACGAGGATTTTATAGGCGGTTTATAAAGTTTTTCAAAATTGCTAAGCCGCTATGTGCGCTTCTGGAGAACAAAATTGCCACTTTAGTTTACTCACAGAATGTTTGAAGGCGTTTGATGTTTTGAAAAGAGCTCTAGTGACAGGATGATTATTGGTCGGGCGGTCATTGCTTTCGGTGATGTGTGGCGTAAATGACTTTCTTTGTGGGGTGCGTCTTGGGTCAACGAAGGAGAAGGTATTCCATTCCGTCTATTATGCGAGCAAAACATTGGTGGAGCTCAAATCAATTATACCACAGCGGAGAAGGAGCTTCTTTGTGTAGTATTCGCATGTGAGAAGTTTAGAGCCTACCTTGTAGGGTCGAGAGTGATTTTATCTGAGATCACGCAGCCATCGGTATCTTGTCGCCAAGAAAGATGCGAAGCTACGTTAATTCGGTGGATCTTGCTCTTGCAAAATTTGATCTGAAATCGAGAGGCAGAAGGGAACATGAATCAAGTAGGCGATCATTTATCCCGTGCGGCGACGAGGGTGATGAAACTCATGTCCAAAATCGGGATGTATTTCACGATGAACAATTGATGACATGCACCCGCGTTGGCACGCCTTGGTATCACGGACTTTGTTAACTACAGTCGGGTGGGTGTTGCCTCGAATTCTCATCACATCGAGAAAAAAAGTTATTTTCAGGTCGAACATTACTTTTGGGATGAACCATTCTTATATAAACTGTCTTGACGGGTTGATGGTATTGCGTTCGCGTGAAGAAATGGAATCAATTTTAGAAGGATGTCACGCCACCCCATATGGTGGTCATTTTGCGGGACAAAACGTGATTAAGGTACTTGATCGAGTTATTTTGGACGACCTTGTTTAAAAGATGCCCGTGCTTTTGTGCACAAATGTGATCGATGTCGAAGGGTGGAAATATATCTTCTCGAATGAGATGCCATGAACTTTATTTTGGAAATTGAACTCTTTGGCGTGTGGGGCCTCGATTTTATGGGTCATTTTCCACCCTCATTTGGTAACCTCTACATCATTGTGGCGGTCGATTCGTATCTAAATGGGTGGAGGCGTGGCGAGTTCCACTAATGGCCGAAGGTTGTAAACAAGTTCTTGTAAAGAACATATTCACACGATTCGGTACTCGCCATGCGATCATTAGTGATGAAGCACATATTTTGTCAACAAGGCCGTGAGTGTTGTCCTAGCTAAGTATAACATTAAGCACAAGATTGCTACTGACATATCATCCATAAGCGAATGGTCGCGGAACTCTCGATAGAAATAAAGGTATCTTGGAGAAAGTGGTGAATCCGAGGCGTAAAGATTGGTCCATGCGATTGGATGATGCGGTGTGGGCTACACAACAACTTTCAAAACACCTTTAGGGATGTCACCTTACCGGTTGGTCTATGGGAAAGCTTGTCATCTTCCACGGAACTTGAGCATTGAGCTATTAGGCGATAAAAACTGAATTTTGATCATAAGGCATTGGAGGAGGCTCGGTTGTTATAATTAAGTGAAATGGATGAATTAGGTGGTTTGCTTATGAGAATGCAAAATTGTACAAGGAGAAAGCGAAGAGATGGCATGATACTTGACATTTTGCGTCGAGAATTCTTCTTTGGGTCGTGGTGTTATTATTCGATTCGAGGCGAGGTTATTCACAGTAGTGAAATCACGATGGTGGTCCTTTCATAATTCTTCTTGTAGAAATTTGGTTGAAATTTTGGTCAAAAGGCGGGATAAATTTGGTTTACTTTTTGTTTAAAAAGCCGCACCCTTTCATTTCACCCATCGGCCATTCTGACTTTGGTCGAGGAATTTCTGTGAATATCACGCTTTGACGGATAAGGAGGGTTTATCGGCCGTGATTTGGGCGATAAAAACTGGTACGATCATAAAGGCTCTTTGGAGAGGCTCGGTTGTTACAATTAAGTGAAATGGATGAATTCCGTGGTTTGCTTATGAGAATGCAAAATTGTACAAGGAGAAAAGCGAAGAGATGGCATGATAACAACATTTTGCGTCGAGAATTCTTGCGGGTCACGGTGTTATTGTTCAATTCGAGTGAGGTTATTCCACAGTAGTGAAATCACGATGGTGGGTCCTTTCACAATTCTTAGTGTGGCGCCCATGGTGCTATAACATTCTGAAGGGACGTCGGGCGTGAATTTATGGTTAATGGACGCGTGTCGAAACACTATTGTGGTGGCGGTCGTTCGCGAAGACCTCAACATCTTTGAAGGGCGACCATGGATATCATGGGCTGCCATGGCGATCGGGCGCTGGCGGCCCTAGTGTTCGTTGTACATACTTGTTTTATGCTCTTTTGTCTTTTGTTTTTGGTTGATAATAAATTGCTATAGCATTGTTAAGAAGGATGAGGGTTTTATTTTTTAAGCGATGTGTTAATGTTTGGATGCGGGTGTGGTACATGCGTGCCGGGGTAAAATTTGAGTAATGTGTTAATTTTGCTCGAGTATTGGACTGCTTGGCGGGTGGAGAAAAGGTGAAATATTAACTTGAAATTTTGGTTGGGCGGGAGAATTTGGTTGACTTTTTGTTTAAAAGCAGCCGCTTCCATTTCACCCACCGACCATTCGCCTTTGGTCGAGAATTTTATGCGAATATCACACCTTTGACGGATAAGGAGGGTTTATCGGTGTGGTTGGGGTAAACTAGTGGTCTGTCTCAGGAAGCTATTAATGATTTTTACAACCTAGATAATGATGTGGATAGCGTTTTCTCGGTTATGAAGAGCTCCCTCATTGATGACACAGGCGGGCGTTGAGGCGATGGCGGTGGAGGAGTGCAGTGGACTCTTTCCACACAAGGGTGTCGATCCATCAAAGCTGCGACATTAAGGTTGGAAGCTCATGTGTGGCTTCATTTCATCAAAAGTATTTTGCCTACTACCCACGACACTACGGTTTACGAAGGCGTATCTTTGCTCTATGCATTTTCACGGGAGGTCGGTCGATGTGGGCGCCCAAATGCGGCGAGGGTGGATGAATGCGCAAGAAGAAGAAAGGAAGGTTGTTCCCGCTCATTGATAACTTCATTTGTGTATACGGTAGGGGTCGTTTAAGGATAATGAAGACCGCTGGCGAAAAAGCTTTTATTGATATCAAGACTTTGACACATCGTCATGGTCCGTCGAATCCGTCCCACTAGAGGTGGCAAAGTAGTGGGCAGGGCCGGCCCGACCAAGACTCGTCGGGCTTTTATATTTTCGGGCGGGTCGGTAGGCCGAAATTTTCGAACTAGAAATGTGAAGCCAAACCAACCCGGGCGGGTTTTCGGTGAGCGGGCTTTTAGATTTTATTTTATTTTTAATATATAAATTTAATATTTTAAATTTCAAAAAATAAATAAATTAAATACATAATTAAAATTTCATAACTCAATTTAAATAAAGAATCGGTGATAAGAATATATTAAGCTTACTTATTCTTATGATAATGCTTCTTGTATATTTTGACATATTTATGTATTCATAGGATGATATTGTAATGTAGTATAATTTTAGTTCTTTAATTTAAGGAGAAATAAATTAATAATTTCAAATCAAGGTAAATGATATTGTTAAACATCAATTCCACTTATCGCCTAAAATAATAGAAAAAATAAATTAATTATATAATATATATTTAAGATCAATAATTGAAAATAGTTTTACATATTATAAGGTCATTAATCATCGATCATATTTTTGGAGATCATTTCTTTTATGAATAATTTTGAATGATTTATAAAGTTATTATTTTTGAAGTTATTATTTTTTGAATTTTGATGTGTTTGATTCAAAAAAAAATATTTTCTGAGCAATATGTGAATTAGTAAGAAACTTTACTATAAAATATAATTATATTATTAAAAATTATAGATATGTATATTAAATAATTTATAAAATATATATATTTAATAAAATCTTGGTAGGGGCTTTTTAGCCCAAACCCTCAGCTTTGGCGGCCCGTTAGGCCGGGGTTTTCGGGCGGGCTTTAGGCCGATTTTTTGGACCTTTAGGTTCAAGCCAAAACCAACCCAAACCCGGGTACCCAGGCGGGCTTCGGGCGGGCTCATTTGCTGGCTCTAGTCCTCACTGCGCCGTTCATTGGTTTATCTCATTGCATTCCGCCCCCGATCCACGGTTAAAAATCACGAGAGTTCCTCTGCCCAAAAATCAAAGTCCTCATGCTTGATCTGCTGCGATTGAGGATGATCTCAAAGCATTATTGGGTGTCTTCCATCGGTGATCGCATCTTGGAAAGTAATGCAGGATCGTTATCTGCGGTGCGATGTCGGCCTTGCTGAATTTCCACAGCAGCTGTTCGGTCTTGGCCTTTACCGGTAGATTATGATATTGACAAGGCGATGATGGAGAATGAGCGAGACTAACCGTGCTCAATTTTCAAAAGATCTTGTACTAGTCATTCTCACCATTGAGGTCGACCGGCCGCTGCCCGGGCCGGAACCAATGGTTCTATCTGCGAAGTGCCGCTCGATGGTGCTTCCACGAGTCGGCTGCCAAGTTCTTTCGAAAAGGATGCTCTGAAAAGGCGAGGATGTTCCTGGCGCCCAGTCCTGGCATGAGAAGAAAATTTCAAAGATGTCCTCGATGCCGCCCGATTGCTTATTTCGTATCCCGTGATGCCGGTGGTACATTTCTCCGCGACTAAGGATGCTCTTCACCTCTTTCGCTCCGTCTACCCACTTCTCCTCTCTCCTTCGGGTCCTCCCGATGTGTAGGCAGGCGTTTTGACTCGATCCTTTGTTTGTTTCTTTGTTTGTGTGTTTCGTGTTTTTGTTTTGTTTATGCTTTGCTTGTTCTCTGTTGAAGCATTCTTTGGTTTGTTTGTGTTGTTTCTTGTCGTATTCTGTTTTGTTTGTGTGAGGAGCATGTTATTACATTTTCATTATTCTTGAGGTGATGCTTGATTAGCGATGGATGGCAATGATGTTAGTCTCTTTTTGTTTACATCGTGATCTTGGTCCTTCCATTACTTGTTTGGAATTGACCACTTATTTTGTGGGGCGTGCTCTAATATTTTTAGTGTTAGCATATTAGTTCTATAGGGATTGACCATTGTGTTGGTAACCATGGTTGGCTTACACTTTTGTATGAGTGCATGTCTTTCATATTTGGTTGGTGCTCCTTGAGACAACAAGCATGGGTGTGTTAATATGGATAGGGCGTGGGTTATTTTTGGATCGTTTGTGCCTTTTCTAGCCTACCACATATCATGATCTCCCTAGGGTCCCTGTTGAGCTTCTGACTTTTTCTTCGTCGACCACTAAATACTCTCCATTATACCCCACGTATATAATTTTATCTCTTCTCTTCACCATGGGCATGTTTACTTGTGGCTCGGCCTTTATCTTAACTATTCCTTTGCACGTGTTGTCTCGACATTGAATTAAAAGTGCTTCATACGTTTTGTTATAAATTCCATCATTGGGGACAATGTTGCGTTCTAAGTTTGGGGTGGCGAGTAAGGTAACCTCTTGAGGTAAAGCTTTTGGTGAAGCTTTTACAAAATGAGGTTAATTATGCTATATTAAAAAAGGAGATAAAGAGAAAAGAAAAGGAGAAACAAGGAAGAAAAAGAATTGACTTCTTGTAAGAAAGAAGAAGGTATTTGTAAGGCGAGTTTTAAACCAGAATGAGTAAAGGTGCGGGTGTTTTGAGCTACATTATCCCAAACAATCCTACCGTCACCCAAGCCCAACATTATAAGCTTTTAAACACCTCTGATCCAATATTGATGTTCACTCATGTTAGTGGAGAGGATTGGTGAATTGAATTTTTGGAACATTTGTGTACTTGATAATCAAAATATGGTCATATTAAGGAAAACCAAGTTATGGGAAGATTCATGTAGTTCGAATGTGTTTTATACACGTGGATATTTGTGTATGACGTCCTTATGCAATATGAGGTGATCGACTAGATTTGCAACGAGAAGGCGAAGGATTCGTCTTCATTGAAAAAAAAAATTTGTGGTGAAACATCCTTAGTTGATTAGGCCATCATCTCATTTGTCATCGAGCGTTATGAACATAAACTTCTTTGTTTTGTGTGTGTGTTGTTGTTGTGTGTGAGCATCACTCGAGGGCAGTAATGAGCTAAGTTTGGAGGTGTGATAACTCTTGTAAAGAGTTATTATATGACCTTTCGATTTAAATAGCCTTGAGTGTTATATGTTACATTAGTATGTTTGTTGATGTTTTATATGTTTATGTCGTGTTTTCGTGTGTGTGCGTGTTAGGATTGAGTCGAGTGCTTTTAAGGGATATTGTGTACATTTTATGCGTTATTTAATCATTCTACGGTATGTAGCGGGAAGAGGAAGAAAGCGACGATCTTTGGAGTTCTCTTGGAGGAAGGCGAGCTCGTTCTTATGGAGCAATCGAGCTCGTGGCGGAGCGTGGCGAAAGGTGTGGGGCGAGGAAAAGTATTAGCGGCTACGTGATTTGAGTTCTGGCGGTGACGAGCTCCGGGAAAAAAGAGCGAGCAGAAGATCTTGGGAGCGAAGTCTTGAAGTCGAGCTCGTGAGGCAAGTCGAGCTCAGAAAAAGAAAGAAGAGGCCGAACTCGTGGCGAGGTTGAACTTCGTGGCGAGGTTGAACACATGAGCGAGGTTGAGCTCGTGAGGAGAAATCGAACTCGTAATAGAAGTCGAGTTACGGGCGAAGTCAAGTTAATAGCGTGAGCGAGCTCGTCTTAGATGTAAATGAAGTAGATGAGCTCGTCTTGGTGGGCGAGCCCGTCTTTGATGGATGACCAGCGACGAAGTGTGGAAGGTTTTGGTGAAGACAAAGAGGAGATCTGCGGGACCACAACCACGTGGCGTACCACGGCGATATAAGAGGGCCGCGTGATTTGTTATACATCGAGCCAACGAAAAAGGAATAAAATCGAGAGGTTGAAGGGTTGGGTGGTGCGCGATCACACCTAAAAGAACGGATCTTGTTATTAAAAGGACGAATTAGTTATAGAAGATTATCTATTGGGGGTAGGAAGATGAACACAATCATTACGTGCGGAGAGGAATCAAAGGGTGATCTCTTGGAGAGAAGCCATCGGAAGAGGCGGCGATCGAGAAACGACATGCGATTCGGCGAGTTCTATTTTCTTTCTCGATTCCTTTTAGCTTGTTATGGCATTAGTTTTACGAATTTTGTTGAGCAGCTAGCTATGAGCTAAACACGTATGGTTGATCTCGATGAACCCCATGCTCTTGGGTTGAACTCATTACTACGCATATCTTGTTAAATTGCTATAACTCTCTTTGGAATTATTTATCTTGCTTGTGCTTGATCACCATGTGTGAGATTTTAGCTCTATGATTTACGGGAAGTTCTTGTAGAGTGGAAAATAAGAGAGTAGTATGAACATGATTTAAATATTATGTGTGTGAATAGCATAGGAATATGTGTTTACCTGCGTGGCAAATATGAATGGATTAGTAAAGGTATTCTAAGAAGCGGTTTGATATAGGAATATATTGAGTGGCTTTGCGAATATAATCTTAGATTTGGAAAATACTAAGAATCGGAGAAGTTCATGTCATAGCGATGAAAGCAACGATATGTTGTAGCATTATTAATCTGAGCATGGGTGGAATCGAGAGGTCAATCATTTCTCTTCTTGCTATCAACTATTTTTCTCGTCGTTGTGTTTGGTATTCTACCTCGCCTTTAGTAGCTTTCTCTTAGCATAGGTTTCTAGTTGTGTTTTATATTAAAGAGCTCCTGCCTGTTTAATTTTCCTTTATTGCTTTCCTATTAAACCAAGTTGTTGTCAACGTGACTTATATCACGATCCCTGTGGATTCGATCTCGGAATACTTCCGTGTATTACTTGTTGATTACGTGCACTTGCGTACCTTAGATTGTGTTACATAAACAAGACAACAGTGGCCACCTCTTTAGTGCGGGAATGAATGAATGAATGAATGATCAGATATGGAACAACGTGGATGAAATAGTCTGGCCGGACACACTTTTGGAAAATGATAAAATGTTCGATAGACATCTTTTAACTAAAATCCTCATGCGCTATTGTGGGCGGTTCAATAACTTTACAAAGAAAATATTTTCATAATGAGTCCTGAGTACTTTTGTTAGCCTACATCTCATTTTTGATGTGCGGGTTGAGCGAGGATTGATGATGAGTGCAAGTTGGTGCGAGTGGCGGTTGTTTTGTTGCTTTAATAGAAAGGATTTCTAGAACCTTGGGCATGTATCATCATATGCATGCCCACGTTAATCTTTGCTAAACTCTAATATTGTTTTGGTGTCTTTGATTATAAGCTGCTTTCCATTATCGTATTGAACTTGAGGTCGTACCTCGTTCCTTGAATGCGCCTGATTGGGTTATATTTGAACATTGAACCTTTTGGCAAGTCATACGTGACTTGAGTTTGTATTGAAATAGCTTATTCATTTACGTCCATGCGTTAATGAGTAGTTTAATGGTTAATTGTATTGATTAGTTATGTATATATCCGTTGCATTATCATACCGGTGGCGATCCATATGATCCGTACTTCTTTGAGAAGTCGGTCGTCTAATATCTTGGTAAACTAGCATATAATCTCGAGTCCTTTTCGGTGCTTGGTATATGCTTTACATGATCGATGAGCTTGTCGAGTTACAGCGATATCTAGCTATTATGCCTACCGCATAGCGAGATATCGGGCCTCGTCTACCTGACATCACATACATTAGACTTCCTACAGCGAGGCGTAAGGAACTTGTCTCATTTCCTATATCTCATGTGCAATCATAGGTGGCTGCTTTCGCTTAGATAAAGGAACACCATGTCGAAGGTAGCAATCCGCTTCCTGCGGTTTGCATACTAAAATGAGTAATCACGGTATCGATGTAAGGCGTCTTAGATAAGTTCAACATTTTCCTCTTGCGATCTCGGTAAACCTTGATCCTAAGAATATGTCTGCTGCTCTTAAGTCTTTCATTTGAAATTGATTGGATAACCAACTCTTTCGTCGATAACAACTTCATGTTTTTGCCGAGTAGAAGGATGTCATCTCGTAAAGTCACAGAAATACTGCGTCCTTTGTTGACATCCAAGCGATACACAACTCTCGCTAGGCAGTGGGTAAATCATAGGACTTTACCACCTTGTTAAGCGTAAGTTCCATGATCAGGAAGCTTGCTTAAGTCCATAAATGGACTTCTTAAGCTTCCATACTAGATGCTCTTCACCCTTCACCACATAACCTTCGGGTTGCAGCATAAAGATATCTCTACCTTCCACAAGGTAAACGTTTAGAAAAGTGGTTTTCACATCCATTTGCCTAACCTCTAGGTTCAGGTGAGCTCCTATGGCCAGAAGAATTCTGATGGGCTTGAGCATTGTTATAGGCGAAAAGGTCTCATCGAAATCGATGCCCTCAATCTGAGTGTACCCTTTCGCCACAAGCATGCCTTTAAAAGGCAAAACCTCTCCATCTGAATCTCTCTTCCTCTTATATACCCACTTACTACCTATGGCTTCTTTGTCATCTGGTGGAGGTGTTTTCTCGTATACATCCATAGGCTGTTATGGATTGATTTCTAAGTCCATAATGGTGTGCCATGATCTTGCATCTATGTCTTGTATCGCCTATTGGTATGTCGATGGGTCGATTACGACTGTTGGTTCACGGAACTAAATCGAATTCTCCCATGAACATAAATCACTTGGGTTGATGAACAACCCTCCCTATGTAGCGGCCTTCTGCGGCCTGATGGCAGCAGTGGAGTCGATAACCTATGGTTCTCTATCTTGCACAACTTCTTTGGGTGGGTGCCACTTGTTGGTCGGTATCCCCATTGGAACTCGACACACTTCAATTTCTTGAAGTATCTAGTGTTGATCCCTTTCACTGAACACGACATCTCGTACATTTGGCCTTAATATGTGGTGGAATCGATCATCTTCTAATTCCATATGAATGATTTCAACTTTGGTTTGTGGTTTTCATGTAGTCATTTGTTTGGTTTCATTTTGTGCTCATTCTTGGTATTGTTTTACTTGTTGTTTCGATAGTTTGTCCTATTTATGCCGTTGGTTTAATTAGTAATTATTGATTCGGACTTACTTGGTTTGTTTCGATGTTTTGTAGGAAAACAGTATTAAATAGGATGAAATGGATCTGCCAAGAATTAAGTATATTGAAGAGCATCTCGATAGGAGTCCGTAGATGCAAACGGATCATAATTCAGACTTCAGACGAGAGAGAACGGGGTGAATAGTTAAAGTCGCGCACGGCGAGCCCGACCCTCGATCAAGCGCAGCCAACTGGCGGAGTGGACACCCAAAGCCGCCGTCGCCGCACTCTTTGCCGTTGCGCTCGGCGTCAGCACAACCGATCACGGATACCCGGCCGCGCCCATCGTCCGCTCGCCCGTGTATCCGGCGTTGGTCTTTGGCGCCCCTCCAGCCAGCCTCGCCGGCATCCGCTTCGTCAAGCGCGAGCCATCGGCTTTCGCTTACCCAGCGCTCCCTGCGCACCAGCTCGCGTGTGCCGCCTCGCGCTAGCGCCGTTCAACTAGCCCAGCTCGTGAGCTCACCTGACGCTCAACGCGAGCGTCCGCTCGTTTGCTGCCCTCGGCCATCCGACGCTCAACCGCGAGCGCCCGCTCGTGCTTTTCCCTCGCGCGCTCACACCTCACCCGATGCTCGTCCGCCGCCGCGCTGTACGCCTGAGCGGCGTTAAGCAGTCGGTGCACTCTTGTGACGGCTCGGTCTAACCGGCGTTCACTTTGAACGAAGCTCCGCTCCGTGCTCGCTCACATTACAACCGACGCTCACTCTCACTTAATATATATACGCGTTAGGTCATAATTTTGAGGGAGGCTGATTCATATTCGCCGCGGCCGCTGTTCTTCGACTCGGGAGCTTTTCTTGCGACGAGAGAGAGATAGATCATCAGATTAAGTGTATTGATTTCTGTTTTCATCATTTCGATTGTTGCACTTAGTTTTACTTTGGATTTACGAATTCTAGCGCTGATTTTTGTTGGATTGGATTTATAGTGTTATTTGATTTACAATTCCTGTTGAATTCATTTAGATCATTTACGTGTTCTACTTTATGATTACTGTGGATTGAATTACATAATTGATATTAGATTATTGGTTTTTACATTGGCATTTGATAAGTTTACGATCTATGCATTTGATATTGGATTTTAGTTTTATGTTGATTCCTTCTCCGATGGATTTTATTGCTTTCTGTTTGAAGATTTAGATTAGTTTGTTCTTCGCTTAGCTTCCTGCTTTCGTGCTTTCGTGATTTCTTAGGTTCTCCACTAGGGATCGATAACCCCTAGTTAGATTGCTTCCTGTTATTTATATTTCCTTTCAGCATTTTAATTCCCGTTTGTCTCAAACCCCATGTTGGTATTAGAGTGTTTAGGATTTACCGCTTTATGTGTTTGACACGAACAATAAGCCCTGTTAAGTTTTCCTTGAGAGACGACTTGGGTTAACTTTCCTTATTACATCACCTCATTCGATTATGAGTCAATTAAGAGTACACTTTTGATTGAAACAAATTTTGGCGCCGTTGCCGGGGAAAACTTTAGGCATATTGTTTGTGTTTCTTATTTTTCGTATTTCTTTTCTTTTCTTTTATTGATTTTTATTTTATACTCGATTCTTGCGTGATCCGTTTTATGTGTGTGTTGTGAATGCTAGGTTGCTGCCGTTTGATGGAAGATGTATGCTTTGGCAGCAACGCCGGAGTCTGCCGCGCATGGATTCCAACCTCGGCGATAATTTGAGCCTTATTAGCAACAATATGGTTGGGGGTGGAATAACCCAACTTCGAGTTGTGGACTCAACAGGACCAGAATATTGGGATCCACAACCCGATTTGGGATGGTGGTATCCTGGAGCGTGCGCCGCCTCCTCCGATCCGATTCGAATAGTGGGAACCACACCCGACTCAGATGGTGGGATCCACAACACGATTATGGATGGTGTGATCCGCAGCCCACGGACCTCCACATCAGCGATGGTACCACCCGCGGTAGGAGTATTCACCACCACGCGCGCCCACCGTCAGTATTGGTTGGATGATATGGAGTAGAATTGATTCGGACTCGCCACCAGCGGTTGGATGCTATGACACCAAACTTCGGGCGCTTAGAGGCAAAGTGGAATTGATGGTGAGAAGGCGTAGGGAAAACTAGGTTTAGCCCTGCAGGGATCTATCTTGGATATTTAATTCACCATACATTGATTATATACCTAGCATCGTCTATTTAATTAATTGCAACACGTGGGGTTTTCGTGTTTACCTTTGGATCTGTCGGGGTCGAGCGGAATGAGCGGATCGAGACTCGTGCTTTGACCTTACGGGTTTGTATCCGGTTGCCCAATCTCGGCGTCGGTGAGGGCGATCTATGGAGAATGCTTGGGAAAATCACCCAATCACTCTATGGATTTTCGATAACCTCACAAAGCTCTCTTGTGATTCTCGAAAATACTAGGTTTAATTGTGAGCATTAACCTAGACTTTATCTCTTACCTTATATTTATAATGCATTACCATAATCCCACAAGGAAAGGATTCATGCATATCCGTAAATATAATAATATCCTTATAGGATAAAGAGAATAAAATCTATCCTTAGAGACCTATGGGCGCCGATTTTCTTGAGCAGCGGGCTGGATGGCCACCAGGATCAAATGAAGGAATAAAGATGTGCCTCAAATAAATTAATTATCTTATATTCATTGAACATAAATTAATTTATAAACATTCATTCATGCCACTAGAGAATAAATCTTGACTTACCTTTATTACCGAAGTTGAGTCGGGCTTGCACTTAGACATTCTGAATCCCGTATTTAAGATATCGAGCGTCCATTAATTATTTATAGCATTACGATGACTTAAAATAATTAATATCTTTAATTCATAAGTAGTACCACTCGACCTTATTATTGTGCTTGAGCTAACTCGACTGCGAGGTTTAGTACAATAAACCTTTGAGCTCATTAAGGGGCGTCATCATCTAGCGGATACGGTGACTCGTCTGAGATAACTAGGCGTGACATACCCGATCGCCACGCCCGAGATCACGGAGAATCTTGGGTTAGAACTATAACCCTCACCCATAACAAGTCGAAGTGATGGTCGACCTTCGTATTCACCTAATACCTTATCGAGGTTTAGATCATCGTAAGTCACAAGAGATCTTGGTTCTTCTAGCGGTCGAGATAGAAGAACACATCTCACTGTGATCCTTGATAAATCCGAGGGCGTACCGGCATAGACTAGCAACTAAGTCAAGTCATTTCTTATCTATCTGCGACTTATCTGAAGCAACTCGTCCTCAAGTTGTCTCGGTTGTGAAACTTTTATATCTCATTAAGCTTGACCAATCATCGGGACTTACGTGATCTTCTACACACTGTATGATCTAACTTATATATGAGATAAGGGGACACGAATATATCACGATCAAGTATTCAATTCGGATAGGAGATTGTAATAGTGGTAGCAGGAAACATTGTATACAGCTCAACAAAAGCGCTTTCGGTATACAAAATCGACAATCTCCCACTTATACTAAAGCAAACTTTTAGTATACAATGTGTCTCTACTAGCTATTACAAACAACCATCACTTTGCTTCTCCACTTATCAAAAAGTTTCCTTTCTAAGTGGGTGCCATCAAGCATAATCGAGTCCTCTAACGTGTCCATCGTGAGCTTGACTTGGCGGCGGCTCTTTGTGAATGGATCCGCTAGATTTTCCGTCGTATCAATCTTTTCAATCAACCGTCACCTCGTCTAACGATTTCTCGTATGACATGGTACTTTCTCTCTATGTGTTTGGTGCGCCTTGTGGGTCCGTGGTTCGCCGAGTTTGCCATCTGCACTGAGTTATCACGATGGCTATGATACTCTTGGGCGAACCGGGTACCACATCTAGATCCATGAGGTGGTTCTTGAACCATCTGACCTCTTTAGAAAGCCTCAAGGCGACTACATATTAAACTTCCATGGTAGAGTCCGCAATGCATCATTGCTTTGCACTCACGCGAGGATACGGCTCCACCTCCCAAGGTAAACACATAGCAGGGTTGACTTTTTCTCATCACGGTCGACTTGGAAATCAGAAGTGCAGTATAACCCAAAGGCATTAGACTATCTGCATGGTAAACTAGCCTATAATCTCGAGGTCCTCTTGGTGCTTGGTATAACTCTATCGATCCAATGAGCTTGTCCGAGTTAGGCGATATCTAGCTACTATGCTACCGCATAACGGATATCGGGCCTCGTGCATAGCATTGCGTGCATGAGACTTCCTACAGGCGAGGCGTAAGGAACTTGTCTCATTTCCTCTATCTCGCTTGCGGTCATGGGTAGTGCGTCTTGAACAAAGGCGCCATGTATGCGAAGGTAGCAATCCTTTCTTGGCGATCTGCGTACTAAAGCGAGTAATCCGCGATATCAATGTAAGGCGCGAGATAAGCTCGACATTTTCTTCTTGGGATCTCGGTAAACCTTGATCCCAAGAATGTGCTTTGCATCTCCTAAGTCTTTCATTTGAAGCTGATCGGATAAACAACTCTTTACGTCGATATTGACTTCACGTTGTTGCCCACTAGAAGAATGTCATCTACAAAAGTACAAGAAATACCACATCACGTTAACATCTAACCGATACACACAACTCGCTAGGCAATGGGTAAATCCATGGGACTTTACCACCTTGTCAGCGTAAGTTCCATGATCGGGAGGCACCTTAGAATCCATAAATGGACTTCTTAAGCTTCCATACTAGATGCTCTTGGCGCTTACCACATAACCTTCGTGTTGCTGCATATAGATGTCTCTGCCTTCCTCAAGGTAACTTTAGAAAAGCGGTTTTAACATCCATTTGCCAAACCTCTGGGTTCAAGTGGGCTGCTATGTGGGAAGAATTACGATGGACTTGAGCATTGCTATGGCGAAAAGTCTCGTGAAATCGATGCCCTCGATACGAGTGTACCGCTTAGCCTGGCACGGCTTTAAAAGCGAAACCTCTCCATCGAGTCTCTCTTCCCTTGTATATCCACTTACCTATGGCAGCCTTGCCATCGGTAGAGGTGTCTTTCATATACATCCATATCCGTTATGGACTCCGTTTCTAAGTACATAGCGGTGTGCCGTGATCTTGCATCAATATCTTGTCGCCTCCTTGTATGTCCATGGGTCGATTATTGCTGATTCGTTTCACGGGACTAAATCAGAAGATTCACCCACGAGCATAAATCGCTCGGGTTGATGAACAACCACTCCCACTCTGACGGGCGCTACGGGCACTATAGCGGCGGTGGGTGCGAAACTTGTGGTTCTCTATCTTGCACAACTTCTTTGGTGGGTACCACTTATGCGGTCGGTATCTCGATGGAACTCGACCCACTTTAATTTCTTGAAGTATCTGGTGTCGATCCTCCACTAGACTCGACATCTCGTTACCTTTGCCTGTCGGTGGTGGAATACAATCATCTTCTAATTCTTGAAGAATGATTTCAACTTTGGTTTATGATTTTCATGTAGTCTCTTCTAAGAATCGAGCATTAGTGCTAATAATGACCTTGATCCTTGGGACTATAGAATAAACCACCTTTAGTTCCTCTAGGATAGCCCGATAAACGACTTGAGTGGGATCTAGCCTCCAACTTCGACCTTCTTGTTCGACCCGCGTGTCTTTGGGCTGCTTATATCCATATGTGGCTTAAGCGGGCTTCGCTACCAAACCACAACTCGAAAGGGGTCTTTTCGATTGACTTGGATGGTACTAGATTTAGAAAGTATGCATTGTTTCTAAGGCATACCCAGGCGAAATAGGCGATGTTGCGTAACTCATCATTGATCTAACCATTTCGAAAGAGTCCTATTTCTTAGCTCGACACACCATTTTCTTGTGGTGTGCGGGTGAAAATCTTGTTTGGATGTAATCCCACCCATTAGATAGTCCATAAACTCGTTCTTGAGGTATTAGCCATGCTGCGATCGAGCAGGATGACTTGATACTCTTACCAAGCTTCGTCCACTTCCGCCTTGAACTCTTTGAATTTCTCAAAACATTCGGACTTTCGGTGAAGCATGTATATGTGTCCAGTACGCTTGGTAATCATCAATGAAAGTGACAAAATACTCATACCCTCACGAGCTTGTGTGGACATGGTCCACGCAGTCGAAATGGACTAGCTCTAACATTTCTTTGGCTCTATAACCGCTTGCTTTGAAGATTGCAGTCGACATCTTACCTTCTATCTGAGTTAAGTAGGCGGGAGCAGATGTAGTGTGAGATTACCAACACTCCGTTCTTAGCAGATCTTTGGATCCTATTTAGATTGATGTGACCTAATCTAAGATACGAGAGAAAAGTAGTGTCATCTTCACGAAGAAAACTTTCTCTTTTAGGGGTTTGATGAAGATGCAACATAGTTATAGGTATTATGTTTTGCGAGAAATAGTATAAAGCGAATTATATAGCGTGCCGACACGGATAACCGTCATTTCTTATGATAGAAACACTACTATCAAAAATAACGAAATATCCATGTGTAAATAATTTGAAAGCAGAAACAAGGTTCAGCAGAAAATCCGGCACATATAAAAGCGTCTTTCAAACTAAATCTGTTTTCTCAAAACATAAGTAACATCTCCAACTGCAGCAGCCTCGACTTTTGCCGCGTTGCCCATGGAGATCGTTATCTCGCCATCAAGCAGCCTCCTTGTCCGCGGGAACCCACGCAAGGTGTAACAAACATGATCGATTCGCCCGTATCTACTACCCGAGAATGGGTAGAACAAGTCGCTAAACATGTTTCCGTTACTAAAGCAAGCGGCGTACTTGAGCGCTTGAGCATAGGGCACTGGCCTTCAATGCCCGTCTTACCGCGCGAAGCACTTGCCCCTCGGCTTCGCTTCTTCTGCCTCAGTGTGTACGTTCTTGCTCCCATTACTCCCATCTGTTTGCCTTGCCTTTTCCACCTTTGGTACCCTTTTCTTTTCCATTTTGCAACGAAAATTTTGGGCCCTTAGATGTGCTAGCTAGCGAGCATGTGCTCCTTTTCCCATAACTCCTTCCGCTTGGAACGAGATCATTAAGCAGCGACTAAGTGTAAACTCGGTCTTGCTCATGATCGCATTCAGCAGTTCTCAAAAGACTTAGGCGGTGTATTGAGGATGATATCGACCTTGGCTTCGTGCCAATACCTCACTCCAGGTGATCAAGACTATCCATGAGATGAGTCGTGTGGGAGGCATGTTCATGGACCGAACTTCGCTTCTTCCATCTTACAGCAATTTCTCTCATTGTGTGGGCGGACTGTCGATCCGAGCGCCCAAACTTACTCGAGACTTGACCAAATATCGATCGCGTCTACCATCGGTCGATCTTTGCCAGTGCAAGCCTTTGGACATAGTAGTCATCATATAGCATTTAGCCATATTGTTTGACTTATTCAAAGTCGCTTGACTCTGCTTGCTTGATCTTTTATTCCATATTGTCGGGTTGCTTGCTTAGTCTTTTTATTGAAAAGGTTTGTCCATTCGGATCACGTAATCCTAGCATGCTTGTCTATAGAACTCGACATGTAAAACATGCTCATGAAATTCTAAAATATGTTGAAAGCGCGATAAACCTAGCATGCTTACTATGCGCGCCATCGTAAAACACTTAATGGTTTGTCAGCGTAATTTAAACATACATAGCATACTCTTGCATAATTTAAACATCCACGACCTGCAATGAGCGATAAAAATAAAATAAAGCGTTCGCCGTGGCCCGCTATAATGGAACACACGCTTTCTTGCTAATCAATTACATGAAAAGCAAAGTGCAATTAAATCTAGAAAACAGGCCTCGCGTGCACGGCGCAGGCGAGTTAATCAAAGCGGATTCGGTGGAGCGAGTGGAGCAGGCTGAACCGGTCGAAAATCTGGAACGGGTCGAAAAAATCGGATCTGAGGCGGCAGGTGCGGGCGAAGCAAAGGCGGGGCGCTGGGGCACAGCCCATGCGCGCCATGACACCGTGGCGCCGTCGCCCCCCTGCAGGAAAAATCGGCGACTTTGAGGTTTCTGCGTGAGTCTCACGGCGAGGCCGCGCGGCCGCCCGAGCCTCGCAGACGAGATTCGCCTCGCGTCGCCGCCAGCGCCTTGAAACCGCTCACGAGGTTTCAGCGTATAAGCGCCGCCGCCGCTGTGAAGCGCTGCCGAGAACGCTGCGTCTTGCGGCTTTCTACGCCAGGCAGCTGGCAGCGTCTCAGCCTTGTATGCCAGCGGCAAGTGAGCGTGCCGAGACCTCGTTGAATTTCCCTGCGGTTTCCGCGACGCGTGAGGAACCAGCGAATATGTGCGCCCGTCGCCCGCCCTTGACCACGTTGAGGTTTCCGGCGGGCGAGCGAGCCGCCTAAGCTTGTTTGCCCGATGGTGCGCTGCTGCCGAGCGCCAGCACCGCCGCGCTCGGCGTGCGGCGGTCTTAGGGAGCATCCAGCGCGCCAGCGCGCTCCCGCGCCGCTGGTCGCGGCGGTGGTGCTGCCGCTCGCCCGTCCACCGGCCGGCCCGTCCTGTCGCTTTTCTTGCCGCCGAGGATCGCGCGCGACGGCGAGGGGCTCGTGCGTCGGTTTCTCGACGATTCTTCATCGTCTCGTTTTTCGATACTTCGTCGTTTCTTCTTTACGGATAAGATTTACATGAAAAATCTAATCTAACCACGGATTTTCTCGTGGTGAAAAACAAAACCAACAAAAACAAAAGCGAGCCACGATGAGCGAAAGATCCACAATTAATTAGCGCGCGTAATAATCAAGCGTGAATTAATCCATGAGCGAAGATTACGATCCTGGGCTCGATACCAGTGTAGGGAAAACTAGGTTTAGCCTCGCGCCCAGGATCTATCTTGGATATTTAATTCACCATACATTGATTATATACCTAGCATGCGTCTATTTAATTAATTACAACCGTAGGGGTTTCTCGTGTTTACCTTTGGATACGTCGGTCGAGCGGAATGAGCGGATCGAGACTCGTGCTTTGACCTACGGGTTTGTATCCGGTTGCCCAATCTCCAGCGTCGGTGAGGGCGATCTATGGAGAATGCTTCGGAAAATCACCCAATCACTCTATGGAATTTTCGATAACCTCACAAAGCTCTCTTGTGATTCTCGAAAATACTAGGTTTAATTGTGAGCATTAACCTAGACTTTATCTCTTACCTTATATTTATAATGCATTACCATAATCCCACAAGGAAAGGATTCATGCATATCCCATAAATATAATAATATCATATAGGATAAAGAGAATAAAATCTATCCTTAGAGAGACTATGGGTAGCCGATTTTCTTGAGCTAAATGAAAGGAATAAAGATGGGCCTCAAATAAATTAATTATCTTATGTTCAGCCCGAACATAAATTAATTTATAAACATTCATTCATGCCACTAGAGAATAAATCTTGACTTACCCTTTATTACGAAGTTGAGTCGGGCTTGCACTTAGACATTACGAATCCCGTATTTAAGATATCGAGCGTCCATTAATTATTTATAGCATTACATTGCTTAAAATAATTAATATCTTTAATTCCTTAAGTAGTACCACTCAACCTTATTATTGTCTTGAGCTAACTCGACTGCGGGGTTTAGTTGATAAACCTTTGAGGCTCCTTAAGGGGCGTCATCATCTAAGCGGATCGGTGACTCGTCTGAGATAACTAGCGTGACATACAACCTTGCCACCACCCGAATCATGGAGAATCTTGGGTTAGAACTATATAACCTCACCCATAACAAGTCAAAGTGATGGTCGACAACTCATATTCACCTAATACCTTATCGAGGTTTAGATCGCCGTAAGTCACCGAGATCTTAGTTCTTCCTGACGATCGGATAGAAGAACACATCTCATGATGATCCTTGATACGTGCAGGGCGTACCAGCATAGACAAGCAACTAAGTCAGTCACTTCTTATCTATCTGCGGCTATCCGACAACTGCGTCCTCAAGTTGTCTCGGTTGTGAAACTTTTATATCTCATTAAGCTTGACCAATCATATAGACTTACGTGATCTTCTACACCTTGTATGATCTAACTTATATGAGATAAGGGGACACGATATATGCAATCAAGTATTCAATTCGAGATAGGAGATTGTAATAGTGGTAACGAAACATTGTATACAAGCTCAACCAAGCTGCTTCGGTCTCTGAATCCAGCGAGTCGGACGAGTTGTTGCAACAAGATGCAATAGGGGGAGCTACAAGCGCACCCCTATGAGGCTCGAGCTACCGCGACCATCAGATTTCACCGTTGGAGGATATGGGTGCATCGTTCATTTAGATTACCATCAAAGATTGGATGCTAGAGGCCTTGACTCTTGGCGTTTAGAGCGTATGTGGGGCGATTCTTTGAGAAGTTGGTTGAGTATCAACGGCAACTTGCGATGAGGAACCGAGCCACCCGTAAGGCTCGGTGATCATTGTCCTTCAAGGTGATCGGCGAGGATGGCGTATAGTGGAAGAGCCATCGAAAATATTCTCGCCACTACAAAGAAAGGAGGAGGTGGTAGTCTCGAGGTTAGACTCATTTGGAACAATGTTAGAAAGGTGAAGTCTCTATGAACTCGATTCTCTATCGTGGTTTCCCATGCCCATTTTTTGATTTATGAGAAAGAGGCGAATCTAATCCTCCATTTATGATCTCAACAATTTATTAGAGTTTTCATTCTCCTTCTCCTCTTTTTTTTTTTTTCACACTTTTTTTTTTGATGAAACAAGTATATAGGTAACCACACTGTTAACACTATCCCTAGCATTAATCGGACAAATCACATCAATAACCCCCGATTTAAGATTAATTCATATTTTCACAATCTTATATTTGTTTCACCTTAACTTTGATTGTGTATTCATCATGTTTGGGGGAATTGCAAAAAGGGGTTTGATTGATTGGATTAAGAGTTAAGTTGCACGAGTTATTTTTTTACTCTTATTAGTATAGACTTTGCTTTAGGACAAGCAAATGGATAAGTGTGGGGGAGTTGTTTGGTTTCATTTTGTGCTCATTCTTGGTAATGTTTTACATGTTGTTTTCAGTAGTTTGTCATATTTATGCTGTTGGTTTGATTAGTAATTATTGATTCGGACTTACTTGGTTTGTTTTGATGTTTTGTAGGAAAACAACATTAAATAGGATGAAATGGATCTGCAAAGAATTAAGTATATTGAAGCATCTCGATAGGAGTCGTAGGTGCAAATGGATCTGGTCGGACTTCGGCGAGGAAAGAACAGTGAATAGTCAAAGTCGCGCGGCGCCCGTCGCACGCCGAGCCCGATCTTGATCAAGCGCGCCCGGCACAACCGTGCGAACACCCAGCGTGCGCATGTTGCCCACACTCTCACGCGTTGCGCTCCAGCGTCCAGCACAATCGGCACGGATACCCCAGCGCACGCCCGTCGCCCGTGCATCCGGCGTTGGTCTTTGGCACCCCTTTCACGCTGCCGCAACGGGCGCTCTTCCCGTCGCCCGGCTTCGCGCGTGATTGCCTCGCCTAGCACACTTTAACTAGCCCAGCTCGCGAGCTCATCCGGCGCTCAACGTGAGCGCCCGCTCGCCCGCTGCCCTCGGCCATTCGGCGCTCAACCGCGAGCGCCCGCTCATAATTTTCCCTCGTGCGCTCACGCCTGCGATGCTCATCCGCCGCGTCGCCATCTCGCCCTTGAGTTGGCGTTAACACGAGTTAGTGCACTTGTGAGCGGCGCTCGGTCTAACCGGCGTTCACTTTAGGAGCAGAAGCTCCGCTCAGCGCTCACATTACAATGACGCTCGCTCTCACTTAATATATATCTCGCGTTAGGTCGTAATTTTGAGGAGGTGATTCATATTACGGCTGCGTGACGTTGTTCTTGACTCGGGAGCTTTTCTTGCGGACAGAGAGAGATAGATCATCAGTTAAGAGTATTGATTTACTGTTTTCATCCTTTCGATTGTTGCATTTAGTTTTACTTTGGATTTACGAATTCTAGCGTTGATTTCTGTTGGATTGGATTTATAGTTTTATTTGATTTACAATTCCTGTTGAATTCCTTTAGATCATTTACGTGTTCTGCTTTATGATTACTGTGGATTAAATTACATAATTGAAATTAGATTATTGGTTTTACATTGGCATTTGATAAGTTTACGATCTATGCATTTGATATTGGATTTTAGTTATATGTTGAATCTTTCTCCGATGGATTTTATTGCTTTCTGTTTGAAGATTTAGATTAGTTTGTTCTTGAGCAAGCTTCTTGCTTTCGTGCTTTCGTGATTTTTAGGTTCTCCACTGGGATTGACAACCCTAGTTAGATTGCTTCCTATTATTTATATTTCCTTTCAGCATTTTAATTCCGTTTGTCTCAAACCCGTGTTGGTATTAGAGTGTTTAGATTTCTTTGCTTTATGTGTTTGACACGAATAATATGCCTGTTAAGTTTTCCTTGAGAGGCGACTTGGGTTAACTTTCCTATTACATCACCTTTCGTTCGATTCGAGTCGATTAAAGTACACTTTTGATTGAAACATCATTCTCAAGAATCGGGCGTTAGTGCTAATAACGACTTTCGATCCTTAGACTATAGAAATAACCATCTTCGGTTCCTCTAGGATAACAATAAGCGACATTGCATCGGATCTAACCTCCAACTTGGCGACGCCTATTCGGCACATGTGTTGGGTGTCCTATATCCTTATATGGCTTAAACTAGGTTTTGCGCCCAAACCATAACTTTCGAAAGGGTCTTATCGACTAACTTAAGCGGTACTAGATTGAAAAAATATGTGCATTGTTTCTAAGGCATTCCCCAAGAAACGAAATAAGCAGCGTTGGATTACTCATCATTGACTAACCATCTTTAAGAGTCCTATTTCTTCACTCTAACACACCATTTCTTTGTGGTGTGCCGGTGTAGTGAGTTGGGATGTAATCCCTGCTTGCACCAAATAGTCCGTGAACTTCGTTATGAGGCATTCACCACCGCGATCATAACACGGTGACTTGATACTCTTACTAACCGTCTCCTTACGCCTTAAATTCTTTGAATTTCTTAAAGCATTCGAGACTTGCGGTGAAAGCGGTATCACGTATCCGTGCACCTTGAGTAATCATCGATGAAAGTGACAAAATACTGCGTACCCTCCACGAGCTTGTGTGGACATTGGTCCACATAGGTTAGAATGGACTTGCTTTAACACTTCTTTGGCTCTGTGCCCATTCGCTTTGAAGGATACGGTGATATCTTTCCTTCATACAAGATTCAGTAGACTAGGAATGGAGTAATTGTGATATCATTTGCCGCCCATTCTTAGCAAATCTTTAGATCATATTTAGATTGATGTGATCTAATCTAAGATGCGAAAGATATATGGTGTCATCTAGCGAAGAAAACTTCATCTTCTTATGGTTTGATGTGAATCTGATAGAATTATAGGTATTATGCTTGGCATAAATAGTATAAAGTGAATTATACAAAGTGCCGCCACGAGATAACTTTATCATTTTTATGATAGAAACACCACTATAAAACAATTGAATATCCATGCGTAAATAGTTTTGAAACCGAAATAAGGTTTCTCCAAACTCCCAGCACATATAAAATAGCTTTTAATACTTAAACTGCTCTATCAAAGCATAAAGTAACATCTCTTTACAGCGACCTCGACTTTCCCAGCGTTGCCCATGGAGATCGTTGCCAGCCATCTCCCATGCACCCTTGTCGCGAGGAACCCGCATAAGGTGTAACAAACATGATCAGTTGCACCTGTATCTACTACCCATGAATGAGTAGAACAAGTTGTTAAACATGTTTCCGTTACTAAAGCCAATGGTGTACTTTGAGCCTTGAGCATAGGGCAATTAGCCTTCCGATGTCTAGTCTCATTACACTTGAAGCACTTGCCCTTCTTCTTTGGCTTTTTCAAACTGCTGGTAGAGCCCTTTGTATTACCCCCACTCTTTTCTTTAGCCTTAGCATCTCTTGAATTTCACTTTACCTTTTCATCTTTCAGTGAAGCAGTGGTCTTCCTCGAGATGCGTACTAAAGTCTGTGCACATTTGCCCATCTTGCGTTCCTCCGTTACTAAATCCTCTTGCAATGAATCTAGAGTAACTCTTTTCATAAAGGACTACACCATAACGGAAGTCATCAAAACACTTGGGAAAGTATTGAGGACTATATCGATTCGGACTACGTCATCAATATATCCTCCAACCAACTCGAGCTCTCCGAAGAGATTGATCATTTGCTCTACATGGTCATGCACTGAATCACCTTCCATCATTGAACTTGACATAATTACTTTTGTCAAATTGTGACAAGCGATTCAGTCCGACTCCTCATACGATTTCATGAGATTTAGCCAGATTGTGGCAGCATCCTCCATCTCTTGATGCTGTAGTTAGAAGAACTCGCACATGGTGATCAAAAAAGGCACTTTGTCATTCTATTTGATTTGTCCCATTTCTCGTGATCCTTGCGCTCCTCATAGATAGATGAATCATCTAGGGACGTTGGACGAGGTGTAGTGAGTACAAATAAATTTTCTTCTGCAGTATGAGCAATCTCAAAATTTCATTTCCACTCGATAAAATTTGGACCGTATAGTGGATTTTGTGCGAGCATATTGATAATCAGTGTAAGAGACATATATAAAAAAGTAATGTAAACACATAAGCATACGATCCTACATAATTCGTAACAATAATATTGTAACCTTTTAATAAAATAATATTAATTGAAACCTCCAATCGCCCAAGGAAAACCACATACAAGCCACGCAGTGTGTGCGTTTACATGAACCCCCGACTGGACTACAATTTACCTTATAGTGGTTTTATTTCCTCCCATGTCGACTTATCCTTATGACAAATGATATTAATAATTGGACCTTACTAGACCACGTCACTATCACAAGAAGGACTTGCGTAAGTTGTACTTGAGGTGATGCTAAACAATTACCATAATTTTGGCAATGAAAATGAAAATTGACATACTCACTCGGACCATACTGCTTCGGTTCAAATTCTTTTCCATCTCATTTAAATCTATCTCTAGAGAACTTGGTAAATTGCACATGCAAGCCAAGCGCGTGTGGGCGTTTACATGAAACTCCGACTTCTCGATAGATTAAAATATTTTATTTAGAAATCACATCTAACAAACTTATGATAAATAGTGCAAGCAATCCACGTCTGTGGACGTTTACTCACAGTGCGTACCACTTTGTTTAGAGACCAAAATATGGAGGTCTTGACGTCTTTAATTTGAGAATTAATACATCGGGTTTCTTGTTTAGTCTTTTGTTTCAAAAGGTTTGTCCGTGCAGATCACGTAATCTAGCATGCTTTCTATAGAACTCGACATGTAAAACATGCTCGAAATTCTAAAACATGCTCAAAGCGTGATAAACCTAGCATACTTGCTATCGCATCAATCACAAAAATATATGACATGTTTATCTAACGTGGCGAACATACATAGCATGCTCTTGCATAATTTAAACATCCACGGCATACTTTGAGCGATAAAAATAAAATAAACTCGTTCATAGCGGCCCACTCGTGGATCCTATACTTCACTGTCTAATTTATTACAAATATTTGCAACTTACGGATCTTCAAAATCTTGAAGCAGGGCTCGCATGCACGGACGGACTCGTAAAAAATAAATTTAGTAGAAAATCAAAATTGGGTGGAATAGTGAAATGGATCGGGTCGGGTCGGATCAATCATGTCGGGTCGAAAAATAGAGTGCGGATCGCAAGCGGGCGGGTCGATCCAATCTGCTTGGGCGCGGCACGAGCCTGACCCGTCGCGCCGCCCATCGGCCGTCCACCGCCCACGTCGCACCACGCCATCTCTGCTGAAGCTTTTGAGGAGCCGCCGAGCATCCGACTCCACCGAGCATCGTGTGTGGCGAGCATCCATGCACGGGTCTATCTTGTTGGAAGCATGCCACCATCACGCGCGTTAGTTCGCACACCATCGCCCGTCGATCAAGTCTCGCGTCCCATCCGACAAGCGGCCTGGGTGATCTTTGTGGCCAAGGGACACGGTCTTGGGAATACGTTACCATGCGACGATCAGCCAAACGCCGACCTATGCATCGTGCATGGTGTCATCCACCGACCACCGAGGTTCGCCCGTCATCGCCGAAGATCTGCCGAGATCTTGTACGACTTGACGTTGGACCGTCGCGCTTGCAACGGCAGCGACGGCACCCGCACGCCTAGATCATGCCTGTCTCTGGATTCATCGACGTCTCTAGGTGTCTGTCCGAGGCATGCTCGAGCCTTTCTGCCGAGAAAACTCGCGACGCTATGTGCCGTGTGCACCGATTGTCGTCCGGTTTCCGACGTCCTTCAGATCGCGTCGTGCGATGGGACTCTATCATCTCATCTCGTTCTTACGTGTTCTTCGTCTTTGTTCTTCATTTCTGATTTGATTTAGAAAAAATAAATCTAATCTAACCCGTATTTTGTGATGGTGAAAAGCGAAATTCGATAAAAACCAAACATTCGAGCCACGATGAGCGCGGATCCACAATTAATTAATCGTGCGTAATAATCAGCGTGAATTAATTCGACGAGCGAAGATCGATCTGTGGCTCTAATACCAATTGAGGGAAAATATGATTTTAACCCTCTCTCGATCGATCTATCTTGGATGTTTAATTCATCATACATTGATTATATACCTAGCATGCACCTATATAATTAATTACGATATATTGGTGTTTTCTTGTGTTTACCTATGAATTTGTCGGATAAAGTAGGATCGAGACTAGTGCTTTGATCTTATGGGTCATATCACGTTCGCCAAAACTCTAATGAGTGAGACCAATCTATGGAAGTCTTGCAAAATTCGTCTCCTTTCTATATTTGTAATTTCAAAAATCACAATAATGAGAATAATGATTTACGATTTTTTCTCACCTTTTATTTATAATGCAACCCTCAGAATCCTAATATGAAAGGATCTACGCATATCTAATAAATAAAATCTTATCTTTAAAAATACACCATATCGAGAATAATATCCTTTGATATCTAATGATATCGGATATAATCTATCTAAATATAGGGGATCGTGAGCGAGTTCGGTGGAACTCTACTTAGAAAAGGACGAATTTATCTAGTTGCAAAGGCATGATGGGCGATCCAGGATCAAATGCGATGAATAAAGATATGCCTCAAATGAATTAATTATCTTATGTTTAGCACATAACATAAATTATTCATAAACATTCATTCATGCCACGAGAGAATAAATGACTTACCCTTTATTACAAAGTTGAGTTGGGTTTGTACTTAGACTTCACAAATCCTTGGATTTAAGATATTACCGTCCATTAATTATTTATAGCGCTTTGGTGGCTTAAAATAATTAGTCTCTTTAATTCCTTAAGTAGTACCACTTAACCTTATTATTGTGCGTGAGATAACTCGACTTAGGGGTTTAGTACAATAAAACTTTTGAGCACCTTAAGGGGCGTCATCATCCTAAGCGTATCTGTTGACTCGATATAAGTAACTAGCATGTCATACATGTAGAAATCGATTTTAACCCTTTCCGAGGATCCATCTTGGATGTTTAATTAACCATACATTGATTATATACCTAGCATGCACTATATAATTAATTGCAACACTTTGATGTTTTCGTGTTCACTGCGAATTTGTCGGACAAAGAATAGGATTAAGACTCGTTCTTTGATCTTCTAGATTGTATCCGTTAAGTCAAAACTCCAATCTTGAGTGAGAGCAATCTATGAAGAGTCTTGTAAAATTCGCCTTCTTCCTCGAGACTTGAAAAATCTCGAAAATCATAATATTCACACTATAATTTTCAAAATCTCTTATCATTAGGATACACCGATTTTCTCTCACCTTATATTTATAATGCAACCCTAGAATCCTATTAGGATAGGATCTCTGCATATCTAATAAATGTAATAATATATTTTTACATAGAGAGGATCAGAACAGAATCCCAGTGGGACTCTACATGAGTTGGACGATTTTTAGCAGTTTCATAGGACCCTATGAAATTTTGGAAAGGATAAATTCAGTGACTTCTGAGACTTGCATTGCCACCAAGTTTTGGAAACATGCACAATGTGTTCATGTTTCACAACTCAGAAAGTACATACATGATCCCATCCATGTAATACCATCGATTGATATTGTCCTCGATGACAATATGAGTTATGTAGAGTTGCATATGGAAATCTTGGATCTGGCGTATCCAAAAGCTAAGGACAAAGAGATACCGTTAGTAAAAGTTCTATGGCGACACCATGGACGAAGAAGAACACGAGAATTAGAATCAATATGAAAGAGAAATACCCTGATCTTTTCCAAGGTTAGCAAATTTTGGGACTAAATTTATTTTAGGGGATGGTATGTAATAACCCCGAAAATTTAAAATTTTTATTAGTGATGATTAAACCAATTACTTTTGGTGTTTAGACATTAATTATGTTTAAGGTAACCAACGAATGAATTAGAATCGATCTCGAGATCGAAAACTAGAGAAATAAAAAACTAGTGACTAGTCCAACCGGATTAGGGTTTCTGAATAACTTTGAACATAGAATAAAAAATCTAGAATGAATCTCGATAAAAGATTTCATTTCTAGAATACTCTCGAAAATATGTGAAAGCGAAAAATTTGAATTTTCGGGCATGCTTGTGCGATCGATCTCAAAAGTACTATTCATGAGCGGATCTAATCTCGGTCCGTGCTAATCATGGAAATTAATGATAACCATCAAAATCATGAAGGAATATATTATTATGAATTTAGTATTCATAAGAATCAATTTTGAGCGAAATTTAGAAGAACTTAGCAATGATCGGAATATATACTAGGAAAAACCTTAACTCGATCCCGAACGAACCGAAACTCAAACCAAGGGTCTAAATCAATAAGAAATGATTTATAAGACTCAAATTTAATATGAAAGCTCAAGAATTCAATAGAATTTGAATGAGCATAATTAATGGCGACGCATGATTTTTCGGCGATAATTGGAATTGACTAATCGGATGCCATCCGAACTTCATGAAATTATTATAAACTATGAAATAAGTCTTTAAGTCTATTTAAGAAAGTAAAATATTAAGGTTCCGAAATCAATCGAAAGCGCGATAAAACTTAAAGAATCAGATATTAACATGCCAAATCGGGTAGTTTGACTAGTCTTTCTCTCAACTACCATCAAGGATACTCCCTATAGGATTATTACAGCCATTTCCTGCCCTAATACAGTATCATTTCGTGCCTCCCTCCCTCTCTCTATTTGGAACACAAAATCCTCTCTACTTTTTAAAATTTTCCCTTCTTCAAGCCTCAAATCCTCCATTCCAACCCTCCAATAATTATTTTAAGACCATAAAAGGTAGCATTCATCATTCTATCCATTTTTAATGGAGTAAAAATAATTAGATTTATTTTGGAATTATTTCATGAAGAACCCTAATTTTTTTTCTTCGTTTTCTTCATGACTTTTAAGCCACCAAATGCTCTCAAGACATGAATGAAATATGCTTAGAAATATGTTCTAAGGTTGTGTTTAAAGATTGAGAATTTTTGGAGCATGTTTAATATTTTTTTATTTTTGTTATAATTTTTTTTATAAAAGATAAAGCATGCTTTTGTGAATATTATTTCATATTGTTACTTGTTGATGTGTTAGGAGCATGTAGAATAAATATGAGATTTTTGTAATTTTCTTGTATTTATTTTGAATTTATTTGTTGAAAAATAGTTGAGGTATAATGTTTAATATATAATATGATCATCATATATTAATCTTGAAATTATTGAAACCTGACTCCTATTTTTCACAAAATGGTAGAATTTATTTAAGTATTTTTAAACCATTGTTTGATTTTATTTGTTGAGAAATAGTTGAGATATAGTGTTTAATATATGATATGAACATCATATATTAATCTTGAAATTTTGAGTCACTACTCCTATTTTTATGAAAAAGCGAAACTACGTATAAATATTCTAAGATTTATTTGATTTTATTTGTTGAAAATAATATAATACATGATGTTTAGAAATAATATGAATCTATTATGCATTGTTGAGAATTTATTGAACACATATGTAATATATGTGTGAGGACAAAAAGAATTCCAAGCATTTAGTTCATATTATAAATATTAGTTGATATTTAAGGTTAATATTACATTTTAGTACATATTATAAACATGTTGTGAAGTTGGTAGAAATTATTTGAATATATATATATATATATATATATAGTGATATAAAGTAAATTTAAATATATATGTGTAGAAATAAGCATGTTTTAAATTTTAATGTATGATATGAAATGGTATTTCATGTTTAGTATATGATATAACCATGATAGGATTTTTGTAGAATTTATTGAACATCAATGTTCAATAACTTGAAATTACCGAAAACTTTCATATTGTTAACTCATGGTATGAAATTTTAATTGATGATATTGAGTTGATAATTAAATTCTATGGTATGATAGGGATATAATGATTTTATTGGAATTTATTAGATACTTATGCTAATTATTGCTAATTATCGAAAATATAGCAAAATGGTTAAGTATGAGTTGATTTTAATTGTAAATGATGTCATGGTAGTTAATCTATAAGTTTAGAATGAATGATTGCGATTATGATGAATGAATGAAACACTCATGCACACATACACAATAGTTGGGTATTATGTTAGAAATTAAGATTTTCTAATGCTTTAGTATAGTTATGTTGTGTATAATGTTGTTATGGTGTTGAATGGTTACATTTATGTTGTGCCGATAAACAAAACCCCAAACGTAAACAACATAGTACTTTATGTAGTAGAATCCAAAAGAAATCAACAAATTTCGATAACTTAAGAAGGAATTAATGAGAATCGGGTTAGACACAAATTTAGGGTTTCTATTAATAGGATAACTCAAACATGAGTTCCTAAGTTAAAAGAAACCAAAAGTCGACTTATAACGTTAATGCTCGACAACGATAACCTAATACGATATTAGATTGAGCGCTAAGACAACTCGATATGAATAGCGATTTTATAACGCACACAATCTCCGCCGAGTTAAGAGAAACAAACAATGTCGAAAGGTGTAAGCTAAGATTCAAACATAAGATGTCAATCTTATGTATCAGGTCGAGTTAGTATTCACAAGGAACTCCATTAATTCTTAAGTATTTACTTACGCGATAGTATTAGATATCTCGAATCATAAGTCAAGATCCCTTTCATTCGTCAGTGTTAATCACGACAAGTCACACATAACCTACTACGACGTAACGATAATTGTTAAGTCTAGTTAGTGGCTTGAGAATATCATAATATACCAATCTTAACTTAAATACTAACAAGCTATAACGTAATTACGTTTAGAAGAACACTAAGGTTAGAGTCGAGGATAGACTTGGAGTATACGACTCATAAGTTGAGGTTCATCTATGAATGATGAAGTGAAATAGTTTAGGAATTTGGGAATGTAAGATAATAGAAATTATCTTAAAACCGTCACATGAAATCATAAAGAAACCCTAATTGGGAACTTTAAGTCGTAATTCATAAATGACCTTCGATCGATAGAAAGAATCTAAGAAATGCTATTTTCTTATGAAGGGTTTGATCGTACGTAGTTGACAAGGAATGACAATCACACCTGCTCACTTAGAACTACTAGCTTCGGATTAGCAGGTGGGCTCTCTTGAAACAAAAATGATATGCATATCTATCTCAAAGCATGATTTACATAAGCTTTATGAAATATTATTACATAAACCATTATTGACTGCCAAATGTTTATGTTTTGTTGTGATCCTATCTAAGATCGCTTATCCAATGTGGTATGTGAATGTGTTGGTCCACCAACGTTAAATAAGGGTAAAGATCGGATCCGACTTAGTCGAGGACTAACTCGAATTGTGTACACGCAGGACCGTGTGTTATGGTTAGCTACCTCGACCGGTCACGGCGACTATGTGTTGGTGGCCACCCATAGTCCGCGAATGAATGAATGAATGATCAGATATGGAACAACGTGGATGAAATAATCCGACCGAACACTTTTGGAAAATGATAAAATTTTTGATAGGCATGAGTCCTTTAACTAAAATACTCAAGCGCTATTGTGGGCGCTCAATAACTTTAAAAAAATATTTTTGCAATTAGTCCATCGAGTACTTTTGTGCCAGCGCATTTCGCTTTTGATATGCAGTAGAGCGTGATTGATGATGGGTGCGAGGTGGTGCAGAGTGGCGCTTGTTTTGTTGCTTTAATAGAAAAGATTTCTAGAACCTTGAGCATGTATCATCATATGCATGTCCACACGCTTATTCTTCGCTAACTCGATATTGGTTGATGTCTTTTGATTATAATCGCTTTCATATCAGATTGAACTTGAGGTCGCACCTCGTTCCTTGAATTATGCCCCGATTGGTCTATATTCAACGTTGAACCTTTTAAGGCAAGTCCTTACGTGACTTGAGTTTGTATCGAAATTGCTTATTCCTTTCGCCTATGCATTTATTCGTAATTGATTTGTTAATTGTATTGGTTTAGTTATGTATATCCGCCGTATCATTGTCATACCACAGGCGATCCGCTTAATCCATATTCCTTGAAGTCGGGTCGTCATAAAGTGGTATCGAGCACTTGTTCGTCCAACCCTAGAAACCCTTTCTTGAATCCTAAGTTGAAAGTTGAGTCTAGAAATTGTTGGTATTTAATCGCCACCGCAGACCGCACTCCATCGTCGCCCGCTTAACGAGGAAAAATGTAACTATCTCAACTAAAAGTCATTATGAAATGATGGAAGTATAGGAAATGTGAAATAGACTTACAAATGTTGCTTAGTTTGAAGGTCGAAATATATTTTGAAAATGAATGTTTTGAATTGAAAAGTTTCTTTCAAAATAATTGGTCATTAGTTTGAAGAAAGTTCCAAACTTTAGTGGTTTGGTAAGGGAGTAATATGAGGATACTTGATTATCGTAATATATTTCATGATCCATGTTTATCGCTATATGCAAAGTATGCTTTAGAAGAAGGATGTAAATATGTATGTTTTCCCATGAGGACATAGACTCTTAAGACGCATGATCCCTTTGCGTCGAACTTAGTACGAGAACAAAAGGTATCCCTGATTGAATGTAATACTAAGGAAGAACGAGAACATAGAAATTTTAAGAATCACAATCCGAACGGTAGGATAGCTGACCGGGCCAACCCGCTGGTTAAGGGCCAACCCACTGGGTTGTTTCCAAGCTATTCATTCGGCTATTCTGGCCGACATTTTTTCAATTAGAAAACTCAACCCTAACCTTAAACTTCTAAGCTTTGCCAACCCATCGGTCCGTAAAGTTTAAATATATATATATATATATATATATATCAAATATTTTATATTGCTGCTGAGTAGAAACAAATAATTGAAAAATAAATATAATACATTCCACAAGTTCTTTTTTAATCTTATTATACTAACTTTGAATAGCAAACAATAAAATTAAAATAGTGCTCATAATTAAATTTTTTTTCTAATATGCTTTAATGTCCGTGATTCCATGTAACTAAACGATCTCTAATAATATAATACAATTATAGTAGAATTAAAACTAATATCTAGAAAAATTTAATAAGTTAATTCAATATAATACTATTTAAAATATATTATAATATCAAAATTAGAAAATAATGCTCACAACTAAATTATTTTTTTAATATATCCAATGATTCATATTCCATAATAGCTAATTCACTATTTTTTGTAACTTTTAACAACACTATGATTATCTTCTATAATTTTGTATAGTTGTAGGATTAAATCGGCCAACCCACTGGTTCAAAGCTAACCCACCTGTTGTCGAGCTATTCGGCTGGGCTATTCGGTCGACGCTTTTTCGGGTTATAAAATCCAACCCTAACCTCTAATTTTATCGGGCTATTCGCCAACCCGGGCTTCGATCCATATCGACATCCCTACCGAACGGATTTGAGTGGAGAATCCGGACAAATCTACGGCGACGAAACGATTGCTTAACTGAGGTTCAGATAGTTATAAGTTATAACCTCTACGGGAATTTCTAACACTATGTCAGCCTCTATCGTGGCAATAATGAAAGTTAATCAAAGTATAACATTAATGAAGTATAAAAGAAAGATCAAATTGGGGTACATTATAGGAATGATTACGATCGAATGTTATGATGCAAATATAAATAAAGAATCTAGAACCCAATAAGATAAGGTGATCACTTAGCCTTTACCCGTGTTAGACATCGGACGCTTATTCTATCCCTAGGAACCATGCGCTTCTTCCCGTAGACCAAACCATGAAAGTAGTTTCATAAGAACTTAGGAATATAAAATGGTTCGCATTTATTTTACGACTAGCCCTTTATCTTCTAGAGTCACACCCGAGGGCGTGGTACGCCTTATCGCTCCTAGACGCATCGAGTAGATGACATCGGCTAGTTCCTGCTCATTTTGTACGCCATCGACCGCTGATATGCCCGCACGTCACATTACGACGGCGTGCTTCGATTGATCACGAGACCGCCATCCGATCGCGGGATATGCCCGTGAGATATCGGCAAATTATATCTATCGACACCAAGAGAGTTTCAATCTCGAGGCATCGCTTTCTTGTCAACACCGAAGCTACGATTCATGGTATACGAGCTACACCATATGGACCATATCTCCCGAACGGAATACACCGCCATGTGATTCCGAGAGCCACCAAGATGCCTTGTTTGCATCCGATGGACCCGATTCTTATCTCGACAGTGACAGAACATGTTCGAGGCTGGACTTTCCCATCCCCGATAGCTCATCTTCCTGGCCCTACCACCAAGATGATTCCACCGCTATTGCTCACCGACCATCACCGCGATCATACCGCCCTGTAGCCACCTCTCACCCTGGCCTCCCCTCACCCACCGCTATCCCCGCTAGCACCTATGTACCACAATTCGCGGAGATCGAGGATCCACGCGGCTCAGTTGGTGCACCGCGAGAGTCAGACTCATCTAGTCGCTGCTCCATTCCTAGCCACCGCTGGCGAGGTCATGGTCGAGATCCGCCGAGACGGGCCGCTATGGAAGACGCCAGGTCATTAGAACTGAGAGCCCGTGGCTCCCGTGACTCGCTAATCGAGGAGGAAGATCCCAGAAAGATCGGATAAGATCCTATAAGCACCCGGCGAAGATCCTAGGAAGAACCCGAGGAAGACCAGGAAGACTGAGAGGACCTATCACCGATGGATGAGATGGAAAGAGGATACCCATACTTCCAACTCCCGACTGACACATGGAGCCCTCGCTCACACCACGGGCGCATCATGGATCTAGTTCTCAGACTAGATAATCTTCGTCTCTATACTTTGTATATCTTTGACGACGCGAAACGATGAGTTGTTCCACATGAAACCCTATTTTGATGTCCACGATAACGCTAGATTTTTAGAGACCGTGACTAGGTACACGGAGTGATGCCGATAATTGTTTTTGGGCATCATACTGCATCTAGTCGCTTGTAAATCTTCAAAACGTCAAGGAAAGTCCTCAGAGGCAATTGACGTGATATGATGATAGCCCCAGAGCCTTTTGTTTTAATATTGTGATATGTGGTGTTCACGATGTGCTAGATTTATGCTCATAATTATATAAATATCATGTCGATATATAAATACATTGATCCCGATGGATAGTATAAGCGCATATTTGATTGCGATATTTTATGAAGGATATGACACCGAGAAGAAGAAATTGCGAGGTAACACCGAGAGATGACACCCTCCACCACCACCACCACCACCGCAATACGGATTGAGGAACTATTCCTACGTAATCCGCCAACTTTCAACGGACCGGGAATCCCGTGATGCCGAACTTGATTCACAGACCGAGCGAATCTTCAACTTTCTCCACCGCACTGTGAGGAACGCTTATCACGGGTGGCCTTCCAAATGACCCACACCGACTTTTGGTGGAGAAAGAAGACTTCATCCAAGAAGAACTCAAGATTACACTGGAAGAGTTCAAGGTGAAGTATACGAGAAGTTTATTCCCAAGAGCTACCTAAAAGGAAAGAACATGAGTTCTACAATCATGATAAGGAAAGACCACTCGGTCACGGACTACGATCGGGCATTCTCGGAAATGTCGCGTATACACCTCACCTGGTCGACATCGATGAAAAGAGAACAAATGTGTTCAACGGGACCCGCCATGAGATCAGGGGTCGCAAGCGGTCATGGGAATTCGACTCACCATGAGGCCCTTAGGAGCTGACATCGGAGGTCGCTTGTTCAAGACATGATACGCCAGGCATCCCCGAATCACCAAAGGGATCGTGGGAAGGACCCCACCAAGGTCAAGGATCCAACACCGCCCGTGCCGACAGCGAGGCCATGGCAGGAATAACGCGCCATCCGGCACGGTAAGGAAATGGACGCCTATGGTACCCGCAGACCGAGAAACCGTAAACGCCGCATTTTTGAAGTGGGAAACAAAGTTTTCAAGATCTCCCCAAGAAACAAAAACTTGGAATCGTGAGATTTAGAAGGAAAGCTACGACCACGCTTCAAAGGAAATTTTGAAATGATATGGCAAGAACTTACGTGACTTTCCGCCAAGTTTTGGAAACGTGCACAATGTGTTCCATGTTTCACAACTCGTAAAGTACATACATGATCCCATCCATGTAATAACATCGAATATTGTCGACAATATGAGTTATGTAGAATTACCTACCATTTGGAAATATTTATGGATATCATGAATAGACCGACGATCCAAAAGCTAAGGAACAAAGAGATACCGTTAGTAAAAGTTCTATGGCGACACACCACGGACAAGAAGAAGAACCCGAGAATTAGAATCAACTATGAAAGAGAAGCGAGTACCCGGTTAGGAAATTTCTGACTAAATTTATTCTATGAAATTTTGGAAATGATATGGCAAGAACTTACGGTGAAAGATTATGTGGTATCACTTAAATGTTGTAGCAGATTTTAAGTCCGCCAAGTTTTGGAAACGTGCACAATGTGTTCCATGTTTCACAACTCGTAAGTACATACATGATCCCATCCATGTAATACCAAGATCTGACGATATTGTCCTCGATGACAATACGAGTTATGTAGAATTACCTCACGGAAATCTTGGACCGACGATCCAAAAGCTAAGGAACAAAGAGATACCGTTAGTAAAAGTTCTATACCCACAAACGGATGACACCATTATCACTGTGAATTCGCCACAACAACACTACCAAGGACCCGAATCTGTGGAAGAGAATCGAGAAAGACCCTATGAAATTTTGGAAATGATATACAAGAACCGAGAATTAGAATCCATGTTTCACAACTCGTAGTACATACATGAGTAATAACACCGAATATCATTCTCGCGACGATATCTTTTCCACGATCCAAAAGTTAGGAAATTTCGAGACTAAATTTATTTTAAGTGATGGTATGTAATAACCGAAAAATTTAAAATTTTATTAGTGATGATTAAACCAATTACTTATGTTGTTTAGACCTTAATTATGTTTAAGGTAACCAACGAACTAATTAGAATCGATTCGAGATCGAAAACTAGAGAAATAAAACTAGTGACTAATCCAACCGTATTGTGGTTTCCTAATAGCCCGAATATAGAATGAAAGATCTAGAATGAATCTCAACAAAAGGATTTCATTTCTAGAATAGTCTCACTAAAATACGGAGAAGCTAAAACATTGGAATTTTCTGCATGCTTGCCTAATCCATCTCAAAGTACTATTCACGAGCCTATCTAATCTCATCTCGCGCTAATCATGAAAATTAATGATAAAAATAAAATCATGGAAGAGTATATTATTATGAATTTAGAATTCATAAGAATCAATATTTGAACGAAATTCTGAAGAACTTAACCGAACGCGGAATATATACCAAAAAATCCTAAACTTATCCGAACGAATCAAACTCAAACCAAGGGTCTAAATCAATAAGAAATGATTTATAAGTCTCAAATTAATTATGAAAGCTCAAGAATTCAATAGAATTTCGAATGAGCATAATTTAATGGCCTAAGTCGCTTTTTCCGTGATAATTGAATTGACTTACCGGATGCCATCCGAACTTCATGAAATTATTATAAATTATGAAATAAGTCTTTTAAGGCTATTTAAGAAAATAAAACATTAATTTTCCGATAAATCAATCGAAAGCGCGATAAAACTTAAAGAATCAGTATTAACATGCCAAATCGGGTAATTTGACAAGTCTTTCTCCCAACTACCACCAAAGGCACCCCTATAGGATTTCTACATCCGTTGTTTTCCTAATACAGTATCATTTCGTGCCTCTCTCTCTCTCTTTGGAACACAAAATCCTCTCTACTTTTTCAAATTTTTCACCTTCTCCAAGCCTCAAATCCTCCATTCCAACCTCCAATAATTTTTCTAAGACCATAAAAGGTAGAATTTTCATTATTCCATTAGTAATGGAATAGAAATTTTTAGATTTTTTTTGAATTATTTCACGAAGAACCCTAATTTTTGTTCTTCATTTTCATGACTTTGAACCACCAAATGCTCTCAAGCCATGAATGAAATATGCTTATAAATATGTTCTAAGGTTCTTTTAAAGTTTGAGAATTTTGGAGCATGTTTAATATTTTTCAATTTTTGTTATAGTTTTTTAATAAAAGATAAAGCATGCTTTTGTGAATATTATTTCATATTGTTACTTGTTGATGTGTTAGAGCATGTTGAATAAATATAAGAATTTTGGAATTTTTTGTATTTATTTTGATTTTATTTGTTGAAAATAGTTGAGGTATAGTGTTTAACTTATGATATGAACATCATATATTAATCTTGAAATTATTGAAACACCGCTCCTATTTTTTACAAAAGGGTAGAATTTATTTAAGTATTTTTAAGCAATTTTTTGATTTTATTTGTTGAGAAATAGTTGAGATATACTCCTCCGTCCCGCCCAAGACTACCATTTCTTTTCTAAGACCAGTTATTTAGAGAATAGATAAAGTGGTTAAAGTGATAAAAAGTAGGTAGGGCCCACAACTTTGAAGGATAATTATTTCCTAAAAAGAAAAGGGCCATCTCATGGACAAATTAAAAAGGAAATGAGCCATCTCAAGTGATTTTATGAGAAGAGTTTAATATATGATATGAACATCATATATTAATTTGAAATTTTGAGGCACTACTCTATTTTATGAATAGGTCAAACTATGTATAAATATTCTAAGATTATTTGATTTTTATTTGTTGAAAATAATATAATATATGATGTTTAGAAATAATATGAATCTATTATGCATTGTTAGAATTTATTGAACACATATGTAATATATGTGTGAGGAAAAAAGAATTCCAAGCATTTAATTCATATTATAAATATTAGTTGATGTTTAAGGTTAATATTATATGTTTAGTACATATTATAAACATGTTGTGAAGTTGGTAGAAATTATTTGAATATCTATATATATATATATATATATATATATATATATATAGTTATAGTATTATAAATATATATGTGTAGAAATAAGCATGTGTTTAAATTTTTATGTATGATATGAAATGGTATTTCATGTTTAGTAAATGATATGAGTATGATATGATTTTTAGGAATTTATTGAACATCTATGTTCAATAACTCGAAATTGTCTAAAACTTTCATATTGTTAACTCATGGTTTAAAATTTTAATTGATGGTATTGAGTTGATAATTAAATTCTATGGTATGATAGAGCATATCATGATTTTATTGGAATTTATCGACACTTATGCTAATTATTGCTAATTATCGAAAATATAGCAAAATGGTTAAGTATGAGTTGATTTTAATTGTAAATGATGTCGTGGTAGTTAATCTATAAGTTTAGAATGAATGATTATGATTATGATGAATGAATGAAACACTCATGCACACATACACAATAGTTGGGTATTATGTTAGAAATTAAGGTTTTCTAATGCTTTAGTATAGTTATGTCAGGTATGGTGTCAGATGGTGTCAAGGTTACATTTATGTTGCCGACAAACAAAATCCCAAACGTAAACAACATAGTACTTTATGTATGAGAATCCACAAGAAATCGACAAATTTCTATAACTTAAGAAGGAATTAATGAGAATTGAAGTTAGACACAAATTAGTGGTTTTCCATTAATAATAGGATACCAAGCGAGTTCCTAAGTTTAAGAAACCAAAAGGCGACTTACAAACGTAATACTCAACAACGACAACCTAATGCGATATTAGATTGAGCTGCTATAACCTCGATACTAATAGCGATTTTATAACGTATACAATCTCCGACGAGTTAAAAGAAACAAACAATGCCGAAAGGTGTAAGCTAAGATTCAAACATAAGATGTCAATCCTTATGTCTCAAAGGTCAAGTTAGTATTCACAAAAGAACCCCATTAATTACTAAGTATTTACTTACGTGATGGTATGAGATATCTCAATCATAAGTCAAGATCTCCTTTCATTCGTCGTGTTAATACGACAAGTCGTCAAGCATAACCTACTAGGACGAAGTATAATTTTTAATTCTAATTAGTGGCTTGAGAATATCCTAATATACCGATCATAACTCAATACTAACAAGCTATAACGTAATAACGCTAGAAGAACACTCAAGGTTAGAGTCGATGATGACTTGGAGTATACGACTATAAGTCGAGGTTCATCTATGAATGACGAAGTAAAATAGTTTAGAATTTGAGAATGTAAGATAATAGAAATTATCTTAAAACCATCACATGAAATCATAAAGAAACCCTAATTGGGAACTTTAAGTCGTAATTCATAAACCACCTTCGATCAATAGAAAGAATCTAAGAAAGTCTATCTTCATGAAGGATTTGATCGCATTTAGTTGACGATAAGGACAATCATACCCGCCACTTAGAACTACTAGCTTCGGATTAGCAAGTGGGCTCTTGAAACAAAATGATATGCATATCTATCTCAAAGCATAATTTACATAAGCTTAATAAAATATTATTACATAAACCGTTAGTGATTGCCAAATGTTTATGTTTTGTAGTGATCCTATCCGAGATTGGTATGTCCAATGTATGTGAACGTGTTGGTCCACCAACGTTAAAAACTAGTATCCATCGATCCGACTTAGATGATGACTAACCTCGGATTGTGAACATGTGACTGTGTGTTAAGGTTACCACTCGATCGGTCACGGCGACTATGTGTGGTGGCCACCCATAGTGCGCGAATGAACGAATGATCGATATGGAACAACGTGGATGAAATAGTCCCGTCGGACACTTTTGGAAAATGATAAATGTTTGATAGTACGAGTCCTTTAACTAAAATCCTCATGCGCTATTGTGGGCGCTCAATAACTTTAAAAAAAGAAAATGTTTTCAAGAATAAGTCCACCGAGTACTTTTAGATTTAGCCCGATCCGCTTTTGATGTGCGATTGAGCAGTGATTGATGATGGTGCAAGGTGGTGCAGAGTGGCGCTGTTTTGTTGCTTTAATAGAAAGGATTTCTAACCTTGGGCATGTATCGCCATATTCATGTCCACACGCTTATTGTCGCTAACTCGATATTGGTTGATGTCTTTGATTATAATTGCTTTTCATATCTTATCAACTTGAGGTCGCACTGCTCCTCGAATTACACCCGATTGGGCTATATTCAACGTTGAACCTTTGGGCAAGTCCTTCGCGACTTGAGTTTGTATCAAATGTTTTATTCCTTTCTGTCTACGGATTTATTCGTAGTTGATTGGTAAATTGTATTGGTTTAGTTATGTGTATATCCACCGATTGTCATACCAAAGGCAATCCGCTTAATCCGCATTCTGAGAAGTCGGGTCGTCACAACCAAATTTTGTGGATCAAATGCAAGGAATAAAGAAGGGCCTCAAATAAATTAATTATCTTATGTTCACTCGTAACATAATTAATTCATAAACATTTATTCATGCTACTAGAGAATAAATGTTAACTTACCCTTTATTTCCAAGTCGAGTCGGCTTGCACTTAGACTTCACTTAATACCCATATTTAAGATATCGCATGCCCATTAACTCATACTCAAAGAAAACCTTATCGAGGTTTAGATCAACGAAGTCACCGAGATCTAGGTTCTTCACGACGGTCGATAGAAGAACTCATCTCACCGTGATCCATCAATACTGTAGAGACGCATCAAGATAGACAAGCAACCAAGTCAAGTCACTTCTTATCTATACAAGAGCTTATACCGACAACTCGTCCTCAAGTTATCTCGCCAGATCCTTTTATATCTCATTAAGTTCGACCAATCATACATACTTCCTGGGATCTTCTACAAACCGATGATCTAAGTTATATATGAGGTAAAGGGACATACATATGCAATCAAGTAAACAATTCGATAGAGATTGTAATAGTGGTAACAGGAATCATCAGATACAAGTTCAACCAAAACTACTTCCAGAGACAATCCAACAATCTCTCACTTATACTAAAGCAAACTTTAGTATACAATGTGTTTCTCTACTAGCAATTACAATCAACACCATCACTTTGCTTCTTCCACTTCTACAAAAGTTTCCTTTCTTAGTGGGGGCCATCTTGCGCAATCCAAGTCCTTGAACATGCTCGTCGTAGACTTTTTGCGGCAGGATCTTCGTGAATGGGTCAGTTAGGTTATCCGCAGTACCAATCTTCTCAATCAATATATCTCATCGTCTAAATATTTCTCGTATGACATGGTACTTTCTCTCTATGTGTTTGGTCGCCTTATGGGTCCGTGGTTCCTTCGAGTTATCACAGTACACAATGATACTTTTGGGCAAACGAGGTACCACATCTAGATCCATGAGGTAGTTCTCGAACTATACCGCCTCCCTTATCCGCCTCCAAAGCGCACATATTCGGCTTCCATGGTAGAGTCCGCAATGCATCACTACTTTGCACCGCTAAGATACGGTTCCTCCTCCCAAGGTAAACACATAGCCGAGGTAGACTTTTTCTCATCATGGTCGCCTTTGAAAACCGAATCAATAACCCAAAGGCATTAGACTATCTCGCTGAAAACTAGCCTATAATCTCGAAATCATTTTCGTACTTGAGTATATGCTTTATCATAGTGGCAATGAGCTTGTCCACTGTTAGACCGATATCTAGCTACTATACCTACCAAAGAGCGATATCGGGTCTCGTATATAGCATTACATACATGAGACTTCCTACGGCGGTGATCGCTATAATTTCTACCAAAATATATGATATTAAAACAACAAGTATTATATTGTATCCACAGAGACCGATAATCAAAACACAAAGAATAATTAACACAAAATCTGATTATTATCCAGCAACAATATCAAGAGATAGATGATTGAACTAGACTTAAATAAAATAAGAATAAACTCGTATATGAAAGACTCGATCATAGGATGTATTTAACCCAACCGATTCACACAATCAACCTATTAATCATAACCAATTTAATCCAACACGATGAAAGATCACGAAGTAACCATCAATTTCAGCCACGATAATTGTGGTTGTAGATTACTAATTTACCCACATCATTACGCCTCGAGGTGGAAATTAGCAACCCAAAAGCTTACAAAGAATATGCTTCCTACGAATGTTCCTATCTCGCTTATGACTCAAGCTTACCCAGACAGTATTCAAGATCGATTGACAATCAAACTCATATATTCAATTGACAACTAGATATGCATTAAAGTTGATCGTAAATTAACACATAAAATCAAGCTCCATGAATCACAAATCGATGACATGAAGGTAAAGTAGATCAACAGACAGATCACGTAAATCTAGTTGATATACAAACCCTAGATCAATACGGAATTTAGCTACGCATCATTAAAATACCAAAGCAAGAATTAAATAAATGAAACATAAACTGAATTGAAAAGATAGAACCGTAGGAATCCAATGATGAAGAACGAATAACTCAATCAGAATAAACCGAAACTTGCAGAATCTAAAGTCCGAAGGCTAAAATCTAAAGCTAGCACAAGAATTCAAGAACAAGCATGAAAAATAAGCGAAAACTAGGTTGGAATGAGATAGGCGCCAAAGGATGGTTTGGGTATATATAGTTAACGGTCAAGCCCCAATTGCTGTCATAGTCGCTTAGCCGCCGCCCAGCGGTTGCTAGGTCGGTCGCTAGTCGTGAGATAGAGACTTTTCTCGAGGAGCTCGTGGCTAGGCTCACGACTGCTAGGTGGTCTCTCACTCAATACAGAGATTTTCGAGAAACTGGCCGTGCTAGCGACCGCTAGGGTGGTCGCTACTTGTGCACGACTTGCTGTTTCGCCTCGCCTCTCACGTCCGAACTCCGAATTGCATCCGCTTGTGCCTATGGACCCTATCGAGATGCTCTTTAACATTGTAGACTTTTCATATCCATAATTTTCATATCCATTTCATCCTATTTAACATCGCTTTAATAGTTCTTCACACATGAAGTCATGACCGGCTAGCGTCGCTAGCCTCCTAATCATTTTCATCTTTGGTTACTTTTTCAGGCATTGATTATCACCAAACGCCTACAAAACACCAAAAGGAACCCCAAGATCAAGATCTTCAAAATGGCTAAAAGCATAACATCAACTATATAAACACACTTAAACCGATCTAAATTCATCCAAATATATCATTCTTAAACTAGTAAAAGTGCGGTTATCACACCCCCGACTTAAAACATTGTTTGTCCCCAAACAAATGTAACAAACGAAAGACAACCAAAAGACAGTGGAATGAGTCGAACGACAACAGCAATAAGCCTCAGAGCAATGAACAACAAAAGATTCACATCAAATGAATCAAATCACAACATCTTTCGTTAAACTCCACATATCATAATAATCATAAGCACAAACCTTCTCAAACCCGACTCTCATGACATGGATAAATATATATATAAACTCTCAAACACCAAGTGTATCAAGGAGGATGTGTATACTCAATGTTTAAAACAAATGGAATCTACTATAAGCTTGCAAATCGCCTAATTCTCCATTGTTCAAATATGTGCTCAAGAACTAAGATCAAAAGGTCTTATACAAGGTTATAATGTAGGTTTTGGTAAGGTAGGATATATTTAGGTTAAGTGACTCATAATCCCGTAATGAAAACATAATAAGCATCATAAGACATAAAACCCAAATTTTAATAATTCAATTCAAATCTCCACACCAAAAATTCATTTTCTCTTTAGAACATCACACTTATCATATAAGTGATATACTCATCTCAAGACTAGCTACTTACCCATTTATGTTCTTTTCGCACACTTGTGTCAACTTTTTTTTTCTTTTTTTTATATTTGAACTTATACGGGTAAGCAACTATTTGTATTTTTTATTATCACTTTCTCATCATTTATTTTCTTTCTTTTCTTTCTTTTTCTTAACCCTCAATTCTCGCAACCAAACCTCGCACTAACGAACACAACCCAACCCACGCCTTCATGAAAGAATAAGGTATGCTCAAACGGCTCATCAAAAGATAAAATTACTACAAAGTTAGTGTTCGATAGTATATAGGCTAAGAAAAGAATGCATAATATCATCTCTCAATTCTTAAGCACATCAATGCAACCTCGAAAAGAACCAAAGCAAGTTCTAGAGAACACATGCTATTTCAAACTATTCACACAGTAGTTAAACAAGATCGAAAAGATATGACAACAAAAGCTCAAGTCTCATGTGTTTTAAACATGTGATCAAGTTCTCAAAGGCTCAATTTACAATAATCATAACATGCTTCGCCTCACAAAATCGCTTGCAATCAAATTTTCTAATAAAATAATTCTCATCATCTACCGTCATTCAACTCAATCCCAAAATGTATACAAAACCCAAACAAAAAGAAAAATAAACAAAGACGAAAACAAAACAAAACAAGGAAAAACATTAGGTTACCTCCCAACAAGCTAAATTTAATGTCTTTGCTAGACCATTACTTACTCGATCAATCATGCGATTTGAAATCGAATTCTTCCCAATCTTGTGTATGTCCCTATACTTAGATTGATCGCACCACCATCGAGTGTGGAAGTGGCTCCTCCAAACTTGAACACTTCACCGGGTTCCATATCGAGTCCACTTCTTCTTTGCATCTTCCTCCTCAACTAGTCGGTTGCCTCACGTGTCGATGGGTCATTGCTGGCAAGTGGTGATTGAATAGCAACTTCATGCTCGAACTATCGTGTTACTTGATGGCGCCATATATTAAAATTTTCAACCTCATCGCTGACACGAAATGTGAGATCACCTTCCCGCACATGAATTAAAGCACCACCAAAGGCTAAAAAGGCCGACCTAAGATTAGTGGTTGATTTTAAATTCGTGAATGTCTAAAATAACAAAATCACCGGAAAGACAAAATCAATTTTACCAACACATCCTCAACTACTCCCTTAGATAAGAGACTCGACCGTCAACCATCATTAATGAAATCGTAGTCGGCTTCATCTTTCCAAGCTCCAAGAGTTTAAGATGATAAGGCATCGATCGACACTCACCCCAAGTCACACAATACATTGGGGAAAGTGTGTTTCTACAATCTTGCACCCAAAGTGAAACCCCGGTCCTTCTCGCTTCAGCTGGCAACTTCCTTGCAATATCGCACTACATCCTTCCGAGAGGTCAATTTTTCAAATTTCCAAATTTCGCCTTGCTTGTCATCGCATCTTTAGGAATTTAACATATCCGCATGTTTCGAGCGCATCAAAGAGATGCATGTTGATGTTTATTTTCCGAACATCTCTTCAATCGGTGAACTCCTCATATTTCCTCTTAGCTAGCCGACTGGGAAAGGGATTGGCGAATGTAAGTCGGAAGTTTCATCTTTGCTGACGGACTCAAGGCCACCCTCGCGACCGCTAGGGTGGTCGCGATCTCCCGATGTCGCCTATGTTGTTCCTCATGCGTCGGCCTAGCGGTCGCTAGGTCGGTCGCTAGTTCCTCCTCAAACACTTTGTACTGCCCTCGCCGCCTAGCGGTCGCTAGTTTCACCCCAAACCTTCTCAGATTTTCCTATGCCAGCTAGCTATCGCTAGCTCGGTCGTTAGTTCTCGCCTTTCACCACGAACTTCTTCGCTCTTCTATCCCTGCTCTTCCATATCACCATTTCTCGCCCGGTGGTTCTGATATGTCGTTCGCTCAAGTAGATGGCATCAGACCGATTTATCGGGTTTACCGTAGTGCTAGGAAGTTTGCCCAACTTTGTCAAGCACATTCCTGCAGTACTATCCGCTAACTGTTCTTCATTATCTTCAAATGTTTGCCCATAGTCTGCTATGGTGGATTCTAGATGTGCAATCTTCTCACCAATGTTACTAATGAAGGCATTCTCATTGAGTGGCTAATTATTGGTTACTTACAACCAACCGCGATCATTTCCTCCAAAGTTAGGCTTCTTTAGTTCCACGATCATCCCGTTGTTAACAAAGAAACCGATGGTGGTTGTTGAGCATTCGAGCATCGGGATAGGAAAAATTGATGATTCCTATTGTTGGATGATATGGTAGATTCCCACTTTGATTCCCCGAACAGACCTTTAGTTCACATAGTGAACTTCCTCATTAGTTTGCGCCATGGCCACGCCATCCGCCTTTACTCCTCTTCAGACTTTCTACAGAGTTGTGAATTTCTAATAAATCATCATACTTATCGTCCAACCTCGCAGCAGCCACCTTATGATCCACCGCTCTCCATCGCCATTGATAGCTATTGGATGCCATCTCCTCAATTATTCTCAAAGCTTCATCTATTCCTCGATTGGCGGCATCCTCCGTCGAAGCATCTACAATGCTATGGAGTTAGCATTGAGTCCACTATAAAATTAAGGCCACTTGTCGCTCAGTGAGAACCCAAGTCGTGGACACTTTTGAGCTGGTTTCAATCTCCTGTGCCTCAAACAACGACTCATCTCCCAATTGTGAAAAGTGGGAAATCTCACCGATGATTTTCTCGCACCTCGCAGTGGGAAATATTTGATAAGAATTTCGCACAACCGCTCCCACGTGGTAATTTGTGATCCGTCCAAGTTTCAACCATTCTTTCACCGACCGCAGCTAAAATATGAACATCCGTGATCCGGATAGCATCGCTATCACTCCATTCTTCTCGATAGTATCACATATATCAAGGAATGCCTCTAAGTGCATTGATCTTCAAGAACCCTCCCCCAAATCGCCCGCCAGTATCATACCGACGAGGGCAGGCTTTAACTCAAAGTTATTGCATTGATGTTCTGCCCCATCCTCCACCTCGAACCGATCCGCTGTGGCCTCGTATATGTGGTCGAGTGGTATGGCGGTGCTCGCCCACCAATCGACCCATCTCGATTATGTAACGCCATTCAAGGCTGCATCGCGGCTAACATCTCTTCCATCTCGCCATTCTCGCATGGCCCCTGGGTTGTCCGTCTGCCATTGTTTGTCTCCTTTCTACGCCTCTTATGCAATTTTTCAACTGTGATCCAATGGAAGAATTTCTTTCCTCCGAGACCTTGGACCACGCACCGCGAACAAGACAACAACCAGATCAAACCAAGGTAAAACACATTTTTTAAGCTCTAATTAATAATTACAATTTAGAAAATTATCATTATGAAATCTACACAATCCGCACGGCGCCAAAATTTTGATCGCTATAATTTCTACCAAAATAAATGATAGTAAAATCAAATATTATATCGTATCCACAGAGACTGATAATTGAAAACACAATCAATAACTAACACAAAATCTTGATTATTATCCAGACAACAATATCAAGAGATTTAGATGATTGAACTAGACTTAAATAAAATAAGAATAAACTCGCTATGAAAGACCGATTCTAGGATGTATTTAACCCAACCGATTCACACAATCACCCTATTAACTGTTAACCAATTTAATCCAACACGATGAAAGATCACATAAGTAACCATCAATTTCGCCACGATAATCAGGTTGTAGATTACTAATTTACCTATTATCAAGTACGCCTCAAGGTGGAAATTAGCAACCCAAAAAGCTTACAAAGAATATGCTTCCACGGATGTTCCTATCTCGCCACGACTCAAGCCATCAGACAGTATTCAAGATCGATTGACAATCAAAACTCTAAGTATTCAATTGGCAACCGATATGCATTAAAGTTGATCGTAAATTAACACATAAAATCAAGCTCCATGAATCACAAATCGATGATTGAAAGGTAAAGCAAGATCAACAGATAGATCACATAAATCTAGTCGACATACAAACCCTAGTATCAATATGGAATTTAGCTACGATCATTAAAATACCAAAGCAAGAATTAAATAATCAAACATAAACCGAATTGAAAAGATGGAACCGAGGAATCCAATGATTTAAGAATGTAACAACTTGAATCCAGAATAAATCTAAAATTTGCAGGAATCTAAAGTCCGAAGGCTAAAATCTAAAGCTAGCACAAGAATTGAAGAACAAGAATGAAAATAAGCTAAAACTATAGGGGCGCTTAAAGGATGGTTTGTGGTATATAGCTAATGGGTCAAGCCCCGATTCGAGTCGTCACAGCCGCCTCAGCCGCCTAGTGGTCGCTAGGTCGATCGCTAGTCGTGAGACAAAGACTTTTCTCGAGGAGCTCATGGCTAGGCTCGTGACTCTCTAGGGTGGTCTCTAGCTCAATACGTAGATTTTTCGGAGGAACTGCGCCAAAGCTAGCATCGTTAGGTGGTCGCTACCAGCGCGACTTCGCCGTCTGCTCTCGCCGTCCAACTCCAAATTGCATCCGCTTCATTATGGACTCTATCGAGATGCTCTTTAACATTGTAAACTTTTCACATCCATACTTATCATATCCATTTTATCCTATTTAACATCATTTTAAATAGTTCTTCTTCACGCGAGCTCGCTTATCCGCCAATGTCGCTAGGTGGCCGCTGGCTTCATGTTCCTTTTCATCTTTGGTTACTTTTGCCTTGTGCATCGATTATCACCAAACGCCTACAAAACACCAAAAGAACCCCAAGAGCAAGATCTTCTCAAAATTGCTAAAAGCATAACATCAACTATATAAACTCACTTAAACCGATCTAAATTCATCCAAATATATCATTCTTAAACTAGTAAAAGTGCGCTTATCGTGGAAGAAGAGGAGCTTGTCTCATTTCATCTATCTCCTTTGCGCTCATAGGTGACCGCTTCTAAATAAAGGAACACCATGTCTCAAGGGTAGCAAACCCTTCGCGCAACCGCATGAAAAACGAGTAATCATCTTATCAATGTAAGACGCCCGAGATAAGCTCAACATTTTCTCTGTGATCTCAGAAACCTCGATCCCACGAATGTACGCCGATCTCCTAAGTCTCTCATTTGAAACCGACGGAGAACCAACTTTACATCTCGACAACAATTTCACGTTGTTGTTAGTAGAAGGATGTCATCTACGTAGTGCAAGAAATACCACATCACCGATGACATCCAAACGATACACACAACTCGCTAGGCAACTGGTAAATCCATACGACTTTACCACCTCGCCAAAGCGTGAAGTTCCATGATCGAAGTTTGCTTAAGTCCATAAATGGACTTCTTAAGCTTCAATACTAGATGCTCTTCACCATTCACAACATAACCTTCGAAGTTGCCGCATATAGATGTCTCTACTTTCTTCAAGGTAAACGCTAGAAAGCGATTACATCCATTTGCCAAACCTCGCGTTTAGTGAATGCTATGGCTAGAAGAATTTCATGGATTTGAGCATTGTTACGTATGAAAATATCTCATCGAAATCGATGCCCTCAACTGAAAGTGTACCATTTCGCCACAAGCCCGGCTTTAAAAGTCGAAACCCTCCATCTCGAATCTCTCTTCCTCAGATGCCCACTTACTACCTATGGCTTCCTAGACGTGTTATCTCAGATACATCCATAGTTGTTATGGACTCAATTTCTAAGTCCATAGCGCAAAGCATGATCTTGCATCCGTGTCTCAGATTGCCTCACAGATGTCCACGGGTCAATTACGCCTCACTGCTTCCCGAGACTAAATCAAGATTCGCCCACTAACATAAATCACCGGGTTAAAGAATAACCTCCCACTATGACGAGACTTCACCGCACAATGGCAACGTGCAAGCAAAGAATATGTGGTTCTCTATTCGCACAACTTAGTGGTAGGTACCACTCAGACGATCGGTATCTCCAAAGGAACTCAACCCACTTCAATTTCTTAAGTATCCATGCGTCCATCCTCCCACTAGACACCTACATCTCGCACTTTCGCCTAATCGTGGCGAATACGATCATATTCTCGATTCTCAAGTATGATTTCAACTTTCATATTCTAATCGGCGCAATGCTAATTACGACCTTCCGATCCTTAGACTATAGAAATAACCACTTTTGTTCCTCTAGATAACCAATAAATAGCCTCGCTTCAGATCTCGCCTCCAACTTATCGCTTTTCTTATTCAAAGACATGTGTCGGATCGCCCCATATCCTTATATGGTTTCAACCAGTTTGCGCCCAAACTATAACTCGAAAGGGTTTTATCAACTGATTCGATGGTACTAGATTGAACAAATATGCCGTTATTTCATGCATACCCCGTAACGAAATAGACAATGTTGCAAAACTAATCATTGATCTAACCATCTCTAAGAGAGTCATATTTCTTTGATCCGACACACCATTTTGTCAGGTATGCCGGTGTAGTGAATCGAGGTAATCCCACATTGCACCAAATAGTCCATGAACTCGCATCGAGGTTTTCGCCACCGCGATCAAACCCCAAATGACTTGATACTTTACCTAGCTTCGCCTCGACTCCGCCTTTAAATTCTTTGAATTTCAAAACATTCAGACTTATGCGAAGTTATATACTTATCCTTACCTCGAGTAATTGTCAATGAAAGTGACAAAATACTGCATTCTCCACGAGCTTGTGTGATCATGGTCCACACAAGTCGTAATAGACTAGCTCCAACACTTCTTCGCTCTATACCCTTCGCTTGAATGGTCCGATCGATATCTTTCCTTCTATACAGTGATTCGCAGACCGGGAACAGAGTAACCTGTAATTTCACCTAATGCTCCATTCTTAGCTAGTCTTTGATCCTATTTAGATTGATGTGACCTAATCTAATATGCCAAAGAAATGTGGTGTCATCTAGCTAAGAAAACTTCCTCTTCTTAAGGTTTGATGTAGATGCAACATAATTAAAGGTATTATGCTTCGACATAAATTGATAAAGCTAATTATATAAAGTGCAACCACGATAACTTTGTTATTTCTTATGTTAGAAACACCACTATAAAAACAATGTAATATCCATGTATAAATAGTTTGGGAACCAAAATAAGTTTTCACCGAAACTCCGGTACATATAAAAAATCTTTCAATACTAAAACTGTTCTATCAAAACATAAAAAACATCTCCGATCGCAACGCCCTCGACTTTCGCCATGCCCATGGAGATTGTTACTGCTATCAAACAGCCTCCCTGAATGAGTAGAACAAGTCACCGAAAGGTGTAACAAACATGATGTCACGCCCAATTCCCGGTGAGTGGTACGGATACATGGGTGTTATTAGTGGGGTTAAGTAGGGGAAGGCAGGGGGATACATAAAGCATACATAATAAGAAGATATGACCATAAAATCGTAGCATCTCCTCTATAACTAGGACACATCTTGAAGTGGAGGGTGAACAAACAATCCACCAATGTAATTATATCGACATCATAACTTCAATGAACGTGATCATGATTAAATTTTAGTAATGCAGGAAACAAAATAGCATTACATATCGTTGACTAGACCGGTCAACCACATAGCACGCTCTTATCGACACTCACATCATAATAACAACATAGCGATCCGTGTTCCCAATCATAGAGCAAAATAAAAGGGACAAGAATACATCAACATCGGAATACATAAATATAACACAACATCGTGGAAGCAGAAGGCATGAAAGAACCCGCAGCTTACCCTCAACGCCGCCACCCAAAATTCCTCCTCCATCCGTGAAATACATTTGAAAAGATTTTGCGTGAGTACTAGCGACTCACCGGGTTTTAACATAAAACAAAATCCATGATGCAGTTGTTCGTAGCACTTACCTTAGAAGGTTTTATAATGTAAACCCACTTCTAAGTAAGAAAGAGATTTTCCTTTTCGATACCCCGATTCATATTATTGTTACTCCCATCATAGAACCATAGCTCGAACGATCCCGCCAAATTATCACATCTCTCGCCCGAAACATATCCACCAATTTATAATATCTCGGTCCGAATATATCCAACCAGCCCATCAAACGTATCCAAATGGGTTAATCAGGGACTTCGTGGGTCAATCCTCGCCGTAACCCTAACCACTTCATTATCATTTCCATGTGGACTTCCGGTGTCTATCCCCTTCAGAACCATAACCACTTGTACGAGGTCTATCCCCTTACGATCAATACTCAAGATGGTGATCAACCCAATGAATAGAGATCCGCACAATCACAATAGAACCACATCTCGAGCAGTAGAATAGTAACAACTTCATAAAACATTTTACGGCGACAAGTTTTATTTTTCAAATATCGAGTAAATAACTCAAAATAAGCATATATTATCCAACTTGAACAGATGAAACGTCAACTGGGAGATATCCACAGATCCAACAACCTCACCAATCGCACTGGTAGGTACATGGTAACAAGATGTAACAACTTTGGGGTCACATCCCACAAAACAAAGCAACAACGTGATCCAAATGAAGATCGGTTAAACGTGTTTTCGACTTTCAACCCACATTCGCACTCTCCGTTTTTCAAATCAACTCGATGCGTAAGGAAATATATTCGAGCATCAAGATCTATAATTGGGTACCTTCAAAATATGCATCCATGCAAGTCGACACAAATCTTAGCAACAAGAAGTTTCAAAATCGATGCATATCCTCAAATCCGTGATAAACCATCCAAACCGATGCATGAAAATGGAAACATAAGCAATATGCATAGCGATGAACATGGAATGACAAACTATGTTGAAAATGGATAACCCGGCATGTACTTCCTTTAGAAACTCGAAACGACGGAAAACATCCCGACATGCAGAAACGCGAAAAACGAAAAAATGAAATCGATACTTTAGTAGAACACATAGCCTGAAACTCAAAACCTAAAGGGCCCATAGCTGTGGCAGTCTACACACCAAATTATGCCATAGGGTATGTATGGGGCGTGAGGCAGGTAATGGTCGGCGGTAAATAGACTGGCCTCCCGCTTTCTCGTTCTCGTCCCTTTAGAAACCCGAGTTCTATGCTATGCTATCTACTAAAAGGCGGAATTAAAACAAGAAAAGGACAAAACGAAAAATTGGCTACGGGGAGGGTCGATCGGCGGTAGGTGGCGGCAAGAACAAGAATGGCGCCACCGCCGAGCCTCCCTACCGATCCCCACTCCTCCAAAGCCAAGAAGGTACCGAGCTTCTCCTTCCATAAACACGAGAAACGAAGAAAATGAACGCTGAAAATGGCGCCCCAGCCTCAATTTATAGGATAAAGCAGGGCTTACGCAATGTCAGACAAGCAAATTTTTCAAAACGTAAAAACGATGCATCTTTACAAATGGACTCCAAATTCAAAGAAACTGTACCCATGGACTAAATAAAATACCGTACACAACGACTATAAACAAGATATGCTTTTAAAAGACCCATGAAAAGTCCAATTTTCGATAACTCCCCTGAGTGCCAAACCTTCGTGGTGGTCGAAAACCCGATACTTAGTGTCTATGAATCGCCATAAGACACACTCACAACGCCTCGAGGTTTCGTGGGTCACATCACCAAACAAAAAGTCAACCTTTAACCTTTCTCGAAAAACATGCCATGCAAACTGAAGCTTAGGAAGGACGGGCATTACATCCTTCCTCCTTAGAAAAATTTTGTCCCCAAAATTTCAAGCACGTGGCGAAACAACTGTGGTACCGAGCCCCGAACTTGTCTTCTAACTCACACGTAGCTTCATCCTCGCCATGGTGATTCCATAACACTTTCACCACCGGAATTTGCTTGTTCCTCAACCTCGAATTCTCGCCCAAGATAGCCATTGATCTCTCCTCGTAACACAAATCCCGAGCAAGGATTACCCGATCATGCCGGATCACTTGTTTCGATCGAACACGCATTTCTCAACAGAGAAACATGAAACTCGCCGCATACATCTCCGATGCAGAGATAACGCTAACCTATAGGCAATGTGGCTCATCCTTTGAGAACTTCGAAGGTCCAACGAACCTCGATCGTAATCTCACTCGCTTACCAAAACGGACGACCTCTCGTCCGAAAACCTTAAGGAAGACTCGATCTCCAACCATGAATCAAGATCCGTCTGCACGACGCTTGTCCGCATAGGATTTCCGCCTTCCTTGAGCTTCCTTGATCCGCGCTGATCTCGATCGATAACCTCGACCGTCACGAACCATCTCTCGTCCGAATATCTTTCTCGCCCACTTCATCCCAATAAAGTGGCGATCGACACTTCCTTCTCGTAGAAACGCTCATAGAGAGCCATTCTATGGTGGCCTCGATAATCGTTGTTATAAGAAAACTCCACCAAAGGTAGTATCTCTTCCCACTTCTCCTCTCGTCGCCACAATCGCCGCAGATATCCTCCAAGACTTGAATCGCCCTTTCCGATCGACCGTCTGCTTGAGGATGAAAGGTTGTAATCGAGATTCGCCTTGGTCCCCATGGCTTCGCACTCTCCAAAACCTCGACGTGAACCTCGGTCACGATCTAACGAATCGATACCGACATACCATGTAGCCATACGATCTCCGACGTAAAGTCGAGCAAGCTTATCTAGCCCGTGACGCCATCCAAATCGATAAGAAATTAGTCGACTTCGTACCATCGACGACAACCCATATAGCGGTGTTTCGCTACCGACCTTGGAAAACTTACCACAAAATCCATACCGATATGCTCCCACTCCACTTTGGGATTGGTAGCGGTTGCAACAAACCCGACGGACGCTGATGCACATTTTCACTTGTCGACAAACCAAACAACGCTCCACAAACGTCATACATCCTTTTTCATCCCTTCCTACCAAAAGTTTCTTTTAAGGTCTTTGTACATTTTGGTGCTTCCTGACGAGTCAGATATTGCGCCTCATGAGCTTCACTCATGATTTTATCTCTCAATTCTTTTTGAGTGGCACATATAACTCATCGGAAGAGTTGCGCATCGTCTTTTGCTCCGATGACGACACGCTAGGTCGATAAAACCTAGATCCAACAACTCAGAATCAAGCGCTTTCGGCCTCGCAATTTTTAGTGCCATTCAGATGGTGCCTTTGACATCGGTGTTGCTCCCGGTTCCGCATCAATAGTGAATTCCACTTATCTATCAGCGACAAGCCCGCAAGTCCTCGAAACACATCCGGATATTCACACACCACCGCTCCTCTCTGCAATCGCTTATGCCTTCGCCAGCGCCCCGCCAAACTTACCATGAAAGTTTAATAGCTTCCTTCCCGATCATCCTCACCGCCTTCGGCCGAGATCATCGACACCGCAACACCTATCTCATACCGTGGAAGCAACTTCCACTCATTTGGTCGTTCGAAAAGCAACTTTCTCTCGAGATAACGATAGTTTCCTGTGCTTTTCCAACCAATCCATGCCAAAGATGACATCAAAATCTTCCATTCCACGACATGCAAATCGACAAGGACCTTCCGCTCATGATTTCTACTCGGTCCGGCAAATCTCTTTACCTTTAGCACTTCCCCGATGGGATGCTAATTTGTGGTACTGTGATTCCTGGGTACCAAACCCAACATCTCACATGCAACCTCGAAACGAAAGAACGCGAGGCTCTCAGATCAAACAAAGCAAAACGGGTATATCACTCATACGGATTATACCGCAAGGTTTCCGGAGCTTGGTCGCCATCACGATTCAAGGCGTGCACACCGCTTGTCGTGGGCGGCCTTTGTTCACCGCCCAGGATAAACTCCTGCCCGTGGTTCATCCTCGGCGAGCATGATGTCGCTTTACTAGCGGCCGCACCACCGTCCTCCTATCGACGGGCAATCTCGAGCGTAGTGTCCGATTCCTGCCAACAAGAACACTCGATGTTACCTGCCCGCACCGCCAAGTGATTCCTCCGCATTTCGCACCAAGCGCTTTTCCGCACCTTGTCCCTATTACCTCACGGGTTGGAAATTCTTCCCAAGGTCGCATTTCTTTCTCGAATACCCGATTCCTGAATCACCGGATCGCCTCGCTTCCTCGAACACCGATTTCCTTCCCCATCTTTCCATTTCCTCTTACCTCTTCCTCCGTCACCGGTCTGTCCGAGTGGCATCGTTTTCCCGGGCAACATCACTCAATGTTTAATGCCCGATTCAAGGATCGCATACGCCGATCTCCTCGATCGACGAGCAAAATTCGATCTCCGGTCGAGTCCCTTCGAACTCGTCACCGGTAGCCTCTATGCCGCCTGTGCACGTAGCGTAACGCGACAGCATTTATTGAACGAGCGATCATACTGTGATCGCCCTTCTTTCGACGAAGATTCCAAACTCGTTTACCTTTGTCACCAGAAATGTCGCACGTAATTTTCCATGAGTTCTTTTCAAGTCTTCCCACGATACCTTCCCCACCGCCCCGTGTCGTGGTCCTTCTCACGGATTCCCAAAGCAGAATCACCTCATCGTTAGTCGAAAGATCCCGCATTCAGCTTTTCTCGCTTTTCGCAATGATGTATTCAAGATCCTTTCGTGGATCGTATCCGCTCAAGATCGATCGATTCACCGAGACCGCCGAATGTAGGAGGATTCGCCACGAAAACTCTCAATCGCATGTCAACAACCAAGGGTGGTTCTCGAGCTTCTTCCACGCTATTGTTCCTCCGTTCCTTGTTCTCGCATTCTGCATCGATGTTGAAACATTAGAATCACGTCGCATAGATAACTGTGTACCATCGATAACATATATCATCACGATAATCACATATCATCACATACGCCACATATCACAATCGCATATATTCATGCAATCCGTCAACACACAATCATTATGCATCTCACATGACATCATCACACATCATCACATTATAGCTCATATCACATATAAGCATTAAACATAACCATCCCGGCATATGATGAAAGATTAGTATCAAGATATCCAAGTGTCCATGAAGGACCGCCAAAATACATGATCATAGGTACATCACCAAAAGGTCGATATGAGGAAAAGAATCGACCTGTTATCGCAAAAGGCTGTCGCTATGTCTCGTGTTATAGCAGCATCATGATCACATCGACATACCGACTTCCTAGATCCGCCCTCCATGTTCCCCACCGCCTGCTCACATCATCTCGTCCATTCTTCTTTCCTTATCCTCTCTCTCCTTCATATCGTAGCTCGACTGGGCCGTTGCCTCGCAAATGATCCCGCATGGTAGCAAGCCTCTCATGAGTATGGTCCCACCCAAGATATGCTCGATTGCCTAGGTCTCAAAGCGAACATCGCTCCTCGGTTCCGCCTCCCGCTGTTCTTCCTCTACATGCTCGACCCCATCCGAGTCATCCACTATCCGGATTACGATCCTCTCGAATCCTCACCGTCCTCCTCATCCTCCTCTCGGGTCTTCTTCCTCCTCGTAATCTCCTTCCGGAGGCCAACCTCGACACCGCCGATGGCACCGTAACTTTATCCCGGCCTCTTCTACCATGTATGGATGGATCATCTTCACCGGAGGTCCCGCCAAAATCGCTTCTGATCCTCCTGGCGAGGGTCGAGATGGAGGGTAGTGATCGCGCTCGACGACCGGTGATCGCTTGAACGATGGATGCCTCTCAATGGCTCCTTAGGAATATCATCCTCGCCTTCAACTGATCGCCCTCGAACATACCGCAATCACATCCGCCTTGATGGTATGCCCCGATGATCGCCCACTGCCTTCACACTCGAGCAAAGAACTCGTGAAATCCGCAGAGAGATGCCTGTAATAGATCTCGACGAACATCACGCACTCGCTTTTCGCCCATGGTCGCCAACTCGCTGGTAGCCTTTCGCCATCCTAATAGGCCTCATACTCAGATACTTTCCCACTGCCTCGAATCTTTCTCCAAAATCCAACAAATCTTCCCAAAACACTCCCAACGGCTCGTGGACATTCCGGCACATTCCCCGAATTTACTTGATCCGCTCATCCATCCTGTGGATATTAACCAACATTGTCTAGGCCATCGAATATCCATAAACCTACATGTTAGTTCATCATAAAATAACAACAATTTTTCACGCTTCCTTTTCTCGTCTCAAATATTTGGGTAACCGTGTCTCAAACACATGTTCACTTTCAACACATATCAAAATCGATATGGATATTCATAATAATAATCACGTAAGCAACATGTGATTCACTTACAAGCACTGCTTATCAAAATAAACAAGATTTCAACCAACAACATATGTAAACACATAGATTCATATCATCCATCCATGATCATATCAATCACATCATACCATATCAATGATTTTCATATCACAATCACACATGCCCTTCCGTCCCATCAACAAATCACTTCCACATCCACATCAACATCCAACCACATCTCATCCATACCCACATCACCTCAACATCCACATCACGCTAGTTATCTCAGACGAGTCACCGTATCCGCTAGGATGATGACGCCCCTTAAGGAGCTTCAAAATGTTTATTGTACTAAACCCCGCAGTCGAGTTAGCTCAAGCACAATAATAAGGTCGAGTGGTACTATTTAATGAATAAAAGATATTAATTATTTTAAGCAATGTAATGCTATAAATAATTAATGGACGCTCGATATCTTAAATACGGGATTCAGAATGTTCAAGTGCAAGCCCGACTCAACTTTCTAATAAGGTAAGTCAACATTTATTCTCTAGTGGCATGAATAAATGTTTATAAATTAATTTATGTTCGGTCAACATAAGATAATTAATTTATTTGAGGCCCATCTTTATTCCTTTGCATTTGATCCTCATGGCCCATCCAGCCCGTAAGCTAGGCAAAATCGACGCCCCTATGCTCTACAAGGCAAGGATTTGATTCTCTTTATCCTATAAGGATATTATTATATTTATGGATATACATAGATCCTTTCCATATAAGATTATGGTAATAATCATTTCCATAAAGGTTTATGGTAATTTCCATACGGGATTATGGTAATTTCCATATGGGATTATGGTAATTTACATGATTATGGTAATGCATTATAAATATGAGGTAAGAGATTAAATCTAGGTCAATGATTGATAATCATCATCATTATTTCTAGATTTTGAGGGTTCATCCTTCGAGAGATTTTCAAAATTCTGAGAACTTGAGGGTGATTTTCCAAGCATTCTCCATAGATCGCCCTCACCGACGCTGGAGATCGGGCAACCGATACACCCGTAAGGTCAGCACGAGTCTCAACCATTCCGCCGATGTATTCAAAGGTAAACACGAGAAAACCCCAACGTGTTGCAATTAATTATATAGGTGCATGCTAGGTATATAATCAATGTATGGTGAATTAAACATCCAAGATAGATCTCTCGAGAGGCTAAACATAGTTTTTCCTTCACTGGTATCGAGCCCGATCGTGATTCGCCTCGCTGGATTAATTCATGTTTGATTATTACGCGCAATATATTAATTGTTGAACTGTCTGCTCATCGTGGCTCGCTTTTTATTTTGTCGGATTTGTTTTTCACCACGAAAACCGGTTAAATTAGATTTTTTTCCGTAAATCTTATCTCGTAAAAGCAAAACGAAGACGAAAGCGCCTAGATCGAGACGACGGAAAATGGGTCGCACGACGCGGCGGGCGACGGCACGCAGGCGTAGCACGGCGCCACGGATGCGCCGCGACGAGGCCGAGCCCGCATCCGCTTTTCCAGCCCGAATCCTATTTTCGACGTGTCCGTCCGTGCCTGCGCACGTGAGGCCCGTTAATCCGTCCGTGCCTGCACGCGAGGCCTGTTCAAAGATTATAAAGATCAGACATTTGCAATTCTATGTAATAGATTAGGGCAGAAAGTAGATTCCACGAGGGCCACGATGAACGCTTTTATTTTATTTTTATCGCTCATTGCATGTCGTGGATGTTTAAATTATGCAGTAGCATGCTAGCGATGTTTAAATTACGCTGACAAACCTTTAAGTTTCAGAATCAAGCATAGTAAGCATGCTAGGTTTATCGTCACAAATTTAGAATTTAAGAGCATGTTTTTACATGCGAGTTCTATAGAAAAGTACGCTAGATTACGTGATCCGATGGACAAACCTTTTGAACAAAAAGACTGCAAGCAAACCGACAAATTAATTTTTAATTAAAATGTCAAGATTCCACTTTTTGATCTCTAAACAAAGTGATACGCGATCATGAGTAAACGCCCACACGCTGGCTTGCTTGCACTGCTTATCATAAGTTTGTTAGACGAGATTTCAATAAAACATTTTAAATCTATCGAGAAGCTGGAGTTTCATGTGTAAACGCCCACGCTGCGTGGGTGCATGTGCGATTTTCATAAGTTCTCTAGAGATAGATATAAAACGAGATAACAAAAGAATTTGAATCGAAGCTGTATGTCCCCAATGAGTATGCTAATTCTAAGCACTGTCATTGCTAAAACGTGTCATTAATTAGACATCACCTCAAGTACAACTTCCCACGAAGTCCCTTCTGCGGATAGTGATGTGGTCTAGTAAGGTCCAATCATAATTTCATTCATTATAAGGATAAGTCGACACGGATTGAATTAAAACCACTAAAATGTGATATTTTAGTCCTGTCAAGCGGATTCACGTAACGCCCACACGCGCGGCTTCGTAATGGGATTCCTCACATTGGAGGTTTCAATTAATATTGTTTTATCAAAAGGTTACAATATTATTGTTATGAATTGCGCATCGTGACGTTTATGTGTTTTCACTATCGTCGAGATACGCTCTTACAATCGATTATCAATATGCTCGCACAAACTGCTATCCGATCAAAATTTTATCGAGTGGAACGAAACATGGAATATGTTCTTATCACCAAGAACACATGTTTGTTCTCACCACTCCTAAACCCGATGCTCCTTATCGACGATCGACTAACGAGCAGCGAGAGTCATGCGATTTTGAATAAGTCAAACAATATGGCTAAATGCTATATGACGACTACTATGTCCAAAGCGCTTGCAAGTGCAATATCATCGATGGTAGACGAATCGATATTTGGTCAAGTCTCGAGAGTAAGTTTGGGCGTCGGATCGACAAATCGCTTTCCACACAATGAGATAAATTCATGTTGTAAGACGGAAGAAGGAAGTTCGGTCCATGAACATGTCTCCCATACGACTCATCATCACGGATAGTCTGATCACTGGGAGGAGGTATTCGACGGCGGCTAAGGTCGATATCATCCTCAATACACCGCCCAAGTCTTTTGAGAACCACAGGAATGCGATCACGAGTACGACCGAGTATACACTTAATCGCCAAGCTCAATGATCGCTGGCCATGGAAGGAGTTATGGGCAGCGGAGCACATGCTCGCTACACATCTATGGCCCAAATTTTCCGTCAGAAATGGAAAGAAAAAGGGGCACCAAAGGTGGTAGAGGCAAGTGGAAATATGGAGTAATGGGAGCAAGAACATGGCCGCCAATTTGAGGCTTGAAGAAGCTAAACCGAGAAGGCAAGTGCTTCAAGTGTGGAAGACCAGGTATTGGTTGCTAAGTGCCCTATGCTCAAGTGCTCAAGGTCACGCCATTCGCTAGTAACGGAAACATGTTTAGCAACTTGTTCTACCCATTCTTTGGCAATAGACACAAAAGCGATCGATCATGTTTGTTACACCGCAAGGGTTCCCAATTCGACAAGGGAGTCGAGTAACGGCAAGATAATCGATCTCCATGGGCAACGCGCGAAAGTCCAGGTCGCTATAAATGGAGATGTTACTTTATGTTTTGAGAACATGCTTAGTTTTAAAAGACGCTTTATGTGCCGGATTTTCGCCAACCTTGTTTCTCGCTTTCAAACCATTTACTCATGGATATTCTCATTATTTTTGATAGTGGTGTTTCTATCTATAAGAAATGACGGTTATCCGTGGTTCGCGCTTATATAATTCGCTTATACTATTTCAAAACATTGTAGTAATAACCCGCAGCTTTTTAAAAGCCTAATTACGGTCTTTAAAACCCGTGAACAAAAATTTTGTCGTGAAATCAATCACATATGAAATCAAGGCATGATTTCAATTGTTTACAAGGAGTACCTGCTGGCACACCACACCAAGTTAGTGAATGAAAGAAATCTAATGTTTTAACTTTATCTAAAGACATTTTAACGTCGAATTTGTTATCGACTCATCGAAATGTCACGATATTTCTTAAGCAATCAAGTTGGAATTATATTCCATTAATAATGGAATATTTTTATAACGAGATTATTTAGCAATTACGCACCATTTTAAAACGAGACGACACGTAACGCTGAGACGCTTCAACGCCAACGCTAGAGACAAGATTTAACCATGGTTTTAATGATCAAGAAACTTTAGAAAATTATTTCTTATGGTATTTTTAGGATATTGCAGTACTAATTTGATTTAATTAATGCTTGAACATTAGAATTGAATGAAAATCACATAACTAGTTTCTCAAAACCCTAATTTTCTCGAAATTAGGGTTTTCCTTCTAAAATTTATGCTCTTTTAATTATCCTATGCTATAATAATTATCTAAATCATATACCATGGTGTATATACCTATTAATGACATGAAATAAAATTTTTAACCTATGATTAAACCAAATGGCCGATAGCCATGTTTTCCGAGCATAGGTCAATTATTTTCTTCCTTTATACTATTTAATTAACCTATGATATTAAATATCATCTAAATTATATTATATGATGTAAATATGTGTGTTTAGCATGGAATTAAATTTCTAATGAACATTAGCATAAAAAGCCGGTACTACACATATGAATACAATAATGTGTGTTTTAGTTATATCACCACATGCATATAAATGAGATATATTCATATTTTATCACTAAGACTCCATTATATATATAGATATATCCTATTTTCAGATTAATGTATACACTCGGAGTTGCCCACTATCTACATAAAATATTATAGAATGTGAAGAGCCTCTCAGGTAAGAGAGAGGGTCGGACGCGAGCTATAGGTAGAGAGAGAAGATCAGATTTTTCTCATTCCATTCACTTACACACTCAACATTTGATCACACTATCCTCTCTCTCAACTTCTACATTTCTCTCAAGAACACTTCTTCTTCCCCATTTTCTTCCCATAGCCGAGAGCTCCCACCTCCATAGCCAAACCGAAATTTTTCTCTTCCTTCATATAACACTTAGACACCTTGTACTTTGTTCCATCCATACATAACACAGTAGAGCTGAACAAAAGCTTGGTTTTGTTCTCAAACCTTCAAATTTTCAAGAGTAGCCTAGAGTTTCGTACGTGTTAGATGATCTTAGTTGGTAATTTTCGCTATTGTACGTGTATTGATGATAAGTATGTTGATTATGTGTTCATATTTTCATGTGAATTGTATGGGTTTTCATTTCAAGAAATTTCAATCCATGGCTACAATGTATGCTAAAGGATACGAAGCAATGTATTGCTAAGCCTTGAGCATGTTTTAAAATTTTATTCAAACATGTATGAAATTCTTCTAAATGGCCGAGACCTATGATAGGTTACATGAGATTGATTTTGATTTATAGTGTTATGTGTTCATAGTAGTTATCTTGAAAAATTAGAAAATTCATGCCCAATTTCTTACAAAACCGAGAGCATATGGATTTTGTGTAAGCATATGATTTTATTTTTATACATGCAATTGGTTATTATCGACCCATGATGTATCGGGAGAGTACATACAAATTAATTGGGAATTTTTGAATAAAACTCTTTGCTAAATTGTTGAAATAACCTACAATATATATATATAATTATATGTTAATGAATGATTTTATTTGAGACATGCAAGAACATATAATTACTCTATGATGTTATAAAAGTCTATAGTGATTTAACTAGAATTTTGAAAAATTCTATCTATATTTTAAAAAGGGTAAAACATATATATATACATATGTTAGTGTGTAATTTTATTTTGTGACATGCAATGTTATAACGTTGTTCTAAAATGTGTTTTATGCATCTTATGATTTTGTTAAAATTTTTGAAGATCAATTACACATTTGTTTAAAAACCGCGAGTTACACACTAAACGGTGATGATCAAATGGTCTTTGATGCATATTATGATGTAATGTTGCTACACTATAGTTTATGAGCATGATATATATGTTGAAATTTTTATAAAATATTTAATGTGTAATATGTAAAGGGTCGAGAGTTATATACCATTTATATGGTGTATAAATGTCATATTATGAATTATATGACATAAAAATGTCATGGACTAATGTTTAGACTTTGTAGTAATTTACTTAAATTTTAGAAAATTGTTGAGCATTTTTAAAAATGCTTAGACCTTATTTAATAATAAGGTGATATTCAAAGATTGTTTGGTTGATCTTATGATGATATTAATGACCATAGTGTATATTAATACACTATATAATATTAGAAAAATTTAGACATCATTTGGTAATTTATTATAATTACTGAGAATATTTATGATTTTAATGATTTTTAAATCCTTTTAAATCAAGTTTATTAATAAATTATATGTCTAATATTATTTTGATATATTTAGAAATTTTGGACAAATTTCAAAGATAATTGGTTGAAAACCCAAAATAGCCGCGAGCTATTTTAAAATAGAAATAAGGATTTTAAATCCTTAAATTCATTTTTATAATGAATTATATGTTTAAAATTATTTTTAAACATATTAAAACAGTTTATAAAAATAAATCAATTAGAAATTGATTTTCTAAAGAATTTAATGTTAAAGTACGACTTAGTAATTAATTACTAAGAAAAGTCAAAATTGTCGACTTTTGAAATCGACGCATTTAAAGACGCTCGACAACACGCTAATATGCGTAAGACGCATCTTTGCTAATGATATCACGTTGATATGGAAGGATTTCATATTTAAAGTCATGAAATCGAAAAACATGAGAAAACATCGACCATTTACCAAGAAGGTAAATTGGTCATTTTAACACATATCTCGCTTCTATCAAGAACCAGAAATGTTGTTGATACGTTGTTGAGAAACCAATTAAATTCACTAAGGAATTAATTCGCCGATACGAAATATCGAATTTTATTATAGACTGTAAGTCTCAATCACGTAAACGACGCACTAAAGCATCCTTTATATATAGCGCGTGATTACCGACGCACCAAATTGACGCTGACGAGTAAGGAAAACGCTAAAGACGCATCAATAATTTGTGTGGGCTTTATTACTAAAATGTAACAACTTTGTCGCTTTTTTCAACTGCCTTTGTTTACGCATTTTCAACAAATGTTAATTTTTTTAAATGATTACCGCCAAAATGTTTACGCTTTGTGTATCGTATCCTATCCATGTATGATGTGATGTTGATGGGTTATTTCAACTCATGAATGAAAATCGATATCGATCCTATGCCGGAAGCGCTTATACCGGCCAGATTAACGCAGTACATCGATGGTGACCGCAGTCGTAAGGACAATTCCACGTCGGTCACGGGTCGTAGGCGAGGCTCCTTCACGACTTTCGACTATGATAATGTGATGACAGATAATAAGGATATGGAGTACGACACCAAGAAAATGCTCACAAACGACTTTTATAAACTCATGAAAATATTTTAGTAAGCACAAGGCATTTTCAAATAAAACCTCTGGTCTTACCACTATATCAAAGTAGTAATTAAACGAAATGAAATGTTTTCGCATAAGTCCACCGGGTACAAATTTTGTACTTAGCCCCGCATGTTTGTTTTAAATGTGGTGTCGAGCTCGCTGTCGTGATGGATGAGTGTTGAGAAAGCCATATGTCCTTGATGTTCATTAGAATGGATAACCTCAATACATATCGCCATATATATATATTCACACACCTTCCGCGCAACTCGAACTGCTTTATTTTTCATGTCGGATATTATAATAACGTGAACTATGAAGTCCTTCGATCGCCATATCCTTCGATCCGGCATGGCTAACCCTTTGAACCGAAATGTTAGAAGTGTATGTTAAATCTTAAGTTCTATATTCTCATACGATGTCCTATCGCGACAATGTCCGTATCCTCGAATACTATTCTTAGTATTAGTCCGCCACCCGGTCATCCCGAGCTGGTCGGACAATAATACCTATAACTATGTTGCATCTTCTTCAAACCCTAGAAAGAGAAAGTTTTTTCAGAAGATGACACCATTTCTCTCGGCATCTTAGACTAGGTCACATCATCTAAATAGATCCAAAGACTCGCTAAGAATGGAGTCATTGGGTAATCTCACGCTATTCCATTCCCGCCCTCTAATCCTCAGATGAAGGTAAGATTGTGACTTTAATCTTCAAAGCCAAGGGTTATAGAGTCAAGAAATGTTAGAGTTAGTCCATTCTCGACTCGTGTGGACCGATGTCCACACAAGCTCGTGAGGGTACGAGTATTTTTCACTTTCATCGACGACACTAAGGCACGGATACGATACCGCTCACCGAAGTCCAATGCTTTGAGAAATTCAAAGAGTTTACATGCGGAAGTGGAGACGTAAGCTTGTAAGAGTATCAAGTCATCATGTCCGATCGCTATGGCGAATACCTCAAGAACGAGTTCATGGACTATCTAGTGAAGTACGGGATTACCTCCCACCGATTTCACCGGCACACCACAAGAAATGGTGTCGAGCGAAGAAATAGACTCTTTGGAAATGGTTAGATCAATGATGAGTTATGCAACATTACCTATTTCGCTCGGGGTATGCTTAGAAACTATGCGCATACTTTGCTAAATCTAGACCATCCAAGTCACGAAGACCTTCGAGTCAGTGGTTCGGCGCAGCCCGCCAAGCCACATAGGATATTGGGCAACAAAGACACGCGGCCAACAAGAAGGTCGATGTTGAGGCTAGATCCCACGCAAGGTCGCTTATCGATATCCTAGAGGAACGAAGGTGGTTTATTCTATAGTCCTATGATCGTAAGGTCATTATTCGCCTAATGCCCGATTCTTAGAAGAGGACTACATGAAAATCATAAATCCAAAGTTGAAATCATTCTTCAAGAATTAGAAGATGATCGATTCCACCACCGACAGACCAAAGGTACGAGATATCGAGTCTAGTGGGAGGGATCGACACCGTATACTTCAAGAAACCAAGTGGGTCGAGTTCCACCGAGATACCGACCGCATAAGTGGTACCTACCAAGTTGTGCAAGATAGAGAACCACTGTTATCAGACCCACTGCTGCCATCAGGTCTCGTAGTGCTCGTCGGTGGGAGGGTTGTTCGTCAACCCGAGCGATGTATGTTCGTGGGTGAATCTTCTGATTTAGTCCCAAAACGAACATGCAATAATCGACCCATGGACGACAAATGAGGCGATACAAGACAATGATGCAAGATCATGGAACTTACGTTGACGAGGTGGTAAAGTCCTATGGATTTACCCGCTGCCTAGCGAGAGTTGTGTATCGCTTAGATGTCAACGTAATGTAGTATTTCAGACTTTACGAGATGACATTCTTCTATTCGGGCAACAATGTGAAGTTACATCGACGAAAGAGTTGGTTATCCAATCGCCCAAATGAAAGACTTAGAGACGCAACGACATTCTCGGGATCAAGGTTTACCGAGATCGCAAGAGAAAATGTTGAGCTTATCTCGTGCGCCTTACATCGACACCGTGATTACTCGCTTTAGTATGCAGACATCAAGAAAAGATTGCTACCTTTCCGATATGCGCGCCTTTATTCAGCGGGCGCCACCCATGATCGCAAAGAAGATAGAGGAATGAGACAAGTTTCACGCTCGTCTGAGGAAGTCTCATGCATGCAATGCTATGCACGAGGTCTTATATCTCATGGCGCGGGCATAGTGGTTAGATATCGCCCAACCTCGACAAGCTCATTGACTGCAAGAAAGCATATACCTGGCACCGAAAAGGACTCGAGATTATAAAGCTAGTTTACCATGCATAGTCTAATGCCTTCGTTATACTGCACTGGATTTCCAAGTCGACCGTGATAAGAAAAGTCTACCTCGCATATGTGTTTACCTGGGAGTGTGGAACCGTATTCCATGCGAGTGCAAAGCAGCCATGCATTGCGGACTCTACCATGGAAGCTTAATATGTAGCCGCTTCGAGGTCATGCATGAGGCAGATGGTTCAAGAACCACTTACGGATCTAGATGTGGTACCGGTTGCCCATGAGTATCATGGTTTATCGTGATAACCGTGCAATGGCAAACCTCAAGGAACCACGGATCCACAAGGCAAGCAAACACATAGAGAGAAAGTACCATGTCATACGAGAAATCGTTAGACGATGGACGGCCGATTGCAAAGATTGATACAATGGATAACCCAGCTGGATCCATTCACGAAAGCCGCCGCAATAAGTCTACATCGGGACGCTAGAGGACTCAATTGCTAGATGGCACCCACTTAGAAAGGAAACTTTTGTATAAGGGGAGAACAAAGTGATGGTTTTGTTTGTAATAGCTAGTAGAGACACATTATATACTAAAAGTTTTTTTAGTATAAGTTGGGAGATTGTTGATTTGTATACCGAAAGCGCTTTGGTCGAGCTTGTATACAATGCTCGCTTACCACTATTACAATCTCCTATCTCGAAATGAATACTTGATTGCATATATTCTGGTCCCCTTATCTCATATATAAGTTTGATCATACAAGGTGTGAAGATCACGTAAGTCCGTATGATTGGTCAAGCTTAATGAGATATAAAAGTTTCACAAATTGAGACAACTTGAGGACGAGTCAGTTTCGTATAAAGCTATGCAAAATCGGCGCCCCTATGCTCTACAAGGCAAGGATTTGATTCTTTTATCCTATAAGGATATTATTTTATTTATGGATATGCATATATCATTTCCATATAAGATTATGGTAATAATCCTTTCCATAAAGGTTTATGGTACTCCATGGGATTATGGTAATTTATATGGGATTATGGTAATTTCATATGGGATTATGGTAATTTCCATGTAGGATTATGGTAATTTCCATATGGGATTATGGTAATTTCCATATGTGATTATGGTAATGCATTATAAATACGAGGTAAGAGATTAAATCTAGGTCAATGATCGATAATCATCATCATTATTTTCGAGAATTTGAGGGTTCATCCTTGAGAGATTTTCAAAATTTTGAGAGCTTGAGGGTGATTTTCCAAGCATTCTCCATAGATCGTCCCCTCACCGACGCTGGAGATCGGGCAACGGATATAGTCCGTAATGTCAAAGCACTAGTCTCGATCCATTCCGCCGACAGATTCAAAGGTAAACACGAGAAAACCCCAACGTGTCGTAATTAATTATATAGGCATGCTAAGTATATAATCAATGTATGGTGAATTAAACATTCAAGATAGATCCTCGAGAGGGCTAAACATAGTTTTTCCCTTCATTTACCTCACGAAACTCTTACCATGCCGTAACACATGAAACCAAGATCACATCAAGCTCACATAACCTCATAAAACATCAACAAATGACACATACCTCATCCCATTTTTAAATGGCAATTTCACCATGAGTCGAGGTAGTTGTATCTCGACAAATGCTTTAGAAGAAATGTTCTAAACACTCAATTTCAAGAATGTACAGGATATAAAGCAAATGAACCGCTTCGATATCAAACAACTATAGATAGATACCCAAAGCCAGTGAAAATCGCCTGACATTACTGTCACGCCTAATTCCCTAGGGAGGCACGGACGCTGCTGTGATTAAAGGGGTAAGAAGAAGGGAAGAAGAGGGTATTCATAAAGCATACATAATAAGAAGATATGACCATAAAATCGGCAGATCTCTCTATAACTAGGACACATCCTATGTGAGATGTAGCAAACAATCCACCAACATAATTATATCGAATCATAACTTCAATGAATGTGATCATGATTAAATATTAGTAACGCAGAAAACAAAATAGCATTACATATCGCCGACTAGACCGCACAACCACATAGCACGCCTTATCGAGATTCATAGATAATAACAACATAGCTAACCTTGTTCCCAATCGAGAGCAAAATAAAAGGGACAAGAATACATCAACATCGAATACGATATATAACACAACATCATGGAAGGTAAGGCATGGAAGAACCCGAGCTCAACCCCTAAGCGCCGCCTCCCCAATTTCTTCTCCATCGCTGAAAACATTTGAAAAGATTTTGGGATGAGTACTAGCACACCTCACCTGGGTTTTAACATAAAACAAAATCCATGATGTCAGAGTTCAGAGCACTTACCTTAGAAGGTTTTATAACGTAAACCCACTTCTAAGTAAGCAAAAGAGAGATTTCTTTTTCTATACCGACCCATTATCGCTTTCTCCCATCATAGAACCACGGCTCAGATCCGGATGTAAGATAATCGTCAGGATAATCGAGTATACCGACCTCTCGCCAACCACGCCACATCATTGGTTATACCCATCTTCGACACGATTGAGGCACATGAACCGTGAATGCCTATGCCGTAATCTCACCAATCGATCCCAACGGCTTCTCGACGAGTCACTCGCAGTCCGACTCCAAATTTTCGGATCGACCATCTTGTGGTGCCATGCGTGCTCGCCGTGAGGTACATCATGATGCTCATCGTAGCTCGTCGTGGAGCTCATCTTCAGGTCTCACATGGGAAGTGAGACAATGCTCGCCTCGGCCAGGACCGTGGAGTACGCGCATATTGTACCTAAAAAGAATTTCAAAGTCAGCCCTGTATGAATGAAACTATCAAAACAACGCCAACCCAAAAAATGCTCAATATAGATCCCCAAACTTCAACTTAGTCAAATTATTTCTATATATTATCATATGATCTGCAAGACAACACAAATGGGAAAACACACACACGCCAAAATTTGCAAAATGGACGCTCTGGCGAATTAGCGACTACACCTCGCGGTCGCGAGGTGGTCGCGAAGGTCACGATCACCGATCAGACGGGCACGCGGCATAGCTACACATGAGCCGCTTCAGATCACAAGACATCCAGCCGTCAAGCAAGGGTCAACGAGCACGTAGAAAGTGATTTTTCAAGGCTATTTCTCAAATTTTAACCCAAATCAACAATGTAACATTAGACTAACAATATATGCGGTATAAACGTTAATAAACCTATCATTGGACAAATCATGCTCAATCATCAAACAAATCTAACAAAATAAGCCCTATCTCTCAAATTTAATTAAACCCACTTCAATAGATAAATGGAACAACCTTCCAAATCATGCTCAATAAATGTAAACCCATGAAGAATGAAACAAATATAGCATACCTTGAGTGGATTTGATGGAGAATGCAAGAAAATTGGGGAAGAGAGCTTGGGTGCTGGAGGAATGGTTGTCGCCTTTTTCGTAAAAAACGTGTGTGTGTAGGTTACAAGTTTGGGGAAAAATAAGTGTTAAACGCGGGTCACGAAGCGGGCGCAGTCAGACGCTGGTCGCGACGTGATCTCGCGGTCGAGCTCACGATCGCGAAGCTTGTCACAGCCTCGCCGCCGTAAGTTAACGCTCGCCCAAATTTCGCTGACACCTCACGACTGCCATCGCTAGGTACTAATTTTTATTTTTATTTTAAAAGAAAGCTATTAAAACTTTGGGATCTCACAAAACAACGAGACACGACACAAAACAAAGAAACACAACCAAAACAAAACTAAAACAACAAACACATAAAAGATGTAAAGTCGTCATTACCTCCCAACCAAGGTTGGGACTTATTGTCGCTAGCTCGACGGCACACTCTTATCACGGTTCGCTGAGCTTGGTCACCCCTTGACTTCCTACCAAGTGTGACTTGAAGTAGATTTGAGGTACCAGCTGCTCACTTTAAAAATGTTGCCCCCAGTCTCAGAGTTCGTAACTCCCATCGCGCAAGTGCACGTAACCTGATACGGCCCCACCATCTCGACTTGAGCTTTCCGGAATAGACTTTTAGTCGAGCATTGTAAAGCAAGATGTCATTACCCGGCGAAAACTTTGGCACGAATGTGAGATCGTGGAATTTCGAGCTCTTTCCTCAGACATCCGAGAATTTCTAAAGCTTCATTCCTCCACCAAGCTCCAACAGCTGGTCACTCATCATACCGCCTCCTCAAATCCATGTCGATTCTCCTCGTGCCCAATACGCTTTGTGTCCAATTCAACCCAGAAATGGCGTGATTTACCAAATACCATTTGATATGGAGATAACTCAATGGGAGCTTTGTAATCGCAATCCGTGAAACCCAAAGAGCATCATCCAACCGCTTATCCAATCTCATCGCTCGAACAACCGATTCTAAAATCGCTTGATCTCTCGGTTGGTGAGCTCAACCTGCTTGCTTGCTTGTGGATGGTAGAGGTGACTCACGTTTCACACCATATTTGGCTAGAACGCCGCTTAGCCACTTATTATTAAAATGCTAATTCCATCATCGATCAAAGCCCCTGACTCCAAATCGAGTCGAATGTTCAGTGAAGGAACTGATCACACTGGAGTCGCTCGACGAAGGGAAATCGCCTACCCAACGGGAAACGATCCACAAATAGCAAGAATGTACGTAACCACAAGACATGGGGAACGGACCCAGAAGCTTAATTCCACACGCCAAATAGTTCCACCTCCATGATGGTTTTCTGCGGCATCTCGCCTTTCTTAGTGACATTCCCACTTTCGACAACGATCACAACTCTTGATAAAAGATTGGCAATCTTTGAAGATCAAGGCCAAAAGAATCCATCAGGTAAATCTTGTCACTGCTCACCAACAAAAATGGCCTCCAACAACGAACTATGGCACTCGGGATTATGTTCTCCCATTCTCCTGGGGAACGCAGCCGACGCACGTACCATCGGACATCGGCAGAGATGAGGATCGTCCCCAATAATAGAACTTAACATCGTGAGAAACTTTTTCAAATGACCTTCGCAACGATGGAGGTAGAACCCAATCACCAAGTAATTTACAAAATCAGCATAACATGGTGTGCGCATCGATGACGCCCAAGATGTGCCTGTCTGAAAGTTCTCCTCGATGCCAATCTTCTTATCCTCCTTCGATCAAGCTTCTCCAATCGCGATGTTGGTCGGCTACCACATTTTGCAGGCCTTTCTATCTTTAATTTCCATGTCAAACTCTTGAAGAAGGGATCCATCTCACCAACTGGGCTTTGAATCTTTCGCAATAGATTTACGAATGGGCATGGCATGGTCACAGGTAATACGGTGTGGTGCTCACCAAATAAGGTCTAAACTTATCGAAAGCATAGACCACAACATAATTCCTTCTCCGTGGTGGTGTAGTTCATTTGAAAGTAGGTTCAGAGTCTTACTTCATAATAAATGACTCGAAAAGCTTGTCTCTGCTTCGCCCCAATACAAAGACCGATCGCCCAATCACTCGCATCACATATAGTCAATGAATGACTCCAATCAGAGACCAAACTGAGTCGAGATCGTGGCTAACTTCAATTTCTCGAACGCCTCCAAACACTCATTTCAGGAACACGATCTCATATCTTCTCGAGCAATCCACACAACGGCTTCGTGATCGCCGAGAAACTTTGATGAACCTTCTATAAAACTCCACATGACCGAGAAAACCCTCACAAATTTGACATTTGTAGGAAAGGAGGTAGTTTCGATAGCTACTATCTTGCTCGATCCACTTCCAAACCCCGTCGAGATTTTGTGCGGACCAAGCACTATACCTTCCTTCACCATGAAATGGCACATCTCCCAATTGAGAATAAGATTCGCCTCTCACATCTTTGCAAAGACTTGTGACAAATTATGGAGACAATGGCTTAATGAAGAGCCAAACACGGAAAAGTTGTCCATAAAGACTTCCATAATATTCTTGATCAACCCATGGAAGACGGACATCACGCACCTTGAACGTGGCTGGAGCATCTGCACAATCCAAACGGCATTGCTATAGGCGAAAACTCCATACGACACGTAAACGCCTCAGGCCTTGATCTTCTCGGCGATGGCAACTGATCGTACCCTCTAATATCCATCGAGAAAATAGTAGAACTCATACCCCGCCAGTCCGTCCAACATCCGATCAATAAAGGGCAGTGGAAAAATGGTCTTCTCGTGGTCGTGTTCGTAGCACGATAGTCGATGCAACCGCTTATCCCGTTACGAGTCTTGTTGCCACAAGCTCGCTTGTCTCATCTCCGATCACCGTGATACCCTCTTTCGATACCACTCAGTGGCTAACCCACTCGCCGTCGGATACGGCATAGATCATGCTCGCCTAAGAGCTCAAAGACTCTTTTCTCGACGACTCTTGCATTGCCGATTCAACAAGCTGAGGTTGCACTCTTCGCTTATATTCATTCTCTAATGTGATCCGATGTATGCAAATCGAGGGTCAATTCTCGATATCGAAATCGCTCCACCCAATCGCAGACTTATACCGCCAAGACAACCATCGCTTTCACGCTTCCTCATCTGTCAAAGCCGAAGATATTATCACCGGCACGCCTCATCATCGCCTAAGAATGCATACTGGAAGGTGGTCCGCAACTCTTTCAACTCCATCTGGTGTAGTCTCTTCCTTCTTCACCACGGCGCCCTCTCTCTCCAATCGGCTTCCTCACATCTAAATAAGGCACCGACTTCCTGTGGTGGTCTCGACTTCATCGATGGACTTAAGATACTTAAAATCTCATCACACGCCTCATCAAGGTCTCATATGAGAAAATTGAGTTCGCATACAAAACTCCACCCATCACTGATTGAGTGCGATGGCGACATTGTTTCTATAACTCGGCTAGCCTTCCATGGTCTTCGCCGCCGCTTAGCATGCGATCGATATAGAGATTTTTATCTCCTCGCCGCCGACTCAAGGTGAGATCTCCATCTGCACGCTCATCGCTCGCTCGCCAGAGCTAGAATGGTCGCCCGAGAATAAAGAGGTATTCCTCATCCTCTCGCATATCGAGAACAACGAAATCACCAAGATGAAATTAACTTTCACGAGCACGCCCCTCCACTATCCCTTTCGATAAGTCACCGGCGTGTCCGCCATCTCAAGAGCTATGGTACGGCTTGATCTCCTAATCTCCAATTGCTAAAATGGACAACGCAGACGATTGATGCTTGCCCCAAATCACACGTAACCTCGAGAATGTCTCGTCCCACGACACATGCTATGGTGAAGTCGCTCGATCTTTCGCTGAGCAAGAACTTCTTTTGCAAAGACAAGATCGCACTTGAGATGATTTATCGCCCTCGAATTTTCCAAGCTTTTTTTATCGGGCAACGGCATCCTTCAAAACTTCACGAACCCGCATATCTCAAGTGCATCAAGTAAAGGAATATTGATGCTGGCACCTTTTCGAACATCTCCATGAACTCTGGTCAACTTCTCATCGATTGACTTGGCAAACGGTTGGAAACGAATTGAGGCACGACGCCGAAAATTTCTTCACGGTCATTTTCGCTGATCAGCCACACGCGCAAAGGTCGCCAGCAAATGAACACCATCTTTCTTCATCTTCGCGCGCAAGGCCGCTTCAAGCGCTTAGTGTGCGCCTGCTTCAGACGATTGCAGCACGCCAGACTGCTACGACCATCAGGTCGCCTGCCAGTCCTCCGACCGACTTGTGGCGGCACGCTGACTTGTCGCGCTCACGAACCGCCTCGCCAACTCCACCGTAGTATTCTCGCGCCGGGCTCGCGGTCGCGAGCTCGGTCCACGAGATCCTCTCTTGCCCGCCACCGCTCGCCTCCTCGTGACTTTGATAAGCTCGCCCACCCTCAATCGAATGGCATTACGTTGATTTTGTGGTTTACCTCCAGACATTTTAAATCGGTTCGACTTAGCCGCCCATTCTCACAGCGGCTATCCGACTTTATTCGATTCTCCATCATCTTCACGTGCTTCCCACAGCCGCCACAGCGGACTCCAAATGATTAATCTTCTCCGCCTGGTGTTGCTCATATAAACGACTTCTCGATTGTTGTTAATTGTTGGTTGCTTACAACCAACCATCGATCATGTCCTCTGACTCGGCTTTCTCGTTTGAATCACCCGCTCGAATCGAGAAATCCGGCGAGGTCATTGAAATTATTTGGCCGTCATGCACGAGAAATTTGGTGATTGCTGTTCGATTGTACCGGATTCCCCTGTGACGGCTTGTTCCTCCGATTGATGTAATTCACGCCCTCACCTCATTCATCTCCTCGACTGCAAAGATTTATCCGAGCCACGCCTTTTCCTTTCCTTTCTTTCTCAAATCGCTTCTTAACAAGCGAATCGCCCATAATATTATCGCATTTCAATCACCTTCAACGGTAGCGTAGCCACCACCGGTGTCCTTCCATCGCCATCGATAACTGCTGGCCGCCATCTTCTATGATGCGGCCGGGCCTCGCCTACACATCTGCTCAATAAGCAACCCCCACCGATGCGCCAACAATACCTCGTGAGGTGTCACCACCAGAAACTGTGTAACTGCCGCCCTCGAAATCCATGTCACACCTTCAATAAAGCCCTCGAATCTTTCCCACGACTCGAATAAAGATTCATCTCCTAATCGGGAGTTGGAAATCTCTCTATTATGATCTTCTCGTGCCTTTAGCCGAGGAAAGTACTTTGAGAGGAATTTCACGCACTGCCCAACCGTTGACGTCCGTATTTATCTAAGGTCTGAACCGCCCTTGCTTGATTTCGCAGAAAATCCGAACATGCGATCCGGATTGTGTCTTGTGGCACCCCATTCTGCTTGATGGTGTCACAAATGTCGCAGATATGTCTCGAGACGGGCATTCGATCCTCCGTGACTCCTCCTCCGAACTGCTTCCCTCGAACCATGCCGACAGTAGGGCCAGCCAGCTCAAAATTAGTTAGATTTACTGGCCCCATCCGCCTCCTTGAAATTGCTCTTGAGAGGTCTCAGTATATAATTCAACGGCTCGCTTTCTCCCGAGTGTGGACAACGAGTCCCATAGTCGCCAATTGGCGCCGCATTGTGAAATCCGCCAAAGGCGCAGCCATTTCGGAGGAACGCCCTGCTATATTCGATTGTTCGACGACATTAGCCTTCTTCGCCCGCCTCCTTCTCCCTTTTGTGAATTTTCGATTTCCGATCAAAGTGGAATCTGCGAGGTCCCTGACCTTGTGAACATAAACCACCGAGAAAAAGAAGGAATCGAATGGCAAGAAATAAAAATAATAAAATAAAAGTACAACTTGAATTAATAATTCCAAATTGTCAAGTTATTCCTATATGATCTCAATAACTTCAATAACGCGCCTAAAATTTGATCGCTCACTTTTCTAACACGAAAAGGTGTAAGTATAGGGTAAGCTAAGCATCGTATCCACAGGATTGTAATGCTAAAACACGTGGTTAACTCAACAAGGATTCATCATTATCCAAGCAACATAAAAGGTTTGGTAAGATTTGGCCGACTTCAATCCAAAACAGTAGACAACAAAATGTAAAATAAAATAAAGCAATAAACACTGGATGTTAAAATAGAGACGGACGACTAACCTTAGGGATGCATTAATCCTATCCACAACGTATGTTTATCCTGCCTTATTAACCAATTTTTAATCCGCATAAGATGGAAGATCCCATATATAACCGATAATTTCTCGATGACAAAAGCTGTCAGAGATTACTAGTTTTCCTATTATCATACGCCTCTAGTGAAAACAAGCAACCCAAACGGATCACAAAGAATATGCTTCCTACGAATATCCTATCTCAACCACGACTCAAGTGCTCATTCAGATCATGCATTCGAGATCGATCGACAATTAATACAATTACGTAATTAACCGACAACTAGATATGCATCAAGATTGATCGTAAATCAACACATATAAATAAGCACAATCGAATCACGAATCAATGCTCGACAGAATTAGCGATAACAGAATCACAACATATAGGATCGAATCATGCAAACCCTGTGATTAGAACGAAAAACCAGCTGACATAATAAACGGAATAAAATACGACGAACCATAAAAATGTAAATTAAATATATAAACCCGTGATGAAGGTTGATTGAACAATCGCTGGGCTCAATCCCAACCCCAATAAAACGGAAAATTGTGAAGATTGTCCCATTTAAACGCTCCTGGATCGAGACAAAACGCATAACCAATGGAAGAACAATGATTAAATCAACTCTAGAATGAAAATAGATGGAACCTAAAGCTAAAAATCTGGAAAACTTATGAAAACTGAGTAAAAGAGGCTCGAATCGAGGTCCAAGTTATGCGGGTGTTGCCACATATATAGGCACACCCCAAACCCCATTTCTCCTTCGCCACCGGACTGATCACCCTTCGCGATCGCTAGGTATGTCTCGCTGTTGCCCGCCTCGCCGCTCCTCCGCCGCTGCTACACTCGCTGACCGACTAGCGGTCACAGCCACGGTCGCGAGAAATCATCCAAGAATTTTCTCGCTACCGTCTTCGCTGGCACGACAAATGCTTAAACGCGATCATTCCTTACACAAAATGAAAACGAACATGATTCCAATAAAACATATTCAAAACTAAACGAATAGGAACCAAATCGTTTAAAACCAACAAAGAAAAACATAATAAAAACATGCAAAACAACTCCCCCACACTTAACTCTTTGCTTGTCCTCGAGCAAATTTTAGTTTCTTGAAAATAACGGTACACATCAAATCAATGCTTCGAATAGGATCAATCACATATTCCATTCTTTTCAATGCATCTTAATAATATAGTTCTCAATATCTCAATATAATGATCCTCACTCATCAATACAAACATGTGACTTATCATAGAATAACCGTGCTTCGACTCACATATGATTTCAGACATCAATATACAACTCACATGGTTCCCTTTAATGTAAGACATCCCAATGATAAAAAATAAATAAAACATGGTGAACTTAAAACCGATTATAGGACAATAATCGTTAGGTGAAACCTTCAAGTGATATACCCGAGTATCCTAACGTAGTTATCTATACCAGGGGTAGAGCCCCTTATTCGAATTTTAACCCCACTTATTTCACAACATAACTTCAATTATTTTCATATTTCTTTTTTTTTTGGAAAATCATACAAGATATGGGTCCCATGTATGAAGTATATAACAATCGATCACACACATTGTCTAATCACTGCTTCCTAATCATGTCCCACAGTTCAAATTGACACCTAAGTTTCATCACACTAAAAACCATATATACCAAGACGAAATGAAATTCAGATCAAAACATAATTAATTCAACTTAAAGCACAATTCTTCACGCACCATTTATTTCAAGAATATAAAATCATTTCTTATCCAAACAAAAAGCTAGGACAAAACAAAAACGACGAAACGCAAACAAAACGGAAAACGACACCCCCCACACTTAAAAACAGGCAAGGTCCTCATTGCAGATAAATATAAGAGTATAGTAGAGGCGACTCGAAAGCGATTTAAACGGAGCCAAGGGCATCGAACCCAAAACAAAACCTAAAAAAACACCAAACAAAGACAAACAAAGCAACAAAAACATAATGAGGTACACAAAAATAGAAAAACACATACACTCTAATAGTGAAGAATCACTATTGGTCGACGACGGTGGCGGAGGGAGCGCCATGAATGTAGTCCGTTGCCCATCGAGCCTCAAGAGCAGCCATGCGCGATTCTCGCCAATCATCTCGCCGATTATATTGATTCCAACTACTGGTTCGCCTTATGCCACAATCGATTCTCGCTCATCAAGACGCTGATTTTGCCGATCAAATCGAGAGTAGATATTCGACGAAACTCGTCCAAAGGGCCGCTAATTCATTCCTAAACCGTCCCAACTCTTCACGTATGGAATTATACCTCGCCTCGATGCACCTTGCTCAAAAGGGAACCGTGGATGATTGGGATCGACATTGCTCGAACGGGCTCAGATCTCCTTCCGCCGGTATGTTGGTCGCCTCATCATCGGATGCAAGAGTGGTATCAAAATGATCATGTCGCCAAGGTGCAGATGGTCCCGCACTGCCGCTGAGCTTCAAATAGCCGCATGCATGCATATATCTCTTCACACAGTTCCTCAAATTATGAGGTACAAGAGTTATCTCATTATATGCAAAAGGGGCGCCTCGAAGCTCACTAAGGTCAATCATCTTAGGTCGTATCAGATCTTGCCCAGGAATATGTGTTCCCTCATTATTAATTATCCCTAAATATACCGAGCCTAGTAGCTATTTGACACAAGGTCGCCGATATTTCTACGCCGTTAAACTAGTCGCAAGTGATCCCAAATGAAGAATGTCTGACAAACCTTTATCTTCTTTACCGCATGTGAGCAAGAAGACCTCAAAGAAGATTGACCTTGTTGGCCTCGCTTTCATTTATGAAAACATCAATGCGATGAATTTATGTACCATTGCCAAAGCCGCATCCTTAATAAATCCACTTCTGCATTCCAACCGATGACCGCTTGTTAAACCCCATAATTCCCCCAAGCCTCTCCGACATCGAATGATCGAGGTACACCGCGGCACCGGGTTGGAACCAAACACCCCTTCATAATACGAGGTGTGACAAGATACTCGCCCAATGCATAACAGTCATAGTGTTCGATTCATCGTCAAAACTCATCAGACAACAGAATTCAACCAATAACGGAGAATAACCTGCAATTCCATCATAGCATACCAAGAAGGCCCAAATTTTAAATATTTTTAATTCTATCCTCAAGACCCAAGCTTTGCATCAATCGCCAATTAAATAGACGCGGAGGAGTTATATCTTGATGGATAAAACGACGATGAAGAGTACCTTCCACAGGATTATAAATGGGAAAAGCGGCTGAGTACATTATGTTGATATCTTCCAAAGATTCCTCCATAGGTACATCATCATCTCGAGGATGACGGGAGCTGGACCCGACAGCTTGCTTAGTTCAAACCATATTGATCTTTGTGTGAGAGGGTATCGGACGAACGCGGGAAAAGGCTGACGGAGGTTGAGGCTCGGAGGGAGCACCGATCACCGAGCGCACGCTAGCACGGCGGGCCGGGACGTCACGATAGAAGATAGGTGAGCGAGGCGCTGCCACCGAGGGACAGTCACGGATGGAAGAAAGGCGATACTGGCGCTACCGAGGGACACCTGAGCACCGAACCAAATAGGGCGAGTGGGGCCGAGGCGCGAGGTCGAGCGCGAGCTTAAGTCACCGGACTGAATAGGGCGAGCGCCAGGATGGCACGAGCTTGAGCGCCGGGATGTAATAGGGCGACTGGGTCAAGCACGAGCTTGAGCACCTGACGAACCCCGAGCATCTGACGAGGGAGCGGTGTCTGACGGACGGCGCCGACGCGCCGCGACGATGACTGAAAGCACCGGACGGAGAGAGAGCCAAGCGTCAAGTACACGGAGACCGGACGGATGAGGGAGCGCTGGGCTTGCTTTGAGTGTGGAGTGTCGGACGGAGAGACGGAAATGCCGGAATGAGAGATGGAAGCGTGCGTTCTGTGGGAGAAGGAGAGCTGCGCGAGAGAGAAAGATCTAGGGTTAGGTTTACGCAAAATCTTTAAATAATAAAAATAAGTTTATTATTATTATTATTTTTTTATTTTTATTTTTATTTTTAAAATAAAAATGGACCCAATGGGCTTTCGCGTCTGCTACTGGGTGAACTCAGAATCACGCTGATTGCTTAATGGTACTCCAAAGGCGGCTAAGCGTCCGGCTACTGGGTACTCCTCCGATGCACTTGAGATAGCAATACGGCTGGCTCAAGGCCCGCATTTGGGGTCCCGTCACGCAAAATGATCGTTCCACACCTCGATTTTTGTTCTCCATACACCCAAGACTCCTAGATATATACTCATAAACCTGCACCACACAAAACCAAAACAATGATAAAACACAAACAAAACAAAATAAAAAAACAAGAACAAAATATAAAGAAACGTGGTTGCTTTCCCACGGCGCTAGTTTTACCGCCACTAGCCCGACCATTAATCTTTCATTCAAATCGCTTGAGTCTTATCGACTCATTCCCATCACATTCGGTGCTCCTTCAATGTACAACTTACACGTTGTCCATCGACTTGGAAAGATTTCTTCTCATCACGATTATACAATTTCACCGTCCGTATGGAAACACTTCTTCTATCTCGTATAGACCACTCCATCTCGCCTCCAAGCTTCCCGAAATGCCTCAACCGTGAATTAAAAAGAAGCACTTTCATTCCGTGTCAAGATCTTTTCTCACCAACTTTATCATGGATTCTCTTCACCTTCTTTATACATTCGAGCATTCTCATAAGCTTCATCACGTAGCTCTTCAAGTTCGCATAACCAGAAGTCCATTTTTTCCACCGGCCAAATCCAAATTCACATTCCTAATCGCCCAATATGCTTTATGTTCAATCTCAACCTAAGACGACAAGACTTACCATAGACCAACTTATAAGGGCTCATCCCTAACACGGTTTTGTAAGTCGTTCGATATGCCCATATAGCCTCATTCAGCTTTAGTTGCCCAATCTTTCTCGATGGCTTCACCATTTTCTCCGTAATCCACTGATTTGCTTGTTGCTCGCCCTCGGCCCCGTCTCAAGTTTGAGGATGATATGGTGTTGCTACTTTGTGGAAACTCCATTCTTCTTCATCAATTTCTCAAATAACTTATTACGTGTTGTTTCCCCATCACTAATTATAGCTCGAGGAAATCCAACCCGCAAAGAATATTATCCCGCACAAACTTGATGATAATATTAGCATCACATGTCCGGGTAGGAATCGCTTCCACCCATTTGGACACATAATCTACAGCAAGAAGAATATACTCAAATCCACAAGACTTTGGAAAATGATCCATAAAATCAATGCCCCACACATCAAAAATTTCAACAGGTAAATTAGTATTAAGAAGCATCTCATTTCTAACTCCTATCTCACCAACTTGTTGACATCTATCACATGCTAAACAGAATTTATGCGCATCCTTAAAGATTGACGGCCAATAAAATCCAGATTGAAGAACCTTAAAAGCGGTCTTACGACCCCCAAAATGTCCTCCACAATACGACGCACGACACAACGCCAAGATCTCTAGTCGCTCCTCCGTTGAATGTATCTTCGATAACCTCATCCTTACCAAGGCGAAAAGATAAGGATCATCCCAATAATAGTTCCCGCAAGAAGATTAAAAACCTTTTCTCTCTCGAGAAGAAATATCGAACGTAATTTTCCACTTGCAAGGTAATTGCATATATTAGCATACCAAGGAATAACAGAAGTCTCAAATGCATGCTCAAAGGGAAACTCATCACTAATGTCAGATTGATGTAAGTCATCCGATTGGGAGTTAAAGGGAAGACGAGATAAATGATCAGCAACTGCATTCTCACTACCCTTTCTATCCTTAATCTCAACATCGAATTCTTGCAGAAATAAAATCCACCTAATCAATCTAGGTTTGACTTGAGGTTTATACATCAAATATCAAAGAGCTGCATGATCGCTATGTACAATTGTTTTAGATCCTAGAATATAAGACCTAAACTTGTCTAAAGCAAAAACCAAAGCTAAAAGCTCATTTTTTGTAGTCGTGTAATTTCCTTGGCGCAGAATTAAGGGTTAAACTAGCATAGTAAATCACACGCAACATTTTATCAATACGTTGACCTAGGCCACCTCCTACTGCGGTGTTCGATGCATCACACATAATCTCAAAGGGCAATGACCAATCGGGGGCAACAACAATAGGTGCAGAGATAAGTTTTTCTTTCAAAGTATTGAAAGCATGCAAGAAACTTTCATCAAATGTAAAAGGAACATCTTGGGCAAGCAATTTGCATAATGGTTGACTTATTTTAGAAAAATCCTTAATAAATCGCCTATAAAACCTCGTGCTCTCTAAGAAACTTCTAATTCCTCTTACATCAATTGGTGGTGGTAATTTTCAATTACATCGATTTTGCCTTATCAACTCGATCCCTTTTAGATATCACATGTCCTAATAAAATCCCACTTGTCACCATAAAATGGTTCTTTTCCCACCAATATAAGATTGCATTCAATACAACGCAAGAACCACATCTAACTTCACAAGACAATCATGAAAAGATAATCCAAAACCTAAAAATCATCCATAAATACCTCAATGAAATTACTAATCATTTCAAAAGATAGAAGTTATGCATCTTGAAACGCTCCGTGGCATCGCATGCACCAAACAAGATCATCCTCCATGCGAAAGTGCCAAACGGACAAGTGAAAGTTGTTTTGGCTTGATCCTCCTGAGCAATCACACCGATAATAACCTGCACAAACCATCAAGAAAATAATAGTATTCATGTCCAAATAGCTTATCTAACATTTGATCAATAAATGGAAGAGGAAAATGATCCTTTCTAGTGTTGGCATTCAATTTTCTGTAGTCGATGCACATCCTCCATCCAGTGGTGGTCCTTGTTGGCACAAGCTCTCCTTTATCATTTTTCACCACAATGATGCCACCTTTCTGGGTACCACGTGAACCGGATCGACCCATCGACCATCAAGCACGGATAGATGAGTCCTTCTCAAGGAGCTTTAGAATCTCCTTCGACTACCTCCATAAGATTAGATTCAACCTTCGCTGTCTTTCCCGAATCGCCTAGCCCCTTCCTCAAGTACTATTTGATGCATGCACATTGCTGGGCTTATCCTCTAATATCGTATATACCCATCCAAGAGCTTGTTTATTCTTTCTCAGCACCTCAATGAGTTGTTTAGCTCGGCAAAGATTATGATAGGTTTCTGCTCACCCTCCTCGAGGTAGACATATTTGAGGTGTTCGGGTAACTCTTTGAGGTCTGGTTTCCCTTGCGGAGGTAATCTTTCCATTTCTACCTTTCGATTCTCCTCCACAATATTACTCTCCAGGCATAGCTTCTCTTCCTTTTCATTAAAACCTGCAAGAAAGGTTCCTATGCGATCTTCCTGCAATACACATGTCTCGACCACAAAGCAATCAATAACATCTATGTAAGAACAATTATCAATCACATCAGAAGATGGTACTATTGTGCTATCTCTAACAGAAAAGGACACAGTTTCTCCCAACACTGTCATTTTTAATATTCCATTTTTAACATCAATCAACGTGTTGGTGGTAGCCATAAAAGGTCTACCTAAAAGAATTGTGTGCTCTCTACCATTTTCCTTAACGTCACCCACATCAAGAACAACTAAATCAACAGAATAATCAACCCACCCACTCGACTAATATGTCCTCGATAATCCCCTTGGGTAACGAATTGATCTATCGCCAATCAGACACATGCGAGTAGGTTTTAATTCCCTAATTCTAGTTGCTCAAAAATAGAGCGAGGCATTAAATTTATACATGCACTCTAGGTCGAGCATGCCTGTAGCTTCCTTCCCATTTCCCAAAGCAATCTTTATCACAAAACTTCCTGGATTGCGCCGCTTTGGTGGCAATTGATGTTTAAAATAGCACTAGCAACCTCGGATACAATCACCTTCTCGTTATCTACAAACTTTATCTTTTCGATGCTAACTCCTCAAGAATTTGACATATGCCGGCACGCTTCAATAACATCTAGGAGAGGCAAGTTCACATTCACTTTAGAGAGCATCTGTAGAACTCTAAGAACCGCCGATCCTTCTTTTCACTTCTCAACTTGCTCTGAAAAGGAATTGAGGTTGATACGGATTATCGGCTTTGTGAAGCCTCAATGTCTCTTCTTCCTCCTCTCAGGCTTTCCTTTGCACTTCCTCACCACCTTAGTCAATTCGGTTTCTCTAGTGGAATTTCCACCTATTGTCAATCGCTTTTCCACCCCGAGAACCGTGATTGCTTGTGCTTGTTCAGCCGACCAGTGCTTCCTTCTTTCCTTGTTGTGCCAATTCTCCAACGGTCCCAATTTAACCGTCCTACTTGAGTCTCAATCCTCTTCATTGATGCTTCCACACACTCAAATCTCGATAACTTGCCCGATAAAAGTATGTAGAGAATCCTCGTTGCTATTTCCTGCACCCGGCCGATGTTGGGTTTGTGGAGGCATACCGCAGTTGTTGTTGTCACGAGGAGATTGTCGTCAACCGAGCTCCCCGACTAGATCCACCTTGATTCTCGACTCCGTGAGAAATTAGGATGATCTCTCCACCGGATTGTATGAATTTGAAAAGGATCGATATAGGCCCCTGCTGATATCCTTGCCGATTGCTCTTTGGAACCCTTTGTTGAACCCTTGCATAGCATTTACTGCACTTCAGATATGCCATCTCATCGCTCATTGGCACATGTTGGCCCCGTGTCCCGCTCACCACAAATACCACATGTCTCCATCGACATCACTTGTTGTCATAGAATTGAGGCAGGGTTGAGACTGCTCACCTCAATAGCCGAACTTGCGAGTGAGCTCCGCCAATTGTCGTGTCACTTCAAAGTTAGCATCACTATTTGCTACAGCAGCCTTCGCCCCGCGCTTCTCCTTTGCGAATTTGCAGCTAATGTCTCCAAAATCTCGCTAACATCATCGGCAAGTAATTACCAATGTCTCCTCCACCGCATTATCTATCATATATTGAAGTCCATTGTCAATCCATCATAGAAAACCGATTGAGGAGCTCACCGGTAATGGTGACGCGGCATTGTCACAGAACGACTTGAAACGATCCCATGCCTCATGAAGAGGTTCTCCAAAGAATCTCTTGAAAGTAGCTATCTTAGCTCTCACTCTCGCTTTTCTCGTTCGAGTAATATTTTCCCATGAATTTATCATAGATTGCTTTCCAACTCGCCAATGAACCAGTTGTAGAGATATCAACCATGTCTCGCTCTATCATTTAAGGTGTAAGGAAAACACCTCATTCTCGTAGTATCTTCTCAGGAGCCCGCTCAACGGAAAAGTGTGAACCATCGCATAGAACTACCGATGAAGTTCAAAGCATCCTCGCTGCATCCCATAGAACGACGGTAGAAGGTTGAAGTGAATGGGCTTCAACTCAGAAGTTACGGGCCGGATCCTCGAGGACTATGGACGACGTTGTCACCCCAACGACGGGTCGAGCAAAGTCACGCATCCGCCGGTTTCCTTCCTCGCCGACTCCTCCATTTGCCGCCATTTCTTCCGCACGAATTCCTCACTGGAGATCTACTCCAAATTTCTCGTGACTCAACCGTCACGAACTCGCCTCACTTTCGACGAGCTTTCTTCTTCCGAGTTCGAAGATTAAAATCTCTCACCCGTGAATGTTGTCGAACATCGTGCCAACTTCTTTTAAGACTTCACGACCTAGCATACACAAACACAAGACAAGAAAACGGATTACGCAAGACCTATGGGAAGAAAATAACCAAACAAAAATAAAATAAAGAAAAATAGAAGATAAGGAGGGGAAAATAACACAATCAAAAATGCCTAAAGCCTTCCCTGGCAACGGCGCCAAAATTTGTTCCGACCAAATTATTCTACTAAGTCGCTCGCAATAGTACGAGGTCCCTATAGCGTGGTAAGGTCGACTCAAGTCGAATCTCTCGAGGAAGATTTAACAGGGCTTATGATGTGTTACGATTAAAACGGTAAATCTAAATCCTAAACATGATTGGGGGGAATACTTAACTAAAATTGACAGGAAATTATAAATGTTCAAAGCAGTTCAATAGCAACAGGAGTAATTCAAGATTGTGAGAAAGACTAGGGTATTAGGGTTCTTCGCCTTGATTAATTGATTTATGTTTGCTTAAGAAATCTACCTACTCATGCAATCCTCAAACCTTAATCAAAACACTTGACTTTCGTTCCGTGGATTAAACCTAGGTTATAAGATTTCAAAATTACATAAACTATTGAGTACCCGTTTCTGGTAACCTATAACCCAATTGATTCCTATGATGCAACGTATCTATCTTTCAATAATACACGAAATTTAACCAATTAAATGGTGATCAATCACGTAACAGTAAACCCTAAGATTCAATTGGTATACTCAATCAAAACAAATAAACAATCAATCAATTTGAATCACCCAACCCTAGAAGAAGATTAGTTCATGCTCATCTCACGGATCAAACAATTGAAATCAATAAAAATCATTATTCAATAATTCAACGGAAGAAAAGAGAATAACAATCCTTACAATCGCAATAATCGTTGATGAATTTCTTCAATCAAAGTTCTTGAATCAATAAAGTGCAAAGGAAAATACTTGGAATGGTTGAAGAAATAATTCGCGTGAAGGAGCGACGTTCAAAAGAGAAATAAACTTAATGATAGACTAGGGTTTCAGCGTTTTACAACTTATATATAGCTCCCAAAATTCCTCGCCCAACACGGACGCCGCCTTCAAAGTAAGACGAATACGGTCACCCAATACGGACGTGGCGTCATGAAACAGAGAGCGCGTCGGACGCGTGAGCTCGAGAAAAGGCGCACGGACGCAACGATTCTCCGACAACTTCAGCTCAGGCCCAACGCCGACGCAAGCTGTCACGGACGCGGGCGATTCTCGACAACTTCACTTCAAATACCAATACGGACGCGGGCGCTCGACAACTTTAACTTACGCCTACGGGACGCGGGCGCCTCCTGGCGACACGCGCCCAAAGGCGGACGATTCCAACACCGGACGCTGGCCTTCTCGAAAAGGCCCTCGCGACGCTAATCGCACCAAATACCGCCACACCGAGTCCGCGCTGGCTGCTTTTATGCACCAAATGCTTAAATGCGATCATTCCTCACCCAAAACGAAAACGAACATGATTCCAATAAAACATATTCAAAACTAAAGGAATAGGAACCAAATCGCTTAAAACCAACAAAGAAAACATAACAAAAATGCAAACACCCACATCTTCTTATCATGTATGTTATATGTATCCCCTTTTCCCCGCCTAACCCCCACCCCTAATCACACCCCGGCATCCGTGCCTCCTCCGAATCGGGCGATAAATGCAAATGACACAAATCTTAGCAACAAGAAGCTTCAAAAATCGATGCCTACCCTCAAGATAAACCATGGAAAAATAAGCAATATGCATAACAAGGAACATGGAATGACAAACTATGTTGAAAATGGATAACCCGGGCATGTACTTCCTTTAGAAACTCGAAACGACGGAAAACATCACGACATGCAGAAACGCGAAAAACAAAAAAACAAAATCGGTACTTTAGTATAACACATAGCCCGGAACTCAAAACCTAAAGAGCCCATAGCCAAAAGGTGGCCCGTTGGCCATCAAATCGGCGGCCATAGGGGCGACGGCGGCGGCGTGAGGCGGTGGTGGTCGGTGGCCAAATAGGCCGGTCTCCGGCCGTTTTCTCGTCCCGTCCATTTAGAAACTCGAGTTCTATGCTATGCTATCTACTAAAAAGGCGGAATAAAATAAGAAAAGGACAAAAACAGAAAATGAGGTCGCCGGGGAGGGTCGATCGGCGGTGGTCAGCAGCACCAATGGCGCCACCGCCGAGCCTCCCTACCGATCCCCACCTCCAAAGACTCAAGAAGCAGATCTAGAACTTTTGGCTCTTCCATAAACACAGAGACGAAGAAATGAACGTTGAAAATGAAGGCCCCAGCCCTCTATTTATAGGAAAATGAGGGGTCATGAGTCGCTATGCAAGCGCCTTTTTCGAAAACGCAAAAAGCATTGCATCTTTTGTAAATGGACTCCAAATTCAGCAAACTTGGTACCCATGGACTCGAAATAAAATACCGGACACAACGACTATAAATAAGATATGCTTTTAAAAGACCCATGAAAAGTCCAGCTGATAACTTCCTCGATTGAGCTAAAACACACTCAAATTCACTCGCAATCGCATTTAGGTAATTGTAGCGTGATAAGTTAACCCAAGTCATCTCTCAAGGAAAACTTAACAGGGCGATTGTTCGTGTCGCACACAGAGAGCAATTAAAATCCTAAACATTCTAATACCAACGGGGTTTGAAACATACGGGAATTTAAATACGAGAAGATAAACAGCCTTCCTAAGCTGGGGTCACAATCCCTAGTTGAACTACGAAAGCGATAAATCGAAGTTAATAAATCTAAACTAGGGGTTGTCAATCCCTAGTTGAACTATGAAAGCATGATAAATCAAAGAAATAAACAAAAGCAATATAAATCAAAGAAGATGAAAATAATCCATTATCACTATGGAATTGGAATCAATAATATTCATCTAACAATAATACTATGAAAATTAATCCGAAAGACTGGTAAATCCCAAAAAGCATAAATTGTTGAACAAGATAATTTAATCAAAGTAATGAAAACATAAATTAAAACTAAATTGTATCCGCTTAATTGCCTCAAGAACTCGAAGAAAGCTTGGAATGAGAGTCGCGTCACAAATAAAATAAGAATCGAACAGTAGAAACCATGACCCTTGTAAAAGACCTAGCGTGCATATATATATATATTAAATAGGAGTGAGCGCCGGTTTGGAGTGAGCGCGGGTTCAGAAAATGTTCTGCCTTGAACATGAACGCTGGCTGAAGTTGAGCGCGAGAGGGAAAATCATTATGCCTCACAAATGCGCGCTGGCTCATTGTGAGCGCCGGTAGGCAAGGCGAAAGATAGCGAAAGGCGAGGAGGGCAATGAGCGTGAAATGGGCGCTAGGCCGGCGAGGCCGAGGCGGGCGGGCGGCGAGGCGAGGCGTCAGGCGGAAGCGCGCTGCGCGTGGCGGCGCTAGGCGAGCGGTATGGGCGAGGCGCTGGGCGACGAACGCCGGACGGGAAAGCTGAGCTGGCGCTGGTCCCGCCACGGACGGAGGCGCGCTGAACGCCAGATCGACCGGCGGCGCTGGGTGCCGAGGCGGGCGACGCGGGCGGCGCGGCGCGGCGAGGCGGGCGCTGACACCCGGCACGGACGGATCACGCGCGAGACGGCGCTGACACCAGCCACGGACGCACGCTACAAGACCGAGCGGGCGCCGGCCTGCACGGAGCTGGGTAAGCGTACGGGCGAGGCGGAGACGCGAGGCGAGGCGACGGTCATGGGTTACGCGGCGAGCGCGACGATGATGGGTGCCGCGACGCTGGCACTCGGCCGGCGCTGGCGGCATCGCGCTGGCGGCGGTGCAAGGCGGGCACACGGGCGTATGGCGGGGCTATGCGGGGGGGCGCCGGCGCGACTTTGACGTTCGCCTCGTTTCTCTCTCGTCCGAATTCGACGGCGATCCGCTTGCGCTATGAACTTCTATCAAATTCTTCAATAAACCAGATCCTTGGCACATCCAATTCATCCTATTTAAATGCTCTTTTTCTACAAAACATCGAAACAACGTAAGTAAGTCCGAATCGATAAATATTAATCAAACCAACGGCATAAATAGGACAAACCACTAAAATGACTTGTAAACAATACCAAGAATAAGCACAAATTATACCAAACAACTCCCCACACTTATCAATTTGCTTGTCCTCAAGCAAATTCTATACCAATAAGAATAGGGAAGATAACTCATGCAACTTCACTCTTAGTCTAATCAATCAAACTTTATCGCTTTTCCCCACACTTGGTGTTTACGAATTCAAAGATAATGTGAAATAAATCTAGGACGGCAATTGACTTTCAATAAATAAAAGGGTAACCTCTCGCCGCACTCCAACTCTCCGTTAGTGAACTAACTAATGTGGTCATCTTTAGCAACAAGTTCCTTTTAAAGCACAAAGAATGTTTTAAATGATTTTGAACAATATTCGAAGGTGAACTCGATGAACTCGAGTCTCCTATCGTGGTTTCCCGTGTCCATTTCTCAATTTACGAAAGAGGGACAGAATCTCATCCTCCATTTCAACAATCTCAACAAAACCAATTCATACTTTTTCTTTTTCTTTTTCTCTTCCATTTTTTATTTATTTATACAAGGAGACAAGTATATAGACGACCACAATGTTAACACTAACCCTAACATTAGTCGGACAAATCACATCAATTTCCCCCTATTCATTTTCTATCAATCACAATCACGTCAATTCACATTACACTCAAATCATATATCACCAAAAGTCCTCGGAAATTCAAAATCAATTCGACCAATACCACGTAGTTCACCAAGACAAATCAAAATCAAAACTTACTCGATAGATGTTGTTGAGATTTCTTTGATGTGAATATATTATACGCAAGTGCACGTAATCAACAAGTAATACACGGAAGTATTCCGAGATCGAATCCATTGTGGAATGCACTTTAAATCACGAGATTGTAATTTTGCAAAATAAGTGAGATAGATCTAACCGGTACGAACCAGAATATAACACCAGCGAACTGAATTAAAACGACTTCGCACGGCGTGGGACAAATGACATAGACAACGAGGAGATTACCGTTATCAAGGTAGAGAAACACACTTGATTTCCGATTCCACCCATGCTCTTTTCTAAATATTGCTACAAAGATTATCTTGATTATCACTATGACATGAACTTCTTTCGATTCTTAGTATTTTCCAATCTAAGATTATATTCTATAGATTCACCCATATATTCCTATATCGAATCGTTTTAGAATATCATTACTAATCCATTCATATTTGCCACGCAGGTAAATGCATATTCCTATGCTATTCACACACATAACATTAAAATCATGTTCTTACGCCGCCTATTGTTTTCCATTCTATAACAACTTCCCAAAGAATTAGGAACTACGATCCGACTAATGGTGATCAATCACAAGTGAGATAAAACAATCCCAATAAAACAATAGTGATTTAGCAAGACAAGCGAGAATCACGCCATCACGCCGAGCATGGGTTTCCTCAAAAATCAAGTCATAAAGGTTTAGCTCATAGCGAAATGTTTAACAACATTGAAATAAGCAACAGCCATAACAGACAACAAGGTTTAAGAAAAGATAAAGAATTAGTTATCGGAATCGTAGGTAAGCTCTTGATCGTCGCTCTTCCGGATGACTTCCTCTCCAAGAATTCGCACCTTCTTCCTTACTCCAGATGTTCTATATCCCCGCAACTCTCCAAAATGTCGATATCCGCACAATTCTTTTCTCGATTGTTGCCAACTCCTTTAATAACAACCTCCATAACAACCTCACGCGCTTTTTCGATGAGGTACAGATCAGGCACCGCCACTTCGCTCCCCGATCCTTTTTTTTCGCTTAGCTCGCCAGACGCAGCTGCTCTTTTCGCTGTCAGAGCTCCGCCACGCGGGTCGCGGGTCCCGCTGATTTCTTCTTCGAGAATTAACCTGCACTTTCCATGCTACTGCCTTCCCGTAAGCACGGCTCGATTTCGCCACCGAGCCCTGGCCTCGCCACGGGCTTTACTTGTCACGAGTCCGACCTTACTTTCGAACACGAGCTCATCCATACTATGCGAGCCGGACTCCGCCATGAGCTCGACCGCCACGAGATTGCTTCCACTTTCAATCCATCGAGGAGTTCGAACACTGCCCGAGCTCACGCACTCGCCACGAGCTCATGTTCCGAGCTCGACCTCTCGCCACGAGCTCACAAGACTGCCCGAGTCAAGGCCGCTGAGCTCACGTGCTTGCCCGAGCTCACGCCTTCGCTCGGAGCCCCGACCTCGAGGTCGCCTTCATACTTGTGAACTTTTCAATCTTTGAGCTCGGAAGGACGCGAGCTCTGCCCTACTTCTTTTTTTCCCCGAGTTTGGTTCCACTTACAAGCTCGGCAATTTTGAGCTCAAGGCCACTTTTCCCAAGGCTGACTTTGTCTTAGTAGCCCGACTCCGCCCCGTATTTTTCAAAGATTACTGCTCACCCTTCCTCTTACATCGAAGTCAAGTCGCCACGAAGCTCGCCTCTCACGCCGCTCTTCCCGCAACATGCTATGATTATATAAATAACGCCAAAACAACTAAAACCCTTTATTTTCATCGACTCAATCCTTCACACAAACACACGCAAACAAGAGAAACACAAGCAAGACAAGGACAAACAAAGCGAAAGCAGTAACATACAACAACCGAGGCTTTTATCATTAAAGACCTATAATAACTCTTTTACAAGAGTTATCACACCCCAAACTTAGTTCATTACTCGCCCTCGAGTGATGCTCACCACAAGATACAAAACAAATGTAATACGCATGATGCTCATAACAAAAAATGAGGTGATAGCTTAATCAACTAAGAATACTGCCACCAAAATTTTCAAAACACAAGAATCATTCATTCCTTCTCGTTGTAAATCTAATTACTCACCTCATTTTGTAAGAGTATCACACTAAAATTATTAACAGTACAAAGCGCATTAGCATTTACATGAATCTTCCCATGCTTCTGCTTCTCCTTAATATGACCATATCTTGATTATCAAGTGCACCTGTGTCTCCGTAAATTCAATTTAGTCATCCCCTTTGCTTAATATGAGTGATATCAATAATGAATCAAGAGGTCTTTATAAAGCTTATAACGCTAGGGCTCAAAGACGGTAGGATTATTTGGGATAATGTAGCTCGCAAACACCCTAGCATCCTTACTTTTTTTTTTTCAACATGCTTTATAACTACCCTTCTTCTTTCCTATAGGAGATTGTTCCCTTTTCGGTTAATTCCTTTCTCGCTCATAAACAAAATCTCAAGACTCTTTCCCTTTTTTTTTTTTAACGAAACAAGAAACTCTATTATAATATTGTCCCTTATCCTTAAGAGGTTACCTCTCCACCCCAACTTAAAACTCAACATTGTCCCCAATGTTGGAACATTATAACAAAATTGGGAGATTGATTACTTTGTAAGATACGGTGATAAGTCGAACTCTAAGTAATTTCGCCCGAGGTCAAGGGAATCATGGATACATATATGAGAGGGTACAGGGAATTTTATATGGTCGTTCAAAAGAAAAGGTCAGAAGCTCAAAAGGGACTCTAGGAAATCATGATATATGTGTAGGCGAAGAAAGGCACAAACGATTCAAAAGACGGCCTACATCCTATCCATATTAACATACTCATGTAAATTGTTCAAGGAACTTCCAACCAAAATGGAAGATAGGCACTGTGACAAGAATGTAGGTCAACCGAGGATTACTTATGCAATGGTTAACTCTTATAAAAGCTAATATGCAAATACCCAAACCATCGAGGTACTCCTCACACAAATAAGGATCAAACTTAGATAAACAACGAGTCAAGACGATTTCCTTTTTCAAAACAAAATAAGAAAACATCATCATTAAGCGCCTTTGCTAACCTCGGCATCACCCTTAGTCATTATAAACATCACAACAAATTTCAACAAGGACGCACAACACAAACAACAAACAAACAAAAGACAAAAAAACAACGAGAACAAAACAAAACCAAGGATTGAGTTGAGAGATACGCCTAGCTTCATGCATCGGATGACCCGGGCAGAGGGAGAGGCAGAGCAGTGGTTTGTCGCACGAAGCGACTTCATCATCGCGGCGGTAGATGCGGCTCATTCGACCGAGCTCCACTAGGGCCAGCCTTTTGCGGCGTGGTATGCACCGAACTCGCCGCTTCTCTTGGTACGCCTGAAATCCTCATCAAGGTCTCGCAGGATTTCGCCATGGAGTGAACAACTGCTTGGGATATCCGAAAGACGCGGCCCGTCCGTAAGATGACGATCCCAAGAAATCCCTTTAATGCACGGTCCTGTTGCGGCGGCAGACACACCGTAATCGCTTGATGTCATCTTCGCAAGCAAATGAACGTAGCATAAGGATGTTGATTGCACCAGAGACATTTCAAGATGTCCGCTATTGTTGGATAAGCAGTGCTCGTGACCGAGCAGTATGGCTCAGCAGGAAATGCGATGTCGGCATTGAGAAGTCGCTGTGGCCCCGAACATGACGACAAGGCCGTGGCCTTGATGTCTATGAAAGCTTTCTCCGTTGGTGGTCTTCATTGTCATCATAGGGGACTCCACCTCCATGCATAGTCGATATCGTAGAAGGAAAATAACCTTCCATTCTTCTTCTTCCGCACGCCCACCTCACGCCAAATTAGCGCCTACATTAACCGATCTCCCGTGAAAATGCATGCAGAGCAGATCCGCCCTCGACATCAAGAGTCATGGTAGTGGGCGTGATGCTGCTTTAATGAAATGGAGCCACACATGGCTTCGAATTTTAATGTCGACGCTTTAATGGATCGACGCCTTTGCGTAGATACAACCCATTTTGTTCCTTCTACCGTCAAGAGCCTTAATGCGTCATCGAGGTCATCACCCGAGGGCTCTCTTAACATTGTCAATACTCATCATCCACGGCGCTATCCGCACTATACACCCTCATTGATTGTTTCAGAGATATGATTACCGCTTACTCCCGACCACGGCCGATACTCCTCCTTGTCCGCCAGAGGAGTGATATTAGCATAAAATTTTTCACCAGGTCGAATCGTGGCGGGGGAATCGCCGTGAACTCGCCCATCCGCTTAGAGAAGTCACCCACGATAACATAGGAGTTTCCTTATTCTCGCTTGAAACCTTCTCCATCCACAATGCTCTTGATTTTAGACAGCGAAATCATTCAAAACCGCCTCGCGCATTAAACTTAGGAATGTTCTCAATAGATTGACCGCCTTAGATTTGGAGGTGTAGCTACCCTTGCTTTCTTGGGTAGAGCGACCTCGTGTTCGCTTTCTACAACCTTAGTTTTCCCTCTCCTCCGCTAACTTTCCTTTTGACGAGGCGTGCAAGTGTCCCAAAGATTGAGGAACGCGAAATAAACGGTGACGATCTGTGAGAGGTCAGGTGATAATTCCTCGTCCGATACGATGAGGGCGTGTTTGGATCATTATTTGGGACCTTCACAAACTTCCCGGCTCGCTTCTGAGATTGACCATGGTTGCAAGAAAATTCCTGAGAGAATCGACAGAGGTGAGATCGCTATGAGGATTTTGGGAGACGGGGTAGTAAGAGCAATGTAGCAAGAAAGGAAGAGCAAAGGAAGTTGAGTAGTTGTGGGATATAAGCGAAGAATATGGAACTGCTTTTTAACCCAAATAGCTAAGAATTAATTCCTTCTTTTCGAACCACTATTCCCGCTAAAATTTCCCTTTATCTACCTTGCAAATCCTCTTTTGAGCATTATAAGCACGGTGCTCGTAATATCTTCTGCACCACGCCGCAATCCAAACATCAAGATATCAATTTACCAAAACAACCTAGTTTCTTTTAATCATGTTATAGCAATTTATTTAAAACCCAAACAAACAAGGAAGGCGGAATAAACAATATGTACAATCAGTCGCCAGCGCCCGATCACCATGGCGACCATGGTACCCGAGGTCGCATCTTTCAAAGTGGTAGAGGTCTTCTCGACCGACCGCCCCCACAATAATGCTTGACGACCGCCCATCGACCGAATTCACGACCGACTTCCCTTCGAAGTGTTATAGCACCATGGGGTGCTACATGAAGAATTGTAAAAGGCCCGCACCATCTGATTTTAGTTTCTGTGGAATAACCTTAACTCGAGTTGAACAAGAACACTGACCCGCAAGAACTCCCTAGCAAGATGTTGTTATCATGCCATCTTTTAGTTCTCTCAGTACAACTTATCATTTTCATAGCGAACCAACGGAATTCATCCATCTCACTTAGTCGCAATCAATGAAGCTTCTCCAAGAATTGGACGATCAAAGTTTAGTTTCTTAATCGCCCAATAGGCTCGGTGCTCCAGCTCCAGGGGAGGTGACAGCTTTTCCATATACCAAGCGATAGGGCGACATCCCTAATGGTGTTTTGAAAGCTGCTCAGAGCCCATACCGCATCATCCACCGCGGACCAATCTTACGCCCGGATTCACCACCTTTCTAGTATACCCTTAATCTCTCTGTTGAAAGTCCGCTGACCATTCGTCTCATGGATGGTATGTCAGGCGATCTTATGGCTAACATTGTATTTCGCTAGTACGTAACTTCATCGCCTTGTTGACAAAGTGTGCCCTCGCCACTAATGATCGCACGGAGGAGTACCAAACCGGTGAAAATGTTCTTTTGCAAGAACTTGATCACCACTTTTGCATCATTCGTGGTACTTGCTACAGCCTTCCACCCATTTGGACACGTAATCAACCGCCACCAATATGTAAAGGTTTCCGAACGAGGTGAAAAGGACCCATGAAGTCGAGGCCCCATACATCAAGAGTTCAATTTCGTAATGAAATTCATTGGCATCTCATTTCGAGAGGATATGTTTCCAACTCACCGGCATCGATCACATCTTTGCACAAAAGCATGTGCATCCTTAAACAAGGTCGGCCAAAATAACCTCGACCGAAGACTTTAGTCGCCGTCATTTGCCCCGCAAATGACCACCATATGGAGTGGTATGGCATCCTTCCGCACTGATTCCACTTCTTCATGCGAACACACCATTAATCCATCGCCAAGACGCTTATATAAGAAGGGCTCGTCCCGTAAGTAATGTTTGACCCCAAAGAATCTTTCTTTTGATGGACGAGAACTCGGGTGTAGCATTCCACATACCGTAAAATTGACAAAATCTGCATACCATGGCGTATTCATTGTGATGCATGCTCATTAGTTGCTCATCCGGGAACATGTCCCGAATCTGGGCTTGAGTCGATTCTCCTTCCGATGCCGGTAATCGAGACAAATGATCCGCCACTGATTTTCCTTTCCTCGCTCTTATTTCCGATCAAATTCTTGTAGAGCAATATCCACCGACTAACCGTGGCTTCGATCTTCTTCGCGACAAGACACCGATAGTCGCATGATCTGTAGATTATCACTTTGTTCCTACGAGGTAGGCTCGAACTTTTCACGTGCAAAAACTACGCTAAGCAAGCTCATTTTCTCGTCGTGGTATAATTTATCCGGGCTTCCACCGTGGTTTTACTTGCATAGTAGATCGAGTGGAATATCTTCTCCTGCTTGCCCAAGACGCCCCACAAAGAAAATCACTTGCATCGCACATCACCGAAAGCGCGATGTCCACCCGCCCAACACCACCGGAGCTGTTACAAGAGCTCGCTTCAAGACTTCAAATTCCTTAAAACACTCAGGAGTGAAGTCGAATCAAGGTTTTGCTCAAAGAAGGCACATAGGGGCTTAGCTATCTTTGAGAAATCCTTTATAAACCTTCTAGAAACATGCATGTCCCAAGAAGTTTTCGCACACCTTTTACAAGAGAGGGAGGTGGAAGTTTGTCTATTACTCGATCTTTGCTTTGTCCACTTCGATCCCTTCTTCGATATGTGGTGACCTAAACGATGCCCTCGCACCATGAAGGGCACTTTTCCCGCTTAAAACCAAGTGGGTTGCTTCATGCAACGCCCGTAACTTTCCCAAATTACTTAGGCATATCCCATAGGTGTCTCCGAAGACGGAGAAGTCATCCATGAAGATTTCTATCGATTTCTCCACCATATCCGAGAATATGGCCATCATGCAACGCCGAATGTTGCAGAGCATTACAGAGCCCAAATGGCATTCTTCTAAATGCGAAAGCGCCATAAGGACAAGTGAAGGTGGTTTTATGTCGATCATCGGGCGCAATGGCAATTTGGTGATAACCGTAATAACCATCGAGGAAACGTAAGAACTCCTTACCGGCTAGTTTATCCAAAGATTCGATCCATGAATGGTAGAGGAAATGATCCTTCCCGGTTGCTTTGTTTAGCTTTACAGAGTCAACACGCACACGCCATCCTCGTTATCACCCGCTGGGACCGCCTCGCCGATCGTTTGAAACCACCGCGACTCCGCCCCTTTAGGAACACACCGAACCGGGCTCACCCACGAGCTATCCGAATTGATATATGATTCCGCATCCACCCATTTGATAACTTCTTTCTTTAGTACCTCTTTCATCGCTGGATCGAGACGTCGCCGATGTTCTATGGAAGTCTTTGTGGCAATCTTCCAAAGAATATTTTATGCATGCATGGGACGGGCCGATCCTCAGATATCGCCAATGACCATCCAATAGCTCGCTGTATTTTCGCAATACCGTAGCAAAGCTTCTTCCGATCGGGCTTGAGAATAGCGAGATAATTACGGGAGGGTTTCCTCCTCACCCAGATATGCATATTTGAGATGGTTCGCAAAGTCTTTAGATTAACACCGAGGTTCGCCGATTGATGGTTTGGGTGCCTGAGTTACCTTATCGGAGCCCAGCCGACTCGGAATTCGTCCGTCAAGTGAAACCGACATTTTCTTTGAGAGATGCCGACACAACTCCTCGCTTTTCTCCAACTCTCACGAAGTTCGCATAGCTTCGCCATTAACTCCGAAGTGCGAGGTGCGATCAGATTGTATCCGCGACGACCGCCCCATGACTCGGATTCGAGCATTCCTCCACTTCGTCCGGATACTTCATAGCATTGAAAACATCAAGGTAACCTTCGATCATTTACCTCATGGTGAGCTCGCCTTCCGAACATCAATTAGAGTTCTTCCACATTGCAAAAACGACGTCCCAAAATGATTGGCACCTCGTGATCCGCTTCATAATCCAAGATAATGAAGTCCGCGGAAAGATGAATGTGTCCACTTTACTAATACATCTCGATTTTTCCTTCGGACGAGCCATAGATCGTCCGCCAATTGCAAGGTCACAGCTAGGGCCTCGCTTCTCCTATCCCGAGCTTTTAAATATTGAGAGCGCATCAAATTTATGCTTGCTCCGAGGTCACATAACGCACGACCCACGCCAAGGCCCTCCAATCGAGCATGGAATTGTAAAGCCCTCGGATCTTTCAACTTCGGAGGAGCTTGCTCTTTAGCATCGTATTACTACTTTCAACACCACCGCTTTCAAACTCGCCCAACCGCTCTTCTTGGTCGATGTCCTTCAAGAACTTCACATAGTTCGGCATTTGTTCCAACGCTCTACCAAAGGGATATTGATATGTAATTGCTTCGTAACATCAAGGAATCTTCAAACCGGGTATCCTGCTGCTTTTCTTCAACCTTTACGAAAAGGAGGCGGTGGACGATACACCACTCGTCCGTAAGGTTCGTAACGGATTTGCTGCCGCAGCACCCCGGCATTGCGAGACCGCTCGATTTTCCGTGGTAGCGACTGTTGTTACTTGTTGAGGACTCACCTTTCCTTCTTGGTCCGACACTCCGTTCCTCGTGATCCGCTTCCACTGTAACGTGACAGCCTCGACCGTTTCTTTATCTTTTCGTGGATTCTCCGTGTCACTTAGCAAATTTCCAAGAGGTCGGTTTTAATCTCATTGGCTAATTGTCCGATCTCGACTTCCAAATTCGGGCAACAAGTGGATTGCCCTCAGACATAAAGATCTGCTTTAGCCATGTATTCCTTCATCAAGGTTTCAATAGTCTTCGGTGTGTATTGCTTGTTGTCGCTGGTTGGTAATTTTGTGGATACGTGGTTTTCAAAATTTCACCATTCGCTTGATCCGACCCTTGGCCTCCCATGAGAAATTAGGATGTTGTCGCCACCGGATTGTATGTTTGTGAATATGGTTGTTCCTCTTCCATTCGATTTCCCGGATAATGCATCGAGGTCGGTTTCGACGGCAACTCTCGGGCGTATGCCCTTCTCCACAATATACACGACACCTCGCTTACTTGCATGGTAGGCGCGACCATCGGACTACTCACGGGCCGCACCATTGGATTAGGTACTTGCAACCTTTTAACATGTTACTCATGGATGCTACTGGTCATAATGCCGCTGTGGCATCAACCTCCAACACACCAAATGACCGATTTCTTTCCTATCAAGCACGAGAATTTGACCATTGGCAATTGTTATCTGCGATTCTTTCCAAGATCTCGTATGCTTCGTTGTACGACTTCAAAGAATAGCTCCATTTGCAGAGGCATCAAGCACCAAACGCGTGCCGACGATCGAGACCATCAGAAGGTCTCCAATTGAATCGCAAAGGAATGCCGTGATGAGGACATTTCGTAGCATTTCCTTATATCGCCCCAAGCTTCGCACACCGACTCTTCATTATTCTCGCCGAAATGACATGATGTCATTCCGAATCTTGCTCTTGGTGGGCGGGAGTACTTCATCAAAAAATTTCACGAGCTCGCTCCATGAGGTGATAGAATTTGATGGAAGACCGCTCACCATGCTTTTACACGATCTCGTAGCGAAAAGGAATAACCAAGTCTCGCCGGCTTGTGGAACACCCGTAACTTAAATGAGTCGACCTCCGTAAATGATCAAGGTGGAGATGGATCCTCCGTGGCTTGACCACTAAATTGCCCCACCGCTTGGAGCATCTCAAACACGAACGGCTTCAGTTCGAATCGGTTCGCTTGCACCTCGGGTCTTGTAATTTGGATTCATTCCAGCAACTGGGGGTTAGCGAATCACGTATACCCCTTCCCGATCATCGCCGATGACAACGCATTTTCGCATTGTGTGCCTCTCCTCCGGTGCGGCCATCTCGGCTCATACCTCGAACTCGTTCTCGGGCGCCTTTCACGAAAGGTGCGCTCAATCTCGGATCTAACTGGTGGGTCACTTGCGCTTGCCTTGCGCATAAACCACAATCCCGTAACCCCCGCTCACACAAAAGGTAATGACCAGAGTGAGTCACGATCACAAAGAAACACTAAATTGCAATCTCCACGTAATTTATAATTAGCGCCTCAAGAACGCGCCAAAAACTTGTTGTTGAGATTTCTTTTGATGTGAATATACTATACGCAAGTGCACGAATCAACAAGTAATACACTAAGTATTCCGAGATCGAATCCATGGAATGCACTTTTAAATCACGTAGATTGTAATTTTGCAAAATAAGTAGATGGACTAACCGTACGAACTAGAATATAACACCAATGAACCGAATTAAAACGACTTGACACGGGCGGTGGACAAATGACATAACAACGAGGAGATTACCGTTATCAAGGTAGAGAAATGACTTGATTTCCGATTCCACCCATGCTCTTTTCTAAATATTGCTACAAGATTATCTTGCATTATCACTATGACATGAACTTCTTTATTCTTAGTATTTTCCAAATCTAAGATTATATTCTATAGATCCAATCCATATATTCCTATATCGAATCGTTTAGAATATCATTACTAATCCATTCATATTTGCCACGCAAGGTAAATGCATATTCCTATGCTATTCACATACATAACATTAAAATCATGTTCTTACGTCGCTTATTGTTTTCCATTCTATAACAACTTCCCAAAGAATTATAGAACTACGATCCGACTAATGGTGATCAATCACAAGTGAGATAAAAACAATCCCAATAAAACAATAGTGATTTAGAAAGACAAGCGTGAGAATCACGTCATCACGCGAGCATGGGTTTCTCAAAAATCAAGTCATAAAGGTTTAGCTCATAGCGAGTCGTTTAACAACATTGAAATAAGCAACAGCCATAACAGATTAACAAGGTTTAAGAAAAGATAAAGAATTAGTTATCGGAATCGTAGTGTAAGCTCTTGGATCGCCGCCTCTTCCGATGACTTCCTCTCAAGAATTCGCACCTTCTTCCTTACTCCGATGTTCTCTATCCTCCGCAACTCTCCAAGATGTCGATATCCGCAATTCCTTTTCTCGATTGTTGCCAACCCTTTTAATAACAACCTCCATAACAACCTCACGCGCTTTTCGGTACGATCAGGCACCGCCACGCCTCGCTCCCGATCCTTTTTCTTTTTCGCTTAGCTCGCTGCATGCGCAGCACGTGTCTCTTTTCACCGATGTAGCCACCGCCACGTGGCCGTGGTCCCACCGCTGATTTCTTCGAGAATTAACCTGCACTTTCCATGCTGCTGCCTTCCCCCGTAAGCACGGCCGGGATTTCGCTTACTTGAGCTCGGCTCGCCACGGGCTTTACTTTGCCAATGAGTCCGACTACTTTCGAACACGAGCTCATCCATACTTGCGGTGGACTGGATCCGCCATGAGCTCGACCGCCACGAGCTCGCCCACTTTCAATCTTCCGAGGAGTTCGAACACTTCGCTTCCGAGCTCACGCATTCGCTTCGAGCTCACGCCCGAGCTCGACCTCTTCGCCACGAGCTCACGCCGACTTCCCGAGCTCGCGCTTGCCTCGAGAGCTCACGTGCCAAACCGAGCTCACGCCTTCGCCTTCCGAGCCCGACCGAGGTCGCCTTCATACTTGTGAACTTTTCAATCTTTGAGCTCGGAAGGATGCGAGCTCGGCCCTACTCTCTTTTTCCCTGAGTTTGGTCCACTTACAAGCTCGGCAATTTTGAGCTCGGGGCCACTTTTTCTCTGCTGACTTCGTCTTAGTAGCCCGACTCCCCGCATTTTTCAAAGATTACTGCTCAGTCCTTCCTCTTACATCGAAGTCAAGCTCGCTCACGAGCTCGGCCTCTTCTTACGCCGCTCTTCCCGCAACATGCTATGATTATATAAATAACGCCCAAAAACAACTAAAAACCTTTATTTTCATCAGACTCAATCCTTCACACAAACACACGCAAACAAGAGAAACACAAGCAAGACAAGGACAAACAAGCGAGCAGAACATACAACAACCGAGGCTTTTATCATTAAAAAGGACCTATAATAACTCTTTTACAAGAGTTATCAATAGACAAATCTTAAGTCCAAACAATCAAAATAAGCACAAGGGCACATCATTAAGCATACAAAAATATATATGTCACGCCCACAAAACCAAATACTCTCCCCACACTAAATTCGAGACCTTTGTCCCGATGCTCAAAACATTAATAACACAAAAATAGCCGATAGAGGAGGAGACTTCCCTGATAATAAATGGCAGTGGCAGGGTTAGAATGTGAGCGTGCACGGCAGAGTTGGAGTGTCACGGCTTCACCACACTGCTTACAACGTTCCAATTCTGAGCAAAACAATCTCAACGACAACAGACAGATCAACGAGAACAACGAAACAAAACAAAAAGGAAAGAAAGAAAAAGAAAATGAAAATCCATGGGTAAACTCCCACGTAGTACTCAGTTTAACGTCGTGAGCACGACGTGTTTATTAGAGCAAACGGTGGTGGTCAATGTGGCGGTCCCCCATAATCAGGGTGCCATGAGCTCCACCGGTGTCCCAGAGGACTAAACCAAGTGCTGCTCCAGATAGGGCATAGACATCCCTTTATCAGCAGCTTCAGAAAAACTGCCTTCACCACCTCTATAAGCACCGAAGTCAACTCCATTTCTTCAACAATTAGAAGTTCGGCTGAGATGATCACCGACTTTCCTTGCTCATCCTCCAAGAACACATATTTCATCGGTAGTTCCTTCACTACCATTGTGGGTCTGGGCATGCTAACACTTTCCTTTTCCCAGTCCTCTTCATCAACTGAAATCGTACGAACTACTTCGACGGTATTCTCAACGGATGACTCATACTCATCGGAGTCTAACTCGGAGACTACCACCTCTTCCTCTTTTTCTTGTAGTGGCAGAATATTTTCAGATGGCTCTTCCACTATACGGTCATCTGCTCGATCACCTTGAAGGACAATGATCACCGAATTCCACGGGGGTGGCTCTAAGTTCTCTCACCGCAAGTTGTTGTTGATACATAACCAACTTCTCAGCCATCAGTCCCACACGTGCTTCTAAATGCTCAAGAGTTGCGTCTCTAGCATCCAATCCTTGACTGGTAATCTGAATGAACGATGCACCCATATCCTCCAACGGCGAACTCTGATGGTCGGTGGTCGCTTGAGCCTCATAGGGTGAGCTTTGAGGCTCCCCTATTGCATCTTGTTGCAACAACTCGTTCAGCTTCTCAGTCATCAATTCCAATCTTGCCTCTAAGCGCCTAATTTTGGTGTCGTCGGCATCCAACCGTTGGTGGCGAGTCTGACTCAATTCTGCCTCCATATCATCCAACGGATACCTCTGAGGTGGTGGTGGATGTGGTGGTGAAATATACTCCTGCTGCGGGTGGTACCACTGTTGCTGTGGAGGTTGTGGCTGATGTGGATCACACCATCCATAATCATGTTGTGGTTCCCACCATCCCGAGTTGGGCTGAGGAGGCGGCTGCTGCTGTGGATCCCAATAATCTGGTCGGGTTGAATCCACATTCTGAGTTGGGTTGGTTATTCCACCCGAACCATATTGTTGCTCATAAACAAAGGATATCCTCAACATGGTCGAACCGGCTCTTCTTCGTAAGAAGAATTTGCCCAATCTGACGATCTTCCTCCCCCCACTGCTTTGACCATATTCGCATCTGGTACCCCCGCTTAAAAGACACCAACTACAAAAACAAGATCATACGCACCGGGAGAAAATAACAAAAGAACAAAAGAAACACAGAATAAACAACACAAACAATATGCCTAAAGTTTTCCCCAAGAACGCGCCAAAATTGATTGAGCTAAAACACACTCAAATTCACTACAATCGCACGAGGTAATTGTAGCGTGATAAGTTAACCAAGTCGTCTCTCAAGGAAAACTTAGCAGGCGATTGTTCGTGTCGCATACGTAAAGCAATTAAAATCCTAAACATTCTAATACCAACGAGGGTTTGAAACATACGGGAATTTAAATATGAGAAGATAAATGCCTCCTAAGCTAGGGTTATCAATCCCTAGTTGAACTACTAAAGCGATAAATCGAAAGTTAATAAATCTAAACTAGGGTTGTCAATCCCTAGTTGAACTATGAAAGCATGATAAATCAAAGCAATAAACAAAAGCAATATAAATCAAAGCAAAGATGAAAACAATCCATTGTCACTATGGAATTGGAATCAATAATATTCATCTAACAATAATACTATGAAAATTAATCCGAAAGACTGATAAATCCCAAAAAGCATAAATCCAAAGCATAAATTGTTGAACAAGAAAATTCAATCAAAGTAATGAAAATGTAAATTAAAACTAAATTGTATCTCGTTTAATTGCTCAAGAACTCGGAAGAAAGCTTGGTGAATGAGGCTGCGTCATGAAAAAATAAGAATCGAACAGAAACGGCGACCCCTTGTAAAAGACCTAGCGCATATATATATTAAATAGGAGTGAGCCGGTTTGGAGTGAATGCTGGTTCGAAAATGTTCGCCTTGAACTCGAACGCGGGTCAAGTTGAGCGCGAGAGGAAAATCATTACGCCACAAAATGCGCTACTGCTCATTAGTGCCAGTAGGCAAGGCAAAAGATAGCGGCGTCAGGAGAGGAGGCGCTGGCAAGGCCCAGCGCGGACGGGCGTGAAATGGAGCTGGGCGCGGCGGAGGCGGGCGTGCGCGGCGAGGCGAGACGCCGGGTGGGCGCGCGGCACGCGGATGGGCGCGGAAGGCGCGGCGTTGTGGGTGAGGCGCCGCGCGACGGACGCCGGACGGGAAGCTGCTGGCGCTGGAGTGGCGCGGTCCCCAACGCCGACGGAGGGCTGACTCGAGCGGGCATCAGGGTGCCGAGTGGGGCGACGCGGGCGGCGCGGTGCGACGCGGCGCCGGACACCAGCCGGGACGGATCACGACGCGAGGCGGGCGCTGGACACCCAGCGTCGGACGGACGCGTACGCTGAAGCGGGCATCTGCTCGCGCGCCTGGTTGAGCGGCTGGGCGGGCGAGGCGGGCGGGCGAGTAAGGCGACGGGCGCGGTTATGCTACAGCGCGCGGCCGCGCCGAAGCGACGAGGAAGATAGGCAGCGCACGCAGGCACTCGGCGGGCGCGGCGCAGGCGCGCGCGCAGTGCGGTGCGGTGCGGGCGTGGCTCGCGGGGCCATGCGGCGGGTGCCGTCTGCGACTTGACGCTTAAGCTCGTTCTCTCGCGTCCGAATTCCGATTTGCGATCCGCTTGCGCCTATGAATTCCTATCGAAATTCTCTTCAATATACCAGATCCTTGGCACATCCAATTCATCCTATTTAAATGTCATTTTTTCTACAAAACATCGAAACAACGAAGTTAGTCCGAATCGATAAATATTAATCAAACCAACGGCATAAATAGGACAAACAACTAAAATGACATGTAAAACAATATCAAGAATAAGCACAAATTCATACCAAACACTTCCCCGGAGTGCCAAACCTTCGTGGGTGGTCGAAAACCTGCATACTTAGTGTCTATGAATTCGTCATAAGACACTCTTCACAACGCTTGAGGTTTCGTGACGGTCGCATCATCGAAACAAAAAATTAACCTTTTGACCTTTCTTAAAAAATGTGCCATGCAAACCCCAAGCTTAGGAAGGACGGGGTATTACACATGATCAGTCATACCCGTATCTACTACCCATGAATGAGTAGAACAAGTCGCTAAACATGTTTCCGTTACTAAAGCAAATGGCGTACCTTGAGCCTTGAGCATGGGACACTTAGCTTCCAATGCCCAGTCTTGCCCCACTTGAAGCACCTGCCCCTCTCCTATGGCTTTTTCAAGCCTCTGGTGGCTACCATGTTCTTGCTCCCACTAGCTTCCTTGCCTCTACCACCTTTGGCACTCATTTTTCTTCTTCCATTTTTCAATGGAAAATTTTGGCCCTTAGATGTACTAGCAAGGGCACATGCTCCTTTTCCCATGAGATCTTCTGCGGCCACGAGATCATTTAGCAACTGACTAAGTGTATACTTGGTCTTGCTCATGATCGCGTTCACGCGAAAGTTCTCAATAGACTTGGGTAGTGTGTTAAGGATGATATCGACCTTGGCTTTGTCATCGATACCTCCTCCCAACTGATCAAGACTATCCATGAGATGAGTCATGTGGGAGACATGTTCATGGACCGAACTTCCTTCTTCCATCCTACACGCCAAGATTTCTCTCATTGTGTGGAAGCAGACTATCCGATCCGACTGCCCAAACTTACTCTCGAGACTTGACCATATTTCAGTCACATCTACCATCGACTGATGCTGTAACTGCAAGCCTTTGGACATAGTAGTCATCATATAGCATTTGACTATATTATTTGACTTATGCCAAAGTCTGCTTGACTCTCGCTCCTCATTCGTCGATGCGTCAGTAAGGGCATCGGGTTTGGGAGTAATGAGAACAAACATGTGTTCTTCTACAATAAGAACATATTCCATGTTTGGTTTCCACTCGATAAATTTTGGACCGGATAGAGGATTTTGTGTGACCATATTGATAATCGGTGTAAGAGACATATCTGAAAAGTAATGTAAACACATAAGCATACGATCGTACATAATTCATAACAATAATTTTGTAACCTTTTGATAAAACTATATTAATTGAAACCCCGATCGCCCAAGAAATGCCACATGCGAGCCATGCGTGGGCGTTTACATGAACCCCCGACTGCACTAAAATATACCTTTTAGTCGCTTAATTTCAATCTATGTCAACTTATCCTTATGACAAATGAAATTAATGATTGGACCTTACTAGACCACATCACTATCGCACGAAGGGACTTCGCGGGAAGTTGTACTTGAGGTGATGCCTAAGCAATGACCACAATTTTGACAGCAGATAATGAATTCTTAGAATTGGTATACTCACTCGAAACATACCGCTTCCAATTCAAAATCTTTTGTCATCTCATTTTAAATCTATCTCTAGAGAACTTATGAAAATTGCATATGCAAGCCACGCGTGTGGACGTTTACACATGAAACTCCCACTTCTTAATAGATTAAAATGTTTTATTTAGAAATCTCATCTAACAAACTTATGATAAACAGTGCAAGCAAGCCACGCGTGTGGACGTTTACCTACAGTGCGTACCACTTTGTTTAGAAATCAAAAGTGGAGGTCTTGACATATTTAATTTAAAAATTAATATGTCGGGTTTCTTGCTTAGTCTTTTGTTTCAAAAGGTTTGTCCATGCAGATCACGTAATCCTAGCATGCTTTCTATAGAACTCAACATCTAAAACATGCTTGCAGAATTCTAAAACATGCTTCAAAAATGCGATAAACCTAGCATGCTTGCTATATGCATCCAATCACGAAAACATATTTCATGTTTATCAACGTAATTAAACATACATAGCATGCTTCTGCATAATTTAAACATCCACGACATGCTTTGAATGATAAAAATAAAATAAATTCGTTCATTGCGGCCCACTCGTGGATCCTGTACGTCCCTGCCTAATTTATTACATAAAATTGCAAAGTACAGATTTTCAAAAATCTCAAAATGGGCCTCGCGTGCACGGGCCACGACGGACTCGTCAAAACTGGATTTGGATCGAAAATTTGAAAACGTGCCGGAACAATGGATCGGACCGGGTTAGTCAGAAAACTGAACTCGGGCTGAAAAAAATAGGTCTGGGCCGAAAATAGGTCGGGTTGGCCCAAGATGGGCTGGGCCACATGCATGGGCCTGTGCGCTAGGGCACGACCCATCGCACACGCCCAACATCGCACGCCATCACCCTCGCCGAGAGATACCTTGCCGAAGCTACCGAGCATTGAACTCCACCGAGCACCATGTATGGGAGAGCGTTTGCGTGCGGGTCTGCACGCTGGAAGCGCACCCCGTCGTACGCATTCGTCCGCATACACCGTCGCCCGTTGACCAGGCCTCGTGTACCGTCCATCAGCATCTGCCTAGAAGTTGCTACCGAGGACGCCCAGGCGCTGCCGAGAAGCTGCTACCAAGGATTACCGCGTGCGACCGTTGGGCGAGGCGTCGAGGCGACAAGAAACTCGTCGTGCGTCACGTCGGCCGGTATGCCTCGGCGTCCAATCGAAATCGCCACACGCCCAGCAGCCGACGTTTGCCGAGAGCCTCGCGCACCCCGTCGCACCTGTTCACCCAACACTACCGAGAAGAGAGCACACAGTTGTCGAGCGATGTGCTACGAGCGCCGAGCATGCCCAACGTGCCATCGCCCGCACGCCTGTCTTTCCGTCAAACCACTGGCTGGCCCACAAACCGCAACTGCTCATGTAATAACCGAAAATTTAAAACTTTTATTAGTAATGATTAAACCAGTTACTTGTGGTTCTTATACCTTAATTATGTTCAAGGTAACCAACGAAACGAATTAGAATCGATTCAGAGATCGAAAACTAGAGAAATCAAAAACTAGTGACTAGTCCAACCGGATTAGGGATTCCTAAATAGTCTGAACATAGAATGAAAGATCTAGAATTAATCTAAACAAAAAGATTTCATTTCTAGAATCTTCTCACGAAAACATGTGAGAAGCCAAAGAATTTGAATTTTCGGGCATGCGTGCCTGATCAGTCTCAAAAATACTATTCATGAGCCGGATCAAATTTCAGTCCGTGCTAATCATGGAATTAATAAGAACAATCAAAATCATGAAGGAAGATATTATTGTGAATTTAGAATTCATAAGAATCAATTTCTGAGCGAAATTCTGAAGAACTTAGCGAGCGTCGGGAATATATCTTGGAAAACCCTAAACCGATCCGAGCAGACGAAACTCGAACCAAGGGTATAAATCAAGAAGAAATGATTTATAAGACTCAAATTAATTATGAAAGCTCAAGAATTCAATAGAAATTCGAATGAGCATAATTTAATCGTCGGACGTTGTTTTTCCGCGATAATTCAGAATTGACTTACCGGATGCAATCCGAACTTCATAAAATTATTATAAACTATGAAATAAGTCTTTTAAGGCTATTTAAGAAAATAAAACCTTAAGGTTCCGAGAAATCAATCGAAAGCACGATAAAACTTAAAGAACCGGTATTAACATGCCAAATCGGGTAATTTGACTAGTCTTTCTCCCAACTACCACCAAGGGCACCCCATATGAGCTTACAACAACTCATTTGCTGCAAAATACAATAGCAAACCAAGCCTCTCTCTCTCTGTTACGACCCGACTTCCCAAGGAAGTACGGATCATATGGATCGTCATAGGTATGATAAAGCAAATGGATATAAACATAACTAATCAATGCAATTAACCATTTAACTACTCAATAACATATAGACTAAAAGGGATAAGCTATTTAATACCAACTCAAGTCACGAAGGACTTGTCAAAAGGTTCAAGGTTGAAATGTAACCCAATCGGGCAATTCGATAAACGCAGTGCGACCTCAAGTTCAATACGGTATGAAAGCGGTTATAATCAAACATCAAAATAATATCGAGTTAGACGGCAAATAAGCGTGTGGACATGCATATGACGATGCATGCCCAAGGTTCTAGAAACCTTTCTAATAAAGCATCAAAACAACTGCTACTCTGCACCACCTCACACCCATCATCGAACCTTGCTCAACCTGCACATCAAAAACGAATATGCAGGGCTAAGTACAAAAGTGCTCAGTGGACTCATTGCCTAAACATTTTCTTTATCAAAATTTATTGAACTGCCCACAATAGCACATGAGGATTTTAGTTGAAAGACTCATGCCTATCAAATATTTTATCATTTCTCAAAAGCGTCAGGCCTGACTATTTCATTCACGTTGTTTCCATATCTGATCATTCATTCATTCATTCATTCAATCACGCACTATGAAGGTGGCCACCTACACATAGTCGCCGTGACCGGTCGAGGTAGCTAACCTTAACACACAGTCACACGTGTACACAATCTGAGTTAGTCCTTAACTAAGTCGGATCCGATCGTTACCCTTTTTTAACGTTGGTGGACTAACAAATTCACATACCACATCGGATATACCAATCTCAGATAGGATAACAATAAAACATAAACATTTGGCAGTCAATAACATTTCATGTGATAATATTTCATAAAGCTTCGTAAAACATGCTTTGAGATATGCATAACATTTTCGTTTCAAAGCCCACCGCTAATCTAAAGCTAGTAAGTCTAAATGAGCGCGGTGTGGTTGTTCTTCCTCGCCGACTACGTGCGATCAAACCTTCATAAGAAAATAGCGTTTCTTAGATTCTTTCTATCGATCGAAGGTGGTTTATAAATTATGACTTAAAGTTCCCACTTAGGGTTTCTTTATGATTTCATGTGATTGTTTAAGATAATTTCTATTATCTTACATTCCCAATTCAAGCTATATTACTTCATCGTTCATGGGTGAACTTCAATTATGAATCACATATTACGAGTCTATCCTCGACTCTTAACCTTAGTGTTATTCTAAGCGTTATTCGTTATATATTGTCGGTAATCAAATTATGATTGGTAATTTAGGATATTCTCAAGCCACTAACTAGACTTAACAATTATAGTTACGTCCTAGTAGGTTACGTTTGACGACTTGTCGTATTAGCAAGACAATTAAAAGATGAGTATTGATTTATGATTCAAGTGAGCACATGCTATCATGTAAGTAAGTACTTAAGAATAAATGAAGTGCTTCGGGAATATTAACTCGACTTTTGAGACATAAGGATCGACATCTTATGTTCGAATCTTTGCTTACATATTACGACGTTGTTTGTTTCTCTTAACTCGTCGGAGATTATATATAAGTCGTATAATCATTATTCGTTATCGAGTTGTTTTAACGCTCAATCTAATATCGTATCGGGTTGTCGTTATTGAGTATCAACGTTGTAGCTCGGCTTTTGTTTTTTTCTAACTTAGGAACTCACGTTTGAGTATCCTTTTATTAATAGCAAACCCTAATTTATGTCTAACTTTGATTCTCGTTAATTCCTTCTTAAGTTATCGAAATTGGTCGATTTCTTTTGGATTCTCGTACATATAGTATTATGCTGTTTACGTTTGGGGTTTTGGTTTGTCGGCACAACATAAACATAACCATTCTACACCATACAGTACCATACATAACATAAACTATACTAAAGCATTAGAAAACCCTAATTTCTAACATAATGCAAAACCATTGTGTATGTGTGCATAAGTGTTCCATTCATTCATCACAATCACAACCATTCATTCCATGCTTATAGTTTATCCATCATAGCATCATTTACCATTAAAATTAAACTCATGCTTAACCATTTTGCTATGTTTTCGATAATTAGCAATAATTAGCATATGTATCCAATAAATTCCAATTAAATCATGATATACTCCTATCATACTATAGAATTTAATTTCTAATTCAATATCATCATATAAAATTTTAAACCATGGGTTAATTTAGTTGTGCCGACAAACAAAACCCCAAACGTAATCAACATAGTACTTTATGTACGAGAATCCAAAAGAAATCGACCAATTTCGATAACTTAAGAAGGAATTAATGAGAATCGAAGTTAGACACAAATTTAGGGTTTTCTATTAATAATAGGATAACTCAAACATGAGTTCCTAAGTTAAAGAAACCAAAAGCCGACTTACAACGTTAATGCTCAACAACGATAACCTAATACGATATTAGATTGAGCGTTAAGGCAACTCGATACGAATAGCGATTGTATAACGTACACAATCTCCGACTAGTTAAGAGAAACAAACAATGTCGAAAAGTATAAGCTAAGATTCAAACATAATATGTCAATCCTTATGTCTCAAATGTCGAGTTAGTATTCACAAAGAACTCAATTAATTCCTAAGTATTTACTTACATGATGGCATGAGATATCTCGAATCATAAGTCAAGATTCTCTTTCATTCATCGTGTTAATACGACAAGTCGTCAAGCATAACCTACTAAGACGTAACTATAATTGTTAAGTCTAGTTAGTGGCTTGAGAATATCCTAATATACCAATCATAACTTGGATACTAACAATCTATAACGTAATAACATTTAGAAGAACACTAAGGCTAGAGTCGAGGATAGACTCAGAGTATATGACTCATGAGTTGAGGTTCATCTATGAATAATAAAGTAAAATAGTTTGGAATTTGAGAATGTAAGATAATAGGAATTATCTTAAGACCATCACATGAACTCATAAAGAAACCCAAATTGGGAACTTTAAGTCGTAAATTATAAACGACCCTCGATCAATAGAAAGAATCTAAGAAATGCTATTTTCTTATGAAGGGCTTGATCGTACGTAGTTGCCGAGGAATGACACTCACACCCTGCCCCGCTTAGAACTTTTAGCTTCGGACTAGCAGGTGGGCTCTCTTGAAACAAAAATGACATGCATGTCTATCTCAAAGCATGATTTACAAAAGCTTTATGAAATATTATTGCATAAACTATTATTGAATGTCAAATCTTTACGTTTTGTTGTGATCCTATATGAGATTGGTATATCCAATGTGGTATGTGAATGTGTTGGTCCACCAACGTTAATAAAGGGTAACGATCAGATCCGACTTAGTTAAGAACTAACTCGGATTTTGTACACGTGTGACTGTGTGCAGGGCCGGTCCTGACAAATAATGGGCCCTGGGCGAAACAACAAAAATGAGTCATTTTCTAATATGGAGATACAATTGAATATATCTAAAAAGATGCACAATATATCATTTATAAAAAAATTATTTTTTTTTACAAAATTTGGGCCCCAAAAGTTTATAACAAAATTTTAGGACATGAAATATTTTATTTTTTGAAAGAATATTTATATTAATATAAGAGGATATATAAAATTTTGGGCCCCCTATAATGATGGGCCTTGGACGGTCACCCATGCTCGCCTGCCCTCAGGGACGGCCCTGACTGTGTGTTAAGGTTAGCTACCTTGACCGATCACGGCGACTATGTGTAGGTGGCTACCTCCATAGTGCACGAATGAATGATCAGATATGGAACAACGTGATGAAATAGTCCGGTCGGACACACTTTTGGAAAATGATAAAATATTTGATAGGCATGAGTCTTTTCAACTAAAATCCTCATGCGCTATCGTGGGCAGTTCAATAACTTTACAAAGAAAATGTATTCGGTAATGATTCCACTGAGTAATTTTGTACTTAGTCTGCATCTCATTTTGATGTGCGGGTTGGCGGATTAACGATGGGTGCGGTGGTGCGGTGACATGTGTTTTGTTGCTATAGTAGAAAGGTTTCTAGAACCTTGGGCATCATCGCCTTATGCATGTCCACACATTTATTGCTGCTAAACTCGATATTGTTTTGGTGTCTTTTAATTATAGCGCTATTCATTATCGTATTGAACTTGAGGTCATACTCGTTCGTCGAATGCATACTGATTGGGTTACATTTGGATATTCACCTTTTTGACAAGTCCTTCTGTGACTTGGGTTGGTATTGAAATATTTTATTCCTTTCAGTTCATGCATTTATGAGTAGTTCAATGGTTAGTTGTATTGGTTAGTTATGTATATATCCGCTGCATTATCATACTAGTCACGATCCATTTGATCCGTCTTCGAGAAGTCTGAGTCGTCTAACGGACTCCATCGTCTCGTTCTTCATATTTTTCGTCTTCGTTCTTCTTTTACATATTAGATTTACAAAAAAAATCATAATCTAACCATGGATTTTCGTGGTGAAAAACAAATCCGACAAAAACCAAAAATAAAACGAACCACGATGAGCGATAAATCCATAATTAATTAATTGTGCGTAATAATCAAGCGTAAATTAATCTAGCAGAGCGAATCGATCCTGTGCTCGATACCAGTGTAGGAAATCGATTTCACCACTCCCGAGTATCTATCTTAGATGTTTAGTTCACCATCATTGATTATATACCTAGCATGCACCTATATAATTAATTATAACACTTTGGTGTTTTCTCGTGTTCACTGCGAATTTATCGGACAAAGAATATGATCAAGGCGGGTGTTTTGATCTTACGGATCAGATATCCGTGTGCGAAACTCCAGTGAGTGAGAGCAATCTATGGAGAGTATTGCAAAATTAAGCCTTCTTCCTCTCACTTGGAAATCTCGAAAATCACAATATTCACACACTATAATTTTGAAAATCTCTTAGCATTAGGATACACCGATTTTCTCTCACCTTATATTTATAATGCAACCTAGAATCTATTAGGATAGGATCTGCATATTTAATAAATATAAAATATCTTTTCGAGATAGAGAGGATCGAGCAGTCTTGGTGGGACTCTACATGAGGTGGATGATTTTTAGCAGCTCCGGGTCTTGATGGGCCAACCCATGGATCAAATGCAAGGAATAAAGATGGATCTTAAATAAATTAATTATCTTATGTTCACCCATAACATAAATTAATTCATAAACATTTATTCATGCCACTAGAGAATAAATCTTGACTTACCCTTTATTTACGAAGTTGAGTCGGGCTTGCACTTAACTTCACGAATCCCGTGATTTAAGATATCGCATGTCCATTAATTATTTATAAGCGTTACGACTACTTAAAATAATTAATCTCTTTAATTACTTAAGTAGTACCACTCGACCTTATTATGGTACTTGAGATAACTCAACCTGTAGGGTTTAGTACAATAAACCTTTGAGCTCCTTAAGGGGCGTCATCATCCTAGCAGATCGGTGACTCGACATGGGTAACTAGCATGACATCTGAGCACCGCCACCACCCAAGATCGGAGAATATTAGGTTATCTCATGTAACCCTCACCCATAACAAGTCAAAGTGATGGTCGACCTTCATACTCACCTAAAAATTATCGAGGTTTAGATCGGCGTAAAGTCGTCGAGATCTGGGTTCTTCACGATGGTCGGTGAAGAACTCATCTCACCGTGATCCATCAATGCATCGTAGGCGTGCCAAGTATAGACAAGCAATCAAGTAAAGTCACTTCATATCTATACCGCAACATATACCGACAACTCGTCCTCAAATTGTCTCACCGTGATCCTTTTATATCTCATTAAGCTCGACCAATCATACGGACTTCATTATCTTCTACACCTTGTATGATCTAACTTATATATGAGATAAATGGACATACATAAGCAATCAAGTAAACAATCACTACAAGAATTTTGCTCATAGACCACACGTCATGTAATCACATGCATTAGTCTAAAAGTGGTCTATTATGACATAAAACGTGGGTGGTGAAACGCGTGTCTATAACCATATTTTTAACGGTTATAGACCACGGGCTGAGAACCGCGTGGTCTATTAGCGTTTTTCATATGATGACCACGCGCTGCTTCTGCGTGGTTATTAGCGCATAAGTTTTATTAACCACGGTTTTCGCGTCGTCTAACATCCACGTTGACTAAATACCACGGCTTAGGTCGCGTGGTCTTTCGCCACTTAGCCATGTGGTCTTTTAGCTTTTTTTATTTAATTTTTTTATAATAACCTTAACCGTTAATTTAATTTTCACTTCAGCCCAAAATCACTAATTTATCACTTCAGCCCAAACAGCCGATTTGAAATCTCAATCCAAAGAGAGGTGGAATACCTTTTCTTTTCCATTTCAGTCCAACACAGCAACGAGAGGTTTCTCAGCCCTAATTCTTTCTCTCTCTCTCTCTCTCTCTCTCTCTCTCTCTCTCTCTAATTCTCCTCGCCGCCCCTCGCCGTCCCTCATCGTCTTTGTCGCCGTCCCTCCCTATCACACCTTCGCCGACCTCGCTATCACCCAGCCCTCACCGTGTCTTGCCGTCGTTGCCATCGTCATACCTGCTTCAATCTTCTGCATTTGAATTCCCTCTGGCTCTGCAATTGAATCAGACACATTAATTAGTTTTTTATGTAGTTTTGTTGTCGGCAGCATTTGTGCATAGGCCACTCTGTTTACATAGTTTAAACTATGAATCTTATATTTAGTTTCTTGCAAATTTGGTGTTAATGTTTATTCTAGATTTTGCTAATTGATTTTTAACTTATTTATTCTCGACGCTTGGTTGAATACTTACTGTATTTTGTATGATTTGTTTATGTAAAGAATGTGGAAATGCATCACCATGGTTGGTCTGTTGGTTTAATGATATCATAAACTGAATCCAGGCAGCAAGATATGATTGTTGATTTTGAAAGACGATGATATGTATTTTATCTAATATTTTGAGCTTTTTGTTGGTTAGATACCTCTCAGCAAGAAGAATAAGAAAAACACTCCAATGAAGAATTGGAAGAACGCCTCTTATCTCTAATTGCATCCCTATTTGGTAACCATGCAAATTCCATTTGGTTTATGATTTTATCTTTGTCCTTGAGACTATTGAGAGAAATTGCAACTTTATGGTGGTATGAATGTATGTAATTAGGATTTTGGAATTCATTTGGCTTTTATTTTATCCTGTAATTATATTATGTTGAATGAACTAATTACTGTTTTCATGAAGGTGATACTTCACGTGTCCTTCAATCTTAGATTGATGGTAGTCTGCCCATTCAATGTTGTTTCTAGTAATGTGCCTTCTTCTTTTTGAGAACATGGAAACCTAGAGTTATATTTCCCTCAACACATTGTTATTATATTTCCCTCAACACATTGTTATCATTTTCATTCGCACACTGTTAAAGTATTCATTGGAGTCAAAAATGCATAAAAACTCCTTTCTTTCCGAAGCTATTATGGAAGAGGTTAGTAATCATTGCCATCGTCGTCCATTTAATCAACGAATGCCTAGTTGCCTTTGCTTGTATTCGTCCAGTTATGCAATATGTTTGTTGGAATATAAATTTATATACCTAGAAATTCGGACTCGTTACATTCAAAATTCTGCACTTGTACTTAGAGCTCGTAAACATCAATTCGCTGAAATTATGGCGAAAGCACTGTTGATTTTGGTTTCCTTTGTGATGGATCCTTTAAGTGATGAAGGTCATGTGGAGGAGTACAAGTCTATCATTGAAACGTAAGTTTTTTTATATTGAGGTTTTACTTATTGTATGTGTTTTGTATCATAATTCAATATATATATATATATATATATATATATATATATTTTGCAGGGCCCTAAAAATGTTCAATATGAGCATAGGAAAGGGAGGGAGACAGAATATCTTGTGGAAAATGATCAAGGTATGAAACACTCGCCATAACACTTAATTATGAAATTTTTTGTCGTTCAAAATGTATATAACTCTAATTATGCATTATTGAGGGTTATGGTTCGGATAACACCATGTGGATTCTATGTCATGCGCTACATGAGAGATATTATTGAGGGTTATGGTTCGGATAACACCATTGCAATTCCTACTATGGTAATCATAAAGTGGCATTTTAATCCATAATTTTCTAAATACTAATCTTTATTTTTTACTAATAGAATGTTTATTTTGTTTTAATAGTTTTCTAACGGCTTTTACTCGAAAAAAGAAATCAATGAAGTCCGTATAGAGTGGTCCGAGTTAGTCGCTGATTCTATGGTGGTTGTGATGGTAAGTTTCATACTTTTTGTTGAACATAATGATTTTGATGTACTAAATTTTATTTCCTACCATTTTACATCTTATTCTAATAATGTAGATGAGATCAAGTTAGATGATTGATGTTGTTGAAGCAAAGATGGTGAAATGCTTGAAGATGGTGAAGTTGATTTTTTTTTTTGATGAATTTTAGTAGCTAGTTAGAAAATATTTGTTGTTGAAGATGGTGAATGGATATTTTTGGATAAATTTTAGTAGCTAGTTAGAAAATACTTGTAGCTAATAAAAAATACATGTAGATTGGGAATTTCTCGGAAATAACGTTTTGAATGCTTATGAAATGTGTACCTTGATTTTGATATAAATATTATGAGAAATATTTTATATCTTATTTTGGATTATTATTTTAATTAGCGAAACATGCATTCAAATTATGAAAACATGCATTAAATAAATAATAAAATAACAAAAATATATTATTCAGATTATGATCACGGAAATGCGTAGTCTATTCGGTTATAGACCACGGTGAAAACCGCATGGTCTATAATGTCATAAACGACGAGGAAAGGCCGTGGTTCACGCCGGTGGCCGTTGTCTATAACATTATAGACACGCGGTTTTCACCGTGGTTTATAACCGAATAGACCGGGAAAATCCGCGTGGTCTATAGCCGCACGTAATAGACTACACCTTTATTGACCACGCGGATTTTTGAAATAGACCATGGGCATTCCCCGTGGTCTTTTAGCGAAATTCTTGTAGTGAATTCGGATAGGAGATTCTAATATTGGTAACATGAATCATTGTATCTGTTTCAACCAAAGCCGCTTCCAAGATACAAATCCAATAATACTGACCGCCACCACCCAAGATCACGGAGGATATTGGGTTATCTCATTAACCCCACCCATAACAAGTTAAAGTGACGGCCAAGAACTCATACTCACTTAAAACCTTATCAAGGTTTAGATCAACGTAAATTCACAGAGATCTAGATTCTTCACGATGGTCAGATAGAAGAACTCATCTCACTGTGATCCATCAATACGTGAGATATGTACCAGCATAGACAAGCAACCAAGTCAAGTCACTTCTTATTTATACCGCAGCCTATACCGACCACTCGTCCTCAAGTTGTCTCAGCTGTGATCCTTTTTATATCTTTAAGCTTAACCAACCATACAGACTTCTGTGATCTTCTACACACTGTATGATCTAACTTATATATGAGATAAAAGGACATACATGTGCAATCAAGTAAATAATTCAGATAGGAGATTTTAATCGTGGTAACAGGAAACATTGTATACAAGCTCAACCAATTTTCTTCCAAAGATACAAATCCAATGAGGCGTCCATGGGAGATCAAATATTTGTTGTACTAAACCATGCGGGTTGGGTTAGCTCAGTATAATAATAAAGTTGAGTGGTACTAATTAAGGAATTAAAGAGATTAATTATTTTAACTAGTCAGTGTGCTATAAATAATTAATGAACGTGTGAAATCTTAAATACGAGGATTCGTAAGTCTAAGTGCATACCCGACTCAACTTCGGTAATAAAGGGGTAAGTCAACATTTATTCTCTAGTGAAATGAATAAATTTTTATGAATTAATTTATGTTCTAGGCTAAACATGTGATAAATAATTAATTTTAGATTCATATTTATTCCTTGCATTTGATTCATGGGTTGGCCCATCAAGGCCTGGAGCTAATTTTTGTCCCTCCCCATATAGAGTCCCACTGGGACTCTGTTCAGATTTATGTATTATTTTAATACATCTCCAATATCTAGATAGATATTATCTGATATTATTATATATCAAGAGATATTATTTGATATTATTAGATATCAAGAGATAATTATTCTAGATATGATTTATCTTTTTATATGTATTAGATATACAAGGTTCCTATCTAAATAAGATTCTAGGTATGCATTATAAATACATAGTGAGAGAAAATCATAAATCAATCATATCATTTTATTGTGATTTTCAAAAATCACATAGAGCAAAGCATGAGGTAAAATTTTACAGTATTCTCCATAGATTGCTCTCACTTAGTATTGGAGAATAGACATCTGAGATACAGTTCAGAAGATCAAAGCTGGAGTCTGCCATTGATCTCATATCCCAGAAATTCGCTGGTAAACACGAGTAAACACCTATGTGTTGCAATTATTATATAGATGCATGCTAGATATATATTCAATATATGGTGAATTAAACAGCCAAGATAGATAATCGAATGCAGGATAAAATAAGATTTCCCTACATGTTCAACCTCGAACACGAATTAATTCATAAACATTTATTCATTCCACTAGAGAATAAAATATTGACTTATCCCTTTATTACCAAAGTTGAGTCAGGCTTGTACTTAGACTTACGGATCCCCATATTTAAGATATCACACATCCATTAATTATTTTAGCACTCTTTAATAATTCATTAAGTAGAACCACTCAACCTTATTATTGTATTTGAGCTAACTCGACCTGTATGAATTAGTACAATAGATATTTTGAGCTCTTTAAGGGGACATCATCATCCTAAAGGAAATGGTAAACTCTATATAGATAACCAACATGATGTACAAGCACTATCACTACCCAAGATATTGACAATATTGGGTTATCCCATGTAATCCTCACTCATAACAAGTTAAAGTGGTGGCTAGTAACTCATACTCACCTGAAACCTTATCAAAGTTTAGATCAACGTAAAATCACAAAGATCTAGGTTCTTCATGATGGTGAGATAGAAGAACTCATCTCACTATGATCCATCAATACGTCGAGGCGTACATCAAAGACAAAGCAACCAAGTCAAGTTACTTCTTATATATATTGCATCTTATACCGACAATTCATCCTCAAGTTGTCTCAATTGTGATCCTTTATATCTCGATTAGCTTGACCGAACATATAGACTTTTGTGATCTTCTCAACACTGTATGATTTAACTTTTATATGAGATAATGAGACAACATATGAAATCATGTAAACAATTCTGATAGGAGATTAGAATTGTGGTAACATGAAATATTGTATACAATCTCAACCAATTGTAGCCCAGACTAGGCATGCTAAAAAGTGGAAAGAGATGGTAAAGACGGATAAAGAGAGACGTCAATGGGAGAAAATTGAAGAAGAAAGAGATGCACAAACAGCAGCTGACGAAGAGATTGCTAGGTCCATAACAACTGTTGAGGAAGCTAAAGCTACTGAGCGTAGAACGAAGAAGGCAAATGATCCTGCAAAAAAAAATGCTCAACTACCACAAGAAGAAAGACAGCTGCCCATTCGATTGCCCCCATGACCGACCCTTCATCGATTACTAATGCTCTTGCTGAGAGAACGGATGCATTCCTCGAAGCTTTCTATTCTGACACACCAATCGAGTTCCTATCTGACCAGAGGAACATCGACACTTGATAGTAGGGGTGTCTAAACGATTTTCGGTTTTCGATTAAAATCGGAACCGAACCGAAACCGACAAATTCGGTTAACCAAAACCGACAAATTTGGTTATCGGTTCGGTTTGCCCGAGTTGAAAAAAATCGGTTATTGGTTAACCGATAACCGAGCGGTTCGAACCGAAAAACCGAAAAACCGTTTTTAATTTTTAATTATTATTTCAATTACTAATTAATTAATTAAAAATTATGAAAATAAATTTTAATTATTACTTTATTAATTATTGTTAAATATTTTATCTATTTTTAATAAGTTTCAGTTTTAATTATTATTTTATTTGTTTTATTATTATTTTATTTGTTTTATTATTAATTAATTTTAATTCGGTTTTAGTTAACAGAAAACCGAACCGCCGAACCGATCGATTTTGGTTAACCGAAAATTTAAAATGGTTCGGTTTCGGTTCCACTTTTTCGGAGAAATTCGGTTCGGTTAACCGAAAAATTCGGTTCGGTTAACCGAAACCGAACCGTTAGACACCCCTACTTGATAGACATAGAAAAAGCCAGAGAAGTTGAGAGAATGCTTACTGATGCAAAATACGCCGATGCAGCTGAACGACAAATAAATGAAGGATGTTTGAGATTCTCTGGAAAGACAGTTGTTGAGCTTGCGAAAGAAATGAATGAGTGCAACAATAAAAACTACCTTGCTGATATGAAAATACGAGATGTAATGAGGAAGAGACAGTCAGATTGGGAACTAGACGCCATGCTGACAAATGAGTGTCTGAGTACTTGAATGATGAGTAGAAAAAGCTTTAAAATGATTTTACTGAGTGGTACTACTACTAGATGGGATTTCTTGAAGATCTCGAAGTAGCCGCTGATACTTTTTGCAGCGCCCTGCAAGAATACCATTATTAAGTCTTCATTAGAAAGATTGTGAACCGCGCGCTCCAAAATAAAGTCAATGTAGCACCGACAAAGAAGACGTATCCAGTTCCCAAACGTGGAAATTTTGTCGACAAAGCAGCAATCAAAGCTGAAGCTCACCAAACTGCACCAATTCTTCAGTTGAATATGGTGAGCCAGCCAGCTGAGTTCAAGGCTCTAATGGAACAGACAGGGCCGGTCCTGACAAATAATGGGCCCTGGGCGAAACAACAAAAATGAGCCCTTTTTCACTATGTAGATACGATTGAATATATTTAAAAAGATGCACAATATATCATTTATAAAAAAATTATTTTTTTTACAAGATTTGGCCCCCCAAAAGTTTATAACAAAATTTTGGGACATTGAATATTTTATTTTTTGAAGAAATATTTATATTAATATAAGAAGATATATAAAATTTTGAGCCCCTTAAAATTATGGGCTCTGGACGGTCGCCCATGCTCGCCCGCCCTCAGGGACGGCCCTGGGAACAGATCTTTGCCAATTAGGGGCAATAGACTGATGAAGAAAAGATGAATATAAGAGAGAATTGATTAGTACTTGTTGTGTAATAGATATGTATAGAATAGCTGAAACTAAAGCTTAAACTGATGTAATTGTATCTGAACATAATATATATATATATATATGGGATGGTTAACATGAGAACCATTTTTATCATGAGAATGTGAGAACCCAAAAATGATGAATTCGCTGTGAAAGTTAATGAATCCGTTGGGAAAGTTAATGAATCCAAAAAAATCCAAAAAAATAGAATTTTCGTCCCTCACGGGATTCGAACCCGGGTGGAAAATATCAAATTTTTTGATTCAGTAACTTTCCCAGCAGATGCATTAGCTTTCACAGCGAATTCATTTTGTTCATTACGAAATTTTGTGATTCTTAGTTCTCACGTTAAAAATAGTTCTTATTTGAACCTAACTCTCTCTCTCTCTCTCTCTCTCTCTCTCTCTATATATATATATATATATATATATATATATATATATCAAAACTGATCCAGTTCACCATGACGAGACGATAATGATTCTTTGTCCAGGCTCTGTATTTGTTTTAAAATCTTTTATACTGAACTGAACCTTGTTTTGCAGTGATTCAACCTTTGAAGGTAATCGAAAACTATGAGCACACAAGTCCACAAAGCATTCAAGTTCATATCCGTAAATGTAAGAACAACGTGCTTTCGAAGAAGAGATTTCTAAAGTGTTTAGTAAACCCTAAGAGTACAAATATAATTATTTACTTATGATTTCACTATACATTTTCTTATTTTCTATGCTTTACATACGTAATATTCTCGCTAGAAAAATTAAGTTTTTCTTGTAACGACTTAATCATAAGTTGGAAAAACAAAAAATCCTCTACCAAACACCTGTAATAGTGTTGTAAGTAAAAGTTTGTTAGTAAGCAATGAAGTGTTAGTAGCTGAAAGCTAGGTTTTCTTACACCTGTAAGCAAGAAGGTTAGATCGATTGCATAACATAGATTTCCTTATGCCAGTAAGCGCAGAATGAGACGACAAGTTAGTCATTGTACATATAATTGTTGGATTTGTATACTGGAAGCAGTTTTGGTTGAGCTTGTATACAATTATTCATCTTACCACTATTATAATCTCCTATCTGAATTGTTTACTTGATTGCATATGTATGCCCCTTTATCTCATATATAAGTTAGATCATACAGTGTGTAGAAGATCACATAAATCTGTATGATTGGTCAAGCTTAATAAGATATAAAAAGGATCACAGCTGAGATAACTTGAGGACGAGTTGTCGGTATAGGCTGCAGTATAGATAAGAATTGACTTGACTTGGTTGCTTGTTGTTCCGACCAAATTGTTCTTCTAAGTCGCTAGCAATAGTACGAGGTCCCTATAGGGTGGTAAGGTCGAAACAAGTCGAATCTCTCGAGGAAGACTTAACAGGGCTTATGTTGTGTTACGATAAAAACAGTAAATCTAAATCATAAACTTGATTGGGATGATGCTTAACTAAAAATGACAGAAAATTAAATCACGCAGACGATACAAACCAAACGTTCAAGCAATTCAATTGCAACACGAGTAATTCAAGATTGTGAGAAAGACTAAGGCATTAGGTTCTTCGTCTTGATTAATTGATTAATGCTTGCTTAAGAAATTTACCTACTCATGCAATCCTCTAACCTATAATTCAAACACTCGACTTTCGTTCCGTGGATAAAACCTAGGTTATAAGATTTCACAAATACATAAACTATTAGAGTACTCGTTTCCGATAACCTCTAACCCAATTGATTCCTATGGATGCAACGTATCTATCTCTCGATAATACACGAAACATAAACAATTAAATGGTGATCAATCACTTAACAGTAAACCCTACGATTCAATTGGTATACTCAATCAAAACAAATAAACAATCAATCAATTTGAATCACCCAACCCTAGAAGAAGATTAGTTCATGATCATCTCACGGATCAAACAATTGAAATCAATAAATATCATTACTTGATAATCCAATGGAAAAGAGAATAACAATCCTTACAATTGCAATAATTGTTGATGAATTTCTTCAATCAAAGTTCTTAAATCACAAAGAGCAAAGGAAAATACTTGGAAAGCTTGAAGGAAGAAATTCGCGTGAGGAGGCGCCTGACGAAAATAAGCAGAAGAATAAAAATGGAACTAGGGTTTTCAGCGTTTTAAATCATATATATAGCACCGGAAAATTCACGCGCAACGCCGAACGTGCGCGTTCAAAATAAGCGAACGCGGCTCGCCCGGTACGGACGCGAACTCGGCGCCCGGCGCGGACGCGAGGCGCCCGGACTCGTCGACTCTCGGAGCGAGGTGCAGTGCACCGGTCCGACAATCTTCAATTCTTGTGCGGCGGGCGTGACTCAATGTCGGACGCCGGAGTCTCGGGACGAATTTAACCTCGGGCGTCCAGCGGCGGACGCGAGCAAGCGTCGGATGCGGGAGCTCTCGAGACTTCAACCGGCGCTGGCATGCGAAGCATGCCGGCCGACGCGGGTGCTCTCGGGATGATTCCTGCTTTGGGAGACCAGCGCCGGACGCGGACGCTCTTCGGGACACGGAACCCAGCGCCGGACGCCTGGCAGCATCGGACGCGGGTCTTCATGAATCTTCCTCGCAACGTAATACGCACCCAGCGCCGGCTACGCCGAGTCCGGCGCTTGGGTGCGCTTTTTGTGCACAAAATGGTTCAAACGCGATCATTCCCTACAAAACGAAAACGAACATGATTCCAACAAAAGATACTCAAATATAAACAAAAAGAAACCAAATCTTCTAAAACAACCAAAGAAAAACATAACAAAAACATGCAAAACACTTCTCTGATGTATTGATGGATCACAGTGAGATGAGTTCTTCTATCTGACCATCGTGAAGAATCTAGATCTTGGTGACTTTACGTTGATCTAAACCTCGATAAGGTATTAGGTGAGTATGAGTTGTTGACCATCACTTTGACTTGTCATGGGTGAGGGTTACATGAGATAACCCAATATTCTCCGTATCTTAGATGGTGGCAGTGCTTGTATGTCATGCTAGTTGTCTGTATCGAGTCACTGTATCCGTTTAGGATGATGATATCTCCTTAAGGAGCTCAAAAAGTTTATTTTAATAAGCTCTGCAGGTTGAGTTATCTCAAGTATAATAATAAGGTTGAGTAGTAATACTTAAGGAATTAAAGAGATTAATTATTTTAAGCAGCCAGAACGCTATAAATAATTAATGGACGTGCGATATCTTAAATACGGGGGTTCGTGAAGTCTAAGTGCAAGCCCGACTCAACTTCGAAAATAAAGGGGTAAGTCAGCATTTATTCTCTGGTGGCATGAATAAATGTTTATGAATTAATTTATGTTCTAGGCTGAACATAAGATAATTAATTTATTTGAGGCCCATCTTTATTCCTTGTGTAATATCCCAAATTTTTTTTCTTAAAGAAGTATGATATATATCTATACATATATATATATATATATATATATTAAATTTGAATTATTTTCTTTAAAAAATTGAATTTTGAATGTTTTTACAGGTTGTTCGGCTAAGAGCGAGGATGCGCCCTAGTGAAAAATGTAAAGTTTGATATTATAAGTTTTAAAATTTTAGTAAATTATGATTATGATTTTAGAATGAAAGTTTAATTTTTTTATGCATTGGTTATTAATTTATGATATTAAGTGATTTGGATATAAGAATTGATTAGAACATTTATTTGTTATACATTAGAGCAAATTTGTGAAGAAAATAACAAAGGTATATATATATATATATATATATATATATATATATATGTTTAAATGTGTAGAGAATTGTGGAATTCTCTAGATATGGTGAATAATCACCATATTAAAGAAAAGGAAAAATAAAAGAAAAATTTGTGGATTGTTATAAATAAGCTACTATTCACCTTCTTCATTATTTTTCTCCCTAATTTTAAATCCAAAACACACACTACACAAATTAAAATTTTGAAAATTTCAAGCTCCAAATTTTCAAGATCCAACCGTTAATTTTTCGATCCGTCTTCGTATTAAGGTATATTTCTATCTCTAGAACACATCTATGGTTTGAAAATTGAAAAACATGAACTTATGAGCATATTTAAATTTTCGGTCATTTTGAGCTTTGTGAAGAGGATATGTTGTTGTTTGATTATTTCTTGATATTATGTTAGGTTAATCGCCGATGAGTTGTTTAACGTTGAAATTTTGAGCATATGTTCATTCTTGGAATTTTTGTGATTTTCAAAAATTATGGAGGCTATGATCTTGAATTTATGATGTTTATATGCTTGATATTCCTTCATATATGTGTTGTTGGATTGATATAAATATGTTTTGAGCAAGAAAAACGTTTGAAATCGAACTTGTGTCGAAACCCCTTTTTGGTCGAAAATCCTAAACCATATAATGTTGGATTTTTTATTTTATTTGATCATTTTGACTTCATATTTCGATTCTATGATATGAATAAAGCTTAAAATGATTTATTCGGATTTTTCGGCCAACGTATTCAAAAATTGGAAAATTTTAGTTTGACGTCAAGTTTGAGTTTTTGGTGTTAAAGCTTTGATATTTAAGTTTTGATGGTTGATTAATGATCTTTGTTGATAGTTGAGCATATATAGAGGTTCGTTTAAGATAGATGACGTTTTACGCGATTTTTACGTTGGACATACGTTATGTTTGAAGGGTATTGTCAGTTTTTGGTTAAGATTGGACGGTTTATACGCGTTGATGTGTCTAATATACTTGTTTGGCCATATGAAACTTAGTTAAAAGTAATTTTAAAGTGCTATTTGGCGTGACATTTGAAGCTCAAGGACGAACAACCAAGCAAGAGCTTTATTTTGAAACGTCTACACGAGGTGGGGTTTACTCTATCTGTAAGTTCATGGTTATAATCATTGTTGTATTTTGTTGCATTCATGGTGAAAGCCTGTGTGACGTATTATTGCCAATGTGGCGTAGCCTATATGGCGTATTATTTCCTGTGTGGCGAATCATTGCATGTGTGTCGTATTATTGTTTGTGTGACAGAAAAAGGTACCCTCGAGGGGAGAGACTAGTCTCATGAATCAAAATCAAGAAATATATTTATTATGTTTTGTGATATTATGCAATTGGTTATAAGCGCTTGCGGTCATTCCCATCGAGTATGTCCGCATACTCACATCCCCTATTTTGATATATGTTTTGTTTGAGGAGTTGACGGTTGATCTTGTGGAATGAGCCCCATATACATTCTCTCATGATCATGTTTTATGTGAATATGTACATCTATGCTAGAACTTAATCGGTTTTGGTTACAAACTAAGTTTGAATCGAAATGATGTTAATGAGTATGTATATATATTTTGATGAGGTTGTGCCCCTAGTTGCGGTTGCTATGTTGTGGTTGTTGTTGTTTCGGGTTGACATATATGTATTTACTGTGGTATATGCCGTCCGTTAAATCGAATGTTTATAACCTTATTTGCTTATATATATAATTAATATCATTATTATTCTATAATTGTTAAAGATATAAAGATTTTAGTAATGTCCTCCGCCAAGAATGAGGGCCTTACACCTGCATTTGATCCTGGTGGCCCATCAGGCTGGGTCTGCTCAATTTGTCCACCTCATAAGAATCCCATGGGATTACGCTCGATCCTCTCTATCTCGAAAGATATTATTATATTTATTAGATATGCAGAGATCCTATCCTAATAGGATTCGAGGGTTGCATTATAAATATAAGGTGAGAGAAAATCAGTGTATCCCAATGCTAAAGAGATTTTCGGAAATAATAGTGTGATTACTGTGATTTTCGAAATTTCTAAGTGTGAGGAAGAAGGCGAATTTTCGCAGTACTCTCCATAGATTGCTCTCACTCGGTATTGAAGTTTTGGCAAACGGGATACAGTCCATAAGATCAAAGCACGAGTCTTGATCTGATTCCTTGTCCGACAAATTCGCAGGTGAACACGAGAAAACACCTATGTGTTGCAATTAATTATGTAGGTGCATGCTAGGTAAATATTCAATGTATGATGAATTAAACTTCCAAGATAGATCATCGGAGATGGTTAAAATCAGATTTCTCTACAATAATATGAACTTCTACATCTAGGTTTCTCTTGCACCCGTAAGCAAGACCAATCCCAAGTAGTCGATTGACTGATTTATCAGTCCATGCATGTAGGAGCTGATCTCTTCGAACCACGTAAAATTAAGTGTGCTCTTTTACGTCCAGTACTCGTAATTACATGTTACTGAATTGTCACCACTTAGCACATGCAACACAACATATTCTTTGAAACCTCCAATAGTAGCACTTTGCTATTGAAGAGAAAAACAAATACTGACTAAATCATATTTGACTAAGTACTTTTCGAAGATCGATTATTGTAAGCATAACTTAACCATCATTTTCCATACGCACATTACTTGATCCGATTGATCAAGCTGTTGAAGCGATCGAGAGGATTGCCAACTGATCATTAGTACTGACCGATATTAGTAACTAGACATCTATTGACTTCAGTAGACCGTCAAATCTTGTTTTAAGAAAAAGTTTTATTTTCTTTAACTGGTATATCTCCTCCTCCCCCCTATACACCAGTACGACCCCCTTGAGACCATCAATAAGTAATATATAGGTTACTTAATTATTTAAGTTCATTACCCTGTGATAGATCGTAAGTAAAAAGAAAAAAAATACTGCCATTTCCAGCCATAATATCAAATTTAGAGGGTTATTTTATAGAGCTTATAAGCTTCAAACAGGGATGTATTTTCGATTTGGATATTTGATATAATCTCTAACTGAACAAAACCAATGGTGAACGGTTAATTGAATAACTGATTCTATCGATTTCGGTTCGATTATCAATAGCGTTTTTCATTGTTGTCGATAATGAACTGGACTAATATAACAAAATATATATATATATATATAATTATTAAACTAATAAATTTTAATTATCTTTCTACACCTAACCCCTAAAATGTGTAATTGATTTGAGAAATCTGACCCTAATCTCCTACCCGGCCCTACCCACTTCTTCTTCGTTCTTGTGCCATAAACTCTTGCTTCCTCTTTATCCGAGCCGTTTCTTGCACTTTCCACACTTCTTCTCTAGCTATCAAGTCCTTGTCGTATTTCTCTATAGCTTCTAGGAACTTGTTGAGCAAATCCTCTTACTTCTGCAAACATCCTTCATCAGCCTCTCCAAGTAATCTGCTAGCTTCCTCTCAAGCATCAGGCTCCCATCAGAATCTTTTCTCGATGAGGATGCAGTGCATGTGGAGGCCGACAAGAACTCAACATCAGGTCTTGGCTTGAGAAGGGTATGTAGAAATCCTTACTACAACTGGCGCCTTTCTCCATGACAGTTATGGCTGCTGCTGCCTTTATTTCGATCGCGTAGGAAGGAATCTTGTTCAATGGAGTGGATGGCATAGAGAAATGGGCGTTAAGAACTAATTGCTCAAAGAATAAGTAGTTTTTTTAATCCGGTTATTCGGTTAATCGAAAAACTGATGGATCGAACAGATCGATTTTTCTATTAACTAAATAACTGAATTGTTCGATTATCGGTAAGCACCAAATGGTGATTTCATTTTCGGTTAACCGAAACCAACCGAGTTCCCAAACCCTACTTATAAGATGTTTCAAGAGTTCATAAGTTATCAGCGTGTTTGGATAATTGAGCTTATAAGTTAGGGAGAAAATTCAGGTCACAAAGAGAAAATTGAAGAAAGATAAATTGGAGAATGAATATATTAATATATAAGAAATAACAAACTATAATAAATTTATTTTTGTAAAAATTAACTGTTGCTTATAAGATCATGAAAAAATAAGTTTGGATAGATGAACTATTTTTTTGGAGAATTTATAAGTTGTTGGAACTTATTTTCATAGTTTATGAGTTTATTTGCCAAACACTTCTCAATAATTTATAAATTCTTAAATAATTTATAAGTTATTTAAAAAACTTATAAACTTAACCAACACCGTCTTAACCCTCATTGCCATGCCTCCCAAACCTCTATGTTGGTTAATAACAGTGATTTGAGATTTAGATTGGATGATTAGTACAATATTCAATCAACAAAAAAGTGTTTACGTGAAATATCAATATAAATTACAGAAATCTGTCTTAGCTAAAAAATCAATTAAAATATCAATTAAAGCTCTATTAGTTGGTACAATATAAAAAAAATAGTGTTACCATGGCGCCTATCGCCTTGCTCGGCTCGATTTTCGCTTGGTTAGTCCAAGTAGTAAAGTTGGGGAACCATTTTTTCTTTTTTCTTTTATGAGCTCTAGTTCTATTTTACTTGTTACATAATCTAATTTAAATTAGTTTTGTTACTAAACTAATTATTTATAATATATTAATTTAAAATTCATAATATGATATGCATATTATATCTTAAAAAAATTCGTAAAAGTAAAGCCAGGGTCTTCGTATCTTAATTATACGGGTTTAATTTCTCCCATGTAACCCTCACCTTGCCCTATAAATTGATATTCAATTGTCATTTTCACCATGCTATAAGCCTATAACCAATTCCCTATTGAGTGGTCCTACTATGAATTAATGAGTCGTTTTATTTTAAAATAGTTTGATCAAAAATCAGAATCATCTACATATATAGAGCAATTATGTCTTGAAAATCGTGTATTGTTAATGCCTCGAATCGGTGCAAAGTATTGTACAACATCAAGTTGTTCTATGAAGTGTGATCGTCTCCACGTTGCATCGCTGTAACTTTTATAATCATATTTTATAATTAGTAAATATCAGTGTATATTCCAATATTATGTGTTTTTTCATTTAATGTCTCAATATAAATATATTATTATTTGATCTCTAATGTTTCTGAAAATTTCACTTAATATCCCGTCGATCAATTTCCGATGTACAAACGTTTATATGGTTGTCATAATTTCATGTTAGATTTTACGTCATTATAAAAATAAAATAAAAATGTGAAAAAATTATCTTAAACGACGTCGTTATATTTCTTTCCTTATATTGACCTAGAAAAGAAATGGAACAATGCCATTTTGGAGGAGCTTTTTCACTTTTTTATTTAATTTTTTATATTGACATGGAGTCCGGCATTAAATTCCAACAGTCACATAAGCGATTGTGTGTCGGAAATTGATCAACGGGACATTAAACTTCTGAAACATTAGGGATGAAAACAACAATATATTTACGTTGGGACATTAAATGAAAAATCGTGAAATATTGAGATATTAACTGATATATACCCTTTATACTATATCCCCCCGTCTCCCTTAAATCACCAGTCGAGTTTCAGTTTTCCAACTATTAATATTTTCTTTAATTGATATATTTAACTATTTTTTACTATTAAAAACAATGGATTTGAATTGTTTCAAGCTCTTTTCGCAAATTGTTTGACCGGATTCAAATTATTCTAGTGAAGTAAACCGCATGCAACAAAATATAACTTAAGATTTTCACAACTATCACGCTTGCTGCAATAACAAAATAAATTTTTAAATAAAATACAAACGTCATTTTTTTATAAAATCTGGTGATAAAGACGACAACAATAATAATAACAATAACAATATATTATTTATGCCCTAATCTTTGGGGCGGTTGCAAAAATATCATGACTTTCGGGCACAAATAGCAAATGTGGAAATATATTTACCACATGAGCATCAAAACGTTTAAATAAATATCTCAAACGAGATTGTTTTGATGTTCAAGTGGAAAATATATGTCTACGTTTCTTAGAAAATAAATCAAAATATCCACGTTGAAATTAGATCTTCCACATTATAATTTTTATAATTTTTAGTCTAAAAATATAGGCTCGAGTATATTTACAACTCATATTCAAAAGTCATGTTGTTTTACAATATTTAAAAATCGGGTTAATTTTATAACTCGATCAAAAATCATATCACAAAAAATATAATAATCTTATTATTTATAATAAAATAATAAATAAACATTATTATTAATGACACGAACCGTTGAAAATGGAATGGAAAACACTAATTTTGGCTGACTTATAGGGCGAATGAGGCCCAACTCTCTATAATGCCTCACTTTTTGATGTGTGTTTTTCCCTTGTTGAAGCATCTCCCACAATTAAGAAAACTAAACTAAATTTAGTAATGACTTGGACAAAGTTTTCAATAACGTACGACATCATTAAATACATAAAATCACATTCAGGGTGTGTTGGCGCAGTGGTAAATTGGTTAATCAGGGTTAAAGGTGCAGGGTTCGAGTTCGCGATATGGATTCGAATCGATAAATTTCTATATTTAATTGGAAAAAAACACATTCAAATGCAATTTGGTGACAACCATAGTATTTAAAAGCCGTAAGGGCACCGAGGGTGTTCACCTTTGGAGTGCGTCGCAAGAAATATTTATTTTAAGGCAAACCGTTTCTGTTAATTTAATGACGTCTAGATAGCCTATGCTGACAACTAAGAGTTGAGATTTGTAATTTGTTAATATATAAATTGATGAAAATATTCAAACTGGATAGGAACGCATGTGGCCGTTATTTACATTTTAAAATCATATTCCCTTTCTACTCAAAATTTGTACCTTTTTTTTTTTTTATGTTTTCCAAATTTATTTATTTTTTATTTATGAACTTCTACTTATTATCCTCAACAGTATATTTTATTTATACATTTTAATTTTTATGATCCACCACTATTCCAATTTATTATCTTTAACACCGCCACTTATCTATACATTTTAACACTCATAATCTATCATTAATTAATTTGATACTACAATAATATGAGATCCTTATTTCACTCACAAAACGCTCAACAACTTTTACTAAATTTTGCATTGAAAATTCTCAAGAAAATATTTTGAGGACAAATGAAGTACGCAATACACGTTTCACATTCTAAAAGAAATTGTCTTTAAAATTATTTATTTACCCACCAAAGAATTATTAATTTTTTTTAGGGTAAAAGAGATAGTGATACATGTTAATGCATTTTAATTGTTTCAAACAAGTCATATTAATTAAGGGTAAATATCAATTTAAACCTTAAACAATACATGTTATATCAAAAATATCCTGAACTTTCAAAAATATCTATTAAAACCCCAAACTATCATATTTGATACAAATTAAAACCTCAAACTATCATATTTTCTATACAAATATGATAGTTTGAGGAATTAATAGATATTTTTGAAAGTTCGGGATATTTTGATAAAACACGATAGTTGATTTAAATTGATATTTATCCAATTAATTAATTAATTGAATATTTTCCTTTTGTGGGCCGGATAGTGAGCAGCTCATTTTTTGTGGGCTGGGCCGAATGGATTGTTAAAATTTGCTTGATAACCTATTGGTTTTTGGGATTAGAATATTGGGGTTTGCTACAATCAGAGCATTTGGGAGGTCCACTTTTGTCTTTTGTCCTCCTTTAATGTAAAATAAACTTCAATTACCTATTTTTTGTAAATTATAGTAGTCAAAGGATTACAATAATTTGAAATTTGAGTAAAGATCATTTATATAAAAAAATATTCATAACTTTTAAAAATATATTCTAAACTGTTGATAAAGACATATTATTGTGTACCTAATAAATCTATTTTATTTTTAAATTTATGACGTGCCCATTTTTTCATTACCTAAAATTCTTATTTGCAACCAAAATCATGCATAAAAATTCTTCTTGCATAAGGATATGACATGGAATTTTTTAAAAAATTCACGCCATTATTTTTTTTCAAGCTGATCTCCAACAAGATTTTTCATTTTCAAAAAAATGGGATATCCTTGATTTTTAAAATAGAGACGGTCCACTAGATATTACTGAATATATGCATATACTTCGGGTTAGAGAGAAATATTTATGACCAAAATTTTAGACATTGAACCTTCCCCATGTATGTATATTATAAAAATTAGATAAAACTTCATCGACATCTAATTCACTTTCCCCCTCTCTTTCATTGGCGCATTGAAGTTACTAATAATAGTCAGGTTGATTGTCGCGTATTAATCAATTTTTTTGTCTAAATCTTGATTTAAAAAAAAAAAAAACTGTGAGAATTTTTTTTTTTTTTTTTGTAATACAAAAATTTAAAAACAGCATCACGGTGGACTCGTATCCGAGACATTTGGTCTCTGATATTAACCACTCTACCACTAGGCTAACGCACGCATACCAACTGTGAGAATATTTTTTTTTAGTCAATTAATACAGAAATTTTAAAGGCTGTGTCACGGTGGACTCGAACCCGAGACCTTTGGTCTGGGGCATTAATCACTCTACCACTAGGCCAACACACACACACAACTATGAGAATATTTAGTGCTAATGTATGTAAGTAGCAAAAAAAATAGGAGTAGAAGTTTTATAGCCTACTCTATAAAAACATGAGTTTTATAGTCATTTTGGCTTAAAAATATAAAATTATCCCTGGACCCACAACTGAAAAAAATTCAAAAGAGAGAATACTATCTCTCTCTCTCTCAGCGTGCCCTACTCTCTCTCTCTCTCTTACGACACAAAATTCTCCTAGAGAATTCAGTCACACATTAGCACAACATGAGTGATAGTGATACAGAACCACGGTACTCGCCGGACGTGGTGGAGCAAGCAGTGGATGAAGGAAATAGCTCCTCAGTGGAAGAAGCTTCCACGCCTGAGCAGTCACCGCCGCTCACGCAAGCACGCCGTCGGCCTTCAACTTCGGGCACTGAATTACGAGCGCCACCGCCTCCGGTGAGTAATGTGACATTTAAAATTAAATTTTCATATGATACACGATAGTTTTCATGGGGTGCACAATGCCGTGTAGTGATGAAATTTCGATAGTTTGTGAGTTTAGCAACTTAGAAATTGAATTTAGATTGCATTTGTTGATTTTATGTGCAAATTACTGTGTTCGAAAGTACACGGTTAGGACCGTGTAGTGTACACGGTGACAATCGTGTACTGAAGAACATGTTGTTCTTTTGGAGCATCGTGTTCTTCAGTACACGGTTCGCACCGTGTAGTGTACACGGCGACAACCGTGTACTGAAGAACATGTTGTTCTTATGGAGCACCGTTTTCTTCAGTACACGGTGTGTCACCGTGCACGGTTCTTCAGTACACAGTGACAACCGTGCACTCACCGTGCACTATGTTCTGCAGTACACGGTTTGAATCGTGTATTGAAGAATAACGTTCAATAATTATTTCTAGCAACATTCATAGTGTATACTGATTATTTTTGATTTAAACAGTATTAATCATGTGCATTTACAACCTCGTTATAGGTGGTTACGACCTTATATGTAAGGCTACGTCGGACGCATCAATCAGTACATCTGAATCGATGTGTTGGCCGAGGTTATGACATGTTTACAGCAGCGCGTATGTATTGATGTATTTAGAGATAGCTGCTTATGACATCTTCTTTGTCTCAGGAGAGGAGAAAACACAAATAATGCGCTGCATAATCTCATGGCCTGACAGGTCGTTGATCCTATTATTCCTGAGTTCGAGATATGGTTCCATGTTTGTGGATCTAATATACGGTTTGGGATGGTTAAGTTTGCCCTAGTGTCTAGATTGCGCTTCAGCCCGTCTTCTTTTGATCCGAGTTTGAGGCACGACATTCCCCGGACCAGCATGTTTTATAGATTGTTTTGGGGTTGGAGGGCTACTGTTTCAAAGTTCCACAGCCGATTCAACAAACAACGGCTGGGTGATAATGTCACGGACTACTTGAAGGCGGCGTTTATATTAGTGGCATATTTGATCGTCCTTTACCGTGATATGGAAGCCATCAAGCCTTGGGTTTGGGCATTATCTGAGGATTTGGATACGTGAGAGAGTTTTCCATGGGGCTCCTATTCGTTCCAGATCCTCTGTCACGAGATTGATGTGCTGAAGAAGCACCCGAGAGAGGTGGCTGCTTTGAGGAAGACGTACCATTTCTATGGACCTATTTAGGCTTTACAGATTTGGTCGTATGTGGTCATTCCAGACTTGGGACGTATGTGCAGGTGCCGAGACATTGTTATGCGATTGCCCAGATGCTTGATGTGGACTACTTGGAAGTCCCTGACCAATCTGATGGTTTGTTTTCTGACGGTAATTTTAATAAATGTTTAATATTTGTTATATATTTATTAAATACATTATAATTAATAATGTGTATGAGTTTTTTTGTAGCGTTTATGTCATCCTCTGCTGGAGCCGCTCGAGGTCGAGTTGACAGAGCCATATTACTTGAGCCTATACGAGGCGATCCGCTGGCTATTAGGTTTGTACCTGTGGGACGACAGGCCAGAGGAGCACATGATGAGCCTACGCCTGCACCTGAGCCACAACAAGTGCCTGTGCGCGAGAAAGTGCCCCGCTCCAGGGTGTCAGAGCATGTCCCTATCATGCAGCGAGTGGCGAAGGCAACTGGGAAGCTGAAGTGTCGAGATATATCTCGGGTTGTTGAGCCTAGTCGACCTGGTGTGTCTCGATTGCAGTCGAAGCGTTGCAAGCACTCATCGCAGCAGGAGGAGGAGCCAGGGCCAGACTATGTATGCTGCGAACACACCAGGAGTGCTCGATTAGACGAGGCCTATGTTGCTGTTATGACTAAGAGTGTACGTTGTGCCATTGTGGAAGACGATTCAGAGAAGGGCCTTGTAGCTCGAGTGGCTCGACGTGTGTTCGAGCAGTTGCAGGATTTCTTCCGGTGCAGATCTTCGAGACATAGATCTCGTACCCCTATTTTTACACATGCAAGCTACGTCGGGCCTGTCTATTCAGAGCATATCAGTCAGAGGTGCTCAGTATCCCGGTATGAGGAGGTACCTCGCACTAGCCACCGATGATCTGCTTCACGGCAGGTCGATCCATAGGAAGTACCTCGCACTAGCCACCGATAATCTGCTACACAGCAGGTCGATCCAGATCAGGGGCCCCGCACTAGCCATAGACGATCTGCTTCATGGCAGGTTGATCCACAGGAGGGGGCCCGTACTAGCCATCGACGATCTGCTTCACGGTAGGTCGATCCAGAGGAGAAGGCCCGTACTAACCACTGACGATATGCTTCACTGTAGGTCGATCCAAAGGAGAAGCCCCATACTAGCCACCGACGATCTGCTTCACGGTAGGTCGATCCAGATGAGGGGCCCTGTACTAGCCACCGAAGATCGGCATCAAGTCATCCAGAGAGCAGTCATGCCAGCCAGCGGAGATCGACAGCTCGAGAGCTAGTCACGCTAGCGCATGAGGGTGATGTATCATCTGAAAGTTGGGATGCTGCATTGGATACCCCATATCAAGCTACCCCAGATATGAGGACCCCTCAGTCGCGACTAGCGGCGTACGAGATATTTAGGCAATCAGGTCCAGAGTATTATGTCATGGCTCATTTGAATGGGCATATTATGACTCAGTCATTGTTTGATCAGATTTCTGACCCACACGCTGAGCTGATTGGCGAGGTACTTTATTACCAAATTTATTCAAATTTTCTATATATATTTATAATTCAAGTTATGGTGTTCTTTTTTTATTTGTGTGTTAGGTTATGGAGTTGTACTCCTTGTATATACATATGAAAATAATCACCAGATGTCCTTCCACTATATTATTGCTCGGGATCAATGAAGCTCGATATATTATAGCACCGATTGGATTTTATGTAATTTTGAAATGTCCCTAAATTTATTTTAACTCCTCCAGTATATATAAATTATTCATGAATAAATTTATTCATTTGTGCAACAAGCGCTTGTGTGTGAGTTCGCGGCTTCATCCTAGTGATCCTATGGGCTATCATATGGTATTAGGTCTGAAGCGATATATATCTTAACCAAACTCTGTGTGTTGGTTGCAAATAATATAGTGGGTAAGGGAGCTTATACATAAGTAATAATCGGATTAAGGTGTCCCGTGTCCTTTGAAATAATCTGCGGGTGTGGGCGAGTTGGAGTAGTCATAGCATTGCCTTTGCCCGATCAAGATCGTCCCAGATCATACATGCCAGTAGTCTCGCATGCACTTGAGGTGTCTCTCGTGCAAGGGCATTACGGGTTAGATAGTTTGCATAGGGTGTCCACTTGCCTTCTTTACACGTAAAGGATAGATTTGGAGGGCATGCGTCATGGGCGTGGCGCGTGACAACGAGTCACGGCGTATGTCTCTTATAACTGTTGATGCATGTCATGTAGTGAAAACCTTTGCACCTAGGATCGAGTATTAATCGTCTTCAGAAGTTGTTGCCCAGCCGGACTGGTCTTATTATTTGATATTCCCTTTGAGTTTGTTTGAGGTTACTTTAGTCTTATCTATAGTGATCGAGATAATTACACCACTCTCGTCCTTTTAAGTGACATCGTGACATCGAGATTGCTACACCAACTCCTCGTGGGATCGAGCCCTATACTTATCGTGCCTACGCTGTGATGGGCAATAGGTTATAAATTTATTTTGAGGCGCTAAACGACGCATGTCGAGTTGGCGCGTTCTTGGGTAGTTGCACATTCGATAGTATCTCTATTTCTTGAATTTATATTGCTTTCTTTATTGTATGCTCTGACCTAACCTTGTAGGAAGAGCGGAGGAGGACTTTTGTGCGATCACGAGATCGAAAAGCATGCAGGCGGAGGAAGCGGCAGATGCGGAGGCACGACAAGGCTGCGAGGCGGCTAATCGAGAAGAACCCGGAGAGCGTCACGATGGGTGAACAACCACAAGTAAGCGAACATTGAGAAATGGTGTTCCCCAACCTACCGAACACGAGGCCAGCAGGCGTCACTTTGCCCGCGTCGATAAGCGGCGGGAGATGAAGCATTCCTTCCATCAAATCCTCCCCGATTCGATGACATGCCGGGAGGATCCACAAAGGCATTACAAGATTTCGAGATGGCGTGTGGGAATATCTGCATGATGAAAACCTTGGAGTATGTGAGATTAGTGTCGTTCCTTACTCTGCATGATGGGCAAGAGAATGGCTCTACACCTTGCCGTTGGAAGTGTGACCACGTGGGCACAACTTCACCAAAGTTCCTCGAGAAGTACTTTCACCTTGCTGTGTATTGAACATGAGGAAAAGGATAAGCGACATCAAAATGGGCACGGAGACCTTTTATGATTCTTGGGGAAGGTTTAAGCAGTTTGCAATATTTGGATCACGATCAGATCAATATTTCATAGGTGGGTTGAGGCAACAGAAAATTTGGGTGAATGCAGACTTGTGGAGGATCAATCTTGAATAAAGTTCCCGGTGAGGCCTTTAGGCGTTGGGCGAGATGGCAGAGAAAGCGAGGCGGAGGAGGAGATTCAAGGCAATTGCCGCTACTTCTTCGGCAAGTGGAGACCAAGGCGGATAAACTACGTAACTTTGTTCGACAAGTTCATAACCAACACGGGACCGGGACGGGACCGAGGCGAGGGCGAAAAGCTAAAGTTTGCCAAATATGCGGCTGCCGTGACACATCCACGGATCGATGCCCCTTGTTTGAAGAAGAAAAGTCGATGCGATTGGGTCAAAATGGTAATGAAGCGTCTGAGCATAGGAGATATGATCCAAACTCTCGGACCTACAACCCGGGATGGAGTAACCACGAAAACTTTAGGTGGTCAACAACCCGGCGAGGCGGGACAACAACGGCGATGCGGAGGAGGCGGGACAACCATGACCATACGAAATAATCGGCGTGACCAGCGGTGGGCCGTCGTTGGTGAACTTGTGCACACTATGGCACGAGAAAATGTGAAGGCTCAACAAGAGAGCGAAATTCAAGGTCGAGACAAGGGAGCCCTCCGGAGGCACTGGGCACCAAGTTTCCCAATTGGCGACCGTGCATGCAGCGTCTTGAGAAGAAGCGAGGAAATTTACCTCCTCAAGTGAGGTAAGCGAATTAGCCAGTGAATCTTGTAGCCTAAGAAGTGGGAAGAAACTACCGGAGAAAGTTTTCATGCCTGGGACAGCGCCAAACATGCGAAGTGGAAGATCTCACGAACACAATGGTCGAGATGACAATGATCAAGAGGAACTTCGAGGAAAAGAGCGAGGAAAAGAAGAGCAATCATTGAGCGAACCTATGTTAAACCTAATCCTAGGTTTTACCTCCCTTTCCAGCGGTTGTCCGAAACGGAGAGAGGAAGAAATGAGTGAGATGTATCGCGTGTTTAGAAGGTGGAAATTAATATACCGCTATCATCGCTCTGGGCACGATGCGAAAATGGGCAAAGTTCATGAAAAGAATTGTGCGAGAAGGTGAAATATAAAGATGATGCAAAATTCTAAGTGGAGAGAGATGTATCCATGATCCTACAATGAAATTGCCGAAAGTGTGGAGATCGGGGGATGTTTTCATTCCTGCGTAATAAGCGTCTGAGGATCGAAAGGGCCATCTTTGGTTGGGGGCATCTATAAGCGTCATGCCCTTGTCAATGTTGATGAATTAAAGGGAACTACGAAGCGACACAGTGGTTATTGATTAGCGAGCAGGTCAGCGTCATCCGAAGGAATCATCGAAGACGTATTGGTCAAAGTGGAGGAACTCATATTTCCAGCGGACTTCTACGTTTGGATATGGGCACGATGGGTAACAAATCCTCGGTTATGCTCTTGGGTGACCATTCGTGAAGACGGCGAACTAGGATTGATTGCGACGGAGGCGAGTTATCATGTGAATTGACGGCGGTGAGGCGGTGACCTTCAACATCTTCAAGGCCATGGAACATCCTATTGATATTGAGGTGGCGAATTCATTGATCACGTTGAACCCATGGTAGGAGACATCACGCCCGAGATAGGTTTACAAGATCCATTTGGATGCGGCGGTTGAAAGTGGTCTTAAGGAGGAGACACTCGAGGAGTAAGCGACTTTACGGACAATGTCGGAGGCCACGCTGCTTTGCCTTGGCGAACCAGAGGGACTCAAGTGGTCAATGCGAGAACATGCCCAAGGCTGAAGGAAGAAGAAAAGCTCATTCAAATCCCTTGAGAGAGCACGAAACTCGAGCTAAAGACTCTTCCTCACCACCACAGTACATCTTTCAGGGAAGGGCGACACCGCCCGTGATCATCAATCTTGAACTCAGCACGAGTCGGGAGGAAGGCGTGAGAAGTGTTCTTGGGCAATCTGAGGAAGCTATTGGATGGACATTCGCCGACATCGAGGGCATCAGCCCTTCCATATCGTTCACAATATTCGATGGAAGAAGAAGCAAAGCAATGCGCGATCAACAAAGGAAGTTGAACTCAGGCTATGAAGGAGGTAGTCGTGAAGGAGATCTTGAAGCTTCTCGACTTGGGCATCATATATCTGTGTCGAGACGAAAATGGGTCACCCCATTACACGTCGTGCCCAAGTCGTCGTGCATTGAGGTAGTGAAAAGCGAAAGGAGGCGGTCCCAACAAGGCTCCAAACAAAGTTGGAGGATGTGTATTGACTATCGAGCTCAACACGGTGACCGAAAAGATCACTTCCCATTACCTTTCATTGACGAGATCTTTGGAAGGTTAGTGGAAACAAATTCTTTTTTTTTAGACGGATACTCGAGCTACATGAAGATATGGGTTGCCCAAGGTGATCGAGGATAAAATTACTTTCACATGCCCGTTCGGGACATTTGCCTGAGAAGAATGCCTTCGACATGTAATGCCCGAGGGCGTTTCAACGATGCATGATGAGAATCTTCTCGGACCTATTGGAGAAATGCATCGAGGACTTTATGGGCGACTTTACCGTCTATGGGGAATCATTCGATGAGTGCTTGACAAATTTGGAGGTAGTCCTGAGAGATGTGTCGAAAGAATTTGATCCTAAATTATGAGAAATGTCATTTCATGGTACAAGAAGGGATTGTTCTTGGGCACGTGGTGTGAAAAGAGGATAGAAGTAGATAGAGCTAAAGTAGAGATCATCGCCAAATGCCTATCCGAGCCGATAAAGCAAGTCTTGCGAGGTTTCCTAGGGCACGTTGGGTTCTGACGAAAGATTTGTGAAGGACTTCAAAGATCGCCCACCCATGACACGACTACTCTAGAATGATGTACCATGGGAATTCGATGAAGAATGTAAGATAGCTTTTGAAACTCGAAGAATAACTTAATTTCGGCACCGATCATTCAACCCCTCGATTGGGGCATGCCGTTTGAAGTTATGCAAGCGATGCAAGCGGATATGCCGTGGGAGCCGTCTTGGGACAACGAAGAGGAAGGAAAGTCATGCTATATACTATACCTCGAGAACTCTCAATGCCGCCCCAATGCAACTACAAAGCACAACCGAGAAAGAACTCTTGGCGGTCGTCTTTGCCTTTGAAAAATTTCGATCATATCTCATCGGGGCCAAGGCAATCGTCTACACCGATCATACCGCCTGAGGTACCTAATGGCTGCAGGAGTCAAAGCCACGACTGATCGAGATGGATCTTGCTTCTCGAGTTCGATGTAGAAATCAAAGACAAGAGTGGAGCACAAAACTTTGTGGCCGACCACTGAGTAGGATATTGAAGGATAAGACCGGTGCCCGTTGCGAGACCTTCCCGAAGAACATATATACTTCATTCGAGGCACGGCGGAGTTCGAGCCATGGTATGCGATTTGGTGAATTACAAAACCTTTGGAGAACTCCTGTTGGGCTCACTTCGTATCAAAGAAACAAGATCAAAGCGGTCGTCGCACCTACATATGGGATGATCCTACTTATGGAGAAAGTCGTGACCAAGTCTCGTGACGTTGCGTGCTGGAACTCGAGATCAAAGATATTTTGAATCACTGCCACTCCAAAGAATGTGGAGGTCACTTTGGGCATGAAGGGCAGTGAAAGGTTTTAGACAGCGGATTCTTTCGGCCCACGATATTGAAGATGCTTATGGTATGTAAGCAATGCAAAGAGTGTCAGCCAGGAAGGAAATATCACAAGAGGAATGAGATGCCCCGATACCTATCCTTCGATCGAAATCTTTGATGTATGGGGATGGACTTTATGGGACCATTACCGAGCCTCGAGGCAATGCGTACATCCCGCTTATGGATTATGTTTGAAATGGGTTGAGGCGAAAAGTGCCACTAATGACTCAAAGGTAGTTTCATCTTTTCTTAAAGCTAATATCTTCAATGGTTGGTGCCCAAGGCAATTATCGGCGATCGAGGAACCCATTTTGCAACACTACTATCACCAAATTGTTCGATAAATACGGTGTAACCCATCGTGTGACTACAGCCTACCATCCATGAAGCTAATGGGCAAGCGGAGTTGTCCAACAGAATAATCAAGACTATATTGAGGAAGGTAGTGGGACCTACTGGTGAGGACTGGAGCACTCGTCTTGATGACGCTATGGGCATGCTGAATCTGTCTGAAGACCACATGGGCATGTCACCATGCCGAATCGTGTTAGGCAAGATGTGTCACTTACAGTAGAACTAGAGCACAAGGCATTTTGGGCGTTGAACAAGCTCAACTTTGATTGGGACCGTGATGGCCAAGCTAGAAAGCTTCACTTTCAAGAGCTGGAAGAAATAAATTTGCAGAGCCTATGATGATGTCGTTACATATAAAGAAAGATTAAAGAAGGCACATGACCGTCTTATCAAAGCCAAGTCGTTCGAGCGAGGCAATTGGTGCTTTTATACCAATCTCGATTCAAGTTGATGTCGGGCAAGCTAACAAGCAAGTGGTGCGGACCATATGAAGTCGAAACTCACTTTCCGAATGGGTACATCGAGATCGCGGACACAAGACAAGAAAGACCTTCAAGGTCAATGGACAACGTCTGAAGGCTTACTATGGGCATCACGAGGTAGATCCAGGGGAATTGCATCGAGTGCAAGCCCTCGACGGGGAAGAGTAATAAAGAGGTCTGGTCGAGCCACGACAATAACCATACCGCCGTGAGGCGACTGGTATTTTATTTGATTTACGTTGTTGTTTTCTTTTTTTTTTTTGTTTTTGCCCCCGTTTTGCGTGTGGTGTTGTGTTGGTCATTCTACAGGAGCAGTTGTGATCATGATCGAAGGGCAAGATGAGGCGCTTGACATTAGCCGTGGGCAAGAGGGTGAGTTACGGAGCAAGTGGCGGGCGGTTGTCGGGGAGAAAGGACGAACGTCCCTTATAGCTGGCCACTCCATAATTACCTTCCCACGTCGCCTCAACCTCTGCAACTTCCCCCTCTCTCTCACCTAAACCATAAAGAAGAAACCCTCTCCATTTTCAAAAATGACCACCCGTAAAACCGAGGCGTAACCACCAAAAGCTCCGATTCTCCCTCCAAACCAAAGAAACCCGCAGAGCTAAAATCAACAATGGCGAACCCTCACGAGACTCCTACCACGCCGAGATGCCCAGAGCCCATCTCGGTTAACTCAGGGACACGGAGAAAATAATAGAGGAGCAAGCACCTCACCCGTAAAGCGGCGGGAGGAACCACGAGAGAGGCGGCAAGAAACCCAGAAGAAAGCCCCGCGCCACAAGGAGAAGGTTGTCCGGCGATGGAAGGAGGAAACCCTGCGGAGGCGGAGGAGTCCACCTCGGGGCGAAGCCGACGAGCTGGAGCCTCGGGAAAGGAAGGAAGGAAGAGGAGAGACCCCGGCCGAGAAAGACTCAGAGGGCACCACCACCACAGAAAGAAGCCTCAAATGAGACTACCTACCTTGAGGAAGAGAACCAGGGTACCTTGCGAAGATGGCATCACCCTCCTCTGAAAAGGGAAAGCCGTCCTGACCACGGAGAGGCCACCCAGAGGTTCAACACCACCACCGATGAGGGCATTGTAAAGCCCAAGACAGCTAGACATGGAGGTCTTTGGAGAGTGCAGGGGTTAAGGATGAAGTGAAGAAGTTTTTCAAGAATGGATGGGAGCATTTTTGGAATGGCCGGGACTACGTACATCACTTGGCTAGAGAGTTTATTCAAACTCTCGAAATAAAGAACCGAAAAGTGAAGTGAAGTGACCACAGTTGCATCAAATTTAAGCGATGGGTAACGAACTTCTAGTTCTCTGTGAACGACTTTAACTGCACCTGGGCATGACAGAAGTTTTGAGACGAAGACCACAGAATACAAGGAGGCTTTCACCTACGTCCCCGAGCACACAGGGGAGGAGTGGAATGAAAAATGGTCATCGATTGGTGCAGGCTGCTGAAGTCGGGATACCTAAGGCGATGAGGTGGCGAGGAACAGCGCTAAGGATGTGCCATCGCCTACTGTCCTACAGTTTCTTCGGGAAGGTGGACAGCAGCAACTCCATCTCCCAGCAGGAGTTGTTCATCTTGTGGTGCATGTGGCATGGCCACAAGGTGAACTTTGCCGCGTTCTGTTGCCCATTTGAGACATCCTGACTCGTCCTAGCGAGAGGATCTCTCTTGCCCATTTGGTGACCGTGTTGTACAGGTGAAAGATGCTTGGACGAAGCGAATACCGACACGGAAGTGGAGCCGAGCTGTATATTGACATAGCTATGTTGGAGCGGATGAAGGACATATACTATGACCGGGGCGAAAAACCGGTCTTCACGAGCCAGGCGCCCGATGACGACAGCACCTCGCGATCGTGATCGGCGGAAGAGGATTCAAAGATAGCCAGGAGGAGGATGATGACATCAAAGCCCGCTTGACCAGGATAGAGGAACAACGAAAGCGACCCATGATGCCCTGATAGCCTACTTTGCCCACGCCTGGATTGGTATCCGATTTCCCTTGACATTTTGTCCTCCCTTTTTGTTTTTTGTTTTTGTTTTGTTGTTTGTTTTTGTTTTGTTTTGTTGTTGTTGGTGGTCAACCCCTTTCCCTCACCCACTTTGCCCTAGGCAAAGTGTGTGAGTGAAAGGGGTTGCGTCTATTTGTTTGTTTGAGTTAAGAGTCGGTCCCAGCTCGACCCACTTTGCCTAAGGCAAAGTGTGTGATGGGGGCGCCGCTACTTTCGATTCGTTTAGATTGTTTGTTTTGTGTTCCTCCTTGTTCACCCACTTTGCTCAGCATAAAGTGTGTGAGTGAGGAGGGTTTTAGATTTTGTGTCGGTTGGCATGTTTAAATTGGTGGGATTGATTGTCTGTATTTTACTTTGTTGTGAATAATCTTTAGTAGTTTAGGAGTGCAGCTTGAGCATGACCGTATGTAAATAAGGATGAAATTGAATTTGAGCACACATGGTGAGATTTGAGCTTAAGCTGTTGTATCTTGATCAACCTTTGTTTAATTTATTATCTTGAAAGCGATTTGGTTGAGCTTGTATACAATGTTTCTGTTACCACTATTACAATCTCCTATCCAAATGAATACTTGATTGCATATATCATGTCCTTATCTTATATATAAGTTAGATCATCGATTGTATAGAAGATCATGAAGTCGTATGATTGGTCGAGCAATGAGATATAAAAAGTTTCACGGTGAGACTGACTTGAGGGCGAGTTGTCGGTATAGGCTGCAGTATAGATAAGAAGTGACTTGACTTGGTTGCTTGTCTATCTTTGATGCGTCTCGGCGTATTGAAGGATCACGGTGAGATGTGTTCTTACGTACGACCGTCGTGAAGAACCAAGATCTCGGTGACTTCGATGATCTAAACCTCGATAAGGTATTAGGTGAATATGAGTTCTTGACCATCACTTTGACTTGTTATGGGTGAGGTTATATGTTTCTAACCCAATATTCTTACGCATCTTGGGTGGTCATTCTAGTCATCTTGTAGCGAGTCACCGTATCAGATTAAGGATGATGGCGATCCCAAGGAGCTCAAAGGTTTATTGTACTAAACCTGCGGGTTGAGTTAGCTCGAAGTACAATAATAAGGTTGAGTGGTACTACTTAAGGAATTAAAGATATTAATTATTTTAAGCGATCAGTGCTATAAATAATTAATGGACGTTAGATATCTTAAATCGAGGGATTCGTAATGTCTAAGTGCAAGCTTGAGCTTCGCATCGGTAATAAAGGGGTAAGTCGACATTCTTTCTCTAGTGGCGTGATCGAATGTTTATAAATTAATTTATGTTCAGGTGAACATAAGATAATTAATTTATTTGAGGCCCATCTTTATTCCTTGCATTTGATCCTGGTTTGCCCGTCGGGCCCGTGTCTTGAGGAAAATCGGCGCCCCCTATGTAGCTCTCTGTAAGCAAGATTTTATTACTCTTTATCCTTGAGGATATTATTATATTTATGGTATATGCATAGATCCTTTCCATATAAGATTATGGTAATAATCACGAGAGTATGGTAATAATCCACGAGTATGGTAATAATCACAGGGGTATGGTTATTTCCATAAAGAATTATGGTAATTTCCATATGGGATTATGGTAATTTCCATATAGGATTATGGTAATTTCAAGTATGGGATTAATGTAGTGCATTATAAATATAAGGTATGAGATAAAGTCTAGGTTAATGCTCACATTTTATCCTCATATTTTGAGAATTCGAGGTTGGCTTGGGAGAGATTTTCGAGAGTTTGTAGAGTATTGGGTGATTTTCGGTGCGTTCTCCATAGATCGTCCTCGCTCGGCGTTGGAGATTGGGCAATCGGGATCTGATCCGAGAAGATCAAAGCACGAGTCTCGATCCGTTCATCCGTTCATCCTCGGCAGATTGAGGTAAACACGAGAAAATCCCTACGTGTTGCAATTAATTATATAGGCAGCGTGCTAGGAATATAATCGATGTATGGTGAATTAAATATCGAAGATAGATCCTCAAAGGCGAGGGCTAAACCTAGTTTTCCTACAAACACGGTTCCTTTCTTGTGTGATTATTGACATCTTCATTAGGCTCTTGCTAGAACTTGCGTGCACTCTTATGTCGGGCCTTATTGACTTAGTTAAAACATTTAGATGACTTAGGCGATTTTTCTTTCAAATAGCCCACTAAGCGAAAATGTCTACTACTTTGTTAATCCTCGTTAAGCCCCTTGAGCTTAATAATTTCTTTCACTCACTTAAATTAGCTTGAAAAAAGCCTACCGGTCGATTAGACTCGGGAGCTAATAGAAGAAAGAGCAAACAAAAAGGAAAACGATAGCCTCGTAATGGGCGAAAAAAAGGGGTTTACCAATTTCAAAGAAATGGGCAAAATGCCCAATATAAAGAAGGTACCAGAATCGAAAAGAAAAATAAAGGACTTAAAATAAAAGAATATATATATTGATGAAGTCTAAGATGGTTGTCTTTGAGGCCCGTAGTAGAAAAAGCGAAAGGAAATCCATGGAGGACAAATAAATTCCTCGAACTGAGTCCATAATGACCTTAGCCTCGTTCAAAAATTTCCCACTTATGTCTTAAGCCCCATTACAACCAAATAAAAGACCTAAGGATGAATGTTTAAAACTTTGTCTAAGCAATTGGAGATGGTAGAGGGCACGAGCACATGGCATAGTCGAAATGAAAGATGTCTGACGTATACACTAGCTTATACACGAAGTGCGAGTGTTGGTAAGGAAAATGCCCAATATGCTCAAATTCAGTATTTTGACTTGTTTGATGGTCGTTGCTTGAATGAAGTCTACTTGAATGGCTAGTTTGTTACGATGGAAGCTTATATTGGCGAGATATCTGCTTGGTGGAAATGTGCTAACCTTTTTACATTTTGAGTCTTTTCTTTCTTTCTTTTGTCTTGGGCAAATGCAGCGTGCATGCTTGAGGACAAGCATGTTTAAAGTGTGTATAGTGTGTGAGCCCAAGTTTTGTGCTCTTTTACGTCAGTCTTGTCTAGGTCTAGATCGAGTCTTTTGTGTCTTTCTTGTTGTGTTTTGTGTGCGGGAGGACACATTGGTGCTGAGGGACAAGGCGGGCGAAATGGGCAGAAGGAGTGGAACTTGCATGGCGGATGAATAGAGATACGATGCACCTCGAGGCACAAGGAGCTTAGCTCACGGCCGAGGGGCTTCAAACCCCATGGCTGTTCCGTTTCACGGCGTGACCTCCTTACAGACCGCCTGAGTTCAATCTCGGAAGGGTAGGCTAATGGGCAGCGGAAGTGAAGGCGGCGAGACCAAGAAGAAGGAGAGCAAGAGGCAGGAGGGAGAGCTAATGGGCAAGATCGCAAGATGCAGGCGAATCTCGCTTCATCCGGGAAAGGATGTTGCGACACGAATCTCATGATATCAGGAGGAGATCACCTCGGATCCGTGCAGGCGAGTAAAGGCGCCCGATCAACAAGGAAAACCTACAGATTGTCCAGCCCATGGGCCATTACCATCGTCGGTCTCTCGGCCTATATATATGGATAAAGGCGACTTGTGCGTCTCTTCGTGTTCGTCTCTCTCTCATACTTTTAGCATCGATTCATCCCAGCAACATCACATACATTAAGTCCCTCGGGAAAACACTTTTATTTGCTATTCGTATGTTTTGCCGGCGGCACTTTGGGCTCGTCGTTTCTATTTCGTTCAAATAATAGTAAGTTGTTTCCGTTTCATGATGGTTTCAATTAACTGTTGCATGTTTATTTATTTTATGTCTAGCTAAGTCTTTATTACGGTTTGGGCGTGACTAAGTGGAGCATGATTAATATAACTCGAGAGGTCTAAGTAGGGCATTACGATGCGCATGCGTGTGTTCCGAGCACTAGGTCTGGGCAATATATAACAACCAAACTCGGTGTGTTGGTTGCAAATAATATAGTGGGTAAGGAGGGTTACAAGTAATAATTGGATTAAGGTGTCGGGTGTCCTTTTTAAATAGACGAATGGTGTGGCGAGTTGGAGTAGTCATGTGGTGCCTTTGCCAATACGGTCCGTCTAGATCATCTTATTTGCTGGCAAGTGCGCATGCTGAGGGTGTCCTCGATGCGTGGGCATTACGGTTAGATAGTTTGCATAGGGTGTCCGCGCCTTCTTTACAGAGAGGATAGACTTGGAGGGTGCGTCGTGGGCGTGGCGCGTGACAAGAGTCCTGACGTATGTCTCTTATAACCGGTTGATGCATGTCATGTAGTGAAAACCTTTGCACCTAGGACCAGGTATTAATCGTCTTCCACGAAGTTGTTGCCCAAACCAGGACTCGTCTTATTATTTGATATTCCCTTTGAGTTTGTTTGAGTTACTTTAGTCTTATCTATAGTGATCAAGATAATTACACCACTCTCGTCCTTTTAAGTGACATCGTGACATCGATTGCTACACAACTCCTCGTGGGATCGACCTATACTTATCGGCCTACTGCACTTGTGATGGGCAATAGGTTATAAATTTATTTTGAGCAGCTAAGCGGCAGCGTGTCGGTATCAAAGACCACCTACCCACGATGGACAATACCCGATGATCTCGTCCAAATCGAACTCACGACATTCACATGTCCATTCTGCAAATCAACCACGTGGGATGTGTTTTCCTCTTGACTTTAAACATTTGTGTGGTCGTTGAGCGAACAATCAGCGGCGTCCTTTTTCGGCGAGACATGTAACCGGCGAGGCTACTTAAGTCGACTCATGCGACCTTGCTGCTACACTAGCTCGTCGCGTGTCAAACATTTCTACGTAATAGACCAAAAGTCTCAAGCAACAAGCAAGCGGGTGAGCGTCGGGCCCGAACAACCGACTATTCAAACTCTCGGTTGCATTCAAAGTCATAAAACTATAGCGTCGTACATGACACTTCAACCTAGACCACCTATGCTACAATGGAGAGTAGATGATGGTGTCTTGCCGATTTTAGAACATCACGCGAGAAAAATATTTATCGAACTCCTCGATCGATAGGCGTATGCGGTGACTTGATAGCTGTACAAACATGCGACCCGAATCACGCCATATTCTTACGCAAATGTAAAAACACAACACATGTGCGGCGTTCGGATACGGACTCCACACTTTTCGATACCCTTATGTTGATCGAAACAACTAAGATATCATCGGGATGACCAATGCACGAATGCGGCTAGATAAAAACCAAGTTCATGACTCTTCGTCCTCAATCGGACCTAACCTAATATGGCGGGAAGATTCCTTCATTCCCGTCTTTCGTAACAACGACAAAACAAATTTCTTTGTTCTTTCCCTTAAGATGAGACCCGTCTACAACGACGACCGGTCGTGGTAATCTTGAAAGCATGCTGACTCTGTCGAAAAAAAACAAATATCAAAATTAGTCATCATGGGCGTCTCGATATCATATAGTGTCCGGGGTTAGATTCTCTCAACGAGATGCAAATATGATGGAAGCAATTGATAGGACCGTTCGAAATCGTCATATGTCGTCTCTATAGTGGCGTTTCTTGTTTGGAGAGCAAAGTTGTAATCCATCTCATGGCAAATTATCGATGCATCTCTCGATCACCTCTTTCGGTTTCGGTCCACACCTTCATTGACCAATTTTGTGTAAAATACTTACCAACAATATTGGCAAACACACATCATGGGCGGTGCGATTCAAATCCAAGTGATAGGTATGACTATTGTTCAACTTAATTACTATCCATATCGTTGCCATGCTTGCAAACATATCCCAATCTTGTTTTGCTTGACCGATCGATCACGTACTCTACATGATTCTCCAAGTGGTACAATCTCATGGCTATCACCAAGTCATCTTTCGTCTTAAATATCGAATCAACACATAATTAGCCGATATGGGTTCCAAAAGGTTCGATCAAATCTAATGGCAACGCACTGTCACAATCAAGTAGTGGAACCCAGTTGCGCAGCTCATGCGATGTATCATCCTCTCTGACTCGTGAAGTTGTACAATGAGCCTCACCATCATGCTGATGTTCGGAAGTGAAGTTGCGTTGTCCAATAACCTTATCAAGATGTCCTGGTTGTCGAATTCAAGCACCAAATTAAGTAGCCATTGAATCTTCGACGGTTCGGGTCTTCCTCCCCATCTGAATACACCAGCTCATCTTCCTCCTCATTTGAAGACAATGGCTCGTCTTCGTGTATAGCTGAACCTGTACATCTTGCACTAAACTCGGGCAAGACTGTAGATCGTTGTGAACCATATAATACTGGTGTCTCTATGTGTACCGTGTCTGCAGATTGCTTGCCTTTTTCAATCACATACACAACTGGATCATCCTTTTGTTCCACAATCAATCGGAACAAATCAGTGTCGGTTTTCAACTATACTTTTATTCTTCTTCCATCACTAGCGCTCGTCGTGTAGAAAAACATTTAATCAGATCCAACATTGTTGCCTACTTGCTCATGAATCTCTTTTTTTAAATTAGCACGTGAAATCTATTCTACAGCCATGTATACGAGAACCTCGTCGCCGCCTATATACTCTGCTCTGTCCCAATTACCACGATGACGTATAATAAGTCGTTGCCAAGACATCTGTTGTAAAATAACACATAAAAGATAACAGTCATATACATAGAATACACGAGATACGTTGTGTGTGAATCTTGACCGGCATTGGTGGGTGCTGGCGTGTCTTCGTACGATCATGCTGATGCGTAATGTGGATGCACGGACCATGCACGGTCGTGTACCGTGAACGACCTTGCACATATAAACAGCCATGTACTATGCACGGCCGTGCACAATGTGTACCGTGTACTGATGAGTGTTGTGTATTCTTTAGTACGGTTTGAAACACATAAGTACAGGTATAGCCGTGTATGTTACCTGATTCGATATTAACCAAATCATATTTTTAAATTTAACTAATTAAATGATCCTAGATATTAAATTAATCACTTTATTAACATAAAATCAACACAAATAACATATGTGACTCATAAGATTACCACCATGTACAACCTTATACTCAAGAACACATTTTTTTCCTTCAAAACATTAAATTTATCATTCCAGTAACATAAAATTATAAAAAAAAAAACATATTTAGGCTATAAATCATCAACTGTTTACAGTCGTGTACTCAAGAACATGTAAAAAAAAATTCTATACGAATATTAATTTATCTTATTCCAACTAGCAATGCTCGATTTCCACTGTTTGATTGAAAAAACGCAGGTAACTTATTCTAATAATTATTTTCGTCTCTCCTCTCTTTGAAATTGTAATGTTACAAATGAATTTGTTTTTGATTTGAATTCAATATCTAACAATTTTTCAAATTAAATGTTTACCAACCCCTTTTACAATTAATGTTTACCAACTTTAATTGATTCATTCAATTATCATCAAGTTTTCGACGGAGAGAGATGAGAAATTTTGCGAGCCACCTTTTCGAGAGAGAGAGAGAGAGAGATTTTAAATAGCTCTCATTTTCGGCACAAGAGAGAGAGAGATAGAATTATTTTAAATGATGGGCTCGGGGTAGTTATATCTTTTCAATCGAAATAACTATCTGACTCATGTTTTTATTTGTGTGGATATAAAACTCATCCCACTATTTCTTTTGGTTATATATAAAGTTCCCCCGAATATTTATGTATACATTGGAAAAAATGAAATAAAGAATAGTTTGGCCAGGTAAATAGGAGAAGAAGACTTTGAGACGAATATGGTCAAATTAAGGACTATGCACTAAAGTTGATAAAACGGAACAAAATTGTCTAAACTTCATTATGTAATAAATGTTGAATTTTTAATAGTTGTTATATTGAAAATTACACACATAACACACATTTATTGTTAGTGAAGATTGTCAATTATATATACATAGGTTTTTATTCCATTGTATTTTTGTAGGTGCATGAGTTTTTTAAGTGTATCATGTTGATTACATGACAATTTTCTAACTGAAGAAGAACTCTTCTACATGACAACTTCTTTATTTAAGGTAGGGGTGAGCAAAAAATCCAAAAATCGAATATCCGATCCGAATCAAATCGAAATTTAAAATTCGATTCGGATTTTATGGATTTTCGGATCGCATCGGATCACATCGGATTGAAATTTCTCGAAATTTTGGATTTTCGGATCTGATCGGATTGGATTTTTTAAATCCGAAAAAAATCCAAAAATCCGAATTATATATAATTTATATATAAAAATAATATTTTATTTAGATATTTTTAAATTTAATAAAAATATATATACAAATTAACAAAAATTGGTTTGGATTTTGGTTTTCATAATTCGGATTTTCGGTTCGATTCGGATTTTTTATCTCTCAAAATTTAGATTTTGAATCGGTTCGGATTAGGCAAAATCGAGCGAAATCGAATATTCACCCCTAATTTAAGGAATGTATCTACAAGGAATATATTTTCCTTGGTCCACAAATCAAGATCTAGAGTTTGAAGAGTATTTAATACCAACTTATATACATTCAAAAAGTTGTAGAAGCTGATATGATATTAATTTTGTTTGGTTCATATTTTTCAAATATTTGACGAGTACTATCGGTCTGCATATTTTTCTGGTACGGATTTCTATATTTATGCTACCAGTAAAGTGTTTGGAAGGTAAACACTTCTGAATATTCATTGTTATCATTGTAAAATAGTTGTATGAACTTATTAATAGGGGTTAGATAGTAAGCATACCGTGTTCACATTCAAGTTGTGTGTGGTGAATACACGTCTGGCAGTCTACTGTTGGTGTAATTTTGGGAAATTACTGTGTAGTAAGATGAAGTCTTATTGTAAGTCCTTTGTAACATAACTTCATGTAATGGATTGTTTTCTCAAGACGAAGCTCTTCAGACGTAGATATGTTATCATCGAATTGGATCACCAAGTTATTATGTTATTTTTATTGCTTTTGTTTATTTATATTCGTATGGTTGGTCATACTTTACGTAGCACGCAACTCACCAAATGTTATAGGGATTAACCCTTTTACATTTATAATGGCTCCCTCAATATTTATAGCACACATCATAAAGAATATGTATCTTATATTAAGTAATCAGTTACCATACGCATTTATATTTACTGTAATAACCAATGTACGAATTTTTTAAATAATTAGGTATATATAGGTAATTTTATTTTTAACTATATTTTAAAGAAGTATACAAATTTATTACTAGTATTTTGTGGGGGGTGTAACCACATAAAAAATAGCTCTAACAGACAATTCTCAACTTAAAGCTATTAATTTTCTCTTTTACTTCTTTTTTTTTTATCATAATTGTTAGAACTTAAAAATTTTAAATTTTAAATATTTTATTTTATTATCCTTTTTAACTTATATATTTATTTGTGTAAATAGGAATAAATGACCAAATTGATAACAGATATGTATGATATATCCAAAGTCGTAAAAATATGTAGCGGATACTCATTTATTAGTTAATGGTCGAATTTACCCTTATTTTACAGTCTGTTCAAGTCTGATTATTTCGATTTCAGTGTGTTTCAATATGCTTTTTTTCGATTTCAGTGTGAATTGATAGTTGTAATTTTTTTTTTGGAGTTACAAAATGTTAGTGATTTTGTTCAAATTGGAAAAATATTCATTCAAATTAAAAATTACGATAGAACGGTTTTTTTATTATCGACATGTTTTATATTTATTTTTAAATTTAGGAAAATGAAGTTATTTGAAAATTTGAAAAATATAAATTTAATAATTTTTATAAAAAACCGATCGCTTTTTTCATAAAAATTATTAAATTTATAGTTTTCTATAAATTCAATAATTTTTATGATCGGTTTTATGAAAACCGATCGATTTTTTTATAAAACCGATCGGTTATACAATTCAAACAATTCCAATTTATTTTAAAATTTTAGGAAATTAAATTATTTTACAATTATAATATGATCGGTTTTATTAAAAAACCGATCGGTTTTTTGAAAAAAACGATCAGTATTATATTTGTTCGACCGGTTTTTAGACCATTTATATAATTAAATCTCAATATAATATTGGTCACCGGTTTTACCATTCTCGATCGATATTTATGAAACTATTGATGGGTTTTATACAAAGACATATTTTAATTTATTTTTCAATTTATTTAATTATTAAATTATATTATTGGGGTATTATGTAAATTTTACTAATATATGATTTGAAATATGATTCTTCTTCTATTAATAGCTTTGTTGGAGCTTTATTCTGAGCTTTATTCACATGAAGTAATATTGATTGATGAGAAATTGGTACCACTCAGTCCGTTTAAAGCGTCCATTTTCGCTTGGACATGGTTATTTAGAAGAAATGTATAAAGTAGTTAATTATAAAGTGTTAAAAAGTGGATAGGGTCCACACTTTTGAAGGAATAATTACTTCCTAAAATGGGTGAGACATTTGTAGTGGGACAACCAAAAGGAAAGTGAGACATTTTAAATGGGACGGAGAATCTAGTTTACTATTAATATCAACGATACCATGTGATTTTAAACTGTTTCACCCACAATTGATGTGAATCGATACTATTTGATAATGAAATCTTTGCATCACTCACCACTATCCTTTACTATCGACTTGCGGTGATATGTTTCACCTGATTGATGTGAATCGGTACTATTTGGTAATGAAATTATTGCATCACTCACTACTATCCTTATTATCGACATGCGGTGATAATTGATTTGAATTAATCTTGAACACTTTTTATTGCACTCTCCCGTCATTCGTATATTTGAATTCTTCGTTTAATAATTGAATGAATTACAATCTATAAAAGCGCAACAAAATCAACATAACACACACACCCATACAATTCGATACGAGACACACAAGCACATATACAATTTGATACCAAGTGTAAGTGAAGATATTTCGGGATCAACACAATTTGAGGTAAGTAATATATAGCTTTTATTTTAAGTAATTTGAAATATGTTTGATATCCAGTTGGATTTTGATTTTGAAGAATCTATATTTACTCCATTTTTTATTTGTTATAGATGGAGAATTGGAAATTGATAAATGTCAAATACGGGGGATATTTCGATGGGTGTATCTACCATGACGGTGATGAGCACGTTCTTCAAATTCCTAATCAGACCATATTAAAACTCTTATACAATATCACCCACTTGATGCAGACAAATTTTCTAAGCACAAATTTCAAATTATTTTATATATCTATGTCTCGATATGGTCGATTAGTAAAATTTCTATTGAGTACAGATAATCAATTGGCTCAATTGTGCGAAAATGAATCATATCCTACAGTATATGTGGTTCACACTGTTACGAACAATGAGTTTGGATTATGTTTGGCCCCTTGTTGTGAGGTTTTCTACCTCGTTCGTGTGGTCTTGTTTCTCTTTTTCGTTGCTTTTCCGAGTTTCTTTGCCTCTTGGTATTCATTTTGTTCACCTTTGCACTTTTGCAGGTGAGATTGGCATAACTCGAGGAAGGAGGGCTTGATTGCGGTTTCCAGGCTCAAAAACCGGTCTCGTTTCGTGTCGGGCGTCTCCGGAGCACGAAGATGAACGTCGGCATGGAGCGTGCACACCCCATCTCCCGACGCGGAGGTGGCGCCATTCTGCCAGCACGCTCGAGGCGGCTTCCGCGGTCACGGAGGTAGCGCCATTCTGTCCGGCGGCTCGAGGCGCGACTTCGCCGCCGCGGAGGTTCTTCCGGTGCGGTACGGGTCGCTTCACCGACACGGTACCTCCGCCAACGCGGATCGCTGCGTGCCCTTGGTCTTTTTAAACCTGCTTTTCGTTTTTATTTGGGGATTATCACTGGTTACGAACACTTTTTTTTCTTTTGGAGACATTTTGAAGATTTCTCTTAGGGTTGATAATTATTATTTTGAGGATTTGGGTTCTTTTGGGTTGTGTAATTGAACATCTACACGAGGATTGACAACCCTCGACATTTCTTGTTGTTGGTAATCGAATTCTTGCTTTCGTTTTCTCTATCTCGTTCCTTGTTTCATTGAGTTCTTTGAATTGGTGGAGATTATGTTTCAGATCCTTTTATCGTTAATTGACTATCGTGATGTTGATTTGAGATTCTATTTTTCTCGATTCTTTTATTGAATCATTGCATGCTTGTTAGATTTAAAGGTGTTGATTTATTTGTTTTGAGTTTATATTTCCGTTTCATTTCTAGATGATTAGTGACCTCTCAAACCCCTTGATTAGATTGTTTAGGAATTTAATTGGTTTTGTGAGGTAATATGATTCTTATACATTAAGACTTCCTCGTGAATCGACTCGGGTTAGCTTGTCTCGCTAGAAACGACCTCGTAAGATTGTAAGGGACTTTAGGTGAACACAAATTAGTCCAACAATTTTTCGCCGTTCTTAGGGAAGACTTTAGGCGTTTGTTTTATTACCTATTTTTCGTGTTTATTTCTCTCCTTGTTTTTTCTTTTTCATTGTACCACAGTTGTGTGTGATTTCTTCGTTGTTGCTTGTGTATGCAGGGGCGCATAAGCCTTTTTCCAAGATTAGCGTCTCCTCTGAAGCGTAGTCGGAAACCTAAGAAACCACAATCGTCCTTCTCAGAAGTGCTCGAGTTCTATAACAGTTTGGGCATCGTGGAGGATACTCCTGTCTCTTTTGTGGAGATGATTTTTGTGGGAAGAAGAAGAGGGTACAAAATTGTCGAGTTTGATCAATTTGTTTTTGAAGAAACCCCTCAGCAACCACACAAACCCACTATGGCCGCTAATAATGAAGAGAAACTCATGGGAGCCTTTTATCGGCCCGACATCGGCGAGGTATCTTCGCCAATTGTGATGAGTGCCACAACCTGTGCATACGAGTTGAAGCAAAACCATTTCAACCTTTTGCCTTCTTTCCATGGCCTGGCGAATGAGGACGCGTTGGCATTCATCGTGATTTACTTAGCTCTTGGTCTCTTCCTCTGTCCGGATTGTCTGAAGATCAACTGAAGATGCGTTGCTTTGAGTATTGTTTGAAAGATAGAGCAAAGTCGTGGCTCATGCCTTTACCAGAGGATTTACTCAAAACCTGGGCAGACATCACCAAGCAGTTCATGTTGTAATATTACCCGGTGAAGAAAACTCAAGAGGTCCGAAATAAGCTCATGACGTTCACGCAAAAATTGGACGAACAATTTCACGAAGCTCTGGGAAGGTTCAAGGAGCTTCTTAAGAAGTGCCCACACCATCTCTTTCACCCGCAGCTGTATTGGCAATTCTTCTACGACGGTTTGCACCAACTCTTGCAATATATGGCAGATAATGCCGCGGAAGGAAATATTGGGGATGTCACCGCCACCACTTTGGAAGGGATTTTTGATACCATGGCGGCTAATTCCAGACAAAAATCCTCAAGAAGCGGTGCTTACGTGAGCAGTGGAGCCCAACAACGCCTTGACTAAGCAGTTGGCGAGTTTGATGCGAGAAGTTCAGCAATTGAAGCTGAAAAAGACTGACACACCTATCCAGCAGATCCAGGAACTAGGCCCTTGTGAGGTATGCCAGGAGATAGGGCATGGAAGTGATATGTGTCTCAACATGGGAGAATTCACCGAGGAAGGAGGAGGGGCCTATGCCGTGCGAGGGTGCAGTCTCGACAACATACATATGGCGGCCCGTGAACGCATGACTCGGTTGGAATCTCCAACCCGACTACGGATGGCGAAATCGAACCGGGACCAAGGATTTGGATCTAATAACCCGGTTTATTTGGACACCTCAATATCCATCTCAAGCACAAACACAACAACTTGGTGCTCCACGCGACAATACCCTTCAAGCGGTACCAACAACTACTGATGCCGGTCGCTCGAGTTGGTCTTGTTTGGTTTCATTGTGCTTATTCTTGGTATTGTTTTACATGTCATTTTCGATGGTTTATCTTATTTATGCCGTTGGTTTGATTAGTATTTATCGATCCGGACTTGGTTTGTTTCGATGATTTGTAGGAAAATGGTATTAAATAGAATGAAATGGTGTTGGTTGTATCTTGAAAGCGGTTTGGTTGAGCTTGTATACAATGTTTCTGTTACCACTATTACAATCTCTATCTGAATTGAATACTTGATTGCATATATCGTGTCCCCTTATCTCATATATAAGTTAGATCATACAGTGTAGAAGATCATGTAAGTCAGTATGATTGGTCGAGCAATGAGATATAAAAGTTTCTAGCGAGACAACTTGAGGGCGAGTTGTCGGTATAGTCTCTGATATAGATAAGAGTGACTTGACTTGGTTGCTTGTCTATCTTTGGTACATCTCGAGGCGTATTGAAGGATCACGGTGAGATGTGTTCTTCTATCGACCGTCGTGAAGAACCGAGATCTCGGTGACTTACGATGATCTAAACCTCGATAAGGTATTAGGTGAGTATGAGTTCTTGACCATCACTTTGACTTGTTATGGGTGAGGTTATATGTTCTAACCCAATATTCTCCGCATCTTGGGTGGTGGCGGTGCTTGTATGTCATACTAGTTATGCATGTCAGTCACCGTATCCGTTTAGGATGATGACTTCCCATAAGGAGCACAAAGGTTTATTGTACTAAACCACGCAGGTTGAGTTAGCTCAAGTACAATAATAAGGTTGAGTGGTACTACTTAAGGAATTAAAGATATTAATTATTTTAAGCGATCGAGAATGCTCTAAATAATTAATGGACGTTCGATATCTTAAATACGAGGATTCGTAATGTCTAAGTGCAAGCCCGACTCAACCCGGTAATAAAGGGTAAGTCGGCATTTATTCTCTAGTGGCATGAATAAATGTTTATAAATTAATTTATGTTACAGGTGAACATAAGATAATTAATTTATTTGAGGCCCATTTTATTCCTTGCATTTGATCCACAGTTTGGCCATCCGGGCCGTAGCTTGGAAGGAAAATAGCGCCTACTTTACTACATGGCGAGGATATAATTATATTTATGGGATATGCATAGATCCTTTCCATATAGGATTATGGTAATAATCCTTTCCATATAGGATTATGGTAATAATCGCTACGATCGATCTTAATTTCGTTAGGAAAATAAATGCGAGAAGAACCTGAGGATTCGTGGTTCGATCTTTGAATTAGATCTCGTCCACGGAAGCGAGAGTATTCGTGTATTGATTATGTGAGGAGTGATTACAAAAGTGTAGATGATCTATTTAGGTCTAATCTAGCCTCTATTTATACACAATTATTTTGACCTAGATCTTAAATCCGAGGTCTTCTCTAACTAGGATTCGAGATCTTGGATAGGATCTTAATCTATCCGCTTCTCGAATTAGGATTCTTTTAGATATGGCAGGGCCTTCGCGTTCCCACCGGTTTAGGGGTCTTCTTGGGCGAACTTGTCCGGGCCGAGCTTGATGTCGACTTTACTTGTATTGGGCACGATCTTGGGCACAGCGGTTGGGCCATATCCTATCACAACCACCAAAAGCCTTGAGCGAGTCGTGTTGGTTTGGGGTTGTTTTTGTCGAGGCGGGGTGCGAGCGATCTGTTGGCATTTTCTCGGGATCGACTTGGTGTGTGTCGATGTTTTGAAGTCATATATCGAATGCCGCGTTTGTAGAGGCGTCTGCCGAGGTCGTGTCTTGTTATTAGTATCTCTTGCCGGGCGTTAAGTTGAGGTTTTCGATTGGCTTTACGGCGTTAAGCAGAGTCTCTGGTGACTTCACTGACGGGCGCGTAAGCGGGCCGAACTGGATTTTTCTACCGTCGTCGAGTGCAGGGACCTGGATCGCATTTAATGCGCATTTAATGTGGCGCGGTTGGATTCGATAAAGCATAATGGAATATCTTCCTGATCGCCATTTCTCATATCACTTTTGCCATTTCAAAATTCGGACTTTCAAACTTTTGATATTACGAAAAAAAAAAGCGTGTAACCGTCGCCATTGTTGTCTCGAGTTCATCACCATCATCTTGATAAAACAAAAGTAAGTTATAACTTCTTCTTCTTCTAGTAAATCCTCTGGCGTCGTATTGTATACATGCGCCAGTCGGATTAGCCGGCGGTTTTATATTCCCTCGCGGGATTTTGGTAAAGTTCTTCATTTCTTCTATCTTAAAAATCTCCGATATAAGGGAGATTGTCTCCAATACTATTTAAATGCGATATTGTGTATGTTGCCCCGTCAGGAGAATAGGGCTTGTGCCTCGGAAGGGTTTCATCACCGTGTCGAAGGCGACCTCAGGCGGTCTTCGTCTTCCTATCCCGTGTATATGTCGAACTTCAGCGGATGTTCGGCATATCTTCTTGACTTCCTTGAAATTCTTTCCGGCATCGGCGGGTTACAGGTGTCATGCCCGTCGGCATAATTTTCCTTTCTCCTTGGGGCTTGTTCTCCGGTTTGGCAAGCGAAGGGTGGCTCGGGGTGGTATTATTTATCACCCAGTAGCAAATTCAAAGCGAAGATAAAATCGAAGATCTCGAAGGCGAGAAAGTTTTCTTACAGTCGGTTCGAGGATCCTGGAGTTCGTATGGAGATCGAAGAAGATCGTGATGTGATTGTTGGCGAGATCGGCGGTGGCTTGGAGGAGCCTTGGACAAAGTTGGTCTCGTGGGCGGGGGCCTTTCACAGAGGCCGAGCTTGCGGTGCGGGGCTTAGCCCTTATGATCCCACCACCGAGGTGGAGTCGGTGAAGGTGAGGCCACTCCTTTTTTTTTTTTTTTTTTTCCGTGTCTATGCGACTTGTTGTATTTGTAGTGAACTTGTTCGGGAAAAGAAGAAGGAAGGAGTCGAGCTCCATCTCGACTTTGAAGGATGTCCGGACATGCACGAAATGGCGGAGAGGCTTGAAGTCCCTTCACCGCAGCCAGCAAAAGCGCTTGAAGAAGCTGAAACATGCGATCCACGAGGCCTCGGTTGATGCCGACCGGAATGTGTGATCGTCGGTTCCAGCGACCACCTCGTATCTTTCAGGTAGCGTACTTATTCTTATACTTTGTGAGTAATATAAAGAATGTGTTCTTCGACTGATGGGTTTTTTTATATAGAAATGAGGATGTTTGGCCGAGGTGGCGAAAGGTGGCGTGGGCATGTCTGCCGAGATGGCAAGATGTCGGAGGGTGTGTGCATCGAGATGGCCAAAGTGTCCGATCTTATAGCGGGTTGCTTGAAAGGTGCCGTTCTGCGGTTTGTGAGGTTGCCGGTATGCTCGTGAGATGGAGGAGAAGAATCTCCTCGTCCGAGATATTTCGATCAAGGCAAAGATCAGGGACCTAGTCAAGCAGAAGGCAGGCGGGCGGACTTGACGGGCGGCTGATGGCCAGGTAGCCGAGGCGGCGAGGCGGCGAGACCCGAGGGCGGAGGCCGAGGTTGCCTTGATGAAGGCCGAGGTGGAGGAAGTTCACCGTCGGAGACCGGCGTGGCGAGCTCGCGAGGAAAATGCTTCGTGCTTTACGGAGGCATTCATCTCGGGCTTCTCGGGATGGTCTCTGACGTGGCCGAGGTCACGAATAAGCGCGCGTTTAGATGCCATCGAAGAAGTCGTAGGGATTACCGAGGTGGATAAGTCAGTATGGGTATGAGGAGACAGAGGAGGAAGATGCTATCGGCGGCCTATTCGAGGTCCTTGTCCGCGATGCGAAGAATGCCGTGCTGCGAGCGACCTTGTCCTCGACTCTGGCGGCGGCGAAGTCGATCCGTGCTGCCCGGTGGACGAGATCCCACGATCGGCGCTTTGATTGCCGATCTAGCTAAGGGGTCGGGGGGCGGCGGTGAAGCTTTTAAGGCGTCGAGACCCGGGAGTTCTGAGGCCGAAGCCAAAGAAGCGAGTTAGGGCGGATGAGGTGAGGCTTCCCAAACTAGGAGGCGGTCGAGATAGATAGGCCGAAGCTTACGAGGGGTCATTGATCCCCTCTTTTTTTGAATGTACATGTACATTGGTTTACGCTGAAGGCATAATAAAATCACTAGTTTATGTGAAGAAACTTATCTTTTATTGACTTTCCACAAATGCTTGATCTTCCGTTGGTTGAACCAAATCGAAGACTTGTCGCGACTCTTGAATTGAAAGAGGTCGAACTCCTCCAAATAAAGGGACAGGTGGGCCATGTGCGGTGGGGCGATGTTAAATATAGATGCCAGGAGGCTGGCGAGCTCAGGCTCGCCTTTGGAGTTGGAGGAAGTTCGAGATTGCGAGGAGGAGGCTAGAGCGATGGGCGAGGCACTCCGAGTCGAGAGTCATCCACCGAGTGGTGGGATGACCATACACAGGTCAAGCTAAGGTTGTTGAGGCTGCTTTGCTTTGTCTGCGAGAATGTACAGCGTGAGCACGACAAAAATCTGGCGGTTCGCGAGCGATTCGCGGGTTGAAAAGACTGGAGGTATATACAAGGCATCGTTGCTCGACAACCGCGCTCTCGAACTGCCCGGCCGGATCTGAGGCCTCTTCTTCTAAGGGGCTTCTGCTGCCGGACTACAATAAATGTTACGAATTTTGACGATCCGGGTGGCGAGCTCAAGAGGCGCTATGGCCCAGCGCGCGTGGATCCTCAGGAGCCGGCCGGGTGTCATCGGCGGTCGAGGTCGATCTAGCGAGGCTGCATCTTCAAGTGGCCGAGGTCGGTGGCGGGGCTCATAAGCGTAGATCGAGGACGAGGTGAGGTAGGATTAGTATAGATGCTCTGTTGAATCCCGATTTTGCTAGGGATTGGCTAAGCTTTTCGGCCTCTGGACCCTCTTGACCTCGTGATGTACAAAGCGTATAATTTGAAATAAAATTATTTTTGCTTTTGCGTTAACTCTTGAGAGCACTTGTCATAATTACCATAACCAATAAGAAGGTAGGTCGTCCTTGTTTGGCGAAGATAGCTCGTTCTTGTCGTAAACCAAGGTGGTTTGTCTTCGATGCGAAGGTATCGTCCTCGAAATAAGCGAAGGTATCCGTCCTCGTCTGCGAAACTTCCTCGAAAATAAGCGAGGGTAGTTCATCCTCGTATGAAGGTATCCGTCCTCGAAATAAACAAGGTATCCATCCTCATACGAAGCTTATCGAAATAAGCGAGGGTAGTTAGATCCTCGTCTGAAGTATCCGTCCTCGAAATAAGCGAGGTATCCTTCCTCGTCATGAAGGTATGGGTTCCTATTTTGCCAAGTTTTATCGGGAGGGTGGTCCCTTCAGCGCGTTTGAAGTTCGTCTTCGTATTAAGCGAAGGTAGTACATCCTCCGTTGAGGGTATTGTTAGTCCTCAGAAGAGGTATTTTTATAAGAGTTATGTGCATAAGTGACAAATGAAAACATGCAAGACAAAAATAGATAGAGAAAGAAAAGATTTTATTGATAAGAGGTAATGGAACAAGGCGAACAAGACCGGACTCGACCTAACGAGGACTCGAACAAGACTCGACTTTGACACTTATGAAAATATCTCTTGAAATGAATGATGTGCCATGTGTTGGGTATTTGCTCACGGACAAATGGGCGAGCTTATAGGCTCCTTTTGAGGACTTCTTCGACCGGTAAGGTCCTTCCCATGTGGCTTCTAGTTTGCGAGCTTTGCGGCTTCTTGACTTCATTATTTTGGAGCACGAGGTCGCCCTCGGAACTATCCCGGGATTTGACACGCTGGTTGTAATCGAGCTACTTGTTGTTTGTACCGAGCTTCCTTGATGTGGCGGGTCTCTCTTTCTTCGAGTAGATCTAGATTAGTTAGTAGATTTTCCCCATTTGCTTGGCGAAGAAGTGAATGGTGCGAGGGCTCGATATTCCGATTTGCGAGGGATCCTTGCTTGGTTCCATACGCTTGGTTGTAGGCGTTTCTCCGATTCGCCGTCCGGGTGTTGTTCGGTATGACCATAAGACTTGTGGTAAATTCTCCACCCAAGACCCTTAGCTCGGTCAGGCGGGTTTGAGACCCTTCACAATTGTCTGTTGGTGACTTCGGTCGACCATTTGCTTGAGGATGGGCGGCCAGGGGTGAACTTTGTTGGATCAAAGCTCTTGACACCGGTCTTTGAATATCTTATCGGTGAATTGTGTCCCATTATCCGAAAGAAGGATATGAGGATGCGAATCGACATACTATGTTCTTCGAGACGAAGTTGAGGCGTTTTGCTTGTGATCTTTGCGAGGCTCGGCTTCCTGCACCCGTGAAGTAGTCAGTTGCGACAATCGGGTGGGTTGCCCGGTGCTTTACAAAAGGGCCTCGATGTCGATCCCCATTGCATAAATGGCGAGGGCTTTGTCGGAGGCGAGATCGGTCTGCGGTAGCCTTAGCACGTTCCTGAATTTGACACTTGGACACCTTTTCACAAGGTTGAGTGAGTCTTGAACATTGTTGTGATAGTATCCCCATCGCATGACCTTTTTGATAAGGCTGGGGTCCGATGTGACTTCATACGATCCTTCGTGTATTTCCCGTAATGCGTGTCAGCTCGGTTCGGGCCCAAGCACTTTAGGAGAAATTTGGAGATATGACTTTCTGTAGGATCCACTCAAATGCGTATCGCAAAGATTTGTTCGGGATCCTCGGCCTCGAGAGCTTATCATGGGGCGATTCGCCTTTCTCCGGTATTCTTGAATAGGAGTCGTCAATTAGGCTCTTAAATGCGAGACTACGTTTACTTGACTCTTTCATTAGCATCATCTATGCTTGGTTTTGAACTTCCTCTTGGCGGGCTTGTTGTGTGAGGCGATTTGCTTAAGATGTCAGCTCGCCCGTTTTGCTCCCTTGGGATGCGAATTATCTGGAAGTGGGAGAAAGTTTGTTGTAGGCTTTTGGCTTTCTCGAGGTATTTCTTCATCCTACTGCCTTTTGCCTCGTACTTCCCAACATGTGGCTTCGACGACTTGAGAGTCACTATGAAGTTTCTTGCTCATGTCGAAGACTTTGAGCTAGCGAAGTCCTGCGATCAGGCCTCATACTCTGCCGTTGTTCGTATTTTTGAGCGAGAACCGAAGTGCGTATGTGATCTCTTGGCCATCGGTCCAGGAGCAAGATGCCAGCTCATACCGTTTTCCGAAGCCCGTCAGCGTAAACTTGCGGCAATCCTCGGTGTTTTCTCTATTGGTTCGGCTTTGGCTTTATCGTCACGGACTCGGGGGCTTTGGTTTCTCGGCAGTGAGCATCGGCGAGAAAGTCGCTAAAACGACCTTTGATGGCTTGCGGGGCGAAAGATATATCATATTCGCCCGATTCGATTGCCCGCCGCAATTCTCCCGAAGCTTAAACCGTCAACACTATTGAAGTGGATGGTCGGTGAGGACTTGTATGGGATGTGCATGGAAGTATGGGCGTAGTCTCGCTGCGGCATTACTAATGCTAGGCGAGCTTCTCCAAGGTTGATACCTTGTTTGGGCCTTTCAATGCTCGGTGATGAAGTATCTGGGGCGGCGTCCTTCCTCTCGTACCAAGCGCACTTATTGTTTAAATCAAGGCGGCGGTATAGGGAAGGACCTCTCCTTCTTTCGGAGCAGACGAGTAGGAAGTTTGGCGAGGTAGTTTTGAGATCTTCAAAAGCGGACTTATGTGTATCATTCGAGGAGAACTCAGGAGCCTTTTTGAGTACCTTGAAGAATGGTAGCTGCTTGTCCATGACCTTTGAAAAGCGGCTTAGTGCGGCTATGCAGCCGGTCGGTTTATTGCGTCGTGAATGGTCTTGACATCTTCATTTCTAGAATGGTTTGAACCTTGGATGGGTTGGCTTTTAACCCTTCTTGTGAAACCCAACATCCTAAAATTTTCGGACCGAACCATAGCGTGCACTTACGGGGTTTAGTTTGAGGTTGACTTTTAGTAATAAGCGAGGGACGATCAGGTCGGCGACATGCTGACTTTCTCCATGCTTTTTACTACGATGTCGTCGGCGTGCACCTCTACATTCCGACCTATGTAGGGGCTGAAATATTTTGTCTACCATTCTTTGATAGGTAGCTCTGCATTCTTAAGTCTCGAATGGCGTCTTTACGTCTTGAAGACTCAAAGTCGTAATGAAGGCTGTCTTGGCGATCTTACGTCGTCCATCAAGACTTGATGATACCCTTTATATAGGTCCAGCGAAGACTTGAACGACCAATGAGTCGACCTTCTTATCGATATTGGGAAGGGATAGCAATCCTTTGGGCGATGTTTATTGAGGTCGGTGTAGTCGATGCACATTCGCCATCCCCTCCTCCTTTCTTCACCATCACCGGATTGGCTATCTATGTCGGATGTTTAACTTGAACAATATCGAGCTTTCAATAATTGATTTACCTCGTCATGGATGACTTGGTTCCGTTCGGTTTGCAAAATTCGTTTATACCGCCGAGCGGTTTTGTCTTCGGTCGATGTTAAGCTTATGGGTGATGATACGGGGACACCCGGTCATGTCGAGGCGACCAAGCAAACACGTCTCGAATTCCCTCGTGAGTTGGATTACTGTTCTCTCAATTCGATGCCTCGGTAAAGCCAATCTTGGCGACCTTAAGTGGCTCGTCTTTGTATAGCGTGACCTCTTCCACCGGGTGCCGAGATAGGCGTTGTCTCTTTTCTTCCAACTCCTCGGGTTTCTTTAGTTGCTATGCTGTGGGTCTTGGGTTGGAGCCCTGCACCTCGTAGGGCGACATGTAAGCATTCCTTGGCTGCTTACGATCCCTCGGATCACGGCTACACCCTTTTGGGGATCTTCATCGTCGGTGGTATGTTGAGCATACCGCCCTACAAACGTTCAGCCAATCTCGCCCGATTATGATGTTATCGGTGGTAGGCCTTCCTCTGAAAAATGTACCACCTTGGTGGAGCTTGTCGAACTTTCCCTACCGTGACGGGTAGCTCGATTATCCTTCGGGCATGTTTCCTCCCGAGCGAAGCTTGAATGGCGGTGCTGCTGCGGTAGCCTCCTCTACTCTAACTTATCGAAGCATTCCTTAAAGGATGCTTACCGATGCGCCACTTGTCGATGTATCACGCTTCACTAACTTGTTTGCGACCCTTGCACGGATTACGGTAGCGATCACGGTGGGCACTATCGTAGAAATGTGGTCGTCTTGAGAGAAGGTGATCGCCGTCCTTCCGAGCCTCTTATTGACCGGTTCGCGGTATGTGGACCTCGGGCGGCTTTCAAGGAGGACTTCGTGGGCTCAGCGGGAGCCCGTAATAGTGGAGATGACTCCGTCATATTGCGGTTCGTTATCTCCTTCTTCGTCTTCGCCGCGCTTCGTCTTCTTGTTAGGGGCACAATTCCCCCTTCTTACTTGTTTCCTCCTTTTTTGGCTTCGATGAGGGGCCTCGTACTGTCCAGCTCGTCGGTCATGCCCTTTGTATTTTCTCAGGGCCCCGTCCTGTACTAACATCTCGATATCCTCCATGAGGTCTCGGCATTCCTCCGTGTCGTGCCCGTAATCTTCATGGAAGGAGCAGTACTTGTCCTTTGTTCGGCGTTTTGACCCCCCTGTCATTGGTCGAGGTTTCTCGAACTTATCCATGTGGAGTTCGTAGATTTCTGCCCTTGGCTTCGTTAAAGAAGTGTATTGAGGTCGTTCAGGGTGTTGCGTGATGCGAGCACGGATTCTATGGGCGGCGTATTCTTTCAAGGCGCTTGTCGGCCTTGGCTACGATCTCCTCGTCCTTCTTCTCTTCTTCCTTTTCGGAGGATCCGCCTTTTTGCCTCGCTTCATTCTATCGGCCTCGTCGCCTTGGCAAACCGATCGGCTATGCGCCATAGCTCGGTGGCGATCAGGGGTTCCTACTTGACGATCTCTTTATACAAAGCCCGGCCGATGCCGTTCTGGAAGGATGAGATGATGAGGAGGTCGTTCACGTCTGCGACCTTGAGGCTTTCTTTATTGAACACAGTCATAAAGTCGCGATGGACTCGTTTCGATCTTGCCTCAAAGTGAGGAGATGTGCGAAGTCATTTTGACTCGGCATACGGAAGAACCTTCATGGAAGGCCTTCATCGGATCGCGGTAGAACCAATGCTCCCGGAGGTAGGCGTCCGAACCACCGAGCGAGGCGTTGTCGACTAATAATTCCGGAAGAGCTTGCACATATGAATTGTGCTTAGGCGTTGGTTGATCATATTGTCTTTGGGCTGCGAGAGAAAGTTGCGGGTCCCTCGATCCGTCATAGGGGTGATGCTCGGCACCGATATTTGTCTGCGGGAGTGGGGTGTCGAGTATTTCGTTTGAGCAGGTGACTATCCTCCGTACCCGTCGAAACCGCCCTCTGGAGAGTGGGGCGGAGTTCGTCGACCGAACTCGTTTTGGTAGTGAGGGCTGACCTCGCGGCGGTCGCGACGTCCTTTCTCGCGCTGTTCGCCCCTTCCGCGGTCGGTTTGGGCCTCGACTTGTGCGGAGGTGTGAGCGCCCATGATTTGGATGCTAGGGGGTCCACCTCGTCGCGGTGCCTCGTGTTTAGACGAGCTTGGCGTTCCTTTCTTGGGATGTGGCCGACCTTGTGCTGGCCGAGGTATTGGAGGAAGCTCTCCTTTTTTCTCAAGAAACCCCTTGACGGCGTCGTCGAGGTTTATCCGAGGCTGGAGGTTCTCCTTGGTTCTTCTTCCGCGATCTCCTTCACTACATCCCGCCTTCATGCGGGATGGGATTCCCTTGTAAATCGAGGCTATGGACATGCCGCGGTCGATTCGGGACCGAGCTTTCAGTGAGCTCTGCGTGTCCGACCGCCGTTGTTCTTTGTTGTTGCCGCGGTGACTCTAGATCGTGACTTCGGTATACATCGTCGTGATTGATTCCACAGTAAATGAAAGTTGATCGAAAACACAAAATTTTCGTTCCCATAGACGGCGCCAGTGATCGATCTTAATTTCGTTAGGGAAATAAATGCGAGAAGAACACAAGGGATTTACGTGGTTCGATCTTTGAATTAGATCTACGTCCACGGAGCAAGAGAGAGTATTCGTGTATTGATAATGTGAGGAGTGATTACAAAAAGTGTAGATGATCTATTTCATCTAATCTAGCCTCTATTTATACACAATTATTTTGACCTAGATCTTAAATCCGAGGTCTTCTCTAACTAGGATTCGAGATCTTGGATAGGATCTTAATCCTATCCGCTCTCGAATTAAGTTCTTTTAGATATGGCCGAGCCTTCCGTTCCCACTTGGTTTTAGGGTCTTCTTGGGCGAACTTGTCGAGCCGAGCTTGATGTTAGCTTTATTTGTATTGGACACGATCTTTGGGCACAGGCGGTTGGGCCGTATCTATCCTTTCCATATAGGATTATGGTAATTTCCATATGGGATTATGGTAATTTCCATAAGGATTATGGTAATTTCCATAAAGGATTATGGTAATTTCCATATGGGATTATGGTAATTTCCTTATAGGATTAAGGTATGCATTATAAATATGAGGTAAGAGATTAAATCCAGACGGATGATTAACAATCAACCTCAATATTTTAAGTCCATCACCAAGAGAAAGAGGGTGAGGTTCTCGAAAATTGTGCGAGAGAAAAGAGGTGATTTTGAAAGCATTCTCCATAGATCGTCCTCACTCGGCGTTGGAGATTGGGCAACCGGATCTGATCCGAGGTCAAAGCACGAGTCTCGATCCGTTCTTCCCGATCCACCTCGATAGATTGAAATGTGAACACGAGAAAACCCCAGCGTGTTGCAATTAATTATATAGGTGCATGCTAGGTATATAATCAATGTATGGTGAATTAAACATCTAAGATAGATCCTCAAGGCGAGGCTAAACCTAGTTTTCCTGATTGGTATCGAGCACAGGATCGATATCTTGTCTCTGTTGGATTAATTCATGTTTGATTATTACGCGCAATATATTAATTTTTGAATATGTCGTTCATCGTGGCTCGTTTTTATTTTGTCGGATTTTGTTTTCACCATGAGAAAATCCGTGGTTAGATTAGATTTTTTTTTTCTCAAATCTTATCGTAAAAGTAAAGCGAAGCGAAAAGCGACCAGATCGAGACGACGGGAAAAAGCGGGTCGCACGCTGCGTGCGGCGGCGGCGCAGTGGCGTGCGGCGCTGAGTGGACACGCCCGCGTGATGGGGCCGAGCCCAGATCCGTTTTCGGCCGAATCTGTTTGATGAGTCGGTCCGTGCACGTGCACGCGAGGCCCTTTTTCGAATCCGGTGCGTGCCCGTGCACGCGAGGCCCGTTTTGAAGATTATAAAGATCATACTTTGCAATTCTATGTAATAGATTAGGCGAAAGTGAAGATTCCACGAGTGGGCCAACGATGAGCGTTTTTATTTTATTTTATCGTTCATTGCATGTCGTGGATGTTTAAATAATGCAAGTAGCATGCTATGTATGTTTAAATTACGTTAACAAACCTTCGTGTTTTCGTAATTGTATGCATAGTAAGCATGTTAGGTTTATCGCATTTTCAAGCATATTTTAGAATTACTGCGAGCATGTTTTACATGTTGAGTTCTATAGACAAGCATGCTAGGATTACGTGATCCGCATGGACAAACCTTTTGAACAAAAATACTAAGCAAGCAACCCGACAAATTAATTTTTAAAATTAAAATGTCAAGACCTCCACTTTTGATCTCTAAACAAAGTGAGGCGATCGTGAGTAAACGCGATCCGCAGCGTGGCTTGCTTGCCTTTGTTATCATAAGTTTGTTAGATGAGATTTCTAAATAAAACATTTTAAATCTATTGAGAAGTGGGAGTTTCATGTTAAAAGCGTCCACATGCGTGGCTTGCATGTGCGATTTTCATAAGTTCTCTAGAGATAGATATAAAATGAGATAACAAAAGAATTTGAATTGGGCGGTATGGTCCGAGTGGTATGCCAATTCTAAAATTCATTTTCATTTGTTAAAATTGTGGTCATTGCTAGACATCACCTCAAGTACAACTTCCCCAAGTCCTTCTTGCGATAGTGATGTGCTCTAGAAAGGTCAATCGTTAATTTCATTTGTCATAAGGATAAGTTGACATGGATTGAAATTAAGCGACTTAAAGGTATATTTTAGTGCAGTCGGGGGTTCGTGTAAACGCCCACACGCGTGGCTTGCATGTGGGATTCCTTGGGCGATTGGAGGTTTCAATTAATATTGTTTTATCAAAAGGTTAGAATATTATTGTTACGAATTATGTGCGATCGTATGTGTTTATTTTATCGATTTCGGATATGTCTCTTACAGATTATCAATATGCTACTTTAAAATCCTTTATCCGGTCCAAATTTTATCGGTGGAAGCGAAACATTGAGAATGTTCTTCTGCGGAAGAAAATCTATTTGTACTCACTACACCCGTCCCAAGCCTCTAGACAATTCATCTCTCATGAGGCGCGAGGAGCACGAGAAATGGGACAAATCAAATAGAATGGCAAAGTACCTTCTTTTGGTCACCATGTGCGAGTCCCCGCAACTCCAGCATCAAGAGATGGAAGATGCGACCACGATATGGCTAAGTCTTATGAAATTGTATGAGGTCGGACGAATAAACTTGTCATAATTTGACAAAATCAATAATGTCAAGTTCAATGAAGGAAAGCGATTCGGTGCATAACCATGTAGAGCAAATGATTAATCTCTTGGAGGCTCGAATTGGTTGGAGGATATATTGATGACGTAGTCGAGAATCGATATGATCCTCAACACTTTGCCCAAGTCTTTTGATGACACATTATAAGCGTCCTTTATGATAAGAGTTATACTCTAGATTCATTGCAAGATGATCTAGTAACGGAAGAACGCATAAAATGGGCAAGGTGCACGATCTTTAATCGCACCTCAAAGAAAACCAACCGCTTTATCGAAGATGAAAAGGAAAAGTGGAATTCGAGATGCTAAGGCTAAAGAAAAGAGTGGGAGTAATACAAAGGGCTCTACCAATGGTTTGAAAAATCGAAGGAGAGGAAAATGCTTCAAGTGCGGTAAGCGGGCATTGGAAGGCTAAGTGCCCCAAGCTCGAGGCTCAGGTCGCCATTTGCTTTAATGTGACGGAAACATGTTTAGCGACTTGTTCTACCCATTCTTGGGTAGTAGACACTGAAAGCGATCGATCATGTTTGTTACACCTGCGAGGTTCTGCGGACAAGGAGGCAATAATGGCGAGATAACGATCTCCATAGGCAACGCGAAAGTCGAGGCCGTTGCGGTCGGAGATGTTACTTTATGTTTGAGAAAACAGTTTTAGTTTTAAAGATGTTTTATATGTGCGGATTTTCAGTGGAACCTTGTTCTGTTTGAAATTGTTTATTCATGGATATTCAGTTGTTTTTATAGTAGTGTTTCTATCATAAGAAATGACGAAGTTATCTCGTAGGCACATTATATAATTAAGCTTTATACTATTTACGCAATACATAATACCTATAACTATGTTGCATCTACATCAAACCTTAAAAGAAAGTTTTCTTCAGAAGATGGCACTCTTTTCTCCTGCATCTTAGATTAGGTCACATCAATCTAAATAGGATCCAAAGACGGCTAAGAATGTGGCGTTGGGTAATCTCACGCACTCTGCTCCCGGTCTGCGAATCCTGTATAGAAGGTAAGATGTTGACCAGACCCTTCAAAGCGAAGGGTCATAGAGCCAAAGAAATGTTAGAGCTAGTCCATTCGACTGTGTTGACCGATGTCCACAAAGCTCGTGGAGAATGCAGTATTTTTCACTCTCATCGGCGATTACTCGAGGTATGGATACGTATACCTGCTTCACCGCAAGTCTGAATGCTTTGAGAAATTCAAAGAATTTTAGGCGGAAGTGGAGACGAAGCTAGGTAAGAGTATCAAGTCACTGCGTTCTGATTGCGGTGGCGAATACCTCAACAACGAGTTCATGGACTATCTAGTGAAGTGTGGGATTACCTCCAACGCCTTTCACCGCACACCACAAAGAAAATGGTGTGTCGAGGCGAAGAAATAGGACTCTTTTGGAAATGGTTAGATCAATGATGAGTTATGCAACTTTGCTATTTCGTTACGGGGTATGCCTTAGAAGGCGGCATACTTGCTAAATCTTGTACCATCAAGTCGGTCGAAGAGCCCCTTCGAGTTGTGGTTTGGGCGTAGTTTAGTTTAAACCACATAAGGATATGGGGCGATCCGGCATGTGTGCCGAACAAGAAGGTCGACAAGTTGGAGGCTAGATCCGACGCAAATTTGTTTATTGGCTATCCTAGAGGAGCGAAAAGTGGTTTATTCTATAGTCTAAGGATCGGAAGGTCATTATTAGCACTAATGCCCGATTCTTAAAAGAGGACTACATGAAAATCATAAATCCAAAGTTGAAATCATTCTTGAAGAATTAGAAGATGATCGTATTCCACCACCGATTAGACCAAAGTGCGAGATGTCGAGTCTAGTGGGAGGATCGACACCGAGATACTTCAAGAAATTGAAGTGGGTCGAGTTCCACCGGAGATACCGACCGTACAAGTGGTACCTACCCGACAAGTTGTGCAAGATAGAGAACCACAAGTTCTCGCACCCACCGCCATTGTGCACATGGTGCATCGTCGTAGTGGGAGGTTGTTCATCAACCCGGCGATTTATGTTCGTGGGTGAATCTTGAATTTAGTCGAGCGAGCAGTAATAATCGACCCATGGACATATAGCGAGGCGATACAAGACAATGATACAAGATCATGGAACTTACGTTTGGGCGAGGTGGTAAGTCCTATGGATTTACCCAGTTGCCTAGCGAGAGTTGTGTGTATCGTTTAGATGTCAACGGTAATGTGGTATTTCTTGCACTTTACGTAGATGACATTCTTCTATTGGCAACAATGTGAAGTTGTTATCGGGCGAAAGAGTTGGTTATCCGATCGGTTCAAATGAAAGACTTAGGAGATGCAACGTACATTCTTGGGATCAAGGTTTACAGAGATTGCAAGAGGAAAATGTTGAGCTTATCTCGGGCGTCTTACATTGATCTGATGATTACTCGTTTTAGTATGCGGACCGTCGAGAAAGGATTGCTATCTTTCGACATGGCGTTCCTTTATCTAAAGGCGATCACCTATGATTGCAAAGAAGATAGAGGAAATGAGACAAGTTTCCTACGTTTCGCGTGGGAAGTCTCATGCATGCAATCTTATGCACGAGGTCCGATATACGCTATCACGGTAGGCATAGTGGCTGAATATCGATCTAACCTCGACAAGCTCATTGATCAAGGTAAAGCATATATTCAAGTACACGAAAAGGACTCGAGATTATAAGTTGGTTTACCATGTAGATAGTCTAATGCCTTTGGGTTATTCATACTCGGTTTCAATCGACCGTGATGAGAAAAAGTCTACCTCGGCTATGTGTTTACCTTGGGAGGTGGAACCAGTATCTGGCGGTGCAAAGCGGCGATGCGTTGCGGACTCTACCATGGAAGCGAATATGTAGCGCCTTGAGGCGCTAAGGAGGTCAGTATGGTTCAAAAACTACCTCATGGATCTAGATGTGGTACTGGTTTGCCCATGAGTATCATGGTTTCTTGTGATAACTCGGTACAATGGCAAACTCGAAGGAATCACGGATCCACAAGGCAAGCAAACACATAGAGAGAAAGTACCATGTCATACGAGAAATCGTTAGGCGAGGGGCGTCTTGATTGCAAAGATTGATCTGACGGATAACCTGGCGGATCCATTCACGAAAAGCACAGTCAGAAAAAGTCTACGTTGGGCACGTTAGAGGACTTTGATTACAAGATAGTGGCACCCACTTAGAAAGGAAACTTTTGTATAAGTGGGAGAAGCAAAGTGATGGTTTTGTTTGTAATAGCTAGTAGAGAGACACATTGTATACTAAAAGTTTGCTTTAGTATAAGTGGGAGATTGTTGGATTTGTATCTTGAAAGCGCTTTGGTTGAGCTTGTATACAATGTTTCTGTTACCACTATTACAATCTCTATCTGAATTGAATACTTGATTGCATATATCTGTGTCCCCTTATCTCATATATAAGTTAGATGATACAGTGTGTAGAAGATCACAGAAGTCTGTATGATTGGTCAAGTTTAATGAGATATAAAAGTTTCACACCGAGACAACTTGAGGACGAGTTGTCGGTATAGGCTGCGATATAGATAAGTGACTTGACTTGGTTGCTTGTCTATCTTGATGCGTCTCGGGCGTATTGAAGGATCACGATGAGATGTGTTCTTCTATCGACCGTCGTGAAGAACCAAGATCTCGGTGACTTACGATGATCTAAACCTCGATAAGGTATTAGGTGAGTATGAGTTGTTGACCATCACTTTGACTTGTTATGGGTGAGGTTATATGTTCTAACCCAATATTCTCCGCGTCTTGGGTGGTGGCGGTGCTTGTATGTCATGCTAGTTATACGTACGAGTCACCGTATCCGTTTAGGATGATGACGTCCCTTAAGGAGCTCAAAAGGTTTATTGTACTAAACCCCGCGAGTTGAGTTAGCTCAAGTACAATAATAAGGTTGAGTGGTACTACTTAAGGAATTAAAGATATTAATTATTTTAAGCGATCGTAATGCTCTAAATAATTAATGGACGTATGATATCTTAAATACGGAGATTCGTAATGTCTAAGTGCAAGCCCGACTCAACTTTGGTAATAAAGGGGTAAGTCAGCATTTATTCTCTAGTGGCATGAACAAATGTTTATAAATTAATTTATGTTCTGGGTTGAACATAAGATAATTAATTTATTTGAGGCCCATCTTTATTCCTTGCATTTGATCCCTGGGCTGGCCCATCCAGGCCCGTAGCTTGGAAGGAAAATAGGCGCCTACTTTCTCTACATGGCAAGGATATAATTATATTTATGGGATATGCATAGATCCTTTCCATATAGGATTATGGTAATAATCCTTTCCATATAGGATTATGGTAATTTCCATATGGGATTATGGTAATTTCCATAAAGGATTATGGTAATTTCCATAAAAGATTATGGTAATTTCCATATGGGATTATGGTAATTTCCATATGGGATTATGGTAATTTCCTTATGGGATTAAGGTAGTGCATTATAAATATGAGGTAAGAGATTAAATCCAGACAGATGATTAACAATCAACCTCAATATTTTCGTCCATCACCAAGAGAAAGAGGGGTGAGGTTCTCGAAAATTGTGCCAAGAGAGAAAGAGGTGATTTTCCAAAGCATTCTCCATAGATCGTCCTCACTCGACGTTGGAGATTGGGCAACCGGGATACAATCCAGAAGGTCAAAGCACGAGTCTCGATCCGTTCTTCCCGATCCACCTCGACAGATTCAAAGGTAAACACGAGAAAACCCCAACGTGTTGCAATTAATTATATAGGCGCATGCTAGGTATATAATGAATGTATGGTGAATTAAACATCCAAGATAGATCCTCGGGGCGAGGGCTAAACCTAGTTTTCCCTACAAATGGACCTATCAAAAAGGATCATATATTGAAGAACATCTCGATAGGAGTTCGTAGGCCTAAATATATCCTAATTCGGAGTTCAGACGAGGGAGAACGGGGCGAATAGTTATAGTCGCGCACGGCACCCCGTTGCTCGACCAGGCACCGCGTGCCCCAGCGCACGCGCGCCGATGGGTCTCGACCACCCAGCACCCCGTATCCGGTGCTCCGTCTGGCGCCGCTCGTCGACCGCTACAACGCGTGCGTCCCATCCAAAGATCAAGCTTCCCGCCTAGCGGCCGTACTTTGCTCCAGCTCCGCGCCCGTTGCTCTCCAAACGTCCGGACTCGGTGGCATTCGGCGTGCACCGGGCTCACCTCGTCCAGCGCTTGCTGCCTCCAACACGTGCACTCATCCGCGAGGTCTCCTTCCAAGCATCGGCTCACGTTCGACAACACCCGAACCCAGCGTCCGTTTCGCCTCGCATCCAGCGCGCCTCTCCATTCGGTGCCGGGAACCCAACGCCTGTTCTGCCACACATTTCTCCCATCGCCCGTCTCCATCCAACGCTGGGCAATGCCCAATGCCCTGCGCGCATTGCCACCCTAGCGGCCACCTCCACGCGCGCCGTTCCACTCGCTGACGCTCGACACATGGCGCCGTGCGCGACCGACACCAAAGACCGGCGCGCTGGAAGCCTCCTGGCGCTTGACCACCCATAAGCGCCGACTCACCACCGAGCGCCCGCTCAACCACATTCTCCTCGCGTTCAAGCTCAAGCGCCGCGCCGCTGTTGCCGCGCTCGCTTCGTTTCGAGCTAAGGCTCACTCGAGAACGTAGCGTCTCCACAACCGACGCTCTCTCCAAATTGGCGCTCACTTACAGAACAGAAGCCTCCGCTCCGCGCTCGCTCACATTACAACCGGCGTTCACTCTCACTTTATGTATATATACGCGTTAGGTCATTATTTTGGGGGTTGAGTTCTATTTTTGGTCATCCACGGCGCTGTTCTTCACCATTTTTCTTCCGGATCTTTTTGACGACAACACAGACAGATAAAATCATAGTTTTAATTTATGCTTTCATTTTATCGATTGAATAATTTAGTTTATCAATTTATGCTTTGGATTTATCAGTTCTATCGGAATCAATTTCAAAGTGTTATTGTTTGGTGATTTTTTTTAAATTCAATTACATAGTGACAGTGGATTGTTTTCATGTTCCTTTGATTTATATTGCTTTGTGATTTCTTGTTTCGTGATTATTTTACATTTCATGCAATGGATTTTGGAATTTAGTTATATGTTGAATCTTTTTCCTATGAATTTTTTGCTTTATGTTTGATGATCTAGTTTAGTTGTTCTTCGTTTTAGCTTCCTATATTCGTGATTTCTTAGGTTCTCCACTAGGGATTGACAACCCCTAGTTAGATTGCTTGCTTTAATTTATATTTCCTGTTAACTTTTCAATTCCCGTATGTTCAAAAACCCCATGTTGGTATTAGAGTGTTTAGGATTTACTGTTTTTATGTGCAACGTGAACAATAAGCCCTGTTAAGTTTTCCTTGAGAGACGACTTGGGTTAACTTACCCTATTACTACACCTCATTCGATTATGAGTCAATTAAGAGAACTCTTTTAGTTGAAACAAATTTTGGCGCGTTGCCGAGGAAAACTTTAGGCGTATTGTTTGTGTTATTTATTTTCTATGTTTATTTTTGTTCTTTTTTGTTATTTTCTCCCTCCGGTGCATGTGATCTTGTTTTTGTTGTTGGTGTCTGTTAATGTAGGGTTACCAGCAGTACGAATATGTTCAAACAAGCTGGGGAGAGAAAAGCTCGTCGTATTGGGCAAATTCTTCTTACGAAGAAGGAGCCCAGTTCGACTATTTTGAGGGATGTCCGTCAGGCTATGAACATAAAGTCTATGATCCCAACTATGAGCATCAAGCCTATGACCCCTACTGGGAGCATCTTCCAACTTCTTCAAGTAGTGATGACCTCTTTTTCCAGCAACCTCCTATTCAGCAATCGTTCTTCCAACAACAGCAGTATCAGCAAGCACCTCCACCACCACCACCTATGAGACCAGCTTTGGAGGATATATTCACCCAAAGAATGGATGCTTTAGCTCAAAGAATGGATGCTAAAGACTCCACACTTCAGCGTTTAGAGATGCAAATGGGACAAGTTAATAGCATGCTTGATGAGCTGTTGCAGCAATGTGCAGCGAGGGAACTTTCAAACCAATCCGATCAGGCCCAGACGGTCTCTATTCTAGAAAGTGACCCAATTGTTGAGAATGGGGTGGAAGAGACATCAGACGAGCCGCTGCAGTCACAGTAGGTGGAAAATGATAAAGAGACTGAAGCCATACCTTTCCCACATCGGCTGAAGAATGAGAAGCAGGAGCACAGCCTCGAGGAAGTTGTTACAAGGTCGGCTGACGAGGAAGAGTGGGCACGTGAAGTTGCTAGCATGCCAAAGCCAACTCTGGAAGTGAAGGAACTGCCTCAACACTTGAAGTACGTGTTCCAGTTGGAGGATAAAGAGAGGACAAAAATTGAGCTAGCATCTATAATATATCAACATCCTAATTCACCAAAGTATTGTGCTTTGGGAGTTGAAGTTCTCAATTTTTCTTTGGAGAATAGGATGTTCGATTTGAGTTTAAATGATTCATTATTTGCTTCCTTTACTGTCCTTTGTGCTTATGTGGTTACTACTGATGCTCTGGCTGAGATGGTATTCCTGCAGGTAAAGGATTATGTATAGTTTGTTGTTGACTGGATCACGTCGTGCTCACGATGTTAAACTACGTACTACGTGGGAGTTTACCCACTGTTTTTTCTGTTGTTATTCTTTCTTTCTTTCTTTTTGTTTCGTTGTTCTCTTTGATCTTTCTGTATCTCCGTGTTAGTTTTATTCAGATGTGGGAAGAAACGTCTTGCGTATTGTCGTCAACAGTGAGGTGAAGCATTGATACTCGAGCTATGCAGCGCCCGCTCACACTCCAGCCCTGTTTCCGCCATCTACTTTCAGGGATGTCTCCCCTTCTATTGGCCATTTTATGTTATTAATATTTTGAGCACTAGGGACAGTGCTCGTATTTAGTGTTGGGGAAGATTATTTGGTTTTGTGTGCGTATCTTATCTATTTACATGCTTGGTGATGTGCGTATTTTGATCTCTTGAAATCAAGCTTTGTCCATGCGAATAAGTTAGGATTTTGATTTGAGCAACTGAACTCTGTGGTATTGGTCAAACCTTGATGTATTTCTCGTTTATCTTGATGTTATGTTATTGAAGTGCAATGTGAATTGACAAGATTGTGTGAATTGATTTGAAATCGGAGGTTATTGACGTGATTTGTCCGGCTAATGCTATGGGGAGTTTTAACATTGTAGTTACCTATATACTTCTTTCATTTTATATATATATATATATATAAAATGAGGAGAATGTAAACTCTAGTTATTTGTTGAGATTGTTGAAATTGAATATGAAATTTTGTCCCTCTTTCTCGTAAATCGAGAAATGGACATGGAAAACCATGATAGGAGACTCGAGTTCATCGAGAGATCACCTTTCGAACATTGTTCCAAAATCACTTAATACTTTCTTTGTGTTCTCAAAGGAAACTTGTTGCTAAAGGTGACCATTTTAGTTAATTCGCCCCTAGCGGAGAGTTGGGTCTGAGCAAAAATAATCTACTTGTTTATTTGATATTTTCACAATCTTAGATTTGTTTCACATTAACTTTTATTGTGTATTCATCATGTTTGGAATTGCAAAAAAAGGTTTGATTGATTGGATTAAGAGTTAAGTTGTACGAGTTATTTTTCTACTCTTATTAGTATAAACTTTGCTTGAGGACAAGCAAATGGATAAGTGTGGGGGAGTTGTTTGGTTTCATTTTGTGCTTATTCTGGGTATTATTTTACATATCAGTTTCAGTAGTATGTCTTATTTATGCCGTTGGTTTGATTAGAATTTATCGATTCGGACTTACTTGGTTTGTTTCGATGTTTTGTAGGAAAATTGTATTAGATATGATGAAATGGACCTGTCAAGAATGATCATATATTGAAGAGCATCTCGATAGGAGTCCGTAGGAGTAAACAGATCCTAATTCGGAGTTAAGACGAGAGAGAACGGGGCAAATAGTTATAGTCGCGCACGACACCCCGGTGCTCGACCAGGCACCGCGTGCCCCAGCGTGAGCACGCTGACGGGTCTCGACCACCCAGCACCCCGCATCCGGTGCTCCATGCGAGCACCCGATCGCCAGTCACAAAATGTGCATGTCCCATCCAGCGCTAGCTTCCCAGCGCGCGCTCGGTACCTTACTCTTTGGGAGTTGAATTTCTCTATTTTTCTTTGGAGAATAGGATGTTCGATTTGAGTTTAAATGATTCATTATTTGCTTCCTTTACTGTCCTTTGTGCTTACGTGGTTACTACTGATGCTCTGGCTGAGATGGTATTCCTGCAGGTAAAGGATTATGGAGAGTTCGTTGTTGACTAGATCACGTCGTTCTCACGATGTTAAACTGAGTACTATGTGAGAGTTTACCCACGGTTTCTTTTGTTGTTTTTCTTTCTTTCTTTTTTGTTTGTTTCGTTGTTCTCTTTGATCTATCTGTATCTCCGTGTTAGTTTTATTCAGATGTGGGAAGAAACATCTTGCGTATAGTCATCAGCAGTGAGGTGAAGCATTGATACTCGAGCTATGCAGCGCCCGCTCACACTCCAACCCTGTTTCCGCCATCTACTTTCAGGAAAGTCTCCCCTTCTATTGGCCATTTTATGTTATTAATATTTTGAGCACTAGGGACAGTGCTCGTATTTAGTGTTGGGAAAGATTATTTGGTTTTGTGTGCGTATCTTGTCTTTTTGCATGCTTGGTGATGTGCGTATTTTTGATCTCTTGAAATCAAGCTTTGTCCATGCGAATAAGTTAGGATTTTGATTTGTGCAACTGAACTCTGTGGTATTGGTCATGGTATTGGTCAAACCTTGATGTATTTCTCGTTTATCTTGATGTTATGTTATTGAAGTGCAATGTGAATTGACGAGATTGTGTGAATTGATTTGAAATCGGAGGTTATTGACGTGATTTATCCGGCTAATGCTAGGGGGAGTTTTAACATTGTTGTTACCTATATACTTGTTTCATTTTATATATATATATATATATATATATATATATATATATATATATATAAAATGAGGAGAATGAAAACTCGCTTATTTGTTGAGATTGTTGAAATGGATGATGAAATTACATCCTACTTTCGTAAATCGAGAAATGGACATAGGAAACCATGATAGAAGACTCGAGTTCATCGAGAGTTCACCTTTCTAACATTGTTCCAAAATCTGTTAATACTTTCTTTGTGTTCTCAAAGGAAACTTGTTGCTAAAGGTGACCATTTTAGTTAATTCGCCCCTAGCGAGAGTTGGGTCTGAGCAAAAATAATCTACTTGTTTATTTGATATTTTCACAATCTTAGATTTGTTTCACATTAACTTTGATTGTGTATTCATCATGTTTGGGGGAATCGCAAAAAGAGGTTTGATTGATTGGATTAAGAGTTAAGTTGTACGAGTTATTTTTCTACTCTTATTAGTATAGACTTTGCTTGAGGACAAGCAAATGGATAAGTGTGGGGGAGTTGTTTGGTTTCATTTTGTGCTTATTCTTGGTATTGTTTTACATGTCATTTTCAGTAGTTTGTCTTATTTATGCCATTGGTTTGATTAGTATTTATCGATTCGGACTCACTTGGTTTTTTCGATGTTTTATAGGAAAATGATATTAAATAGGATGAAATGCACCTGTCAAGAATGATCATATATTGAAGAGCATCTCGATAGAAGTCCGTAGGTGTAAACAGATCCTAATTCGGAGTTCAGACGAGGGAAAACGGGGTGAATAGTTATAGTCGCACACGGCACCCCGGTGCTCTACCAGGCACCGCGCGCCCCAACGTGCACACGCCGACGGGTCTCGACCACCTAGCACCCCGCATACGGCGCTTCGTGCTAGCGCCCGCTTACCGAGCGCCGACAACAAGATGTCCCATCCAGCACGGGCTTCCTAACGCGCGCTCGGTACCTCGCTCCAGCTCCCGCGCCCGTTGCCCCTCCCGCGTCCGGATTTAGCTGGCGTTCGACGTGCACCTGGCGCTCACCCCTCGTCCAATGCCCGCTATCTCCAACACGCGCACTCATCCGCACGGTCTCCTTCCAAGCACCTGCTTATATTCGACAACACCGAACCAGCCAGATTCGCCTTGCATCCAGTAGCCTCTCCGTCAAATCTTTGGGAACCCAGTGCTCGTTCGGCCGCATGTTTTTCCCGTCGCTCGCCTCCATCCGGCGCTGGGCGATACCCAGCGCCCCACGCGTTGCCACCCCAGCGGCCACTTCCGTGCGTGCCCGTTCCAGCTCACCCGACGCTCGTCACACAAGCGCTCGCGCGCTGACCGACACCCGACGCTGAGCGCAAGCTGGAAACCACACGGCGCTTGACCACCCATCAGCACCGGCTCACCACCGAGCGCCCGCTCAGCCATATTCTCCTCGCGCGTTCAAGCCTGAACACCCGCCGCCTGTCGCCGTGCTCACTCATTTCGAGCCAGCGCTCACTTCTGAGACAGAATATCTCCACAACCGGCGCTCCCTCCAAACCGACGCTCACTTACGAAATAGAAGCCTCCACTCCGCGCTCGCTCACATTGCAACCGGCGCTCACTCTCACTTTATATATATACGTGTTAGGTCATTATTTTGGGGGTTGAGTTCTATTTTTTGCTCTTCCGCGACGCTGTTCTTCACCATTTTTCTACCGGAGCTTTTCGACGACAACACAGATAGATAAAATCATAGTTTTAATTTATGCTTTCATTTTATTGATTGAATAATTTAGTTTATCAATTTATGCTTTGGATTTATCAGTTCTATCAGAATCAATTTCATGGTGTTATTGTTTGGTAATTTTTGTTGAATTCAATTACATAGTGACAGTGTATTGTTTTCATGTTCCTTTGATTTATATTGCTGTGTGATTTCTTGTTGCGTGATTATTTTACATTTCATGCAATGGATTTTTGAATTTAGTTATATGTTGAATCTTTTTCCTATGAATTTTATTGCTTTATGTTTGATGATAGCTTCCTATAGTTGTGATTTCTTAGGTTCTCCACTAGGGATTGACAACCCATAGTTAGATTGCTTGCTTTAATTTACATTTCCTGTTAGCTTTTCAATTCCCGTATGTTCAAAAACCCCATGTTGGTATTAGAATGTTTAGGATTTACCGTTTTTATGTGCAACATGAACAATAAGCCCTGTTAAGTTTTCATTGAGAGACGACTTGGGTTAACTTACTCTATTACAACACCTCATTTGATTATGAGTCAATTAAGAGAACTCTTTTAGTTAAAATAGGTACCAACCGCCACAACAGTACCAACCGCCACAGCGTTATCAATCTCCGCAACAGAGACCTCCTGTTGAAGAGACCCTTGACTCCTACATCGCAACTAATAATCAGAGAGTTGAGAGTACTGAAGCTTCTTTGAAGCGTCTCGAGGATACTGTTGGGAAGATTGCTACATCCTTGAGCAATCTTCAGCAGCAGAATGAGAAGGGTAAGTTGCCCGGGCAAGCTCACCAAGCCCAAGCTGTGACCTTGCTTAGGAGTGGGAAGGTGGTCGACAACAAAGTCGAGATGCCTGTTTAAGGTTTTTCGCCCAACAAAGTCGAGATGCCAGGGGAGAAGGGCAGCAATTTACACAAGGCTGCTAATCCATACATCCCACCAAGCCAAACCGCTAGAGCTCCATTCACTCCACAAGTCCCATATCCAAATAGATTGAGGAATGTCAAGCAAGAGCAACAATTCAGTGATTTCTACAAGCCGCTCTCGAAGGTGAATGTCAACTTACCTTTGCTTGATATTATCCAGAATGTGCCCGCTTATGTTAAGTTCTTCAAATAGCTCGCCTCCAAGAAGAGAAATCTGGGAGATTATGACAAGGTGATCGTCTCCGAGACGGCAAATTCTATCATGCAACTTCTCCTTCCGCCCAAGCTTCGCGACCCAGGAAGTTTTGTTATCAAAATCACATTGGGGAATAAAAAGGAGGCCTCTGGGATGCTAGATGACGAGCCCACTTTTCGTGCTCTTGTTGGGGTAGTCCTTGCCCTAGAAAGAGTACATTTTTGTGTGTTCTCTGTGTGTGTTTATGTCTTGGAGGACACACTTTGGGGTGCTGCAGTTGAGACGGACCTTGGGCAAGGTCAGACCACCTCATGTGAAAGAGGTAAAATCCCGAGGATTATCTTGACAAGACATTCTGACATCTTGCCAAGACACGGTACCGCACGGGAGCTGAGCCTGACCAACGAGCAGACATGAAGCCAAGAGGATGATCGAGACAAGGAAGAGCGGAAAAAGGACGAGGAATGACATAGGAGACAGAGGATAAAGTCAGAATGCAGCTGGGAGACGCAGACAAGAACTCTGGCAGACTTGCACGCAAATGGAAAGATTCTGGGCAAGATCCTTCTCTGCCGCCTGTTTAATTTTTGCCGAAAAGGGAAAGGTCAAAGCTGTGGCAGTGGAGAAGACACAAACATGTCCAGACTGAAGCGAGAGGAGTCCATCGGTGTCCAGAGCCCGAGCCAGTTGCTGACCTCACCACCTGCCACCTCGAGATACGTGCGCTGACCATAACAAAGAGGAGTACACTTAGGCTCCCAAAAAAACACAACTCAACACAACCGATTTTGGAGAGTGAAAGCATCAAGTCCGAAATCCTCTCTGCACTTTTCTATTTCATATTTTCTCTTTGGCTTTCATGAGTGATTGGTGAGGAAGAAGACAAGTCCTACGGGCAAACATTTATATTATGTATTTTATCTCTGCTCGAGCAACTGCTTGCCAGAGATAGCATTTCCTTGGCATTTGATTTTATATTCAAGTATGGTTTCGATTATGTTCTTGTTTATTGCGTTTGTGTTTATGTCGATTATGCGTGAGTAGTCGGTTTGGTTGGGCTCGGGGTGAAGCACGTTGAGTCGAGGTCATGAGAGTCGTGAGGTCTAAACATCCTTAGAACCTTGAGTGGGTGTTCCCGAAGCTCTAGGCCTTGATACCCATGTTGTTCCTTTCCTTGAGCGTTAACTTGGCCGGTAGCCTTGGGGGGAGGGGTAGCTACAAGTAATAGCCGGAGTAAGACATCGAGTGTCTCTTTGTCCCGGGAAGTACGGCGGGAGTGGGTGATTGTAGTCCTCGACCTTGGGCAAAGGGCTGCGAGCCACTCCCTTGGACCGACCTTGGCTAGTTGGGCTGTCTAGTGAGTCAAGCTGTTGGGGCGGGATAACCTAGTTAGGGGGACCGTCTTGGCAAGGGGGCAAGGCAGGGGGACTCTGTATTTCGTCCTAAAACTTAAGGGCAAGCTGGGGTGGGGGCCTGGTGTACGTGACGAGCAAAAAGGGCGCATACCCCTTGGTACCTTTAACCAACGACATACACTCGTGGTGAAAACCCTTGAACCTATGACCGACACCTTGACTAGTATCTCAACGTGTGGAACCCTTGGCCCAACTACTTGTTATTTGATTCTTTTCCTTGTGTTTACTTTTTAGTTTTACTTTCTGCTCAAGATCTATCTCTCAGTACATCCCTACTGAGACCGTCAGCCTGACTGACACCTTCCCTCTGGGCAACCTCCCACTGAAACTGTGACAACAACACAACCAGCTCTCTTGGGTTCGACCCCTTAACTTTCCATATACGGAACTATGTGTTTAAGTTGGAAGAGATTATAAATTGTATCTTGACGCGCCTAGGACCTTTGACGACGGGTTTCGGGCGGTCGTCAGATGGGAGCTGTTGCCGGGGGGCTGCGCTATTCTAGTGTTGTTACTCACTTTTTTATTTTTTATTTGGTTTTTGAATGCTCCGATCTAACCTTGCAGGCGAGGACAGAGAGCTCTTGTTTGACCCATAGATTGAGAGAACCATTCGGAGAAGAAGAGGCAAGCTGAGGAGAAACGCCCCCGTCATGAGGAGGCACGGACCAAGGCAAGACAACATGGAGGAGAGGAATCCACAAAACCCACCATCTGCAGGAGAGCAGACGCTGTGGGAGATGATGTTCCCCGAACAACAACAGTCTCCTCCCTTTGGGCATCACTTTGCCCGAGATCGAGGACAACAGGGAGCTGAGGCACTCTTTCATGTAGATCTTGCCAAGCTTCAGCGATATACTGGGAGAGGACCCCCAACGCCATCTCCATGACTTCGAAATGGTGTGTAGTACCATAAGGTGTGTAGATGAAGCCAAGAAGGAGTACATCTGACTCATATCCTTTCCATTCACTCTCCACGACGGTGCTCGAGTGGTCAGACACTTTGCCTACGGTGGTGTCACTACTTGGGCGGGGCTTCAGAAAATTCCTTGAGAGATACTATCCCATCTCAAGGATACAAAGCGTGAGGAAAAGGATGAGTTCCTCCGGATGGGGAATGGCGAGGCGGTGTCACGACTATTGGTGTCGTTCAAGTCCATCTTGGCAAAATGTCCCAACCATCAAATCTCTGATCAAGATTTGATTCAATACTATGTGAATGGCTTGAGGGCGACTCAGAGGCAGCTCGTGAGTGCTGCGTGCGGAGGTTCCATCCTCAATAAACAACCCAGCGAGGCATTCAAACTATTCGCAGACTTGGCTGAGAAGTCTCGAGATGATGCCAACGCAATGGTCAAGATGATGCCCAACCCTGAAGCCACCACTTCAGATGGATCCGACATGAAGGATATGAAGGCCATGATGAAACAAATGATGGACTGTTGAGGCCCACTATGGCTAAGAAGAATGTCAGCGTGTCGACTTTGCTTTGCCACCACCCACAACACGGACGAAAGTGTCTACAAGTAACAAAGAAGAAGAGGTGAATGCCTTTGGGCATGTCAACAATGGTGGTGGAGGAAGCGCTCAGGTGCGAAGCCCCGCTTGACCCATATAACCCACCATGGAAAAATCACGAGAACTTGAGGTGCGGAGGCACACACTATCAAGCACCTCACAGGCGTAACCCACCTCAAGCTCGGCCATCTTTAGCCGAGATAGTGCCTGATCGAGGAGCTACACAAGAAAGGATGGTGCGAGACCTTGACAAGTTCAAAGCAGAGACAGAGGAGTCCGCAATGCATGCCGACCCACCGAACACTTTGGCAAGAGATCTCAAAGATCAACCAAAAGCAAGGACACTTCCTAATCAAGTGCAAATCCGGCCAAGTCGCGTCAAGCAATCAACTTGAGGAGGCGCAAGAACTTACCAAGCGGGGAGGGCCCGGTCGAGGAGGCAGTCGAGGCAGAAGACATAACCGAGGAAGTCGAGGACTTGGTCAAGGAACCTGAACCCGAGATGAAGGCCTCCTTGCCCAAGGTAGCAGACAAGACAGAGATCAAGACCAGACCTCCTTTCCAGGAAGGTTGGCAAGGAACAAAGAAGCTGAAGAGATGAATGAGATGATCAAGATCTTTAAGAAGGTAGAGATTAACATACCTTTGATAATTGCTTTGACCTCGTGCCAAGGTGTGCCAAGTTCCTCAAGGAGCTGTGTACCAAGAGAGTCAAGTACACGGACGATGCCAAGTTCCAGATAGGGGAGAATATCTCAGCCGTGCTTAAACGAGATCTCCCAATCATGTGTACCGATCTCGGGATGTTCTATATACCTTGTGTGATCGGGACAACGAGGATAGACCAAGCTATGCTCGATCTCGGGGCATCAATCAATGTGATGCCCCTATCTATCTATCAAGAGTTAAAACTCAGACCACTCCCGACCATCTTGTGTTGAGATTCACCGCATAAGTCGAGTCAGTGTCTATCCAGAAGGATAGTTGAGGATAATAACTCATCAAGGTGCATGACCTTATTTTCCCACCAACTTCTATGTTACGAATATGGGCGTTACCGGATCAAGCGACTCATGCTACTAGGCAAGCCATTTCTCAGGCGGCCTCGAATTTTAATCGATCGATCTGGGAAGCTCACATGCAAATTCGGCGGGAGGCGGTCACCTGACATCTACAAAGCGAGCAATTTCCGATCGATCGAGATGGTGGACTTCGTCGGTCTCACCGAGAAGGATGTTGAGAGATACTACCAGCGTGGCGATCAATGATGTGTCTGTGAGTCATCGAGGACACATCGAAGACCTAGAGTATCTCGACAAGGAGGAGATCGAGGCAATCGAAGTGCTTGAGGTAGAAGCCGACCAAAGCAGGGACGATCAACCAAGCTATCGATCACAGCTAGTGCATGGCAAGGAGAGGATGCAACCTTCCTTGAAGAAAGCCCCTAAGCTACAACTCAAACGCCTACCGAAGCACTTGAAGTATATCTACCTCGGAGCCAACGAGATGTTTCCAGTAATCATAAACTCCGAGCTGACGATCAAAGAAGAAGAAGAGACGAGAGCCATCTTGAGCAAGTACAAGGAGGCCATCGGCTGGACCTTAGCCGACCTCAAGGGCATCAGCCCTACTGTTTGCCAACACTACATCTTGCTCGATGATGATGCCATACCGGTCAGAGACCCCCAGAGGAAGCTCAACCCGGTGATGAAAGAAGTTGTCAAGGTGGAGATACTCAAACTCCTTGAGTTGGGCCTCATTTACCCTATCTCGGACAGTCGGTGGGTCAGCCCGATCCACGTCATGTCAAAGAAATCCAGCGTACAAGTGGTCGAGAATGAAGGCAATGAACTGGTCACGATGAGACTCCAGACAGGTTGGAGGGTTTGTATCGACTACAGAAAGCTCAACAAGGTGACGGGAAGGACCACTTCCCTGCCGTTCATTGACGGATGCTTGAGAGACTCGTAGGGAAAAGGTATTTACATTTCCTTGGCCTACTACGGTTATATGCAAATTTGTGTGGCATTAGAAGATCAAGATAAGACCACGTTCACTTGCCTGTTTGGCACATTTGCATATTATCGTATATCATTTGGTTTATGCAATGCCCTGTGGACATTTCAAAGATGCATGATGAGTATATTTTCTGATTTGCTTGAGCAATGCATTGAGGTGTTCATGGATGATTTCTTGTTTATGGCAAGGCGTTTAACCAATGGCATAGAGCATCTTGAGTTAGTTACTGCGAGGTGCGTGGAGAAGGACCTTGTCTTTGAATTATGAAAATGTCACTTCATGGTCAAGAAGGAATTGTCCTTGGGCATGTTATCTCGAGAAGGGCATTGAGGTAGACAAAGCGAGGTGGAGATCATAGCTAAGTCGCCTTATCCACCAACATCAAGCATTCGGGGATTCCTTGGCCACCGGATTCTATCGGTGATTTGTCAAGGACTTCGCCAAGATAGCACAACCGATGCATCGTCTCCTCCAGAACGATGTACCGTGGGAATTCGACGACGCATGTAAAGAAGCCTTCCAGATATTGAAGGAGCACCTTGTCACAACGCCCATCATAAGGCCACCCGAATGGGGCATGCCCTTTGAGCTGATGTGTGATGCTAGCAGATACGCTGTTGGCGCGGTGCTTGGGCAGAAAATTGGCAAGCAAAGCTTCGTCATCTATTATGCATCGAAGACCCTCACCGGGCCGCAGATCAACAAAACAACCACGGAGAATGAGCTTCTTGCCGTGGTGTTTGCTTTCGAGAAATTTCACTCCTACCTCTTTGGGAGCAAGACTGTGGTTTACACTGACCACGCCGCCTTGAAATATCTCATGGCAAAGAAAGATACAAAGCCAAGATCGACGGTAGATACTCCTCCTCCGTGGAGTTCGACGTTGAGATCAAAGACAAGAGTGGATCTCAAAATCAAGTGGCCGACCACTTAACTAGAATTTTGAGAAAGGATGAAGGAGATCCAATCCGAGCAATGTTTCCAGGCGAGGAGCTGCTCGAGATCTATACCAAGGAGCTGTGGTACGCGGACTTGGTGAACTACATCGTGACCGGAGTGTTGCCCGTGGGGATGCCAACATACCAGAGGAACAAACTCAAGAAGGAGAGTCGACAATACGTATGGTATGACCCATACTTGTGGAAGCAATGCTCAGACTTGATCTTGAGGAGATGCATTTCGGAAGGTGAGCAAACAAGCATCCTTGAGCACTGCCATGAGAAGGAGTGCGGAGGACATTTTGGGCACAAGAGAACAGCAAGGAAGATCCTTGACTGTGGGTTCTACTGGCCCACTATCTTCAAGGATAGCTATGAGAAGTGCCGAGGCTACGATAAGTGCCAACGCGAGGGCAATGTCTCAAGGATGAATGAGATGCCCTTGGTACCTATCTTGCCAGTGGAAGTATTCGACGTATGGGGCATGGATTTCATGGGGCCCTTGCCAAACTCTAAGGAAAACCAATACATACTCCTAGAAGTGGACTACGTGTCAAAATGGGTAGAAGCCAAGGCCACAGCCAAGGCGGACGCAAGGACCGTAGCCGTTTTTCTCAAGTCAAACATCCTTAGCCGGTTCCGTGTGCCAAGAGCCATAATCAGTGATCAGGGCACCCACTTCTACAATGCCACCATTGGCAGCTTACTCAAGAAGTATGGGGTGCATCACCGGATGTCCACCGCATACCATCCTCAAGCCAATGGCCAAGCTGAGCTCTCAAACCGCATTGTGAAGACTATCTTAAGGAAAGCCTTGGGAGAGAGTAAGAAGGAGTGGAGCGCTCACCTCGACAATGCACTATGGGCATACCGAACAGCCTTCAAAACGCCACTTGGAATGTCTTCCTACAGGATGGTATTTAGCAAGATGTGTCACCTGCCTGTCGAGCTGGAACACAAGGCATACTGGGCAATCCGCAAGCTCAACTTTGACTGGGATGAGGCAGGAGAGAAGCGCAAGCTTGACATACAAGAGCTCGAGGAGATTCACCTCGAAGCTTATGAAAATGCCGCTATATACAAAGATAGGCTCAAGAGAGCCCATGATCGTTTGATCAAGGAAAAGAAGTTCGAAAATGGGCAAGTGGTGCTACTCTATCAAAATAGGTTTCGCTTTGCCTCTGGCAAGCTGACCACCAAGTGGGTGGGACCTTACATGGTGCACGCCCAACATCCGAATGGAGCTGTAGAGATAAGCGACATGGACGGCAAGAAAGTGTTCAAGGTGAACGGAAGCGGGCTCAAGACCTACTATTGGCACGACCGAAGGCTCAGAGAATGAGACGCTGAGCAAGATGAGCTTCAAGAGGTTCCACAAGAAGATCCTCAAGACGCCTGAGCTCAAGGACAACGTCGAACTAACGACATTAAACAACAGCGCTCACGGAGGCAACCCGTGGGTAGGGATGTCAATATGGGTCGAAGCTCACGGGCCGCCCGAATAGCCCGATAAAATTAGAGGTTAGGGTTTGATTTTATAACCCGAAAAACGCCAACCCGATAAATGACAACCCGAGTGGGTTAGCCCGAATCTGAGGGTTGGCCCGATTAACATCCCTACAACTATACAAGAAATTATAGAAGATATTCATAGTGTTGTTAAAGTTAAAAAAATAGTGAATTAGCTATTATGGAATATGAATATTCGATATATTAAAAATAATTTAGATGTGAGCATTATTTTCTAATTTTGATATTGTAATATATTTTAAATAGTATTATATTGAATTAACTTATTAAAATTTTTCTAGATATTAGTTTTAATTCGCTATAATTGTATTATATTATTAGAGATCATTTAGTTACATGGAATCACGGACATTAAAGCATATTAGAAAAAAAGAATTTAATTATGAGCACTATTTTTAATTTTTATTGTTTGCTATTCAAAGTTAGTATAATAAGATTAAAAAAAGAACTTGTGGAATGTATTATATTTATTTTCAATTATTTGTTTTACTCCAACGCTTAATATAAAATATTTGATATATATATATATATATATATATATATATATATAAACTTTAAGTCGGCGATGGGTTAGCCCGAACCCGAGAGTTTAGGGTTAGGTTGAATTTTTCTAACCCGAAAAATGTCAACCCGAATAGCTGAACGAATAGCCCGACAACCCGAGGGTTGGTTAGAACCCGAGGGTTGGCTGATGTTTACATCCCTACCGTGGGTATGATTTTAATAAACACATTTTATTCCCTTTTGTCAAGGGGGTGGTCTTGACCACTTTTAACACTTTGCCTCAAGCAAAGTGTGTGAGTGGGGAAGCTTACCCTCGTTATTTTGACTTGCTCCTTGAGAGAATTATTTCTTTCTCGAGGAGCGTATTTTCTTAAACTGTAGGTCTGGAAGGAACTCAAGGCGAGGCGAAATGGAGGCGCTACAGCTGGCAAGGCGACAACCTTGGCCAAGACACGGGACACAAGGCGATGATTTGATCTCTACGGGCTGACGAAGGAGACGTCCCATCACCGACCCACTACCCTATAACTGCCCCAACCTACGTTTTAATTACCCCCTCATTTCGCCTACCCACATTCCAATATTCAAACCTCACCCCAAAAACTTCCCCAAACCAAAGCACAAAAATCCTAACTTTCCATCCATGGTTCATACGCGTCCAAAGAAAAAGCTCCCGGAAACAGCCTCAAAGAAGACCGTCACTCGCCACATTAAGATGGAGAAAGCACCAGCCGAGCCCACCGTCGAGGGGATCCCATCATCCGGTGATGGAGCCCTCCTCACTGACTTCACCGTGGAAGCAGAAGAAGCGCCCACCCTCCACGACATCCACATGGAGGTGGACCCTGACGAAGAGGAGCAGCCCACGCCCGAGAAGACGCCGAAAAAGATGCCAGAAAAGACGTCGAAGAAGAAGAAAGAAGGGCCCTCCTCCACCGGAAAGAAAAAGACAAAGGAGACTCCTACCACCTTCTCCTCGAAAAAGACATCAGCGGTCTCCTCTCACACTGAGTCCGCCGGCATGGAAACCAAGGCAGCGAATGAGAAGGAAGTCTCCGAGGAAGAAAGCTCCGGTGACGCGCTCGGAGAAGACAAAGACGAAGGGAATGACCAAGTGGCAGAGATCGAGGAAGACGATGTCTTTTTCACCGAGGAACGGTCGGCGAAGAAGGCAAAAATAGCAACACGCTTGTCGAAGAGTGGGAAGGCTTACGCTGTCAACGCCAAGGAGCTCGCTAAGAACAAGGAGATGGTGGTGCCCAAGTGATTGGAGCCTACACTCCTCGAGCAACTGCGTGTCAAGGAGGACGTCGGGCGGCTGTTCAAAGGAATCGGATAGGGGAAGTTTCTTGAGTGGGATACCACAGTCTACGTGTCATTGGTGAAGGAATTCTACGGAGATCTTGACATCGACCACAATAAGGGAGTGCCAGTGGGAATACAGTTCACACTCTTCGGGGAGCGAGAGAGAGTTCACGGTTGACGAGCTCAACCAAGCTCTAAATATGGTGACGTTGATGGAGGCCAAGGGTGCAAGCTACAAAGGAGCAGTCAAGGTGGTGCCCTAATTCACTGATGGAAAATGGTCGAGGATCTGGTCAAAGCTGATCAGAAAAGATGGCGCACAATTCAAATCTTGTGACGCCAAAGGGACCTCCCTCAAGGACCCAGCCATGCAGGTGTGCCATTGGATCCTCTCCTACAACCTTTTCGGCAAGAAGGACAGCAACGCAACAATGTCAAAGAGCAAGTTATACATCCTTTGGGCGACGCACGAGAAGACAAGGCTCAACTTCGCAGCCTTTGTAATTTCGCACATGAAGAGCATCATGGGCAGGGAGCAGCAGAGGCTGTCCTTGTGCAACTTGCCGACCAACTTTGCCAAGGAGAACGATCTACTCGGCCCCTACTTTGCCATGACCCCCAAGAGAGAGGACACCTTTGACCTGAAGGCGCTCAAGAAGATGCTCAAGATAGTGGAAGACGAGGACGGCAAGCTCACCATCTTGTAGGAGCTTAAAGCCGCTTGCTGCCAAGACGCTCAAAGGCCAAGGCAAGGCGGGACCTTCAAGAACACCGAACTGCCCAAGATGACACTCAAGTCGCCCTCACCAGAATACAAGAGACCTTGAATGAGATCCAGACCGCACAGTCGCGTTTTTCGCCCACCAAGGATTCAGGTATCCACCTACATCCCCCTAAGCTTTTCCTCCCTTTTGTTTGCGTTTTTATTTTTGTGTTTTGTTTTTCTTTTTTGTTTTTGTGTTTGTTTGTTGTGTGTTTGTGTGTTTATATTTTTCGGGGACCCTAATCAGTCTAACACTTGATTGAATTCTACCATTGATTGATCAGAATGGTGATATTAGATCAAGGAGATATGATCAGAATGGTGATATGAATTCTACCATTGAAGATATGATCAGAATGGTGATATTAGATCAAGGAGATCAATGAGAGAGAATGTTACCATTGATTGAATTGGCATAAAATAATAGTTACCAAACAACGATTTATAAGGCGCTCTATGAAGCCCTTTATAGCAGAAAGTGTAGATCGCCGCTTTATTAGGACGAAGTTGGAGAAAGAAAAGGTCTTGGACCAGAAGCGATTGAAGAAATTATCATAATCGTACAACAAATAAAGAAAAGAATTCAAGAAGCTCAAGATCATCAAAGTCCTACACAGACAAAAGACATACGGAGCTAAGCTTCAAGATCGCAGACAAAGTATTTTTGAAAGTATCACCTTCCAAAGGAATACATCGCTTTGGAATCAAAGGAAAGCTCGAACCAAGATTCATTGGATCGTACGAGATCTTAGAGAAGATTCGGTCAGTCGCCTACAGTTTAGCATTGCCTCCAAGTTTCGGCAATGTCCACAATGTGTTCCATGTGTCGCAGTTACGAAGATATGTGTTTGATCCAAAACACATCATATATCAAGAGAATATTGTTCCTGAACAAGATCTAAGTTACGAAGAGAAGCCATAGCGCACCTTAGATCGAAAAGAACAAAAACTAAGGAATAAATCAATACCTTTAGTTAGAATCCAATGGAAGCATCATGGTTTAGAAGAAGCGACATGAGAACTAGAAGATTAGATGTGAAATAAGTACCCTGAGCTTTTTGCAAAGGTACTAAATTTCGAGGATGAAATTTTTGTAAGGGGGTGAGAATGTAGTACCCCGCATTCCTGTAGCAGAGATTAGCTCTTGATTAAGAGCTTATGAGAAGGGCATTGCATCCTTAAGAAATAGTTGTTTAAGTTAAAAGCTTTTATGTTAAGCTTTGAGTCGAGCAGATAGAATCTGAGATAGATTCGAGATAGAATCTTAGAAAAGATTCTAAAGTATTTATTAGCATGAGAAGATCTAGATTTCAAGAGTCTTGATATGATAAGATATGTGTTCATAGAAGTCTTGATCCTAGAGTCATAGAATTTCAGAGTCTTTACTCTTTTTGATATCTGTATTTGCTGAATAAAAAGGATCAAGAGTAAATTGCTCAAAATGATTTTTGAGACCAAAAATACTTTTGAATAGTCAAAATATGATGCTTGTTTTAGAAAGAAAGATTTATGAAAAATTTCAACTCACTAGCAATTTCTATATTTCTATTGATTTGTTTGAGTTGTTAATTTCGAATATATATATATATTTTCGAATGAGGACATGACGTCCCTACTAAATTGGGCCTAGCACTAATACGTTGTAATAAGCCCGGATGACAATCAAAGCTTATAAGATAAGCTAAGACAAGCTTATGAGATAAGCTAAGGGCAAGCTTCTAAGATAAGCTATTAAAAAGCTTATGGAATAAGCTTAGAATTTTCTAGAAAAGTTAAAGCTTCTTAAAGAAGATTTCAATAGTAAAATAATATATATATATATATGCTTAAAGCTTCTAAAACACTTCATTTCCATCCCATTTCTCCCTCAAATTTCGAAACACACACACTTACACACACCTCCATTTTCAAATCATTCAAGCTCAATTCTACGAAGATCTAACTTAGCTGGATTCGCGATCCGTCTTCGCATAAAGGTAGATCTTCACCTCTAGAACATATTTATGGTTTAAAAATTCGAAAATCATGAACTTCTTAAAGTCCAAATTTTCGGTCCTCTTGAAGGGGTATGTTTTGCTCAATTATCTCTTGATATTATGTTAGATCTATCGTCTATGAGTTGTTTAGTGTTGAACTTTCGAGCATGAGTTCATCCTTTGGAAATTCTTGAAATTTTCGAAAACATGGAAGCCTAGATCTTGAACTTATGTTGTTGATATGCTTGATATGCCTTCATATATGTGTTGTTGGGTAATATAAACATGTTTTGAACAAGAAAAACGATTGAAATCGAACCTATTCGAAAAACCCTAAATGGCCGAAACCTATATCTCACATAAGGTGGGATTTTTGATTTTATTTGATCATTTTGACTTCATATTTGGATTCTATGATATGAATAAAGCTTAAAATGATTTATTCGGATTTTTCGGCCGACGTATATTAAAGATGAAATATTTTAGTTGACGTCAAAATGGGTTTTCAATGCTAAAGCTTTGATCTTTGGATTTTGATAATTGATTAATGATCTTTGATGATAGTTATGCATGTATAGAGGTTCGTTTATGTTAGATGACGTCTTACGTGATTTTTCACGTTGGTCATAAGCTATGTTCGTAAAGAGTTGTTGGTTTTTGATTAAGAATAGATAGCTTAAGTTTGTCGTTAAGTCCTATATGCTTGTTTAGTCATACGAGGCTTAGTTAAGTCTTGTTATATGTTTAGATGTTAGAAGATGCAATGACCCAAGTGTTCATAGACTATAGAGTCTTGTATATCAAGAAGTTATAGTCGTGTTGACGATTTAGATAAGATAAAGAATTTATCTTCTCCTTTGGCTCCTGGTATGCTTATACGCTACTTTATGTTGATGAAGGGCCAAGTTCATAGAAGAAAGAAGTGAAGGACGAGCGTCTGAATCCGAGAGTGATTATTGCGGTGGGTAAAATCCTTTCTAAAAATATGAAATGATATGCTTTTGCATATAAAATGATATGATATGCATTTTTATGTAAAGATGACTGACTTGCCAAGTTTTTTGACCATGATGCATGATGCATGTTGCCTATCTACGAGATGGGCGATATCGGCCCTATCTTTGGACGAGCTGCCGATGAGGTTTGTGTACCTGGTGATCGTGAGCTAAATGGCGATCACGGTGTTTGAGAAGGAGGCCTACTTCTCAACACAAGAGTGCGTAGATATGGTTAATGAATGAGATAATGTCTGCAGACGCATGTTTAATGTTGCATCTTGATTATATGAGCATGAAAGTAAGTAAGTTTATTTTAGAAGCATGCACAGGTTATTTAACTGAAAACTCATGTGTGTTGCAAATGTTATGGCAAGTCAATCTTATAGCTCTAAGAGCAATGTTTCAAATGTTTTCGGCATATATCCACTGAGTGCATCTAGTACTCACGCCCTGCATATATTTCTAAATGTGCAGGATGAGCTCGAGAGGATGCTGGAATTGAATGTTGTGCAGAGGAGCTTCTCTAGATGTCATGTCTCATGATGGTATTCTTAATTTGTTGTTGTCATGTCTTGTTTGCCCAGAGTCTTATGTCATCATACATGATTCTCAGCCACACTTCTTGTTGCCGAGCTTTGGCCTTTGTTTGCTTTGTGTTACGATATTTTGCCACGATGGCGCTTTCATTTTGTTGTTGAGATCTCGACATTTACATTATGATGTCGACTTGCTTCTATGAACAAGGATTTCTTTAGAATGTCGAAATTGTTTTGTTGGATCGAATATCGTATAAAATGCTTCTAAGTTATTGATGAGTCATGCTTTCGACCCTAGCTAACTAAAGATTTTATTTTGGTGAAAGCATGTTTGAGTTCTTACATTCATTGTAAAACTAGTCTAACCAGTGATATCGAGATCAATGTTGGAATTGATCGTGATTATCTTATTCTAATTATTCATCCTCAGCCGTTGTTTTCTTTGTTCGATTACTCTTTGTGGTTTGAGGACCTAGAATCATCCTTTGTCAGACTCCATTCTACCTCTTTTAGCAATGCTTGAATATGTATATTCCTTGTCAGGTTTGTTTAACCTGTGGTATCAGACTATTGATGTTCGTCTTTATTCCTTTCTTTTCTTTCTTAACCCACGTAACAGCCTAATTACTTGATTAAGTAAGTCGGGGTGTTACACATAGGCTTTGTAATACATGTATAGCTTGTTTCAATAAGGTTAGTATGACGGAAAAGGGGCATAGCATGCACACCTGTGAGAAATTGAGCCTATATGCTTTATCATTGCAAGCATGATTTCTATTCTATGTGTTATTCAGATTCTTGACTTGGTTGTGCTAGAACTTGCCTTCTGTCTTGATCAAAGCCCAACTGCTGTAGGTCTAAGTGCTCTAGAAGATTTAGGCTTTCTTTTCGTAGCCATGGTCAACAATGAACATAACCCCAGATATATGTCTCCTTTGCTAACCCCCGTTGAATTGTTCATTTTCTTTTGAATTGCCTTGTGCTCTTCCCTGACCTGGGGATTGAGAGAGGAAGAATAGGGGAGGGATATGTATGTCTTGGGCATCACTATGGGCAAACACAAACACTAGATGCTTTGGCCTTCGGCCGGGCATAATGAGCTTAAATTCAAAATGTGTAGAAAAGAAAAGGGTGGGGGAACATGTAATATAAAAGAAAAAGTTTCCCAAAATATAAAGTGTGCTCAGGCCCGTAAGTATCTTGCCAAGGAAAATGGGAAAACATTCTGCCCAAGACCTAAGTCAAGACAACCTTACCCCAAGCTTAAATACTTCCTACTTTGCCAAGAAGCCACTCAATACAACCCTTAAAGACCTAAGGATAGAGAACTTATACCAAGCTATAGGGCAGAGACAGTAGACGGCAGGCAAGCCTATGGCACTTCCTTGATCAAGTCATCACTGAGCATGAAACCCTAAACACAGAGTGTTTGAGTGCTTGAGAGGAACTTCACAAACTTGCTTTGCCCCGATCTTGATTAACCTTGATACATAGCTGTATTAATCGCCTATGTCGTATTATCTTTGTTATGTCTCATCTTATCCTTGTTGGTTTTTGCGTGTGTTGTTTGTGTGTTTTGTTTTTCTTTTGGGCAAGGAACGCTTGCACGCTTGAGGACAACCGTGGTTCAAGTGTGTGAGTGTGATGAGCTCGCTTTTCGTGCTCTTTTTGGGGTAGTCCCTGCCCTAGAAAGAGTACATTTTTGTGTGTTCTTTGTGTGTGTTTGTGTCTGGAGGACACGCTTTGGGGTGCTGCAGGTTGAGACGGACCTTGGGCAAGGTCAGGCCACCTCCTGTGAGAGAGGTAAAATCTCGAAGATTACCTTGACAAGACATTCTGACATCTTGCGAGACACGGTACCGCACGGTCTTGAGCCCGACGAGCAGTGACATGAAGCCAAGAGGATGATCGAGACAAGGAAGAGCGGGAAAGGGACGAGGAATGGCGTGGGAGGCGGAGGTAAAGTCGAATACAGGTGGGAGGCAGACAAGAACTCGCGAGACTTGCACGCAAATGGGAAGATTACAGGCAAGATCCTTCTCTGCCGCTTTGTTTGATTTTTGCGAGAAAGGAAAGGTCAAAGCTGTGGCGGTTGAGAAGAGACAAACTGTCGGGCCGAAGCGGAGGAGTCCATCGGTGTCGAGCCCGAGCCGACCTCACCTCACCACCGCCATCTCGAGATCGCCGCATCGACAAAGACAAAGAGGAGTACACTTAGGCTCCCAAAAAAACACAACTCAACACAATCGGTTGTGGAGAGTGAAAGCATCAAGTCCGAAATCCTCTGCACTTTTCTCTTTCATATTTTCTCTTTGGCTTTCATGAGTGATTGGTGAGGAAGAAAACAAGTCCTCTGAGCAAACATTTATATTATGTATTTTATCTACTTTCGAACAGCCGCTTGCCGAGATAACATTTCCTTTGCATTTGATTTTATATTCAAGTACTGTTTCGATTATGTTCTTGTTTATTGCGTTTGTGTTTATGTCGATTATGCGTGAGTAGTCGGTTTGGTTGGGATCGGGGTGAAGCATGTTGAGTCGAGGTCATGAGAGTCGTGAGGTCTAAACGTCCTTAGAACCTTGAGTGGGTGTTCCCGAAGCTCTAGGCCTTGATACCCATGTTGTTCCTTTCCTTGAATGTTAACTCGGCCGGTAGCCTTGGGGGAGGGGTAGCTACAAGAACTAGCCGGAGTAAGACATCGAGTGTCTCTTTGTCCCGGGAAGTGCGGCTGGAGTGGGTGATTGTAGTCGTCGGCCTTGGGCAAAGGGCTGCGAGCCACTCCCTTGGACCGGCCTTGGCTAGTTGGACTGTCTAGTGAGTCAAGCTGTTGGGGTGGGATAACCTAGTTAGGGGGACCGTCTTGGCAAGGAGGCAAGGCAGGGGGGCTCTGTACTTCATCCTAAAACCTAAGGGCAAGCTGGGGCTGGGAGGCCTGGTGTACGTAACGACCAAAAAGGGCACCTACCCCTTGGTACCTTTAACCAACGACATACACTCGTGGTGAAAACCCTTGAACCTATGACCGACACCTTGACTAGTATCTCAACGTGTGGAACCCTTGGTCCAACTACTTGTTATTTGACTCTTTGCCTTGTGTTTACTTTTCGGTTTACTTCTGGCGATGATCTATCTCTCAGTACATTCCTACTAAGACCGTCACTGGTGACACCTTGCCCTACGGGCAACCTCCTACGAATCTGTGACAACTCGAGTAACAACATAACCAGACTCTCTTGGGTTCGACCCTTAATTTACCATTCTAACTATGTGTTCAAGTTGGAGGAGATTATAAATTGTATCTTGGCCGCCTAGGACCTTTGTGATGGGTTCGGGCGGTCGTCACTAGACAGGGGTCGGAATTAACTTGATGTCGTACTCGATTTTCCAATAATTTGAGCTCGATGAGCTGAAGTCCACTCGGATGAGCCTACAACTTGCTGATAGGTCCGTTAGATACCCCAAGGGTATAATTGAGGACGTGTTGGTACGAGTGGAGGGTTTGATTGTACCAGTTGATTTTGTCATTTTGGAAGAAGGAGACGTGCATGAGGATGAAAAAGCACACACTCTCTTGTTGGGAAGACCATTCATGGCTACTACTAATACCTTGCTGGATGTCGAGCGGCACAATCAAGATGTCAGTTCTAGGAGAGTCTGCCTCGTTCTCCGTGCGAGGTAGTCTAAATGCTCATACGCACATTTCATTGATGATTTGTTTTTAAAGATGCTATTGATCCCACAGTGAGGATGTGTTTTCTGAGGAAGTGCATAGAAGAAGTTATTGCAGGATCGACAGATGAAGAGGGGTAAGCAAGGGAAATCGCAAGCAAACCACAGCCGGTTGTGGAATTGAAAGAGCTACATTCCCATTTGAAGTACGTCTACCTCGAGAATGAGAAAGTTAAGCCAGTTATTATCTCTTCAACTTTGGCTCGAGAAGATAAGGATGCGCTTGTGGGAATTCTCAAGAAGAACAAATTAGCTTTTGGATTGAGTCTTACTGACATTTGAGCGATTAACCCGGCCACATGCATGCATCTTATTGCTCTCGAGGAAGGAGCCCAACCGGTGAGAGATGCCCATCGGAGGTTAAACCTGGTCCTATCAGAGGTCGTGAAGAAGGAGATCCTTAAGCTTTTGGTAGAGGGCCTTATCTTTCCCATTCCTGATAGCGAATGGGTGAGTCCGGTCCATGTTGTCCCCAAAAATGAAGGAATCACGGTGCCCAAAAATGACAAGGAAGAGTTAGTTCCGGTTCGTGCCACGACAGGGTGGCGCATGTGCATTGACTTCCGCAAATTGAATACGGCCACCAAAAAGGACCATTTCCCACTACCTTTTATTGACCAGATGCTAGACAAGTTAGTAGGTCATGATTATTATTGTTTCCTTGATGGTTTGTCTGGCTATTATCAGGTTGCAATCGCACCAGAGGACCAAGCTAAGACAACTTTCACTAGCCCGTTTGGTACATTAGCTTACCGGCGTATGCGTTTTGGCCTCTGTAACACGCCCGGGACCTTCCAACGGTGCATGATGTCCATATTTTCGGAGATGATCGGCAATTTCATTAAGGTATTCATGGACGATTTCTTCGCTTTTGGTTCATCTTTTGATGATTGTTTGTCTAAGATTGACCGTGTTTTGAGATGTTGTGTTGAGAGTAACTTAACTTTGAGCTGGGAGAAAAGTCATTTTATGGTCAAAAGTGGTATTGTTTTAGGGCATGTTGTCTCTAGTAGAGACATAGAGGTTGATAAGGCCAAGATCGGGGTTATTGAGAAATTACGTCCGCCTGCTGATGTGAAAGGAATACGGAGTTTTCTTGGTCATGTGGGTTTTTACCGTAGGTTCATTAAGGATTTCTCTAAGCTGAGTCTACCTCTGTGTCATTTGCTTGCTCAAGATGTGCCTTTTCACTTTGATGAGAATTGCATGAAAGCTTTTACCTCTTTGAAGGAGAAATTGATAAGTGCCCCCGTTGTTGTTTCCCCGGATTGGTCTGTACCTTTTGAGATTATGTGTGATGTTAATAACCATGCTCTAGGGGCTGTTTTGAGTCAACGTGTTGATAAGATGTTGCGTGTGATTTATTATGCGAGTTCTTCTTTGAATAGTGCTCAAGTTAATTACACGACAACTGAAGAAGAATTGTAGGCTGTTGTGTTTGCCTTGGACAAATTTCATAGCTATATCATTGGGTCCAAGGTCATTGTTCATAGTGATCATGCCACCTTGAGGTACTTGCTGACCAAACCTAAAGTCAAATCTAGGTTAATTCGCTGGGTTCTACTCCTTCAAGAGTTTGGTGTTGAGATCAGGGATAGAAATGGTAGTGATAATGGTGTGGCGGATCATTTGTCTCGTATAGAGTCTCCTCATATTGAATAGACGATGATCTTGCCGAGTCATTCCCTTTTGAACATACTTTTGAATTGTCATCATCCCCTTGGTTTGCTGATATTGTTAATTATCTTGCTTGTGGGGAATTGAGACTGATTTGACTTCGAAAGAAAGCGTTTTCTCGCTATGTGAGCAATACTTTTGGGATGATCCTACCTTTTCAAAATGGGAAAAGCGAGGTTTTGCGCGTTGTGTTTGGAGGAGGAGCACACGGGATCCTCGAAACTCGCCACCAATCACACTTGTGGAGGACATTTCGGTGGACAAAGGCGGCTTTCAGGTGCTCGATCGGGTTTATTTTGGTCTACTTTGTTCAAGGATCCCATAACTTTTCCGCTTTGTGATAGGTGACAAAGAACGGGATCCATAGGTAACCGTAATGAGATGCCCTAAACAATATCTTGGTGTAATACCCCGTCTTTTTAAACTTCATTTTGCATGGCACATTTTTCGAGAAAAGGTCGAAAGGTTGACTTTTGTTTCGATGATCGACGAATCACGAAACCCAGGCGTTGTGAAGAGTGTCTTATAATTCATAGACACTAAGTATCTGAGTTTTCGACCACCCATGAAGGTTTGGCACTCGTGGAAGTTATCGAAAAACCGACTTTTCATTGGTCTTTAAAAGCATATCTTGTTTATAGTCATCGTGTCCGGTATTTTATTTCGTGTCCATGGGTACCAAGTTTGCTAAATTTGAGTCGGTTTGCAAAAGTTGCGTCGGTTTTGCGTTTTGAAAAGGGTCGCTATGCAAGCAATGCTATGACCACAATTTTCCTATAAATAGGAGGCTAGGGCCTTCATTTTCAACGTTCATTTCCTTCGTCTCTCCGTGTTTACGGAAGGCCGAGCAGCTCAGTGCTGCTGCATGGAGCCTGGAGGAGTGGGGATCGAGCCGGGAGGCTCGGCGGCGCCATTGCGTTCTGCCGCCGAGCCACCACCGCCGATCAACCACCCAGGGCAACCCGTTTTCTATTTTCATCCTTTTCTTGTTTTGATTTCGCTTTTAGTAGATCGTATAGCATAGAACTCGGGATTCTAAAGGGACGAGGCGGGAAACGCAATGGGAGGCCGACCGACGGCCATTACCGCCGCCGCCCAAGCCGCCACCACCGTGGCTGTTGGCACGATTTGGTGTGACGAGCCACCTTTTGCCTCTGGTCCTTTGGGTTTTGAGTTAGGGCTATGATTCTACTAAAGTACCGATCCAGTTTTACTGCTTTTCGCGTTTACGCATGTCGGGATGTTTTCCGTTGCTTGAGTTTTCTAAAGGAAGTACATGCCGGGTTATCCATTTTCAACGTCGTTAGTCATTCCATGTTAAATGGTTATGCATATTGCTTATGTTTCCATTTTCATGCATTGATTTTGGATGGTTTATCCTAGATCCGAGGATAGGCATCGATTTTTAAGCTTCTTGTTGCTAAGATTTGAGTCAACTTGCATGCATGCATACTTTGAAAGTACCCTATTATTGGTCTTGATGCCTGAATATATTTCCTTCTCGCATCGAGTTGATTTGAAAACCCGGAGAGTGCCAATGTGGGTTCAGAAAGTCGAAAACCCTAATTTTGCTACGATCATCGTTTGGATCACGTTGTTGCTTTGCTTTGTGGGATGTGACCCCAAAAGTTGTTCCGTCTTGTTACGGTACCTACCGGTCGATCGGTGAAGTCATCGGATCCGTAGATATCTCTCGGTTGGCGTTTTAAATCTGCTAGGGTTGGGTTATATATGCTTATTTTGAGTTATTTACTACGATATTTCAAAATAAAACATATGCGCCGTAAAATGTTTTGTGAAATTATTACTGTTCTCTGATCCAAGATATGGTTCTATCATGGTTGTGCACGGATCTCTATTCGGTGGGTTGATCACCATCTTGAGTATTGATCATAAGGGGATAGACCCCGAACACGTGGTTATGGTTCGAAGGGGATAGACCCCGGGAAGTCCACGGAAAAAAGGTAATGAGGTGGTTATGGTTACGATGGGGATTTGACCCACAAGTCCACACCGAGTTAGCCGGCTGGATATGTTCCGGGCCGAATGAATGTCATGTGATGGGCTGGCGGGATACGTTCCGAGCCGTGGTTCATGGTTCTATGATGGGAGTAACAGTAATAACGGATCAGGTATCGAAAAATGAAAAATCTATTTTTGCTTACTTAGAAGTGGATTTACGTTTTAAAACCTTCTAAGGTAAGTGCTCTGAACACGGCCTCATGATTCTTTTGATTTATGATAAAACCCCAGCTGAGTGCGCTAGTACTCACCCCAAACTCTTTTTCAAATCTTTTCACAGATGGAGGAGGGGACGGGTGACGCCGAGGGTGGGCTGCGGGTTCTTCATGCTATGCTTCCGATGTTATGTTATATCGTACTACGATAACTATGTATTCTTGTCCCTTATTTGCTTTCGATTGGGAACAAGATTTGTTATGTTATTCTCACGTGAGTCTCGATACGAGCATGCTATGTGGTTGACCGGTCTAGTTGATGAGGATTTAATGCTATTTTGCCTTCTTGCATTACTTATAATAAACCGAGATCATGTTTTACGAAGTTATGATATCGATATTATTACATTGGTGGATTGTTTGTGCACCCTCCCTTCGTGATATGTCCTAGTTATAGAGAGATCTTGCCCGATTTCATGGTCACATCTTCTTATCATGTATGTTATATGTATCCCCTTCTTCCCCGCTTAACCCCACCCTAATCACACCCCGCATCCGTGCCTTCCTGAATCGGGGCGTGACTTACCGTATCGAGCGGTTTTCGGCATTGGGTATCTAAGTTATCGATACCAAACATGGTATCGAGCAATGTTCTTGGCATCTAGTTTTCATAATTATTTGATATCAAAGCAATTCGTTTGCTTTATATCATGTGTTGAGTGTTTAGAACTTGTTCTTCTAAACTGCTCATCGTGTACATGCCTACCTCGACTCACCGTCACCCGCCTCCTTTAAAAGGGATGAGGTATGTGTTTATTTGCTTGATGCTCTATGTGGTTATGTGAGTTGATGTGATCTTGGTTTCATGTGCTTTGGCATGGTAAGAGTTTACGTGATGTAAACGTGATGTGGATGAGATGTGGATGGATGGTGATGTGGATGTGGAAGTGATTGTTGATGGAACAAAGGGCACGTGGTGGTCGTGATGTGAAAATCGTTTATATGATATGATGTGATTAATGTGATCACGTTATGGTTGATGTAAGTCTATGTGTTTACATAGCAATGTATTGTTGATTGAAAATCTTGTTTATTTTGATAAGCGAGTGCTTGTAAGTGAATCTGTATTTGCTTACGTGATTATATCGATCCGATATTGATATGTGTTGAAATGAACATGTGTGAAACATGATTACCCGGATATTTGGGACGTAAAAAGAAACGTGAATATTTGTTGTTGTTTTGTGGTGAACTAACATGTAGGTTTATGGATATTGATGGCCTGCACAACGTTGGTTGAGATCTCACGAAATGGATGAGCATATCAAGTAAATTCGTGAATGTACCCGGAATATTCATGAGCCATTGGGAGTATTTACAGGAAGATTTGTTGGGTTATGGAGAAAGGTTCGAGCGGTGGGAAAGTGTCGAATCGAGGCCTACTATCGGATGACAGAGGCTACCAACAAAGTTGGCAACCATGGGCGAGAAAGCAAGGATATGTGTTGTTCGAGACGAGATCCTATCACGAGGCACCTCACCTTGGATTTCACCGAGTTCACGCTCGAGTATGGAGACGGTGGACAGACCACCGAGTATACCATCGAGGAGGATGTGGTTGCGAGACACCCTCGAGGACCGATCCGCATCGATGATAGGGATGATGTTCCCAAGAGCCTTTGGGAAGCGACCATCGCTCGAGCGATCACGGTGCATCGAGATACACCAGTCACTACACCTCCATCGACGATCCTTACCTTCCGGAGGTCCCGAATGACTTTGAGCGCGAACTTCCGGACGAGAGATATTGTCCGTCCGACGGTGGCAACAAAGAATCCTGGATCAGGATCTTCATGCCACCGAGCTGCGTCGGTGGCATCTAGGGAGGCGACTACGAGGAAGAGGAGGACCCGGATGAAAACGAGGAGGATAGTGAGGATTCGGAGGACCCGTGATCGAGATAGCCGATGACTACGATGAGGTCGGGCACATTGAGGAAGGGCAGCGCCGAGAGACAGGACTCGAGCACGCTTTCACGATACTCGAGCGGTCGAGCACGGCTTGGATGGGATCATACCAGAGAGGCTTGCTTCCATGCGGGATCGCTTTTACGGCGGCGGCCAATTGACCCCGATTGGAAGGAAAGGGAAGATGAGGAGAGATAGAATGGAACCGCTGGGACGGCGGGGAATAGTGGATGGATATGGAGGACGAGGATCTAGGTAGTCGGTGTATGGATGGCGATCAGATCTGCTAGAAGCATGGACGAGCGGCATCTTTTAGCGATGACGGAGTCGATTCTTTTGCTCATATCTCGACCTTTTGGTGACATACCTTGATCTTGTATTTTAGAATCCCTTCATGGACCCGAATATTCTTGATACTAACGCCGTCTATGACATGATGTTTATGTTTGATGCTTATATGTGATATGAGCTAGCCATGATGATATATGATCTATGTGATGTGTGATGATAATGTTATGTGAAATGCATAACGATGATATGTTGACATGATTGCATGATTATATGTGATCGTGCGTGATATGTGGTATATGTGATGATATGTGCTATGGGTGATGAGATATGTTATGCGATGATACCGGTTATCTATGCGGCGTTTCTAATGTTTCAAGCGTCGATGCAGAATGCCGAGAACAAGGAATCGAGAGGAACAATAACGTGGAAGAAGCCCAGAACCACCTTTGGTTCAAGAAGATGCGATCGAGTTTCCGCAGTGTAATCCCCCTACGTTCGGCGGTCTCGGCGAACCGATCGACGCCGAGAATCGGATACGATCCACGAAAGGATCTTGAATACATCGGTGCGAAGAAGCGTAAAAGCTGAATTGCACGATCTTTCGGCTAACCGATGAGGCGATTTGGTGGAATCCGTGAAGGACCCTAACACCGAGGCGATGGGCAAGGTATACGTGGGAAGATTTCAGGAAGAACTCATGGAAAGTACGTGCTCGGCGTTCTGAGCGAGAAGGCAAAACGAGTTCGGAATCTTCGTCGAGGAAGAAGGGCGGTCACCGAGTACGATCGCTCGTTCAATCGCTGCGTCACGTTATGCTACGCACTGTTGGCACCGAGGCCGCCAGGCGAGCGTGTTCGAGAGGACTCACCGAGAGATCGAATTTCGCTCGTCGGTCGTGGAGATCGACGTATCGCAGCCTTGAACCGGTATTAAACATTGAGTCAATGTTACCCCAGAAAGAACGATGCCACGGGACAGCCATCCGACGGAGGAAGAGGTAAGAGGAAATGGGAAGATCGAGGAAAGGCAATCGGTGTTCGAGGAACGGGCGGTCCGATGATTCCAAGGAATCAAGGCATTCAAGAGAGAAGGCAACCTTGGGAAGGAATTTCCAACCTATGCGGCAGGTGTGGAAAACCTTGGTGCCGAAATGCCAAAGGAATCATTTCGGTGAGTGCGAGGCAAGGTAGCACCGAGTGTTATCGTTGTAAAAGTCCGGACATTACGCCGAGATTGTCCGTTAGGAGGCCAGCAGGGTCAGCCCGCCGAAGGCGACATCCAGCTCATGCAGAGGCGAATCATGCTCATGAGGACAAACAACGGGCAGAGGTCACCTAGGCCACAAACCAAAGGCCACCGCAGACAAGCAAGGGTATACGCTTGAATCAGCAATGCAGACTCAAGCTCACGGAAATCTTGCAGGTATAATCCATATGAGTGATATACCGTTTTAAGCTTTGTTTGATCTGAGAGCCTCACATTCTTCGTTTGAAAATCGCGTATGAGAGGTTGGGTTTGGTACCCAGGAATCACAGTAGTACCACGGAAATTAGCATCCCGCCGTGGAAGTGCTAAAGGCAAAAGAGATTTGCCGAACCAGAAGTAGAAATCGTGAGCGTAAGGTCTTTGTCGATTGCATGTCATCGGAATGGAAGATTTCGATGTCATCTTTAGCATGGATTGGTTGGAAAAGCACATGGCAACTATCGTTGTCTCGAGAGAGAAGTTGCTTTTCGAGCAGCCGAAGGAGTGGAAGTTTGTTTCCACGGCATAAGGATGGGTGTTTGCGTGCGATGATCTCAAAGATCAAGGCGGTGAGGATGATCGGGAAGGAAGTCACAAACTTTCTTGGTAAGTTTGACAAGGCACGATGAACAAAGACAAACAGATTCAAGAGGAGCCCGATGGTGTGTGAATATCCGGACGTGTTTCCGAGGACTTGTCGGGTTTACCGCCGATAGACAAGTGGAATTCACTATTGATTTGGAACCGTGAGCAAGACTGAGATCAAAGGCACCATATAGAATGGCACCTAAAGAATTGCAAGAACCGAAAGCGTAGTTGCGGAGCCGTTGGATCTAGGTTTCATCCGACCTAGCGTGTCGCGCGTGGGGGCGCCTTCTGTTCGTCAAGAAGAAGGATGGGTCAATGCGGATGTGCATTGACTACGAGAGAAACTGAATAAGGTGACGATCAAGAACGGATATCCTCTTCCAAGGATCGACGATCTTTTCGACCAGCTCAAGGGAGCGAGTGTCTTCTAAAATCGATTTGAGGTCGCCACCATCAGCTGAAGATCGTGAAGGAGGACGCTATAAGACGCGCTCAGACAAGGTATGGGCACTACGAGTTCATCGTGATGCCGCTTGGTTCGACCAATGCGCCAGATTTTATGGATCCGATGAATCGAGTTTTCCATCGATGTCTGGATAGTTTCGCCTTGGTTTTTATCGATGATATTCTCGTCTATTCCAAGAATGCGAGTTGCATAGAGAACACCTCATCCGCTCGAAACGTTACGAGCGAGAGAGTTGTATGCCAAGTATAGCAAGTGCGAGTTTTGGCTCGCAGAAGTGATGTTCCTTGGACATATCGTGTCTGCGAAGGAATCAAAGTCGACCAAAGAAGGTTGAAAGCGATGTAATCGGAAGGTTCCGACTAATGCCAATGAGGTTCAAGCTTTCTAGGCTTGGCGGATATTATAGACGCTTCATCGAAGGGTTTCGAAGTTAGCAAGGCCGATGACGCAACAACTCGTGAAAGGAATCAAGTTTTCATGGTCCAAGCTTGTGAAGCAAGTTTTCGGAGTTAAAGAAGAAGCTAACAACCGCTCGGTGTTAGCCGCGCCGGGAAGGAACGATGGGTTTGTGGTCTACACCGATGCATCCAAACTGGTTTGGGTTGCGTTCTCATGCGAGCAGGAAGGTTATAGCTTCGCGTCTCGTCAGTTGAAACCGCCGGTTGAGCTACCCAACTCACGATCCGGAGTTAGCGGCAATGCTCATGCGTTGAAGATCCGGAGGCACTATCTCTATGGAGTTAAGTGTGAAATCTTCACGGATCACAAGATCCTCAAGTACTTCTTTGAACAAAAGAGTGAACATGAGGCAAAGGAGATGGCTAGAGTTGGTGAAGGATTATGATTGCTCTATCGCTTATCACCCGGAAAAGCCAATGTTGTAGCAGATGCCCTTAGTCGCAAGTCGAGGCGAGTTGGGATATCTTCTTCGCGAGAGAAAGAGCTTATTCAAGATTTCGAAAGCTCGGCTGAAGTGATTCACCCGCGGAATCGATTGCAAGGATTCGTCGCAACTTTGACAACCGAACCGGACACGAGAGAAGCCATCGTGAGTACGCAACGGAGATGAGTTCTTGGAAAGATGCGTTTGAAAGCAAGGCTAGAAGATAGCAAGGGCTTTACTGGAAGCGAGAGACAACGCTACTATTCCGAGGAAGGTTATGTGTGCCACTCGATAGGGAATTGAGAGATAAAATCATGAGTGAAGCTCATGAGGCCTCAGATACAAACTCATCCAGAAGCACCAAATGTACGAGAGACCTTAAAGGAACTTTTTGGTGGGAAGGGATGAAAAAGGATGTAGCGCGTTTGTGGAACGTTGTTTGGCTTGTCGCCAAGTGAAAGTCAGACACCAACGTCCGTCGGGTTTGTTGCAACCGCTACCTATCCCGTAATGGAAATGGGATCATATCGGTATGGATTTTGTGGTGAGTTTTCCAAGGTCGTGAGAGGAAACACCGCTATATAGGTTGTCGTCGATAGACCGACGAAGTCACTCATTTCTTACCGATCCGGATGGCGTACGGGTTGGATAAGCTTGCTCGCCTTTACGTCGAGAAATCGATGCGGTTACATGGTATACGGTATCGATTCGTCGGATCGTGACCCGAGGTTCACGTCGAGGTTTTGGAGGAGTCTCGAGAGCCATAGGGACCAAGTGAATCTTAGTACGGCATTCCATCCTCAAGCGGACGGTCGATCGGAGAGAACGATTCAGGTTTTGGAAGACATCTGCGGCGATCGTGGCCGATAGAGGAGGAAATGGGAAGAGATAATACCTTTGGTAGAGTTTGCCTATAACAACGCTTATCGTGCCACCATAGGAATGGCTCCCTATGAAGCGTTATGCGGAAAGAAGTGTCGATCGCCACTTTATTGGGACGAAGTGGGCGAGAAAGATGTTAGGACCGAGATGGTTCAGCAGACGGTCGAGGTTATCGATCAGATCAAGCGAAGGATCAAGGAAGCGCAGGACAGGCAGAAGTCCTATGCGGACAAGCGTCGTACGGATCTTCAGTTCATGATCGGAGATCGCGTTTTCCTTAAGGTTTCCCCGACGAGAGGAGTCGTTCGTTTTGGGAAACGAGGTAAGTTACGACCGAGGTTCATTAGACCTTTCGAAGTTCTTGAGAGGATAGGCCCCGTTGCCTATAGATTAGCTTTGCCACCTAGCATCGGAGATGTTCATGACGTGTTTCACGTTTCTCAGCTGAGAAAGTACGTGTTCGACCCAAAACACGTGATCAAGCATGACCAAGTGGTTCTTGCTCGGGATCCGAGTTACGAGGAAGGCCGGTGGCTATCTTGGAACGGAAGTGAAGAGTTGAGGAACAAGCAGATTCCGTTAGTGAAAGTGTTGTGGAATCACCACGGAGAGGAGGAAGCTACGTGGGAGTTGGAAGACAAGTTCAGGGCTCAGTACCCTGAGTTGTTTTCTCCACGTGATTGAAATTTCGAGGGAAATTTTCTAAGGAGGAGGATGTAATACCCCATCTTTTTAAGCTTCATTTTGCATGGCACGCTTTTCGAGAAAATGTCAAAGGTTAACTTTTTGTTTCGTGATGCGACCGTCACGAAACCCTGGCGTTGTGAAGAGTGTCTTATGACGAATTCATAGACACTAAGTATCGAGTTTTCACCACCCATGAAGGTTTGGCACTCGGGAAGTTATCGAAAACCGAACTTTTCATTGGTCTTTTAAAAGCATATCTTGTTTATAGTCATCGTGTCCGTATTTTATTTCGTGTCCATGGGTACCAAGTTTGCTAAATTTGAGTCCGTTTGCAAAAGTTGCGTCGGTTTTTTTTTAGAAAAGGGCACTTCATTATGCAAGCTGCAACATCAATTTTCCTATAAATAGGAGGCTAGGGCCTTCATTTTTAACGCTCATTTCTTCGTCTCTCTGTGTTTACGGAAGAGCCGAGCAGCTCTAGTACGCTGCGGGCACTGGAGGAGTGGGGATCGAGCCGGGAGGCTCGGCGGCGCCATTCTTGGCTTTGCCGAGCCACCACCGCCGATCAACCACCCCGGCAGCCCGTTTTTTGTTTTGTCCTTTTCTTGTTTTGATTCCGCCTTTTAGTAGATCGTATAGCATAGAACTCGGATTCTAAAGGGACGAGGCGGAAAACGCAGTAGGAGGCCGGCGATTTAGCCATTACCGCCGCCGCCAAGGCCGCCACCACCGTGGCTGTTGGCCATCGATTTGGTGGCCGACGAGCCACTTGCACTGGTCCTTTAGGTTTTGAGTTCCGCTATGCATTCTACAAAAGTACCGATTCCGTTTTACGTTTTTCGCGTTTACGCATGTCGGGATGTTTTCCGTTGCTTGAGTTTTCTAAAGGAAGTAAATGCCGGGTTATCCATTTTCAACGTCGTTAGTCATTCCATGTTCGCCGTTATGCATATTGCTTATGTTTCCATTTTCATGCATCGATTTTGGATGGTTTATCCTAGATCCGAGGATAGCATCGATTTTGAAGCTTCTTGTTGCTAAGATTTGAGTCAACTTGCATGCATGCATACTTTGAAAGTACCCTATTATTGGTCTTGATGCCACGAATATATTTCCTTCGCATCGAGTTGATTTGAAAACCCGAGAGTGCCAAATGTGGGTTCGAGAAAGTCGAAACCCTAATTTTGCTACGATCGTCGTTTGATCACGTTGTTGCTTTGCTTTGTGGGATGTGACCCCAAAAGTTGTTCCGCCTTGTTACGTGTACCTACCAAAGGCGATCGGTGAAGTCATCGGATCCGTAGATATCTCTCGGTTGCTGTTTCTGCTCAAAGTTGGGTTATATATGCTTATTTTGAGTTATTTACTCGATATTTCAAAATAAAACATGTACGCCAGAAAATGTTTTTGTGAAATTATTATCGCTCTCCGATCCAAGATATGGTTCTATCATGGTTGTGCACGGATCTCTATTCGATGGGTTGATCACCATCTTGAGTATTGATCATAAGGATAGACCCGAACACGTGGTTATGGTTCGAAGGGGATAGACCCTAAGTCCACACGGAAAAGGTAATGAGGTGGTTATGGTTCGATGGGGATTTGACCCCTCAAGTCCACACCGAGTTAGCCGGCCGGATATGTTCCGGGCGAATGAATGTCATGTGATGGGCTGGCGGGATAATGCTCCGAGCCGTTGTTCATGGTTCTATGATGGGAGTAACAAAGAATAACGGATCGGTATCGAAAATGAAAATCTATTTTGCTTACTTAGAAGTGGTTACGCTTTAAAACCTTCTAAGGTAAGTGCTCAACACGGCCTCATGATTCTTTTGATTTATGATAAAACCCCACCGAGTGCGCTAGTACTCACCCCAAACTCTTTTCAAATCTTTTCACGGATGGAGGAGGGACTTGGACGGCGGCGGCTGAGGGGTGGGCTGCGGGTTCTTCATGCTATGCTTCCGCGATGTTATGTTATATACGCACTCGATAACTATGTATTCTTGTCCCTTATTTGCTTTACGATTGGGAACAAGATTTGTTATGTTATTCTGTGTGAGTCTCGATCGAGCATGCTATGTGGTCGATCGGTCTAGTTGACGAGGATGTAATGCTATTTTGCTTCAGATTACTTATAATAAACCGAGATCATGTTTTCTCGAAGTTATGATATCGATATTATTCTGCTGGTGGATTGTTTGTGCACCCCTCCCTTCGTGATATGTCCTAGTTATAGAGGAGATGTCGCCCGATTTCATGGTCACATCTTCTTATCATGTATGTTATATGTATCCCCTTCTTCCCGCTTAACCCCTCACCCCTAATCACACCCCGGATTCGTGCCTTCCTGGGAATTGGGGCGTGACACTTGGTGGTTGAAATTTTTGACGTATGGGGCATCGACTTTATGGGGCCTTTTCCTATGTCATTTGGTTTTGAGTACATTCTTTTGGCCGTTGACTACGTGTCTAAGTGGGTTGAGGCTATCCCCACACGGACATGTGACTCTTATGTGGTACTCAAGTTTATGCAGGAGAATATTCTTTGCAGGTTCGGATTTCCTAAGGCGATCATAAGTGATGGAGGCAAACACTTTTGCAATAAGTTGTTCGCCAAGCTGATGAAGAAGAATGGCATAACCCACAAGGTTTCAACCCCATACCATCCTCAGACATCGGGCCAAGCTGAGACAAGCAATCGGCAAATCAAAGGCATTCTAGAAAAGACCGTCCAACCGTCCTGGAAGTATTGGTCGACAAAACTTCCCGATGCATTGTGGGCGTACTGGACGGCGTACAATAATATTCTTCGGATGAGCCCGTATCGGTTAGTTTTTGGGAAAGCTTGTCATCTCCGGTGGTGATCGAACATAAGGCCTTTTGGGCGATCAAGTCCACGAGTTTAGAAGTGGAGAATACCGGTCAACATCGCTTACTGCTGATCTCAGAGCTAGAAGAGCACCGCAACGAGGCTTATGAAAATTCCGGATATACAAGGAAAAAGTTAAGCAATTGCATGATCGGCATATTCGGGCCAAGGAATTCACACCGGGGATGAGGGTATTGATATTCAAGTCCCGATTGAAATTATTTCCCGGGAAACTTTAGTCCCGGTGGAGTGGACCATTTACCGTCAAGACGGTTCTTCCATATGGTGCAATCACTGTTATCGGCGGGGAAACAAATCAGGAATTCACTGTTAATGGCCATCAATTGAAGCCGTATGTTGGAGGCGAACAACATTCTAGAGATGACGAGTTCGTGTCCCTCGTCGATCCTCTCTACCATTGATTCACCCGTGGTCAAGCTCATGACGGTAAACCGAGCGCTTCGTGTGAGGCAACCCACGTTCTCTTTCTCTTTCCCCCTCTCTATTTTTATTTTTGTTTGTACGGGTTCGTTTCACACGTTTTTCAAAGCTTTGTCTTGCAGGCTCGGTGATCTCGTTTTTTTTTTTAAAAGGGCATATTTTTTGCTGTGTTCCGCCGGCGCGGTGCCTCCGCGCCCCATCACCGGCGCACTGTGGAGTGGGTCCGCCAGCACGGGGCCTCCGTGCCCCCTATCTTGGCACGCTCGAAGAGAAGGACCGTCGGCATGGGGCCTCCACGCCATTATCGCCCGGTGTGCTCGAGAGAAGGCTCCGCACGCACGGAGCCTCCGCCAGTGCGGAACGGGATTCATTTAAAAGGGGGAGGGAGAGCAGGCATTAACCCTAGCCGCATTCCCCCATTTTGTTTCTCCAACCATCGCCGCCCACGTCGATTTTCCTCTGTCCCACCGTGTCCGCTCTCTGCGTCGCCGTTCTGCCACCGCGCTACCCCTACGTTGCCCATACCGTCTCCACTGCGGTGAAGTTGCCACCTCCTCCTCTCCTCTCGCACCGCCAGCCCCGCCATGATGTCTCCGTATCGTCGTGCCGTGCACTCTGCCACCGTCCCCCGATCACCGCTGATTCACTCCTTGACAGGGCAGTACTGTTATCTACCTCTTTATTGCTTTATGTTTTTGCACTGAGGACAATGCCTTGCTGTGTGTGGGGGAGGTTGTGTGGTTGTGGTTGTTGTTGTTGGTTTGTTTTGTTTGTGCTTGCGGTGCTAACTATCCTCGTGTTTGCGTTCTTGATATCTGGAAGATGTGTGCTTTCAATTCCTCGTGTTGATATGTTTGCCTCTTACCTGCCATTCATGCATGCTCGTAATTTTTCTCGAAGCCTTATTGTTGACATTACGATGTGCACGTATATTTGAGACAATTTGATATCATTTTCCGGCTAAAGCTATGAGGAGTTTTAACACTTTGGTACTCCAAGTGCTTGTCTCTAAAAAAAAATAAAAATAAAACGTAGACAATGTAAATGGTTGTGAATATGTGTTCTTGTTGATTTTGTCTTTGGGTGGCGGACTCGCCTCTTTCCATGAGTAGGGGAATGGGCATGGAAACCACATTAGGTGCTCGCTTTGTCGAGATTTTATTCCTAATGACCATTGTCGCAATATCCGGTTTCGTTCAACTATTTCTTGGGAGCTAGCCGATGAGGGGTACTTTGGTAGTTGATTCACTCCTAGTGGAGAGCTGGGTTTGATGGATTCTTGGCTCTTATATACGTGTGCAGCGTAATGGCTTGAATTTGTCTTTCAGTAAATGATCTGTGTGCATGTTTTGGTGGTTGAGATGTGCTTCGTGTTAACCTAGGGAGGACATTGCTCTTTCCTTCGTTTGGTATCAAGTATGTTTTCTCGAGGACGAGCAATGGTTTAAGTGTGGGGGAGTTGTTTGGCCCCTTGTTGTGAGGTTTTCTACCTCGTTCATGTGGTCTTGTTTCTCTTTTTCGTTGCTTTTTCGAGTTTCTTTGCCTCTTGCTATTCATTTTGTTCACCTTTGCACTCTTGCAGGTGAGATTGGCATAACTCGAGGAAGGAGGGCTTGATTACGGTTTTCGAGCTCAAATATCGGTCTCATTTCGTGTCGGGCGTCTCTGGAGCACGAAGAGGAACCACCGGTGCAGAGGGCGCACGCCTCATCTCCCGGCGCGCTCGAGAACGGCCTCCGCCGATGCGGAGGCAGCGCGCTATTCTGCCTGATGCGCTCGAGAACGGCCTCCGTCTGTGCGGAGGCAGCGCACCATTCGGTCCGGTGCGGAGGTTCCACCGATGCGGTATGGGTCGCTGCACCGGCACGGTACCTCCGCCAACGTGGATCGCTGCGTGCCTTGGTCTTTTAAACCTCGCTGCTTTTATTTGGGGATTATCACCGTTACAAACACTTTTTTTCTTTTGGAGACATTTTCAAGATTTCTCTTAGGTTGATAATTATTATTTTGAGTATTTGGGTTCTTTTGGGTTATGTAATCGAACATCTACACGAGGATCGACAACCCCACATTTCTTCTTGTTGGTAATCGAATTCTTGCTTTCGCTTTCTTTATCTCGTTCCTTGTTTCATCGAGTTCTTTGAATTGGTGAGTTTATGTTTCGGATCCTTTATTGTTAATCGACTATCGTGATGTTGATTTAAGATTCTATTTTCTCGATTCTTTTATTGAATCATTGCATGCTCGTTAGATTTAAAGGTGTTGATTTATTTGTTTCAGTTTATATTTCCGCTTCATCTCTAGATGATTAGTGACCTCTCAAACCCTCGATTAGATTGTTTAGGAATTCAATTGCTTTTTCCGAGGTAATATGATTAACGTCATAAGACTTCCTCGTGAATCGACTCGGTTAGCTTGTCTCGCTAGAACGACCTCGTAAGATTGCGAGGACTTTAGGTGAACACAAATTAGTCCAACAGATCATAACAAGAACCCTACGTTCATTCGTTCGATTTTCCTCACACTTCATCCTATGGAAATAGTGCACCGGTCACTCAAATTGATGAGTCGATCGAACAAATCCAGAGGTTGACGTCGTCTGATTGGTTTGGTGATTCTTATATAGGAGATCAAAATTTTGCTTCGTGTTCGTGAGCTACAAAGAAGAACCTACCAGAAGTGCCACCCCAATCGGCGCACCGTTATCGAAATGTAATCGATGAAAGTGGTTCAGATTATGTTCCGGAGATCGAGACCGATTCAAATGCAACCGAGGAAGAAGATGAGGAAACGCTTATAAAATTTACGTTTATTGATTTTACAGGTTGGATCCACCGAGAAGGCCGATTTGGGAGACTGATGTCGTTGATAAATCCCAGCAACAATCCAGATGATGACATCCAGATCGATGCAAATGAACTAACCAATTGGTTAGTTCCAGTTATTCCACTGGACGTTTCTGCATCACTTGTGGCTCATTATCTGCAGTCAACAAGAGATGGAGAATTGAGCCAAAATTCGTATTATTACAGCAAACAAGATCTATGTCTCATTGTTGAATTTGACATATGCAAAGAAGGCGTAATATACGATCGAGCTGCTCGCACACAAAACGTGTTACATTTTGATGCAAGCGTTCAGACAACTGTGTTTTTGAATTACATGCCACGCGACATGGGACTACCTGGGGAGTCCATAAATTTACTCCCGAGCATACATTCCACCGTGATTGGAGTCGAGTTGCTCCAGTTAAGGCACATGAAAAGTGGTGGCCGCATTTTTTGCTAGGAAAATGCGTAACGATGGTGAAATAATGAAGCCAAAGTCCATTATGGCGGAGCTGCAGCGTGATTTTGATATCCGTATAAGCTACGATGTTGCACTACGAGCACGAAACACTGGTATTGAAATGATATACGGTAACCATGATGAATCATTTCAGTTGTTGCCGAAGTATCTCTATATGTTGCAGTAAGCAAATCCAGGAACATTCACAGATATAGATGTGGGGTCTGATGGTAGATTCGGACACTTATTTGTTGCTCTTGCATCAGCTACAAGGTATTTCTACTTTGTCAAGACCGGTGATCGATTGGATGTAACTCACCTAAAAGGCGGAATAAAGGTATTTTATTTCTTCGTGACGAAGAATGCCAATGAGCAAGTTTTTCCGTTGGCATATGGTGTTGGGCTATATGAAAATGATGAATCGTGGATTTGGTTCCTCTCGTGGGTTCGCAGAGCGCTTGGGGCCGCAATTCCCTATTGATTGTCTCGCACGCATTACGTCTCCATAGCAAACGCCAGGCATCAGATTTCGATGCTTCCACGGCTTATGCTACTATCATCCGCTTGGTAAGATTAAGCATGATGGTGGCGATGTGGTAGTATGTACCACAAAGTCGCATATGCATACCAAGCGATGAATATGAGCGTGCTATGTCTCATATCGAAAGCACGAGCCCCGCAGCTCATCGGTTGATTAATGTTGGACCACATAGGTGGGCTCGATCACGAAGTCTTGTAAGCCGCTACGCTTTCTTACATCGAATGCGGTGAATCATTCAACAAGCAATTTTGTGGGCAATACGCCTTCCAATTTGCTCGATGATCAAGCAATCGATTGATTATTGAGGATGGTTCACCGATAGACGAGCAAAGGGCCCAACGTGTGAAGACACTGAGGAAGTGACAAGACAAAAGCTTAGTGCAAAAATGGCAAAAAGTCATTGTTACACTCGGAGGAGAATTTCAGATCGAAGGTACAAGATTGTCGACTACGACAGAACCTATGTGGCCGATCTTCAACAGCGAACATGCCCCTGTAATGAATTTGATCTAGATGGCTTACCGTGTTCACATGCGATCACTTCAATTGAGTATGTTTTTATTTTTGGTTATATCTAATAAATTTTGCGTTTATAATATTAACTATGTCTTGTGACAGTGAATCTGGCCAATCAATCTTAGATTATGTGGAGACCTATTACACGAAAGAAACTTTCATGGAGACGTACTCAGCCACAATGAATCTCTTCCAAACCTATGTGATTGGTGTTGGATTTATATACTGAAAGCAGTTTGGTTGAGCTTGTATACAATGTTTCCTTTTACCACTATTACAATCTCCTATCTGAATTGTTTACTTGATTGCATATGTTTATCCATTTATCTCATATATAAGTTAGATCATACAAGGTGTAGTAGATCACGTAAGTCTCGTATGATTGGTCAAGCTTAATGAGATATAAAACAATCACAGCTTGAGACAACTTGAGGACAAGTTGTCAGTATAGGCCATGTATAGATAAGAAGTTACTGACTTAGTTGCTTGTCTATACTAGTACGCCTCGACCTATTGATGGATCACGGTGAGATGAGTTCTTCTATTCGACCGCCGTAAAACCTAGATCTCGTGACTTTACGCTGATCTAAACCTCGATAAGGTATTAGGTGAGTATAAGTTGTCGACCATCACTGACTTGTTATGGGTGAGGTTACATGAGATAACCCAATATTCTCCGTGATTTGGGTGGTGGCAATGCTTGTATGTCATGCTAGTTACCCGATCGAAGTTCAGATCCGCTAGATGATGACGCCCCTTAAGGAGTTCAAAGACTTATTGTACTAAACCCTGCAGTTGAGTTATCTCAAGTACAATAATAAGGTTGAGTGGTACTACTTAAGGAATTAAAGAGATTAATTATTTTGCGTAACAGTAAATAATTAATGGACGTGCGATATCTTAAATACGAGGATTCGTGAAGTCTAAGTGCAAACCCGACTCAACTTCAGAAATAAAGTGGTAAGTCGGCATTTATTCTCTAGTGGAATGAATAAATGTTTATGAATTAATTTATGTTCTGAGCTGAACATAAGCTAATTAATTTATTTGAGGCCCATCCCCTGCATTTGATCCCTGGGCTGGCACATCAAGGCCTGGAGCTGCATAATTTCGTCCACCTCATAAGGATCCCAAAGAGATTTTGTTCTGATCTTCTCTATCTGAAAAGATATTATTATATTTATTAGATATGCAGAGATCCTATCCAAATGGGATCTATGGTTGCATTATAAATATAAGGTGAGAGAAAATCAAAGGGTGGTCTATTCATTATTTCAAAATTTTTGAAAATTGTGAAGGAAGAAAGAAGGCGAATCAAGAAGATTTCCATAGATTGCTCTCACCGGCATCGAGTTTTGGCAATCGAAACACGCCCGTAAGATCAAAGCACGAGTCTTGATCCAATTCATTGCACGACAAATTCGCAGGTAAACATGAGAAAACACCAACGTGTTGCAATTAATTATATAGGTGCATGCTAGGTATATAATAAATGTATGGTGAATTAAACATCCAAGATAGATCCTCGGATAAGGTTAAAATCGATTTCATCAATTGGCATCGAGCACGGGATCGTAATCTCGCCTCGCTGGATTAATTCACGCTTGATTATTACGCACAATTAATTAATTGTGAATCTATCGCTCATCGCGACTCGCTTTATTTTTGTCGATTTCGCCACCACGCCAGAAAACCGTGGTTAGATTATGATTTTTTTTTGTAAATCTAATCTGTGAAAGAAGAACAAAGATGAAGAACACGAAGAACGAGACGACGGAGTCCAATCGTACAAAGGCGACGGAGGTCGATCAGAACCGGACGCACACCGTGAGGGTGTACGGGCGACGGCACGCCGAGCGTGCTTGGCGCTCGCAACATGCCGCTCAGCAGCATGCGAGCATTTCTCGGTAGTACGCAGGCGGACAGGGGCACACGGACGAGAACCCTAGGCGGGTCGTGAGATGGCGCGCGATCTCGCGCTGCGGTGCCCGTCGCGCGAAGAAAGAGGGCAGGCCCAGTGCGCGAGTCACGCGCAACGCCTCTCGACAGCAGGGCGGGCATACTCGGCACGCCTCGGTGCTGAGCGTGCGGGGCGTGCGATTCTCGTACGGATGCCTCGCTGGACGTGCGTGTGAGTTTTTCTTGGTAGCAGCGCTCGACGGTCTCGGTGTCAATGCGCAGGCGATGCTCGGCAGTCTCGGCTGCTGAGCGGACATCACTAGGCGATGCTGGGCGACAGCGCGCACGACGTGCGTGGCGCTCGACGAGACGTTGCACGATGGAGATCATCTGCAGCTCGTAGCTTCTCGACCAGGCTGTGCGGCACGCCTCGGCAGCTTCTCGGCCTGGCTGAGCGGCACGCCTCGGTAGCTTCTCGGCCAGTCGCGGCGGCACGCTCGCAACTCTCGGCAGGGTGGGCGACATCGTGAGGCGGCGGCGATGGCAACCGGCGTATACGTGGGTCAGGCCCTAGCGCGCCCAACCCCATCTTGGGCCGACCATGCTGCTGCCTGCACTATTTTTCAATCTTGCCCAGCTTTTCACCCAATCCGACCCGATCCAATCGCTCCAGCCTGCTTTTAAATTTTGGCCCAAATCCGCTGACGACCGGTCCGTGCGAGGTCTGCTTTCGAGATTTTTGAAGATCTCAGACTTGCAAATTTATGTAATAAATTAGATGAAGGATGCATGTGTTCCATGAAAGGGCCACGATGAACTAATTTATTTTATTTTTATCGCTCAAAGCATATCATGGATGTTTAAATTATGCGTAGCATGCTATATATGTTTAATTACGTAGATAAACATGTTGTATGTTTTAGTGATTGATACGATAGTAAGCATGCTAGGTTTATCGCATTTTTGAAGCATATTTCGTATTCTCATGAGCATGTTTTACATGTCGAGCGGGAAGGCTAAAGGCAAAAAATTTGCGAACCGAGTAAAATCGTGAAAGGTCTTTGTCATTGCATGCATCGGAATGGAAGATTTCGTTCATCTTTGCATGGATTGGTTGGAAAAGCAATGCAACTATCGTTGTCTCGAGAGAAAGTTGCCCGACACCCGAAAGGGGAAGTTTGTTTCCACGGCATAAGGAGGGGTGTTTCGTAGATCCCGAGGGGGAGGATGATCGGGAGGAAGGAAATTTTTGGTAAGTTTGACAAGGCCGGAACCCAAACTTCAAGAAGGGTGTGTGAATATCCGGACGGCCGGGACTTGTCGGGTTTACCGCAGGTAATTCACTATTGATTTGGAACCGGAAGCGATCAAGGCACCATAAGAATGGCACCTAAAAATTCAGACGGCGAGTTGCGGGTTGGATCTGGTTTCATCCGACCAGCGTTGGGGGGGCGCCGCCGTCAAGAAGGAGGGCAAGCGGATGTATTGACTACGGAGAAATAATGGAGTTCTATAGAAAGATGCTAGATTACGTGATCTACATGGACAAACCTTTGAAACAAAAAGACTAAGCAAGAAACCATGGTATCGGTATCGACCGGATCGTGACCGAGTTCACGCGAGGTTTTGGAAGTCCCGGGAAGCCTAACCAAAAATCTTGATCGGCATTCCATCCTCAACGGACGGTCGAGGAGAACGATTCAGGTTTTGGAAGACATTCGGCATGTGGCCGATGAGGAGGAAAGGGGAAGAATAATACCTTTGGTGAGTTTGCCTATAACAGCTTTCGGCCACCATAGGAATGGCTCCCTTGAGGTTTCGGAAAGAAGGTCGATCGCCACTTTATTGGGACGGTGGGGAAGAAAGATGTTAGGACCAAGATGGTTCAGCACGCGAGGTTATCGTCGAACGCGAAGGATCAAGGGCGCGGAGGCGGAAAGTCCTATCGGAAAGCGTGCGGATCTTACATGATCGGAATCGCTTTTCCTTAAGGTTTCCCCACGAGGGTCGTTCGTTTTGGGAACGAGGTGTTCGACCGGGTTCATTAGACCTTTAAGTTCTTGTGAGTGCGTCCATCCTACCGACATATTAATTTCTAAAATTAAGAGGTCAAGACCTCCACCTTTTGATCTCTAAACAAAGTGATACGCATTGTGAGTAAACGCCCACACGCACGGCTTGCTCGCACTATTTATCATAAGTTTCTTTAGATGAGATTTCTAAATAAAACATTTTAATGTTTGAAACAAAAAGACTAAGAAGAATGGCTACATGGACAAACCTTTTGAAACAAAAGTAGCAAGAGCACGACATATTCAACATCTCCGATCTCGAGCTAGAAAAACCGAGGGCATGAAAATTCCGGAATCAGGAAAAAAGACTCAAGCAATTGCATGATCGGCATATTCGGAGAATTCACAGGGAGAGGGTATTGATATTCAAGTCGATTGAAATTATTGAGAAGTGGGAGTTTCGTGTGTGGCGATCCACCGCAGCGTGGCAACTCTGGGCCGGTAAAGGCGCCCGGGGGAAACCCGTTCTCTTTCCTTTCTCTATTTTTATTTTTGTTTTACGGGTTCGTTTCCCGTTTTCAAGCTTTTCTTGGGCTCGGTGATCTCGTTTTTTTAAAAGGGCTATTTTTTTTGTGTTCGCCGGGGTGCCTCCGCCCATCACCGGCCACTGGAGTGGGTCCCCAAGAGGGCCTCGCCGACATATTAATTTCTAAAATTAAGAGGTCAAGACCTCCACCTTTGATCTCTAAACAAAGTGATACGATTGTGAGTAAACGCCCACACGCACGGCTTGCCCGACATATTCTTCTTGTTGGTTCAATTCTTGCTTTCGCTTTATCTGTTTAATGTATTGAGAAGTGGGAGTTTCATGTGTGGTATTGTTAATTGACTTCTGATGTTGATTTAGATTCTATTTTTCGATTCTTTTATTAATCATTGCATGCTTTAGATTTAAAGGTGTTGATTTATTTGTTTAGTTTATATTTCCGTTTAAACAGATGATTAGTGACCTCAAACCCTTGATTAATTTCTAAAATTAAGAGGTCAAGACTCCACCTTTTGATCTCTCAAACAAAGTGATACGCATTGTGAGTAAACGCCCACACGCACGGCTTGCTCGCACTATTATTTATCATAAGTTTGTTAGATGAGCCTTCAATTGGAAATGTAGATGACAAAAGGAGTATGCCAATTCTAAGAATTCAGCGACATCATGAAATTACACAGCTCGATGCAATTGAGTATGCCAGGACTGGGACTACGGGAGTCCTAAATTTCTTCATTCCAGGGATTGACTATTTATCATAAGTTTGTTAGATGAGATTTCTAAATAAAACATTTTAATGTATCGAGAAGTGGGAGTTTCATGTAAACGCCCACACGCTGCGGCTTACATATGCGATTTTCATAAGTTCTCTAGAGATAGATTTAAAATAAGATGACAAAAGAATTTGAATTGGAAGCGGTATGGTTCGAGTGAGTATGCCAATTCTAAGAATTCATTTTCATCGTTAAAATTGTGGTCATTGCTAAACATCACCTCAAATACAACTTCCCGCGAAGTCCCTTCTTGTGATAGTGATGTGGTCTAGTAAGGTCCAATCATTAATTTCATTTGTCATAAGGATAAGTTGACATCGATCGAATTAAACGACTAAAATGTATATTTTAGTCCGGTCGAGGGTTCATGTAAACGCCCACACGCGTGGCTTGCATGTAGGATCCTCGGCAATTGGAGGTTTCAATTAATATTGTTTTATCAAAAGGTTACAATATTATTGTTACGAATTATGTGCGATCGTATGCTTATTTGTTTACATTGCTTTTCGATATGTCTCTTACATCGATTATCAATATGCTCGCACAAAACCTCTATCCGTCCAAATTTTATCGAGTGGAAACGAAACATGGAATATGTAGTCAGCAAAGATTCGTCAAGAACACATGTTTGTTCTCACTACTCCCAAACCCGATGCCTTATCGACGACGAAATGAGCAATGAGAGTCAAGCGCACTTTAGCATAAGTCAAATAATACGGCCAAATGCTATATGATGACTACTATGTCCAAAGGCTTGCAATGCAAAGATTAGTCAATGGTAGACGCGATCAAATATGGTTAAGTCTCGAGAGTAAGTTTGGGCGATCGGATCGACACCGCTCCACACAATGAGAGAAATCTTAGCGTGTAGGATGGAAGAAGGAAGTTCGGTCCATGAGCATGTCTCCCACATGACTCATCTCATGGATAGTCTTGATCGCTAGATGAGGTATCGACGGCGAAGCCAAGGTCGATATAATCCTTAACACGCTGCCCAAGTCTTTTGAGAATTTTTGCATAAACGCGATCATGAGCAAGACCGAGTATACACTTAGTCAGTTGTTAAATGATCTCGTGGCCACGGAAGGTGTCATGGGAAAAGGAGCACATGCCCTTGCTAGCACATATAAGGGCCCCAATTTTCCATTGAAATGTGGAAGAAGAAAAAGGGGTGCCGAAGGTGGTAGAGGGAAGGAAGTTAGTGGGAGCAAGAACATGATGGCCACCGGAGGCTTGAAAAAGCCAAAGGAGAGAGGCAAGTGCTTCAAATGCGGCAAGACTGGGCATTGGAAGGCTAAGTGCCCTATGCTCAAGGCTAAAGGTATGCCATTTGCTTTAGTAACGGAAACATGTTTAGCGACTTGTTCTACTCATTCATGGGTAGTAGATACTGGTGCGACTGATCATGTTTGTTACACCTTGCAGGGGTTCCTGCAGACAAGGGAGCTGTTTGATGGCGAGATAACGATCTCCATGGGCAACGCGGTGAAAGTCGAGGCTGTTGCAATTGGAGATGTTTTTTTATGCTTTGATAGAACATTTTTAGTATTAAAAGACGTTTTATATGTGTCAGAGTTTCGGCGGAACCTTATTTCGATTTCCAAACTATTTATACATGGATATTCTGTTGTTTTTGATAGTGGTGTTTCTATCATAAGAAATAACGAAGTTATCTGTGGTGACACTTTATATAATTCGCTTTATACTATTTTTGCCAAGCATAATACTTTTAATTATGTTGCATCTACATCAAACCTTAAGAAGAGGAAGTTTTCTTCACTAAATGACACCATATTTCTTTGGCATCTTAGATTAGGTCACATCAATCTAATTAGGATCCAAAGACTTGCTAAGAATGGAGCGTTGGGTGAAATTACAGTTACTCCATTCCAAGTCTGCGAATCCTGTATAGAAGGAAAGATGTCGACCAGACCCTTCAAAGCAAAGGGTTATAGAGCCAAAGAAGTGTTGGAGCTAGTCCATTCTGACCTGTGTGGAACGATGTCCACACAAGCTCGTGGAGGGTACGAGTATTTTGTCACTTTCATTGACGATTACTCAAGGTACGGATACATATACCTGCTTCACCGCAAGTCTGAATGCTTTGAGAAATTCAAAGAATTTAAGGCGGAAGTGGAGACGAAGCTGGGTAAGAGTATCAAGTCACTGCGGTCTGATCACGGTGGCGAATACCTCAATAATTCATGGACTATTTGGTGGAGTGTAGGATTACCTCCCAGCGCACTAAACCGGGCACACCACAGTAAAATGGTGTGTCAGAACGAAGAAATAGGACTCTCTTAGAAATGGTTAGATCAATGATGAGTTATGCCACATTGCCTATTTCGTTCTGGTGGTATGCCTTAGAAACATCGGCATACTTGCTCAATCTAGTACCATCCAAGTCATTCGATAAGACCCTTTTCGAGTTATGGTTTGGGCGCAAGCCTAGTTTAAACCACATAAGGATATGGGGCAGTCCAGCACATGTGATGAACAAGCAAGCTGACAAGTTGGAGGCTAGATCTGAAGCAAGACTGTTTATTGGTTATCCTAGAGGAACGAAAGGTGGTTATTTCTATAGTCCTAAGGATCAGAAGGTCGTTATTAGGACTAATGCCCGATTCTTAGAAGAGGATTATATGAAAAACCACAAATTAAAAGTTAGAAGATGATCATTTTTCACCACCGATTTTGACAAAGGTACGAGATGTCGTGTCTAGTGGGAGGGATCGATACCAAATACTTCAAGAAATTGAAGTGGGTCGAGTTCCACCGAAATACCGACCGCATGTGTGGCACCTACCCAAAGAAGTTGTGCAAGATAGAGAACCACAAGTTATCGCACCCACCGCTGCCATTGTGCCAAGAAGCCTCGTCAGAGTGGGAGGGTTGCTCGTCAATCCGAGCGATTTATGTTCGTGGGTGAATCTTCTGATTTAGTCCCGTGAAACGAGCAAGTCGTAATCGACCCATGGACATACAAAGGAGGCGATACAATACACCGACAAAATCATGGCACATCGCTATGGACTTAGAAATCGAGTCCATAATGCCATGGATGTATACTGAAAAGACACCTCTACCGGATGACAAGGAAGCTATAGGTAGTAAGTGGGTATACAAGAGGAAGAGAGATTCATATGGAGAGGTTTCGACTTTTAAAGCCGTGCTTGGGCAAAAGGGTACACCTGATTGAGAGCATCGATTTTGATGAGACCTTTTCGCTGTGGCAATGCTCAAGTCCATCGTAATTCTTCGGCACATAGCAGCTCACCTAAACCTTGAGGTTTGGCAAATGGACGTGAAAACCGCTTTTCTAAACGGTTACCTTGAAGAAGGTAGAGACATCTATATGCAAAAACCAAGGTTATGTGGTGAAGGGTGAAGAGCATCTAGTATGGAAGCTTAAGTCCATTTATGGACTTAAGCAAGCTTCCCGATCATGGAACTTACGTTTTGAAGAGGTGGTAAAGTCCTATGGATTTACCCAGCTGCTCAGCGAAAAGTTGTGTGTATCGCTTGGATGTCAACGGTGACGTGGTATTTCTTGCACTTTACGTAGATGGCATCCTTCTACTTGGAAACAACGTGAAGCTATTATCAGACATAAAGAGTTGGTTATCCGATCAGTTTCAAATGAAATACTTAGGAGATGCAGCGTACATTCTTGGGATGAAGGTTTACCGAGATCGCAAGAGAAAATGTTGATCTTATCTCGGCGCCTTACATCGATACATGTGATTACTCGCTTTACCATGCGGACCGCCAAGAAAGGATTGCTACCTTCGCACATAGGGTTCCTTTATCTAATGAGCGATCACCTATGACTGCAAATGAGATAGAGAAAATGAGACAAGTTCCTTACGCTTCCGCCGTAGGAAGTCTCATGTATGCAATGGTATGTACGAGGCCGATATCTCGCTATGCGGTAGCATAGTAGCTAGATGTCGATCTAACCTCGACAAGCTCATTGGATCATGCAGTAAAGCATATACTCAAGCACCGAAAAGAACTCGAGATTATAGGCTAGTTTACCAAGCGATAGTCTAATGCCTTTGGGTTATTCGACTGGATTTCCAAGTCGACCGTGATGAGAAAAAATTTCCTTAGGCTATGTGTTTACCTTGGGAGGAGGAGTCGATCCTCATGTGAGTGCAAAGCAATGATGCATTGTCGACTCCACCATGGAAGCCGAATATGTAACCGCTTGGAGGTCAAGCTAAGGAGGCGGTATGGTTCAAGAACTACCTCATGGATCTAGATGTGGTACCTTGTTTGCCCAAGAGTATCATAGTATACTGTGATAACTCAAGTGCAGTGGCAAACTCGAAGGAACCACGGACCCACAAGGCAACAAAACACATAGAGAGAAAGTACCATGTCATACGAGAAATCGTTAGAAGATGAGACGTGCTGATTGAAAATATTGGTACTGCGGATATCCTAGCTGACCCATTCACGAAGAGCTTGCCGTAAAAAGTCTACGAAGAGCATGTTCGAGGACTTGGATTGCGCAAGATGGCACCCACTTAGAAATGAAACTTTTGTATAAGTGGGAGAAAGCAAAGTGATGGTATTATTTGTAATAGCTAGTAGAGAGACACATTGTATACTAAAAGTTTGCTTTAGTATAAGTGGGAGATTGTTGATTGTATCTTGAAAGCGCTTTGGTTGAGCTCAGATACAATGTTTTCTTTTACCACTATTACAATCTCCTATCTGAATTGTTTATTTGATTGCATATGTTTGTCCCTTTATCTCATATATAAGTTAGATCATACAGTGTGTAGTAGATCACAGAAGTCTGTATGATTGGTCAAGCTTAATGAGATATAAAAAGAATCACAGCTGAGACAACTTGAGGACGAGTTGTCGGTATAGGCTGCGGTATAGATAAGAATTGACTTGACTTAATTGTTTGTCTATACTAGTACGTCTCCGACGTATTGATGGATCACAGTGAGATGAGTTCTTATATCTGACCATCGTGTAGAACCTAGATCTCGGTGACTTTACGTTGTTCTAAACCTCGATAAGGTATTAGGTGAGTATAAGTTGCTGACCATCACTTTGACTTATTATGGGTGAGGGTTACATGAGATAACCCAATATTCTCCGCATCTTGGGTGGTGGCAGTGCGTGTATGTCATGCTAGTTACCTGTATCGAGTTAACGTATCCATTTAGGATGATGACGTCCCCTTAAGGAGTTCAAAAGGCTTATTGTACTAAACCCTGCAGGTTGAGTTATCTCAAGTAAAATAATAAGGTTGAGTGGTACTACTTAAGGAATTAAAGAGATTAATTATTTTAAGCAGTCAGAACACTGTAAATAATTAATGGACGTGCGATATCTTAAATACGGGGATTCGTGAAGTCTAAATGCAAGCCCGACTCAACTTCGAAAATAAAGGGGTAAGTTAGCATTTATTCTCTAGTGGCATGAATAAATGTTTATGAATTAATTTATGTTCTGGGCTGAACATAAGATAATTAATTTATTTGAGGCATATCTTTATTCCTTACATTTGATCCCTGGACTGGCCCATCAAGGCCTGGAGATGCATAATTTCGTCCACCTCATAAGGATCCCAAAGGAATTCTGTTCTGATCCTCTCTATCTGAAAAGATATTATTATATTTATTAGATATGCAGAGATCCTATCCAAATGAGATCTAGGGTTGCATTATAAATATAAGGTGAGAGAAAATCAAAGGGTGAGTCTATTCATTATTTCAAAATTTTCAAAAATTGTGAAGGAAAAAATAAGGCGAATTTTTGCAGTACTCTCCATAGATTTCTCTCACTCGGCATTGGAGTTTTGGCAATCGGGACACAGTCCAGAAGATCAAAGCACGAGTCTTGATCCAATTCATTGCATGACAATTTCGCTGGTAAACACGAGAAAACACAAACGTGTTGCAATTAATTATATAGGTGCATGCTAGGTATATAATCACTGTATGGTGAATTAAACATCCAAGATAGATCATCGGGAGAGGGTTAAAATCAGATTTCCCATCAATTGGGTTGTACCAGAAGAAATAGCTCACAGGATTGTCATGCCACCTCTTGTGCAACGACAAGCTGGACGTCCAAGATCGAGTCGAATTCCATCTAGGGGTGAGAGAGGCAGACGAAGACGCAATACTACCCAAGAAGGTGAATCCTCGAGCACCAGACGTCGAGCACAATAAAGATATAGTCACTGTAGGGAGCTAGGGACACGCGAAAAGAAGGTGTCCACAATGTGTTGAGCTACAAGAAAGTGATTAATGTAATTTATTATGATAAATTGTCATTATATTTTAGATATGTAATCTATTGAAATAATTCTAATATAATCCATTGAAATTATGCTACAACCAATCGAATTTATACTAAAATTGATCGAAATAATGATAAAACCGATCGGTATTATGATAAAACCGATCGAAATAATGCTAATATAATCCATTGAAATAATTCTAATATAATCCATTGAAATTATGCTAAAAACCGATTAAGTCTAAATGATTAAGTCTAAATAATTAAGATTGAAATTATTAAATCTAAATAATTAAGATTGAAATTAATCCATTGCCGATAATATTGAAGATTGAAATTGAAATTAATCAATTACCGATAATATCTGACCAAGACAATATAGAAGATTTAAATTAAAGATTGAAATTGAAATTGAAATTGAAGATTAATATATTCTAAAATGATTAAGATTAAAATTAATCCATTGTCGATAAGATAATGTAACTAAGAATCTATTACATGAGATAATATAAAAAAATCATTACATAGTATATGCTACTCTCTGCTAGTCGACGCTCCTTTCGGATTCTTATATGACTCACATAACTCATATATACTACCACTTATTTTCTTTCTATATGTTACAACATGTGTCATACCCATTCGATGCTCGGTGAACCAGAAATAAGACGCTCTACAATCATGCACGTAAATGAACCAGCATTGGCATCGTCGTTCTGGTCAAATACCTCCGAAGATGCAGCTGATGTAATAATTGCATTATTGTTCCATTCTGGTATGCGATGGTAGTTAATATTGAACCATCTAGAGTAATAAAGGAAATGCCGCAATAACTTATGCACACATATGAAGTCCACCATCCTCGCATCCCATTGATCCTTGTCCATCTTCCAACATTGCGAGTCAAAAAGCACGCAATGACCCGAGTGCATATCCACGCGACATATCACGAAATGCCGATCAACAACGCAGGAATGATGATCTATAAAAATTAATATTTAGATAAAATAAACAAAGAAAAGTTCAATTTTTGCAACTTATTGTATTAAATGGGTTACCTGCGTGGCACCTAACCATGATTTTTCATCGGCATAGCCGAGGATAACTAGAGCCCATTGCGGTGATGGCGTCCATGCCATAACAATGTTTTCATGGGTAATCATCACTCGTTCCTCATTCGGGTGTTGAACCATGGACGAAAGCTTTCCGTATGTATCAATCCACGAATTTTCCAGATACGACAATTCAACATTGAAAATTAATTGAAATTTTAATTATATATATATATAACACTAAAAATTAATTGAGATTTTTACTACACATATATAATATATATTGATTGTATTAAAGACACAATACTTACGAAAAAATTGGTATCACGGATGATTGTGTTATTACAATCCATCCCATCCAACAAGTCGACCCCGACATTCAGTCTCATCCTCAAATGCATCATGAATAGATCGACTGCTACAAAATTATTTTAGGGATACATATCAATATAAGTAGATGTACTTCAAAAAATAATTATATTGTATAAAAAAGTACTTACCTTACATCAAAAGTCCTATCTCGCTCTTTCGATATTCAAGAAAAATCGATTATTGAGTATCCTATCAGTACCCCGAATAACCACAGATGCATTCGATCTCGTCAAGAAACGCTCGTACTTCATGAATACATCTTCGGAAATTGGACGTGGCATCGGGCTAATAACAAATGGTGACCTCAATGCATCCGAAGGTCTTCATGCCCGTTCACCTCTCCGGACTTCCAACTACAAACATTTAAGCATATGAGTCGTTGTAAAATGAAAAACATAACAAATATAATGAAATACTATAAACTGTTAAATATGAGACTTAATAGTTACCTCTTGCTCCAACTGTTGCTGCATAGACTCAAAAGTATGTCTCATGACGTTCTGAGGCGTCAACTCACTAAATAGGTCCAGTCCCGGCATGGAATGACGAGTCGGCTCTTCATGAGATGCAGTTCTAGAACTGGTACCATGGATCTGGAGAGAGTAGCGGGGAGGGATATCATCGGGCTGATATGCGACATATGGCGCTCGTAGTGTCGGCTCACCGCTCAATATGTCCACTGTATCGAGGGACATCTGAACTAGGAATATCTGGACTGGGTTGCTGCTCCTGATCTTCATCTCTCGTCATCGTTGTCGTCGGATGATGCATGACACGAGGTGCGGGTGTATAAGTATCAGTACTATGTGCGCAACCACATCGAGTCTTATCTAAGAAACTTTCAAACCACTTCTTCATCTTTGGAATCCAATTGTCTTCGATGGACTTCTCGATGCGTTGCACTGCTCTGTCTTCACTCTCCAGAATAGTTTCCTGGATCCAACGACGATTGACGGAATTAAGACGCCCGTGGTGCTCACCACCACTGCTCGATGAAGAAGAAGAAGAAGAAGAAGTTGGCTGCCTGGCATGTTTCCCGTATCCCGTCTCTCAACAGATCGATAGCTATCCACAGATTGTCGTTGCGGCTCCTCAACAACCGCAATCTCAACGAACTCAGCCGACGATGTCCTCTGGCTGGGTCTTGAAGGTGGAGCCTCTACGTCCGGCTCATAACTCTCCATCACGGGGCGGACGGGTAGACGAGTGAACTGTAATCCTTCTCTCAATGGGTTGCTCGGCTCCTCGTAGTGCACACCGAGTGGATAAGGATATGAGACGAATTGCAAGTAAGAGGAGACAAGCTCCGTCTCGTCGACGGTGATCTCAGTAAAATAATTTTCCTACAATAATACAATAAATTAAAACATATCAGTAAATCGAATAATAAATATAAATTAAAACATATCAGTAAATCGTCCAAAAGCATCCAAATCATCAACTAAAGCCCAAACCCAGTCAGCCAAGGTCTTCGTAGCATCATACGCAAACACCATGGCATAAAGCACTAGAACATGTGCAGCTCGAAGGTATAAATGGTCATCCTGGTCATTAATGTCAGCGTTGCAGAACCTATCTAATAGTTCTGCAGCTGTCATCTCTCGGCCACCACAAAAAGTCCTATAGACTTCACAGTGTCGCAAGTCATACTCTATTGATGTATCAAATGAAGACGACCCAAACTGCAGGCCAGTCACAAGCGCATAATCTCTAATAGAAAAAACAACGCATCCTTTCATTAATATAAAACCACATCTCTTGGCTTGAGCTCTCTATCTGACGGGAAACAGCATGGTGTATAACCATAGCGCACTTATTCCCTGGCATAATCAATGAGGTGACCAAAACATCCTCCTAAGAATCTATCAAGTAATGGTCTACCACCAACTTCAAGAAACCTCCTCTTAACATAATCTAAATACTTAACTCTATAATAAGTGGTGACTGCCGAATGTACATTAATTATGTCGGGTCTCAAAAATATATGATCCTGTTTTAAACAATAAATAATATAAGAATAATTAATCAATAAACAATACATGAAAATAGTTAATTAATTTAAACCATAAACAATAAACGGATATTATAAGAATCGTGTAATTTAAACCGTAAATAGTTAATCGATAATAATAAACAGTAATAAAATAAAACAATAAAAAATAATATAAAGGCACATAATTATAAATATTAATTATTATCCATGGATAATCAATAAACAGTAATAAAATGAAACAATAAACAAGAATTGATTTAATTATTCATATTCAAAATATTCATTTGCACTAAGATAAAACGCATGAATTAAATTAGTCATTTACATCATAATTAATTATTATATTCATCCTAATTGATAAGACTTAATTTCTTAAAACTAAGATAACTTATTGGACAATTATTGATTTACACTAAAATTATTCTAATTGAAAAGAATTTATTTCTTAAAACTAAGATAACTTATTAGACAATTATTGATTTACACTAAAATTATCACTACAATTAAGAAAAAATAGCAATCTAATCAAAGTCTAATTAAATAATTACAGTATCAACTATAAATAATTAAAGTCTCTTACGATAAATTAAATACAAATCGAAAATGAATCAAAAAATTCAAATAGTTTCACAATCGGATGAAATAATATAGTTAAAAGGGGGCTTATCTAAATGAATTATGCAATAATTATAAGGGGACTTATCTAAACGAATTATCTAATAATTATATCCAATTATCTAAACGAATTATGCAATAATCTATCTAAACGAATTATCCAATAAATATATCCAACTATCTAAACGAATTATGCAATGATTAATTATCCAATAATTATATCCAATTAAATATCCAATTATCTAAACGAATTATATCCAATTATCTAAACAAATTATGCAATAATTAATTATTCAATAATTATATCCAATTATCTAAACGAATTATGCAATAATTTATCCAAACGAATTATCTAATAATTATGTCTAATTATCTAAACGAATTATGCAATAATTTATCCAAACGAATTATCTAATAATTATGTCTAATTATCTAAACGAATTATGCAATAATTAATTATCCAATAATTATATCCAATTATCTAAACGAATTATGCAATAATTAATTATCCAATAATTATATCCAATTATCTAAACGAATTATGCAATAATTTATCCAAGCGAATTATCCAATAATTATATCCAATTATCTAAACGAATTATCCAATAATTATATCCAATTATCTAAATGAATTATGCAATAATTTATCCAAATGAATTATCCAATAATTATATCCAATTATCTAAACGAATTTTGCAATAATTTATCTAAACGAATTATTCAATAATTATATCTAATTATCTAAACGAATTATGCAATGATTAATTATCCAATAATTATATCCAATTATATATCCAATTATCTAAACGAATTATGCAATAATTATATCCAATTATCTAAACAACTTATGTAATAATTTATCCAAACAAATTATCCAATAATTATATCGAATTATTTAAACGAATTATGCAATAATTTATCTAAACTAATTATCCAATAAACGAATTATGCAATAATTAATTATCCAATAATTATATCCAATTATTATCCAATTATCTAAACGAATTATGCAATAATTAATTATCCAATAATTATATCCAATTATCTAAACGATGCACAAACGAATTATCCAATTCAAAACGAAACAATAATAAATCTAAACAAAATAAATATCATAAACAACAATAAATTAAAAAACCAGTCGAAAATTTTTTATATTAGCAAAAAACTGATCGTTATTACAATAATACCGATCGAATTTTGCAAAAAACCGATCAAATAATTATGCAATAATTCATCCAAACCAATAAACAATAATAAATCTAAACAAAATTAAAAATAATAAATCTAAACAAATTAATATAATAAACAACAATAAATAAATAAAGCCGGTCGAAAATAATTTTTAATTGCAAAAACAGACCGGTATTACTATAATACCGATCGAATTTTGCATAAAACCGATCGACCGGTTTTTGCAAAATTTGATCGGCGGTTTTATGCAAAATTCGATCGGTTTTTGCAATTAAAAATTATTTTCGATATTTTTTACCGAAATCAAAATTTAATCAACCTAAACACATCAAAATTCGAATAATTTACTTGTTGAGACATAGCTGCTGGAATGGATTGAAGAAAGAAATTTGAAAATTTTGAATATAAAACCGAAATGAACGAAAGAAAATTTGAGGATGAAGAGCAAGAGCAAATTTTGAATGCTTGGATTTGTTGGTGTGACCGATCGGTTGTATAAATAGGAGAGAATTGGTTCAACTTTAATTATTAGTGTTCAAAGAGATTTCAATCTTTCTCTTTTTTTTCAGCATTTCTTTGTCTTCTTTTTCACTTGTAAGCTTTTGCTTTTGCAGTATTTTGTTTCTTTTTCAGTTGTAAGCTTTTGCTTTTGCAGAGATTCCCTCGAAATTTGTTTGTTTTTTTTCGAAATGTGTATTGATGTAAAACATCTATAATATTTTAATTGATTGGGTATATCCTGCATGTTTTTATAAGATTGGATATATATATTACATACGGTTTATCAGTTTGGGTAATTTAATTTGCCTCCCATTTTATTTATCATCTTATTGTTGAATATATTTAGAAATCAACATGAATTTAATAATTTAATTTAACAAATCATTATAAACTATAACATAAAAGATACTATTGTTATTGAATTATATTAATTTTATTTTTTAATCAAATATATATTCAATTTATTGTAATTGTTTTAAATTACTAAAGTGTACTTAGTTTTTCAAGATACGAATATTAAGGCATATCAACTGTGTTATGAATAATTATTTATTAAAAGTTGATTGTGACATGTTTATAGTTTTCTCATATTTTTTTAGCTTAAGTTATATGTACATTTCTCATTATTTTTTATTGTTTCATTGTTTGTTTTGATGAATTCCTTTTATATCAATAAAACTTATGTTTTAGAGGTGATGAAATATTGATCTTTTTATTTTTGTGTCATAATTAAAAAATTAACATGACTGAATTAAAAATATTATTAACTTCTTACTATAACGAGTGTATAAAAGGGATATGAATTCACCAAAATTCTGTTAAAATGGAAAATACGAAAGCGAAGTTGGAATAATCTTAACTAAAAAGTAAGTTCGATTAATGCAATATATGAGACAAAAACTCTGTGCGCACCCACCATACGCATACTACTTAATTCGATTATTACTAAAAATTCACTGCTGGTTAATTAGTGCGACAACATGAACAAATGTCCCTGAATGTTGTACGATGGTTAAGGTGGTTCGCATGCGATCGGAGGTCACACGCTCAACCCCACCAAACGCCTCTATGGGTTTGAGCCACACACCCTGGTTTTCCAAGTGTGGTTTACTTGTCTGTGTGGTTTGCGCGCTATTGCACAGAACGTGGGGTTTACCCAAGCACATCTAAGGTAGCATGCGGATTCCCCATGATATCAAAAAAAAAAAACATGAGAACAAATGTATATATATATTTATTTAGTAGTAGCAAGAATTAAGCAACACAAATTACCATATATAATATATACACACGGTTTCATTCTGACACAAAAGTCAATCAAAAACATACACGGTAAGTTCCATGCTGAGAGGGTCACTGCACACCTATCTCCTCCAAGTGACATGTGTATCGTATTTATATTTTGATTTAATTAAATTTGATAAATAAAGTAACTCAACCATAGTTACCTATTCAAGCCCACTACCGAATGCAAGCTTCCCCGAGAAGCTATCCCTCTTATGCTGACATTCAGTTTTTATGTCGATATCCCCAAAAATTCCTCGGCACTTTTTATTTGAATTATTAACATTCGTTTACTAAACCTTCCCGCAAAAATTTGCTAAATTAAACCTTAATGTTTAAATATTAATAACGAATCAAAATAAAAAAAATTTATATAAACACCTAAAATTATTAGATTATGTGGATATTTTGTAAATAATTTCTCCTTAAGAGTATCAAAAAATCATAAATATAAAAATTATAAAATATTTTTACAAATTAGTTATCATAATTTATAATTACAAAAGAAATATTATATAATTTCAGTGTCAATAAAACTAAAGAATTTCGTAATTCCAAAATGACTAATTTGTTCCAATATTTCAATATCTTCGAAAATTAGTAAAGAAAATACGCATTTTGAAATTGAAAATTTGAATTTCTCTCTCTTTTCTCTCTCTATTCTATTCACTTCTTCGCGCCCTAAGCCACAAACGAGAGCAGAAGCACCAAAATAAATGCGAGCAGAGGAGAATCATAAGCCTAGAGAGGAGACGAGAGAAGAAGCTTGGAGACGAGAGCAGAACTAGAGCAGCAACAGATTGTTTCTATAGAGAGTGAGAAGAAAAATATTTTATTTTTGCATTTATGGTTTCTTCTCTCGTCTCTTCAATAGAAAATTAATTTTATTCTTCTCTCTATTCTATTTCATTCTTCTCCTTCGAGCCCTAAACGAGAGTAGCATCTCAAAAACAAACGAGCATAGGAGTTCTCCAAATATATTTGCGAGAAGACAACAGACTGGAGAAGAAGCCTGGAGACGAGAGAAGAATCATAACTTTTATGAAATTTATGAAGATTTTGCCCCCTCAAATTGTTTGCACCCTAAACATATGAGAATTCCAGAAAATTTCCCCCCAACCTACAAGCCCCAAAAGAGAAATTATTTGATATTTTTGAGATATTGGTGTATAGTTGGGTGTTTGCTTGGATGGATACTGGAAAGGGGCACTACAATATTTTTGCTATTGTCTATTTAGCCCCTTACTTGAGGTTTGAATCTCTCATTTATTTGTTTTAGTAATTGTGCTTACTGTTTCATGATTAACTTGGATGATATTCTAAGGTAGCTAATGCTAAGTTGAGAATGGAAATTTACTTGAGCAATACTAAATCTGAGAAGAAAGCCTCTCATTGATTTAAGAGGTAGTGTCACTTTGTTGCTGAAATATGAGTATTATAGTCCTTGTCATCCCAAGCTTTTTAATTGCACTTATACTTGCTGGAATTTGTGAAATTTGTGCTTTCTCATCATGAATTGCTTCCTACTGCTAAAATTTTTACTGGAATTGTTTTTAGCACTTTAGCTAAGGTATTTTTGTTTTATTTTTTATAACTGCTTTCACATGAATAGAAAATTTGTGGCACGCGAGGAGTTAAATTTGGGAAAACAATACTGCCCGCTGACCACTTAAGAGGACATAGTACAAAATTTGTATACTTTAAGGGGTAAAGTAAAAACTTTAGATGGCATAGTAAAAAAGTGTCCATATTTTGGAAGATGGAGAAGATTTGAAATTTATAAAACAATGAATCAACTCCCAATTAGTTATTTGCTGGACAAATTACTAAAATGGAGAAAAAGCCACAGTTGTCAAACCTCTCATATGATTTGAAGATTATCAAATTGTTTTGAAGTTGTTTTCGCAACTCTGTATTGCCTATCAAATAGGACTCTAAAGCTTTTACTAACAAACTTATCTTTAATAGACTCTAGCTACATGGGTAACTCTAGTCTTATTGTATATTCTTATATCATGTTGCAAAATTGAGACTGTCTTTATAGAAAGTTTAAAACCTTTGCTCTATTGGCACAATCTTCTAATTGTTTGGGATAACTGTATTAGTGTGCTAGCAAAAAATAGTATGTGAATTTGCACTTGATGCCTTATTTTTAGAATTGGTGATGTTCACTGTTGAGTGGAGAGTGTACAAGCATGACTCTAAAAGCATGACTCTATATATATATAATGATTAGTGTATATATATATATATATATGTATATAGGCATGTGTAGTAATTGGGCATAGTGTGTGACCGTGTGAGTGCAAATGCATGTATGTGTGTGAGTTGTGTGTGTGTGATGCATGTGTACGTGTGTGTGTTAGGTGCCGTGTGTGTGTGTAAGTTTAGGCATGAATGTAGTAAGGGTGACAATTGTCACTCATAAGTACCCCCACCACCACCATATCTTTCCCAACCCACATCCCATTCCCGTAGACACCAACTCTTCCACATACCTCTCTAATCTTCTTCTCTCAATAGCTAAGGAATCCATTCTTTCTCCACATTCATATATAGTAACACAAATTTTTGTATTTAAATTTTATAAATACAAAATTGGTATACAAAATCAATTGAATTTGAATTTGATATGTTTGCGATGGATTCGATCTCTATCTATCATCTGATTCTTCTCTTCAATGTTGATTTCTTGAACGATCTTTGGATTTCTTCAAGTTGTTTGGAGGGGATGTGATTCCTTGATCTCCTTGAACTTGAAGTTTGATTTGATGATGTTGATCCAAGGACTTCGCCTTGTTTTCGATCGAACGTCGGATTTGATTTGAAATGTTGAAGAACGCCTGAAGATCTTCAACTTTGGAATGATTTGGAGGATGATCTTGGCAAAGAATGCGGCGATTTGCACGAAGAACACCTTGAATGTTGAAGAAGACTTCGAATGTCGGAGAATGCTTCGCACAGGATTCTTCGAGTGTCTTGAGCTCTTCAAATCTTCACTTCACTTCCACCCTTGATTATGAAGACCTTCCATCCCTATTTATAGATTTAGGTTAGTGGGTTTATGGGCTTGAGTTTGGGCTTGAGTTTATGGGCTTGAGCTTATAGGCTTGATCTTATGAGCCTTTTATGGCTCATTTTTGAGTGATTATTCCTCTCCGATGTCGTTGCCACATGTCATTCTTCTATTTGCCGATAAAATTAAATATTAATCACATATTTATTTAATTTTGGAATAAATTTCATTAATAAAATAGAAATATAATCAATTATTTAATTCGTGAATTACACATGGTGCAATATAATTTGCTAACAATTTTTAACTGTCTACAAATTGCCCCATCGAGACTTGTTCATGGACGAGTTGTCTTGGAAATGGACGAGTCTCGAAATTCACTTAGATAGTTTAGACTCTTGTCGAGGAGTTCTCGAATTTGAATTTGTAAATAGTTTATATTCGTATTTAAGAGTTCTTGGACTTGATTTGATTTTGTATTTGGCCTTCATGAATTGGTTTCCAAAATTGGGCCCATGTATTCATTTTAATTGGAAGGCCCATATTTCTCCAATTAAGCTCCTTTGGGCTATTAAAATTGGAAGCCCATACTTTCGGCCCATATACTTGTCTTGATTTGGTAGCCCACGTATGAGATTATCAATTGGGCCATTTTAATCTACTTCCACATCCTCTTCCAACTTGAAATCATTTCAAAATAGGGTCCATTTTTCAGCAGCCCATGTAGCGATTTAATGCTCGGGTTTCCCTTAATTTTAAATGGCAACCCCTTCATGATTTAATGCTTGGGCTTTACTCTTTTTTTTTTAAATGGAAGCCCACTTAATGGTTTAATGCTTGGGCTTTTCTCTTTCTTTTTTTTAAAAAATGGCAACCTTACCAACAGTTACAAGTTCTGTAGCATGAAAACAAAACAATTAACTATCATTTGTTTTAGAGTGTAGCAGCTTGTTGATCGCTACTTTTTCTAACACGAAAATGTACAAATAGATAGGGTAGTCGAGTATCGTATCCACAGGGATTGTAACGCGAAAATACAGAAGCTAACTAAAAAATAATTCATCATTATTCAAGAACATATTTTTTTTTAAAAAGGTTTAGGGTTTCAAATATTAAATCCAAAACCAAAGGGTAACAACGCAAATAAAAACGAAAGCAATAAACACTCAAAGAGATAATAAGATAGAAAGACTAACCCTAGGAATACATTAATCATACCCACAACGTATGTTTATCCTGCTTCCTATTAACCAATTTTAATCCGCATAAGATGAAAGATCACATATGTAACCAACAATTTCGATTTACAATTGTGGCGAGAGATTACTAATCTTCCCATTATCATTACGCCTCTAGGTGAAAATTAGCAACTCAAAAGATCACAAAGAATATGCTTCCTACGAATCTTCCTATCTCAACTACGACTCAAGGCTTATCCGTGTCGTGCATTCAAGATCGATTGACAATTAAAACTGTTAAGTATTTAACTGGCAACTAGATATGTATCAAGATTGATCAGAAATTAACACATATTATTAAGCACCAAGAATCACAAATCAATGCCTGGAAGGTAAATAGCAATAGCAGGAATCACAACACTTAGGATAAAATCATGCAAACCCTAGGATTAGAACAGAAATTTAGCTAGACATAATAAACGAAATAACATAAGAATTAATCATAGAAATTATATAGATAAAACCCATAATGCGGCGTTTGAAGAACAATCGTTGGGTTCGTATCCCAACCTCAGCGGAAAACAAGAAAAGACGGAATTTGTTCGGACTAAAACGTTCCAAAGCGATAACAATGCGTAGAACTAATGTAAAATAACGGAAATCTAAAGCCTAGATGGATATAAATCAAAGCTAAAGTCAAAATATATGAAAAACTATGAAAAACTGGAGGAAAAACGAGCTGGGAGAGTTGGGGGCGCGAGGGCAATGCATTGCCCTATATATAGGCGCAGCGAAACCCTAATTTTTGTGTCCAGCCGCCTCGCTTCGCGGCCGAGCTCGCGGTCGCGAGCTAGGCCGCAAGGATCTGGGCCGCACGTTTCTTCGGTCGGCTTGCGGTTGGATTCACGCCCGTTAGCTGTGCTTCACGGCCGGGCTCGCGGTCGCTAGCTTGACTGCGTGAAATCGGGTAGAAGCTTTTCCGAGGCTCTCGCGGGCAGGGCTCGCGGTCGCGGCGCTTTTCCTAGCGGCCGGTCTCGCGGTCGCGAGGTCGGTCGCTAGTTCCCAGGCGTATCGCGCTTCACCGCGACTGGGCTAGCGGTCGCGAAGGAGGCCGCTAGCCCCTGTTCTTGTCCTTCTTTTGCTCGTGCTTTGTTTCATGCTTCGATTATCATCTTATAAGCCTACAAAACACCAAAGAGGAACCCAAGAGCAGTATCTTCCAAAAATAGTTAAAAGCATTAAAATCCAATATATAAACGCACTTAATAGATCTAAATACATCTTAAAATATCAACAATAAACGAGTAAAAAGCGCGTTTATCACTCGTCCTTCAGTTCATTAAATGAGATTTGTTTCATTTTGCGGTAATAATGCCATGGTGTACAGCTAAAGAACTAAACCAGTCTCAGAAATTTGTTTTACACGATTGTTCTTCACTTCCCACTGGACAACTCTCTTTTTCGCTTGAGCTCAAGTTCGTGACATGCTCGCAGGAACATATACTTGAAGGCATTAAATGTAAATTGTTTGAGTGCGAAATTTGCGGTGTCCTCTTTTGCATTCAATGGAGCTTGTTGGTACTCAACAGATTTTGCAGATTCAGTTTATGCTCCCAGTACACATTGCAGCTAGGTTAGTTTTTTTTATATGAGCTTCTTCATTCTATAAATAGCGAGAGTTTTTTTTTTTTGTTGGCATGTCTTTCATACATGAGACAGGAACGACCCTAATTCTCTGCCACTATTTTTATTCAAGCTCCACCTTTTATTCTGTTCACCTTAGCTCATTTCGAACTTTCTCATTTGAGTAGTAGCAGTAGCTAGTTCCGGCGAGTTATGCCTTCTTCCCGGCTGTATAGGAGTTGTGCCTTCGCGGCTTGCCTATATCGGAACTTCGGTAGCTGACGGGATTTCGATAGCAGGACGTCGGCGACGATGGCGTAAATTGGTTTCGCTTCTTTAGGATTTCCAGCCACGAGAGGACCGCGGTACTCATATCTATGTACCATATTTGCCGGACTTCTCATTGTTGTTATTTTTTTTTGTATTCTTGCCTCATTGTTGCGTGTATGTTCTTTGATTGACGGTGCGGGCGATGTTTGGAGATACGGTGGAGACGTGACTGTTAACTTGCACACCTCAGCGGGTGAAGCTTGTTCCGCTCAAATGCCTTCGCCGCGCGAAGCTAAAGAAGAAGAGTTGATCAAGCTAAATCTCACCGTCCTACTCATGAGCCTAGTCACCCAAGTGTGTTAGCCGGAATGCGCCGTGGCTTGTAGTGCTCAAGATCAAGCCATGTAGACGCCAGTGTACTTCTTTGGCATTTGCTTTAGTTTTCTGTTTTACTATCTTGTTTGTTTATGCCGTGTGTGTCGAGCTAGAAGCAACAAGACACAGATGTACTCTTCGTTGCATTAAATGTAATAAATAGTCGTTAGGTTTGGCTACCTTAGCTAGTACAGCATCACTATGTATATATAGTGATATTCAGATTGTATTCTCGAAAGGCCAAAATGAAATGAAAAGCTAGGTTGAATATGGCTATTGCATTTTGTTGCCTTTTGTATTTTCTTTCATGGTATCGAGCCATTTTAGATCCGCCTCTTTCCTTTCTTTTTCCTTAAAATGTCTGCGATCTCCAACTCTAGCATGGCACAGTCGCCGGGCTTACAAATATTAGCCTCACCTATCTTACCGCAGTAATCATTCCATCTCCACCAAGCTATCCGAGGAAACTACCTCATATGAAAACAACAAATCTTAGCAACGAGAGGATATGGATCGGAGCCTTATCTCATTGGAGAGAAGGACCACCACCGAGATAATATCTATCCCGATTCGGATGAGACAAGACTCAACCACGAGTTTCTTGCATGGCATCGGCAAGATCAACTTTATCGCTTGATCCATCGTCTCTATCGACAAAGACCATGATTATGGTCGTGGGGCTGAACTCCAGTAAAGAAATTTGGCAAGCTTTGGAAACCAACTTCTCCAGCCAATCAAGAGCTAAACTCATGCAGTACAAACTGCAACTCCAGACGCTGAAGAAGGATTCTTTGCCTATGAGAGAATATCTTAACAAAGTAAAAACTTGTTGTGATCTCTTGGGTGCAGCTGGATACCGTGTCTCTGAAGAAGATCAGGTTCTCCATATCCTTGCTGGTTTGGGAGCTGAATATGATTCAGTAATGGTAACCATTACTTCTAAGGCAGACTCTTGGACTGTCCAAGATGTCAACTCCTTACTTCTCAGTTTTGAATCAAGGCTCGAGTCTATGAAGATCACTACTGTAAATCAAGATGGTTCACAACCTACTGCAAATTTTGTCCAAACCACAGGACAAAGAAACAACATGAGTTTCCAGTCCAACAGAGGTGGTTATCAACATTTCAACAGAGGAGGAGGAAGAAACTCAAGCTATAGAGGAGGTCGTGGAGGCAGAGGCAGGTCTTCCGGCAACAAACCTGTCTGTCAGGTTTGCCAAAAACCTGGGCACATAGCTGATCGATGTTGGTATCGATACGAACATCATTTCGTTCCTCAAAGTGTTCACCTCGACAAAGAATGTAACCTCGCCTTTTCTCAACAAAACCTTCAAGGGACTCCTTCTTTAAACATGGCTCACACTCAACAAAATCAGCCACCTCATCAGCCACCTCATCATGCTCCTTCTGAATACAGTGTCGACTCTTCTTGGTATCCAGATTCTGGAGCCACCAACCATGTCTCCAATGACTTCTCGAACCTTAACATTGCTTCTGAATATCATGGAGGTAACAAGCTCAAACTTGGCAATGGTTTTGGTGTCAACATTTCTCACATTGGAAAATCAATCTTTACTTCTTCTTCATCTCCTAACTCGCAAGCCTTTATTCTCAATAATCTTCTTCATGTTCCTCGACATTAGGAATTTGTCGAGTGTTTCACGCTTGCTCTTGATAACAATGTCTTCTTTGAATTTCACCCACGTGCTTGCTTTGTCAAAGATCAGGTCACCAAGGACATCCTACTCAAGGGCAACCTCAGTGAGGGGCTCTACCGATTCTGCCTTCACAAACCACATGGTCCACCTCATCATTATCTCAGCTCAAATAAAGACTCTCCTGTTCCACGTCTACCTGCTGCTCATACAGCCAGATTTGGACATGATTATCCAGTTGTTTTTTCCTCTACTTCTAGTCCTTCCACTGTTAGTTTGGATTTATGGCACAAACGGTTGGGGCATTGTTCTTTTGACATTGTAAACGTGCCTCGACTAGTCAGTAATATTTCATTTTCTTCAATGCAATCCAGCCTTGTGTCACTCTTGTTGTGTTGCTAAAAGTCATCGGTTACCTTATACCGATTCTTCGATCGCTTACACCAAGCCTCTCAACTCATACATAGTGACTTGTGGGACCTTCCCCATACCTTCCACGAATGGGTATAGATACTATGTCACTTTCATTGATCATTTCACCGGTTTACTTGGTTATACCTATTGAAAACCAAAGGGGAAGTCAATGGTGTCTTCAAATCTTTCAAGCAGTTTGTTGAGAATCAATTCAATCACAAAATAAAAACCTTACAATCTGATTGGGGAGGTGAGTATAAAGGATTGACTGGTTTTCTGCAAAGTGAGGGCATTCAACATAGAGTCTCATGTCCATACACCTCAACAAAATGGTCTTGCTGAAAGAAAACATCGACATGTCGTCGAAACTAGGTTAACTCTTTTATCTCAGTCTAGTTTGGGAACTAAATACTGGGATGATGCTTTTGTCACAGCCATTTTCATCATTAATCGCATCCCCAACAAAATTCTGTCTTTTTGTTCTCCCTACGAGAAGCTTTTTAATCATAAACCCGCCTATCACTTGCTCAAAGCTTTTGGTTGCCGTTGCTACCCATTCCTTCGACCCTACACTCATCACAAGTTGGAATATAGGTCTATGGAAGGCATATTCATTGGCTATAGTTCTGCACACAAGGGCTATAAAGTTCTTCTTCCCACTGGCAAGATCATTATCACAAGGGATATTTTATTTGATGAAAATATCTTCCCTTCTCTAGCTACCTCGTCCTCTATTCCTATTCCACCGAACATCTCTACCTCAATCTCTATCCCTACACCTATTACTGTTAACCACTTTCCTCATTCTCATCATGATACATCTACATCATCTTCCTCTACTCCCACATATTCCCCAGATAGACCTCTACCCTCACCTCCTCCTACTATTTCTCCATCCCCTCGTCCATCTCCACCTACCATATCTCCTTCTTCTTCCCATGCCTCCCCTCATACGAACTCCCCCACATCAATCCCATCTCCTACCGTTCGTGCTCAGCCCACACATCCTATAATTACACGGGCTCGAGCTGGTATCTTTCGGCCCAAACTCTTCGCTACCATGGTCCAACAACATGCTACTCACATTGAGCCCAGAAACCATACTGTTGCTCTTCAGATACCACCTTGGAACCAAGCTATGCAACTGGAACATCAAGCTTTACATCGAAATAAAACTTGGCAGTTAGTCCCTTTACCCCCTGGTAAAAACTTGGTAGGCTGCAAATGGGTATTTAAACTCAAACGGCAGGCTGATGGTGTCATTTCAAGATACAAAGCTCGTTTGGTTGCTCAAGGTTTTTCACAGGAACCCGGCTTTGATTTCACGGAAACCTTTAGCCCCGTGGTTAAACCGACGACAATTCGCACCATCCTGAGCTTGGCCATCTCTTCTAATTGGCCTGTCACTCATTTAGATGTCAACAATGCCTTTCTCAATGGGGATTTGCACGAAGAAATCTACATGAGCCAACCTCCTGGTTTTGAAGATGGTACTGATCGTGTTTGTAAGCTCTCTAAGGCTTTATATGGCTTAAAGCAAGCCTCTCGAGCTTGGTTTTTCACCATCACTGCTGCGTTACTTAAGCTTGGCTTTTCTCAGTCCAAAGCCGACACATCTCTCTTCTTTCGCAAGACTGCCTCCTCAGTAACATACCTTCTAATCTATGTCGATGACATGCTCATCACGGGTACAAATCCTTCAGAGATCCGTCAAGTTATTCAGCCAGCTAAGCTCTCGCCTTCTAAAGGATTTAGGGGAAGTGCATCAGTTTCTTGGCATTGAGGTTACAAAACTGCACAAGGAATTCATCTCGGTCAAAATACTTACATCAAAGATATCTTGCGGAGGTCGCAAATGGCTGATGCTAAAGGTAATCCTACTCCCATGATTTCCAACCAGAACTTTCTAAGTTTGATGGCAATCCTACAAGAGATGGAAAACTTTATAGGAGTGCGATGGAGTGCGTTGCAATATGCTACCATTACTAGACCGTAGATCGCTTTAGTGTTAATAGGGTCACCAATTTATGTCTTGCCTCTCGATACTCATTAGAAAGTCACAAAAGAATTCTTCTATCTTCTTGTCGGATCGATTGATTATGGTCTTCACATTCAAAATCTAGTCTTGATCTACGCACCTTTCGGACTCGCATTGGGCGGCGCACCTTGATGATAGAAGATCGGTTCTCGGATATTGTGTTTACCTTGGCAACAATCTCATATCATGGTGTTCAAAAGCAACCCGTGGTTTCGAGATCAAGCATCAAGGTAATATAGAAGCTTGGCTCAAGCCGCGGTCTCAAGTAACTGGATCAAGTCATTGCTCACCGAACTTGGCATTGTTCAAGGTCAACCACGGTGTGGGTTGATAATCTCAAAGACAATCGCCTTGCTTCAATCCGTTCTTCATGCAAGAACCAAACATGTAGAGCTTGATATTCACTTTATAAGAGATAAAGTCGAGAGAAGGTTATTGATCTCAGGCATGTTCCTACTGAGGCTCAAGTTGCGGACATCTTTACCAAACCTTTAAGCTACCAATTCTTCTCGAGGCTAAGAAACAAGTTGGGTATCATTTCACTAGCCTCGCTTGAATTGAGGAAGTGTTAACTTGCACACCTCGATGGGTGAAGCTTGTTCCGCCCAAATGCCTCGCCGCTACCAAGCTAAAGAAGAAGAGTTGATCAAGCTAAATCTCGGTTGTCCTACTCATGAGCCTAGTCACCTAAGTGTGTTAGGCGGAATGCGCGTGGCTTGTAGTGCCTGAAGATCAAGCCATGCAGACGTTGTGTACTTCTTTGGCATTTGCTTTAGTTTTCTGTTTTACTATCTTGTATGTTTATGCTGTGTGTGTCGAGCTAGAAGCAACAAGGCACAGTGTACTGCTGTTGCATTAAATGTAATAAATAGCTGTTAGGGTTTGGCTACCTTAGCTAGTACAGATCACTATGTATATATAGTGATATTCCTGTATTGTATTCTGAGCGTCAAAAATGAAATGAAAAGCTAGGTTGAATATGGCTATTGCATTTTGCTGCCTTTTGTATTTTCTTTCAGTGACCACAGTGCGAAGGCGTGAGACAAAAGAGACGACAGCAACAGGAGCAACGTCGAGGCTATGGGTTACTGGAGTGATATCACACGACGAAGCAGACAATGGCGTGCGGCGGAGCAGGCGGCTCGCTGGATGGCGCACGACGACTGGAGAGGATTCTTCGATGACTTCGGCTTGCTGAGGTTCGACCGTGGTGCAGACGGAGCGGATAACTGATGTGGAAGCAACGTGAGAGGTGCTTGACTGGAGCAGAAGGCGCAGACAATGGCGTGCAGTGGTGTTGCCAGAATTCGTCAAGCCGACAGCAGAGGGAGATGGAGAGTACGTGCGTGCGAGTGAGAGAGATACGGAAAGAAGATGGATTGAACGGAGGTTGCTGAAGGCGACGGCTTCGGCGACTGCTATTTTCTCGAGTGACATGTGACATGCAAAGGCAATCTTCTGTGGTCGAAGCTGGAGCCGGAGGCGCGGAGCTGCCGACGTGAGCTGCTTCAGCGTGGACATTCGGCGTGAAGAGGAAACGGACGACGACGCGAGTAGTGGCTGCGTCGTTAACGTGAGAGAAGGTAGCGCGAGCTAAGGGCAAAGACAACGACGCTGCACGAGCGAGAAGCTGAGGATGAAACGAAGATACCGACATCGTGCGCGAGGAACGAAAAGCTGCTGCACCGCCATCGTTCGAGAGAAGCGGGAGGCAGTTGTGTCGTGATCGTACGGAGGTGGCATGATGCACGAGCTAGAAGCTATTGGATGGAGATGTAGGCGTATAATACGAGAAATGGTCGTGCGATGACGACGGCGTTTCGTCCGAGCTTGAACCTGTGGAGAAAGACATTGCGGGCTGTCACTATCTTTTTGTGGTGAGGCGAGCAAGCTAGCAGCTACGGGGCAGCTTGGATTGATGACGGTGCGAGGAAGATGGCACGAGCTAGGCGTGAGACAGCAGCTGCACCATCAGCGTGAGACAACAGCTGCACCATCAGCGTGAGGGAAGAAGTGGCTGGGCGAAGACGACGAAGGCTAGAAGAGGTCGAGGAAACGACGGCACGAGCATACGTGTTTGTGATAGAGACGCCGAAAACGACGGACTGAGATGCTGTGCGAGCTAGGTGATGGCGTGCTCGTGGATGTAGATGAGGCAGTTGGAGAAAATACCGGCGCGTGAGCTAGAAGCTTGCGGAACGATGAAGGCACGAGCTGGAAGCTGTGGGCTGCGACGGCGAGATGCACGAGCTAGAAGCTGCGGAACGACGACGGTGAGATACGCGAGCTAGAAGCTACGGAATGACGACGGCGAGATGCACGAAGATGGTCGAAGGTGACAAAGGTTTTATGTTAGCAAAGGGGATGCTACAGCACCGGGCGTGACGATGGTCGAACGCGATGGTGAAGAGGCATGATGGGGTATGGCACGACGTTTTGTGTGGTGGAACGAGCTTGAAACAGTTGCGTTGTCTACATGCGAGGGGAAATGTGGATCAAGAAGATCATACTCGCGGTGACAGCACGGCTCGCCGACGCGACGTAGTCCACCGGGGATGAAAAGGCGACGATGAGAGCTGTGGGAGGAGAGAGATAGTTCTTTATGCTTGTGTGTGTCTCGTGCAGAGAAAATGGCAAGAGATGGAAGAATAAGGGCTGAGCCGTGAGGGAGGAGATGGCGTGAGCTGTTGCTGTCTTTCTTCATGGTCTCAGCCATGAAGATAACGCAGCAGTGAAGAAATGCGAGAGATATGGGAGACTTGGATTGGGTTTGTGTTGTGAGAAAGAAATGTGGGTTTGTGAGTGTTTGTGTATGTGTGCGCATGTTTAGACTGTGTATGCATGTGTTTGTGTGCATGTGTTTTGCGTGTGTGTGTATGTGTTCATGCGCATGTGTGTGTGTAGAGAGAAAGGAAAAAGTTTGGGTTTTGTCAATTTTGCAGTGGGAAAAGATATGGGCTGATGGCTTGAAGACAATAGTGTTGGGGCCCTTTTTTTTTTTTTTTTTTTTTTTTTAATGTTGGCTGAGAGAGAGAGATGGTTGGTGTTGGGTGTGAGACGAGATAGGAAGGCGTGAGAGATATGGGCATGTGAGTAGAGAGAAAAGAAAAAAAGTTGGGCTTTCAATTTTGTAGTGGGTTTTATAGCTTTTCCTCTTTTTTTGAACGTGGGCCGATGATTTTTTTAGTGTGGGCTTCTTTTTGTCTTTCTTTTTTGTGTGGGCCGAGAGAGATATTAGATAGAGGGAAAGTGAAGGTTTTGGTTACTTGAGGATTTTTGAACAGGATAATGGGTTTGAGTGATGAACCCCTTTTTTTTTTAATATATATGGGCTTGCTTTATTTGTCATCCTTTTATGTTTTGATTGATGATTTTTTTGTGCGAAGTTGAACTTACCCATTTCGTTTGTAGCTTTGATGGGATTTGAAAATTTATCCTTGTTTTCCTGTAGTGCTATGGTTCATTTTAGAGATATTTCTGTTTCTCAACAAGGTTACTTATTGATCTTGGATGACGAAGAGCAAGAACAGGGCACGCATCTCAGGATTTTTAAACCGATGACCGGTCGTTTTGCAAACCCTTGGCCTAAGTTGTCGAATCTTCTTCACAAGTCGTCGTGGACTAACAAGATTAACATGACCAAATCATCTACAGCTTGGACCATTCAGTCGGCTAGATAAAGATACTGATTTTTTGTTGACTTTGAGTCGACGTATTGCTGAGGATCATGCCAAATGGGGAAGGACTGTGGAATTTCTTAGAGAATTTCGCTACATCCGAGGCTATTGGGAATGGAGTGAAGATGTCATGAGCCGGTTTCGGGAGGAACTTCACAGTATCAGCATTTACGATCCAGTGTATGCTTCGTTGTTTACATACGACCACAATACCGAAGTAGTTAAGGTATTTTGTGAGTCTTGGTGTCCGTCAACAAATACTTTGATCACTTCTTCAGGCGAACTCTCGATCTCATTATGGGATCTTCACTTCATTTCTTGGCTTCCGGCGGATGGAGTATTTTATGAAGACGACTCCTTATACGAGAGAGCTTATCGGTACCGATCAGATGGAGAGACTATTTATTCTTGCAAGTTGCAAGTACATGTTCCATGCTTATCATCTTCTCAAGAATGGTGGTAACGTAAGCTCGAGCCGCTTTGTCACGATTGAGGATTGGGTCAGGCTTTGGTCGAAGAAAAGTCCACGATATCAGCCACCTCCTCCACGTAAAGAGAAGAAGTCGATGCGTTCCAAGATGACCTATAATCCTACTGGTGTTTTTGGAGTTCATAAACCATGGAGCTCCGAGGAGATAAGTCTTTTTGCCCGACTTGGAGTAAATGAGAAGCATCGGAAGGAAGTGCACTTGGTTGCTTACATTTCTTGCTGGCTATGTGCATTCGTTTTACCTAGTGGCGATGTCAATCTGATAAGGCCTTCCACATTCAAGGTGGCAGGTCTGATGGCGAGCCAGAAGAAGGTATAACTTGCAGTTCCAATTTTGGCTAGCATCTTCAAAGGTCTCAATACTATCTCCATTTCTACAGAGCCTTCTCGAGTCCGAGCTACCCTGCCCTTCCATTTTGTATACAGCTGGATGGCGTGTTATTTTAAAACCCACTTCCCTCTCGAGTAGAATTTTTGTATTCCCAAGATGGTCCAATTTTCGGAGGTCGGTGGTGCGAGGTTTTATGATCCTGCGGAGGCCCGTAAGCGAATCGACGATGGGATTTTATTTCTTGGAGTTGCACTTGCTACCTAAGGATGAAGACATTGCCTATATTGATGATGGAATGGCGAGGGCGTCTGAGAGATGCTTCTTCATGGCCATTCGGTCTTAACTACTTAGTCCGTAGGTTAGATGATCACTTCATAGTGGAACCATATAGCCCGTGTCGCTTCGATCCGCCATTGGTACTATCGAGACCACCCTGTGTGTCCTTATTCAAAATATCCGAAGAGCTTCTTTAGAAGATGGACTTAAATATGGTCGGATATGTTTGCTACATGAGTCACAGTCAACGGCTACTTTTCCAGGTGTGACTTCAAGTATGAAGAAGTTTTCTTCGGCTGACTTTAAGGTTTGGTGGGATCAGGCCTTTAGAAATTCATTTGAAGGCAGGTTCATAGCTTCATATCATCTTGCATTTGATGATTTTCCCGAACAAAACCTGAGCAAGGATGTTGGCTCTTCCGATGGCAAACGGAAAGTGACCCCGATTCCAATCTCCATGGATGATTCTGTTAGTAGCAGCGTGGAGCGTCATTGGAAGAAGAAGAAGCATGTTGAACCTTCAGGCACAGTTGAGGATTGTACCATGGATGGTCATCCTCGGATGGATGCATATGCAAGCGAGGTTTTTTTTTTTTTTTAATAATACTTTTTTTGTTTCATCCATTTAATAAAATTTTGAGAACTCAAGTTGAATCCTTGTCGTCGCTTGAAGATGAGATACGAAATGGTGTTTTTCGCATGAAGACTCTTTATGGTTCAGACATACCTCACCTTGAGGCTAGTGTTGATCTGCTCTTTTCTAGAGCTACAGCATTTGATAGAGCACGATCAGTGTCTCATGAGATTGGTGAGAGTCTGCACAGCAGCTTGAGAAGGTCAAGACTTCCTTTCGTGATGCCCAATCCAAAGAGAAGGAGGTGGTTAGCCGCATTGCGTCTTTTGAGGAGGAACTTGCTACATTAGAGAGGCGAAAGGAGGAGTTGACATTGTCCTTAGAGGAAGGTCGTGCATCTCTTCAGACTGTTCGTGGAGACATCAAGGATTTTGAGGGAGAAATCGTCAGACTCAAGGATGCCCCTATTGATGATGAAGCACTAGAGAAGCTCAAGACTTCGGAGTCTCTTTTGAAGTCTTCTCAAAAATCTTTGGAGGATCAAGACCCTTTTGCTTAGGCGTAACCTAGTTTGTTATTCTCTTTTTGTTGCATTCTCTATTTTCTGATGGTTTGTAATGAAACATTTATTACTTTTGTTTTGAATGCATATGAGTTGCTTTTCAATTTGACTCTCTTTTTTTAACACAAATGAAATTTTGGCTTACATAATCAACCTGAAACATTAACTTCAAACTTAAAAAGACAACTACTAAACATGACTGAACTTAGAAAATTTCTAAGCTGCTTACGTACCTTTTTGGAATGGATCAAGTCAAAACGTAGTTCAATGGATTATGATTTTTTTGATGAAGGATGTGCCTCGTGTACAATTTATACTCATGCGTGCCAGGAGTAACATGCAGTTTAGGCTCGTGCGTCATGGAGCTGTCTTGATTTTTGTTTGATTTTGCTCATAGTGACGTGCAGTTTAGGCTCGTGCGTCATGGAGATTCGTAGCTTCTTTTTGTTGATTTCCTTGTTTTCTCAAATTTTTTTTACTTTTGATTTTCTTTATTTTTTTTGTTTTTTTTTAATCTATGTACATATATACATGTCTTCCTTGATACATTTCAGTGATAGTAGCGCTCAAAACTTTCCATTGATAGGCCCGATCCTCACATTGTCTTCTCGAAATCGCCAGTATGCCCCATTGGTGTAGACTTCCTTGACGACATATGGGCCGTCCCATCTTGATATGAACTTGTTACCAACACGATGTGTGGTAACAATTGGCCTTCTCACAGCAAGCACCAAATCTCCAACTTGACAAGAACGGATCTGCACTTTTTTATTGTAAGCCCTTGAGAGACGAGCTTGGTAGCATTCCAGTCTTTGTTGGGCTTCCAGTCTCTTCTCGTCTAGAGCTTCTAGTTATTTGAGGCGCAAACGGACGTTCTCTTCTCCAGTTAAACCTTCTTGGATAGCGATTCTCAGCGATGGGATTTGTTGTTCGAGGGGAATAACAGCTTCTACGCCATACACTAGAGAGTAAGGAGTTGCTTGTGTATGGGTTCTGTGAGTGGTTCGGTATGCCCATAGTGCTTCTCCAATCCGCTCGTGTCAGTCACGTTTTGATTTGGACACTACCTTCTTCAACAAGTTGCACAAGGTTTTGTTGAAAGCTTCAGCTAGACCATTGGCGGGTGCATTATACATTGATGATTTCCTTTGTTTGAATCCGAACTTCTCACAAAGTTTGTTTATCAATGTATTCTTGAAAGCGCCCGCTATCGCGATGATGTATAGCGAGGATCCCATGGCGATAGATGATATGAGCTTTGATAAAATCGACCATTTCTTTTCGACTTCTCTTAAGGCGAGCTTGACCCGTTTAGAGAAATAATCCGTTCTGCCAAGATATATAGATGCCTCGATGATTTCGTCGAAAGGTCCTACAACATCCATGCCCCAAGCATCGAATGGCCAAGAAGCGATTGTGGGGTGAAGTGGTTCGGAGGTCGATGAATGATGTTTGCATGGAATTGACAAGCTTGACATCTCGCACAAGATAATCCATACAATGTTTCACTATCGTTGGCGAGAATAACCCATCCTTTGATTCGAAAGTGTAGTTTCGTCCCGATTGATGGGCGCCACACACACCGAATGTGCTTCTTCCATGGCCTTAGCAATTTCTTCATTGCTCAAACATCTTAAGAAGACTCCTTCAAAAGATCGCCTATAAAGTACATCTTTGAAGAGTATGAAGCGAGTAGCACGCCGCCGGATGTTGATTCTTCGACGTGGGTCATTTGGCAACTTATCATGTTTCAGATAGTCAACCATCAATTGGCGCCAATCTTCTTCTTCAATTTCGAAGACTTCAACGACATCGCTCTCATTTTCTCTGCCATCTTCATTTTCAAAAATCGGTGGCACTACCCAACTTTGGCATATTGGTATATGTATTTCTCCTTCAGACATGGCGATTGTAGATGCAAGTTTAGCCAGTGTATCTACTTGCTTGTTTTCGCTTCTTGGGATATGTTCAAACTCAATGTCCCCCAGCCATCCGATGATCCTTTGGGCGTACTTGACGTATGGAAGCAATTAAGGTTTCTTGATCTCATACGATCCAAGTATTTGGTTCACCACCAGCTTGGAATCTCCATATACCTTTAGGTGTAGCCTTTTTGTATCCATAGCCATCTCTAAACCGAGGATAAGCGCTTGAAAGAGTATGGCAACACTTCCCTTTCAGGCGATACAAACACAACGCCAGTACCCGCTCCTTCTCTGTGAGATGCCCCATCAAAGAACATTGTCCAAGGAGACGATATATCTATTTGAAGTGTATCCTCATCTGGGAGATCATCACTCAATTCCCACTCAGCAAGGATCGGATGGTCTGCTAGAAAATCAGCCAGTGCCTGCCCTTTGACGTCTTTCTGAGGAACAAAAGTAATCTCGAATTGTTGTAATTGGAGATACCAATGTGCGAGTCTATCTGACAAGACGGGCCTTAACATCACGAATTTCAAAGGGTTTGCTTTCGAGATCAATCGCACTGTATGAGCCTGAAAGTAATGCTTAAGCTTTTGGATGGAAAATATCAAAGCTAAGCACAACTTCTCAATTGGAGAATACTTCAACTCATTTGGCGTCATTGTTATGCTCAAATAGTATAACGCATTCTCTTTCCCATTTTCATTTTCTTGCGCAAGTAATGCCCCCATGGAACGTTCTTGGGCCGCAATATACAAGATCAAGGGGTGGCCTGCCACGGGTGCTGCTAAGACGGGAGATCTCATCAAATAAGACTTGATGTTTTCGAAAGTATTGCTGCATGATTCATCCCATTCGAATGATACACCTTTCTTCATAATTCTGCTGAACGGTTGACATCTTCCAGCTAGGTTTGAAATGAACCTTCATAGATAGGCTAACTTTCCCTGCAAACTCTTTAAGTCATGGATGTTCCGAGGCTCATGCATCTTCAATATGGCATCGATCTTTGCCTGCTCAATTTCTATTCCTTGATGGCGGACAATGAACCCGAGAAATTTTCCAGACTTGACCCCAAATGCGTATTTTAGTGGATTCATTTTTAATTGGTGCTCTCTCAACCGTTCGAAGATCATCCTTAAATCTTGTAGATGATCCTTTCGTCTTTTGGTCTTCACCACCAGGTCATCCACATAACACTCAATGTTTCTGTGGAGTATGTCATCGAATATTTTCTGCATTGCTCTCTGGTAAGTAGCACCGGCATTTTTCAATCCAAATGGCATCACCTTGTAGCAATATATACCTTTAGGCGTACAGAATGCCGTTAGCTCTTCATCACTTGGTGATATGCGGATTTGGTTATAGCCTGATGACCCATCCATGAAGGACAATGTTTCATGCCCCATTGTAGCGTCAATCATCTGTTCAGCAATAGGGAGTGGGAAATCATCTTTGGGGCATGCTTCATTCAGATCTCTGAAGTCAACGCATACATGAATTTATCCGTTTTTCTTTCTTACCAGAACAATGCTTGAAATCCATGTTGGATATGTGACTTCTCGAATGAATCCAACGTTGATGAGCTTGTTTACTTCAGCTTCGATCAAAGGGACCAACTCTAGTCGAAACCGACGTTGAGCCTGTTTGACAGGTCGTGCTTCTCTTTTGAAAGCTAAACGATGCACAGCTATCTTTGGGCTCAATCCTGGCATTTCCTTATACGAGCATGCGAATATATCTTTGAACTCTTTGAGTAGTTCGATGTATAAGCATTCTTCACTCACTGTCAACAATGCGCTGATGTAAGTAGGTCGTGGATCATCAACAGAGCCTAAGTTGATTTCTTTTAGTTCATCAACAGTAGACTTGATACCTTCCTCGAATTGTTGAGGAACTATTTCAGCGTCTTCTTCTTCTATGGCCTCTTCCTCACATGAAGTGATGTGATTTGATGTGACGACCTGCTCATTTCTGTGTTCATCATTAGCAGCATAGTGAGATGAACCTACACTTTCTCTGTCTTCTTCGTCTTCAGCTACATGTGTAAAGACGACAGTCTTTCTCTTAGCCTTCAGTTCTTTCCCGCATGTCACAAGCAATGTGGTGCACCTCTTCATGCGAGAATGAATCAAACTTCTTAGTTTTGGGGTCATCAGTGGTGTATTACCGCTTTTCCTTATACCTTGCCCTAGCCCATGGCGTTTGCCAAGTCTTTTGAAGACAGATACTCGTTGGACCTCATTTTCACCTATTCTCTCGAAGACAGATACCCTTTGAATCTTCTTTCCGACAGAGGATTCTTCAGTTCCCTCTTCATATGCATAATTGGTGGTAGCTCTCTTGATGGCGATGCGAACGGGTTTTGATTGACAAACCCCAACCCTGCTTAGGGTTTGGACTGTGTAGTCATTCTTTCTTAAGGAAAGCTTTGACGTGGTTTTTTCTTGAGGATTGTACCCAGCACTGACGAGGAGCTTGTATGCCTTGGGCCCAAAGTGCTTAGTAATTTCATTACTTGAGAATTCTCCATGTTCGTGGGCTGCTCTCTTGGGTTGAACAAATCCTCCAGTGGTTGAGAACCGCCTCTTGGCGTCAATTTTGTTAAAGGCATAGTGAATCCTTCTATCTTCGGGGAAGATGTTTCTTTCTTTGCCTTTTGACTGGACTCGGGTTCTTCATATCGCTTCTCATCTTTATTTTTTGTAGTGCTTGTCTTTACCATGTAATACTTGGCATAAGCAAAGTATGACTCGGCTTCTGTGAATGGTTTTTCATCACCAACTACTGTCTTCATGATACCATCTTGATGATACTTGAAGCATTGATGCAACGTAGAAGGGATGACGCCATTTTCATGCAGCCATGGACGACCAAGAAGCATATTGTATGATGTTTTGGCGTCGATTACATGAAGTAGTACAGATGATCTTATGTCTCCCATCAACAAATTTAGCCTTATGGTGCCAAGGGCTCTTTGTCCTTCATGGTTAAATCCTTGAATCATCAACCGGCTACTAGCTGGCTCGTCCACCTGGATTCCTAGCTGCTTAAGCGTTCTTAATGGTAAGATGTTGACCGCTGAACCTCCATCAATGAGAACTCTATTGATTTTTTGTTCACGAGTGAAGCAACTTACGAACAATGGTCTATTATGATATGCGGATCCGAGATGCAGGTCTTCATTGGAAAATGTGATTACCCAGACATCTTCATCTTCAATAATGTTTGACTTGACTTGTTTCTTCGAATGATTATCCACGTCGTATAGAGCTGCAACACCTTCTATTATGTCACTGATATCAGCAGTGAGAACATTTACGGAAACACTATCTTCCTCAAGAGATATTTTTCCTTCTCAAGCCAAGCGCATGATTCTATCCTTGAATATGAAACAGTCATGTATGGGGTGTCCAACCAATCTATGGTACTTACAGTACTTTGGATCATCAGTTCATCCTGCCTCGTTAGGCCGCTTCATCTCAGGCAATTCGATGAGTCTTTCTCTCGGCGGTGTCGTCAAGATTCCGAGACATCGTAATCCGTAAAAGGTATTGCTTTTGTTGCATTTCTTTAAGGGTCGATCTTCTCTGTCCCATTTCCTGAGATGTACTTTGATTGTTCTCTTTATCAGCATCCTTCTTTATGAACTTGACAGATGTTGCCTTTACCGCCATTGATTCTTTCTTTGGTGTTTTCTGAAATGGTTTTGTCCCTCTTCTAAATTCTTGTTTTTCTTTGAACCTGCGAGGTTCTTGGATCGGAGGTCTATCAATTCCACTTGCTGCCATACTTAGCTCTATATCATGGGCTCTTGTTGCCAATTCTTCGAACGTTCTAGGCTGGATTCCTCGTAAGATGCATTGCATGCCCCAATGCATTCCTTGAATGCACATTTCGATGGCGGATGATTCGGACAATCGATCCTTGTAATTTAGACATAGGTTTCTCCACCTATTGATATAGTCAATCACTGGTTCTTCCTTGAACTGTCGAGAACTCGTAAGCTCCACCATACTGACTGTTCTTCTGGTGCTGTAAAAGCGATTCGTGTTCCAGCTGCTTCCAACTGTCAAGTGAATTTGATTCTAAGTCCGTATACCAGTCGAAGGCATTTCCTTTGAGTGAGCGAACGAACTACTTGACCAGACGATCTCCGAATGTTCCAGCGTTATTGCATGTCTCGATAAAATAAGCTACATGTTTCCTTGGATTACCCTTACCATCAAAATGTTGGAATTTTGGTGGCTGATAACCATGTGACATTCTCAAATTGTCAATTCTTTGAGTATAAGGCATGGAGTAAATCAAAGATGACTTAGAATTTCCATCAAACTTGTTCTTCATGGTCACTTCAATGAACTCTTTGAGTTGGTCTGCTTTGATGAAACCATCAGAAGAGATTTGGATGTGTTTGCCTGACGATCTTCTCTAATCGTGAGTTTCTTGCTCATCGTTTTCTTCTTCATCATCGTTGTGTTCATTTTCCTCATCATGGATGTGGCTTGATTCCACCTTTTCCCCTCTGAGTTTTGCAATCTGGGCATCTTGCTCTTGGATGTGTTTGTTTAGAGATTCAACCAGCCTTGTAAGATTTGAAAGTTGTTCTTCCATGGTGGAGGTGTTTGTCATCATCACAGGCGCCTCAAGTGGGTAACTTGTGATGGATCTTGCAATAGGGGATGTGAAGCTTCCTTCAGAGCCAACACCTTCTTCATTCAGGGTGGCGATGTGTTGCTCCTTTCTTCTGGCAATAGCTGACTTCGAAGCTTCTTGAAGTTGTTTGGCTTTGCTTCGTATGATAACGCCAATGCTTTCTGAAGAAGCTTTTGAAGCAACCTTAGTTGCATGTTTTTGGGTGAACATTGTTCAAGAATTTGTTGAAGAGTAGAGATGAGAAGTAGAGATGTCCCACCGGGCGTGCCAGAAATTTGTAACACAAATTTTTGTATTTAAATTTATAAATACAAAATTGGTATACAAAATCAATTGAATTTGAATTTGATATGTTTGCGATGGATTCGATCCCTATCTATCCTCTGATTCTTCTCTTCAATGTTGATTTCTTGAACGATCTTTGGATTTCTTCAAGTTGTTTGGAGGGGATGTGATTCCTTGATCTCCTTGAACTTGAAGTTTGGATTTGATGATGTTGATCTGAAGGACTTCAGTCTTGTTTTCAGATCGAACGTCGGATTTGATTTGAAATGTTGAAGAACGCCTTGAAGATCTTCAATTTTGGAATGATTTGGAGGATGATCTTGGCGAAGAATGCAGCGATTTGCACGAAGAACACCTTGAATGTTGAAGAAGACTTCGAATGTCGGAGAATGCTTCGCAGAGGATTCTTCGAGTGTCTTGAGCTCTTCAAATCTTCACTTCACTTCCACCCCTGGTTATGAAGACCTTCCAATCCCTATTTATAGATTTAGGTTAGTGGGCTTATGGGCTTGAGCTTGGGCTTGAGCTTATGGGCTTGAGCTTGTGGGCTTGAGCTTATGGGCCTTTTATGGCTCATTTGGCACAATTTGAGTTATTATTCCTCTCCGATGTCGTTGCCACATGTCATTCTCCTATTTACCGATAAAATTAAATATTAATCACATATCTATTTAATTTTGGAATAAATTCCATTAATAAAATAGAAATATAATCAATTATTTAATTCGTGATTTACACATGGCGCAATATAATTTGCTAACAATTTTTAATTGTCTACATATATCTATCATCACACCTCCTCTTACCTTCTCAATAGGAAATCGATGGTGACAACTCCAAGCACACCTCACTCAGACCCCTATCTCGACAAGGAAGCCAACAACACTCCATGCATGACGTCGCGATGAGCTGCATCTTGTCTTCTTCGACAAGGAGTCAATTCTTAAAGCTTTAAGGGGATGAACGAAGCTTCGCCCAAACCCGAGCTCCATCACTCATTCGTCCTCTCTCTCAATTTCTTGCAAATTCATTCCTATGGTATACATCAACACCTCTTACTCTTGACAATGACCAAATCATCCACATGTATGTATATATATTTGAATGTGATAGGTTTGTGTTTAAACGTGATTGCATGTTGATTTAGTGAGTGGATTCATTAGGCATCGCATGTTAGTCGGGATAGATTATATGTTGAGTTTGATGAACTGAAGAGTTGGATGTGAATTGGGGTGATAAATTCACTATTTTCGTGTGTTATATATGTGCACCTAAGCTATTTGACGAAATGCATGAAAGAAATTACTTAAAATTTGAACCTGGATGAAAACTGGAAGTTGGCTGCACAAACTGTAAATGCGTGGAATTAATTGACTATGTTCTAGTGGTAAGATGAATATAAAATTTAACTATGTTGTAACTAAACGTGTCTACCATGTCTCTGTAAATTTTCAAGTCAATCCAAAGTGTTCTACTATTTTAATTATATTTTTCAAACTCACTGCACAAAGCTGTCAAAATCCCCTGTCCAAAGCGTATAGTATTTAGCTTACGTCTAGAGTTCTGTTACTATTAAAATATCCTAATTTTTCAGAAACATCATTTAATATGTGTAGAAGAGTTCTGTAATTTTCCAGGTTTTTCCAAAAATATTTACTATTTATTTCAGAATTTACAAATGAACTGCGCAACATTGTCTCGGCGGAGATAGCTTGTTGTAAAATATTTTTAGCTCCCAACCTCGTGTGAATATTTGAGTGAGGCTTTTTCTGCATTAAACTAGACTAAAATATATTTCCAAATTGATAGGTATCATTCATAGATTATTTCTAATAAGTTCTCAGTGAATTTTGAAAGTTTATGTATTCCGGGGAGTCTTCTTGTCAAACTGCCTAAGCCCAATTCCTATTTTAATAAACTATTTAAGTCCGACTTTTACGATGGACGTTCGAGCCATTTTGAGTCCGAATTTGACTTGGTTTTCTTCATCAAAAGTAGTTCATACCATGTCTAGTTATGATCTGGAAAGTTTGAACTTGAACAAAGTCCTATAGGTATACCTTTCATTGACCCAAAGTCACCTACACAAAACTGTCAATTTTCAACTAGTCAACTTTGAGCTCCTTTATCTCTTGATGCGTCGGGTATCTTCCGAGTCTTTATCAATAAAACGTGTAGTTATTGTTAAAAGGTTTCTAGAATGGTGTCTCTCTCTCATTTTGGCATTGTGAGTCAAAAATTACGAGCCTCGCAAAATCGCTCGTCGTTAAGCCAAATATGGAAGTATAGAAGTCAGTTCGAGTTGCCCACTTTGAGACCCTATATCTCCGAACCACAACTTGTTTGGATCTGATTCCTTCTTAGAACTTGTAGTACTTGTTTAGAGGTTTCCAGAATGTGTCTTTGAGTGGCTATACGTATCTTGAGTCGAGAGTTATGAATCGTCAAAGTATGTCACTTGAGCTGTTTTGTTGAAAAATAAACACTTGAAATTTGACTAAGTGTTGGAGCTCCCCTATGTGAAATATGTCTTATGTGACTAACATGCTATTCATTGATGCCTTCAGTTATTTTATGCCGTAGGTACGTTAGAACATTAATAAGATGCACGAATTATGATAAAACAACACAACATGGTATTTTTACAGAAGCATGTCTTAACTGAAAAATATGTGACTTTGTGCTACTATATGATCAGTTGACTGCACATCATACCATGACATGCACTAAAGTAGATATATAAGCTCTAATACCCATGGATATTTAAACTCTAAAATCTGAAGACCGGGAATAGACAGGCTTAGGGCCTATGACTTGAATTTCGAGAAATCCTTTATTAGTAAACGTATTTAAGAACTAGACTTGTCTTGTAGGACTGGTTAAGGTTCATCCAAGGACACCCAGTGGATATGTACGAGTAAGATGAGCTATTGGTACCACTCCGGTGACAGGTGAGATCTATTTTCTGCAATGTATTTTGGGTTATTAAGCCCCGAGATGTTTATTGAAATTGAGAATTGCATGTCGCTTTTATGCTCATTATATGTGGTTTAGTGATAACTCTTATAAAAGAGTTATTATATGACCTTTTGATGATAAAACTTTGAGTGAATCGGGTTCTCGCTTTGTTTATTTCGATGTTATGTCAGATGTTTTGTTATGTTTGCGCGTGTTTGTGTGAAGGATTGAGTCGATGAAATCAAAGGGTTTTAATTGCTTTTAAGCCGCTATTTAAATAATCATGGCATGTTGCGAAGAACGGCAGGAAGACGAGGTCAAGTCCAGTCCGCCGAGTCCAAGTCAAGCTCCGTGTCAACGCACGACAAGGCCGAACTCACGAGCAAGCTTGACTTTGATGTACGAGGAAGGACCGAACGAGTAATGTCAAGAAATACGGGATGTGGTCGAGCTACGAAGACGAAGTCAACGCTCAGAAAAGTGAAATCCGAGCTCAAGACTTCCGAGCTCAAGACTTCCGAGCTCAAGACTTCCGAGCTCAAGACTGCCGAGCTCAAGACTGCCGAGCTCAAGATGTCCGAGCTCGTGAGTGAAACCGAACTCCGAGGAGAAAGAGAATAGAGCCGAGCTCGCAACCATCCGAGCTCAAAGATTGAAAAGTTCACAAGTATGAAGACGACCTCAAGACTGATGCTCGATCGCTCAACTCGAAGCGAGGTCGGGCTCTTAAGCGAGGCTCGTGGCGAGGTCGGACTTATGAGTTCGGAGAGATCTTCCTCGTAAAGCGGCGAGCTCGTCTGCAAACCGAGTAGAGGAGCTCAGACGTTGATAAAGCGCGCTTATAAAAATGAAGAAGAGTTTTGCAGACTACACCCACCACGTGGCGGCCGGCCACGACAAAGATAAAGGACGCGCTTTTGCCGAGCCAACGGAAAAGAGAGGATCGATGGACGAAGGGGCTTGCAGTGCCTTTTCCGCACACCCAAAAAGTGTCGAGTTGGTTATTAAAAGGAGGCGACAATCGAGAATCATTATTCATCATTCAAGATTCGAAGGAAATCGAGGGCAACGCCTGGAGAAGAAGTTATCGGAAGAGGCGACGATCCAAGGAGGAGCACGCGATTCCTATTTACGAGTTTTAACTTTGAATATCCAATTCCTTTTATTTTGCTATGGCATTTGTGTATACGAATATCGCTGTACGTACCGCTATGAGCTAAATTGTATGACTTGATCTATTGATGAAACCCATGCTCGTGTGACGAGCCCGCTTTCTTATTATCTTGTCAAGTTATTATCGCTTTCTTGGTGTTTATTTATCTTGCTTGTGATTGATCACCATGGGTGAGATCTTAGCTCTATGATTTCCGGAAGCTCTCATAGAGTGGAAAACAAGAAAGTGACGCAAGAACATGATTTAAATATTATGTGTGTGAATAGCATAGAATATGTGTTTGCTTTGCGTGACATAAATGAATGGAACGATAGAGATACTCTTAAAGCACTTCGGTATAGGAATATATTGACGAGCTTAGAGGGTATAATCTTAGATTTGGAAAATACTAAGAGTTAGAAGATTTCATGTCATAATAACGAGGCAAGATAATGTCAAGCATGGCGAGTACGGGCATGGGTGGAATCAAGTGATCAAGTCTATTTTTCCTCCCCGATATCTATTTGTTAATCGCTTATCGCCTAAAATTCCACCCGACTCAAGGTAAAAGTTCTCTTTAATTGTTTTCTCATATTCACAAACAAATCAGTATTCGACGTGGTTTAAAAATTGTGCTCCTCGTGGATTCGATCTCGAATACTCCGTGATATTACTTGTTGATTACGCACACTGCATAGAATAGTATATCTCTAGAATACACCCAACAAGTTTTTGGCGCCGCTGTCGGGAGCGCCAATTAAAAATTACGTTGATACTTCAATTTTTGTGTTTATTTAGTATTAGTGGTTAACTCTGATTATTTTCTTCTGCGTGAATCAGGATTCTGGACTGTGGTATATGCGCAAAACCAAGGCGCAAGTACTACACCCGTTGGATCCAGAGATTGAACGCACCTTCCGTCAAGGAAGACGACGTCAGAACGTCCGTAGAGCGAAAGCCAAAATGGCCGCACAAGGAGGTGATGCAAATAATGGAGGAATGCCATAGTCATCGCCGATGACCGAAAGGGTATACGTGATTACGCTAACCCCGCATTTAACGAGTTGAACCGGAATAACCAGCATTCGAGGTGCAAGCGAACCAGCTCGAATCGAAGCCGATCATGTTTCGATGCTCCAAACAAGGCGTTCAAAGGGCAAGCCACGAGGATCCGCACTCCATCTTCGGTCTTTCTCGAAGTCAGCGACTGCTTTAAGTTACAGTGTTCCACCGAGGCACCGAGACTTCGCTATTCCCTTTTTCGCTACGAGATCGCAAAAGCATGGTCGAACGGCCTCTCCGTCAGCTCTATTACTTCATGGAACGAGCTCGGCGAAAAATTTTGATGAAGTATTTCCGCCACCAAGAACGCAAGATTCCGAATGACATCATGTCATTTCAAAGAAATGACGAGGAGTCGGTGCGCGAGGCTTGGGAGCGATATAAGGAAATGCTACGGAAATGCCCTCATCACGGCATTCCGCATCGCATTCAACCGAGACCTTCTACAATGGTCTAAATGCGCCAACACGCTTGGTGCTTGATGCTTCGCAAACGGGCTATTCTCTAAATCCTATAATGAGGCATATGAGATTTTGGAAAGAATTGCGATAACAATTGTCAATGGTCAAATTCTCGTGTCTAATAGGAAAGAAATCGGTGGTCGGTGTTTTGAGGTTGATGCCCGACGGCATTAATGTTTCTGTGTAGCATCCATGAGTAACATGTTAAAGGGATTGCAAGTACCTAATCCAAATTGTAGCAAATTATTTAGTGCTCCAAAGGGTCGCACCCACGATGCAAGTAAATGAGGTGTCATGTGTATATTGTGGGAAGGACACACATTTGAGAGTTGTCCATCAAACCCGCCTTTTCAAGATGTTACATGGGAAACCGTAACGCCAAAGGAATAATCCTTACTCACAATCATATAATCCGGGGTGGAGACAACACCCTAATTTCTCTTGGGGAGGACAAGGATCTGGAACAAGTGGTGGTGGAAATTTTGAGAAAACCACATATCCACAAAATTTTCAACCAAGCAGCAACAAGCCGCCCACAACCCCAAGTCTATTGAAACCTTGATGAAGGAGTACATGGCCAAGACAGATGCCAGAATCCAAGGGCAGTCCACTTCGCTACGGAATTTAGAAGTTCAGATCGGACAATTAGCCACCGAGCTGAGAAATCGACCTCCGTAATCGCCGAGTGACACGGAGAACCCTCGAAGGATAAAGAACATGTCAAGGCTTTCACTCACAAGTGGAAAGAAGATGCAAGAAACCGAGTCATGAACCAAGAAGAGAAGGCGGAGTCCTCAAACACTAAAAGCAAGTCGGTAGAAGTGGAAGCACCAAGCAATTCGTGTGATGCCAAGGTGCCTACCAAAGTGAATCCTCCGCCAAGTCAATGGACGAGGTGGTGTATCGACCACCACCACCTTTTCCGAAAGGTTGAAAAAGAAGCAAGAAGACACTCGCTCAAGATTTTAGATGTCTCAAACAATTGCACATAAATATTCCATTGGTGGAGGTATTGAACAGATGCCGAACTACGTGAAGTTCCCAAGGACATCCCGACAAAGAAGAGACGCCTGGGAGTTCAAACAAAGGGCACTAATCGAGAGCAGAGTACCATGTTAAAAAGCAAGATTCCACCCAAGTTGAAAGATCCGTGAGCTTCACAATTCCATGCTCAATTGAGGTCGCGATGTCGGCCGAGCTCGGTGATCCGGGAGCAAGTATAAACTTAATGCCGCCTCAATATTCGTGAAGCTCGAATAGGAGAAGCTCGCCTACAACAAAGGACCTTGCAACCGGCGATCGGTCATGGCACATCCCGAAGGAAAATTGAAGATGTGTTAGTAAAAGTGGATACATTCATTTTCCCGCAGATTTCATCATTCTAGATTATGAAGCGCATCACGAGGTGCCGATTATTTTGGGACGCCCTTTCCTCGCAACAGAAGAACTCGATTGATGTCCAAAAAGGCGAACTCACGATGAGGGTAAATGATCGTAAGGTTACTTTCAATGTCTTCAATGCTATGAAATATCCGACGAAGTGGAGGAGTGCTCGTAATTCAAGTTTTAGAGCAGTGTCGTCACGATAAGATGCCGGAATACTGCCCCGCTTTGAAGACAAGGATAACGGTTGCCGAACTCATGGAGTTAGAACCGGAAAGGGAGCGACCTCAGCAATTCTCTAACAAGAGATCGGCCGAAGTCCCACCTCGTATCAACCGAGCTCCGGAGTCACTCGAGCTCGCAGATCGGCCTGTCCAGGTATCCAAACCTTCGATAGACGACCCTCCAACACTTAGTCTGAAAACTTTGCCCACCCACTTGAAATACGTGTATCTGGGCGAAGGACAAACTCTTCCAGTAATCATTTCTGCTAATCTTGAGCTCGACAAGGAGGAATCTCTATTACAAGTGCTGCGCAAATACAAGAAAGCTATTGGATGGTCGATTGCCGACATCAAAGGGATCACCCTTCTCTCGCATGCACAAGATATTGATGGAAGATGGCCACAAGACTTATAGAGCACCAATGACGCCTTTAATCCAAATGATGAAAGAAGTGTTGAGGAAGGAAATTATTAAATGGCTGGATGTCGAATCATTTATCCGATCTCGATAGTTCTTGGGTGAGCCCGCAAAGGTGTTCCTAAAAAGGAGGAGTCACAAGATTTCTAATGATCGAGAGGAGCTGATTCCAACTCGGTGATAACGGGTGGCGTGTTTGTATGGATTACGTGAAATTGAACATGGCTACTAGGAAAGACCATTTTCCTCCGCCATTCATGGATCAAATGCTTGATAAACTCACCGGAAAGGAGTTCTTCGCTTTCTAGATGGGTACTGTGTTATCATCGATCGCCATTGCACCGAGGATCAACATAAACCACGCTCACCGCCCTTATGGTACGCTTGCTTTAGAAGAATGCCATTTGACTTTGTAATGCCCCCGCGACGCTCCAACGCTGCATGATGGCCATATTTTCTGATATGGTGGAAAAGTCACGAGATCTTCATGGATGACTTCTCGCTTTTGGGGATACCTTGAGTATGCTCGAGTAACTGGGAAAGGTCTCGAGCGCTATGAGGCGACGACTTGGTCCTAAATTGGGAAAATGCCACTCACGGTACAAGAGGCATAGTGCTAGGCCACCACATATCCAAGAAGGGATCAAGTGGACAGAGCAAAGATCGAGGTGATAGATAAACTCCCACCTCCCACTACCGTAGGGCGCAAGTTTCGGGACATGCAGGATTTTACGTAGGTTTATAAAGGATTTCTAAAATTTCTAAGCCACCGGTGCCTTGTTGGAGAAAAATAGCCACTCAATTCACCTCGAATGTCCGGGCGCTGACATCTTGAAACGAGCTCTAGTGACAGCGCCGGTAATCGTTGGTCCGAACTGGACGTTACCTTTCGAGGTGATGTGCGACGCAAGTGACTTCGCTGTGGGCGCTGTGCTCGGTCAACGAAAAGAGAAGATCTTCCATTCCATCTATTATGCTAGCAAAACACTGGTGGAAGCTCAAATAAATTACACTACTACGGAGAAGGAGTCGCTAGCAAGTGGTCTTGCATGCGAAAAGTTTAGAGCCCACCTCGTAGGTTCAAGGTGATTGTGTATACGGATCATGCGCCATCGATACCTAGTTGCCAAGAAGGATGCAAAGCCTCGGTTGATTCGTTGGATCTTGCTCCTACAAGAATTCGATCTGGAGATCAGAGATAGGAAGGGTACTGAGAATCAAGTGGCCGACCATCTATCTCGATTGCAAACCGCCGAGGGCGGCAAGTGCATGCCCAAATTCAGGACGCCTTCCCTGATGAACAATCGACGAGCATGCGCACAAGAGTACACCGTGGTATGCAGACTTTGTCAACTTCCTGGTATGTGGAGTACTGCAGCCCGAACTCTCATTTCAACAAAGGAAAAGGTTCTTATCAGAGGTCGACATTACTTTTGGGACGAACCATTCTTGTATAAACACTGTGCCGATGGTTTGATGAGACGATGCGTGCCACATGAAGAGATGGAATCAATTCTAGAAGGATGTCATGCTACCCCATATGGTGGTCACTTTGCCGTAGAACGGCACTAAAGTTCTTCAATCAAAGTTATTTCGCCAACCTTGTTTAAAGATGCTCATGACTTCGCATTTAAAATGTGATCGATGTCGAGAGTTGGGAACATATCTTCCTGAATGAGATGCCAATGAATTTCATTTTGGAAATCGAGCTTTTCGACGATGGGGTCTCGATTTCATGGGTCCGTTCCCACCCTCATTTGGCAACCTCTACATCCTGGTGGCAGTTGATTATGTATCCAAATGGGTAGAAGCCGTGGCTAGTCCCACTAATGACGCAAAGGTTGTCATCAAGTTCTTGCAAAAGAACATCTTCACGAGGTTTGGTACGCCTCGCGATTATTAGTGATGAGGGCACACATTTTGTCAACAGGGCAGTAAGTGCTGTCCTAGCCAAGTACAATGTTCGCCACAAGATTGCCACGGCATACCACCCCAAACCAATGGATGTCGAACTCTCCAATAGAGAGATAAAAGGCATATCGAGAAGGTGGTAAACCTGTGTCGGAAAGATTGGTCCATACGACCGACGATGCAATATGGGCCTACTGTAACAGCTTTTCAAAACTCCGTTAGGATGTCCCCTATCGGCCGGTCTATGGGAAAGCTTGTCACCTTCCAATCGAACTTGAGCATCGAGCCTATTGGGCGATAAAGAAATCAATTTTGAGCATAAGGTCACGGAGAAGCTCGCTTGTCGCAACTAAGTGAGATGGATGAATTCACCGGTTTGCCTATGAAAATGCAAACCATATGCGAGAAGACAAAGAGATGGCATGATAACAACATATTGCGCCGAGAGTTCTTGCCGGGTCAGCAAGTGTTACTGTTCAATTCAAGGTTGAAGCTATTCCCTGGAAAGCTGAAATCACGATGGTCGGGTCCCTTCACAATTCTCAAGGTAGCACCCCACGGAGCTATCACATTACAAGAAGGGACATCAGGTCGGGAATTCATGGTGAATGGACAACGTGTCAAGCACTATTGTGGTGGCGAGGTCGTTCGTGAGAAGACCTCAACACCTCAAGGACGCCCGACAGAGGTACCTTGGGTCGCTATGGTGGCGTGCGTGCAAGCCCCTCTATTTTGTTTGTAAATATTTGTTTTAATTCTCGTTTTGTCTCGGTGTTTTTCGTATGTTAATAAATTGCTTTAGCCTTGCTAAAAGGATGAGGGGTTATTTTGGGATTTTTGATTGCAGTACGCATGCACTGGGAAGTCTCGAACATGGTGCTAATTTCGCCCAAAGAATGGAGTGGCAAGAGGCTTAAGAGAAAGTGAAATTGAAGTTGCCAATTTGGTAAAACCAAAAGAGCGGAAAAATTTGGTCGACTTTGGGATTTGAAAGACCGCGCTTTTCCTCTTCCACCTTTCGCCTTTTTAATCTTTTATTTCCCAATTTTGTCGCATCTTTGCTCTCGCCTTTCACGCTCATTTTCTCCCGTGCTCGATTGTGCAAAACTTGTAGTCTCCATCTCTTCCATCTTCGTAATCAAGATTATGAGGAGATTCAAGAACAGATCAGGGGCAGTGCGCCATCATCCATTCCAAGCAATGATGCCGCCACACCCCTCGTGATTTCGCATTTACAGTCTGTTACGCCTCCTTACTCCAAAAGAAAGAATGGTCCTAAAGAAAGGGGAAGGCCAAGATAGTGGAGGCTTGAGGAATCAAGAGGCTCGTAGCAAGTAATCAAGCTGGCCAAGGCAAGAATTTCAGAAGAAACCCCGTGTTTGTGGTGGTTAATTTCTTCAATGGTTGGGCCATCACATGATACCACCGCCTCATTACACCCCTTGTTAAGGAGTTCTATGCAAATATCATGCCTTGCCAAACAAGGAATGGTCATTCTCAGTGGTTAGATAAATTAGTGGTTTTCTCCTGAAACCATTAATGCTTTTTATGAGTTAGACAATGAGCGGAGTGTTTGGTATGGATTGTGATGATTCTGGTATTGTTTTACGTGTCATTTCTATGGTTTGTCTCTATTTATGCCTTGGTATCCCAGAACCTTCACCAGCCCTCCACAGTCGTTATGCCTCCTTCCTCCAAAAGAAAGAATGGTCCCAAAGAAAAGTGAAGGCCAAGATAGTGGAGGCCGAGGAATCAAGAGGCTCGTAGCAAGAAGGCGCGAGTGGACAATCCTCGTCACAAAAGGCAAGAATTTCAATCGATGCTATCCCTAAATTTCGAGCTCACTGGTTCGAAAGATTTAAGCGCTTGAAGCCTAGCACTGATGGAAAAGGGTTCCGTCAAAGGAAACCCCTGTTTGTGGTGGAATTAATTTTCAATGGTTGGGCTACATTCATGGCGATACCACCGCCCCATTACACCCCTTGTTAAGGAGTTCTATGCAAATATCATGCCTTCGCCAAACAAGGAAGGGTTGTCTCGCAGTGGTTAGAGGTAAATTAGTGGTTTTCTCCCGAAACCATTAATGCTTTTATGAGTTAGACAATGAGGTGGAGGATGCTTTCTCCACCATGAAGAGAGCCCTTCCAATGAAGACCCGAGGAGGCGCCACGATCGACAAATGTCAAGGCACATAATGGGAGATCTCCACACAGTGGGTGTCGCCCATTAAAGTTGCATCATTAAAATCGAGGCTCATGTCCGCTCCATTTCATCAAAAGCCGGATTTTGCCAACAACCCATGACACCACGGTGTCGGAGGAACGATGTTGATGCTTCTCTCGCATCTTCACCGGAAGGTCCATCAACGAGGCGCCCAAATCGCGCCAAGCAGAGGGGTGCCTAAAAGGAAGACAGCCGATCGTTCTTTCCTTCTCTCGATCACTCGCTTATGCATAAAGGCCGGGTGCTCGTTAGGGATGATGAGGATCGCCTGAAAAATCTTTATAGACATCAAGACTCGACCATCGCCATAGTGCTTCTACTGCACCCAATCTCGCAAGCAAAGCAAGGCATCCACCTCGCCCATACCGACCTCAACCGAGCCTCATCGTTCTAGACATGCGTATGCTGCTCTCAGCAAGTCCAAGCCCTCATGCTCGATCCGCTGCACTAGAAGAAGCTCTTAAGCATTTTTGGGCGATCGTCAGAAACGAGATCGGATAGTGGAGGATAGCCTTAGGTCACTGCCTACGGTGAATCTGCCAGCCTTCCCAGAATTCCCACATCGGGTATTCCAAGCGTGGCCTCTACCTTCGGATTTTGATTCTATCACTGGAGCCGAGAAAGAGAAAAATGCAAGGCCGACCCGAGCCCAACCAAAATCGAATCGACCGCTGTTCCAGCGAGGTCGGGTACCTAGTACCCCATCTCGACGGCGCGCACTCGACCGAGGCCGAGCCGGCCGTGGTCTCCCGATGTCAAGTTGTTTCACATGCTACCGCCTATCTAACCGAAGCCTCCTACTCCTTCGGTTCTCCCGGTGTAGGCTAGGGCGCGTTCTAACTCAACTTTGTTTTGTTTTGTGTTTTGTTGTGTGTCTGCTGGTTGGTGTTTTGTTGGGTTTTGTTCTGTTTTGTTAAATAAAAGCATGTTATTCTGTTTTCGATGATTCCTAAGGATGATGCTTGATTGGCAAGGGATAGCTTTATGATGTTAATTTGTTTTGTTTATACCGTGATATTTGGTACGCCTTATTGCTCGTCTGGTCTTTACCCTTATTTTGTGGGATGTACCTCTATTAATTCTGGTATTAGCATATTAGCCCTATATGGATCGACCATCGCATCGGTGAATCTTAATCGCCTACGATTTTGTATGAGTGCCTGCTGCCTCATATTTGGTTGGTACTCCCTCGAGACGACATACATGAGTGTATCAACCGGATAGACGTAGGCCCTTTTTGATCGATTGTGCCTTTCTAGCCTTCCTTAATATGATATTTTTCCTAGGTCCCCTTGAGCTATGTTTTTCTTTCTTACACCCACCAAATACTCTCCTCAGATACCCACATATATCATTCCTTACCCTTCACTCGGGCATACCTAATTGTGGTTCGCTTTCTCTCATTTCTATAATAGTGCCCGTAGTAATCTCTATGTCTCAAAATAATGTTGTCTCACCCCTGCTTTTGATAAGTTTCAACATTGAGGACAATGTTATGTTCTAAGTTTGGGGGTGGCGAGGTAAAGTAACCCCGAAGTTGAGGGTGAAGTGGTTAAAAATATATATCATTACGAGCTTATTGCTCCAAAAAAAAAAATGATAAATGAAAAAGGTGAAGATAGGGGTCTCTACAAAAGAGAAGAAAATGTCGATAGTTGAATCAAGAATTAGTTAGGTGCCCAGTGCTTTGAGCTACATTATCCCAAACAATCCTACCGCCACCCAAGCCTAACATTATAAGTCGTTAAAAGACCCACCGATCCAAAGATTGATGACACTCATGTTAGTGGAGAGGGTTCGATCGAATCGAAATGTGGAGACATCCGCACTTGATAATCAAAGCATGGTCATATTAAGAAGAACTAAGTTATGGGAAGATTCATGTAGTGGCTAATGTGTTATATACCGCTGATATCTCAAGGCAACGCCCTTGCAATACGAGGTGATCACCAGATTTGCAACGAGAAGAACTGAATGATCCTTTTCTTTCAAAGAACCATGACCGAAAGCGACGCCCCGGCTGATTAAGTCTTCATCTTGGTTATCGCTTGAGCATTCAACATCGCCTTGTTTTGTGGGTGTGTTTTTGTTGTATAATGCAGCATCACCGAGGACGAGTAATGAGCTAAGTTTAAAAGTGTGATAACTCTTATAAAAGAGTTATTATATGACCTTTTGATGACAAAACTTTGAGTGAATCGGGTTCTGCTTTGTTTATTTCGATGTTATGTCAGATGTTTTGTTATGTTTGCGTGTTTGTGTGAAGGATCGAGTCGATGAAATCAAAGGGTTTTAATTGCTTTAAGCCGCTATTTAAATAATCATGGCATGTTGCAGAAGAACGGCAAGGAAGACGAGGTCAAGTCCGCCAAGTCCGCCGAGTCCAAGTCAAGCTCCGTGTTGAACGACAGCAAGGCCAAACTCATGAGCAAGCTTGACTTCGGCGTACGAGGAAGGATCGAACGAGTAATGTCAAGAAATGCGGGACAGAGTCGAGCTACAAAGACGAAGTCAACGCTCAGGAAAAGTGAAATCCGAGCTCAAGACTTCCGAGCTCAAGACTTTCGAGCTCAAGACTGCCGAGCTCAAGACTTCCGAGCTCAAGACTGCCGAGCTCAAGACTGCCGAGCTCAAGATGTCCGAGCTCGTGAGTGAAACCGAACTCCGAGGAGAAAGAGAATAGAGCCGAGCTCGCAACCATCCGAGCTCAAAGATTGAAAAGCTCACAAGTATGAAGACGACCTCGAGACTGATGCTCGTAAGCGAGGTCGGACTCGTAAGCGAGGTCGGACTTATGAGTTCGGAGGCGAGATCTTCCTCAGAAAGGGGCGAGCTCGTGCCTGTGCAAACTGAGTAGAGGAGCTCGTATCAGCAGATAAAGCCGCGCTTATAAAAACGAAGAAGAGTTTTGCAGACCACAAACCACGTGGCGGCCGGCCACGACAAAGATAAAGGACGCGCGCTTTGCCGTGAGCCAACGGAAAAGAGAGGATCAAGGACGGCGGGCTTGCAGTGCCTTTTCCGCACACCCAAAAAGTGTCGAGTTGGTTATTAAAAGGAGGCGACAATCGTGAGAATCATTATTCATCATTCAGTATCTGAAGGAAATCAGAGGGCAACGCCTTGGAGAAGAAGCTATCGGAAGAGGCGACGATCCAAGGAGGAGCACGCGATTCCGGCAACGAGTTTTAACTTTGAATATCCAATTCCTTTTTATTTTGCTATGGCATTTGTGTTTACGAATCACAGCTACGTACAGCTCGCTATGAGCTAAATTCGTATGACTTGATCTATTGATGAAACCCATGCTCGTGTGACGAGCCCGTTTTCTGCTTATCTTGTCAAGTTATTATCGTTTTCTTGGTGTTTATTTATCTTGCTTGTGATTGATCACCATGGGTGAGATCTTAGCTCTATGATTTCTGGGAAGCTCTCATAGAGTGGAAAACAAGAAAGTGACGCAAGAACATGATTTAAATATTATGTGTGTGAATAGCATAGAATATGTGTTTGCTTTATGACATAAATGAATGGAACGATAGAGATACTCTTAAAGCACTTCGGTATAGGAATATATTGACGAGCTTAGAGGGTATAATCTTAGATTTAGAAAATACTAAGAGTTGGAAGATTTCATGTCATAATAACGAGGCAAGATAATGTCAAGCATGGCGAGTACGGGCATGGGTGGAATCAAGTGATCAAGTCTATTTTTCCTCCCGATATCTCTGCTTGTTAATCGCTTATCGCCTAAAATTCCACCCTCGGCTCAAAGGTAAAAGTTCTCTTTAATTGTTTTCTCTCATATTCACAAACAAATTGTATTCGACGTGGTTTAAAAATTGCGCCCCGTGGATTCGATCTCGAATACTCCGTGATATTACTTGTTGATTACGCACTTGCATGAGAATAGTATATCTCTAGAATACACCCAACATTTAGCATGCACTTTTCTCAACCGCTATGAACTGTTTCTTTATTAAAATGGGTACTGATCCTGATCGAGTACGCTTAGTACTCAGCCCAAAACTCTTTTCAAATGTTTCAGTGTCGAGGAACTAGCATGGTTGAGCGAGACGACTATGGCACTTGGGCATTGACTGGTCAAGCAATCCAAAACTCTTGATAGTCTAGTTTCCAATATCTTCCTGAAGCTGGGTAGTGACAATGTCAAGTGTTTGCTTTCCGCTTTCGAGTTGCTTAATAAAAAACGCATAGGCCCCTATATCTGAGATGACATTTACACCACCTTGTTCTTGTGTCAAGATTTTGACTATTTCACTATTTATTCGAATTTAATTCCCTTTTAAGTTGTTTGTTCGCTAGGATCTCATCATAAGTTTGATGTTCTAACACATATATGTTATATTACTTCAACATAAATATAATATTATATATGTGACTATCTTCCTTCGTTTTCCCTTGTCATTTTCTTATTCCACTCATAACCCGTGATATCCCTCTGTCCCGACCTAGCTGGTCGGTGGGATATTACAATATAGACATAAATAATTCCCTCTTAAGCTTAGAGGTTGAAATCTTCGCAACAAATTTCTTCATTCCTCAACATCTTCACATATTTTTGTGTAAATTATATATGTATCATTTCGTCGAAGTGAACTTCGTAGATTTGGAACACATATTTAAAGTTGCTATTATTAATACTTGTGAAGGTCGACACCTCTGAGTGCAGAGTATATAAAAAGAGGCAGTGTCTCGATGGGTTCATCTGGAGAGTTCATAATCTGCTTTGCATAATTTATTGTAATATTTCCATTGCTAAGAAAATGTATTTGCAGGATCCAATGGTTTCGAAAATAATTTTAGCTTCAGATGATTATGATTGTTCTTTGGAAGCCATTGCTATTGTTATTGTACTGACCATACAAGTTTGTTATCTATTTTTGCAACTTCTGTTTAGTAAATATATGTCTTCTGCTATTATTTGATCATAGTTGAATAAATGATATTTTGTTTAGATATGTAAATTGTAAAACATTTCATTTCTCACATTTCTTCTTCTTTTGCTTCCAATCTTTCTTCCTTCCCATGAAATCGATCTGGTATCCTTTCAGGGGATCAAAAAATTAATTGGATGAAGCCAAGTTTAGATTTGTTGTTGCTGACTCATCCATCACATGCATTGCACAAATACAATGAATTTACAACAAAATCCAATGGAAATTTTCAACATTGTCCAGATAAAAACTCCGTTATTAGGTATTTTAATAGATGTTATGTTTCAAACCATTTCCACTTACAATCATGAAAGTCATAATAACTCAAACAATGAACAATGCTTTAATCTTAAATTTCATTACAAGCGATTCTTGTTTCAAAATTTATTCATCTTGACATCACGGTCATTCTTCATATCATCCGATCTCTCAGCCATCAATATCAAGTCTTTTTCAGCCCTCTCAAGTTTGGCCTCCAAGTTATTATTTGATTCGATTAATTCCAACATAATTTCTTTTATCTTTCTTGTGCACGGTTCATCAATCCATTGAACAATTCTTATTAACATAAATCTAATAAAAAATTCGAAAGAGCAAATAGTTATGACAACTAATTCTCTTAATTTTTAAATAAATCAACAAATTTCTGAAATTGCTTGTTGCTGATCATCTTTATGCTCAAAATCTCTTCCGGATATACATCGACTATATTCAGATAAATAAGTACACATTAGCATTACATTCTTTTGAAGTAATACTAGTATCATGGAAGATGCTCTTACATTTATATTGAAACCAGCTTTCACCCTAGTTTCTATGAACATTGAATTCACGAGCCTTGTTATCTCATTCTTCCGTTGAAACTTGCCTGCAAGGTAAAGGACAAGCTATATTATTGCGATTATAAGGCTACTAACAATGCCATTTTAGTCGCTCAAATGCTCAAAACAAGAAAATTATGTTACAACATTAAAAATTAAAACATTGAGCGCTCTAATTTAATTTTAGAAATGGTAACTTTAGACACAAACACTTTCTCAGAATAGAGAAATATAAGAACATCAAAAAAACTTTAGATGCCATATATAAAGAGAGAAGAACTCAAGATGGGATGAATTTAAAATTCCAAAAACTGAATAGCTTAACTCTTAACAACCTTCTGGTCTATTAACAGGGTTTCCTTAAGGTTTTCAGTTGCTAACTTAGCTTGTAACATAATAAGAAAGAACATAAAGATTTAAGGTAAATATCAATTTAAACCCTAAACTATACATGTTTTATCAAAAATATCCTGAACTTTCAAAAATATCAATTTAAATCCCAAACTATCATATTTGTATCAAAAATGCCCCTGTATTCAGGATAGTTTGGGATTTAAATTGATACAAATATGATAGTTTGGGGTTTAAATTGATATTTTTGAAAGTACATAATATTTTTGATAAAACATGTATATTTTAGGGTTTAAATAGATATTTACCCAAGATTTAATGAGCCAACCATTTTGGTGACCATATACTACAGCGGAGTACTCATATTAGAGAGCATAAGCATTATTGCAGGACATTAAATACACTGTTAAATATCCAGGTTGGTACACGTAAAGTTTTTATTCTATGTATGTTGGAGTATAACTTTTTCAGCTCAACATGGAATACATATTTTTATGCATAAGTAGCTTGATCATACTTGAACCGCAAGCCATAAAATGAATATTCTGATGCACAAAACACATCCCTTATCATATTGCATGTTATATAGAGGCTGCTAGTACAAAAACATTTGGTCTAAAACGCAACACATAATGGCTGATAAATATGCTATGTTACTCAAATAAAGAATTTCAACTCAATGGAAACTACATATTAGGCGAAAAAATCCAGTCAAAAAGTCAATAATCAAACAATATTAGATCTCAACATTGTGAAGACAAAGTCCTAGTTAAAAGTATTAATGACTTTTCATATCTAAACTACTTTACACTTTTTTCATCTTCAAGGATAATGATAGATATGGCCCAACCTCTCAGTTTTCACTAGCGGTGCCCAAACGAGCTGGGCCCGACCTAATGCTTCCCTATTTGTTACGCTCAAACACAGCCTCCAAACCCTAATTAAAGACGGAGTCCGTGCTAAGATGATGGGTAACGTGGAAATCATGGACAATTATGGTTAAGATCATGGTCACATGTATGATCGTGAGCCCGCTTATTCGCGGATTCATTAGGTTTACGCTTATGTATTAATAGGAGTTAGATTGAAGGTAAAGGGTTAGCAAATTCATCAATACTAGAGCTCTTTGAGATACTCATTGTAATACAATTATAGTGAACATCTTGAGGATCATCACCTCGGGACGTAGATCTGCTTTCGATCGAACCACGAAAAACTCCCGTGTTCTTATCGCTTTCTAAATCTTCATACTAACGCATACGATTTATCATTACGCCCGCCTGGGAAACATTCTTTTCTTTTCGAACAAAAAGCTGTGTTTTCTACAATTTA